>CM060618.1:27152592-29552592 GCA_030578275.1 Meda fulgida
GCAGTGATGATGTTTAACAGATGTTTTGCCACAACACACTCTAGATCTAGATAAAACAAACTGCTGAATAGGCAGATATGCATATATCTGTAGATATGAAAAAAGACAGAATATGATAGGAATAAACAAAACCTCCTAAAAAGCAGATCTACACCGAAGACCTGATTTATTTTTTCCATTAAGAGCCATGACCGAATGTTTTAAAGGGTTAGTTCACCAAAAAAAATATTCTTCTCACCCTCATGTTGTTCCAAAACCGTAAGACCTTCGTTCATTTTCGGAACACAAATGATATTTGTGAACTAATTAACTAAAAAAAAGATATTTTTGATGAAATCTGAGAGCTTTCTGACCCCCCATAGACTACAATGTTATTTTTCAAGGCCCAGAAAGGTAGTGAAGACATCGTTAAAATAGTCCATGTGACTAGTGGTTCAACCTTAATGCTATGAAGTGACGAGAATACTTTTTGTACGCAAAAAAATTAAATAAAAAATAACGACTTTATTCATCAATTTGTTGATTTCAGATCCTTTCTGGAAGCACGCCGCAGACTGCTAGCAACAACACTACTGGTATTTGTTTGAATGTTGAGCCGCAGCAGCTCATTGGCCTCTGATGCAATACAGCAACCAATCAGCTGCGCTATGTAAATGACGATGCTACAATTAAATTAAATAACCAATTAAAGTCCTATCAGCCTGTGTCATCTAGAGTTTCATGCCAGAACTTGGTATTTCTTCTGGATTTTATCTCTATTTTTTTCTTCTTCATGTAATCCCCGATGGACTTGATGAAATCAGCATGGCTGTTGTCAGATTTTTGTGCATTGTTGTCAGTGAGATTGCACACAAAAATCTCACTGGATTTTTACAATCAATGGCAAAAGGAATGTTAATTAGTAAAATGTAAACTGATATTTCATACTGACACAGCAAAAGATAGGCCTATAAATAACTAGCTTAAAACCATTTTGTTTTGGTGAAAATATACGTGCCTAGACTTTTGCACAGTACTCTGTGTATAGCCTATACACTACTATTATTATTTAAATTATACTAGTGAGTATTTATAAAATTTCTTCCATTGTAAGTGTCTCATTGTCACCCAGATTTTAACTTTTTATTGAACCAGACATTTTGTAATATCACGTTTTCTGAGGCGGAACCTCCATGTGCTCCTCAGCTCTTGACCTTTGTTAAAAAGTCCAGAAAAATATCTTCAAACTTGATATCAATTAGTCTAGACAGCTTAGTGGGAGGTGAGCCCCTTCTTAGACACTTAAGAGAGCAGACATTAGACACAACATAATCAGTGTATAAGAGGGATTTGACTTTGAACATCTCCTTTGTTAATTCAGTAAATCCATGAAGACATGCATAATTAAGCATAAGAACACTAGAACAAAGATCACTGCAAAAAATTTGACGCAAATGGAATCAAAAGAGTTTCACAGGAACTGAATTGAATTCATGCATCCTCTAAAATGAATCAAAGCTCTAGCATAATTTGTCAGATGTCACTTGTTTTGATATTTTGTTATCTAATATGACTGTGCAAATTCATACATTTTGAAGTGTGGTTTAATTTTCCTAAGCCATTTATGGTCAATACTTAGCTATAGTATACTATATAATACTAGCATCTCAGAGGAAAGCTAAAAAAAGCTGTCACTGGGATGATACCCTCTCAAAAAATACTAATATGTACCTTTAAGGTATCAATATGCACCCTTTAGGGGTAAACTTTTTCGAGAGTGTCGTTTATGCATGGATGAAACATGACACAAAATAATTGTATTGTTTGTCATAGCTGCGCATAGCTTGCATCTTCTTTTGTTTTGCATGGAAAAAGAAGAAGAGGGCTGTCTGTAAACATCCATCAGTAAAGAAAACCCTAATGACTCAGCACAGAAAACAGAGAGATAGAGAGAGAATGACAACATGAAAGAAGCACACTTCAACTATTACATCCCGCTCTCTCGCATTATGCATCTATGAAATTGCTTATATGTCTACATTTGTCTTGTTATGATATTGTGTATGCGAGAGAGAACGAGAGAGGAAAAGGGAGATTTTTTGTTTATCATCATGAACACAGGTGCATGTGTGTGAATTTCTTCTTGCAGCAAGAGGTGAGTAATCAGAAATCACAAAATACCTTGGCTCTGTTCTCACAGACAGCAAGCTCATCCTGCTCTTAAATGAACTGTCAAACACACACACACACACACACACACACACACACACACACACACACACACACACACACACACACACACACAGACACTCACACAGCTCCTCTCCAAGCACACGTCCTTAAAATACTAGAAAAACACAACCTTAGGAAATCTGAATGCTGGTAAATAAAGTCATTGTGATCCTTTTTAAACATCTAATATCCAAGAAGTGGCTGTAAATGACTATTAAACACCTAAGGCACCTTTTAACCCATGACAACTATTAGGAAAATGGATGATAATGAGACAACTGAATGTATCAACGGTAGGAGAACGAAGCATGCAGATCTTTGAGAGGAGTGTTTTTTGTGCTTTCTTTCTTTCTTTCATAGTTTATGCAAAGGCTAACTGAACAGAAATTGATTTGAAACCATATGTTAAATTGACAGGCTGTTTCCTGCCGCGGTAAGAATCCGTCAGATATAATATGATCAAATGGCTATAATGTTCATTGGAATGGGATAAGAAATGAAATATGGACAAAGTACAGTTCCTAAGAAGAAGTGTGCTCAAGCACCTTATTGCTAATGTGACAAGTGATATTATGTGCTTGACTTTTCAACAAAGCCCTGTCAATCCAGCTGAGCTGAAAACCCATGAAATCTGTGGGAAGCACCACCAAAGATGCTGAAACTCTTGCACTGTTGCTCACAGCATTCTGCTTTCTAAACCTCAAAGACCTCAGAGATGTGAAGCAATTGTTATTTTGCAACTTCACATTGCGATATACAAAACAATGAAAGGGTCATATAACAGATTTTTATGAATTAGAACGTTTAATAACTCTTCTCTCAATTGTATTTGTTCATCTGGTACCATGCTTTGCCATTCATTTTTCCATACTGTTGGTAATTAATGCCAACATTAAAATCTTCCATTTTTGATGATGGTCATCTTTAAAGAGCTACTGCCCCCGTGTGGTTACCGCCCTTAGCACAACCCTGCCTTATCTACTGGAGAGTCTGGAATGATGTTTCTATTCTTTAAACTCCTGTCCTATTCATATATTAGGAATATTACTAAATATTTAAATAATATAGCCTCATCCAGTGACAATAAAAAATGATTTCTCAACCAATAGGCCTAACAATAAAAGTCATAGAACATGTAATGGAGGCCAGTAAGTGCTTAACAGAAATGTGTAACTTTACAGCATACAATCACTTCTCGTTGCAATGTACAAGCGTGCTCTTAAAGTGGCAGCAACATTTCTTTAAGGTACCAACCCATTACCAGAACAGAACAGAAACAGGGAAGGGTTGTTTATATTGGCCTATATAAAAATCCACTTAGACATATGATATTATTGTTGAATGTTTACCCATTATTATAAGTGAAGTATAACTGATTTATTTATTATTATAAAAGTGTTTACTTGGTTTTAGTTTCAGCTCTAAAAAACATTACTTTAGAGTAAAAACACAACACACCAAATTATAGAAATAAATCAGATAAATAAGGTTTTGAGCTGCAAATGATATCTTCCCTTTCAGTTGAAATTGTCCTGTGACATCTAAATGTAAAAGTTGAATATAAGTCCACACTTACACCACATATGTAGCCTGACGTCATCATACTCCGATTCTAGTCAGATGACTAGATTAATAGATGACCAATCTGACAATTTGATTGGTCCGAACAGCTTTGGTTCGGGCATACTTGCTTCACAACGGATCAAGTCCGGCTGGCATACAGGCTACCACATATGATTACATGCCTTACAAATGATAGTAAACATGTTTTACTTTTTTTACTTACTTAAACAGGGTATTTTTGACTTCTCGTTTAATCTAACAGTAAGAGGGAAAGTTATTTTCTTTTCAAAGTCAGTTTCCCTTTATTCTGCCGTCACTGCTTCCAGTATTAATGTTACTAGCAGTACTGGCATTGATCTACTGGAAATGCAGAGGTACACAATCACACACACACACACACACACACACACACACACACACACGCAAGTGCACACGCACACACACACATGCACACACACACACACACACACACACGTGCACACACAGACACATACTATTACCATGTGATGGTAGTACAAATTGGAATAAGACTGGCCTCTCAAACCTTTGATTCTTTTAAAGAAAGTTAAAAAGATTAACGGCATTACAAAGCATTTGATGTTATTCAGCACGAAGTCAAAATCATACCAAGAGCCAGAGGTATGCTCTGGACAGGTATTGCCTGTTGATGATATAGCACATCTTTGAACTATTACAAATTGGAAAAATACATATCAAAAGGATTTTAAATGTTCAACTTTAAGTATTATAAACTCATTGCCATCATTTTTATCTTTTAGCCACACCATTTGTCTGATGTTTTTTCAATTTGACTGAGATCTGTTTCATTTCTAGGAAGAAGAGATGTCAAAAAGATGACAATTATTGGACTTATGCTAGTGAGTAGTGAAAATGAGAAAAAGGTGAGCACAAATTGCCTCAAACCCATTCAGATAAATATGTAATATGTTGATACAGTTCATGCGTGCACTTCCAGTGTATGTATTTACTAGCTAAATGAAATAAAGAGCCGCATCTGTATATGTGTGTTCTGATCATGATGTCTCTTTCTTTAGGCTGATGCAAACCCTGATAGCTTAACTCAAGGACAAAACTTAAAACAAGATGAAAATGAGGTCAGACAGAGTGTATTCTGTGTATCTGTATGTGCATTACAGTTTTTCTCAATTGTTTACACACAAATTCTGGTACTTGAGACACAATGACCACAACATGTCAAGTCAAGTCAAGTGTATTTCTATAGCGCTTTTCACAATATAAATTGCATCAAAGCAGCTTCACAATATCAATCAAATAACATAATGTTTGTTTCTTAGTGAAAAAACATCCACGTTTGGTAGGGCTGATCAATGGTATTAATGCTTGGCTAATTATTTTGAATATCCCCAACTGAACAAGCCAAAGGCAACAGTGGCAAGGAACCAAAAAACTCCATCAAGTGACCTACTGGTGTCCTAAAACTCCATCAGGTGACCTAATGGAGAAAAAAAAAACCTTGGGAGAACCCAGGCTCAGTCGGGGGCCAGTTCTCCTCTGGCGTTTATGAACTAGAGGCCGGATTTACAGTAACTGTAATTTGATACAGAATTTTGTTTTATTTTATCACTTCGGGGTGGGTACGCGAACCGGAATCACAACATTTTATCTGTAGAGTGGGAAAGGGATCCTCCATAGGGAGAGGCTAGTTGGTACTTCAGCACTGCGTTGTCATCGGGTCCAGGCAAAGCTCCTAGTCAGATCTGGATACGGCCTGGATCCGGTCGGCTGCGGGAAAACCTCGGGATAAACAAAGACACTAAAATTAGTGTAGATGCCATTCTTCTTATGATGATGTAACGAGTACATCAGGATTTAAGGGAAGTGTTCCCAGTTCCGGCTGACCTAATCTATGCAGCCTAACATTGAATTATAGAAGTCTATAATATATGATGTGTATGCTAGGTCAAAGAGATGTGTTTTTAGTCTAGCTTTGAACTGACAGAGTGTGTCTGCTTCTCGGACAATGGTAGGAAGACTGTTCCAAAGTTTTGGTGCTAAATAGGAAAAGGATCTACCGCCCGCAGTCGATTTTGATATTCTAGGTATTATCAACTGGCCCGAATTTTGAGATCGCAATAGACGTGAAGGACTATAATGCGTTAAGAGCTCGCTCAAGTACTGCGGAGCTAAACCATTTAGTGCTTTGTAAGTAATCAACAATATTTTGAAATTTATACGATGTTTAATAGGCAGCCAATGCAGTGTTGACAGAACCAGGCTAATATGGTCATATTTCCTGGTTCTAGTAAGAACTCGAGCGGCTGCGTTTTGGACCAGCTGTAGTTTATTTATTAAGCGTGCAGGGCAACCACCCAGTAGAGCATTACAATAATCTAGTCTTGTTGTCATGAAAGCATGAACTAATTGTTCCGCATTTGTTAATGAGAGCATATGTCGTAATTTAGATATATTTTTAAGATGGAAAAATGCGGTTTTACAGATACTAGACACATGACTTTCAAATGAAAGATTGCTATCAAAGAGCACACCCAGGTTCCTAACCGACGACGAAGACTTAACAGAGCAGCCATCAAGGGTTAGACAGTATTCTAGGTTATTACGTGTGGAAGTTTTTTGTCCAATAATTAGAATCTCTGTTTTTTCAGAGTTTAGTAGTAGGAAATTACTAGTCATCCAATTTTTTATATCAGCTATGCATTCCGTTAATTTTGTGAATTGGTAAGTTTCGTTAGGTTTTGAAGAAATATACAGCTGAGTATCATCGGCATAACAATGAAAGCTAATTCCATGTTTCCTAATGATATGTCCTAATGGTAGCATGTACAGAGTGAACAGCAGCGGTCCTAGTACTGAGCCTTGTGGTACGCCATACTGAACTTGTGATCGATAAGACATCTCTTCATTTACTGCTACAAACTGATAACGGTCAGATAAGTATGATTTAAACCATGCTAGTGCAATTCCACTAATGCCAACATAGTTTTCCAGTCTATTTAAAAGAATGTTGTGGTCAATTGTGTCAAATGCAGCACTAAGATCAAGTAACACTAATAGAGAGATACAACCACGATCGGATGATAAAAGTAAATCATTTGTAACTCTAATGAGAGCTGTCTCAGTACTATGGTGCGGTCTAAATCCTGACTGAAAATCCTCGCAGATATCATTTCTTTCAAGAAAGGAACACAGTTGTGAGGATACTGTTTTTTCTAATATCTTTGACAGAGAGGTTATCTGATATCTTTCTCCATTAGGTCACCTGATGGAGTTTTAGGACACCAGTAGGTCACTTGATGGAGTTTTTCGGTTCCTTGCCACTGTTGCCTTTGGCTTGTTCAGTTGGGGATATTCAAAATAATTAGCCAAGCATTAATACCATTGATCAGCCCTACCAAACGTGGATGTTTTTTCACTAAGAAACAAACATTATGTTATTTGATTGATATTGTGAAGCTGCTTTGATGCAATTTATATTGTGAAAAGCGCTATATAAATACACTTGACTTGACTTGACTTGACAGAAAAGGCAGATTTGAGATCGGCCTGTAATTGACTAATTCTGAAGGATCAAGTTGCGTTTTTTTTAACAAGCGGTTTTATCATAGCCAGCTTAAAGGTTTTTGGTACATATCCTAGAGACAAAGACGAATTAATGATATTAAGAAGAGGATCTATGATCTCTGGAAGCATCTCTTTCAGTAGCTTAGTCGGTATAGGGTCTAGCATACAAGTTGTCGATTTAGATGAATTAACGAGTTTGCAGAATTCTTCCTCTCCTATAGCAACAAATGAAAACAATTTTTCCTCAGGGAGACTACAATGCACTCCCTGATGCGATACTGTAGTAGACGGTTGCATAGTTATAATTTTGTCCCTGATATTATCAATCTTATAAGTGAAGAAGTTCATAAAGTCATTACTGCTGTGTTGCTTGGAAACTTCTGTGCTTAAAGCTTTCTTTTTCGTTAGTTTAGCCACTGTTTCAAATAAATACCTAGGATTATGTTTATTTTCTTCTAATAGGGTTGAAAAATAAGCAGATCTAGCAGCTTTTAAAGCCTCTCTGTAAGCAATCGAGCTCTCTTTCCATGAAATCCGAAATACCTCTAGTTTTGTTTTCTTCCAGTTGCGCTCCATTTTTCTGGCTGCTCTCTTAAGGGCCTGAGTGTGCCACGTTGTACCACGGCGTTGGACTATTTTCTTTAATCTTCTTTAAGCGCAACGGAGCAACTGCGTCTAAAGTGCTGGAAAAGAGAGAGTTAAAAGTTTCTGTTGCAATATCGAGTTCTTCTAAGCTATCCGGGATGCTGAGATGATGAAACTTATTAGGAAGATTATTGATAAAGCAATCTTTAGTGGCAGAAGTTATAGGTCTAACATATTTATAACACGGAGTCGGCTTTGCAGCCTTGGCTAAATGTAATTTACATGAGACTAGATAATGGTCTGAGATGTCATCGCTCTGCTGCAGAATTTCAACGGCATCAACATCTATTCCATGTGATAATATTAGATCTAGAGTATGATTACGACAATGAGTAGGTCCTGACACGTGTTGTCTAACTCCAATTGAGTTTACAACTTCTTTAAGTGCCAATCCCAATGCATCTTTTTCATTATCTACATGTATATTAAAATCACCAACAATTAGTACTTTATCGTTAGCCAATACTAATTCTGATAGAAAGTCCGCAAATTCTTTGATAAAATCTTTATGGTGCCCTGGTGGCCTGTATACAGTAGCCAGCAGAAATCTGAAACGTGATTTATCGTTTACACTATATATTTTTACATTAAGCACCAACACTTCAAAAGAAGTATATTTAAAAATAGATTTCTTAGTGGTTTTGAAAATATTACTATAAATTACAGCAACACCTCCCCCTTTGCGTTTTAGACGAGGTTCATGTTTATAACAGTAATCTTGTGGGGTTGACTCATTTAAAGTAATGTAATCGTTTGGTTTTAGCCAGGTTTCTGTCAAACACAGCACATCTAGATTATAATCTGAAATCATATCATTAACTATGAGCGATTTTGAAGTAAGGGATCGAATATTCAGCAACCCAAGCTTTATCATTTGTTCATCTGTGTTATATCTGTTTTTTATTTGTTGAACATCAATTAAGTTTTTTACCTGACGTTTTTTGGATTTCCAAATTCGGGGAACAGACACAGTCTCTATATGATGATATCTAGGTGAAAGAGGCTCTATGTGATGGGATTTATCTGACCTTGGTGACGCGAGGCCGCTAGCAGACGGTCGGTTTAGCCAGTCTGTCTGCTCCCTGACCTGAGCCCCAGATTGTCATGTTTTAGCTCTAAGACTATGTGCCATATTACTAGAGAGAAGAGCAGCACCATCCCAGGAGGGATGAACACCATCTCTTTTCAACAGGTCAGGCTTGCCCCAAAAACTTTTCCAATTGTCTATGAATTCTATATTATTCAATTATTCAACATGTAACTCATTCACCAACCCCCTGAACCAATTCTGCTAAACTAGTTCAAAAGCACACTTTTTTCAAAACACTACACACAATTCTTTGCTTTTGGCACAATTTTCATGCAGAAAATATCTTGTTTTCACAAGGAACACACTGCCATTCAAATATGCACACTGACTCATCACAAGGGCAAAAACCCGTCACACTATTTTACAATTAGCAATCAGAGCTTTAGCATAAAAGGGCAACAGGTGAGCTCTTCAATGGAGCAATGGATGCTAACATTGGAAACATTTTTTTTACTGTAACTGTGTACAGTAAATTCTTCTGTTGTTTTGTATGTAGTGTTGTAGAAATTTTAATAGTCATTTATTCCTAACAGATATCATAAGGGATTGATCCTATTCAATGTGTAAAAGTATATGTGTGTACGTGCTTGTGCGTGACGTTTCAGGAATATATGGGACAGGACATCTTGACCTTAGGAATGGTCAAGATTTGGCTAGTTTATTTCAGGGCCAGGTTGTGTCTTTAGTAGAAACTGAACAGCAGTGGGGACCTTATCTGAGTGGGTGAAAGGGTAACTGCTGTGAGGAGGAACCTTGAAAAGAGTATAAAGGCTGTCTCATGTCTTCCTGGTGGGGGTCACTCACTTCACAGGGTAACTGCTGTGTTGGCGACTGGGCCTATTCTTGCAAGAATAAATACTTTTCTTTTTTATTAATTTGACTCTGAGTGTCTCTTACGCAGTGATGATGTTTAACAGAAGTTTTGCCACAACAATTTGGTGTCAGAAGTGTGGGATTCCTTGGAAGTGCCTTCTGGACCTGAGAGCGGACGGTGTTTGGCCACCTGGACTGAGCAGTTCCAGCTCTACCTCGTAAGTTTCAGAGAGAGGGGCCGACCGCTATCAGGGCCAGGAGAGGCTCCACTGGAATCAAATGAGAACGAACCCGTGGCAATCCAAGACATCTCTGGTAAGAGACGGCTAAAATATTTTATTTTGGGTTAAAATATTATTCAATTGTGGGTAAAACCATAGTGGCTGGGTCTGTTCGTTTCTGTGGTGTAAGTCAAGAGCACCGGTACAACACTGCTAGGAATGTGCGAAAGTGCGTATTTGCGAAACAAGGCACTGGGTGCGGTTTTGCAAATCGAGTGAGCTTCGTACGGCAGTCAATTGGGGGTCGGTTGAGACTTACGGGCGGGTCAAGGGTTAATGCAGTGGGGCTAACTGCGTGAGGAGCGTATTTGCAAAATAAGGCACTGGGTGCGATTTTGCAAATCGAGGGATACTCACGTAGCAGTTTACTGGGAGTTAATCGATCCGTCAGGAAAGCACTGGGTGCGCCCTGCCTGGTCTGAGGGTAAGTGGATCAGATCTGGTGGAGACGTCCATCAGATTAGTAGACGCAGCGTCGAACAAAAATCCACAGAGTAACAGAAACAGCCAGTATGGGAAAATCTCAGAGCAAGATTGCCAAATTTGACACACCGTTTTTTTTTGTTTTGTTTTTTTCCAAATGAGGAAATATTATGAGGGAAAATGTATGTTAGACATTGAAAAAAAAAAAAAAAAAAAAAAAAAAAAAAGTCGAACTGCAGAGAGAAATAGGGTTTTACTTATGCATCCAGTAAATGGATGCATGATATTAGATGTCTATAGAACTTAAATTTATATGATAAGGATTGAAGTAGCAAGCAGCAGCAATAAGGCTGTCTGTGTGAAATAGAGTGATAGAGTGATAGAAATAGAGTGGAACTGTAAGTGAGAAACTTGATGGAAGAGGGAAGTGAAGGGAAAACAAGAAGGTTGGTGTGTGAGATATGTGTGTGGGGATTGTAGTTAAACAATCATGTACTGGTTAGATAATGAAGGAACTGGCATGTAGGGAAAAGAAAGGAGAGGATACAGAAGGAACTGGCATGTAGGGAAAGATTGAGAAGACATATAGTGGAAACCTATATGTGATGAAAATAAAATGTCTGACAGAATTTATGGAAATTATAGTTTTATAAAAAACGAATGCATATAACCTGGTATTTATGATTGTAGACGATGTCTGTATTTAATATCTGAGGAGTGACTGAGGGTCCAGCTATGCTGGGAGTACAGCAACAGTGTTTGCTTATTCAGCCCGGCTTCCGGATGTTAAATATACACTTGTTCTGTAATCAGTGTTGTTGCTGATAATACCAAATTAGTAAAATGTAAAGACAACTTTGACCAAAGATTCTGGAAATCAATAATGTATAATGTCGGATATTTGTTGATATTAAGTAATTGACGCAAAAGATGTCTATTTTATAATGGAAATTCTGGGTCAGGGATCATTTCCCTGGACAAGTATGGCTAAAGTTAAATGAAAACTTTGTGCAAACAACTTATGCAGCTTAAGAAAATTGATGTGCGGCCAATAATGATAAAGATTATGATTCGGCTATTGGGATTGAATCCGCCACTGGTGGACTGTAAAAGAATACAGAGAACTGCTTATCAGCTCTGTTTGCATTCCTGAATGGGACACACTGCTTCAGTGATGTGCAGTAAGTTGGAGCCGACAGAGAGTGCTTTAATTGTGGTCAGCAGGACCATTTAACACGTAACTGTAAATGCCCACCGAGAAGGTGTTTGAAGATGTGATAGTGACACATTTCTGGTAATAATGTGGGTTTGAAAGTAGATCAGTGTTTAAATGACGACATTAACATTTTCGTCTGAGAAAGAATAAGAGATAAAAACAGGGTCAAAAGATTGAAGTCTTAAAGTGAATCCTTTTGAAGAAAAGATCTATAATAGTAATTTTTTGAAACAGTGAAACAGTTTGATGAAAGTTGAAAATATATAAAAGTAACTAAAAGGATGATTGTGTTTTAATTCAACATTTTAAGAAGGGTTCAGGTTATATAGAGAGACAAATCTCACGGATGATTTATAATAACTGCAAAAGATGCAGAGTAGCCTTGTCAAAGTTAGTGTGAATCCCGATTGGAGAGTGATAAACTCCTAGAAAAAAAAACGTTGAAGTCAGATATTAAGCTATGGTAATTGAGAACTAGAATAATTATTTGTATTTAAGATCAAATAAGTAGAAGTAATAGGCTACTGGATTAACAGTTGTTAAATGTAAAATGTGTTCTGTTAGTGTTTTGACCATGAAAGAACTAGAAGCTGATGTTTTGCTTTCAAAAGATAAGTTTGTTATTGGCTGTAATGAAACAGCTCGGTTATCTGAATCTGATGTCTGCTGTGGCTGAAATCCACCAGTACGACAGAGACTCAATCTGAGTGGAAATTTCTAATGTCTAAATTCCATGAGATATGGGCAAAAGACAACTATAAAAATGTTTATTTGGAAACACATGTAATTTCTGGCAAATATGCCTTCAGCTGGGATAGAGTTAAAAGATGGTAGATAGAGTTTGATGTTAGAAGTTTATACAGTGTGCCAGTCCTGAAAGTCTCAGAGTCTCTCTCAATCATGTCAGCTAAAAGCTGTTATTTGAGCCTGTGTCATAAGTGATAAGCTATTTATAGTAAAAGCACAGTGTTTCGGTTGAAAATCAGACACAGAGATGTTAAAATAAATCATCGCCATTAAGTGGGCAAGTTGTATTTGAGAATGTTTTAAATGTAAAACTGAATGACTTTAAAGAAGTCTTTAAAATAATGATGCAGATCTTAAACGATAGAGGACCAGTAACTTCTTTAAGTTTCCACCATGAAACAGGGCCGAAGGCTACGGCTACAGATGTACAGTAACAGTACACTGAATGTATGGCTGTGATCTAAATTCACTGAGTATAATCTAAGTAGCTAGGTTGATGATTAAGATGGTTAATGGATTTAAGTGATTAAATACTGCTGTTATTAACCTGTCTCCCTGTGTGAACACTATTAGGCAATCGGAATGGCTCTGGTGACTCTTGAACGTGCCTTTCCTAAGCTCCAGAAAACAGCTGAGTTCTGTTGAAGAAAACTGATTGTGTGATGGGAAAGAGCGGTCACCAGTGTGTACGAGTGGCTACTCAATGACGGGATGATCTTCCTGGCCAGGGGACAGCCCAACGCAGGGGGTCACGAACACTGGGCACCTCCGGATGGAGGTGTTATACGTGAGAAAGGTATGAGAGTTGAGGGCTGATTACTGGAGGCCACTGGGATCAGCAGAGCATTGAGAGGTGAGATGCGCTGTGAGGAGTTACGGCAGTCTGACCCAGAAAATGTGAGTTTCCTCTATACCACTCGCAGGAAGAAACCGCATTGGTTGTATGGCTTGTTTTTCATTATGACAAGTGTCTGCAACTATGCCAGGGGGACAACACCCTGATGAGATTATAGCTTAAGAGCCAATGGCCTTTCAAGAGCCAGCTGACCCAGGAGGGGATTGCCATTATTTGATGTGGAGACAGTAGCAAACTTGTATGTATTGGTTGCCTTATAGGCAAGAAAATGTATAGAAGTGTTGATTTTGAACTAATATGTCTATAACATAGTCTTAACTCCTGAAGGTCAGTAGACATGGTGGTGACTAAAGATGAAGACAGCTTTCGTAGATTTAAGAAAGGTCTGCATAACAAAGATGAATGGTCAAAGGTTATTGTAATGAATTTAAATTTTGTCTAAGTTACAGTCTTAGAAGGCTGTGGAAAATACTATTTGTTAATAGTGAGAGAGACTGCCTGAGTTGGAGGAAGGGATGGTAACTGTGTCTTTCTTTCTTTCTTTCTGTCATCGGCCTGCTAGAGCAAGCTGAAGAAAAATAATGATAAGGAACCAAAACAACCCAGCTGCCTTTTCTAAAAATCAAATGAATAATGAACAGACATGATTTGAAACTGGTCAAGATACCATGTAAAATTAGGTAAACCTAGAGGAAAATGTGAAGTTTAAAATCGTACTTAAAATTTAAATCTTTTTAGAGACGATATATTGAAAAGGAGCAGTTGACATGCGTGTCTAATATGAGTGTGTGAGTGTGTGTGATGGTGACAGCACTTTGTCTTGTATGTGACTATGTGTTAGTTTGGGGTACTAATACTAAGTCTGAATGGGGTGTATATTGTGTCATTACCCACTAGGATGGCTTTTGGCAAATGACAAATTTTACAGGAAGCTGCTAAATTCTGTTAGGTGAAAAGATGATACAGAACATAGGACGAGCTTTAAACTGATTGGTCATCAAGCTCTGTCTGGTATTAATTACTTCTGTCTTTATGATGTTGATTTGAATTACGTTCTGGATCAGTTTAAGTATTTGATGTAAATTGGAATTGTGGAGTTGTAGATTACCATCTGGCATGGGCTGAGATAAATGAAAATGTTATAGATTTGATGACAACAACACAGTGACATATTGGCTAAGTCAACATGAAATTAGCAAGAGAGCCCCTCCCATTTATGAGTATTGGGATGAAAAGGGGGGAAAATGATTGACTGACATTGACCAAGTCTGTACAGCACGACCTGACCTGATAGAAACAATTGATGACTTTGGAAATGTTTGTAGATGACTGACTTGAGAGACCAAACAACAGGCCTGAAAAGCAGGATTCGCTGTGAGACTCAGGGCCATTGCCCTTCAAATACTTCGATAAAAAGATGAGATTGTGGCTTTAAGTGAAGAACGTAATACTTTGTTTCAGAGACAGAGAAAGATGTCTGGAGGAAATTTGGCTGAAGGACGCCGTTTGGGTTGGTGTTGATGGCAAATCAAATTAGTTTAAATTGATGCACGAGTTGAGTCGTGCATCAAAAGGGAGATGGTAATGATTGACAAAATAAGGGTTACTAAAGGACAATATATGTTGGGAGGACACTGGGTTTAATTGGGTAAAAGGCCGTTCCAAACAAAAGTTGCTGTCTGTAAGTGTGCCGCACACGCTGATAACAAAATTGCAGGACTGTTTCAACAGGAGACGCCAGGGCAGATGCAGCAGCGAAGGCTGCGGCAGCACAGCAGACAAAAGAAACTACGTGTACTTTACTATCTGAAAATAACCTCGACATTTGTTTTTCTCTACAGATCATGCAGACTTTTGATACAGGGCAGAATGTGCCCAATAAAATGATGGCTATGGATGAATTTGGCTAACTATCCTGGCCTGGGTTATTATTGTAGGAGAAAGGTTCCACACCTGCGCAGCGCATAACTTAAGATTTTCCTTTTGCAGAATGTCAGGATGGATTGCAGCAAACAGAACTGATTCTGTTCCAAATATATAAATATTGTGTTGTGGACATGAGCAAAGTGGGTTGAGTGTTTTTCAGGGGAAAAGGACCCTGAGTGCTACTAAATGAGCAAGAAATTATCCGGTGATAATATGTTTCAGGCTGCTGATTCCACAGGTCACACCAAAGACAACACCAACAGGCCTCAACCATCCAATAGAGCAGAAAGTGAGGTTTAAAGAAGACGGTGCTAGTAACTGTCTGCCTCGCCTACGAGGGAAAGACCATTGCAACGGCACGCAAAGTGTCACCCTGGCGAACACGAACAAGATGATCAACACACCTGGAGGAACCAACTGCCAACTGACGGTTTAAGTTTAACAAGAATCTGTTTTTGTGATGATTTTGTTAATGGATAAAATTATAAGACTTCTGTGGTTAGATTTGTTAAACAGTGGATTCAATAGAGCTTAATAAATTGAATTAGAAGTGAATAAAATGTGGAGATGGACATAAATTTAATGGAAAAGGCTTAATGGTAGGAGTTAGGATTGTATGTGTTATGATAATTTTGTTATTCATGGGTGAATACGATAACAGAGACAGGTGAAAACCTGCTGTCTGTTCAATTGGTAAAAAAAAAAAAAATGACAGTCTATCCCAAGGATTAACAAAATGCGACGAGACAGGTAGCGGAAGCTACAGTGAGCTGTGTTAAATGTATGTTCTGGTTGTTTTTCTTCTATTCTTTTTTTTTTATTTTCTGAGAAAGATTAAGGGCAAAGATTTAAAGAAGGTTACAAACAGCGGTCATCCGTGTTACGAGGTGGCGTACAAGGAGAGGGTTTGAAATGAAGGATTCTATTCTACTTTATTCTTTGTATTTTTGATGACCTGCTAAAATAACCAGTGTGAATTGATGGTGTTGTTTTCCTAAGTAATCTGTACACTATTTCTTATTTAAATGAGGTGACTGAGGGTTCGATCTAGGTCGAGAGTGCAATAGCAGTGCCTATTCATTTAGCCCGGCTTTAATTAAATTCTTTACTTGCTTGCTAATATTTAAGGGACTATCCTTGCAAAACAGCCTAAGCTTTTTCTTTTCTAAATAATATTTCACAAATGTTTATGAAGAGTGATCAGTTATGCAAAAACCAGAGATGAAGAGTAGTGTAATGATATGACTTAAAATTTGTCTTTTTGTTTATTATTGTGATTATGGGTAATCAGAATGATAAAAAGTGGGGAATTGTTGTAGAAATTTTAATAGTCATTTATTCCTAACAGATATCATAAGGGATTGATCCTATTCAATGTGTAAAAGTATATGTGTGTACGTGCTTGTGCGTGACGTTTCAGGAATATATGGGACAGGACATCTTGACCTTAGGAATGGTCAAGATTTGGCTAGTTTATTTCAGGGCCAGGTTGTGTCTTTAGTAGAAACTGAACAGCAGTGGGGACCTTATCTGAGTGGGTGAAAGGGTAACTGCTGTGAGGAGGAACCTTGAAAAGAGTATAAAGGCTGTCTCATGTCTTCCTGGTGGGGGTCACTCACTTCACAGGGTAACTGCTGTGTTGGCGACTGGGCCTATTCTTGCAAGAATAAATACTTTTCTTTTTTATTAATTTGACTCTGAGTGTCTCTTACGCAGTGATGATGTTTAACAGAAGTTTTGCCACAACAGTAGTGTATGTGCAACTTTGTGTTGGTTGGGAATGGGATGTACACTGTGTACATTGTTTTTGTGGGAAAAATAAAATATATTTGTTACCGTGTATTTGTGTGTTCTGAGTAAAAACAATATTCTCAAATATTTTACAACACACTTATGTTTGTACTGTCTGTAGTATAGTAAGTGTAACACTGAACAAAAAAAGGCCTAAGTCATTATGATGAATGGAGAGGAAGTGTTTTCCATTCATCATAAGTGTTTTACATTGAGCACATCAGTGTTCAACTGGTTCTTATAAATGTCTATTCATATGATGGTTTGTGTGTGTCATTTGAAAACAAAATACCATTTTGAGAAGAAATAAAATTGTTTCGAATGTAAAGTTTCATTTTGCAGGAGAATTGAGGGGTTTTGCCCATTGTGTGTGTGTGTTTTGATTTGTGTGTAGAGTTCTGAGAATATGAGGCATTCTTTCAGAAAATGTGTGTAAACAGTCAAGAAAAACTGTAATGCATATGTAGCTATATGTAGGTGTTTTTAACCAAATCTAATTTTCTCTCTCTCCAGGACGAGTTGACATATTCTTCTGTTGTCCATGTTAAGACTGCCACCAAACCAGCTCAGAAACAGAGTGTCATGGCAGAGAACTCTGAGTATGCCAGCATCAAATGAAGTTGAAATATACAACTTTCCTTTCATTGCTTTTCATTCTTTTAATATAGCTTCGTGACTATAATGTGCAATTTTACCAAATGTTTCATGCGGTTTATTTTGAGGGATAATATAATCACTTTCAGTTATGGGATGGATTAATGGTGTGGCTTTAACTTCCACACAAATGTGGACCCTATGACTGTTAAAAATCTTACAAAAAAAAATGTTGCATACACTGGACATTGTGAAATTCTAATGTCTTATGTTCTCATATAAACATGTAGCTTGCACATGAGAGGAAGAAAAAAACAAATATATACATAGCCTATGTTAAAGTGCTAACTTTAAAGTTTGTGGTTGGCTTCAAATGATTTCTAAATGTGGAGATAAAGCTTGTCATCTCCTAGAAGAGCTGTGAAAAAAGACAGTTCTTTGTCTGGCTTGGTTGGCTCAGGAAAGGACTGTATTTGAAATTCAGTGTTTCTGTTGTGTATTCAAAATGTCAATTTACAGAGCAAATGACTGCGGAATCTTTTAATAAACGTTGAATGATTACTTAGTAGTCACTGGCACTGTCCTACATTCATTTCAAATATGAATAACCCACTGTACCTGCATGCACGTGAGTCGAACTGCCCCAAGGTATTTGCACCCGCATGGGCTCCACAACACAAGGCTCGGGTATGACACCTGGTATTCAAGCGCGCGCGCGCGCCTCTTTCAGGAGCGAAGTTCACAGCGCTGGTCTACTGCGCGCTCCCGCGCTGGAGATCTCCGTGCCGTCTCCGCCTTTCCAGCCCAAACTCGCTTTCTTTCGTGGGACAAACGCCATACAATGGAAAAGATAAATAGGTAAGAAGATCATAAAATTCAACTAATTTCGCCAATGAATGTATAATTCACCTATTTGTTTACTTGAGAGATTTGTAACTTAGGCTACTGTGATAATGTAAAAAAAAAAAAAAGCTAAAAGTTTCAGACAGGAAACTCTTATAAAAAAGTCTACAAAATTTGTTTTGCTTGAATTGAATGATAGGCTATTTAAATTAAATGACGCTATAACTTTTAAACAGACCCCACTGATTTGGTTAGAACAGAGCCTTCTTTGTTTCAATGTAAGCCTATTAAGTTGTGAATATACAGTATAGCCTTGAAAGTCTTTATTCATGTGCCGGATATATGCATCATCATGTCATAAACATCGAATCTTTTTTAAATTTAAGAGTAAAATGGAGGAGAGCAGCTGCGTTTAGGCCAATAACAGTGCACATACTTCTGTATTTCGTTAATGCGTTAGTAACACTTTATAATAATAACTTTAATAAGTCGTTACTCGTTAAATATAATGCTCAATAGATCATATTGTGCACATTCATACAGTGGGGTTCAAAAGTGACCACTAGTCAAAATGCTTTTCTATTTTGCTTTCTCTTCTAATTTGGTACATTTAAGTTCATTAGAAATTATCAACATTAAATGAGCGAGTACTTTAAATATTTGTGTGTGTGATTGTGTGTGTGTGTGTGTGTGTTTGTGTGCGTGCGTGCGTGCGTGCGTGTGCGTGTGCGTGTGCGTGTGCGTGTGCGTGTGCGTGTGCGTGTGCGTGTGCGTGTGTGTGTGTGTGTGTGTGTGTGTGTGTGTGTGTGTGTGCGTGTGCGTGTGTGTGTGTGTGTGTAGTTCTGGTAGTTCTGATTACATGTAATCTGGATTGCGTAATCATATTTCAAAAATGAAATACTTGTAATTAGATTATATTACATTTTAGACTAGGCTACTCTATTTTATTGATTACATGATTGCATATTATTCACAATGGTCCTATATTATTCATAATTTAATGATTCTCCATAGTTCTTTTTTTAACTTATTTTTTACCAATCGCTTATATGTGTTTGGAAAGTCCTAAAATTTAACAATGGTTAAATCATGCTGCTCTGATGTCATTTAATGGTCACATGACATGCAGGTAAATATTTCATATTTTTAGTAAGGGTTTTATTTTGATGATAGTTTATTTTTTTTATTTTTTAAGTTACTTTGATTTTACATTTTTATTATTTAGATGATTAGCTTTTCATCAACTGCAGTTCCTTCATGAGCCCCAGTTTGGGAAACACCGGTGTAATGTAATGTTTAATGCATTTCAAGTCGTTGATGATAAAATTATGGAATATCATTTCTTTCTCTTTGTATTTGTATATCAATATGGTACAAGATATTCCTCTTCCGCTTGCAATGTGATAAACAAATTAGGTCAAAAGTATTTGTGATAACATAACTGTTTTTGTGTCCCCATATACATCGTATTTATCATAACCATAAACGTTAATCCAGTGTCTCTGAATGCCAGGATAAATTAGAAAAAATGCGTATTGTGCAAAGTAGGGAATTACAGCATTCCAAAACACTATTTCATCATCTTGATTGAAATACTTCTCATATTTTGTAACTGCTTCCCATGTTGAATAAGCATTGCATCGCTGAAAAGACAAAATGTTTTAAATGGACAATAATAATTTCTCGGGTTGTGGTTTTTTGAATTAGAAGTGAAATAGAAAGTAAGTTGTAAGTTTTCACTTGTTAACATTAAATGAAAGATTGTTGGGAAAATAAAGTGATATAGGCCCAATTGTAACCCTAAAACATTATGGGCCCTTTCATACACCCGATGCAATGCAGCGCCATGCGCAACGCAAGTTTCTTTTGCTAGTTGGCCCGACACAATTCTCATTTTCACGTCCTGCGCCACGTTGTTTAAATAGCAAATGCATATGGGCCTGAAACCGAGGTGTGTTCAGGCGTGTGTATATATATATATACACACGCCTGAACACACCTGTATATATATATATATATATATATTTGTTATTTAAAGTAATGCGCTAGTAATGCGCGCCTAGGGGACAGGGACGCGCAGCAGCACACAAACATGCCCAATATAAAAAAAATAAAAGGATTACAATGTAAAATATTATTATTGTGTACATAAAGATATGGTGGAATCCGGCTTGTCCCGTAGATGGATCCGTTTGCGCTCTGGAGATGCATTCATTTTTTTCCACTTGCAAATTCCGCCATGTAAATAGCAATTCGCCATGGCACGAGCGCAACTGGCATTTAAAGGAAATGGGAGATGAGACTCTGATTGGTTTATTGCACGTAAAGCGCAAAACACACCCATTACTCATTAAGAGAATAGGGACAACCCTTTTAGACCATGCTGGCGCACAGATCTTTTTCCCGTCGTTAAACAAGCAAAACTGGATTTGGACACTTGCATCGTGCGCTTTAGACCATGCGCTTAGATCGTTAAAATAGGGCCCTATATGTTCAAAAACATGTTTAAACAAACTGAGGCTTTTCATGCCTAAATTGAAATATTCAGTCTTGCCTGTTTTTTTTTTTTTTGTTTTTATTTTACCAAAAGGGCAAGGCAAACACACCATACTTATAGAGCATAAATGACAGTGATACAAACACATGGTGCCAGACTGACTCATATATACACTGTGAGCAGGTTAATGACTGACTGATCAAAGGTCTGATGGGTGTGACCCTTACATAGACACAGGTACACACACAAAAACACTCCTGCATTCATTTTACATTCATATACTAAGGAGTAGTAAAAGGGAGGAAAGGACATTATTTACTCAACACGTTACAATAATACTGAAGTCTCATGATAGTTCTTCTTTGCTCCTTTAAGAAACACAGAGATAAAACCAAACCTTTATTAACTTGATGGCTCTATACTAGAAACAAGGTTTAAGATAGATAGATAGATAGATAGATAGATAGATAGATAGATAGATAGATAGATAGATAGATAGATAGATAGATAGATAGATAGATAGATAGATAGATAGATAGATAGAGTTGTAGTTATTTTTTATAATAAATAGATATTATTTTAATATAAACATGTCTTCTTGTCTTTTTTTTCCTCAGAAACGTCTAGCTTTTCCAAACTCCAGACAAGCAACTTTTTGCCAATCGTTCTTCATCACCGTCATCACAGCCATGGAGACGGTGGTGATCGTGGCCATCGGTGTACTCGCCACCATCTTCTTGGCATCATTTGTGGCCCTGGTGGTTGTGTGCCGCCATCGTTACTGCCACCCTCCGGACTTTCTGCACCAGTTTGATTCCAAGTATGTACCTGAGTGTACACTACAGAATACGACATGGCCTCATTCATTCCCACACTCAGGAGCAGGCATCTCCATTTTGCATTCCAACATTCTGAGCTATGAAAATACCTCTACTCTTCTTTTTTTTATATTTTAGACCTACAGTGGATTTGATCGGAGCGATGGAGACTCAGAGTGAACCATCAGAGCTGGAGTTGGATGATGTTGTCATCACTAATCCTCATATTGAGGCCATACTGGAGAACGAAGACTGGATCGAAGATGCCTCGTATGCCTTCTCTCCACATTCACAACCATAGTATTTTTATTGACAATAATAATCTGTGATTAACACTTCACTGATATCTTTCTCTCAGTGGTCTTGTGTCTCACTGCATTGCAATTCTGAAGGTAAATTTTGTGCTCAAATTTCAAGACAAAATACATGTAATCTTATAATATCATATAATTAATGTTTAAAGACATGGATAATTTGGGGTTGGTAAGATTTTTTAATGCATTTGAAAGAAGTCTCTTATGTTTACCAAGGCTGCATTTATTTGATCAAATAAAATAAAAACAGTAATATTGTGAAATGATGACAATTTCCAAATAACGGTTTTCTAAATTTTACCATCCTGTGATGGTAAAGCTGAATTTTCAGCCTCATTCCTTCAGTCTTCAGTGTCACATGATCCTTCAGAAATCATTCTAATGCTGATTTAAAGCTAAAGAAACATTTCTTATTATTATCAATGTTGAAAACAGATGTGCTGCTTAATAATGTTTGTGAATTTTTTTTTCACGATTATTTGATGAATATAAAGTTCAAAAGAACAGCATTTATTTGAAAAGGAAATCTTTTGTAACATTATAAATGCTTTACTGTCACGTTTGATCAATTTAATGCATCCTTGATGAATAAAATTATTAATTTCTTTAAAAACATTACTGACCACAAACATGACATGAACTGTACTGTAGTGTAAGTCTAATAATTCACAGCATTGTTTGGTTAAATAAAATGAGCGTCCTGGTTCTGTACAGATATGCCACACTCTCACCGAAAAGCTAGTCGCCATGACAATGGGCTCTGGGGCAAAGGTCAAAGCACCTGCCAGCCTGAATGACATCATCACCGTGGCCAAACGCATCAGCCCAAGGTAAACAGTTTGAGGAGTTGATGTGACGCATATGAGAGTGTTGATACTGACACTTTGTGCCATCACAGGGTGGATGACGTGGTTCGATCCATGTACCCTCCGCTGGACCCCATTCTTCTGGATGCCAGGTAACTTCATTTGCTAGCAGGGTCTATTGTACTGTAGTGTCTGCAAAGAAGTGCATTGACATTATTTTTTTGGACCAGGGCCACAGCATTACTATTGTCGGTCAGTCACTTGGTACTGGTGACACGAAACGCATGTCACATGTCTGGCAGCCTGGACTGGATCGACCAATCACTGCATGCAGCCGAGGATCACATGGTGGTGTTGAGAGAGGCGGCTTTAGCGTCTGAACCAGAGAGAGGCTTGCCAGAGAGAGAGCAGTCAATCTGAATCACACTCAAGACTTTGGCAGGCGTACTGTATGTACATACACTTTTATGAATGCGCCTGTAAAGAATCTGCTTGTTTCCAAACATTGTTTCTTTCTCGGTTTCTTTCATTTGATCTGTTACATTCCAGTTTAATCTGTTGTCATACTTTCTGATATTTCCTCATGCTGGATTCAAATGTAGATACTAGTGCTAAACAATGGCTGACACAATCAAAACATGAATGTATAAACCAAATGCAAAAGTTTGTTAGCTAAACCTTTTATTAACATAAGATACCTTTTCTTTCTTTCATATTTAAGTCTACATGGTGTGTTGCATTAATTACACATTTTCATTATTAGCATCAATAGTAATTTGTATTTTTTCCTCTCTAAAATTATAAATTCTGGTTAATTTTCTTATTCCCAGTTCAGTCTCATTTGCAGATCAGTTTGTATATAGTAGTAAATATTCACAATTTGAAAATACATTTGCATAATATAATCACATGTTAAGTTGATATAGTACTTTTGTATTAGATTTCTCAGTTTCACTTCATTTGGATGGTCCCTTTAACACATTCTGTTGACTATAAGTAACGTTGCACCTACATGTCAACTAACTCTCATTAGTGTTAGTAGAGTATTAGTAGACTGGTAGGGTCAGGGTTAGAATAAGTTGACATGTAGTTGCATAGTTACTTATAGTCAGTAGACTGTCTGTTGGAGGACCATCACAATAAAGAGTTATCAGATGTTAATACTCTAATGAGAGTTAGTTGACATGTAGTTGCAAAGTTACTTATAGTCACCTGAATGTTCAAAAGGGACCATCAAAATAAAGTGTTACTGATTTCTCTTATTTTGTAGATGGTGTATACTACAGTCTCATGGTGTATACTACAGTCTCTCATGGTGTATACTACAGTCCTAAAGTTTGGTTAGATTTTTAAAATATTTTTTTAAAGAAGTCTCTTATCCTCACCAAGGCTGATGATAAAAAATAAAGTAAAAACATATTGTTAAATATTATGACCATTTAAAATAACTGTTTTATATCTGAATATGCAATGTAATAATGTAATTTATTCCTGTGATTTTTCAGGATTCTTTGATAAAAAGAAAGTTCAAAAGAAGCATTAAGTTGAAATAGAAATGTTTATAATATTATGCTGTCAACTGTCAATTTGATCAACTTAATGCATACTTGCTGAATTTATTAATTTTCCAGAAAGAAAAAATATCTTACTGACTCCAAACTTGAACAAATGTAACTAGCTGGATGTGAATAGTTACGCAGCAAGCAAAACTCACATTCTTTTGTTAATCTGCCATCTAAATGTTGCCTGTAATTTTTCACAAGAGTCACATGAGTCTAAATCCACACCAACTCCCTCCCTCAAACCCCCACTACACTTTAAGCAGCCACACACACACACACACACACACACACACACACACACACACACACACACACACACACAGTAATCACATAAGATTACGTTTCAGCATTCTGTTGTTGACTATCAGTATTTCCCCTTTTAATTCCTATTGCTGTGGTTTGGGATTTTTTTTTTCTTGTTACTGACATTTCTTGTTTGTTCCTCTATTTGTTCTTCCATTCTTGCTCTGTTTATATATTTGAGATTTGTAAAGTTGAATAAAAGTTTCACAGTGAACATATTTCATTTTGTTTTATTTTAAAATAAACATTACTAAATTCAACTGTAAGTTCAGAAAAACAACCAGATATTTATTCACATTGTGTTGAGAGGAAAGATAAAAGGCAGACAGGAAGAGATAAAGAAAGCGGGAAGAGAAACAGCTGCAATGGAGGATGGGAAGAAAAACATGGAAGCTATTTCTCAGAGTCATAGTTAACGGTTCTGTCTAGCTTTGAAAAGAAAGCTTTTGGCCAAAATGAGCGCTGGGCATTAGACATTATAAGAAGCAGCAGACTGAAAAGAAGCAGACCGAAAGACACTCACAGTTACACTGTACACATGACCGCCATCAAGAACATGTCATCTTACAAACACTCAGTAAAGTCCTTTGCTTTTCTTCAGGTCCATTTTTTGTAAATCTGATAGACAGTTGTAGTCATTCCATGTCATTCCTAAAGCAGCCTAAAACAAAAAACAAGGCAGAGTTACTTCAACCTCTTCTGATGTATTTATTTATTTTTCAAGAAGATTGTAAGATAACCTATCAGACTTAATAGTTTACTTGATATCAGCATCTATTTTCTTAATCAGGTGAGCTATAATTTGATTGGCTGACATTGAAAGCCAGACTTTTTATTTTATTTTATTCTGCCTTGAAACCAAATTGTTTATAAGATTTTAGTTTTATAAGACTTTAGTTTGTAGACATTCACAAATTCTACTTTCTTTTTTTTTTTTTTAATATACTACTGTGCAAACTTTTGGGGTCAGTAAGGTTTTTTTTTTTAAAGAAATGTATACTTTTATTAATTAAGGACAGAAAAGACATTTATAATTAAAATAAAAGATTTATATTTTAAATAAATTCTGTTTTTCTGAACTTCATATTCATCAAATAATCCTGAAAAAAAATTAATCAAGGTTTCCACAATAATATTAAGTGGCACAACTGTTTTTAACATTGATAAAAAGAAGTTTTTGAACAATATTTTACAATATTACTGTTTTTATACTGTATTTTTCAGCAAATACATTTAGCCTTGGTGAGCATAAAATACTTTCAAAAGCATTTTTACTGAGCCCAACAATTTTAATGGTAGTATATGTCTGTAAAATTATTTATTAAATTAAATAAATAAATAAATAAATAAATATATATATTCAAATGTTTATTTATTAAATATATAAACAAAAAAAACTATTTAAAATAAAAAAACCTTAAACAACATGTAAAAACAAAAGTAAATATGTTTTTTGCTTTACATGTCAGTAAGTCAAACGTTTCGCTAGACGACAATAAAAAGCTGCTATTGTTATACTTTGAAGCTCAACCATACTGTAATCTATATTCCCCCGGTTTCAGACAAGGTTTAAATTGATCCCAGACTAAAATGCATGTTTGAGCTGTTTTAACTGAAAGCAATTTGCACTGATATATCTTAAAATATGTTACTGCCATTGTTTTGTCTCAAGGTACACAGCAGTAATGTTTTTTTTTTGTCTAAAGCACATTTATAAAACCTACTTAAATATCCTACTTGAACTAAAACCTTATCCTGGCTTAAACTAAGCCCTGTCTGTGAAACTAGGCCATTATGTTTTAGCGTTAGACCTTGAAATCATGCTGAGACAGGTAGTTCTCCAAGTGTAAAGGATCCACTCCCTCAGGTAAAGGTCTCTTTAGCAGATCCTTTAGGGGAAACTGGGTCTTATTAAGGGCAGCTAGAGCATCCTGCACCAAAGTCAGCTTTTTACACACTGTGCAGTCCTGGAAGAAAACACAAACAAATATGTAAATGAGACTTCAGTCTAAATCATGTAAGCACTCACTCATGCATATGATGATGATGATGATGATGATGGAGTCCTCACTCACTTGTGCTCCCTGTGTCGGTCTCATCTCCCATGAAGGGAATATATTAGTAAAGGTGAGAGGCTCTGCCCCTTCATCAATAAGGTATGCCATGGGAGGCCGTCTAGGATTTCTCTCTGAACACAAAACACCAAAAAGAACCAGTTTCACTTCATTTGGATGGTCCCTTTAACACATTCTGTTGACTACAAGTAACGTTGCACCTACATGTCTACTAACTGTCATTGGAGTGTTAGTAGAGTATTAGTAGACTGGTAGGGTTAGGGTTAGAATAAGTTGACATGTAGTTGCATAGTTACTTATAGTCACCTGAATGTTCAAAAGGGACCATCAAAATAAAGCGTTACCAAAGAACCTTACAAAACAGAAACAGAAGGCTTCTGAACAGCATCTGTGCTCTTTTCACTGAATCCAAACTCACCTTTACAGTACTGTAAGGCAGTCTCCATGGCGCACTTCTTCTCTTTGTCCCAGTGGGGGTGCTGTGAGGCTGAAGCTTCACAACTTTGCCATAAATACACCTCCAGATAGTTATCCAGTAGGAATAGTGCTGCCGAGAGAATGTTACAGCAACACAGCAGTGTGATCAATTTGATCTAGTTTTATCTGTTTGTCCGAGAAAACCAAAGTTATGTATCTTGTATTTGGAGGTTCAGAATCAGTTTCCTTTAAACAAAGACGATTCCATTTATTGTGCACTTTGATTTTTGAAACTTTGCAGACCATTTACAATCACAAACAGCTTTATTACACACTACATGAAAGTTGATATCCGAAAAAGCATAATAGGGGCACTTTAATAAAAAAAGCTTGTCCATCTGATAAATATTTCAGTAAGTCAACACTTTCATAAGTACGAAATATTGCTTCGGCGTTGAAAGTTAACCTGTGGTTAAGTGTAGTGTGTTAAGCCTTTAAGTCCACTTGTGTTTTGGTGTATGTGAACTTGCTTGCTCTCACCTGGATGTGGCACAGAATATAACTTATCCTGGAGGAAAGGCATTGCTGTAATTACTCCACTAACATGGGAGGGGCTAATGAGCTCCGCCCCTTCAAAAGTTCCTGATTGGGCACTCAGGTGAAAAAGGCGGGGGGTAAAGTTAAATTTACCAGGATCTGTAAGGAATACAAAGCATAGAGGATTTCTTGTAAACACAAAAAAAAACAGTTACAAAGATTCATTGCATGACAGAGAAAGTTCACACATGGTTTATCATAGTTTGTTAAACATCACACCTTGTAGCATGCAGTCATATGACTTCTTGTCCTGTGGCCCAATAGCATTCCAGAATTCTGCGGGCTCTTTCCCCTCCTCCACTTCCTGGACATTTATAAAGCTGCCAGTTCTCAGACTCAGCTCAGATGGGCACCTAACCATTACAATCAATCACATGAAATCGATCATAATCCGGCAATGAGCATCATTTATCATGTTTCATGGGTTGAATATAATGTTAAAGGTGTGGCTCACATCTGTGTGAGGCGTTGGACGGTCTGCTTGGCCACCTGACGTGCTTTGCTGTGGGCTTTGCAACCATGCCACAGGTAGATCGCCCCCTGCTGGCTGTTCAGCAAGACCAATGAGCCACGAGACCTCAGACTGCAGCAGGAGCATGGGACCTCTAACAGACTGCCCTCCACAGACACATCACCCCTCACACAGAACAGATGCCAGCCTCCTGAAACACATACCAAACCTATATTGTCAGATGTATAAAGTGGATTCATAGTAGAGAAGAGGATTCAAATTTTCAATGACCAGACCTGTGTCTCTGCTGTGTTGTCTATAAATGACCATTCCTCCCTGGAACAACTGCAGAAAACAGGGCGGTTCCTCCCCTTCTGTTACAAACACCTGAGAACTACAGTGATTGGTCAGCGCTGGTGACAAGTCCCGCCCACTGACATTGGAGTGCCGCCCCTTCCAGACGAAAAGAGCAGATCGTTCCTGACCTCTTGCCATCTGATCCCCTGTTAAATAATATGAGAATAAATATACAAAGTATTTAAATTCTCAAACGTACTAATTTTCAAAAATGTTCATTTTAATATGTATAAGATTGGTACGATTTTTAATGTTTTTAAAAGAAGTCTCTTATGTTCATCAAGGCTGCCTTTATTTGATCCAAGATAAAGCAAAAACAGTAATATTGTATTAATTAGTAATACAGTATAAATTAAAGAAATGAATACCTTATTCAGAAAAGGATGCATTAAATTGACAGTAATGACATTTATAAAGACATTTATAATGATATGTACCCTGGAAAATATCTCCAGCGAATACGTTTCTGTGGCTACTTCCATACAAAGTTACCTTATGTTTTGGAGCCGAAAGTTGAGGTTATCAGCTTACTCCGAGTAAACTTACCGTAAGTTTCATAACCTGCATTCTAGAATGCCCCCCTGTTTGTCTGTTATTTTGTTTGTATTGTTAATAAACATTACTGCTGCAGTTAGATTCTGCCTTAACAGCTCTCATTGCTGACACTGACTGTGACAACAAGATTGCAGGAGCGAGGAGGAGACTAAATGTTTGGATAAGTCCTGCATATGTCACTAGAGAGAAGTCGTTTTCACCGGATGGTCCAGTTATGACATTTCGGTTGAACATTACGAGATCAAAACACACAGAATGAAACATATGCAACATATGCAAAATCTATAACATGCACATAGAAAACAGAGTGAATTTTCATCTCATGCCAACTCAAATCAAATATATATGTGTGCATTAACTCACCTAATGCTGTGAGGCTGTAAGTCCAGCGTGTAGTGTATGTGCAGCCCTCACTAAACTGTCCCAAGCTCTCTGGGGCAACCTCACACTCCTCACTCTCTGAAATAAGCCACGATTTCACCCCAAGTGTGCATAACTCCACCTGCCGACCATCACTCAGAGTGACCATGTCTCGTCCCCTTTGTACATCCACACCTTCCAGAACGATTTGTGACACCGCTGAGAGACAGACTCCACTGAAGAGAGCTCTGGCATCACATGACCACTGCTCAGCTGACACTGGCTGAGGAGATGATATTAGTGAGGGGGTCTGTAGAAAAGACGGAAAAGATTATAGAGCTAGAAAGAGAGAACATAAAATGATTTAAAAGTGAAACCTGATCACTAGAGGGCTGTAAAAATATTTAAAAAATCTGAAACTGTTTCAGGGCCGGTTCACACAGAATGTTTTTTTCCATTCTTCTGTGCCACATGTCCATTGTTTTTCTATGTAAACACATGCCAGACGGACGTGTTTGCGCTCGAGTCTTTGCAGCGTCTCGTGCTTGACACGGCGTTCTAAAAATGCGATGCTCGCGTTTTTCAAAGCAAAAACGTGTTCTGTGTGAATGGCCCCTAAAGATGATGGAAGTCATAGGTGAGGCTGCACGATTTTGAAGAAAAGTGCGATATGCGATAGCTCGTTAAATAATGGGATATGCGATACAATACTGTACAAAACAGAAATTGAATAAACAAATGTAAAAATAAAAATGCTTAGTCTTCACTATATGATTTAAATAAACACTGATTCTTATTAAAGCTATAAGTTATTCAGTCAAGAGCAGTGAGTGATTTTCTCTTTGTCTTTTGTTGTTTGATTAATAAAAATACAGACGACAGCAAGTTTATCAGGCTGCTGTCACTTTAAGAGCTAAGACACGGATCCAATATACTGTTACACATGTGTTTTATTCCTCAACTGTTTACGTTAACTTAAGACATAACTGACTGATAACGTGAATACTCACCAAGATGGCATTTTGACAAAATTTTGTGTGTATTTGGCCATATACAGTAAGCTACGGAAGATAACTGATTTCAGGATTGCACGGTTTCTGAGATGTGCGTGCAAGTACGTCTCTGCGGCTTAGCTCTTTTTAATATTATCACGCTTATGTAACAGTCATGTGTCCAGTCTATTCTCTGGGTATAAAAGAGGAACCTGAGATATGTCTGTTATTATAACATGTAAGCCTCCTCACCTGCTCCTCCTCTTGTATGAAAGGTTCGATGTGATTTTTGTTCACTTCTGTCTGCTCAAATGAGTTAGCAAACTTCTCTTTGAACAGTACCGTCTCATTTTGGTCAAACACACGGCCAAAAAGTGCCCAGTCTGGCCGCCCAGTTCCCTGCCTGAACACACAAATAAGTACATTTGTTGGTGAATACAAGCAGTAAGGTTGGATTTCTCTTTCTGCTCATATCCTAAAATTCAATTATTTATCTTTATTCCTTCAGTAAAAAAAAAAAAAAAATATATATATATATATATATATATATATATTGGTCCTTCTCAAAAAATTAGCATATTGTGATAAAGTTCATTATTTTCCATAATGTAATGATAGAAATGTAACTTTCATATATTTTAGATTCATTGCACACCAACTGAAATATTTCAGGTCTTTTATTGTTTTAATACCGATGATTTTGGTATACAGCTCATGAAAACCCAACATTCCTGTCTCAAAAAATTAGCATATATCATCCGACCAATAAAATAAGTGTTTTTAATACAAAAAAAAGTCAACCTTCAAGTCAAGTCAAGTGTATTTATATAGCGCTTTTCACAATATAAATTGCATCAAAGCAGCTTCACAGTATCAATCTAATAACATAACAATGTTTGTTTCTTTGTGGAAAAAACATCCACGTTTGGTACGGCTGATCAATGGTATTAATGCTTGGTTAATTAATTTGAATATCCCCTTCAAATAATTATGTTCAGTTATGCACTCAATACTTGGTCGGGAATCCTTTTGCAGAAATGACTGCTTCAATGCGGCGTGGCATGGAGGCAATCAGCCTGTGGCACTGCTGAGGTGTTATGGAGGCCCAGGATGCCTCGATAGCGGCCTTAAGCTCATCCAGAGTGTTGGGTCTTGCGTCTCTCAACTTTGTCTTCACAATATCCCACAGATTCTCTACGGGGTTCAGGTCAGGAGAGTTGGCAGGCCAATTGAGCACAGTAATACCATGGTCAGTAAACCATTTACCAGTGGTTCTGGCACTGTGAGCATGTGCCAGGTCGTGCTGAAAAATGAATTCTTCATCTCCATAAAGCTTTTCAGCAGGTGGAAGCATGAAGTGCTCCAAAATCTCTTGATAGCTAGCTGCATTGACCCTGCCCTTGAAAAAACAGTGGACCAACACCAGCAGCTGACATGGCACCATCACTGACTGTGGGTACTTGACACTGGACTTCAGGCATTTTGGCATTTCCTTCTCCCCAGTCTTCCTCCAGACTCTGGCACCTTGATTTCCGAATGACATGCAACCACTGAGCAACAGTCCAGTGCTGCTTCTCTGTAGCCAAGGTCAGGCGCTTCTGCCGCTGTTTCTGGTTCAAAAGTGGCTTGCCCTGGGGAATGCGGCACCTGTAGCCCATTTCCTGCACACGCCTGTGCACGGTGGCTCTGGATGTTTCTACTCCAGACTCACTCCACTGCTTCCGCAGGTCCCCCAAGGTCTGGAATCGGTCCTTGTCCACAATCTTATTCAGGGTCCGGTCACCTCTTCTCGTTGTGCAGCGTTTTTTGCCACACTTTTTCCTTCCCACAGACTTCCCACTGAGGTGCCTTGATACAGCACTCTGGGAACAGCCTATTTGTTCAGAAATTTCTTTTGGTGTCTTACCCTCTTGCTTGAGGGTGTCAATGATGGCCTTCTGGACAGCAGTCAGGTCGGCAGTCTTACCCATGATTGCGGTTTTGAGTAATGAAACAGGCTGGGAGTTTTTAAAAGCCTCAGGAATCTTTTGCAGGTGTTAAGAGTTAATTAGTTGATTCAGATGATTAGGTTAATAGCTCGTTTAGAGAACCTTTTCATGATATGCTAATTTTTTGAGACAGGAATTTGGGGTTTTCATGAGCTATATGCCAAAATCATCAGTATTAAAACAATAAAACACCTGAAATATTTCAGTTGGTGTGCAATAAATCTAAAACATACGGAAGTTTAATTTTTATCATTACATTATGGAAAATAATGAACTTTATCACAATATGCTAATTTTTTGAGAAGGACCTGTATACACATTAATATAACTGTTATATACATTTTACATCATTTATACATTCATACAAACTTACGTTGTTCATGCAGCTTAAGTGCTGCAGTCATTAAAACAAAGGAGACAGAGCAAATACTGAAACGTTCTGATATTCATATTAACGTTAATTCAGGTTGTTATACTGATAATATAATTCTTACTCATTAAAAGGAATGCAAAACAGAAGCATTTTCACAAGTGGACTTTTGGACCACACTGTAGCTGGATATATGAAGAATCTCCCATTACAGTGAACCTACTTGGGAATGTGGGCACTGCCACCAGAGGGATCCAGAGGGTTGATCCTGCAGTTGCTGTAGTCATACGCTCCGTCCCAAACCTGCTGAGCCAGCTGAAGGGCCAGTTTCCTCTCACTGGGGCCGATGTCTTTCCCATGCCACAAATACAGCTCGCTGCCGAAGTCAAACAGCAGAGTCTGAAATGGAAAAAGCACTGTCAATAAATTTAACCAACCACCTTAAATGCAGTTTTGTCATGTGTAATCACAAGTGGTTATAAAGTGCATTATAAAGTGCATGCCATTTGTTCTTTAATAGTATATGGCTTGAGATCAAGACCTGAGAGGAGTTCAGTAGAGTGAGGTGTGGTACGGCAGCCCAGGCCTGCTCAAGGGGGCTGAGTCTGTCCCCCTGCAGTCTATAAATACAGTTTGACTCTGATATGGCTCTCTCATAGTGCTCATCATCATCTGTACTGTCTGGACCTGCAAAGTGATACGCCCCGAAAACATACAAATGTCATTTGAACAGTTTTGGGAAATAAAAGTGTTGTTTTTGATGGGATATTTCCTGTGGGGTATACAGTACGACTCTTGCCTTTATACTGGGTCTGTCCCCCGAGAAGGTTCCAGAACTCTGCTGCCTGCTGGCTGTCTGTATTTACACCTTCATCCAGGTGAACGACGCCCGTTGCTTGACAACCCATATCCCTCTGGGTCACAATCAACGAGGCCATTTCAGACGCCTAGAATACACCATTAGTCAACATCCAGGAACTAAATCCCCAAAACTGACACCAAAAACGCTTCATAATTAATAGAAATGCATTTGAATTAAATGTAATATTTGAGTCTCATCTGAGCTGAATCATAATACATTAATATTTAATTTAAATGTATCATTTGATTTTAATTTATTACAATTATTTTTAATTAATAAATAACAATATTCCCAAGTATTTCATATTTTATTCTACACCCAAAATATACTGTTGAGGATGCGACAATACTTGCACCGGCTTTACCAGGAATCACTCTGTTTCTGTGTGAACTGATGGTACCTTTTCTCTCTCGATGGTGTTGGAGAGCTTTCCGGTCCAGAGGAAGCAGTGTGAGGGTGTGACCAGTAGAAAGCAGTCGCCACTGTTAAGAGAGTGTGACACAGGCTCCACCAAGCGCACCTGCACCTGCCTCCATCCTGGATAAACACACACATGCACAGAGAACATTACCTGCACTGCTCTCGCAAGAAACTCTTAGGATCTTTTGGAACTTCCAAGCATGGAAACTTGAAAAATCAAGTGTGCTTCCATGACTATTACAAACAATGTAGAATTTTACAATGTATACTACCACTTGAAAAAGTTCAGGGTATGATTTTTTTTAAATATTTTTTATTTAGCAAGGATGCCTTAATTTTAACAAAAGTGACAGTAAAGAAATGTCAAATGTTGCAAAAGATTTCTATTTAAAATAAATGCTGTTCTTTTGAACGTTCTATTCATCAAATAATCCTGAAAAATAAATATCATGTTTTCCTTACAAATATAAAGCAGCACAACTGTTTTCAACATGACACATTAAGGAATGTTTCTTAAGCAGCAAATCATCATATTAGAGTGTGTATTAGATGTGTCGGGTCCCCGCTATGATAACAATAACTTTCTCAAATGTTTACAGAACAAGCGGGAACCTAGTGTGCCTGTATCTTTATCTTTCTCTATTGCTGTTCGATTACATGATAGAAAGTCTAAGGCCTTCAAAAGCCGTACAGCAAACCCATCTAATCTGGTGCCTATTACACGCCAAACTTTGCTGTGGGGACAAAAAGTAAGACTGTTAAGTTAGCACTTTTAAACATCCGCTCACTTAAAAATAAATCACTTCTAGTCAACGACTTAATAACCACATACAACCTGGATTTTATGTTGCTAAATGAAACTTGGCTAGAAGACAGCTGCAGTGCAACAGTCCTCAATGAAACAGCCCCTCCTAACTTTACTTTTATGAGTGTCTGCAGAGCTGTCAGAAGAGGTGGAGGTTTAGCTGCTCTTTTTAAAGCTGTCTATCAATGTAAGCAAATATCATTTGGGAATTACCCGTCTTTCGAATATCTGGGTATTGTGTTAAAAGGTGCTCCACGCATTTTACTTATCATTGTTTACAGGCCTCCAAAATACTCTCCAGCCTTTGCTGAAGACTTTACAGAACTGTTATCAACAATTTCCTCAGAGTTTGACCGTTTTGCTATTGCTGGAGATTTTAACATTCACATAGATAATGCAGAAACCAATATGGCAAAAGAAATCAAAACTGTTTTAAAAACTTTTGATCTGACTCAGCATGTACATGGACCCATACATAATCGTGGACACACTCTAGATTTACTTATCAGTAAGGGTCTAAACATTTCATCGATTGTTATTAAGGACGTAGCACTGTCTGATCATTTTTGTATTTTCTTTGATATATTGATCTCTCCTGCCATTGAAGCTAGATCTGTGTCTGTCAAGAAGAGATGCTTAAATGAGAACACTAGTGTACTATTTATGAAGGCTATATCTTTAACACCAAGCATATCTGCTGACTCTGTTGGTTTTCTCCTTGATTCTTTTAACTCAAATGTTACGAGTGTAATTGATGATATTGCTCCTGTGAAAGTCAGGAAGAAGAATGGCAGACAGAAAGCACCTTGGAGAAACTCAACAGCAGTGCAAAATATGAAAAGACAATGCAGAAAAGCAGAGCGCATGTGACGGAAGACAAAACTTGTAGTCCATTATAACATCTACAAAGACAGCATCCATGCTTTCAATAAGGAACTAGGCAAAGCTAGACAGACTTTCTTCTCAAATATTATAAACAGCAATATAAACAGCACACGCACTCTTTTTGCTACTGTAGAGAGACTGACAAACCCCCCATGCCAGATTCCCAGTGAAATGCTCTCAGACAGCAAGTGCAGTGAGTTTGCTTCTTTCTTCTCTGAGAAAATCAATAATATCAGAAAGGTGATCAGCTCATCCTTGAGCCGCACTGGGGTCAGACAGATCAGACAACAGCCTGAGAAAGTAGTCACTATGTCTGATTTCAAAGAAATTGATGGCAAAATTTTGGAAGAAATCGTACAGCACCTTAAAACATCAACCTAAGCCCTTGACGCACTTCCCACATCTTTCTTCAAAACTGTGTTACACAGCTTAAAAGCAGTTCTACCAGAAAGACTCGGGGGATAAAATTAAGTAACAAGCATTAATTTATTGGCAGCCCAGTAAGCCATTATTTGTAAAGTTCTTTGGCGTAGGCCCCGTCCATAGATCGTAATCCGAGGGTAGCGGATCAGCATCTCCTGCCTGAAGACGAAGGCAGGGGCGCAGCCGACCCCCCAGGGAAGTATAGACGGGACCATCCTGGTGGTAGTGGGGAGGGTGGAGGTTGTTGTCGCGTCAGCATCTGCGAACTCAAACATGTGTAAGTACCGATCTTTTATACAATAAGAATAAGGGCGTGATTGGATAACTTGAAGGTAACGAGTGACGCAGTAATTGAGTCTTCCTAGCAGAACTTATGCTAAAGCTTTCATTTCTACCAGAAAGACTCGGGGGATAAAATTAAGTAACAAGCATTAATTTATTGGCAGCCCAGTAAGCCATTATTTGTAAAGTTCTTTGGCGTAGGCCCCGTCCATAGATCGTAATCCGAGGGTAGCGGATCAGCATCTCCTGCCTGAAGACGAAGGCAGGGGCGCAGCCGACCCCCCAAAAGAAGGTGGATTGAAAATCCGTAGGGACGGGGCCAGCCTTCCCCCAAAATTGATGAATGGAAGTATACCCACCGGTCGTGAATCCTGAGGTTCCTGAAATAAGAAAAGGGAGATACCATAATTAGCATGATGACGATAGTCATGTACCTATGTACTAGCTGGACATACACAGGATTCGATAGACCACAGATACGCCACGATAGGCCGGACATAGACGGGTCTCGATAGACCGGATACGCCATGATGGCCAGACATAGACAGGTCTCAATAGAACATAGATACATGCATAGACAGGTCTCGGTAGACCACTCTGATACAGTCACGATAGGCCAAACATAGACGGTCTCGATAGACCACACGAAGACAGCCACGATAGGCCAGACATAGACAGGTCTCGTTAGACCACACAAATATATGGCCACGATAGGCCAGACGTAGACGGGTCTCGTTAGACCACACAAATATATAGCCACGATAGGCCAGACGTAGACAGGTCTCGTTAGACCACACAAATATATAGCCACGATAGGCCAGACGTAGACAGGTCTCGTTAGACCACTCAGATACAGCCACAATAGGCCAAACATAGACGGTCTCGATAGACAACAAAGACAGCCACGATAGGCCAGACATAGACAGGTCTCAATAGAACATAGATACATGCATAGACAGGTCTCGGTAGACCACTCAGATACAGCCACAATAGGCCAAACATAGACGGTCTCGATAGACAACAAAGACAGCCACGATAGGCCAGACATAGACAGGTCTCGATAGACCATGGATGCAGCCACGATAGGCCAGACGTAGACAGGTCTCGATAGACCATGGATGCAGCCACGATAGGCCAGACATAGACAGGTCTCGTTAGACCACACAAATATATAGCCACGATAGGCCAGACGTAGACAGGTCTCGATAGACCACAGATATAGCCACACATAGACAGGTCTCGATAGACCACAGATATAGCCACGATAGGCCACACATAGACAGGTCTCGATAGACCACAGATATAGCCACGATAGGCCACACATAGACAGGTCTCGATAGACCACAGATATAGCCACGATAGGCCACATATAGACAGGTCTCTATAGACCACAGATATAGCCATGATAGGCCACACGTAGACAGGTCTTGATAGACCACATATATGGCCATGATAGGCCACACGTAGACAGGTCTTGATAGACCACATATATGGCCATGATAGGCCACACGTAGACAGGTCTCGATAGACCACAGATATAGCAATGATAGCCGGACATAGACAGGTCTTGATAGACCACAGATATAGCCACGATAGGCCACATATAGACAGGTCTCGATAGACCACAGATATAGCCATGATAGCCAGACATAGACAGGTCTTGATAGACCACAGATATAGCCACGATAGGCCACACATAGACAGGTCTCGATAGACCACAGATATAGCCATGATAGCCGGACATAGACAGGTCTTGATAGACCACAGATATAGCCACGATAGGCCACATATAGACAGGTCTCGATAGATCACAGATATAGCCACGATAGGCCACACATAGACACATAGATGACTCATTGATATTTGTAGAATGCAAGGTGAGATTGACAAATTAATGAGAATGGAATAGCATGACACCACCACCAGTAGTTGCATTGGTATTTACCTGAACCGTTACTGGAGAGCTTGCTGAGCTTCGAGGTTTTTTTTTTTTTTTCATTTCTTATATACGTAACTCAATGCAGAGGAAGACCACTGCCGAGGATCTTGATAGCTGCAGTAGAAATACCACTTTCGGCTGCTCTAATGGCAGGCCCAATCCTGAAGGAATGACCAGTATACTGGGACGGAGATGGACTGCAGCTTTGAGGACAGAATCTAGAGTCCTGACCAGGCTTTAGAGAGAGGTGCTCCATTAGTTAGGATAGACAGAGGGGAGATTTTAAGAAATGTAATCATAGATGAGAAGGGACAGAATGTATAACTAATTTTAGAAATTGTTAATGTGATACCAGAGCCTTGAGAGTTTAAGAAGAGAGTAAAGGAATTCGGTGAGAAACGATAATCAGAAAAAGACGATGGGAAAATCTCAGTTTAGCTCCTAAAGATAATTCCCCTGAATGCATGAGCCGTAAATGCTGTAAAAACACGTCTACAAACTGAACATGACAATAGAAAAGAGAGACCATTGTGGACAATAAAAAGGTAAAAAAAAAAAAAAAAAAAGTAAAAGTAAAAAGTAAAAAAGGTAATAAAAGGGATGGAATGGACTTCGCTTTTCTAACTTACTTAGAGTGAAATGTTGCTGTTTAAGCATAACATCTGCAAAGTTACAACGCACAAAGTTCGAGCAAAGAAAGAATTCATTTAAGAAGTTACTTTTAAAGACTACAGGAATGCTGAGGAACTACCCAACATTCCTCCCGGGTTAGTGGCATCACAAACCCCAAATTTACATAAATCGTGCCCGCTGAACATGATTTATAGAATATCAAGGCAGAATAAGCTAATCATTGGCTAGAAGATAACTACACATAAGCTACATAATCCATCAATTAACCATTCGGAATGTTCTCTACATGTTGATGCCTCATGAGTTTCTCCATCAAACTCCGGTTTGAATCTGAAGCTAAAAGTTTTGAAATTTGTCTGAGAGAGGTAATTAAAGCTGCAAAAAAGCTGTTGAAACTCTACCCCTTGTGCCGGGAGCCGCAGCCTGACTGCATTCAAGAGACAGACATGCACTTTACTCCCCCTCGAATGACAATTTCAGCATACTATATGAAAATCTGTGGGGCGTTCCGAACCAACCTTTCGCACACACCCTGGGGACACCGGAGACCCATCACGCATCAGTTTAGTAAATGTTGATGAGGAAGAACAACCAGCCATAATAGAATGGGAAATAGAGGAAACTGAAAAGAAAAGTGAACGTTATAAGAAATAGTGTAGAAATACGATTTAAGTAGGGAGCCTTCTCTTCGAACCCAAGGGTTGACAGCCGCTATAGGATCATTTCTGTGAAGCACCGATGAATAAAGCCTGAGCAGGCTTGGTAAATCGTCTTACCACTAAATCTTAATACGAAACTTACCTGAAGTAAGGTGAAGGCATAAGATAATACCTCAATCCCACTTGATATTCTGTTGTTGACTTTTGAGCGTAGAAACCATTTCTCAGCTGTGAAACATATACCTGACATTATTCTCGAGTAGCTTTTGTAGAAGAAAGTTTTATTCACGGCCGAGAGAGCGCTGGCCATGGCAACCGAGGGAGTCCCTTGAATAGAAAAATAAATGACATTTATATCGTACAGATGAGTAAATGTCACTCAAAACTCTTTGACTGATTTGTTCTGGTGATTGGTTTGGATGTAATGATCTAACATATAACTGTTAGTTCTACGGTGTAAATCATGTTTTGGCTAAGTTATGACCTTTACCCTGAGCATCCTTAGTCAACGTTCTCTGTACGTTTTGTACCAAATACCTATTACATAAATATTTCTATAACACGTCAGTGGATTAAATTAGTTGCCATGAAATTTTGAGTACGCCGATTGTACCGTATTTCAATTATTATAACTTAAACTTAGGTATTAAGATTGTTATGATAATATATATAAAATCTAAAACAGTTATAGAGAATTATCAGCACTTGTAAATATATCATTTATATTCTTTTGTAAATATACTCCTGCTACATACCCATTAAGCCCAACATATATACACTTCGTAACCATATCTACTAGGCATAAGCAAACTTTCGCTGACCAACTTGCTCCAGCTTCTTAAAGATATGGCCATATATATTTATATATATGTTAAAAAACGAGCTGAGATATACATCAAATAATGTGCCCCCTATTTTATTAAAGTCTGCGATCATCTAGGTGTAAGTAGAGATCCTCCACGAGTGGGAGAGATTGGAAAAAACAATCACCATAAATGTCGAAGCAATAACGAATTTAAGGAAGGGCTTAAAACCAGTTGAATGGGTCCCCCTTAAGATGGAAGGCACTCTCACAATGTTGAGTGAGCAGATGAGGAATGCTAGCTGAAAATATTGCATATAAAGCCAAATTAATATTTAAATTTGCTCCTAAGCTTGTTTTAAATTCTATTCAGCAAAGCAGTTAATAGTATGCATTTTGCAAACTAGTCATATGTGCGTGGAATGAACAACGCTGAAAATAATTTACCACTGCACTGTGGAAAATCAGTTACATAAATCTGCATAGGCTTTGGTATGACCATTCAGCGAGATATTCGGTCCTACTGTTAAAGCGTTACAGTATGTTGTGTTGCGCAGTGTTCGAACACCGTGCCCCCCTTCTTTTTTTTTTTTTTTCTTTTTTTTTTTTATCGTGCACTTGCGCGTGCAGAGGATTGAAGCGCCTTTCAGACAGGACGCGAAATGTGTGGCGCTGCACTTTGAAACCCATTAATTTCAAGGACTTCCAAAGATGCATAACAGCTACAAGTGTATGCACTATGCAAGCACTATACAGGATTCACCCTATTATACTTTATCGACACAAATTGAAGTCAAACAGCAAACAGCCATCCCCAAATAGTCTACATAGGCTGCATTAGACTTGAACCAGGTTAAACTCTTATTAATTAAGAATACCATAATTCATCCGTTCAATTAGGCCTAATTGTGTGTTCAAAACGAACACGAATTTAATTATTTGCGCGAATAGATTACATACAAAGTCAATGCAAAGCAAATAGATTGGGCGACGCGTTTGCCGCGAACTTCTTCCGCGCAAAATTTGAACTCGAGCGAATGTTCAAGCGTCTACTAGACGCGATAGACGCGTATTTGACGCTCTGTTTGCGTTCGGTCTGAAGACCTATAACAACCCAGCCACGACATAATTGGGAATAATGCCTTACCTTAACACAGAATGGATTTCAAGGACTTTGCGTGCAGATCAATAGCATCCACGTTTATATTCGAATCTTTGAGTTAACATGTAGCCTACGTAAACATGATTGGAATTTGCATCGCAGCACCACCACACCTTGATGCTCATGACAAGAATAGCATGTATAGTTATCTTTTTTTTTTTTTTTTTTTTTTTTTTAAGTGAATTAGGTTTAAATCGCCGTCAAGCATGCGTGAATGATATTTTTGCTATTTTAGACATACTCCACGATGATCACATTACACAAAACTGAAACTGCACGTCAAAATAAAACTTTGTCAATATTTTTTGAGACCCCCCCAAAATTTCACGAATCACGTTTTCAGGGGAGCCCATGTCAGCGCCCCCATACTTTGCACCCTGTTGCAGTCTCTGAATCAGCAGTTTAAGACGAGCTGCCGTGTCACCACAGTCACCAATTGAACTTTGCCGCTGATGAAGTTAGCACTAGCAGCTGAGTAGCCAAGTTAATATACTTACCTGAAAGAAGTTTAATTGTGATAAAGAGGACATGTTAACACTGGCTGCTGCAAGCGCCTGCCAAACTTGGAAACCAACGTAAAAGCCTTAAAAGTGGAACTTAAACTTGAAAAAACTTGAAGAGATCGTCTCTCATTAGATTTACAGCCGCCATGTGCTGGTTTCCTACACACGTGTCTAGCACTCGCGCACCGCCAGAGTTGGTGAGATCAAATCAACAATATAACTTGTGATGACTACGAATGGAATCGAAACACGAGTGAGTGAAAGCGTCAGAATCAGCTTGTTGTCGCGTCAGCATCTGCGAACTCAAACATGTGTAAGTACCGATCTTTTATACAATAAGAATAAGGGCGTGATTGGATAACTTGAAGGTAACGAGTGACGCAGTAATTGAGTCTTCCTAGCAGAACTTATGCTAAAGCTTTCATATCTCCTAGAAGTGGTAAATGCCTCACTTCTCTCTGGGAGTTTTACGAACTCCCTGAAAACTGCAGTTGTCAAGCCCCTCCTGAAAAAGAGCAATCTGGATAAGACCATATTAAACAACTATAGACCGATCTCAAATCTTCCTTTCATCGGCAAGATCATTGAAAAAGTTGTCTTCAATCAGCTGAACAAATTCTTAAGCTCGAATGGATACTTTGACTACTTTCAATCTGGTTTCCGACCGCATCACAGCACAGAGACAGCGCTCATAAAGATAATAAATGATATTCGCTTAAATACTGACACAAGCAAATGATCAGTTCTAGTACTACTCGACCTCAGTGCTGCATTTGACACTGTCGATCACAACATACTTCGTGACAGGCTGGAAAACTGGGTCGGGCTTTCTGGGATAGTCCTAAAATGGTTCAGGTCATACTTAGAAGGGAGAGGTTATTATGTGACTATAGCAGAGCATAAGTCTGAGTGGACATCCATGACATGCGGAGTCCCTCAAGGTTCAATTCTTGCGCCACTGCTATTCAACCTGTACATGCTCTCAATGAGCCAAATAACGAGAAAGAACCAAATCTCTTACCACAGCTATGCAGACGACACACAGCTCTACTTAGCCCTATCACCTAACGATTACAGCCCCATTGACTCCTTTGCCAATGCATTGATGAAGTAAACAATTGGATGTGCCAAAACTTTCTTCAGTTAAACAAAGACAAAACTGAAGTCATTGCGTTTGGAAACAAAGATGAAGTTCTCAAGGTGAACGCTTACCTTCAGTCTAGGGGTCAAACAACTAAAAATCAAGTCAGGAATCTGGGTGTGTCTCTAGAGTCAGACCTTAGTTTCAGTAGTCATGTCAAAGCAATAACTAAATCAGCATACTATCATCTGAAAAATATTGCAAGAATTAGATGCTTTGTTTCCAGTCAAGACTTAGAGAAACTTGTGCATGCTTTCATCACCAGCAGGGTGGATTATTGTAATGGACTCCTCACTGGCCTTCCTAAAAAGACCATTAGATAGTTGCAGCTCATACAGAACACTGCTGCCAGGATTCTGAGCAGAACCAGAAAATATGAACACATCACACCAGTCCTCAGGTCTTTACACTGGCTGCCAGTTACATATAGAATTGATTTTAAAGTATTATTACTGGTATATAAATCATTCAATGGCCTAGGACCTCAATGCATTGCAGATATGCTCACTGAATATAAACCCAACAGATCACTCAGATCACTAGGATCACATCAGCTAGAAATACCAAGGATTCATTCTAAGCATGGTGAGTGTGCTTTTAGCTACTATGCCAGCCGCAGCTGGAACCAGGTTCCAGAAGAGATCAGATGTGCTCCTACAGTAGTCACATTCAAATCCAGACTCAAAACACTTCTGTTTACCTGTGCATTTACTGAATGAGCACTGTGCCACTGCTCGTCCGACTGTTTGTACTGTATTTTATTTAATGTTTTAATTATTCTGATTTCATTTGATTATTTCTGTATTTTATCTTTTATTCTAAACTGTTTTAATTTTTATGTCTATGTAAAGCACTTTGAATTACCATTGTGTATGAAATGTGCTATATAAATAAACTTGCCTTGCCTTGCCTTGCCTAGAGTGATTTCTGAAGGATCATGTGACACTGACTGGAGTAATGATGCTGAAAATTCAGCTTTAACATCACAGGAATAAATTATATTTTAAAATATATTAAAAAAGAAAACAATGTTGTAATAATATTTCACAGTATTGCTGTTTTTACTGTATTTTTTATTAAACAAATGCAGCCTTAGCGAACATAAAATACTTATAAAAAAATCGACTCTAGTGTAAATATATTATATTCTGAAGAACATTAGATGAATATTAAAAACATTATCATACCTTTAACCTGGATGAGCATGAGTTTGTTGTATGGCACTATGGGTTTGCTCACTTTTCCAGAGGAAGTGACATCAGCTGGGGTGCAGTTAGAATTTTTCATAGCTGTAGGGAAAATAAAGACATACAAATAAAAAAAAATGTGATTGAAAGAAGTATGACGATGCTAAACATGTTTAAGACATTTGATTAATCATGATAAAATATTTTAATCATCTGACTCTAAAAAATGAAAATACTGGCTGACAAGTAAAAGACTAGGAAGATAAGCTTTTTATTTTAAATTTAAAAAAAATTAAAAAGATTTTTTATTTTAACCTGTATTATTCTCCATTTCGCTGTTTTCCTCAGGCTGCATGAAATCCTGCTGGATATCCTCTCGAGCAGCAAGAGCACGTAATGGATTCCTCGAACCCTGAGTCCTGCGGGACGGCCGTACTGAGCGCCTGTGTTCAGCTACAGCTGAGCTCAAACTAAACACACACATAGAGCATTAAACCTGTATCTAATCACATTGAGAAATCCCTCAGATATACATGTACACACAGGCGCTGGCTTTACATTGGCGTGTTGGTCTGACAGAGAGCGCTGAGGTCTGGCTCTGTGTCTCCTCCAGTGGTAGGACACGCTGGCAGTGAGCAGGGGTCAGAGGTCATGGCCTCTTTAGCCATCTCAGTACCAAACATCTGACTCTCTTGGACTTCATTGGTGCAAATGGTTTGTGTCTCTGTTAAGAGGAGTTTGGGAGAGTCTTCCTCACAGATTTCCTGAAATAACAGAAAGAAATGAATTAGTTGATATTCTAATATCTAATATCAAAATTTAATGTGATGTTAAAGCTGAATTTTCAGCATCATTACTCCAGTCTTCAGTGTCACACGAATCACGATCCTTCAGAAATCAGTCTAATATGCTGATTTGTTGCTCAAGAAACATTTTTTTTTCAGGATTATTTGATGAATAGAAAGTTAAAAAAAAACAGCATTTATTTGAAATAAAAATCTTTTGTAACAATTTTACAGCAGTCTTTACTTTCACTTGTGATCAATTTAATGTGTCCTTGCAACAAAAAAAAATATTTTAAACAGTAGTGTATGAATACCGGTAGCTTAAAACTACCTTGTCTCTCCCCGTCACCTGTAGTTGGCTTTGAGTGGACGTGGAAACCTCTTGAGCTTCATAAGAAAGACTCCTCTAGAGAGGGCGGGAGAAAGATGATGATCAATTTTTAGGTCTGCTGGTCAAAGTCAAATCAAATAATTGACATGCCATTATTGACAGTAAAGTCACTCAAACATTTTCTGCGCACAAAACAAAATGGATCTTAAAAGGACAAGGCAGCCAAATTAACACATTCAGGACACACTGTACAGGAAAACAGAAAAACAAATGTTTTGTTGAAAAGCACATGCTTAGAGCAATAACAGTTTATAGACACATTCATTACATTGACACATTAATACAATTCTCACCTCATTGAAAAACATCACATATTGAGGTGTGGTGCTTGAACAAGAGTATACAGAGGAAAACACAGGCTCCTGAGTGGAGAGGAGAGGAGAGGAGAGGAGAGGAGGAGAGATATGAGGAGTGGAGATGAGGAGGAGGAGAGGAGAGATATGAGGAGTGGAGATGAGGAGGAGAGAGGGGAGAGGAGAGATATGAGGAGTGGAGATGAGGAGGAGGAGGAGGAGGAGGAGGAGGAGAGATATGAGGAGTGGAGATGAGGAGGAGAGAGGGGAGAGGAGAGGAGAGGAGAGGAGGAGGAGAGATATGAGGAGTGGAGATGAGGAGGAGAGAGGGGAGAGGAGAGATATGAGGAGTGGAGATGAGGAGGAGGAGGAGGAGGAGGAGGAGAGATATGAGGAGTGGAGATGAGGAGGAGAGAGGGGAGAGGAGAGGAGAGGAGAGGAGGAGGAGAGATATGAGGAGTGGAGATGAGGAGGAGGAGGAGAGGAGAGATATGAGGAGTGGAGATGAGGAGGAGGAGGAGAGGAGAGATATGAGAAGGAGAGAGGGGAGAGGGGAGAGGAGAGAGGAGGAGAGGAGAGGAGGAGGAGATGTAAGGAGAGTAAATGAGAGGAGGAGATGAGAGGAGAGGAGTGGAGATGAGGAAGAGAAAGGGGAGAGGAGAGAGGAGGAGAGGAGAGGAGAGATGGGGAGTGGAGATGAGGAGGAGATGAGAGGAGAGGAGAGAGGAGGAGAGGAGGAGGAGATGAGAGGAGAAAGGAGGAGAGGAGGAGAGGAGAAGGAGGAGATGTAAGGAGTGGAGATGAGGAAGAGAGAGGGGAGAGGAGAGAGGAGAGAGGAGGAGAGGAGAAGGAGAGGAGAGATGAGGAGTGGAGATGAGGAGATGAGAGGAGAAAGGAGGAGGAGGAGATGAGAGGAGAAAGGAGGAGAGGAGGAGGAGATGAGAGAGGAGGAGAGGAGGAGGAGATGAGAGGAGAGGAGAGATGAGGAGTGGAGATGAGGAGGAGATGAGAGTAGAGGAGATGAGAGGAGAGATGAGGAGTGAAGATGAGGAGGAGAGGAGAGAGGAGAGGAGAGAGATGAGAGAGGAGGAGAGGAGAGAAGAGAGATAAAAGAAGAGGAGGGGAGAGGAGAGAGAGAGAGGAGGAGATGATAGAGGAGGAGAGGAGAGAGGAGAGAGAGGAGGAGAGGAGATGGTGATTGACTAATAAAATATTATACAACAACAACAACAACAATATATGCTCAGTCAAATAGAATGAACAAAGAGAGACTAATGAAATCTCACTTTTTAACACATAAAGTAATAAGCAACAATGATCATTAAGTCAGTTTGAGTAACTGAAACACATTCTGTATAAACTCACATAGCAATCTTACCCAGCATTGAGTTTGGGGAGTAGATTCAGCTGTACTGACCGTCTCATCCTACAGGGGGCAGTGTGGAAATCAGAGAGAACAACGATATTGAGTTGTGACTCACATACTGCTTGCTAGCATACATTTGACCACAAACACACATGCTGATGTTTTTATTTTACACACAGAAATACATATAAACCTCCTGGTCAATATCACCTATTTAAATATGCTTTGATATTGCAGATGTCTGTAAAAACACAATTAAATTAGCATCTCATACACACACCTGTGGCCCACTGTTTTCACTGATATTGCACCTTACCTTAGCACTTTGCTCCTCCTCTTCTTCTTTAGTTACTCTTGAGTCTGTCAGCCTGTGGAAAAGACTTTCTCATTTAATAGGAGCCAAATGAATTAATTTTGTCAAAAACATACCATTTCATACCATACATTAAAATAATATGATAACAAATACCAGTTTGCAATATCAAGCAGCAACAGACTGTTTTTGTAAGAAATAAAAACAGCCTTGTGTGTAACAAATGGCCGTGCCTGCACTTATGTTAAAAATAAGGTGTATAGATTTCATCAGATCATCATCTATTTTGAGGTACATAATCCTCATACTATGTTGTTTAAAAGTAGCACATCGGCTATTTTTATGGTGAGTACACAAATCAGGAAATAAGGCAGTATCTTAGCAATGCTTTGGGGTGTTAACATGAAATTCTCTATGTATTATTACCACCACAATGGCATGAGTTTTGGTACAGGAGCATTTTGGTGACAGTGCCAGCAACTGGTAAAAATCCCAAAAAAGGAACAAAAAACATAACTTTAGAATAGCTTTTGGTTTAAACTCATGATTTATCCTTTACTAAAAAAGATTTAAGCATTTTAATTGTATGACAAATTATCCTCAGAGTGAATTTAGTCATTTTTAAATTGTGAATTCTGAATAAACAAATAGTTTTTTGTTTTTTTACAATTTTCACATACTGAAATAACACCACCATTGTAATTAATCACTATAATTTAATTACTTTTCCCTTGAAAAAGTCACGTAAAGGATTACTCTTAATTGTCTGTAATTTAGTTAGTTACATCTGATATAATTGCATTAAATACTGTATAGATTATAGAAGAATTCTATATAAAGAAATATAACCTCCACCTTAACCTCAAACTTTAATGTCTAATGATAAAATGTATGTTTTTAATGTAAACATCTCCCTTTAAATAATTTGGTCAGGTCAAGAATAATTTATGCAATTTTTATTGTATTTGTTTGAAGGAATTAAATGAGCAGTCTCAATTCTATCCTTGTATTGTTCAACTGGTCGAGGTTGATATGGGATTTAGAAAGTAATTCGTGATAAGTAATGTAATACTTTATAGAGAGAGTAATTAGTAGAGCAATCTAATCACACTGTTGAAGATGTAATTAATTAGCAGCTTAGTGATTAATTACTTTTTTAGAGTAACTACCCAACACTGGCCACCATACCAGTATTGGATTTGCAAAGTTTCAAGCAATTAACCAATTTTCTACCTTATGATCCAATATCTTTGAAAAACTGTGAAGGGGTACTATATTTATTTTAGGGTAATATATTTTTCACAAATATCCACACAAAAAAAAAAAAAATATATATATATATATACACTACTTAACCCTAACCACAAAAGTTTTAGGTTGGTTAGGTTTTTTTTTTTTTTTTGAAAGAAGTCTATTATGCTCACTAAGGCTACATTAATTTGATCAAAAATACAGTAAAAACAGTAATATTGTGAAATATTATTTACATTTAAATAACTGTTTTCTATTGGAATATATTTAAAAATATAATTTATTCCTGTGATCATTACTCCAGTCTTCAGCGTCACATGATCCTTCAGAAATCATTCTAATATGCTGATTTGATGCTCAAGAAACATTTCTTATTATTACCAATGTTGAAAACAGCTGTGCTGCTTAATATTTTTGTGGAAACCCTGATACAAACTTTACAGGATTCTTTGATGAACATAAAGTTCAAAATCTTTTGTAAAAAAAATAAATGTCTTAACTATCACTTTTCACAAATTGAATGCATCCTTGCCTAATAAAAGCAAATAGTAATAATTCCAAAAACACTCTAACTGACCCAAAATGAATGGTACTGTATATCTGACAACAAACACAAAGAGCAAGAGAGAGGAAGCGAGAGAACCTGTCCGTGATGTCTGATTCTCTGCTCTGTTCTGTGATCTGGAGGTCTTCTGACAGGGGTGGACATTCCTCAGGCTTCGGCGCAGATCTCCGTGTTCTGCCGGAGGACGTAGCGTCTTCCTTCCTTCCCCTCTGCCTCCAGGGAGCGCTGGGGACACGGGCTGGAGATGGACCCACAGCTGACATATGTCTCTCCTCTTTCACCTCCCTCTCCCTCCTCTCTCCCCCATTCTTCTCCAGGCCGTGTCCATTCAGGTCATCCCTATCTCTGGTTCCACTCCTCCACACCACTCCCTCCGAAGAGCTCTTTTTCAAGATGCCTTTAATCTGCACTGCATTCTGGGAGTTGCTGCCTGCTGCAGGCTTCAGATGGGGTGATGAGGTGAGTTCGGAGGAGGAACCCCTCTCCTGTGAAGAGCTCGGCCCAGAGAGACGCACTTCACTGGGCTTCAGGTTGATGGACTCAGCTTGCTGTCGGTCAGACAGGTGAGGCGTCAGATGAAGACAAGGAAGCTGAACTGGCTCTTTCTGAAGCTAAAGTGGAAGAAAGGCTTATAAACATCTTTGGAAAAGACAGAGAAGGTCCTCTAGAAGTTAAAGTCACAAGAAAAATGGCTTGTGTTGTGTTTTGGATGCTGGCGTCATCATGACTTCTGTGTTCAATGAAAGTTTTGCTGGTGAGCAGCATTACTGCAAAAATCTTCTTCCCAATATCCAATATTTCTACTTTATTTTCTAGTACAAAATATCTGAACATCATTCACACAAGGAGAATTTAACAGAGCAATCTATGATTAAGGTAATACGATTTATTTTTTAGAAAATACATTGTGAATGAAATGTATTGTTTATTACTTAAATAAACAATTGTAAACAAACTGACAATAGGGTAAATAAAGCAACTTATAATAATAATAATAAAATATTATACATAATGAAAAATAATCAAAAAATATTTACTCTAAAAAAGTCCAAAATGCTGAAAAACAAACCAACTACCAGAAGTTCCAATTATCTGAAAATTAATGAAACCCATGAACATAAAATAAAAAGATTTTTTTTTGTGTGTTTTTCCTTTTTTATTTTTATTTTTTTATATATATATATATATTTATTTTTTATTTGCATGCCATTATTTTTTTAAGATAATATGATACATTTTTAGAAAATTAATCTTGAATTAAATTCTTTCACCTTGTTTTAATCATAATACTTACTAAACAGTGATACATTTATCATGTATATTTATGTTACCTTCAAACAAGGAAAAAAAAAAAAACTAACTTTTATTTTTGATGGCTAGCACTAACCAGCATAAGCCAGCATGGAAATTCATCGGAATGTTTTATCATGGTCACCAGATCTGAAGCTGACACACACTGATTAAAACAGCAAGATGACTGGACAAGTGGCAAATAGAGACTACGCCAAGTAATCACAGAAAAGCAGAGCTATATGTTCCAAATATACTTACCAAATTGACCTCATCCACAGTAATGGGCTGTGTGCGGTAGCGCGCACCCTTCTGTCTGCGTCTCTCAGAGACCTCTAGTGGGCTGCCGTCTCTCACGAGACTCCCCACAGCACCCAATATGGGCTGAGACAGTTTGTTGAAGAGAGCCAGTTTCTCACTCATTGACAGTTTAGTGCCAGCATCATCCTCCACCTCTGCCCCAGGCTCACCTGCCTCGCCTGACTGAGGACTGAAGGAGGAACAATAGACAGTGAATTAGGTCATTCGTTTGTTTTTAACCTCAGAATTACTTCTTAAATTGGCAGTGGCACTGCTTCTGTAAGCGTAGATAGAGATTTAAAGGCATATTAAGGTGCAAGAAATGAGCATGTTGTATAATGAAGTCCTGCCCACCTCGCTGCCATCACTGTTTCCTCAAAGGTGATTGGCTGAGTGAGTGCTCGAGGATCGTTGTTACGGCGAACTCTGCGCTCATGGAAACTGTTACTGGAGCGAGGTTTGAGGAATAAGGACGCCTCGGGTGAAGCTGTCTTCTCCAATTCCTGAAGGCAAAACAACAATGTAATAAAAATATGTAAATGGTGGAATTAAAAGAGAGAGAGCGACAAATATAAATAATTCACCAAGAGATACAGCTGACCAAAAAAATGCTTTTTGATAAGTACGATTTTTTTGAAAGAATTGAATGATTTTATTAAGGATCAAAGCATTAAATTGATTGACAAAGACAATAAGACATTTAAAATGTTACAAAATAATATTTAGTTATTAAATTAGTTATAAAAAAGAAATGCTGTTCTTTTGAACTTTTTTTTTTCTAAATAATCCTGAAAAATGTATCATGTTTCCACAAAAATATTAAGCAGAACAATTCTTTTCAACATTGATAATAATAATAAATGTTTCTTGGGCAGCAAATCATCATATTAGAATGATTTCTGAAGGATCATGTGACACTGAAGACTGGAGTAATGACGCTGAAAATTCAGCTTTGGCATCACAGGAATAAATTACATTTTAAAATAAATTAATTTATGTGGCGAGCAGGACGAGGTCGAGGGACGTGAGAGAGCGGCGCGAGGCCGGTGCGTGATTGATAATGAGCGACACCTGCGCGACGCACCGGTCTCGTATCTCTCACGGAGGAGCGCGAGCATAAAAGGAGGAGCGACGACACTGAAGATCGAGAGAAGAACAGGCATGATTTTATTCTACGTTTTGTTTCTGTTTTGTGTGGCCAGCAGTCGTCCGTGAGGGGCTGCTGGCTTGTACTTTGTTTTTGTGACGATCGGCAGCTGTAGTGCCCTCGAGAGCCACTGGAGGGCACTCTCTCATTGTGTTATGTTTTCCCCATGGACTCATTATGTTTTATTATGTTCAGCTGTGTTTCATTATTGGTTATTGAGTTCCTGATTTAAACCTGTGTTTCTCTTTTGTCCTTTGCGTAGTCTTGTTACACTGTAAGCGTGCATTTCTGAGCGATATTCCCTGTTCTGTTTCTCCGTGTTTCCCTGGACTCTCGACCTTTGCCTGTCTCCTGGACTGTTTGCGAACCTGTGCTGCCTGCCTCGACCTACGCCTGTTTACACCACGAGTCATTGGATTGCCCTTGTTTATTTGTGTGCCTGGTTTATTTCTGTTTATGTTCAAGTTATAATAAATTTCTGCACATGGATCCGACCGCCTCTGTCCGTAAGTTACAGTTTTGTATTTGTTTTCAAATATTTTGCCGGGGAAAAAAAAGTACTTCACAGTATTACTGTTTTTATTGTATTTTTGATTAAACAAATGTGCATCCTTGGTGAACATAAGAGACAAAAAACATTCAAAAATGTTCCTCACTCCAAGTTTTAGAGAAACTTGATTACTTTAAATTCATTTTTTATTTACACAAATGCTTCACCAAATCTGTTTGATTTTCTTTCTTCCATGGATCAGCAGGAGATGTTTAAAAGAATGTTCACGCCTCTTTTCCATAAAAGGAAAGTGAATGGTGGCTAGGGGCCATCAAACTTAAAAACTGACCAAAAAGTTAACTCAATCTCATTTACAAAAGTCATTGCATATTTGCAATATCATTCATGTTGCCATATACTTTGAATATGATAAAACTGTATGCTATGTAAAGACATGTCACCCCATATTTAGTCACAATTCACTTTCATTGTACATAAAAAGAATTACTTGTGTGTTCCATGTAAGAATGAATATCATTTGTAACATCAACATGTGAGTGAGTTAATGGCATAATTGTCATTGTTAGGAGAACAATCCCTGTATTTTCTGTATCACAGAGAAAATGCAATGCAATTTTTTTATGTCTCTGGTGAAATGGGTCAGTGGCAGGATGAATTAAATAGATCCTGCGCTGATAGTCTCGGTAAGGAAGTCACAGTAACAAATGCAACCCAGTGGGTCATACGGTAACCAAACACTCCAGGTGTCCTATAACCACCTACGACCCAAACACAAAGCATAAGAACAGAGAGGAAAAAACATACTGGAGCAGAAAGACAAAGAGAGAGATTACTCCCAAGTTATAAGAAATACCTAGTAAAATAAATGACAGTGCCTTCAAAATTCATTTTCAGCATCACATTGCTTTTTAAAATGTATAACTATACTTTATCCTCAACACATTTTAGAAGATTAAAAACATTGTTGTATGTGAGTGAGTTCTATGCATGTAATTTCTGATACATGAGAAAGGCTTGGTCATAAAAGTGCTAATACTAATACATTAGTGTATTTTATGGTAATGGTCAGTGTAGTCTAAAGTAATTATAATTTGCTTTTATTAATTGGGAAGTCCCCAAAAGGGTAAATATATACAAGGTGTGTGTGTGTGTCTGTTTTCCATCCATGGCAATGACCTTTTTCTATTCAGGCAGCAGCAGTTGCTAAAGAGATACGGTGGGCTCTTGTTTCACCTACTTTAAACAGAGACATCTTGGCAGCTACACTCATCTTGGCTCTGTCATCTGTCTTTACATCCACTGCAAGAAAAACAGCAAGCACAACATTACAAGGGGAAAAGTATCTCCAAGTCACACATTCCAGGCTAATCAAAACTGACACATCAAAACAGACTGCATTACTTGTGGCACAATCTGAACGGATCCTGTTGATTCACACTACACACACACACATATCTAAATGAGGACATAACATTCTGTTTTATATAGTAGACAGTTACGTAACTGTAATTCACACGCTACTGCTAAAAGACATTTTGCTTTTTCAGAATGACTTTTGCAATAAAGGACATCCCTAAAAAAGGTTGTCAAATTTAGCTTAGTTCTGGGGACTAATTAATTTGTCCACAAACTACAGCTATATCTAAACCTATACGCATTTGATTCACCTTAGATCATAATGGTGACATTTCTATGTGAAATCACTAAATGACTAACAACCATATAATACATATTCTCTCACGCGCTCATAAACTCATTGCTCAGTGTTTGGCCAAATGCACAAACAGTCTGGCAGATGTATTCTTCACCTGTGCGTATACTTCTCGTGACTGGCAGATTTATTGCTGATCTCAAACACACACACCTTGTGTCTCCATGTTTTATGGGGACTTTCCATAGGCATGATTTTTATACTGTACAAACTGTTTATTCTATCCCCTAACCGTAAACCTAATACACGCATCATTCCTCCTTTCCCCATGTTAATTATACTAAATGTGTTTTTAAGGAACTAGATTATTATGTGAGTGTCACTAAATTACTGTCCTAAAAAGCATGGCTTATATTTAAAACACTTTAAGCTTTCTCTAATACAGCCATGTAAGATTTATCCACTCACCAGTAATAAAACAGAGGTCATTATAACTTTACTCAGAATATATGCAAGAGTTAAAGTGTATAAGAGTGTGTTTATGTTTTGGTTTACTATGTATATTGAATTGCAATGGTACTATGTAGTGGTAGAGTTGCAAAATATGAAAAGACTGCTCAAACTCCGGTTAAACAACCCAAAAATATATACACACACTACCGTTCAAAGGTTTGGTGTCAGTAATTTTTTTTTACTTCTATTTAGCAAGGATGCATTAAATTGATCAGTAGTGACAGTAAAGACTTTTACATTGTTACAAAATGCTTTTATTTCAAATAAATGTTGTTATTATAAACTCTTGAGCAGCAAATCAGCATATTATTATGATTTCTGAAGAATCGTGTGACACTGGAGTAATGATGCTGAAAATCTTTCTGACCCCAAACCTTTAAACGGTATTGTATGAATACTGAATTTCATAAAAATCTGAAATACTTCATAAAAATGCTTCAATATTATAACATCATCTCTGTTTTCATCAATTTAGCTTGTCACAATAATGTCTACTCGATTTAATGAGTTTTCAGTTTCTCACTTGCAGGTTTTTACTTTGGCACCACTTTTTTTTTAACTTAAATTAAAAAGCAGCAAATGACTTAATGTTGACTTTTAGTTGATAAACATTTTTTACAGTGTAAAATTGTAGGTTAAGCACTTACTTTGCGAGGTGTCCTTATTTTTATCGTCCATTGTTCTGTGAAATTAAGAACTTTATGAGAAGTCTCAAAGTAAAAGGAAGGACCACAAAATCAAACTCACATTTAACTGCTCACTCAGTCTTTCTCATGCAAAGTAAGTGATACACATACATGTAATACAGAAAAAAGTAAGATGACTTAACACCAGATCTGCTTTAACAGGCCTCTCCTGCACTACTGGGATTGTGACACACACTCACTCAGACACATCTGTGCAGGTTATATGCATGACATAATGCTAACTATTAAAACTATGATCTCTTACACACACCCTGTTTGAAGATCCTATCAAGCACACGAGATACATGCTGAACTCATTTCCTGACTCAAAGGAAAGGACTGTGCCAGTGTGATATCAGGCATCTGTTAATATATTCCAGCTATTTATGATAGTGAAAGGATTTGACTCTTAAAGCTAGGGTATACGATTTCAAAGATTGTTCATTATTAATATCCTCGTTTAGATGCTGGTTATGGTTATATAGTACAATCCTAACAATAGGAATAGAAAAAAGAATGAAAAAAATCCATTCACTCTATTGGCTGTACAGCCGCAGAGAAGTTGACCAATGTAAGCTGTCTGGCCGGACACCTTACATTGGTCAACTGCTCTCATCCAATCACTAGCTCCACTTGAAACTCCGCCTGGCGCTCTCGTCTCCACCCCACCGCACCTGACCCCGCCCCCCTCCTGCGACATGAAATTGCGCGAAAAAGCAGCTGACAGTCTATGGTAGCTAGCTAAGTAGCATCAGATAAAAAAATGGATCAAAAATAAAAGACAGCAGCAAGCGGCCCCTGCTTGCCCCTAGTGTAAAGTTTGGAAGAAAGAGAAAGTCTGTAGTGGAAAGAGCAGAGATAAAAAAAAAAAATGTGAAGAACGCCGGACTCAAAGTAGAATAAATATAGGGTCCACCATTGATCGTTGGAGGACGCTTCGGGGAGATCTTGGACTGAAAACCGACGCTGACACGGCTGACTTTTTGTTGAGCAGGTAACGTTAAACATTTATTTATACTTTTCTGGTGTGACGTGTTACATAAATAGCTTTTTAACAATTACTGAAAACCTTAGCAATACTAGTAGTAATATACTAATGGTGGTGGGGAGTTTAGAACATTTCATGTGTTGCTAATCTTGCGTTGGCGTGAACAGAGGGGAGGGGTGTGTGTGTGTGTGTGTGTGTGTGTGTGTGTGTGTGTGTGTGTGTGTGTGTGTGTGTGTGTGTGTGTGTGTGTGGAGGGGCGGGATGAGTTTTTTTAAAAATTCAGGCTTTCTCGACCGATTTTCAAAATCGTATACCATAGCTTTAAATGACTAAATATCAACAAACACACACAGCACTTTCTTAAACATTTATTTGATGCTATGCAGTGTGTATTTTTCCTGATCCAATAACATTTAAACCTAGTTCCATTTCAAGGGAACTCGCGTTGCGTCGAATTGACGCTAAGGGAACGCTTTGCGTGATGATGTATTGAAGCACATGTAAAATCAGTCCAATGGTGTGACGGAACGTCAGAGGCGGGTGACGTCATGAACCAGGAAACTATAAAACCTGCCCAAAACAAAGCGGCGTCAGCTTCTGTGTCTTCACAAGCGCTATATGTGAAACTGTCTGTTATATTTGGTGTTGTCTGTTATATATATATATATATTATTCAGCATGGCGAGCAAGCAACAGTTCAGAGCGTGTGTGCATCCCTGCCCTCGTTATTTAACGGGTGGGGACACGCACGTTCTTTGTGTTGATTGTTTGGGAGAGGAGCATGCACGGTCAGCGCTCGAGGGCGCTGGCTGTGAGCACTGTGAAGTGCTTCCATTACGGACGCTCCGATCCCGCCTGGCGTTCTTTAGCGAGGACGCCCAGGCTCGCGTTCCCCAAGGCTCAGGTCCCGCAGCTGCTGAGGCACTGCGAAGGCTTCAGACTTGGGGTTCGCAAATGGATCTGTCAGCGGGGTTAGAGACGGGCCCGGCCTTATCTCTGCCTTCACCTGACAGATCTAGTGCATTGTATCAGGGTTCGGAAGCACGCGCTGCGGTTTCTTCCGCCCTGATACAAGCACCAACACTACAACTATCTAGTTCCGAGGAACTAGATGTTGTTAGTGTTGACTCACGTGATGTTGAGGATTCGCCACCTCAATCTCACGCGTTTGAGGAGCTGATTGAGGTTGTGACGAGAGCGGTCGAAAGATTAAATATAGATTGGCCGTCAGATAAGCAGGACGTTCGTTCAAAAAGTAAACTGGAAGAACGCTTCCTGCCCTCTCGCGCACAACCTCAACGCCGGGGTCTGCTGTTTTTTCCCGATCTCCACACCGAGGTGTCGAGATCGTGGGGAGAACCAGCATCATATAGAGTTTACAGTGCACAAACATCTCACTATTCTTCTATATCCCAATATAAAGAGCACGGTTATGGGGAGATGCCAAGGGTTGAAGAGACGCTCGCGAGCTATCTCTCTCCCGAATCTGCATCTTCCCTTAAGGCCCCGGTGTTACCCACCAAACCAGTTAAATTAACATCAAATCTGGTGGGTAAGGCTTATTCAGCGGCTGGTCAGGCTGCAGCATGTTTACATACCATGTCTTTGCTGCAGGCTTACCAAGCTGAGGTGTTAGGAGACTTAGATGAAGGCGGGGGTATTGGCCCGAACGCTGTTTGCGAACTGCGTCGGGCCACAGATTTGTCTCTCAGGGCCGCTAAGGAGACGGCTAAATCTATCGGCCGGTCTATGGCAGCCCTGGTGGCCACTGAGAGGCATCTCTGGCTGAATTTAAGCAACATTAAAGAAAAAGATAAACATTTTTTAATGGATGCTCCCATCTCTTCTTCTGGCCTCTTCGGCGACGCAGTAAATTCGGTCGTCGAGAGGTTCCAGGAGTCAGCCAAACAAGCGGCTGCTTTTCAAAAGCTTCTCCCTCGCCGAACTCATGTCTCCGGGGCTGCTGAGCGGGAGCAGCCCCAAACATCTAAAGCCAGCTCCTCACACCGTGCCACTCAAAAGCAGAGCGTGGCCTCCCGTGCTCCCCCACAAAAAGACTGGGGACACGGGGGGCGCGCTCAGCAGCAGCCTTCTAGGGGTAAGACGGATCTGAGGACCGTCATTATTTCAAAGAAGGCTGCAAAGAAAAGGTCCTGACGTCCGAGGGCACAGGCCATCGAGGGCAGTTCCCCCCCGAAGTAGAGCGGTTAACACCTCATTACACGGTGCCCGTCTCTCTTCGGTGCCCTCAGGGGACCGTTATGCTAACCCTGCCACCTCGTGTGTTACAGGGCGCAGCGGTCTCCAGCCAGCACATATCTCAGATGCCACCCGGAAACGTAGTGGCCCTGGGATGCCCGCCCCCTCCGAGGAGGGTCCTAGAGCAGTCAGTTCAGTCGTTCCCTGCCGGTTCCCCGTTACAGGGCGACGGGCTGATTGTTCAACAACAACTAAATCCAGAAGCCAGTCTCGAGAGGCTGGTACCTCTAGTAGAATTTTTGGTAGCGTGGAAGCTACTGCCAAATATTTCTCGTTGGGTCCTGCAGACCATAGAAAAGGGCTATCAAATACAGTTTGGGTCTCGCCCGCCCAGGTTTATGGGGGTCCTTCCCACCGTGGTGGGCCCCGAGCAGGTTCTGGTAGAGGAACAAGAAGTAAAGAACCTGTTGGACAAGGGGGCCATAGAATATGTACCTCCCTCCAGCAGGGACACCGGGTTTTACAGCCGATACTTCATCGTTCCGAAGAAGGACGGGGGGTTGCGTCCCATTTTGGATCTAAGAGTTCTGAACGAGTCAGTCATGCAGCTGAAATTCAAAATGTTGACTTTGAGACAAATCGTGCCACAGATCAGATCCGAGGACTGGTTTGTCACGATAGATCTCAAGGACGCATACTTCCATATTTCCATCCTTCCATATCACAGGAAGTTCCTGAGGTTTGCTTTCGGGGGCAAAGCATACCAATATCGAGTTCTTCCATTTGGCCTAGCACTATCACCCCGCACTTTCACGAAATGCGTAGATGCAGCTCTGGCGCCACTGCGTCTGCAGGGTATTCGCATACTGAACTACATCAACGATTGGTTGATTTTAGCTCAGTCGCACCAGTTGGACGATTCGGCATCGAGATGTCGTCCTCGCCCACATGAGAGAGCTGGGGTTACGGCTAAACGCCAAGAAGAGTGTGCTTTCCCCATTACAGAGAACCACTTATCTAGGGGTAGTATGGGATTCTATGTCGATGCGGGCGCGCCTGTCTCCGGCACGCATAGAGTCCATTCTGTCAGCCGTAAAGAGGATAAAGCTAGGCCAGTCACTCACTGTGAAACAGTTTCAGAGACTGTTGGGTTTGATGGCAGCAGCGTCCAACGTGATAACTTTTGGCCTGCTGTACATGAGACCCTTGCAGTGGTGGCTCAGGACCAAAGGGTTTTCCCCCGAGGGGCAACCCCTTTCGCATGATCAAGGTTACGCGGCGTTGCCTACGTGCCTTGGTTATGTGGAAGAAACCTTGGTTCCTGTCCCAGGGCTCCGTGTTGGGAGCTTGTTGTCGTCGCAGGATGCTAACGACAGATGCCTCCCTCACGGGCTGGGGAGCGATCCTGGAGGGACGCTCGGCTCAGGGTCTGTGGGGGGACCATCATCTCTCTTGGCATATCAATCGCCTGGAGATGATGGCCGTGTTTCTTGCTCTCAAGAACTTCCTCCCAGACCTCAGGGGCCACCATGTGTTAGTCCGCACAGACAATACGTCGGTGGTTGCCTATATAAATCATCAAGGGGGTTTGCGTTCACGCCCACTATGCAAACTAGCGCACCAGATCCTCTTGTGGTCCCAGGGCAAGTTGCTATCACTCAGAGCAGCCTACATCCCGGGGGCCCAGAACATAGGAGCAGACATCCTGTCGAGACAGGGGCCGAGGCTCGGGGAATGGAGGCTCCACCCCGAGGTGGTGGAGTTGATATGGAGGGAGTTCGGCCAAGCACAAGTGGATTTGTTTGCGTCTCGAGAGACGTCTCACTGTCCACTCTGGTTCTCCCTCACGCATCCAGCTCCTCTCGGACTGGATGCGATGGTACAGATGTGGCCGAGGCTACGTCTGTATGCATTTCCCCCGATTGCTCTGCTCCCGGGAGTTCTGGAGAGAGTTCGCAGGGACCATCTGCGCCTGCTTCTTATAGCCCCGCGGTGGCCGGGCAGAGTATGGTTTGCGGATCTAGTGTCTCTTCTCAACGGGCCTCCTCTGGAGCTCCCCGTCAGAAGAGATCTACTGTCTCAAGCAGAGGGCTCGATATTTCATCCTCGTCCCGAACTGTGGAACCTGTGGGCTTGGCCTCTGAGGGGGCCCAGCTCATAGAGTCAGGTCTCTCAACCGAGGTTGTGGAGACCATTCTACAATCCAGAGCTCCCTCCACGAGGAAACTTTATGCCCTGAAGTGGAAGGTTTTCGCTTCATGGTGTAGTGGCCGTCAGCTAAACCCAGTTAACTGCCCGGTTGGTACAGTGCTGGAGTTTCTGCAGGAGCGGTTCACTGCAGGTCTATCCCCGTCCACGTTGAAGGTTTATGTGGCGGCCATAGGTGCTTACCACATCCCTTTGGGTGGAATGTCTGTGGGTAAAGACCCCTTAGTATCTCGTTTCCTCTGTGGCACGTTGAGGCTGAGGCCTGCTGCACGCACAAGGGTCCCGACCTGGGACCTGGCTATCGTCCTCCAAGGTCTTTCCCAGGCTCCCTTTGAGCCCTTGGAAGAGGTTCCAGCCAGGTTTCTTACTTTAAAAACGCTGTTCCTCCTCGCTATTTCATCTTTGAAGAGAATAGGAGATCTCCAGGCTCTGTCAGTTGCACCCTCGTGCTTGGAATTTGCGCCCGGCATGGTTAAAGCATTCCTTCATCCTAGGCCGGGTTATGTTCCCAAGGTCCCCACTAATGTGGCCCGATCTATAGTGCTGCAGGCCTTCTGTCCTCCTCCCTTCCAGGATGCGGACCAGGTAAAGCACAATTTGCTGTGCCCGGTTAGGGCGTTAGATGCTTACGTCCACAGAGCTGCCCTGTGGCGTAAATCCGAACAACTCTTTGTCTGTTTTGGACCCCCTAATAAGGGGTCACCAGCATCTAAGCAAAGAATGAGCAAGTGGGTGGTCGAGACTATCTCACTTGCTTATGAGTCGACCGGACTACCATCACCCATGTTGGTGCGGTCTCACTCAACTAGGAGTATGGCGGCCTCTAAGGCCTTATTGTCTGGAGTACCTCTTCAAGACGTCTGTGATGCGGCAGGCTGGTCCTCACCTCACACATTCGTCAGGTTCTATTCTCTGGACTTGGACTCTACACCAGGGTCCCGAGTGCTCTCGTCCTAGTGCTGCTCGCCTTGATTTCACACTGGACAGGCACTTCTCGCTATGGTGGCGTTGGTATAGACGTTCTGTTAGCGTCAATTCGACGCAACGCGAGTTCCCTTAAAAGGGAACGCCTCGGTTACGACTGTAACCTCGGTTCCCTGAAGAGGGAACGAGACGTTGCGTCACCTGCCATATCTCCTACGTGCCTGTAAGCTACTTGCTCAGACCTTACGAAGCTGACGCCGCTTTGTTTTGGGCAGGTTTTATAGTTTCCTGGTTCATGACGTCACCCGCCTCTGACGTTCCGTCACACCATTGGACTGATCTTACATGTGCTTCAATACATCATCACGCAAAGCGTTCCCTTAGCGTCAATTCGACGCAACGTCTCGTTCCCTCTTCAGGGAACCGAGGTTACAGTCGTAACCGAGGCGTTTTTAAAATATTTAATTGTAAAATGTAGTAAGTGAAAGAAGTGCTGAAATGTTACTTAAGACATATTAATATATGAGCTCTTGATCTCAAAATACAGTAAAAAAAAGTAATATTGTGAAATATTATTACAATTTAAAATATCTGTTTTCGATTTTAATATGCCTAGTGTCTATTTACACCAGCCTGCATTGTTGGCAGAGGCTATTTACACTGACTCCGCCCACCGTTATCTGATTGAGCTAGACAAAATAACAAAAGAAATCCTGCATGGAGAGTAAGACGTGTGCCGTTAGCTTTTGACGCGATCGTTCCAATCTGCTTTTTACCGAACTCATTCTTTTCTCTTTTCTCATTGCAAATCAACTTGGAGTAGCTTTTATTATAAATAAATATATATATATATATTTTTTAAATCATCATTCATCAAATCATCATATTAGAATGATTTATGAAGTATAATGTGACACTGAAGACTGGAATAATGGCTGCTTTATCATCACATGAATATTTACACTAAGGGAAAATACAAGTATCTTCTTTGCACTAAGTATAAAGAGTTGTCTATAATTTACACTTAGTGCAAAGAAAATACTTCTATTTCACCTATGTGTTAATATTCCTGTGATGATAAAGCAGCCATTATTTCAGTCTTCAGTGTAACATGATCCTTCATAAATCATTCCAATATGATGATTTGATTTGATCCTCAAAAAATCGTTCTTATTATTAATGTGAAAAACAGTTGCCCTGCTTAATATTTTTGTAGAAACTGCGACCAATTTATTTCAGGATTCTTTGATGAATAAAGTTCAAAAGATCAGCATTTATTTGAAATAGAAATCTTTTGTAAACAAATGTAATAACTGTCTCTTTTGATATAATGTGTCCTTGCTGAATAAAAGCATTCATTTCTGACTTCAGAATGGCAGTGTATACAGTATATATATATATATATATATATATATATATATATATATATATATATATATATATATATATATATATATATATATATATATATAAAAATAGAGCATGTGCATGTATGGCATGTTTGAATGGTTTTTGTCACATGAAAAAAGGTTAATGACAATCATAACACCCAACTAAGTTAGTGTGTCTAGGTAGTGAGCAACTACTGTGAGCACACTCTGCCTGTGTGGAGATCAGAGACAGTCTCCATACCCACAACTCTCCTTTATCTCACAAGCTGTGATGGGTTGAGTACGGAAACGTTCACTGTTTTTGCGACTGCCTGCAGGATCCCCTGGCATGTATCGACGGGTACGCCGACGACTTCCCTCGGCACCTGGTTGAACCGCTAGGTCAAGAGTCGAGGCCACCACGCCACCATCAGTGGTGCTAATGTTGAAGTACACAGACCAGAACAGATGGCGGATAGGAAGAATGTGTGTTTGCGAGGGAAACAGAAACAGAGAAAGAAGGATTGAGTCAAAGGAAAAGATTAGAAAAGGACACTGCTACTTCTCACAGCACACTGAAGATGGTAGGATGTTAGACAGCATCAATCACACTGTCACTATGGTGCCAAAACTACAGGTACACATTAGCATTATGTTAGCACCACAAAATGTGCACATGATTCAATGTATTACATAAAGAGATACCCTAAAGTGTGACTCCTAGATGTGTGAATAAATGACAATACGTGTATCTGTCTAATTTAAGTGTATTTTTGCAGCAAATTAGAAATAGGTGGATACTTAAAGGTACACCATGTACATTTTTTAATTCAAATTGTTTAATACTCATTAATTTAAATAACGAGTCATCATCAATCCTCCTTCCAAAACGTATATTTATAATTTAGACGGGGCGGGATGGTTTTCGCAGGAAATTGCGCCCGTCTTATATAGAGAAAAGTTGCTCTGGCTACTTTGAAGTGTGTATGGTGCAGGAGTAGCATAGGTTAGTTGTCTTTCACAACAACTGGGAAAGATTGACATGAAGCAGCAAAATTACTTGTTTAAAAAAAACAGAACAGAGGAGAGTCTGCGGGCAAAAGAGAATTCAACAGCTCGTAATAAAACAAGAATCAACATTGGCTTGGCTTTTTGGATGTGGCGAGAACTGAGGGATTTGAAATGTTGTAAAAGCGTAAAGCCTTATAGCTTTATGAGCAGTAGGATAACCATATTCATCCGCACAGCCGGAGCACAACCAAAACAATGTTGTACCGCAAAATGCAGTTTTGTTTTTTAACCGCATAAGGGCCAAAAGTTACATGGTGTACCTTTTATGAAATATTATTATTATGCAGAATAGTGGTGTTAGATATAACTGAAAATGTCTTTGCCTGTGGCAATACAAACAGATTGAAGCAGGAAATGAACACACACACTGAGACACACTCCCTACACTCTATTAGACGGAGCAGGGCTCGAGGTTTGCTGTAGAAGAGCGCTCTTCAGCTGGCCTACTGATACATGAGTGTGTAACTGGCGTGTGTGAGGGGTTGAGGGCCCATGGGAGTCTGGAGGGTTTTCCCCATCCACTGTACCAGACGAGCCCAACAAATATTCCCTGGAGAGGGTGATTGAGAGAGACAGAGGACTTCAACTGGAGGAAATAAAGTGAGCAAGGCAGGGACATCTGAGAGACATGCACAGGAGGGAAGGTGCAGATATAGAGAATGATGAAAATGTAGCTTGCAAAAAATGATTACACTAAAAAAAATGTTTAGGTCTAAATTTGAGATTTATTTATTGACTTGCATATAATTTTTGCATCCATTTGGATTACAGAGCTTTGAGAAAGAAACTAATAAACTGAATGTGATGCATAAAGTATGAAACAGGTCAGATATCTGTAGTACTCACTATAACTGAATGTGTACACAATGACCAGCTGTATATATTTATCAATAAATCCAGTTTCTTTCAATCTCATACATTTTGACCAATTTAATATAAATACTATAGTTTTTAACTGAATAAATGTAATCATTTTCACAATGAATAGATTTGTGCTGATTCTAAGCAGTTTGACTAAATGCATTTTTAAAATATGATTATTTAAATAAAATGAAATAAAATGAAATTAGATCGTTTAATAATAAACTATGCCATTTTAGTGTGTAAATCCTACCTGTTTCTTTTATGTATGACTGACAAATTGTATCACATTAACTTTATTAGATTGTTTATATTAAAACAGTATATTCCAAATGGATGGAAGTTGTATATATAATTCAAATAGATCAATTTTAAATTTAGACCTTTTTTTTTGTACAGGGAAATTTAGCAGAATATATCCAAAACTAGAAGTCCTGTGTGATCTAGTGAATATTTGCAGAGTAACTCCCTCATAATACATAATGCCTAATTTATGTCCACAATAAACCCAGGAATGTGTTTTAAGAAAGTAATAAGGATGAATTTTGAGAGGAATGACACAAATCTTTCATGCGCTAAAGCCTCAGGAAAACTCACCTGTTTTGGTGTGTGTTCTCCCCACTGGTGTTCACCTTACATCCATTGGAGATCATTGCAGGAACAGGCCGTTCCTCTAATGGTGTTCGTCCATTCCCCCCCATCCCTCCATTCATTCCTCCTGAAACAGACTTTTTCACACAGTTAGAGTCACGGACACCGCGTCCTTCCCTGTCTCTTCTCGACCACTTAGATGGAAGCTCCTCTTCCTGGCTGCCATAGCGTTCAGCCAGCTCTCGCCGTCTCTCAGCTTTGTAGCGAGCTATGCGTTCAGCTCTGGACTCCTGCGCTACATTTTCCATTGTGTCCATATCATCAACTCCAGTTTTGTCCCTTTGGATGTTTGAAGTTGGCAGAATAATTCCTGGTGTATGATCAAGATGATATCAACGCCTCAATTTGCAAAACAAGGGTGGAGTCCCAACCGAAGAAATGTTTGATTGATCAGAAGAACAAATTACAGCAGGTTCCTTGAATAATATGTTTGTGTATCATCCTGATCACTTCCCAGAGGACATGGCACTGTCAGAAAAACAAATAAAAGAGTTCTTAGATCATCTGCTCGACTCACTGAGGTGTCAGATAGATAAATGGAAGAAGAAAATACTTTCATTCAACAATCAACACCTATACATTTAGACCCTGTTTAATTGTTTTTTTTTTTTTTCATATCTAGGCTCAACCCTACCTGCAAACCTGCAAAATTAGCATTTACCTTTCCTATTTATCAGTGTAAGTGCACTCCATGACCTGCTTTAGTGAGCTTCTGGATTTTGGAAACTCCTCTTGCACTGACACTCTACACCTCTGAAGTGCAGCTCATCTCAGCAGTCTTTTTAGGGCAAGCCATTTATCAGACAAGCTGATCCATCAACACCAACACAGGTGTATTTGAGCACATGTAGTCTCCGCAGGTTTATTAGCATTGGCATTCTATAACACATTTTAAGTAAATAACAGAAACAGTAATACAAATAACAATTGCCAAACTCACAAAAATGATTAGACCGGCTTAAATCATCAGTCAAAAGTTTGCTGTTGGTAAGATTTTTAATGCATTTAAAATAAGTCTCCTGAGCTCATCAATGCTGTACAAAAATATTGTGAAATATTTCTGTTTTAATATATTTATAATGTAATTTATGCCTGTGATGCAAAGCTGTTTTTTTCAGCATCATTACTCCAGTCTTCAGTGTCACATGATCCTTCAGAAATCATTCTAATATGACGAGTTGGGCTCAAGTAACATTTCTTACTATTATCAGTGTTGAAAACAGTGCTGCAATATATTTTTATTTGGTAATTATAATATTTTACTACTAATTATCTTTTGGGATTTTTGCAGAATAACACCAAACAGAATAACACCAAACAAAAATGTACTTTATTAGATATTGTTGATGATGCAGTGCTAACTGTCAAATATATATTGGTGGTCGAGAAACCTGTTTTATGGGAAAACTATAATTCAGTTTAGAAATGAGTATTATTGTTAATTTTACGCATCTCTGGGAACCCACAGAAACAGACAAGACAGTCATTTCTGAACAATAGCATGGAGAACCTGAAGAACAAGTGGAGCTAATACATCTGGTCTGATACAGACACAGACTGTAAGCCATCATCTTGTTAGTCATACTCAGCTGCAATACATGAAATTACCCAAACAAGACCAGTCTGAACATGCCTTCCCAAATTATCATTCATGACTCTACAGATGTGGTTAACTAGTCACCAAGTTGCCATAACAACACAAACACAGCTTTACTCATACATAGATAATGGCATCATCATCTTATCACCCATATACAACATGGACCTGGCATGTGGTCGATGGCCTACCCATGGGAGCCCTCCAAGCTGCATCAAAGAGGTGTGTGTGTGTGCGTGTGTGTGTGTGTGTGTGTGTGTGTGTGTGTGTGTGTGTGTGTGTGTGTGTGTGTGTGTGTGTGTGTGTGTGTGTAGGGGCTCCTCTCATCCTAAATAAGCAAACTGTAAGCATCAGCATTCTGCCAGATCAGCTCACAACTGAAACACAATAGCCCCGATTTAACAACAGAGCAAAGATCCAGCAGAACCACAGCAGACAGAGGGGTACAACTTCACTCAGTGAGCCTTATATGGCGTTTCAGAAGCCCAAAGCAGAGTTTGAGCCCTCAAATCTACAGCAATCATATCATGAGGAACGGAACTTACAAAATGGACCTACCAAGTTTATTCAAGAACTCAAGTAATGTAATCTATCAATACTGGAAAATACAGGGGGATACATTTAACTCTGTAATGTCACAAAGTTCAGAACAAGTCATTTCTGCAACTCAAGACTACCACATTTAGGGTTCCTCAGACTGTTATACTATTACTAAACAGTATAGGCCAATATAGAAATGAAGATAAATTATATACAAGTCATTTCAATATTAGGTCATATTAGTAGACTTTTAATGCAATAGTCAGCAGCAGAGTCATGTCTCATCTAAGAGAGAATTTCCTGAGAGATTTAACAAGCTTAGACATGTCATGAAACCGATAAGAGTCTCAAATCAGAAGAGCAAACAGTATGTGACAATCAAAATGTGTGTGCTGATTTGAAACATCTCAATAAAACACCTATTAAAATTTTTGTGAAACATAAAAAATATTTGAATGTGCATGTAGCAACATCTTTGTGGTAAATAAAGTGGTTATAAAAGTGCAACGAACTTATCACTGCAGGCTGTCAGTTTGGCACCACTTTGATTTTACTTAAAACTTACATTTTATTTAGGCCTATTTTTGTTTGCTTAATATTTTGAAGACAAAACCTACACTAAAGGCAGTATGACAGAGTCGGAGAGATTGAGCGAGTCACGTGAAAGGGAGTGTGAGGATACGGGATGGAAAGGCACTGTAGTGGCTGGGATCAGTTAGACTCATCAGTTCTTAATCCAGTAACTCTATCTGACATGGACATGTGCTGAGCAAAGACATATGCAAACAACCACACACACATAGACGCCAACATTCACGATTCACTAGTCATGACTGAGGTATTCTCAGCACACGCTACTTATCTTGCTTGACAGCCGTTGGATTAATTGTACTACAGTTAGCTTATGGCAGGTGTGTTTTCTTGTGGCTCATTTACAACAATCCAGCTGCATTTAAATTAAGTCTCATAAGCTTGTGCCAGGAAAAACAAGTAATACAAGATGCATTTAAGATACACCAATTAAATAATTTATTAATTGCCAAAGGGATTGTACTCATGTTAAAAAGAAAAACAGGAGCAGGTGAAATGCATGCAGTATGGTACACATCTTCAGATGTGCTTTTTAAATTATTGTTTTATTCCTGGTTTTTGACGCAATAATTAATCAGTCTACAAAAATAATGATTTATGAATATCTGTTATAATACTACTACTAATAATAATAATGGTTACAATTTATTTTAATATTGTTATTATTAATAACAATAACATTAATAACATTAATATTATTAATATGAATTAATATTATAAATACTGCAATATTCCATAATAAAAATAAGAATTGTCAACTTTGATTTCTTGGTGACTTTAGGTTTAAGTTGTTATCTATCTTTCCGAGAATTAATGGATGGTATGTAAAACATTACATTTATGCAAACACTACATTAAATAATTAAAAACTTCACATGAGCTAGAGTGTGTAACTGCCATGACTGCAAGAGTGCAAGAGTGTGTAACTGCCATGTAAATTATTAATAACAATAATTGTAACTATTTTGTTTTGAGCTGACTAACTGTTAAAGTCAGCATGAAACGGACAAGAAGAAATGTAGGGTGGGACTTGATTTTGTCCACCTGGCGGGGAATAGATTTTATCGGATGTTTGTGATTTGCTATTGTTGTGATGTCATGTGAGTGACAGATTGCCCTGCCCTCACACCAGTTGACACGTCAACAGAGAAGAGAACAGATATCGCTGCAAGAGGGAGGGGAAGATATTTTGATTAAAAATATGAGAGTACATGAACTCAAAAAAAATAATTGTACAGATGAATCATTTATAATAAATACTGCAATATTCCATAATAAAAATAAGAATTGTCAACTTTGATTTCTTAGTGACTTTAGGTTTAAGTTGTTATCTATCTTTCCGCGAATTAATGGATGTTATGTAAAACATTACATTTATGCAAACACTACATTAAATAATTAAAAACTTCACAGGAGCTAGAGTGTGTAACTGCCATGACTGCAAGAGTGCAAGAGTGTGTAACTGCCATGTAAAGCACAATGCAGCAGTTCACACTAAAGATTCAGAAAATTATGTTTCAGAAAATGATGTAAGTTTAAAGATGTGTCCAAGCTTCTGTTACGAATCCGAAAACGTCATGTTAGAACTAGCAACGATAGCTTTCTGATAAGTTATTGGAGTAAAAAGGCAGGGACAGTATGAATGTGTTAATAAACAACAATTCAATAAACAAGGTAGATTTTCACAAAACATTGTTTGTTTTTGCCTCTTCATTGAAAAAAGTTCCAAAAAAAAGCAACAGCAACACAGAGCTTTCTCATTAGAAAAGTCCATTACATTGTAAAGTAAGAAAGAAATGACAGTAATAACAGAGAATAACAGTCAATTTTAAAATGGATGCTTTTCTAAAATGAGACAGCTTCAATGACATATGTGGTTGATGCGACCTCCGGAGGGCGCAGCCTTCAAAATGAGTCACAGCATCAGTGTTTGTGAACAAATCGGTTGAGTAAATAATTCAATGACTCATTCATGAAAATAGAAAATTATACATTTACTCATTACTGTCATTTTTAACTACTAACCTAAAGATACAAAACTTACCAAGAATTTACCAAGCATGCAAAACCAGATATGCTTGAGCATTTTAGGGTTGCATCTTGGGACACATCTTGTTTTTAGTTGTTTAGATGTCTTTGGTCCAGTTGAGTTCATATTTCAGTCGAACTGCACCAGAGTTTGTTTTGTTTGGTGCACAGTGCACACCAAGTCAAGTCAAGTCACCTTCATTCATATAGCGCATTTAACAATAAAGATTGTTTCAAAGCAGCTTTACAGTGATAATATAAAATGTAAGTAACAGAGATTGTTGTGGCTTTACAGCAGCTCTAGAATAAAGTTATTGTTTAGCTAAAGTTAGTTTTGATTGATTCACTTCCGTCGCAACGATCATTAGTTATTAACTTAGGGGCCGCTAACAAGACACCGTTCTAACAGAAAACCCTTGTTTTGTAAGAACCAAGGTTCGGATCGCAGCATTCACACTTAATTAAAATGAACCACACTAACAGAGCGATCAGAGTTCGTTTTAATTGAACCAAACCTGCCAAGTGTGAACACAACCTTAAAATCTCCACCACTAATGTACAGACTGACAGTTTGTCTGGAGAGAGCAACACAGACAAGCAGACACAAACACACAGATACTTAGAGTCTCAAGGTTTGCATGACACTATTATAAAGACTATTATATTCGCTATAAGACACTCTTCTGCGAGACACGTCCTATTACATGTCATTTAACTCCGTTACGTCACGTTCATGGACTTACAGTTATAACCATTATGGGATTCCAGGAATTCTAGCCCCCATCCTGCGCTATGATCAGGTAATGCAATGTCAAAGTTATATTTAACACTGCAGGCATGGTAATAGTCTTAAGACAAGAGGTAAACAGTACAACAGCAAGATGTTTAAGACACTAATCAGGAACAGTCTGCATAAACATAGTAAATAAACAAATAAATGGCAGCGGATGACAAATTTTAGCTTTTGACCTTGGTTATACTAACATAACCCACGGGTCACACAAGCTAGACAAGTCATAACCCACACACACACACACACACACACACACACACACACACACACACACACACACACACACACAATCACTCATAGTCTCAAGGCAGGGCACAAGGAAGAATTTCCAAGACACAATTAATGTCCATTTTCTTTTACCGTTATTATCCTTCACTGATAATTATCATGCATGCAACTTTAATAATAACCTGTAACACTACCTGAAGCCGGTACATGTATTACAGATATTCAAAATATTGTAATGTAGTAGACACATTACAATGCAATGCATTTTTATAAATAACTGCAAACCCTGTAATAACTTCATAATGTTGCTGAATGCTGATGATATGCAATAATTGAAGGTATATACATAATAAAATATTAAAATGTACTGTACTGTAAACTACGTCTTTGGATACATTTATTCACAAGAATAAATAACCTGTCTGATTAAGATATATAGCATTACGTATAAAACATTTTATACATATAAAGCATTATGGCATTATGAATGCAGAATACATTATGCATACCTTTATACGCATTTTAAAAAGTCAAATGTGGTACCATACTGCTCATCATACAAGCTCTGATAAGAAAATGCAGGTGACCACATTATGAAAATAAAGTGCCACATGGACAATTGATTTTTCTATATAAACAAATGGTAAAGTCATTTGAATTTGCAGTAGCGTACATTTATAGTTCGTGCTATTAGAAACTTGTGAGTTATTTAATTTGAGGTGTACGGTGCGTTTGCTGCGCTGAAAATAGGTGCAAACACGGTTGCAGATATAGGATAGTGGAGCAGATATCACATTTCACTCACTTAATACAGTATCCACACAATGAAAGATCGTTTCGACTGCTGCAAGCAAAATCCAGCGCGCCAGCTCATTACACAAGAAAGAAGACTATTAAAATGTTTAGCATGAACTGCCAAAACAACGTTGCTTTTAAGTAGGCTACTTTACGGTATGAACTGAAAAGTTAGTTTTTTCGTTTAGTTTAACAACGAGCAAAATCTGACTGTAGTTATTCTTAAAACTCGTGCTAAATGTAACGGCAGAAATGAATGACGGTACTTACTCGATCTGTGGATGGATCAGCTGTGCGTTCGGATCAACACTGACAGCTAAGCTACACACAGACACACACACACTGCCCTAATGGCCAATGAGAGAGTGTGAAATGCCTTTTACGGTGTGAGTTCGGGGCGGGGCTGGAAGAGAGAGAGAGAGAGAGAGAGAGAGAGAGAGAGAGAGAGAGAGAGAGAGAGAGAGAGAGAGAGAGAGAGAGAGAGAGAGAGAGAGAGAGAGAGAGACCCCCATAGGGGGCAACATTCCATTGCAAGGAGGCACAGCTAATTTTATTTAAAAAAGCTACTTTGGCCATTTTTTGCTAATTGAAAGTATTACAATAACACTTTTAAGAAATATAATTAAACTGGTTTATACTCGCAAGTGATCAGTAGATTAGAAAAATGCTTCGCGGTCCACATATCGCGGGTCGCCCCCTACTGGGTGTCGTAATGTTTACATCATGCAATCGACGGAGAGAAATAGTAATGCTCTGGATTTGTTTAGAATGAGACAGAAACAATGAACAAAAACAAAACACCCTTTTGTTAGTAAACAAACTTCAAGATCCAGGCCAACAGGGGTGTATTCCAGAAAGCTGGGTTAATTTACCATCAGATTAACCCTGAACTATGGGTTGATTAACCCATAACCTGCTTACTCGGGGTATGTCGGTTCCAAAACACCTGTGTCGAGTTAGTTTAATCAACCTACTGCTAATAACCTCAAGTTAATGCGCGTGCACGGCGAACATATAAAGTCATTTTCAATGGAACGCCGAATTCAGGAGTCACCATGGAAACTAAGGGTGAAAAGTTGCGTGCCGCGTACCTCTCCGAAGCAGAGTTAGAAGTTTTAACGTTGGCTTATGAGGAGTTCAAGCCCATTACAATGAAAAAAAGCAATACAGCTGCATATGCGAGGGAAAGACAATTGGCGTGGCAAAAAATAACTGACAGAGTAAATGCGTACGTTTTTTTATTATTATTACATTTTAAATATGCTTGCCTTTCTTTTGTTAATTTGCAAAGTTGAACAATTGTCTTTTTGAGCATGTGGCATGACTCGACGAGCATTTACTTTACATCAGTTTCTTAAGAATACAGTGCAATGTATATTGACAAGAAATATTTAGGCCTCTTGTTTTATAAGGTGTAATCCTTCTGGAGCCAAAAGAACTCTTTCCCAAGTCAAAATGAAACACAAAAACATTCTCCAAAAAGGTAATGTTTTATTTTAACTTTTTTAAGATCAATGTCTTAAGTTACTTTTAAAGTATTCTTCCTATATAGCTAATAGAAAGGCTGAGGCCCGTCCAACTGGCGGGGGTCCACCTCCACCTCCTCTGAGGAGTTGGCTCTCTCACTTAATAAAGGTTGCCCTGTGGTTGATGGTATTCCAGAGGGAACTTTGTCAGACTTAGCTACCTCCCACAACAACTCAAGTGGTACAATGTAGGTATACCATATTAGTACTTATGATTATTTAGTCATACGTTTGGACAAAACGATTATTAACTCTTGTCATTAGGAAGAAGGCTAAATGCTTCCCAAATGCAGTCATTGTTTCACTTGTGCATTATGCATACATATTCTATTTTACAGCATATGCTGTATACAGTAATCGTTTTTTTTATTCTTGCATGTTCCTAATGCCTTTATTCAGTGTCTGTCATACTTTCGTAATTTACACATTGACTATCTTTTTTTTTCTTGCAGTTGCTGATGGACGCATTGTATTATTGGATCCTCCTGAAACCACACAGTCTGTCACAATTGTTAGCGATGCATTTTAAGAACCAGTTGCTTTTAGATCTTTCACTTTGTCTGGCAGACAAAGTAACCTTGCATATTTCCACTCTATGATGATGATGATGATGATGAAGAGACCACATCTGCTGTGACAGAATTAGAAAGTGCTGGGAGACCCACAGAGGTATGCTGCATATACTGGACAATGCATAGCTTTTTAGATGGAGTGAAAAATGTGTAATTTGTCCTGTGACAGAATCTAGCTGGGGATGTACATGCAGATGATGGTCCATCTATCTCTGCACATAATCTTAGCAGTGTAAGAACTTGTCCCTGGTTGTCCTTATTTACATAATATTACTATGTGGCAGATTTTCTTCTTTAACCATCTTATTTACTTTGCCTTCCTTGTCTACAAAGGAGCTGTATAAGGTCCATCTATTAAGGCAAATTAAAAAAACTGACATGGAAATGGACCTTACACAGCTTCAGACAGAGGAGAAAAGGCTGGCCATTAAAAAGGACAAACTTGAAATAGAACTACTGGAGCATCATATGTGAACATGAATCTGTTATTTCTTTTTGTGTGTGTATAAAGCAATAAATACAAATCTGTCATGTCTCTTTTATTTCAGGATATAAAGAAATAGAACACATTAAATAAAGTGATTTTGACAAATCATGTCTCTAAGCCTTCTGCCATCTCTGTGGTCTGCCAGATTCATTGGGTGTTGTTCTAGGTCATCTTCATCAGGACAGGGGGGGTGCCTCTCTCCTCTTATTGTGGCAATGTTGTGAAGTACCACACCAGCAACTGTGATGTCACATGCCCTATTTGGAGTGACCCTGAGCCCACGCAGACACTGAAACCTCGCCTTCAGAATGCCTATTGTCATCTCCACCTTGGCCCGTGTTCTGCTGTGAGACCGGTTGAAGCGTGTCTGTGGTCCGGGCTCAGGATCAGGGTAGGGTGTCATCAAATAGGGGAGGCAAGGGTATCCTCTGTCCCCCAGCAAGTAACCATAGAAGTGTCCTGTAATTTTGAGGTGTTTTGTAAATGTAATAAAGACTACAAGCATTTGTCTAACAAAACGTACCCTGTTGAAATTTGTTGCATAGAGATGACTCTCTAAATATTCGGGCGTCATGTACAGACCCAGGCCATTTTGCCTCAACATTAGTGATGAGGTGGGTTGCATCACGTATTACCTGTGGAGAACAATACGTTTATTAGGCCTATTTGTAACACCAATATTAAGGAGCCAAAATATAGCTACCTGCACGTTGATGCTATGCACAGACTTCCTATTAACATAGTCTCCCTCATTGATAGATGGAGCTTTAATAGGAATGTGGGTGGCATCAATGCACCCAATCACGTTTGGGAACCCTGAAATTAAGATTAAATTGAAGAAGTTTGTGTAGCCTTTATGTGTGTGCAGTCAAAATAAACCTATTAAGAAATGTAATTTAATTGAAGTAGATGACAGAATTTCTGAGAGCAAACCTGCAACCCTGTAGAATTCTTCTTTAATAAAGCGCACAGGTTTATGGCCAGGGAACTGTACAAAAGTGTGTAGAAACCGTTTCAGTGCCATGCATACTGTACGAACGGATCTACACACTGTTGCCTTTCCCCCACATTGTAGAGAAAACTCCCCGTAGCGAAAAAGCGCAGAGCAATACAAACAATTTGTTCGGCGCTAAGCGCTGACCCGCGGTTTGTCGCGTTTGAGATGTGTGGTTTTAGTAGGTTTGTTAAATAAATTAACGACTCCCTAGAAAAACGATAGCGTTCCTGCAAATATCCGTTAGGATAAGAAAATAAATCGATACGTGGTCTTATCACCCTCTCACGGCGGAAAAACCCTCGTATAATCTGTGCCTCTACGTCCACAGGATCCTCATCAAAAGGGCACGCCATGCTCGGAGACCTCTCTGAAACAAACTAACCCTGCAACAAAACTCCGGTTTTTCTCCGGAGCAGGTTATCCTCAGAGAGTCAGTTGCTATGGTTACTTACATAACCTGAAAGTTACCTCCGTTTTTGGAACCGAAAGCAAAGGTTATCCGCTTAGTTACTCCTAAACTTACCCGGGTAAGTCACATAACCTGCTTTCTGGAATACCCCCCAGGTGTCATTAAGTGCACAACCAGTAGTAGGCTAGGCTACGGACCAACGGGAGCCACCTAAACATGAACAAACTTTGTACTTACAATTTTGTACATGGAAAAAATCAATGTCATTAATTAATTGACTTGCTGATCCCTCTGCATTACATTTCATGGGGATGACAAATGTCATACTATGGGACGGACAGACTAGGCCTCCCAGTGGCCACCTTTCATAGCTGTAGTCATCTTAGCTCTACTTTGCAGGGTTGGGGAGTATGGAATGTAACAGCGTTGAGTAATCAATATACAAAAATACTGGTAAATGAAATTGGTTACAGTTACTTTAAAAACACATTTGCAATCAGATTGCGGTTACATTTTGTAAAAAAAAAAAAAAAAAAAAAAAAAATGGAACACTACCAATGGTTTTTATTTGGACAATCGGGTTGAGATGCAGACAGCTAAGGCAATGCCAAATGCTGCCAACAGACTAACTTCAATATTTTTTGAATCCTATAAAACATTTTTTTTTTAGCTTTGTTTAATGTTAATATAATTCAGTGCATCTGTTATATGCTTGAGGAAAAATGCAAACTTGTTTTCTGTATTTTTCTGTTACAGAAACAGAATTTTATATTAGGTTGGTTTTATATTAGCAGAGCTTTTAGTTAAAGTACAGTTAGAGCTACATGCCATTTTCTTAAATATTCTATATTTTGCATCAAATCCATACTAAATAAAAATATTTTTGATGACTGCTTTTCATTTACATGTTTATTTTTATTTATTTGCTTGACTTTATTAGAACATGTGAACTTGAAGTAATCTAAAAGTAATCAGATTACATTACTTTCATATTGTGGTGCTCAGATTACATTACTGAATACTTTTTATGAAGTAATTTGTAACTGTAAGGGAATACATGTTCAAAGTAACCCTCTCAACTGACTATTTGCATTAAATATTCTTGGCTGCTGAAAAAAGGTGGCAAACAATGTTGAAATTCCTGTTTTATTACTGAAGTGTCAGTACAAAGAAAATGGTAAAATGTGCATTCAATTACATATTTAATTGATTTGTATTCATAATAAAATCATAATGTCAACTAAGCTTGGATATCACTCTCGGCCCGTCCAACAACAAACAGGCACTGCCGGCTCTTGTTTGTGTTTACCTCAAATTCATCATGAACAGAAAACTTCAAACAATTTGATTAGAACCTAAAACATTGTATGCCTTTAAAATTAAGGCAAAACAAACACAAAATGGTATAAAAACATTACTATGAAAAAAGTCAACCTTCAAAAACAACTTTAAAGTAGCACATTGAAACAATCTGGAAACATTAAACTTACCTGTTAAACAACAAATTGTGCTGCAACATGCACAAAATTTCATAATTAGAGAGTTGTCACAAGTGAAAAAGACAAATTCTCGTTCCTCCCCTCCGTAAACACGTGAACAAGGTGGTAATATATATTTTTTAAAAATCAGGGCATGAGAGCTACAAAAATAGCTGAATGTTTCATAAGGGAATTTGTTTCTTTTTAAAACATCATCATTACAGAGTACAAGTCACATTTTCCGTTTCCACCAAGAAGTTTTCATTTGAGAAATATTGATCAAAATAAAATAAAGAAATCCAATGGTTAAGGTGTTGCACTTTACTCCATTATTTAAAAATCAATCGAATCGCTCTTGTGGCAGAATAATTCTTGGTGCAGCTCAGACTGGATGGGAGGAGCCAGGCAAATGATGTGACTCCGCCCATCTGTCACTCATCTTCACTGTTGCGGTTAGCCAGGAAAGGATGAGCCAAAGCTCTGCAGGCAGAAATGCGATGAGCTGGATTGAAAGCCAAAAATTGCTGCATGGAGAGGGAAGTTTCAGACAAGAAAACATATATTTAAATGTGTATTTTAAGTACCAGTCACTAACCATATAGGAATCAATGAGTAACGCTTACAGACAACAGGTCATTCTCCTCATGGGCTAGGCTGGGCAACAGTTGTGTTGTTGGCTTTGTCTCAACCCAGGCAGGAGTGTAGCAGACAGGGCTTTCAATGGGCCAGTCCTCCTCACCCTGCAAGCCAATTACCCTGTGAGAGAGGGAACATACAATTATCACAACAGTGTGTAGTTCTTGGTTGCAATTAATATTATTTGGGGATGCAAAAGTATTTTCACTCACTCAAAGATCTTTTGCAGCTGCTGGATTTCTGTGAATCCACAAAACAGCGGCCTGCAGACAAGTTGAGAGAGAAAGTTAAACCATCTCACGAATCTCAATCAAAAATTGACAAGCTATTTGTATTGTGTGCAAATTAATCTGCCACGTGGTTAAAGATTTATATTAGGCCTTATATTAGTGATTGTTTGACATCCTCAAAACCATAAGCATGACTGCATAAGGCAAAATTAAATATGACAATGTAGCATGGCCACACATGTATATCTATCTGAACTATTTTGCTCTCACCTTAACAGAAAGAGCTCTGCAAAGATGCAGCCGGCACTCCACATATCCACTGAAGACATGTAGCTGGACTGCAACAGGACCTCTGGAGCCCTGTACCACAGAGTAGCAACCTGCACAAAACACAAACAATTACAAATCACACGCCAGAGCTCCCGACAACTCCACAAATTACTGTGAATGTGAGGTCCATACACATGGGGTAAGGGCGATATGGCATGTGTATATCCTGGCTAAACCAAAGTCTGCGATCTTGACCACCCCTCGACTGCTCACAAGCACATTGTCTGGCTTCAGGTCCCGGTGAATGACAGTGTTGGTATGGAGGAAGTCAAGTCCGCTGAGCAGCTGACGCATCACATCCTACATAAAGAGAGAGAGAAAAAAAGCAGGGGTGTCCAATTCTGTCCACTGCATTGAGTTCAGCTCCAACCCCAACTAAACACGCCTGAACCAGCTAGCCAAGGTCTTACTAGGCATAATAACTTCCAGGCAGGTGTGTTGAGGCAAGATGGAGCTCCTAAACTTTGCAGGCCCTCCAGGACTGAGTTTGGACACCCCTGATCTAAAGGCCCATTCACACAAAGAACTATGAAGATAAAAATAACAATAACTATATTAACGTCCACACCAACACACAATATCATTCTGTTTATTCTAAGCTGCAGTTTTGTTGTCTGGCACTTTAAATGCACTTTAAAACTGAGCTCTGATTGGCTATCAATGTTTTTATTGTTCATCAGATGGAAAAAAAATCATTCTGAAAGTTATAATTATGGATATGTTTCTTAAAAACGCATTGGTTCGCTTTAGAAGGCCTTTATTAACCACCTGGATTACTTTTATGATGAATGGATGTGCTTTTTGGGGCTTTAAAACCTAAGGTACCATTCACTCCCATTATAAAGCTTGGAAGAGCCAGGATATTTTTTTATATAACTCCGATTGTGTTTGGCTGAAAGAAGAAAGTCATATACACCTAGGATGGCTTGAAGGTGAGTAAATTATGGGATAATTTTTGGGTGAACTATCCCTTTAAGCTCTAATCTCTATGTGCAACAATATGCTAGCGCATTGGGGAATGTTGTCTGTTCATTGAACTGTATCTTTTTTCCTAGGCAATAATGGCGGAAGTGTTCAATAACTTGTAGCTATACAAAAACTAATTTTCACAAAGAAATATTCCTGCAGTAAAACTGTGTGTCACTGGCCTACTATTACTAATTTATATTGAATATGAAAAATTCTCACAGCAAAATGAGAGGAGCAAAGTTTAAACCTTGATTTTGTCCCTGGCCAGGCCTTTCGCTGATGCTTTGCTGAGAAATGTAGTAAGATCTTGATCGATATACTCAAACACCAACATCAGGTCAAACTTCTGGTTCTGCCATCCAGCTGAAACATTCAGCAACCTAAAGAGAGAGGTCACAATGCTCAAACTATAAACTCACTATACTTCTAAAACCTTCTTTGACCGACCGTTTCCATACTCACTTGACTATGTTGGGGTGGTTGAAGCGCTCTATTTTTCGAAGAAGAGCCACTTCTCGTATGACGAACTGAGGGATGCCACACTCTGGGTCCTCGGGGAGGTTCATTCTCTTCACCGCTATGAGACGCTGCTTGTCGCGCCTCTCTCTGGCTTTGTACACTTTCCCGTAGGAGCCCTGGCCGATTTCTGCCAGGAATTCATAATCTGATTCTGAGCTCTCCCAACAACTGTCATCCATGTTTGGATCAGAGCAATCTGTCAATCCGTGTTACTGCAATAACAAAAGGCAAGTCGTTAAGAAAGTCGGACCGAGCCTTTCCATTTGCTGGTGTTCAATCGATTCAAATAATTCGGCCTGCTAGTTAAATAGTTAACTATTGAATAAACAATAATTACAAATAGGCATATATTAATCTTTATGAATATAATTGATTGAATTACGGGGGGGGGGGGGGGGGATGTTAAGGACAACATTCTACTTGCATTAAATTTGTTTCTAAAATTAATAAGCTTGTAAATTGACTAATTGAGATTAAAATAAATTAGTTAAGACTTGACTTATTAATTGGTATCTGTATATTTGGACATTTCCAGTTTCCACCATCGCGTCGAATGACCCAAATGCCACCAGAGCTGACGCGATCTTAATTTCTCCTCAACATATCGTGATAAAATGGTGTTTATGGAAAATTCTATCTTGTTTAATACCGCGGTAAGCGTGCATGTTGTTTTGTTTATTCATTTGAAAACTGTAAATAAAACGGACTTACCTTTTCTGTCAATGGCATCCAAAACCTTGAGCAGAAGAATCTACTATTTTGGATCACTGACACTGATCAATATGTGGTGTTTGCCATGATTTTAATAAAACCTCGCGAGTCGCGGCATGCAGGGGTGTGAGATTTATATCGGGACCACCAGCCAATGAACAGCTGTAGATTTCTGCTGGATTTCCCCCATTTCACTAAACTATTTAAGAAAACCGATTTTCTCAGGTGAAAAGATCTATACATTTATGCACTGAATGTCGACAAAAATCATATATTGTAGGCTATAAATATATATAAACTGCATATAATACCTTTACCTATTCCATGAAAATGACTTTAGACATATTAAACACAATTTAGTTAATATTGGTTGAGTTTAGGCTTGTTAAAGATCATCTGTTGATGATTAGTCTGATAATAGCTACAACAAATTAAGAAAAAATGCATTTATCAAAACCTGCCATTTTTGAGACTTGCAGCCACACTGCCCCCTTGATGTAAAACCACATCCACTCCACACAATGATTTGTTCAAATCAACATATTTATTCCAGATGCACAAGCATCAGTTGTATATTAATTAGCACATTTATAGGCAGATTTATACAAGTCTGGATCACTGCAACTTAAAAGGTAGCAAAACACACAGGTAAATGTGCACATGCCATCATCAGACAGCTTCTCAAATATATCATTTGCACGTAAAGCCTTTATATAGACCTAGAGGCCTAGCTCCACAATAAATTAAATCTAAGTGCAATTAAGACCAGTTTACAGTCAGTTACAAAAACCCAAATTACACAGTGCAAAGCATCTGTCTTCAGCTTTTCACACACACACACACACACACAAAAAGGTTAATGGGTTTAGTAAAATTTCATTATAACAGCAGCACTGTTTTTACAAAACCCTTGATTAAGTGCATTATTTTACAGGTTACAGTAAAACAATTTTAACTGAATCTGAGATTAGTTTCCCTTTAAAAGTAGATTTGAAATTATAGTTTTAAACCAGTAAGGCACTTAGTTAACTGCATTATTGTTAGGTTGTGCAGTGGTTAATTTTTTTTAATAACAATAATATATATATATATATATATATATATATATATATATATATATATATATATATATATATCAATCAGATACATACACACGTGCGTGCACGCGCACACACACACACACACACACACACACACACACACACACACACACACACACACACATACATGGATGATTATGTAGATTATGTGTTACAGACACTTATTCTTTTTTCTTGTTGTTGCAATTCTTGGCTTTTCTGGCGAGACTGATGGCATCCAGATGAAGATTACGTTTCAGGATGACAGAACCACACGTCAGCGCTCCTGCCAAAGCTCCAGCAAAACCACACATCATCATATCCTGACCTGTAAGTGAAGTGCAGATTTGAAAGAGAAAGTGGACCAACCAGAGATCTCAGAACCTTCACTGAAATGCACCTTCCTTATTCTTAATTTTAAACAGCAAATACAAAAATGCAAGGCATGGCCCATGTCTCAAAATATACTTCTAGATGGTACACATATGGACGTGCATGTATTAAGGCAGAGTTTCCCAAACAAAGGTTTGTGAGTTTATGAAAAGCTAAGCAATATGATTTAGAGTAATGGTTATCAAATAAAAGCCTGTCATTTAATTAAATAACTAATGTCTGATGCACAAATGTGCATGCCTGTATTTGTGTGCGCATAATTGTGTATGCGTGTATTTCATTCTTATCCATTTATTATTTAATAATACTAATATTCTTTTTTTTACAGTTCAAATATAATTCATTATTTTAGTTAGCATTAAAAAATACTACTACTTATGAAAGTTTGTTTCTGCCACAGAATTAAAAAAAAACAATTGCGAATTTATAGCTCACAGATCTGAGAAAAGTCAGAATTGCAAGTTATAAACACAATTGCGATAAAGTCAGAATCGTGAGTTTTCTATTCTGACTTTTTATCTCAGAATTGTGATATGAACTTGGAATTAGAAGGAAAAAAGTCAGAATTGTGAGATGGGAAAAAACCCCACATAATTGCCTTATTTATTTTTTATAACATTATTATTATCAACTTCAGAGAATCATGAACATGACAATTCTTTAATCAATAATTAAAGTATTAACTTAAATTCGGTACTTTTTAAGTTAGGTACTTCAAGTAAATATTTCACATCTAAGCGGTTCGGCTGATAAAAAATGTTTTTGAAACCCTGCATTAAGCCAAACAAGGCAGAATCAGACGCACCCACCTGTAAGGAAGAGGTTTTTAACGGGTGTCTGTGGTCTGATGAGGGCATTTAGTTCAGGGCTGAAGCGAGGAATCCCATGATCAGCACCATAGATCTCCCCTTTAGGAGCGCCTATGTAATGCTGATTTGTGATTGGGGTGCCTGCATCTACAAATTCAATCTGCAGATAGAGACAGACAAAAACAGTGCATAAAAAATGAAATAAAAAAAGACTGAAAGAGTGTGTTTGTAGAGTTCATACCCTGTCCTTGATCTTAGGAAAGATCTCAGTCACTGCTTCTAATATGTTATTGATGAACGCCTGCTTCAGCTCCTTATAATCTGTGCTTCTGTTCTTGATTTTGTCATCTTTCCACTCTTCAAACCATTCATAGTTAGCAAAGCTAACAACAGTCAAGGTGGATTTACCTGTAGGTGAAACATATTTGGATTTTGATGATGCATCAAGTATTGTCAGTTATTTTATTGGAGAACCTGTAGTAACTGATTTGATTACATCACATTTGTACGCTCGTGTGGTAAAATGTGGACAAGCTCAAAACACTTTTGCATCCCATTTACACATGTATGTGTATGATAAGATCAATAAAAATATTAATTCCAGATGTGAGCTTTTTTTTTTTTTTTTATATCTCTACCTGGTTTTCTTTCTGGCCAGGTTGGGTCTTTGGCTGAAGGAGAGGCCACAAAAATCATAGGGGTACTTTTAGAAGATTCTTCCCTCTTCCCTTTCATGTAGCCCTCCACCCTGGAAGAACAGCAGACATTAGCACATAACGTGAACAGTGCTGATTTTAGACAATGGTTGAGGAATACACAACATTTTGATTGCATCCTTTTTAGGATAGGTAGGTTCACACTCACAGCTCATCCAAATTGTTCTCAGGGAAGATAATGAAGTTGTCTGCTTTTAGGTCCAGCTCCTCCTTTGTCCCATCCACGCCAATAAAAATACTGAGACCCCCATCTCCGTGCTGCACCATACTCAGCTGTTTCTGGATCGCTACACAATACCATCACAAAAAGACCACACATTACGCTCACATTAAAAGGAATACTGTGCAAACGTCACAGCAAAGAGGTTTCAACTTTACTGATCTCACAGCACTAGGTCTCATGTTTTATTTGAAAGAATGTTAGCATTGCTAATAATAATGTTGTTGTTGTTTTTGTGTTGAGACTGCACTGCAATGCTGACATTGATTCATCTTTCCCATAAATAAAGCATATGTTTAAAATAAGTTAAACAAAATGTATTAATACATTGATTTAATAATAATACAATTCTATATTGCAATACTAACATTAAGGAGACTTTCAAATAAATTTACTTTATTTATTTGAATGTTCAAGCATTACAGTACAATAACCACAACATATTATTATTAATCAATAATATATTATTTTTTTGATAGATGTACCGTACTTTATATTTTAAACTTAGAAATTGATCTGATTGTTGATGATTAATAATAATATAAAAATGTTGTTGTACTGCAATGCTTACATTGATGCATCTTTTACATAAATAAAATATAAAGTTTAACAATTTAATACAAAAAGGTATTGTGATACTGATTGATATAACAATAATGATAATAATTATGATGATGGTAATAATATTAATAACAATCTATGGTGTGCAGTACATCCAGTAGCTCTGAGAACCGTCATCTTTAATAACAGAATAAACTCCCTCTCACCAGGCATAGTCTGCACATCTTTAGGCAGGAGATGCTGGTATGTATTAAAGATTCCAGCATCTGAAATCACCATGGGAGCGTGTATATGCACCTCCTCCTGACCCTTCAGAACACTCACACCTGCAGAAAATAGTCATTCAATCCATAGAAAACACCTTTAAACATGTCTTGCAAAGTCTCATTTACATTGACTCAATTGTAAAACGTATAATTAACAGCCAGGGAAATGTTTTATTTACAATGTTTAAAACAGTACAAAACAATTCTGCAAGAAGCTAAATGCTACTGTATATTCTGATAAAAGAGTAGTGTGGGGAGTGGAACGTGTTACCAATAGCCTCTTTGGCGTCATTGAGGAGTATGCGGTTGACAGGTGCTCTAACAAGCACAGCACCTCCTGCCTTCTCAATGATGGGGATCATGTGGTAGGCAATCTCACTAGCACCACCCTTTGGGTACCAGGCACCATTCATGAAGTGGCACACAAGCAAACTGTGCATGGAAAAGCTTGCTTCTTTGGGCATTTTACCTGTTTAACAAACACAAAAACCAAAGAAGGTCAGTAGCTGTGAGCTTTATGCGCCCAAAACAATACAACAACAAACTGATATCTTAATTTCCCATCAGGCATGATTTTCTTACCGTAGGTCCCAAAGATATAGCACAACACAGCTCTCAGGTCCTTATTCTGTGTGAGCTCATTCACCACATCTGTCAGGCTGCGGGACGCATAGTGGAAAAAGGTAGAGAGGCGTTTGGCCAGGCCTGTGTACACCAGGAACTTTGCAAGAGGCAATGGGAGGAGCTTCAGCAGAACCACGAACCATACGCCATTCCCAACTTTCTGACAGGAGTATTAAGAATCAGGGTTACTCCATGTCTTCATGAAGCTTCATGAAGTCTAATTTAAGTCTCGCCCCTTCTAACAAATGTCACGTAGTATAGTGCATTGACAATCATTAGTGCCTGTCTGTGGCAATGCTTTTAGGGTAAAGGTCATGCAAACTGATACATACAGTCATAAAGACATTTCTTCTTTAACTCCTAAAAGGGGCGTTAAATTACCCAAGATTAGAGCATTGAATGGCTTCAACTAAAGGTTTGGGGTCAGTAAGATCTTTCTTTCTTTTGGAAAGAAATTCATACTTTCATTCAGCAAGTATGCTTTAAATTGATCAAAATGGACAGTAAAGCATTTATAATGTAACAAAAGATTTCTATTTCAAAAAAATGCTTTTCTTTGGAACTTTCTATTTAAAAAAGTTATATTACGGTTTACACCAAAATACGAAGCCTTGATAATAATAACAAATGTTTCTTAAGCACCAAATCAAGTAATTATTGAGTAATTATGCTGAAAATATGCTTTTAAATCACAGGAATACTACAGTTTTTACTGTATTTCTGACCAAATAAATGCAGTCATGGGGATCATAAGAGGCTTTTTTCAAAAACTTTTTTAATCCTCTCAAACCTTTTAACAGCACTGTATATATTTTAATAAAAAACAGCTTACATATAACCAGCATATCCACTGATACCTGATAGACAACCCCTGTATTTTAATATCTAAACCACTTACTAAACACTATAGTTGTTTCTCACCTTGGAAAGTCTCACATATTCCTCAATGGCCTTTTCCTCCCCTGGGAAGCACTTCTTCAGTTCGTCCATATAGCGTTCCCGTCCACTGTAGATGGGGTATATGCGCCGATTTTCTGGTGGACCCAGGATCACTTTATCATAGGGGTTATCCAGCGGCTCCCACTGCAGCTGCCCATTGGTCAACTGGTCTATCACACAGCGAAGTAGCCTGTGATCCTGCAGTTCCCCAATATAGTGGATACCTGAGGCAGGGGAAAGGCATTCAGATCACCACAAACGGACCATTAGGAAAACAATGGTGCAATTTTGAAGGTGAAGTAGATATGGCTATGATAATTGGTTTCATAAGACTTGATAAATCTCCTTATCTTTGAGAAAGCAAGACTTTATAGGGTTTATCAAGATGAGATTGATGAGGAACTAAACTCCTTCTCACCAACATCAAACTCAAAGCCTTGCTCTGTGAAGGTGTGACAGCATCCTCCAGCCCGGTCATGTTGCTCCAGAACCAGAACCTTCTTACCAACTTTAGCAAACAGGACAGCAATTGCCAATCCACCAATCCCACTGCCAACCACTATTGCATCCAAATCCTGGGGGACCTTACTGGCCAGGAAGCCTGGATGTGGAAACAAATGTGGAATTAGACTATTTTGAGGTGTTTAGTGATAAGCAAAAGCAAATAATTTAATGCAGGAAAAAGGTTTTGTTAAGCTGTCATAGATATATAGATAGATAGATAGATAGATAGATAGATAGATAGATAGATAGATAGATGCAATGGGTCAGTAAAAGGTAGGCGAATTAATAAGTAATTCTATAATTACTTATTATAAAATAAGTAGCTTAATAAGTAAGCTACACACTTAAAACTTCATTTTACAATACTGTTAAGCATAACTCAATCGTATGGTCGTATTGTCAATCAAAAACGTATAATCTAGTCAGCAATATTAACACTTTAATAGACAGTAAAGTAGTGCGTAAGTGATATTTAACTGACCTTGTTTCAAGACTTTGTTTTTCAGCTTACGGTCAAACACCATGGGCTTCAACGGCTCGCGCGTATCGATACCAAAAGGGTTCAGCCCAGGCGTTCTCCACAAATATTTGAAGACAATGGCCACTAAAGCCAAAGAAGTTAAGACGACAGCAATCCACATGTTGTGAGGTGCAAAATGTTGTTAGCCTATGTGCTGACAAGTACAGTCATACTGTAATACTTCCTCACACCACTTCAGGGTATGCATTGACGTCACTTTCCCGCCGGAAGGGGGCCTCATCGGGACTGAGTGGCAAAAGAGCAGCTGCGTGACTGGATTTAATAGGGGAAACTGCGAAAACGCGAGCAAATCGAATGATTATTAGTTTAAACTAAAGGTTGCCCTCGATATAGTGTTCCTTACAACTTACCAAAGATCCATGGATATTGACATGCAGCCAGTAATCGTGTTTCCTGACTTAAGTGCCTGATTTCGACGCCGGGGAAATAACGTTAACAATACATAAAGCAAAATAACCTGTGAACGCTTTATATTAATACAATATGGGTATATCTAAATCCATGTGATTACTTATATCAATGTTATATATATCGTCATATCGCCTAGCCTTAAACCTTGTATGTTTTTTTTGTCAGTGTTAATTTAAAAACGTCAAATTATGCAGAATGTACGATGGTAAATATTTAATTGATGAGTTGTCGATACAAAATATATCAATACAATATATAGGGTATGACTTTACCATAAATTCATCACATTGACACAAAATTATAACTGCAAATCCATCTTTCGCGTCCTGGACCTGGAGTCCAGTTTCTGTGAATTGCAGCGATCCATTTGCTTCTCTGTTCTGTAGCTTTCAGAAGTCTGTAAAAAATATACCTCAGATTTCTTGTCAAATCTAGTTGCACAGTCAAGCGCAAAGCTCTTTCCCGTTTTAGATGTGCTTTTCGCTTCATTCACGCTGAAAACAAATGCTGCCACTTAGTGGGCGTAACCGCAGTCACGTCGGCCGACGGTGACGTCAGGCGCATACCGTGCGTGAAAACGTGTTTAGTGTTGACTCTTCCCCTAACCGGCCTGACGACAATACTGACCAATCACATATTTGTTTTTAAAAGGCGTGTTTGCGGGAGAGGGAGGAGATGTTTAACCAGTCTATGTTTTTTTAACTAATAAAATGTCTAATAATGTAGACTATTTTTAGCCATTAGTCATATCACTCTGTAGTCCAAGACTGGTTGCCCACTGAAGCTAAGCTGAGGCTGGTCAGTACCTGGATGGGAGACTCCTGAGAAAACCAGGTTGCTGCTGGAAGAGGTTTAAATGAGGCCAGCAGGGGGCGCTCACCCTGTGGTCTGTGTGGGTCCTAACACCCCAGTGTAGTGACGGGGACACTATACTGTCAAAGAGCACCGTCCTTCGGATGAGACGTTAAACCGAGGTCTTGACTCTCTGTGGTCATTAAAAATCCCAGGATGTCCTTCGTAAAAGTAACCTCGGCATCCTGGCCAAATTTGCCCCCTGGCCTCTATCCATCATGGCCTCCTGATCTTCTCCATATACTGATTGGCTTCATCACTAGGCTTGTTTGAGATGAGCAAAATCTGCGCAGAACTGATCACCGGTGATCAGCGCGAGATGCATACCGGTTAGAAATGTGTCCGAGTGCGGTCCGCCTTGCTCTGATGTCATGCTGACGTGTGTCAAAAAACTCTCGCGACCGCAAGGCGCACGTGTCGGATTCTGCAGTCGCGCGCAGTTGCTCTCTACCGACTAAAAGCATGATGGGAAACGACTTGCTGACGGCACAGCTTAATGCTCATTGGTTTAAACAACCGTGCTGTATTGTTCTCTTTTAAAATGTTTGATTTTAAAACTCTGATATCATGTTTTATGTGTATAAATTATGTGTGGATATCCCCAAAGCAACAAAAAACATATTCAAGCAACAAAACTTAAATTACATCCAGTTTATTAGTAACACCGTGCACGAGTGTGAATCCCGCGATATCCGCCTTTGATCTCACAGACGTTAGATCCACTGCGAGAAGAGCGATCTGTCCGGCTTGCCTGCGCTTTTTTCACTCCTCCTCTCACTGCAGCCGCCTACTCTCGACTACATTTCAGGCGAGGCTAGGCGCATCTCAAACAAGCCTAATGTCTCCTCTCCACCAGTAAGCTGGTGTGTGGGGGGCGTTCTGTCGCAAAATGGCTGCTGTCGCATCATCCAGGTGGATCCTGGAGGTGGTTGAGGAGATTCCCCCTTCCATGTAAAGCGATTTGAGGTCCCAGAAAAATCGCCATAAATGTAAGATCTTACTACAGTAACATAGGCCTATTTTAGTGAGCTGTTGTGCATTTAAAACATCATAGTGAATATCCTACTGTTTAAATAACCATAAACACTAAGCCTAATGCTAAAAAATTTTGATTGCGGTTGTCTGAAGCTTATCCTACTCTTATTTTTGGCATGAACATTGTGAAATTTCTATGCACGTGTCTGGGGATTATTTTGCCAACACATTTCCACATCTTTTTACAAAATAAGTTTGGAATAGAAGTAAGGAAAGTAATAGGCCTATACAACAGAACTGGACAAAGCAATTACAGTACACAGGTGTCTTTATTTTTAAACATAACATTTATGGAATTATACATGACCACTAATATTTTAATTCAACACTCGCAGGAAATGATGACAGTTTTAAAAATGATGACTGTCACCGCGGAGAGAATCGCACAGATAACAGTCTTCACCATGCAAAGGATTTTCGCCTTTCCAGTCATCTGGTGGTGACTCCCATCTAAAATGAAGTGTATTGCATGTTGTGGCGAACAGGACGGCCGAGGGACGTGAGAGAACGGCGCGAGGCCGGTGGTGCGATTGCTAATGAGCAACACCTGTTAGGCACACCGGTCTCGCATCTCTCACGGAGGAGCGGAAGCATAAAGGAGGAGCGACGACGTTGATGATCGAGAGAGGAACAGGCCTGTATTTTAGTTATGTTTTGTTTTTGTATCTGTATTTTACTTTAGCCAGCAGAACGACTGGATTTGACGAAGGATTTGCTGGAGACAGTTATTCAAATTAGACAGATTATTAAAGGAATTTACCATGAGATAGGCTTTGCATGGTTAATTATAATTTAAAAACATTACAATAAAGAGGAATCTGTAATTTTTCACTAGACTTATGCTTATAAATTGTTTAATGTTCACAAACGGTATTGTACATAAATCACAAAAGTTTTACACATTTTCATTAGAATTTAAAAAACATTAAAAAAAACTATGAACTATGAAAAGTATGACATTTCAGTAGATTCACATATCAAACATGGAATAGTATGGAAATGTGAAAACAAGTATAAAAAAAGGAATATCAAATAAGAATATTAACATTCTATATATATATATATATATATATATGAGGACGGTTAAAAAAAAAAAACAAGGTCTACTGAAGGCATGGGATCTCACAAATGCTCCTCTCTTCTCTCAAGCAAGAAATGTCATCTTGTGCATTTCCTTTGAGTACAGCACAGTTGTGTTTGGAATTCAGATCTGCCCAGTTCCCATCACTGTTCCCAGCCCAGTAGAGATCAGATTCACCAGTAACACATAGTCTCCGAGCCAGAAATTCCTGCGTAACAAACACATCATATTGTGTACTATTTATTTTATTATGGCTTTATCATAAAAATATTTATGTATGGCTTTAAAAACTGAAATATCTATTATTGTAATATTACTGTTTTGCAATTTTTTTCTTTTTATCTATTATAGTAATATTGCTGTTTTGCAACTTTTTTGTGAAAATACAATTTGGGTTTTCACACATGGTCCACTTCTCTCACATTTGTTTCTCTTTTAAAAACATTGGTTTCATTCATCATTTTCAATGAAATCTTGTGTATGGCTTTATCAATTAAAATATATTTTAGAAGAACAATATTATATGTGACCAAATTACACTGATAAAAATGATTTTGTGGTGAAGTACTACATAATACTACAGAAAAAACAATATAATTTACATGAAAAAGTTAGTTCAGGCAAGAATAAAAAAAAGAGTAAATTCTATAGTAGTACATAACTTCTAGGGAAAAAAACATAGACATAGACTATATCTATTGTATTAATTACTTCGATGTTTCCAAGTAATTCACATACTTAAAAAGTGTGGTCTAATTCAATGTTATATTGTTTGAGTGAAATGTATTATAAAGGAAACTTCAACCAAATAGATATTACTCAACCTTTTATTAGCCAAGTAAAAATTGCTTATTTTCTTTGTTACTTTCACTTAACTTAGTTAAGTAGAGTAGAGCAGACTAAATTTAAGACTAAAAGTAGACTAAATTTGTGTGTGAAATTTACTCAAAAAATATTTGTGCAAAAACTTGCCAAAGAAAAATTAAGTACATTTTACTTATTGTTTTTTTTCAGTGTACACTTGCCTCAACTTTGTAGCTTCACACCTGGACCCATGCTCTCACATTTGTTATTATAAAACCATGCACAATGGCGAGATAATACAGACATTTGTATGTACCTTCTCCTCTGTGTTGTTAATAAAGACCAGATCACCACCCAGATCCTGGCAGTGCTTTCTGCTGGAGCTCCAGGTCTTGTTGTGGTTGGAGAAAACATAGAAGCTGCCGTTGCCTTTTAACCACTGCTCTGGCAAATCTACAGAGACAGTTTAAAAAAAAAGATATATATATATATAGAGAGAGAGAGGAAACAAGATTGTATGTCTGTTTCAAAAAGCGGAAACCCTGCTGAACTGCACCTTTACATACTTTAAATGGGGTTCTAAAATATTTTGGAATGACTCATTGTTAAAAACACAAGAATAGAAATGGCAAGAAGACTAAGACAGAATATGTACAGAAGCACAGAGCATTCAAGACTGTTATTTTACTGATAAAAAAGTAAAAGACTGATTACTTGGGTGCTTCAGGTGATTAATTGCAGATTTTGAAGATAATATACCTGCTCTTGTGTATGTTGAAAAACAAGATATGGTTTAACCTGGGCAGTAGTCAAATGACCTCCATTCCTCATACGTACACCCTGGACCTTGTTCATTTTCTTAATAGGGGCGTGAAGAATGAAGAAAATCAAAGATTACAAAATTGACCACAGTCACCAAATATTGCAGCCTGTTTTTAAATTTTAAGATTTTTGGATTAAAATCTCCAAAAACCACTAGAACAATGTTGTTGACTTGTGTACATTATTCCAAATGTTTCCAACAATGTTTAAATCCAGAGAAATCAGCTATTTAACCCAGTGTAACATCCTCATTGCATCGCCTGTCAATGACATATCCGCGTTACCCTCGATTTCCGCTTTAATATATTGTTTTTTGCTTTGGGTGCTCGAGCCCCTGCCCTTTTTCAAAACTAATCGAAAGTGCCCCTCTCAAACAAATAATGGTCATATAGTTTTCAATAAAACAAAATGCATTTGATTATAATTAACATGACAATGTGTACAAAACTAAAGTAGCCTAAATTCACGTTTATTTGTACGTTTCTTTCAGTCTGAGGTGCCGTTGCCATGACTCTTTGCTATGGGTTTAGGGACTCTAAAACTCTGGAGGACGGCAGGCGCGTAACCGTAGCAAAGGTTAGGCTATGCGTTTTAAAACAAAAATGCACTAGTGTAAACGACCACGTATTCCACAGTGACACAATTATCAAAGGTAGGCTAACTATCTTCCACATTAAAATACATTATTATCTATTTAAAAATATTACATAATTCATTGATGACTGTTTGTTATATAATACACCGACCATTATCGCCATCTGGCACAAGAAGTTCAAATTTCATTGGACAATGTGAAGTGGAGCGGTAATTTTCTAGTCATTCAGAAATCGTTTGAAAATTACAGACGAATTTACATTTATGAAGCGATCTGGATCTGCGTCGTTGAAACGATGGATGTTAATTGACTACAAAGCACTGCACAAAACCAGCACCAAAAGTCGCTTTAATCGTAAGTAGTATTCAAGTCACATGTATTTAGCCTATGTTATATCGATACACCGTTTACCATTTGAAAACTAGTTGGTTCAAATTAATGAAGCCCAGGCGCCACCTACAGGCATATGATTGAAGTGTAGGCTGACAACAACACGTGAAACGTCTCGGGTACGTATGTAACCCTCGTTCCCTGAGTAGGGAACGGAGACGTTACGTCGGATGACGACGAATGGGGTTTCGTTTAGAACACCTATCGACTTCGAGTATACAAAAACGAGCCAATGGCAAAGAAATGCCATGGGTCTGCGGAATTTGCATGACGTAACTCCGCCCCACCTCGTGGGTATAAAAGGAGGACGCCGCCAACATGCATTTATGTTTCTTCGCTGAGGAGCCAAGACTGAGGTCAGGCGATCCCCGCGGTACAGCGGAAGTGGCAGGGAGACGTAATGTCTCCGTTCCCTACTCAGGGAACGAGGGTTACATACGTAACCGAGACGTTCCCTTTCGTTGTCACTCCGAGTTACGTCGGATGACGACGAATGGGGTTATCAGTCTAATCACGCCACCTTCACAGCTGTCTTCCAGTGCCCTGCGTAAATCTGAGCCCTTGTAAGACTTGTAAGGACAAAGGACTCCTATTTAGAACAGGAATACCAAGGTACACTGGGAAGCATATCCCATAGTTTAGAGGAAATATGCAATTAACACCAACCCAGAGGGGGGGCATTTAGGAATACACATATGACCCGAAGGAAACATATGGAGAATACTGAGGTTTCCAGCCGCAGGTGGAATATTTCAACCTCAGGGGTGGCAAGGTGGCTTGCTAAGGGAAAGACACATGCTCAGAGAGGCTTACATTGGAAATACACGTGTGGGGGTAGCTCCGGGGAGGGACCATGCACACGGGAGGCACCTAGCCGACGCCCAGGCAATAGACACTGGCGCTAGCATCAGGGGTGCTGGAGGAACTCAGGGCTTGCGGAGAAGCTCACCTGAGGAGAGTATCGCACGTATCCAGTCCTTGGAGTGGAATGGCGAGCAAGCGAAGACACCTGAGCGGGTCCGGTACTAGCTAGTTGAAGCGAGTACATGAGGACACAGGCTCCACTCGGAGATTGTAGAATCTGGCGAATGTGTTCGGTGTCGCCCAGCCTGCAGCTCTGCAGATGTCTGATAGCGAGGCGCCATGCGCTAGAGCCCAAGAGGATGCCACACTCCGGGCGGAGTGGGCAGTCACACCAAGGGGGCACGGTCGACCTTGCTGCTGGTATGCCAAAGCATTGGTGTCCACTATCCAGTGAGACAACCTCTGCTTGGAGAGAGCCTTTCCCTTCAGCTTCCCACCATAACAGACAAAGAGCTGGTCTGAGGTCCTGAAACACTGCGTCCTGTCTACATAGGCGCGGAGAGCGCGTACTGGAGAGAGCAGTGCCAAGGCTGGGTCTGCCTCCTCCAAGGGCAGCGCTTGCAGGTTCACCACCTGGTCCCGGAAGGGAGTGGTAGGAACCTTGGGCACATATCCAAGCCGGGGTCTCAGGATCACGTGAGAGTAAGCCGGCCCGAATTCCAGGCACGCTTCGTCAACGGAGAATGCGTGCAGGTCCCCGACCCTCTTGAGAGAGGCCAATGCAACCAGGAGCGCTGTCTTCATTGACAGGAACTTAAGCTCCACTGATTGCAGAGGCTCAAAGGGAGCACTCTGCAGGGCAGTTAGAACCACTGCGAGGTCCCAAGAGGGAACGAGAGGAGAGCGAGGAGGATTCAGTCTCCTGGCCCCCCTCAGGAACCTGACGATCAGGTCGTGCTTCCCTAAGGATTTACCTTCCACTAAGTCGTGGTGTGCGGCAATAGCGGCAACATAAACTTTGAGGGTGGAGGGAGACAGCCTTCGCTCCAACCCATCTTGAAGGAAGGAAAGCACGAAACTGATCGAACACCTCCGGGGGTGTTCTCGGCGAGAAGAGCACCAGTTGACGAAGAGGTTCCACTTCAACGCGTAGGCGTGCCTCGTGGACAACGCTCTAGCGGAAGTGATCGTAGCCACCACCGCTGGTGGTAGGGTACTCAAACCTGCCTCGTCCCGTCCAGGAGCCACACGTGGAGGTTCCAAGATCGGGACGAGGGTGCCATAGGGTGCCCCGTCCCTGAGAAAGGAGGTCCTTCCTCAGAGGAATTGGCCAAGGAGTTGCTGTCGCGAGGAGCACTAGTTCGGAGAACCAAGTCCGGGTGGGCCAGTAAGGCGCAACCAGAAGGACCTGCTGCTCGTCCTCCCTGACCTTGCGCAAGACCTGCGCAAGAAGGCTCACTGGGGGAAACGCATATTTGCGGCCCCGCGGCCAGCTGTGCGCCAGAGCATCCGTGCCGAGCGTGTCCTCAGTCAGAGAATAATACTGGTCGCAATGGGTCGAGTCGTGCCAGCAACTCGAGGCAATTGACATGCCATAGGCGCTGGGGTCCTGTCCAGGAGCCCGCGGCAGCATGTCCATTGCACATGGCGCCCCAGCCCGTGGTGGAGGCATCTGTTGATACAACAACATGCCGGGAAACTCGTTCCAGAGGGACACCAGCCCTGAGAAAACTTAGGTTCGACCACGGGGTAAAGGTCTGACGGCAGGTCGGAGTAACTGATACTCGGAGCGTGCCTTGTTGCCATGCCCACCTCGGGACTCAGTCGCGTAGCCAAAGCTGAAGCGGTCTCATATGAAGCAATCCGAGCGGCGTCACCGTGGCTGCAGATGCCATATGCCCCAGGAGCCTCTGAAAATGTTTCAGTGGAACCGCACTCTTGCCCTGAATTTGTCTCAGACAAGTCAGCAGTGACTGCGCGCGCTCGCTCGTAAGCTGCGCGGACATGGCGACCGAGTCGATGTCCATACCGAGAAAAGAGATCCTCTGCACGGGGCAAAGTTTGCTCTTCTCCCAGTTGACCCGAAGGCCCAGACGAGCTAGGTGCCGGAGCACAAGGTCCCTGTGTTCGCAAACCTGATCTCGAGAGTGAGCTAGGATCAGCCAGTCGTCGAGATAGTTCAGGATGCGAACCCCTTGAACCCGAAGGGGAACAAGGGCTGCCTCGACGACCTTCGTGAAGACGCGAGGAGACAGGGCTAGCCCGAAAGGGAGGACCGCGTACTGGTATGCCTGCCCCTCGAAAGCAAACCGGAGGAACGGTCTGTGTCGAGGAAGAATGGAGACATGACAGTAGGCGTCCTTCAGGTCGATCGCTGCAAACCAATCCTGGGGCTGGACATTCGAAAATGCGTTTGGCGGTGAGCATCTTGAACGGCATCCTGTGAAGGGAGCGGTTCAGCATGCGCAAGTCCAGGTTCGGTCGTAACCCACCGGTTTTCTTGGGGACAATGAAGGGCTGTAGAAGCCGGACCTCATCTCAGCTGGAGGGACAGTCTCGATTGCACCCTTCGCCAGCAGGGTGGCAATCTCTGCTCTCATGATGGGGGCATTGCCACCGACCAATGTGGAGCGGACTCCCCTGTAGCGGGGAGGAGACCGTGCGAACTGAATCGCATAGCCGAGCCTGATGGTTCGGGCGACCCAGCGGGACAGACGGGGAAGCTCTAGCCAGGCTCCCAGGAACTGAACCAGCGGGGTCATGCGAACCACAGGGTTCCCCCCGGAGGGGCAGCGAAGCGGAGTAACTGGCCCAGACGTGGACGGCATAGCGGCCCGGTGTGGGGGCACACCCGCGCCCTGACAGAGGAGGCCAGGGAAGGACCAGCGTTCCGCGGGGGCCTGCTCTGCCAGGGGTCTGGCGACAGAGTGGGACAGAGACTAAACGGTCCGTGGACGGCACGCCGTGTCAACCGACTCTGGAACAGAGGGGGACGAGGAGAGCACGGCTTGTGGGCGGTGCTCTGTGTCGTCCGAGAACTCTGTGCTCAGAGACGAGAGAGTCAGTTCTTTCTGAATAAGGATTCTTCCCCAGCCCTCCACCGGGGAAAGGAGTGGCCCTGCTACCAACTCCTGGAAAGAACTGAGTCCCATCTCTGAGCAGCCCATCTCAAAAGCGCCGCTTAACCCGGCGTTTAGCGGGGGGCGGGGCTAGAGAGGGCTGAGGCATCCCCCCACGGTCTTCCAAAGCCAGCCCGGGTGAACGGGCGGGGTTGGAACCGTGGGAGGGCGCCTTCGGCGGTTGGCAGACTGAGGGACCTGAGCGGACGGCGGGGCCGTCGGCAGAATAACCTCAATCTGCTCCCGGGCGGTTGAGAACTGTTGGGCAGAAGTACTCAACCGCACCGCCGAAGAGGCCGACCTGGGATGTGGGGGTGTCGAGCAGACGAGTCCGCCGACATCCAGCACATCAGACCGGTCAGCCCCAGAGTGGTAAACATCACCTAACTCGGAGAGCGCACGGCCACCTTCGTCGCTCGGAGAGCAAGGTCAATGGCGGCGCGCTTTTTGGTCGCTCATTAAAGAGCCTCGAGTCAGTCCCGCCCTCATGCATAATCATGAGCATCTGGGCCAGGTAGACCACAGAACGGTCATGGGATGCAGTGAGGCGGCTGCCTGTCCTGTGGCACTATAGGATTTCGCCACAGATTAGTGTAGACGAAAAGAACTACAGGCTTCGGACGGGTGCTTAGGATTGCGCCGGGAAGCACTCCGAGGACACAGTAGCATCGCAACAGAGCGTTCAACCGGGTGGACCCCAGTGTACCCATGGGCAGCGGCCCCGTTGAGGGGGGAAAGGCGGATGAGACCAACGAGCGGTCCTGAGAAGACACGGCGGTCTTTCAAGACGTCGAGATCTCATCATGCAGGTCCGGGAAGAAAGATATTGGGGTTTGCCGTGGACGCGGGTCGGCGGCCTTACCCAAAAACCAATCGTCCCAGGAAAGCATGGCCGACATCTCCGGATCAGACTCAGGCACAGCATAGCACACCAGAAGGTGGCAGCTGAGACGAGTCGTCACTTCCAGAAGAATAAAGCCCACCTAGTGATGCTGCTACAGACATAGCACCATCCTCTGTAGCTTTCAAATGAAAACACACGGGCCACCTGAAGATAGACTCGTGGAATCACCTGATCGCTAACGGGCACCGTCATTGAAGAGGGGGGCTGGGGTCACGGACACAGAGTCGGCGCCTTGTTCCAGACCAACACCCTCAGGTCACCCTGGCCACCAGCCGAAAATCGGGGGGTGGATGAGGGGACTCTCACTCTTGCGAGTTCACCGAGTCTCGACCTAAATGACGCGATGATCATGTTCCCACAGAGAAAACATGAATCACCCACGAGCGCTGTACAAGCATGATCAAAGCCCAAACACACTAGACAGCGCTCGTGCCCATCAGAGTCTGATACCAATCTGCCGCAACCACTTTTTTTTTTTTTAAATGCACGGGCGAGCCGTCTTTAAAAAGACGTGCCGCGTGCGAGCTCTTTTGTGAGAGGAGAAAAAAACTCTGCGATGTTGAAGCGAGCGGGGAGAACACACTCACTGGCAGATCACTGCACAGATCAGCAGGCAATGTGAACTCGCTGCAGATCGCCGTCACACCAACACCGGAGAGAATGGCTCGTCTCGTAGAGCGAAGTCATAAATGGCTGTGGAGTGAAGAAATACTCTTGGCTCCGAAGCGAAAACATAACTGCATGTTGCCGGCGTCCTCCTTTTATACCCACTAGGTGGGGCGGAGTTACGTCATGCAAATTCCGCAGACCCATGGCATTTCTTTGCCATTGGCTCGTTTTTGTATACTCGAAGTCGATAGGTGTTCTAAGCGAAACCCCATTCGTCGTCATCCGATGTAACTCGGAGAGACAACGAAAGGGAATGGTGATTTTTGATAATGGTACAGTACCGGTCAAAAATTGGGACATTACTATTTAATATGTTTTTTTTTAAAGAAGCCTCTTATGCGCTTCAAGCCTGCATTTATTTGATTAAAAATACAGAAAACAATTATTACAATTTAAAATAATGGTTTTCTATTTTAATATAGGCCTACTTAAAAATATCATTTATTTCTGATGCAAAGCTGATTTTTCAGCATCATTACTAACCCTGACTTCAGTTTCACATGTTCCTTCAGAAATCATTCTGCTGATTTATTATCAATGTTGGAAACAGTTGTGGTGCGTAATGTTTTTTTGGAACCTGTGATACTTTTTTTCAGGATTCATTTATAAATTAAAAGTTTAAAATAATAGCATATTATTTTTTAATTGAAATAGAAATGATTTTATAAGTCTTACTGTCAATTTTCATCAATTTAACACATCCTTGCTGAATAAAAGAAAGAAAGAAAATTACTGACCCCAAACTTTTGAACAGTTTTAGCGTACAAGTACGAATATTTATTGTACAAGTTCTCAAATTCACATCTATGTGCTCTAGCTACTCTTTTACTTTCATAGGCTGTAGCCTACCGGGTGGTCGATAAGATTAAGATTAAGTAAAGCGAAGATATGCTGTTTTTGAATATTGGTACAAAATATTTCTATTTGAGATAAATGCTGTTCTTTTTGAACTCTTAAACTCAACTTTTAAACTCAAGAATCCTGAAAAAAAGTATCAAAGGTTATAAGTATATTAAAATAAAAAAAACATTATTTTAGATTGTAGTAATATTTTACAATATTACTGTTTTTTAATAAAAAAAATGCAGCATTGATGAGCATAAGGTACTTCTTTCTAAAACATTAAAAATAGTAATGTTTCCAAATTTATATATATAGGCCTATATGCATGCCCCTTTTTTACATTTGAGCCCCTGCCCTTGGGGAACTCTCTGCACGTCCCTGATAGGGCCCAATATATGTCATGTTCCTATGACTTTAGGAAATTGTCAGTATAGTCTAGATATCATATAACATTTGAACATATACAGATGAATGATTTACCTGCAATTGAGCAGTTTGTTACAGGCTCACAATGAATATGTTTGTTTTTAATGAAATCTGCAAAAGTAAGAACAGTGAAAAAAAATGATGTAGCTAAATATACCTCTGATACTGCATGCAACGTAATAGTTCCTGTAAAATATGAGGATACTTACACAAATATGCGAGCACCCCATTTACAAGCAGAGACAGTAGGAGGAAAACAGCAATAACGGCAAGGATAGGTCTACATTTCTTCTCTCTGGTAGATTTCCTACCTACAAAATAAAATAGGCCTACGTTTTAAAAGTGTAGAATACTGAAGAACAATCTTTAGAAATAATTTTAATTCAGTAGATTACGCCTTTGCACCAACAAAGTGTTGTTAAATATAATTTAATGTCCAAAAAAAGTATAGCCTGCATGTCTAAAAATAGCATTTCAATTATACATTGTTTCAGATGACACAGATGATAAAACTGTTGCTATGGTTTCGTTACCCCATCATTTGCTAAATACATATTTAGCAAACTCTAATGTGTTTAAAATTTGTTTGAAAACGCGGATGACATGTTATATATACTTATTTTAAAATACTTAAACCTCGTTTGGCCTCGAAGAAACCTGGTTTTGTGCATACACATACTAAACCTAAATTTAGAACCAAAACCACAAGGAGAAAAATAATCAAGCACTTACTTCCAAGTGAATCCTTTTTCATCCATCTAGTGTTGTTATAAATATGATCAGACATGTCATGTTTGGGCATTGTTGTGTCAAATTGAGAAGTGTGCACTGTGCAGGAAGAGAGGCGTGAAGTGAGATAAGGCTGTCAGTGAAGACTGAAGACACACTCGTGCCACTCATAACAGTTTCCTGTTAACAGTATGGGTTACCGTGCTGGTAGCTTTTCTAGATATGTCTATAGAAATATTTTTCTCTGTCTTGTCAGTGCGTATATTACATTTTATGTATAAGCCTATACCTATATAGTCAATAAAACCCAATAAAGCCAATGTGTCACAAGACACTATAAATGAGCCTACTCATGTGTTAATGTTTCTAAATAATGATAAAATGTAGATAAGAAAATAAATCTATTTGTCACTATCAGCTAGTACTCTTAACAACAACAAAAAAACTTATTTAACCACTTGCACCCTGAAGGCATTTTAGTAATAATTGTAGGAATATTTGAATAATTCAATTGAAATGAGAACCATTTATTTACGTTAAACTTAAGCAATTAATTCAAGTTAAATGAACACCATTGATTCTAGTTAGATGTTCAGTACATGATTGATTCTATTAGGTTTTTACTTGTTTCACTCACGTGGAACCACTGTCCATGATTGTCCATGACTTTATCACCACTGGTCAAATATATGAAATGTTTTGTTTGTCCAGTTAATTTGTCCTTTCCAGTTCAGACAAATTTAGTCAAACCCTCAAGACTCACCTTTCAAGATTCATCCTTTATTCAAAGGTATTTGCAAATGCTGGGGGTTATTCTTTGCTTTATTATTGAATAATTACTCTTTATTATCAGTTAATAATTAAGTACTCAATTGTCCTTTATTTAAATCATTGAACTGTGAAATCAAACTTATACTATATCTTCCTATTTATAAATTAAATTCACATCTTTGTACATTGGTACTATTTATAGGACTTGTATGGCTTCTCCTGTTTAAGGCAGTTTTAAAAGTTCATAAAGTGATCAAGCTTTTTTTCCCTTCATACTTTTATTCTGCCTTATAATTATGCTTTATTGTTTACATTATTTTAAATGTCCTTTTTTCCTTTATCATTTTGATTTGCATTGTCTGTAGGGGGCTTGCAGAAAGCACATTTCACTACCTCTGTTAAGGATGTTTAAATGACAAATAGAAACTTTTATTAAGTAAATATTTATTAAGAACATGGAATCTCACAAATGCTTCTCTCCTTCCTCAAGCACAGAACATCCCCCCACCTCGACTCAGTTGTTCGTCCGTTCAATACAACACAATCTTCCCCCAGGGGATTGTCCGGTGATTTGTGATCATCAGGGGGCACTGCCCAGAAACTGACAAATAAATAAATAATAAATAAATCATTTAAAGTGTAAAGCTGCATAAAAATGTATCATATATCCAAACGGGTTCCAAATTGAAAGGGATATTTTAAACATCAGATACATTTATTAAAATAATACTTGCCTAAGATGATCCTTGGTGTCATCCACCCACAGCCAAACACCTTCATTGCTGCTATCAGTCAGACCAATCCAATATAATGTTTGAGCGCCAATCATGCGTATTTGGTTTGCAAGAAGTTTCTACAATAGAAAGTTCTGTCATGAAACTCTGATTGGCTGATTGGTTACTCCTGTATCAGTAGCCAATCATCTAGCTGCTCAACCTTCAAATACTTGGTTAGCATTTGCCTTAGCAATGCAGCAACGCACCTTCCCCAGCACCACCTGTATAGATCTGCTATAGGTAATTCATGTACACTACATTGTACAGCAGCCGCATGTCTTACTTGCTCACAGCAGCGTGTCGTGTATGTTTTGGCTGTAGCAAGTCCCGTATTTACTCTTCAGCAGCAATAACCAACAGCAGCAGCAGCAGCAATAAAAGCAGCAGCAGCGTAGCAGATTTATTCAGACAAGACAAAATATATCAACTCAGTTCATTACCATGCCAAACATTCCTAGTTGTCAAGACTGACATATAGAGATTATTGAATCTGCAGCTTGTTTCATTTAAATTCAATGTACATCTTTCATCTTAAATGAAATGTTGTAATGATGTCATATATATCTATACCTGTTCCTCACTGCTGTTGATGATGACCAGGTCTCCACCCAGATCCTGACAGCGTTCTCTGCTGCTGTCCCAGTCCATGGTATTATTGGAGAAAACATAGAATCTGCCCTTGTCCTGGACCCACTTCGCAGGGAAATCTTGCGTGACAGTTTTGAATGTTTAATATCAGTGCTCTAAACTAAATTTTTAATTATATATTCGATATAATGTGGGGACTGTTCTGTGTAACATATAGTGTCAATTTTTTTTTACTTATTCTGCAGCTGAATAAGTAAATAAGTAATAAATTGACTTGCTTTTTTTTTGCACAGTGCTGTACTTTTGACCTGTTTTCCATGTCCTTGTCAAAGATCTGTTTGATTTGAGCATTGTTGTCAACATCTAACACAAAAACAAAGAAAATTACAAATCTTATTCTGAATAAACTTACAGGTTTATGTAAAAAGAGAGAATGTGGAGTTCGTCTACCTGAATAAGAGCAGTGTGTTACTGGTTCACAACTCAAAAACTGTTCTGGGCTATTGCTGTAATCTGTAATACAAATAAGATCACATATAACATTACAGCTTTCGTATTAGAATATATTTACAGTAGTCAGTATTTAGGGTTATTTGAACAACAACAAAAAAATTTTAACTTCTATGTAGTATTGTATAAAAATGCATGAGAGTTAGAAGATTGAGTCACACTTGATATTTTACTTTAAAACAATTGATTTGAGACGTCTAAATTAGAGTTTCTTCCCACAGTTTAGTCTAAATGAATAACAAAAGGTTTTTATAGGTTCATAAAACTTTGTGTAGTCTATGGGAAACTACAGAAAACCATTACAAAACAATTTATGACCAGATAGAACGGAAAATAATATTTTTAAAATCCATTATAATCTGAACAAAGAGTGGAATAAACACAAATCATTTCAATGAGTTATGTGAACATTATTTTATACACTACCAGTCTAAAGTTTTGGATCGGTAAGGTTTTTTATGTTTTTAAAAGAAGTCTCTTCTGCTCACCTGACTGCATTTATTTGATTAAAAATACACACAAAAAACAGCAATATTGTGGAATATTATTACAATTTAAAACAACTGTTTTCTATGTGAATATATAGTACAGTGTAATTTATTCCTGTGATCAAAGCTGAATTTTCAGCATCATTACTCCAGTCTTCAGTGTCACATGATCAAAAATCATTCTAATTTGATGATTTGATGCTCAAGAAACATTTATCATTATTATCAATGTTGAAAACAGTTGTGTACAATTTTTTTCCAGGATTCTTTAATTAATAGGAAGTTCAAAAGAACAGCATTTATCTGAAATAGAATCTTTTGTAACATTATAAATATCTTTACTGTAACTTTTGATCAATTTAATTAATCCTTGATGAATAAAAGTATTGATTTATTTTATTTTATTTCCCCCAAAATATAAAATAGCATATCATATTTACTTAACACCATATAATTCTTTTTTAAAAAAAATTACTTTTTTAAATTATAATAATATTTCACAATATTACAGTTTATTTCTTTCTTTCTTTATTTTAATAAAATGTATGCAGCCTTGGTGAACATAAGAGACTTTTTTCAAAAACATTAACAATCTTACCGATCCAAAACTTTAGTCTGGTAGTGTATATACATAACCTTTTTTACACTAATTACTACTGTCCCTCACTTGTGGCACCATTTCTTTAAAATTTTGCTTCGAATACATTTTTATCAAAGTAAGTGTACTTGTTCACTAAGGAGATAATAGTGTCAGGGAAGAACATGTTTTGGTAACAATTTACAATAAGGTTTCATTAGTTAACATTAGATAATGCACTAAATAACATGAACTAACAATGACCAATACATTTGTTACAGTATTTATTAATACAGCTGTTCATTGTTTATTCATGTTAGTTCTCAGTGCATTAACTAATGTTAACAAATGCAACATTTGATTTTAATAATGTATTAGTAAATGTTGAAATTAACATTAAATGCTGTAGAAATATTGTTCATTCTTCATGTTAACTAAAGTTGTTAACTAATATTAACTAATGAAACCTTATTGTAAAGTGTACCCACGTTTGAAATTAATCATGTGAGGAAAATATAGCTTGATTGTTTCAAATGTAAAAATAAATAAATAAAAAATACTACTTCTACTACTAATAATAATAATAATAATAATATGCAATGCATGTCAACATACATACTGCAATGTAATGTGTACATAACACATGAAGATACTCACACAGGTAAGCAAAAGCTGCATTCGCCAGCAGAGACAGTAAGAGGAGAACAGAGAGAAGAACTACCATACACACACCATCTCTCTTATCGTTGACACGCTCCTTTTCTGAAAATACAGTATTAGTAGAGAAATTAATAGCCTTTGAAATAAATAAGTAAATAAACAAATAATCTCTCTTATCAGCAGATAACAATTAATTAGCAAAAATGAAGTTTCAAAATAGCACTTACTTCTATCTTCATGTCTTGAGATGGCTCTCGGAATAGTGTTGGAATAAATAGCTTCAGACATCTTCAGCAAGTAAAGAAATGAGAACCAAAGAGAGGATCTGTTAAGTATTCTGGCTGGGGGTTAGTAGTGATGTTTCCTGCCATCATTTCCTGTCACTTGGTTATTAGTTGTTGGGGGCATCATCTCAAACAATGACTGATAAAATATTATCTGTGGTCAATGCTTCTTGAACGCTCGCTTTTTGTGTTTCACGCCATTTATGGTTTTCCCTCATTGTTGGAATCACTCTAATTCCATATTGATGTAATATGTTACATGAGATAGAAACATGCTAAAGCGTTCTTTCATCCCTGTCTTACTGAACTGCCTCTTGCTGTACACAGTGCACACAATAGGCTTGATGGTGATAAAGCAGCAACAAGCACAGACCTTTAGACATGAATGCCATTAAAACAAGAAACATTCAACAATAAATGTCACATATTTAGTCATTTGTCAGTTTAGTTTAATTTTCATGGACCTTGAGTTTGTTTATCATCCGTCACCTGTTTCCTTTGTTTAAGTTTACCTCTCTTTACAGTTATCATGGCATTTCATTTGATCATCACACATCATCGTCTACTTAAGTTGTCATGTTCATTGTCAGCTTTTGTTTGTGTGTAGACACGCTGTTACATTATCTGAGTTTATTATTTTATGAAATACCTTTGGATTGGAACTATTGATTTATCGTTTTTGGACTCTTTAAACTGTGACGACGTGTTGGTTATACTTGCCAACATACCCAGTTGTTTATTGGTTGGAATAAAAACAACTGATCACAAAAAGATAAATGTGTTTTTACAATTGCTTTAACTCATCAATTTGAGCCAGTTTAATGTAATTTAAGTTAAAATGACTTAAACATCAGAGTTGATTGTATAATATAAGGCAACTTTTGCAGTTTACAGTGTACAATGATGATTACAATAAACATAGGCATTCCTCTATATTTTCAACTAGGTTTTCTATGAAAGCATGAACAAAATATAAAATAAAAGCATAAGATGTTTCAGTCAAGTAAATATTTTGAAATATCAATAACAATGTATTCCACAGGTCTTCCAATGAAGCTCAACTTTGGGAACATTAAAGGGATAGTTCACACAAAAATGAAAATTGTTTTTAATTCCTCACCCTCATGTTGTTCCAATCCCGTAAGACTTTCGAAATCTAAATTAAACCTGTTCATCATATAAAGCGATCAAGTCTCTTCTGAAAATTTGGACTAAACCGCTCAATTCATATGGATTAGTTTTACGATCTCTTAATGACCTCTTTGAAGCGTCAAAGTGGTAGTTGCGTAACTGTCAATGGAGGAACTGAAATCTCTCCGATTTCATAAAGATCTTCATTTGTGTTCTGAAGAAGAACGAATGTCTTACATGAGGAATGTCTTACTGAATAATTAAAGACAGAATTTTCATTTTTGGTAAACTATCCCTTTAAGCATGACACGTGAGCAAAGTTTAGTGAGTCAACGCCCAGGAGAATGGCTGCTGTAATCAAAAACAAGGGAGAACAAACGAAATATTAATAACTGATTACATTGCAGTCAATGCATGCTTTATTTCCTGTGAACTTTGTTTTCTATGCCTTTTTGTGTGATACAACAAAACCTTAATTATATGCTTGAGTTTGCCTTTCTTGCAAAATGTTGTAATTTTAATACTAAGGCCAAGTTTAGTGTTTCCTTTTTCCCAATATAACAAACTATTCATATTTTCATTTGGTCGAACTTGAAGTGTCATTAAAAGGAAATATTGTGCAAATATCCCCTCTGGACATCACTTTTGGCCACTACTGTATATATTGCGAGTCCTTTTACTTGAAGAGCATTGGTTAATCCACCAGGGGGTAAAAACATGTAGTAAGATATTTGCCCAACCTGAGTGTTATATGGCCCACTAAACATCTTAGAACTGGAGACGGGCCTCTAGAAAAGATGTTAAATAGAGGCTTTAAAAAGATTAAAATGATATATTTGGCATACACAATATAAGCCCACATGCATTAGTCCTAATTCCATTGTACATATTCACTCATGTCTTTACATTCATTATTCATGCTGTAAAGAAAGTGCATAATATTTTAAAGACAATGACATATGCACAATTGGCCAGTGCATTTAACAATAACAACAAAAAGAATGCAAATGTATTTATAAAGAGCTCCACAGATTCTACAGTGTAATCCAGGCTATATAATATACATGAACGGTGATAATGAAAGTCATGAAAGACGCTTCAGCACTGATCAAGAACATGGAATCTCACAAATGCTTCTTTCCTTTTTCAAGCAAGAAATATCTCCCCATTTTTCTCCTCTTAAATATCCATTTAATACAGCGCAGTCTTCACCCAAGGGATCATGATCGTCAGGAGGGAAGATCCACCATCTGACAAAACAAAATAAGTGTGTAAAAAATGTCAAAAATACATATGACCTTTGAATAACTTGTACCATCAAACCGAGGCCATTTAAAGCACATCAGATTTCGAAATAAAACGGTACTTACGAGAGGTTGCTGTTTAAGGGGGTGTTGTCCACCCATAGCCACGTCCCCTCAGTCTGTCGGTCAGTCAGACCAATCCAGTAGAGCATCAATGCATTAGAACTGACTGTTTGCTGAGCAAGAAATTCCTAAAAAAAAGACATATGGCTGAAATATGACTTAGTATGTACAATGCAAATATGACATTTAGCATGTAGTGCAACCCAGGTAAAGTAGGTCTATAATTTGCAACCGAGTGTTTCATGCGGTTAATAAAGTGTTTTGCATGTTTTTAGACCTATGCACCTTCTCGTTCAGAGTGGTTGCTGTCTCAAGTCAAAAGATATTAGGTATGGAAAATTAGGTAGATCATTCATTGTCCATGAAACTCTACAAGCAATCATAGCTTTAACAAAATCACTAATTATTTAAATTCTATTTCTCTATCTATACCTGTTCCTCACTGCTGTTGATGATGACCAGGTCTCCACCCAGATCCTGACAGCGTTCTCTGCTGCTGTCCCAGTCCATGGTATTATTAGAGAAAACATAGAGTCTGCCGTTGTCCTGGACCCACTTTTCTGAAAAACCGGAAGTGACAGATTATTCTGTTTTTATTTATGTGCAAAAATTCTCATTGAACAGCAGAATGAATAATTGTCCAATTTAAAGAAACATACAGACATGTACATCCAATAAACATACTACAAAACATAAAAAATGCTGTTAACTTGAACAGAGAAAACACACAGTATAGCACACATAATAATTATAAGGCCTTACATGCCAAATATGTTGCGTAGCGGTAATATGACATACCTTTATAAGTACAAAGGAGTGATGGCTTGTTAACTTCTGCGGTTGTGTCGTATAGAATAAATGATTAAAAAGTTAATCAATGAATTTAAATGATAAATGAATTAGATATGAAATACTTTGATAAATAATGGAATAAGAAAATGTGTTTTACTAACCTAGGTTTGAGTTGTTTGTCACTGGCTCACATCCCATTAACTGATTTGTGTCAGTGGTGTAATCTATGAACCATAAAATAGTATTTAGAAACTGATACACAGTGCAAACACAACTGATACTCTGACAAATGAATCTACTCACACAGGTAAGCCAAAGCTGCATTCGCCAGCAGAGACAGTAAGAGGAGAACAGAGAGAAGAACTACCATACACACACCATCTCTCTTATCGTTGACACGCTCCTTTTCTGAAAATACAGTATTAGTAGAGAAATTAATAGCCTTTGAAATAAATAAGTAAATAAACAAATTAATAGTTTTCTAAAGCATTTTCTGCCAGGCAGATCACAGGTTATTTAGGCCAAACAAACACTGTCAACGCTTATTCCCAAAAGGGGGTCCCACAGGGTCATGTCATGAGCCCGTTGAAATAATAATCCTTGCACACAACTCCAGCTTCAACTGCTTCATAAAGCTAGCAGAGAATGCATTTTAGCAAAGGAATGGCATTTTTGAATATAATTGGAGAGCAATATTCAATTCACATCATTAGAAAGAACAAAAAAAAATTGTATAGCCTATATATATTCAACTATATTTATATTTCAAGATTTTTTATTCTGGAATTCTTTTTGTATAAAGGACAAGAATTCTGGATTCTGAAAGTTTTATGACTTCTCAGATTTAAAACATGAATGATGTTGACTGGTAAACATGAAGCGAAAGAAAATCAATCAAATAACATAAAACTTTTAATGTTAAGTTCATAACACTGATGGAAATTACAAACATAAACAATACCAATATATTAATTCTGTGTAATTGCTGAAACATATTTATTCACATCTGATTTTCTAAGCACATTTCAAACTCCCCCAGATAATATAAAATATAAATTAGGGTGGGAACAAAAGCACTTACGTTGATCTTTCTCTGATGATATTGAATTGTGATTTTGAAAAGTATTTATGTAAATATTTTCAGCCATTTTGAGCCTACTGCTGATTTTCAAATAGAGAACTGCTCTGATTTGACTTGGTATTTGAGGGGTTCAGCTGCTTTCATCATTTCCTGTTGTCATTTCCTGTCAGAAGGTTATTAGGTGTTTGGGATATACAAACAGGGTTATAGTTTTATTTATCTGTAGTTTTATTCTCTAACATTTTTACATTGTCAGAGATAACATCAATGACTCATACAGTTATTATCAATTGTCTATGTGATATGGAACTCTCTCTCTCTCACACACACACGATTGCATTGACTATGGTATTTAAAGGCAGATCTATATCTGCAAATATACAACAGTGTAATAACAAACATCTCTGGTTGTTATTCAGGTGGTGAACTCTCAGATTTGAATGGCAAGTTGTTGTTCTAATATTCAGCTAGCTGTGAATAGCAACATTAGCAAGACAAGAAAATACTAGTTTGCCACCACTTACTGTACAGACTAGGGTACAATGGATGAGAATAAAATGGCAAACAATCTGGAACTTTCCTTTTCTGTCCATAATTATGCAATTTTAATTCCTGTTTGTGGTATTTTGTGAACCAATGTGAATGTCAATCACCAAGTAACACAATATCAACAATGGTTCTTTTGTGCAGGAAAAGAGGGATTTTAGAAACACTTATGCAGAATCAGCAACACTTTGAAGCAGTCACAAGACATTTATAACAATGGCCAATGAGATTGATCCTTCTAAACTCAAATGATATTTTTGCAAGATTCTTGCAAACAGTGTCAGCACAATGGTAAACCAAAATACCCTTTGAGTAACCAGTATAATGGAAATAGGGTGTTTTGTAACACACGTTTTTGTACTGTATTTTAAACTTTGATAACATTTCCCATATTTATTTGCCACAAATTAAAGCTGTTTTGAAAACTAAAACCTAGCCTACATTTATAAATCTAAGATATTCTAAAGAAAGAGTAAACTAATTAAATATGGCATTTTACTATTTTTGTATGAGATTTATAAAAATCCAAGTCAAGTCATCTTCATTTATATAGCGCTTTTAACAATTTAGATTGTTTCAAAGCAGCTTTATAGAGGTAAACATATAACTTAAGGTAACAGAGATTGTTTTGGCTTTATAGCGGTTCTTGAATGTTATTTTCTAGCTAAAGTTAGTTTTGATTGATTTACTTCCGTTGAAATGATCATTTGTTATTAAATTAGGGGCCGCTAAGACGACGCCGTTCTCTCTAAACAGACTTTAAACGCTGTTGTGAACTTTTTTTCTTCTAAAGTGTAGGAAAACTCAGAAGCACAGACCAGGAGACGTTGGGATATCTTTCAGCAAGATTCTTTATTGAGAAATGAGCTGTAGGCAGCTGTAGTCCCAAACTAGTCTAAAGTCTGGAGTCAAACATTGTAGTATATACTTTTCAAAGGGGAGGAATTACATAGGGGTGGAGTCACTCTGAAACAAAGCATTCAAATGGAGTATGGAAGTCGCCTTGTTACCAGAGCATTGAGGCTAATCCCATAAACCTGACTAGATTGCTAAAACATTACCATTTTCATAGAGACAAAGGCCCAGCTGGGGGACGTGACAAAAGGTTAATGTCCAACACCTGGAATGCTTGACTGAATCTTCTTGGCCTCATAATGGTAAACACTGAATATTTAATACATTTGTAATCCTTCAACGCGAACCTGTGATAAACGCTGATGGCGTTTACATGCGCATTAAAAATTGATTCTATAGTTATGTGCGTTTGAATATATGTACACAGGTTTGTAATTCCCTACAAATCATGCCTAAACGAACTACTTGTCTTGCCTATAAATTTGATATAGAATTTTATTTCATTTGAGTACTTCGGGTTAGGTACGCAAACCGAATTCCTCACAACGCTTGATCTATAGAGTGATAAAGGGATCCTCCATAGGAAGACTATGGCTAGTTGACACTTTAGCACTGCATTGTCATCGGGTCCAGGCGAAGTTCCTTTGTCAGATCTGGATACGGTCTGGATCCGGCAGGCTGCGGGAAAACCTTGGGATAAACAAAAACACTAAAATTAGCGTATGTGCCATTCTTCTTATGATGTAACGAGTACATCAGGATTTAAGGGAAGTGTTCCCAGTTCCGGCTGACCTAATCTATGCAGCCTAACATTGAATTATAGAAGTCTATAATGTATTATGTGAATGCTACGTCAAAGAGATGTGTTTTTAGTCTAGCTTTGAACTGACAGTGTGTGTTTTCTGGACAATGGTAGGAAGATTGTTCCAAAGTTTTGGTGCTAAATAGGAAAAGGATCTACCGCCAGCAGTCGATTTTGATATTCTATGTATTATTAACTGGCTAGAATTTTGAGATTGCAATAGACGTGAAGTACTATAATGTGTTAAGAGCTCGCTCAAGTACTGCGGAGCTAAACCATTTAGTGCTTTGTAAGTAATTAGCAATATTTTAACATTTATACAATGTTTAATAGGGAGCCAATGCAGTTTTGACAGAACCGGGCTAATATGGTCTTCCTGGTTCTGGTAAGAACTCGAGCGGCTGCGTTTTGGACCAGCTGTAGTTTGTTTATTAAGCATGCAGGGCAACCACCCATAATAGCATTACAATAATCTAGCCTTGATGTCATGAACTCATTAACTAATTGTTCCGCATTTGTCAATGAGAGCATATGACGTAATTTAGATATATATTTTAAGATGGAAAAATGCGGTTTTACAGATACTAGACACATGACTTTCAAATGAAAGATTGGTATCAAAGAGCACACCCAGGTTCCTAACCGACGACGAAGACTTAACAGAGCAGCCATCAAGTGTTAGACAGTATTCTAGGTTATTATGTGTGGAAGTTTTTTGTTCCACACGTAATCATCCGATCGTGGTTGTATCAAGAGATACAACCACGATCGGATGATAAGAGCAAATCATTTGTAACTCTAATGAGAGCTGTCTCAGTCCTATGGTACGGTCTAAATCCTGACTGAAAATCCTCGTAGATATCATTTCTTTCAAGAAAGGAACACAGTTGTGAGGATACTGCTTTTTCTAATATCTTTGACAGAAAAGGCAGATTTCAGATCGGCCTGTAATTGACTAATTCTAGGATCAAGTTGCGTTTTTTTAACAAGCGGCTTAATCATAGCCAGCTTAAAGGTTTTAGGTATGTATCCTAATGACAATGATGAATTAATGATATTAAGAAGAGGATCTATGACCTCTGGAAGCATCTCTTTCAATAGCTTAGTTGGTATAGGGTCTAACATACAAGTTGTCGATTTAGATGAATTAACGAGTTTGCAAAATTCTTCCTCTCCTAAAGCAACAAATGAATCAAAATTTTCCTCAGGGAGACTACAATGCACTCCCTGATGCGATACTGTAGTAGACGGTTGCATAGTTATAATTTTGTCCCTGATATTATCGATCTAATAAGTGAAGAAGTTCATAAAGTCATTAATGCTAAATTGCATGGCAACTTCTGTGCATGAAGCTTTCTTTTTCGTTAGTTTAGCCACTGTTTCAAATAAATACCTAGGATTATGTTTATTTTTTTCTAATAGGGTTGAAAAATAAGCAGATCTAGCAGCTTTTAAAGCCTCTCTGTAAGCAATCAAGCTCTCTTTCCATGAAATCTGAAATAACTCTAGTTTTGTTTTCATTTTTCTGGCTGCTCTCTTAAGGGCCTGAGTGTGCTCGTTGTACCACGGCGTTGGACTATTTTCTTTTATCTTCTTTAAGCGCAACGGGCCAACTGTGTCTAAAGTGCAGGAAAAGAGACAGTTAAAAGTTTCTGTTGCAATATCGAGTTCTTCTAAGATATCCGGGATGCTGAGGAGATGAAACTGATTAGAAAGATTATTGATAAAGCAATCTTTAGTGGTAGAAGTTAAAGGTCTAACATATTTATAACACTGAGTTGGCTTTGCAGCCTTGGCTAATTGTAATTTACATGAGACTAGATAATGGTCTGAGATGTCATCACTCTGCTGCAGAATTTCATCAGCATCAACATCTATTCCATGTGATAGTAGATCTAGAGTATTATTACGACAATGAGTAGGTCCTGATACGTGTTGTCTAACTCCAATTGAGTTTACAATGTCTTTAAAAGCCAATCCCAATGCATCTTTTTCATTATCTATGTGTATATTAAAATCACCAACAATTAGTACTTTATCTGCAGCCAATACTAATTTTGATAGAAAGTCCGCAAATTCTTTGATAAAAATCTGTATGGTGCCCTGGTGGCCTGTGTAAAGTAGCCAGCAGAATTCTCAAATGTGATTTATCGTTTACACTATGTATTTTTACATTAAGCACCAACACTTCAAAAGAAGTTTATTTAAAACTAGATTTCTTAGAGTGGGTTTTGAAAATATTACTATAAATTACAGCAACTCCTCCCCCTTTGCGTTTCGGACAAGGTTCGTGTTTAAAACAGTAATCTTGTTGGGTGGACTCATTTAAAGTAAGTAATCGTTTGGTTTTACCCAGGTTTCTGTCAACTGCCACAGCACATCTAGATTTTAATCTGAAATCATATCATTAACTATAAGCGATTTTGAAGTAAGGGATTGAATATTCAGCAACCCAAGCTTTATCATTTGCTCATCTGTATTATATCTGTTTTTTATTTGTTGAACATCAATTACATTTTTAACCTTAGATGGGTTTGGACTTATTTGGATTTCCAAATTCGGGGAACAGACACAGTCTCTATATGATGATATCTAGGTGAAAGAGGCTCTATGTGATGGGATTTATCTGACCTTGGTGACGCGAGGCCGCTATCAGACGGTCGGTTTAGCCAGTCTGTCTGCTTCCTGACCTGAGCCCCAGATTGTCATGTTTTATCTCTAAGACTATGGGCTAAATTACTAGAGAAGAGCAGCACCATCCAGAGGGATAAATACCATCTCTTTTCAACAGGTCAGGCTTGCCCCAAAAACTTTTCCATTTGTCTATGAATTCTACATTATTATGCGGAATATTATAAATCCACAGTGCCTACTGAAAAAACATCAATATATTAATATAATTCACACATTATTACTATAGTATTTATAAAGACTCGGCAATGACAATATAATATAAAAATCAATGCTTAACCAAAATTAATCAATGCTTAAGCAATATTTAGACTACTTTAAGTCTCCACTCAAGAGATGGGGGAAAAAAGTGTAATGTTTGGATCCTCTGAGATGGATGTTAAGCTGCTTTATTTGTCTCATTTGAAGAAGTTTGCTTCATTGTTGTTGTTCTCCTGTTTATTACTGTGAAGCTGTTTTGAAAATCTATAGTAAGGATATATTGTGTATAATCTTTATATTGGCATGATAAAAAATCTGATTCAGATTAATTAACAAAATATAAGATGATTGAAGCTTGACAATAATGATATCCATAATGAAAAAATACAGAGTAAGTGTATTATCACTGCTGCTTAATATGACATGCTGGGTTACACAATGTAACTGTTACATTTTAGTCACTTACGCACAAATGAAAAACAGCAGGAATCACTTACATTCAAATGTAGCCTCAGGCCTCTCTTTGGAAAGTGGTGCAGTATTACTGTAAATATGATTAGTCATCTTGTATTTGTTCATGATCATCAGAAAGAAGAGATTCTAGCAAAGATGGCAGGAGTTGAAATGCTCTGATTTCAGCTCTCTCTCTCTCTCACACACACACCTGTTCAGACAGCAGTGGGACTATTTAAAGCTTTTTTAAATAGTGGTTAGAAGTGAGTCTGTCTCGAAATTAAAACTGTCTATGCAGTCCTCTATAAGTGCGATTCAGCTGAGACCACGCTAACATTACAAGTATAACCACTTCCTGCTCTGGCCCTGAATCTAGAACAGAGAGCAAAACCTCTGTTTCTACACTCACATTCACAACCTACACAATGACACTTCTATTATACTAAACTAGAGATCAACGGCTAGACAGCAAGTAAGATATTTTGGTAAGATGTAAAGTGATTTTATATTAATATATTGTGTCACAGGCACGCCAAAAAAAAAAAAAGACTAAATAAATGCACACCCTTGTCCAGAAACCCTAATTTCAGATGAACTATAAGTACATGTTATACTGTACTTTACTGTATTGTTATTGTGGTACTAAAGCAATATTTCAGTCAGCAATACGTCTAAAGGTTGCATACCATGTTATTTTCACAGTTCACTGCCTCAGTAAAGGGTGGTTGGAGAGTTACACACCGTCAGGTTCATGAAGGATAGAAATAATATATCAGGCAGTTTCTACTAATCTGGCTCTAGGGTGTATAACAGGCACATCTACAATACAAAGCTGTAATTTCTAACATTTACCAGCTGACTGCTTAAATCATGAGGATTAACAGAACAACGCATCTCATCGACCCTACTGAGGTTTTGACTGATCTTGGACATGGCTAGACTTAAAATCTACACGAAGAACTAAAAACACATGAGTATAGGAAATAACAGCATTTATAGAACGCAGAAATAATGTTTATTCTGATCTACCATGAGTGAAAACGTGAGATCAATCGATCACAGGCCACAAACTCAGAAATAAACCACAAACCCAACCGTTCACAGCAGCTGCTACTTTTTATTTAGCACAAAACAATTTTTTTTAATAATAATACACGTGTATATCTTTCACTTCATCATAAAAACCTAAAGACCCGTTTTCAGTTCCATTGTATTTTCCACAACGCGCTTCCTCAAAACCACAATTTTACGTAGATACTACCAATTACTCATAATGTTGTACTGCTTTGATACATCCATCTACTTCCATGTGTTGGACAGATCATGTGATAAATAAGAGTTAGGGCATATGCTTACACCACGATCAGGATATTCTCCAATACTTTTAGAGCTGTACAACTTTATGAGCAGGCATAATCTATCATCCACGACACAAATCACATTTCATTTTTAACGCGTCTCAGTTCCCGCACCCCCCCCACCCCCAAAACGGTTTACTCAAAAACACCATCATTATTGCTAATTTATGATGACCCCACCCCCTGCTATCTGCCAGGTGTACAATGTAGTCCCAACCACTGTCAAATTGTGGATCCAATATGGTATTTCTCATTGCTTCCTTGTTTATTTACACTGGTGCTTCTCTGTTGGCAAAACCGTGAAAGAGGATCACAGGCAGTTAGAGACAAATAAGCAATAAACTGATTAGAGAGAACAGATTAAAAGCAATAAAGCAAAACAAAGACAAAAAGATCTCACTCACTGTGTACCGCATCCATCAGTTGGTCAACGTTTGTCAAAAGAAAGTAGAGACGAGGCTTCCATGGCAAAAAACAGTTTAAGATGTGCGAAGGAGAGAATGACCACAGGAAAACCATTGACAGCAGCCCTTGTAATGTCCACTTGGGATTTTTATTATCTCATTGGCTGTTTTTTTTTTTCTAGGAACTTTCATGTCTTTGATTGTTGCATGTTCTTTTCTAAAACACTGAGGAAATGAACATTTTCATCCTTTTTTTTTTTAACAAAAAAGCACCTCCCACTGGATAGGGAGAGTAAAATCACTTTATACTGAATGAGTCGAATCTACCGATGCGAGTAGCGTGACACTTATGCATCTGGGTTCATCATGAGCATGGTAATTACATATCAGCGTGTGTGTGTGTGTGTGTACCTTTGTTAACAATCATAACAGATTAAGGTTCCTCATCTCTGATGATGGTAACTACAATGGCTTTAGGTCCATGCGCAGAGAGAGAAAATAAGAAGATAAGTGATGGAAAGGGAGATAGAGAGACAGGGGGGAAAAAAAGAGGAAAGAGAAGAAAATCTTCTCAGTCTGGCAGCAGTAGTGCAGGTCCAAAAGGTCAAAGTTCAAAATTAAAAATGGGTGGTGAATTCTCCTTCCCGAATCAGGAAGTCCACTGGTAGCATCTGTCAGGTGATCAGTGCGTGGTGTCATAAATCAGCCTCGCTGTCATGCGAGACAGAGGTCATGGATGGTGAAATGGGTCACTGCAGAACCAAACCCACCTACAAAAAATGAATAATAATTATATAGCACAGTATTGATCTTTAGGAATTTTTACACATCAAACACATATGTAAAGATATGCATAGTTACACACACAGGCCAATGTTCAACTGCTCATTAATGCAAATATCTAGTCAGCCAATCACATGGCAACTCAATTCATTTAGGAACGTAGGCATGGTCAAGACGATCTGCTGAACAGCATCAGAATGAGGAAGAAAGGTGATTTAAGTGACTTCGAATATGGCATGGTTGTTGGTGCCAGACGGGCTGGTCTGAATATTTCAAAAACTGCTGATATAATGGGATTTTCACACACAAGTACAACCATCTCTAGGCCTAGGGTTTACAGAGAATGGTCCAAATAAGAGAAAATATCCAGTGAGGGGCTAGACAAGTTCTGTGGGAGAAAATGCCTGGTTGATGCCAGAGGGCAGAGGAGAATGGCTGGACTGGTTTGAGCTGATAGAAAGGCAACAGAAACTCATCTCTGAACACACAACACACTAAACCTTGAAGCAGATGGGCTACAGCAGAAGAAGACCTTGTTGAATCTATGCCACAAGGAATTGAGGCAGTTCTGAAAAGCAAAAGGGGGGTCAAACCCAATACTAGCAGAGTGTACCTAATAGAGGCCAGTGAGTGTGTGTATGTGTGTGTAATATAAAAAACATTAGTTAAATAAAAAACATAGAAAGTGACATCTAGGTGCTTTGGGAGACAGACAGTGAAGTACTATGGCCACCTAGTCCCCAATTAATATAACTTCAGCTTGATTCTGATTTTTAAAACAAAATCTATTTTCATTGAGAAAAACTCTGGATGACATCTGAAAACTTGTACCTTTTCTGAGCCCATGCTGGGACATTTCCAATTGTAGAGGTAATACTGCAGGTTTCCATCTCCAATGCCAAACTTGAGCTTCTCCAAAAACGTCTTGTTCTCCATTAGGTCCAGTGCATTAAAGACATCAAATCCTTTCTGCAGGGGGAATGACACGAGTTAAGCTTTAATAAATCTGTTGATAGTTTAATGCTCCGGTAGTGCCTGCAAATGATACATTTCGTACTGCAGCATATGTTCTTCTTAAACACAAGTTTGCATTCACTGCTAAAACTGTTTGGAGGCGCACTGTTTACATCGGGCAGGATGTAATAACTCTTTTTGGGAAATAAAATGTGTGTTTTAATTGGATTAATCAAAAAACACAATCGACAGATTAATCTATTTTCAAAATAATCGTTAGTTGCAGCCCTAACACTCTCTCTCTCTCTCTCTCTCACACACACACACACACACACACACACACACACACACACACACACACACACACACACACACACACACACACACACACACACACACACACACACACACACACACACACACACACACACACACACACACACACACACACACACACACACTTTCAGTGACTGACCGACTTGGCGAGGATAAGAGCGTCTCCCATCAGGTCCAGCAGGGTGGTGGTGGTGTGTACATTATAGAAAGAGTACGCTGCCTTCAGACTGCGATGCACAGGATGGTTCATGATGGTGGACGGCAGAGTGTAGAAGCTCAGGATGTCAGTCACCTTCCCATCTGAACTCTACAACACAGTTGATATAAAGGACCAGCTGTTCACATGCCAAATATATTTCTTAGAAATACGCTGATAACCCACTATTATTTTTTGTATGTTAGAAATACTTTCATGAGTGATACCTCTAGGATTATACATGGCATGAATTCTTGGTGTCCAGTGAGTGTAATACCTCCACTATATAGGTGTCGATGATGTTCTCCTGAGGAAGCAGCCAGTGTTGGACCTCCTCAGGGCTCATGACGGGAACCAGGTTGAACTGACTCAGGTACTCATTCAGCAGGCGGTGAACCGCTGGGACGTCCTTTACAGTCATCGGCTTCAGGCCTGAAGTCTTAGGAGCCTACAGGAGAGAAACACGCAATAAGAGAAAATGGAAATGAGGAAACCTCCCAGACATCACCCAGGAAAGAAGATGACACACCTCTGGCAGTCGGTAGAGCTTCATTGTGCGTTGCATAGTCATGTTCCGACTCAGATGAGAAAACTTCACCTCAATCAGCTTTCGTGGGTTCAAGGACCGGTGCCAGTATCTACCACACAAATAAGCAAGGCAATTAGTACAAAACAAGGGTTTAAAAAAAAATGGCTATTAAAATTAGTTAAATTTAAATGGACTGCATTTATATAGCGCTTTTACATACCCAATGGCCACCAAAGCGCTTTACATTTAGCCTCACATTCACCCATTCACTCACTCATTCACACACCGGCGGCGATGTCAGCCTTAAAATGCACCCTCCAGCTCGTCGGTGTCAGCTGGGGTTAGGTGTCTTGCTCATGGACACCTCGACACTTGGTCGGGTGGAACCGGGGATTGAACCACCAACCTTCCGGTTTGTGGACAACCTACATGAACCACTGAGCCACTGCTGCCCCATAAACGCCCCAATCTACAGCAGAAACTAATAGTAGCACACACATGGCAGTGTTTGAATTATTACTTGATTTACTACTTCCCATTGTGAGATTGCCATTTTTACAAGAACTTTGGCACGTAGACTTCCGTTCAAAAGTCTGGGTAAGATTTTTAATGTTTTTGAAAGAAGTCTCTTATGCTGCATTTATTTGAATGAAACGACTGTATAACTGTAAAACTGTAAAATAATAATTACAATTTAAAATAACCGTTTCCTATTGTAATTATTTTAAAATGTAATTTATTCCTGTGATGCAAAGCTGAATTTTCAGCTTCATTACACCAGTCTTCAGTGTCACATGATCCTTCAGAAAACATTCTAATATGGGTAACACTTTAGTTTAGGGTCCAATTCTCAATATATTAACTAGTTGCTTGTTAGCATGCATATTACTAGGATATTAGCTGTTTATTAGTACTATACAGTACATATTAATGTCTTATTCTGCATGACCATATTCTATATCCCTTAATCCCACCCAATACCTAAACTAACAACTACCTTACTAACTATTAATAAGCAGTAATTAGGAGTTTACTGAGACAAAATTCATAGTTAATAGTTAGTTAATAGTGAGAATTGAAACTTGGAAGCCGTGATACATTTTTTGTGTATTCTTTGATTAACAAAAAGTTCAAAAGAGGAGCATTTATTTTAAATATTTTACTCTATTTCTCTCTCTCTCTCTCTCTCTCTCTCTCTCTCTCTCTCTCTCTCTCTCGTGACACAATACACACAGAATTCTGATTGAATTCTGATTCTTGATTGGCACAATAAGGCATATTTGAGAACCCATGCACCACCTGGATGACGGTATTTTTTTGTATCAGAGGAAAAAGTTAACGGCTAGCAATATCTGCTGCTCAACAGCCTATCTAATGGCCCTCGCACAGAGGCTCCTGCACATGCATATTACGAGAGGGCAGAAGTGTGTCTTACCTGCAGGTGCCCACAGGTTTGGGCAGCACCACACCTGCGGTGTACACAGCCTGAAAGATGCCCTCCAGATTGACCCGTCTTGTGATCTCCCTGATGAGTACCGGAGCCACTCGTTTCGAGCGAAGTTTCTTATGCACACACAGAAAGTTAATCTCCACCATCTTCTTTTCTCTGGGGGGATCAAAGAGCAGATATGGGTCAATTAAATTTATTGCATTTAAACCATTATTTACAGTAGATACACTTATGACTGCTTACATGTCGTAGATGCGGATGTTGGCTGGAATGGCACTGATGAAACCAACTAGCTTCTGATTAGAGTTCACTCTCACTCCACAATGCCACTGAGGCAACCAGCCTGGAGGACGCAGAGCCCTGGGACGAAACACAGTACAGAGAAACTGAGGACAGATATCACATGACTTTTAGACAAAAAAAAAAAAGATAGATGGATACCCAGCCTTTCAAGTTCAAGGAGTCTTTATTATCCCCGGAGGGTAATTTGTTGTGCAGCAGCATGTGACATAACACACAGATTATACGAAACAACAACCATACAATCAGTAAAAAACTAAATAAATAATACACAGAAATCCACAACACACATTGACTTATTAAAACAACCTATAGCAGCAGGGACAAAAGAGTTTTTATGTCCGTTTGTCCTGCACTTAGGCAGACTGAATCTGCGGCCCGACGGCAACAAAATGAAGCAGCTGTTCAGGGGTGACTTGGGTCGGCCAGGACTGATTGTGCCTTCTTGAGGGTCCTTGTCTCATATAGACAATTTAAGTCTGTCAGAGGGTTGTGGGAAATTTTTCCACACACATTAACTATATATTGCAGCCTGTTTTTGTTTTTAAGCGTAAGGGGCCCAAACCAACTCACAAGGGCAAAAGAAAGAATAGACTCAATAAAACAGCAAAAAAAAACATCCTCAGAAAAGTCTTATCAACTTTAAAATTGCGAAGTTTACGATAAAAAAAAAAACATGCGTTGATGTGATTTCTTACAGACAGCGTCAACTTGTGGCTCGAAGGTGAGTTTGTCATCGATTATAATACCTAGGTATTTGCATTGCTTCACCACTTCTATAGCTTGATCATTAATGAGGGTAGAAGAGAGGGTGGGGGAGGGTTCTTCCTAAAAATCGATCAGCATTTCTTTAGGTTTTGCCACGTTAATGTTAATAAAAGACGACTTGCACCACTCTGTAAAATCATTGAAAATAGCGCCATGCTCAGGCTCATTGTGTGTCAGCAGCGACACTATAACCGAGTCATCAGTAAACTTAATGATATGATGCCTGGTGTGCTGGCTTTGGCATGCATTTGTATATAGAATAAATAAGATAGCGGAGAGGACGCAGCCCTGAGGAGAACCAGTGGAGGAACAGAGGACATCGGATAAAATGCTAATCACCTGAGACCTGTTAGTTATAAAAAGTTCATCAACCAACAGATAAGACAAGGATCGATATTAAAAGCACTCTTTAAAATCCCTGCTAAAATATGTGGTTGAATTGAAAGGTGAAGAAAAATCAATAAAAAGCAGCCGCACAAAGCTTTTTGCACCCTCAAGATGGGTATAAATCAAGTTAAAAAGAGTACATGCTGCATCTTCCACTCCCCGGTTCGGTCTGTAGGCAAACTGAAACGGATCCAGTAGATCCTGAACGGAGTTCAAAAGTTCGTCCTTCACGATCTTCTCTAACGTCTTCATGGTGAGGGACGTGAGCGCCACAGGCCTAAAGCCGTTAAGAGACTCTGGAGCTTTATTTTTAAGCACCGGAACAATACTTGAGTCTTTCCGAATGTGAGGAACGGTGTGGAGATGTAAGGACATTTTGAAATTAAAACAAAAAATGTCTGCCAGCTGTTCAGCACAGTCCTTTAATATATGGCCTCCAATGCCATCGGGACCGGGACTTTTCCTTTCCATTATACCTCTGTGTCAGGACCTTGTTTCGGTCAACCTGGACTTTACCTCGCCCAGGGGCAACGTTATTAAAAACTGACAGCTCCTCATTAAAATCATAAATATTAAAAAGTGATCTTATAATCTTAAAAAGATTATAAAAAGTGTTCAGTTAATTTGAGAGGGCAAGATCTGACATGCCATTTAGGGAAATCGGACACTTCTGACCCATCTGTCATTTTTCAAGCCAATCATTCTTACCAGAGCAGAAATTCAGGAGAGTAATCAAAACGAAACATGTTGTCATCATCCTCCACGTAGTTCTCGTTGAGGAGAGTGTACAGCTCTTTCAGCTTCAGAGAGACAGAGAGAAAAAAAGAAACAGAAAAGAGCTTTAGACGAGTTGTTTCCAGGTGTATATTTGTATGTTTAAGAATTCGAGGGATATATGTAATGGTCTGAGTGTTGTACCACGGCAGAATTTCCCAAATCGAGAGCGTCCCAGCTGAAGCCCTGCGGTAGGCTGTACGGTTCATCTCGTATATTATCTTTATCTGGCTCAATCCAGCCATGTGACGTCACAGTCTCTCCTACAAACAAACACACAAACAAACGACAGTCATGAGTCTCAAGAAAACATATGTTGTACAGATGAAAAGGTACACTACTAGAAAGAAAACAACTGACGTCAGACCAAGGAACAAGTATAATAATGAAACTACTGTGAGTACAATTGCACAAATGATCAATACCAAGTTTAGGAACAGGCTGAGTGTCCCAGAACTGATAACTGCGACGTGTGGCCTCCTCCATGGTTTTAGCTGGACCTTGTCCCACTGAGAACAGCTCAATGGCCTTCTGGATCTCCTGTAACTTATCAGCAGGGAGGGAGTTTACCTGAGGAAGAGACAAAGAAAAAATCTTACAAAAGTTGCTTACAAAACTTGCTTACAAAAGTACTTGGCTGTACCATGGTGCAGTGATATTATCAGATGATGATAATCAATACAATTGTATTTAGAAAGTAACCCAAGGTTTTTCAAAGAATACCAAGGTATTTAAGGCATTTCTTGGACTGATATATTAGCCTGACGTCGTCATACTCAGATTCTAGTCAGAATGTCTGCGACTGCTCCATTGGGCTGTGATTATGGGACGCGTTTCAACCAAACCAGGAAAGAAAATGCCTCTGCACTCAATTGGATAGATATACAAACCAATCAGAGCAACGGAGTAAATGACGCATGTTGAGTGACGCATATGACTTGATCGCGGTTCTCTGTTCCTCTTTTAAAATGAATGCACTGTCGATATCTTCTATAACAGACGCGCTAATTTCTCTAGCGGCAGCCATTCTTTTACCTGTATTTAAGTTATCATTATTATTAATCAAAACAACCCAGCTGCAGTTTGATTTTTTTTTTTTTTTATGATTTATGAATGAACAAGAACAGAGTTCTTGCAAATGACCTCTTCTGTTGTAAATGTCTCAACTGGGAGAGGGTAAGCAATTTTCAAAGAGTTTAATTAAACGTACAGGTTAAATATTTTGGTTGCATTTGTGAGTTAATAAAAACGTAACTGGTTGTGTGAAAATAATATTTAAATATCGATTAATCGATCGATTTAGCCCTGAATCGAATCGTATCGTATCGTTTCGCAGAATTTTTTGAGGTATCGACAAATATCGTATCGCTGGCTGAGAGAATCGAATTCGTATCGTGATGAACAGTCCGATTTACACCCCTAATATAAACATTCATCAACTCACGGATCAGTTATAATAAAAGGAAGCTCAAGCATGCTGTGTGAGAACCAATGAGGTTCATTCTCGTGTTACGCAGCACGTTTGAGCTTCCTCAAGAACCAATTAGGTTTGTTCTCGTACATCACGCAAGTACAGTTGAGCTTCTGTATCTGTTCGCTGATCAATATTTATATGTGAATAAAAGTCTAAATTCAATCTCTTCATTATATAAAGCGATTGTGTCTCATCAGAAAATTTGAACTAAACCGCTCAATTCATATGGATTAGTTTTATGGTCTCTTAATTAACTTTTTAAATCGCCAAAGTAGTAGTTGTTGCCAAAAAAAAATGGACAATCATTTTGATAATTGCTTTAGATTACAATTAGCAGTGTTATTAAATTATTAGTGTTTTTAAAAGTTTAACTTTAAGGGAGTTTGAGATGAAAATTTTAAATAAATCTTACAAATAAGTCATACAAACACACTCACTTTGGCCAGCGGATCCTGTGCTACATCTTTTCCTCCAGCCTTGTCCTTGTTCTTTTTCTTCTGTTTCTTTTTCTTCTTCTTGGCACCTGTGTCACCCTTCTCCCTGCGGGTCATATGAACTCAGTTGACATGGGCAGATATAATGAGAGGTCGTGTCCACTCAGCACTAACTACAGCTGATGCAGGTGAAAGGCAAGCACGCATCATCTCATTGGACGCATCACTGCTCCTGATGCATTCAGCAGTATTTCACGATGACAACCTCTCGTTAGAGTACAACAATACTTATAGGCTGGATTTTATTTTGACATTTCTCACATATAAACAAGAATTTTCACAGAACAAAGAGAAATGGTCCCAGAGATATAGGGATAGTTCACCCAAAAACAGACCTCCTGTTATCAATTCCTCATTCTCATGTCGTTCTAAACCTGTATGAGTTTATTTTTTCTTCTGTGGAACATAATAGAAGATATTGTGAGGAATGTTTCAGTGTTTCTTTGTACATTCAATGGAAGTCAATAAACACCAAAATCATTCAGTTTCCAACATTTTTCAAAATATCATCTTTTGTGTTCTGCAGAAGAAAGAAACTCAAACAGGTTTGGAATGACATGAGGGTGAAGAAATTATGACAGAATTACATTTTTGGGCGAACTATCCCTTTAATTAACCTATTTATTTCAGTTGATAGTATACTGACAAATATACACACTGGTAGCATATGCATAAAAAAGATCAAACAGAATCTGAGCTTTAAAAAAAGAAGAAGAAGAAAACAAAAAGATAAAACTGGACATACTGAAAATAATAACTACTGTCACCTCATGAAATTCACCTCAAGCCTGAACTACACAGAAACAAGAGTCAAGACCCACACCAGTAGTCGGGATGGAATGGGGCGACTTACAAAGAGACGCGCAGATAATCCTATTAATGTCCACGGAGGGAGAGAGGTGACAGCGCTGAGCTACATTTGTTAATGGGGGACAGATGGGCTATCACAGACCTGCAGAAAAAGCATGTTTTTGTGTGTTCGAGGGGTGGTGGGCTATATGACAAAGACTGACGGATAAGCAAGCACCTCTGTGACTATTGCTTTGACAGCCGCTATCCCCATCTATCCACCTTCTTTATCTCTGTATTACTTCAATAGATTTAAGCAATATAGGTTGCAGCAGAGCTGCAATATACGATGTCCTCATAACATGACGGACAATTGTAGAGTAGTTTAAAGGGGGTGGTAAAACACGATTTCACTTTTCTAACTTTAGCTAGTGTGTAATGTTGCTGTTTGAGCATAAACAACATCTGCAAAGTTACAACGCTCAAAGCAAAGGGAGATATTTGCTTTTAAAGAAATACATTTCTAAGGACTACAGCAAATGGCCGGTAGGGACTACACGACATTCCTCCAGGGTTGCTGACATCACTAACCCCAATATTTACACAACCCCTCCTCCGAGAATACTAAATAAGGCGGGCAAGGCCTCAAAAAATTGAGCAGTTCCAACTTTAAGAACAGAAGCTGTTGTTTACGGGCCACAACCTGTAAGTATGATTTATTTTTCGGCGATGTGTTTTCCTATAATAGTTCGTATTGTTAATTGTACGCTGTAGCAAGGAAGTAAACAAATGACAATGCTGTTTGGCTCTGCAAACCAGTTTGTTAAATGCTCATTCATACTTAACGTTATCCGACAAACACCTAAGGTTATGCATAATTGTGGTACTAGCTTAGTACACTACCTTCTGTATGTCTTTGCAGCAGATGTTTTCTACTTCAGTTGGCATTTTTGCACAGTTACTATATGTACACCTAATAAAATAATATATTTTTTTAATAAAAAATGTTCTTGAATACACTTTTGTTAATAGACAAACACTTGTTACTGTTATAAATGAAACATCAACTATAATAATTAGTACAATTAAATAACAGCGCATCTAAAAAGTATGAGACAACAAAAAACAAACCACTCTGAAAAGTCGTTTAACATCCGTTCTTGAACAGGTTCTGCTCGATCATCTTTACTAACATTCTCTGAGTCCAATTCGGGCTCAAATTGGTATGGTTTTATTGACGCCATTGTTTATAATACACCAAAGCACAAACTACCGGTAAAGGTAAGGGGCGTGACGTTTCCGAAAAACGCGCACTAGGCGGTTAGCGAATCACAACACACTGGGCCAGCTAACCAATCTGAGCCCATTGCGTATTTTTGAGGGACTGGCTTCATAGAACCTGGAAACCATCAGACCGTTTTTACAAGGAGGGACAGAGCAGTGCAGAATAAAGGTAAAATATATGAAAAATAAGGACTTTTTTTTTAAAACGAAGAATGAACATGTTACAGTGCACCCCACAAACACAATCAAGCCTTCGAATAAATGTGTTTTACCACCCCTTTAAATTACGCATGTTTCAGATATCATATTATTTACTTCCATAGTTAATTAATCATAGTACATTTAAGTTTTATTAATTATGTTTAAATATGAAAATGAGGCATCATTTAATTAAATACTCACTAGATGTCAACATTGGCAGAACAAAATTCATTAAATAAAACCAGGTTCAAAGGTTGTTTGACAAATTCAAGTTTTTTTTATCACTCCATAAATAAGAAAACACTGTGAACAGTCAGGAAAAAATGCCCACGTTTGCTTTTACTAGTATTACCGTAAATGTAAATGATTCTGTATGTTTTGTTAAACAATTTCCAGATTAATAAACAATAAATCTATCCAACATGTCACATGACAGTTAAACATGAATAAATGAAACAAAAATGTTTATGGAAATATTTATTTACTTATTCTTATTATTATTATAAAGGAAGAAAAAAGGCATCAGTTGAATTATGCGCAACATGACAGGCGGCACAATTACTTCTTTATGATAATAAAGTGCAATATTTCACTTTCTGTTGCCTAATACATTCGAGTCGGCCTCTGTAGATGACCTTGGGGAAAATAATAACGTTAGTGGATAAGAAGCTGGTTAATGGGGCTTTATTATTAACTATATTTCAGTGAACTGATTAGCTCTTTGGTACTGAAAGTGAAACTCCATCGGGGAAAAAACGACTACAAAAGACTTCAAATAAAGAGCAAGGCGATTAAAAAAAATGCAATGATGCTTCACTTGCAAGAAGCAGCAGTCAAGCTAACTAGATCACGAGAGGCCATCGTTTAGTGACAGGAAATCCAAATTATTTACAACCTAGTGGCCACAAAGGCCTGCATGAGCAGGTTTGAAAGCGGTTTTTGGTAGTGATTCATACATATTTGTCAGTTTATGATTTATTAAACAGCATATGAAATCGCGAGTTTAATAGTGATAGCTTATTCATTTTTACCATACCATGAATTTATGGTGAGGCTGTTAACACCTCGCACAAAAATGCCAATGATCCTAGACAACTGGCCATATGGAACCGTCCTTTTGTTGGATTGACGGCGTCTGAGCCAATCGTTTTAGAGGTCCGTGCGTCAATCAAGGCCGTGAACCAATGGCGTAGGACCACAGGGCGGGCTGATATGCTGTTAGCGTGCCCCAGCCTAGCCGAACAAGGGCCCTGCCTTTTAGGGCCGTGAGGAAGAGTATTGAACTTTTACGAGCTAACAATAAAATGTATGCACGCTCACCCATCATCAGAGTGATGCTCTTCGTTTTCACAATTGCTGCAATGTCCATGATCATCTTCTACCTCAGTTTCTTTCTCCAGCTGCGGTGCTGTCTCATTCTCATCCGCCATCTTTAACCAGGAAGTGATGAACTCGCCCTGCGCTCTCACACCCCGCAAAACCATTGGTGGACTGTCGCAATGGCCGATGGGCTCTGTAGTTCCTTCATTTACCATCTATCTATCTATCTATCTATCTATCTATCTATCTATCTATCTATCTATCTATCTATCTATCTATCTATCTATCTATCTATCTATCTATCTATCTATCTATCTATCTATCTATCTATCTATCTATCTATCTAAACACACAACAATTAGCTACAATTAGCTAGAGAAATATTAATATTAATTTATTTAAATACTGATTATCTAATTCAGTACAACCTAAGAAAAAATATGCATACACACATACACATACATAGGCTACACTGTGAACAACAAGTAAGACATTCAGATCAAGGTATGGTAGTTTTCTACTGTGAATCAGAAAATCTACAATTAAAACACGTTGGTAAAGAAGTAGTTTGATATTATATTATTATATATTATATAAAATAGATTAAAGCCTAGTGCAAAACACAGACCTTTGAAACTCTCATGATTCATCAATCAAGTGTTAGTTGCCAAAGTAACACTGGCCAAGAAGTGTAATTTGTCTAAATTTGGACATCTTAGGACACTGAGCATTTACAATGCTTGCTTTTAGCTTTAATAAAATCTTAATAAATTGATTAAATTACTAAAATCGATAAAATCTTCTGTCTCAGACATATTAAACACAGATTTCATCATTAGTCATAGTCATTTTAAAAATGTTTAGATATATTATTTCTCAGAATTACTTAATTGGAACGCTGATAGTGTTAAAATCAATTAAAATACACTTGCATAAAAACTTAATCAGTCATAAACCTTACTAAACAGTCCATATACTTGCTATGCTTTCTGTATCCTTTCAATATGTTTTTTTCTACACTTTCTTTATCTTGCCAGTATTCAGCTTATCAAAACCATCAACACAATTACAATATTCAAACATTAAAACAATTAAATACAGATAATTTCTGTCTACATGCACATACACTTCTTGTCCAGAATCTCAAGACTAGCTTAAATTCAATTAAAATATTAAATAATTATAAAATGTGTTAAATATTCTAAATTCAAGGCTCAGATTCAATAGAATACTGTCTCCATGGAAACAGACTCTATAAACAACACTGACTTGTAACTTCTAACAATACTTACTTTAGCATATTTAGCTTCCACCATAACATGTCCATAACAAGCTCTGACACCACAGATTAACAATAGAAAAAAAGCCAAATGCAGGTCTACACTGACTTTCTTCAGATTGTTGCGCTCATATACGTCCAGTGTCACATGTTTTTTTCAGGTGGTCTCATTCTGAAGAGTCACAGCATCTCAAGAGCTCGGCTCAGTGGCTTTTCCTTCAGTATTTCTAGGAACAACTGTATGACAGAAGCATCAGGCTTTGCCTATCCGCTCAGACACAGTTTTAATAGGAACTCCCCGCCGTACCACCTTGACATGGATGAAGAGGGTGGCAGGAGACAGACTGGAGCCGTCTGCATTTAGCAGGTGAACATGACGATAACCTAGAGAATAACACAAAACAAATATGTGAAAAAAAAATAGTCTAAAATAAAAGCAGTGTCACAAGCAAGTGTTCAAATTAATGTGTACCAATCGAAGTCAAAGTTTCATGAACATCAGGATTAATTCAAATGCGTTTCAGCTGTTTTGAAGGAAAAATGTTGATCTGACTCTTTATTATATCCTTACATCCTTGATAAAGATTCATGTTAGATGTTTCCAGTCTTGTGTTCTGAAAACTTTGATATAGGCAGTAGTTTACCTAGAAGCATTTATATTTTTTTATTTTCAATAATGTTTAAAAGTTTGGGGCTCAGTAATATTTAGCTGCAATTATTTGAGTAACAGTAATATTGTAAATATTATTACAATTTAAAATAACTGTTTTCTATTTGAATATATTTTAAAATGTAATGTAACAGCAAGCCTGCATTTTCAGCATCATTACTCCAGTCTTCAGTGTCACATGATCCTTCAGAAATCATTGTGATATGATGATTTGCTGCCTAAGAAACATTTCTTCTTCTTATAAATGTTGAAAAAAGTTGTGCTTGCTTAATATGTTTGTGGAAACCATGACTTGCTACAGCCAATACATACACGACACGCTGCTGTGAACCAGTAAGACATGCGGCTGCTGTGCAATATAGTGTACATGAAATACCTATAGCAGATCTATACAGAACTTTGTATTCCTTCCACCACAAACCATGCATATGTTTAAATATTATATATGTCTTAAAAACATTATTGTGTACACATACACACACACACACACACACACGCACGCACGCACGCACGCACGCACGCACGCACGCACGCACGCACGCACGCACGCACGCACGCACACACACACACACACACACACACACACACACACACACACACACACACACACACACACACACACACCTGTTCGCAGGCTGGTGAAGGGGAGGGTGAATTGGCCAATAAAATCGTTCTTAGATTTGTGGTCGTGATCTTCTACCATGAAACGCACCAAGGCCAGTTCAGGCACCTGCAGCTGAAAGCTCACAGTACAATCCCAGCGGGGGTTGAAACCTGCAGGGGGAGACAAACACAGGCAAAATAAACGTGCTATTACATGAAACTAAATGAATATACACACCATTAAAACAGCAATGTTTCTATTTCCCATTTATACGATATTTGAAAAGATCTTTATGGATAAAACAATCATAAACCACAACATGATACCTTTAGATTACGGAAAATCTCATTTTCCTCACCATTGTTGTCAATGCGCTGGGTTTTGGCACGAGCCTTATCGATGGAAACTCCATGAATTTCCACCCAGACCTGTGGGTCCACAATGGAGTTGGGGCTGTCAATATTTATTTTAGGAAGTTGCTGAGCTGTAATCACCTGTGGTAGAAACAAAATGGCCCACAAGTACAGTTAAAAATGATTAAATGTGAATTTAGAAAAAGAGATTTATCAAAATATTTACAGGACACATGGGAAGCTGAGCAATATTTCCTGTCAGACCACAATGAAAAGCTAAATAAGAGAAGCGGAGCAGTTACTAACCCGTATGGTAAGTTGTGTGGGTATATGTCCTGGTCCTCCACCAGTGTTCTCAGGGTCAAAGTCGGACTTTGGGTGACACAGGAAGTCAGGTTTGAGCACATATCCACAGCGCCCGTTGGGCAGAAAGCGGCCCTGGTTCAGATCCATCTGCTCTCCTGGTGTCTGGAAGTTCAGAGCCACTGGAGAACAGAGAGAATGAAGCTTTCAAGCATTTACTGCTGGACTTGCAGACATGCAGAATGTCCGAGTGCTCGTTCGGCTCACCCATCTGGCTGCCCGCGTTCCACATGTCCTGGGGGTCGTAGTTGGAGGACTGTAGTCTCTGGCCTGATGGGTAAATCCTGCTCAGCTGCCGACTGTTGTGTCGAACAAACATCTTCCCTACAGGGGACACACATAAAACAATGAACAGATACTCACACAAGGAGCAAATACATATTTATAAATATATATATTGTAAACTAGTTCAGCTGTTTTCAAAGTAGAAGCTGTTTTTTTTTACAAGTAGCAGATCAACATGACAAACTGCAGCATTATTGCAATTTTGTTATTTATTTATTATTTACCATTTTGTTTTAATGCTGTTAACTAATTTATATTTTCATTGTTTTTGCATACACTTAAGTTTGGGTCAGTAAGATTTGAATACTTTTATTCAGAAAGGATGTATTAAATTGATAAAAAATGACAGCAAAGATATTTCTATTTATCAGAGTACAAAAGAAAAAAATATAATTTTCCACAAGAACATCAAGTGGCACATCTGTTTTCAACATTGATAAGAATTGTTTCTTGAGCAGCAAATCAGCATATTATATTGATTTGTGAAGGATCATGTGACTCTGAAGACTGGAACTTTCAGCAGCTATTTTAAATTGTAATAGTTTTTAACAATATTACTGTTTTTACTCTAATTTGTATTTAAAAAATGCAGCTTTGGTGGGCACAAGGGTCTTCTTTTATGATCCACATGAACGGTAGAGTAAATATTGCTTTGATTAACTAAACACATTAAATAATCTGATAGTTTCCTCCTATAGTTTCAATATAGAATTTTTTCACTCCAAAAGAATAGTGTGGCTGCCTTTGTCTAATTATGTTTTTTTTTTTTTTTTTGGTTGTCACAGTTATTAAGGCTTGTGATGTGGTAAAGGTTGAGCTCTGAAACTGAGTGGTGTGACACAACCTAATTCTGAAACGATGTGAGTTCGATGTAAATTTGCCATGCCGCTGACTGTCAGTGTTGGCTTGAAGAGCAGTGTCTTTGCATTGGAAGTGATCTGCTCATTCATTATAAACCATCTGGTGGAGCCCTAGGCAACAGGCCCTGATAAAAGCAGTAAACATTAAAACAATACCCAGTTCACAGTAATCTGTGAAATACAGCAGTGTATTTCTGGGAAGTCGCGTGCCACTTCTATTATGATGGATATCACAGTATTATATTCTATCCATCCATCCACCCTATTGGTTTTTCTTAAAAGGACAGGACATGCTTCTCATTGCAGTGGTTCTGTGGATCAGGCCGGTCCTAGAGCACACAGAGAATGATGTGGCTTGAGTGAATATGCAGTGTAAGATTTGTTCGGGTCATCTCACCTGACTCTTTGATGAGTTTAAGCGCCTCATTCTCAGAAAAAGAGGACATCAAGCTAGGAGGTCTCTGATTGGCTGTCTCGAAACCACTGAAGGGCACACTCTGACAATACACCACCAGATCTGACATCTCTGGACTCAGTTTAGTGCTCACAGACTGGGGGGGTATACATGTCAATGTCAATACATGTTTCTTCAGAGTACATTTATGCAGTTTATGAATCATAAAAATACACTTCATACAGTATGATGCATATAGTTGATACGTTTACCTGAGCTGCAGTCATACTTATACACATACCCCAATTATTATCTCAAATATGCCATATGTTATAAACACAAATAGTACACATCAAACCACATAATCATCCAATAATTTACAAATCAGACCAGGATTTAAAAACAGGCCAGGAAAGCCATTCATATCTGGAATCACCTTCCCACAATCCTTTTTACATTCCTTTTTGCTCCCGCCCCCTCCCACAGCAGAATCTTCATCTGAACTATTTGAGAAGCTTATCCAGCTGTCGTTCTTCCCCAGCAGACCACTCAACTTCTTCCCCTTCAGCAGGATCCGCCCCATCAACTCCTACAGTAAAACAGGCACATGAGAGAAAGAACATTGGTGTTCTTTTGTTCACCAATACCATGAACACATTGTTCTTCTTGGAATATTGGCGTAACACTGTGACAGTAAACATAATAATTAACGTCAGAGGCTGAACACACCTTAAATAGTGTGTAAGAATGGTGGGATGACAGAAAAGTCTTGGAAACAGCGTGAGTGAACGAGAGGGAATATCATCATACATGAAAAAAGAGGCAAGAGTGCTTGACACAGTAAGAAAATGTACACTACACGAGTATGAGCACTGGCATGTGTTGACTTAAACTGACTTAAATTCATTCATAGTACTACACGATTGCAAATGTCCTAAACATTTTTTTTTTTTTTTTTTTTGTAGGCAGCAAGAGTCAGGTTTTTTACTGATAATCCCCAGAATGTAAACACGAAGTTTCCAAGAGCAAGAAAGGAAGAATTAGCAATACCAAAAAAGTCATTTTAGACAAATCATCTGGTGAATACACACACTGTTTGTTTAAAAGTTTGGGGTCAGTAAGATAAAAAAAAAATGTTTTAAATATTTATTCAGAAAGGATAAATAATGGATAAAAAACACAAACAAACAAACATGGTTTCCTCAAAAATATTGAGCAGTTTTCTGTTTTCAACATTGATAATAATAATTCATGTTTCTTGAGCATCAAATAATCATATTAGAGTGATTTCTGAAGGATCATATGACTGAAGACTGGAGTGATGATGCTGAAAATTCAGCTTTATCATAACAGGAATAAAGTACATTTTAAAATATATTAAAAGAGAAAACTGATTTTAATTGTAGTAATATTTCACAATATCACTATTTTTAGCTTATTTTTGATCAAATAAAGCAGTCTTAGTGAGCAGAAGAGACTTCTTTCAAAAACATAAAAAAATCTTACCGACCATAAATTTAGAATTGTATATGTAAATGCAAATGAGCCACTGTATTAACAGAGAAATTCAGAGTACTGCTTACTCCACAGTGCAGTAGATACTACAAACTGCCCACATAAGTAGTATGCAACACTAAACGCTTCAAACTGTAGAAAGCTACACTGAGGTCACATGACCTTATTTCAACATGCAATTGAATAAAAATTATTAATCATTAATTCAAGGAAGAGGTAAACTGGAAGTGTGTGTGACCTCAGGAGAGGGCAGCTGTTTGAGGGGCAGCTCATTGAGTGGCTTTCTCAGGAGCTTTTTGCCCAGAATGGAGACAAGGTTCTGCGCCATGACCGCCTGCTGCTCCACTGAGCAGTGAATCTCCAGAGACAAGATCAGAGGATATGGAGACGCCTGCGGAGAGAGAGAGACATTAGTGTTTGAGAGAAACAACTATTTACACTAAGTGTGAACTATAAAAAATTTTTAAAAAAATCCTACGCTAACCCATATTGTTGCATTATACAAAGATTTTCATTACAGGCTGTTGTTGTGCTTCATGCGTCTGCACCTTGAAAGCGTACTGAGCGATGGTCTCGATGACTTCTTTAAAGAGCACTTTGGAGGTGAGCGTGTGTCCGTGGAAGATCACGGGCTCTCCTTTATCACCGTCCCAGCAGTCCAGCTCAACACAGCGACAGCCCTGATGCAGAGCTCTAAACACACACACAAGACCCATGAGTTTAACAGCAAACAAAGAGGATGACAATTAAATGTCATCATTAGCGTTCTGTGTTGTGTCTCATAACCCTAGTGGTTCTATAAGTTTTGTATAGCTTCCTGAGTCTCAGCATCAGACGTCACGCCCACAGATGAACGTCCGATGCAAAATGCGCACGAAATGGGAAACACTTTGGGAATTTTGAAGTTGCTATATGATCTGTTGAATTCTATAGGATTTCAGGGAGACGTGTGTGTTGTGTTCTTTAACGCTCTGTCTGGTATAAGATGGTAAGTATGTGAAGTTGCAGTAAACTTGCATAATGATCTTTCTTGAATGAATAATTTTTTAGATGCTGTTATTGGTCTGTTATAGTAGAGATATTGGCTTTACATTTTCACACCCCTACACAACGCAGAACAAAACAAACTGTGATGTTGCTTTGCATGTTGGTCTGCAATGAAGTCCAGACCTTCTGCAATCAGTCTGAAGGTCTGGCTGTGCGAGACTAAGCTTCCTCTGGTGATCTAATATTTCATTCTGGACAAATTGCGAGCCTTGCAGAATTGCCTGTCATTCTGGTGTATAAGAAATTATTCAAATTAAAACTTTTGCAATTTATTCTTTTGATTTATGTCTTTTAATTATTCCATTTTATGAATCTTGTTAATCTCTTATTTATGAATTCTAGTCATTGATAGCTATGTATTCATTTAATCATGATTAATTGTATATTCCTTATGTTGCATTATTAATAGTCTTTTACATGTTATTGGTTTCTTTAATCATTTATATATTTTCTACTATATGCTGTAATATGTTTGATTATTTCCAAATGTAAGATCTTTGGTGTCTCTTCTGTGCTGTAAGATCGAGTGGGTGTTTGTGATTACGTGATATACCTTTGTATCGAAATATACAAATTTCGACCCCCCCAATCTTTATCTGTTAGATATACTTGAATACTTAAGAATGTATTATTAACTACAGAATGAAATAGTGTAACATGTATTCTCTGTTTTGGTTCTGTTTTCCCTGTTCTTGTTTGCCTGTGTACCCTACCCTGTCATTTGAACTAGTTTCCTAGTGTGGGCCAGTTTGTTCCCTTGGTTAATTATTCCATTCACCGTTTTTTTTATTAACTCATTTAGGGTAGGTTTACATGACAACGATGTGCTTAAAACGGAGAAGTTTTTCCTACGAGTTTTCACAAGACACAAGTAATCGTTGCAATTTTACAGAACGAAGTATAAGTGTGTTTTCTTCTATCTGCTGTATCTTTGAGGTGCTTGAGGCATACGGTGGATAAGGTGTGGGTGGGTGGATGTTGTACCTGATATAAGGCTCAGTGCTGCTGGCGCTGGTCACCTGGTCTTTGGTCAGGTATGTATTATGAGAGGAAGAGATGTAGTAGTGAGCCAGTGGTCTCCTCATGTCCTGATACACGTGAGCGTGATCCGGGTTAAACACATTGTTCTCGTTCGAGAGCATGTACATGGTGAAACCGTTCTGGGTCATGAACAGATTCTTCTGGGCTGAGAGTCAGAAAGAAAATGTATTGGTCAAAAGCAAAAAGTTAAACACAAGCTTCAATAGCTGGCTGAGGAAGTGTTTAATACATGCTTTTTATCATATTTAGTTTTACTGGCATGTTTCCCTCAATTTTCAAAATAAAGCTGTTTTGAACAGTTGTGAATTGACCTTTCATTTCTATTGACAGAAGAGACAGGAAATAATGGGAGAACAGCAAAAGAAATGGAAGCTAGATTTGAACTGCTGTTGTCTACAGTCACATCTCCTGTTAAGCCGCATTTCTACCACAGGAACTAAAACTTTGGGGTGGTACGCGGTGTGTTTCGACCGCAGGAACCAGGGTTAGGGTTAGTTCCGGGTAAAACATTCCCCCTCAGAAAGTTCCTGCTTGCGAGGTAGTACTTTTTCAAAGTTCAGGAACTTTTTGGGGTGGGACTTGATGCTGATTGGTTGACTCCACAAAGCATTTCATTTCAACCACCATTTTTTAAAAATATGTTGCAGTGCACGCAGTCCTACATCACCTGACTAATTTGCCTAATCTTCAAGGAACTTTAGACCGCGGTGGGAAAGCAGGGGTCTGGGGGGAAAAAGTTCCTGGGACAAATTGTTCTGTGTAATTTCGGTGGAAACATCTCATTTCTCATATTACAGTAGTACAGTACAATTTTTTTTTTTAGATAATAAAAATTATATATATTTTGCTTAACAAATTTATTAGGCCTGCTGTCATAATGAAGTCTCTGTTGTTATTGACTTCCAAATAGTTTGTAGTTGTTCCCAAAAATTGCTTTCGATTAAACTTTTATAAGATCTATTTTTGAATCCACTAAATCCCAAATTTGCTCAATAGGATTCAAGACCGGAGTTTGGTAATCACCAATACTGTTAGTTTAGGGCAGCTGTGGCACAAACCTTAAGTTGGGTGGTGGTCTAATAAATTTGTTAAGCACTGTTAGCACGCACACACACACACACACACACACACACACACACACACACACACACACACACACACACACACACACACACACACACACACACACACACACACACATATTGGTGCAACAGCATTATGAGGACTCTCCATAGGCGTAATGGTTTTTATACTGTACAAACTGTATATTCTATCCCCTTACACTGCCCCTATCCCTAAACCTACCCACCACAGGAAACATTCTGTATTTTTACATTTTTAATTAAACATTGTTTATGTTTTTTAATCTATTTGAATTATGAGGACTTTTTAAATGTTCTAATTTTAAAAAAGGTTTAAAAAAGGTTTAACAAAGTTCATCAAAATTCATGTATAACTTTGATGCAAGGTTTTGATCTACTTCAAATATTGACTACTGTGTATATATATATATATATATATATATATATATATATATAGGCCTAAGTGAACCAGTGAGAAAGTGAGTTAAACTGAGTAAAATATTAATATTATGCTTTCCAGCTTAACATATAAATATATAAACCTAGTGTGCCCATAAACATGCCTTCAATAACAAATAGTGTATGGTTCTGATGGCTGTGTACCCCAGTTGTTGAGTTCATAGGTGTGGATGAGACTCTTCGCATGGGCCAGCGATGGGTCCTCTCCCTGGTCTCCAAGAAAATCCCGCAGCTCCAATGTTGTGAGCACACATCCGTTACTGGAATAATGCCTGAACACCGCGTCCAGCTCCGGCCTGCGCATCAGCTCACGACAGAACTCCTCAATCTCCACATGATCCAGCCGCCCATCACAGGAACGATCACACTTCTACAGACAAGAGGAGGAAAAAAAGAGAAAGATTGCTCGAGGCTTAATTTAATTTAAACACTTTTTTTTTTACAACAAATCCTGCCACTTATATGGATCTCTCGCACAAACCTTAAAGAGGGTGCGAGCATACTGTTCGTTCAGATCAATGTTGATCAGCTGTAGCAGATGTTTCACCTCGTCGTAGCTCATCTTCCCATCCTGGTTCTGATCTGCACGTCTCAGATAGCCTCGAATCCAAGTGTGCACAGTTAGGGAAGACTTGACAAAGCCATAACATGCATAAACAACATTGATTCAGGGAAATCAACATATGCCTGGTATAAATAAAACTATTTTAACTTAAATTGATACACTTTAGCTCTAAAATTTAAATTAGAAGCTGCACGTAGTTGAAAATTAACATTGCACCTGAAACTAAAATATATAAAAGAAAAAGATAAAGGGCATACAGGTTAAAAAAAGAGAAAATATAATAGAGTAAAAACCACATTGGGGGAAAGAGAAACAGGACAAAGGTATTTCAGATGAGAAGAGATAGCATGTGGTTCATGTGTGCGTGTAGAAATCTGTCCTACATCTGCTCTATATATAGTCAGCCATCTCAATGAGCAATGGAGAGTGTGTTTACATGTGCATTTATTGGCAAATGGTGGCCAAGGACACTTAACCTAAGCCTTCTATTTAAATTCTATAATTAAATGTATTAAATGCTGTAAATGGCACTAATGTGCTAGAGGTTTCACTCTGCAGGTATGGCTTTAAGGATATTGGTCCAGCTTTTCTTTCTGACTCATGTTGGAGACTCGCTCTTTGAGTGTGCGGATGCCTCGCACCCAGTGCTCTGCTTCCTCCTGTGTGGGGCAGCACAGATCCAGGCTTTTCCTTCCTCCACGGAAAACCACAGTGAAGCAGTTGGTCTCTGGAACCAGACCTGCCATCCGTCGCAGACACTCCGACTGACAGCCCTCCCGCACACACTCCACCTCCGTCACAGAGACTGACAGAGAGAAAACACACACGAATGAGTGCTTAGTCCATTACTTCTGCTGTTTATTTACATAATGTTACTTAAAGGTGAAGTGTGTAATTTATGCGCCACTAGTGGCAACAAATAGAACCGCATAAAAAAATGAATCAAACAAGTTTCAAACATCGATCTTTAATGTCATTCTGACAGGCCCAGTCAGGCGACTCAAACAAACAGAACTAAAATTCTGTTTTGGTGTTACTAGAGGTGCAGGAATTGAATGAAAGTAAGTCTTAGTTGTGTCAATCAAAAGAACATAAATTTAAGCAAAATTTTAATTAAACACAATGAATCCAAGTCATTGATTCTGTCAAACTCTATTATTTATAATAGAGTATAGTCTAACTATGGCTTTCTAACTCTATTAGTTATTAGAAACCACGAACAGTCTGGGAAATAATAAACAAGCAACCGGAGCACTTACAGCTAAAAATAATAATAATAAAAAATTAAAAAAATCATTATTGTCCATGCAAGAAGGAGATCAAAGATGTCATCACAGTGTGTGAAGCTGGACAAGAGGAATAATTTGGCTCTTGTAAAACATGACCTGTGCAACAGAGTGCCAAGACATTTTCACGATGTGCCCTCATTACTCCTAAAACACACACACACACACACACACACACACACACACACACACACACACACACACACACACACACACACACGCACACACACGCACACACACGCACACACACGCACACACACGCACACACACACACACACACACACACACACACACACACACACACACCTGTTCGCATTACACATTACATAGACAGAGCCTAATACTCTTCAAGTGTCCATATCAAGTCAGCTATTATGAGGAATCATAATCTAGAACAGCACAGACAGTGGGCGCAACAATAACATCTTTGATATGTGGAAACTCCTACCCTGCAAATAAACAAAGAGACACAAGGAAGACAGACACAAGCTCTTTTAAATGGCAAAGACCCTCTGCCCACTTCCAACAGCCATCTGACAAACACGCATTCATGATTCTTGTGTATGTCTGAAGAAGGGTGTTAATTTTAACAGCGTGTGCGCAGAGACATGTGCACTGAATGGGCGTTTACTATGCCACTGGCATTCCTCTCTAATGCCCGCTGCATAGATCTATGGGAGCATGAACTCCCTGCATCTGCCGCCCAACGCCTAACAGCACGATGACACCTGGACAGACTCATCTCCAACACCGGCATCATTTTGTCCAGCTTATTTGACACGTATGGCATAACCATGTGTCTTCTATCTTTATCCACCATAATAAATAGCCAAAATAACAGAGGAATGAAGTGGTGCATGATGTAACATCACATGCACTAACACATAATTGGAACACACACAGTCATGCACTAAGTGGACTATGCTTATTCCCTCAAGTGTGTGTCAGTCAGTCAGTGCATGCTGGGATAGGACAGGAGCAGCTGAGCCTGCATTCCTGAACCTTGTGTGACGCAGCACAAGACAGAAACAGAAAAACAGTCTCTTCTACTGCTGCACTCTGAGTTGAGCAGTACAATCAAATAAGTGTTAGGCTAATGAACATTTTCAAGTGAGCTTCATGTTATACACAACCATTCAAAAGTTTGTCTATAAGTCTCTTATGCTCACCACGGCTGCATTTATTTGATCAAAAATACATAAATCAAAAATATATAAATCAAAAATTTTAATTCAAACAGCTGATTATATAGACCCACTCGAATCACTAAGAGTTAAACTCTTATAGATCAGATTTTTACAAACAGGCCAGAGAGAGTAACAGAAACGTTTAATCTCATTACTGGCCTTTCAGATCATAACATGACACTGATTGTAAGAAAGTTAACTAAAAAACGTCTACTTCACCATAATAAACCAGAAAATCCATTTTAACAACAGGAATTCCCAAATCTAAAGAAGACATTTTGAACATGATTTGAAGGAAGTTAACTGGGAAAGGGTTAATAAAGAAAGAGACTTAAACTATAGTGCAAGCAATTTTACTTCTAATTTTAAGTGAACTAATAAGTAACCATACAAAAACCTGGAAAGGTATACCAAAGAAATACTCTCTTCCGTGGTTTAACAGTGACATTCTTCAGATCATTAAAAGGCGAGATATTGCTCTTAAAAGGTCCTTAATAACAAAAACTAATAATGACCACCTTATTTATATTGGCTTGAGGAACAGAGTATCAGAGCTGCAAAAGGCTAAGACTAATTATTTCTCTAAACTAATTGAAGAAGCCAGTGGCAACAGTTCTAAATTGTGGCAATTAGCGAAACATTTAGAGTCTAACCAGTTGCTTTATCCACAGCAGTTTGGATTTAGAGACAAATATTCCACAGAAACTAACTGTTATTTCCTGTTCTATTATTTAACTGACGTCATCGACCAGGAACTATAAAAGCACCCCAAAACACAAGCCCATTAGCTTCTGATAGGCCTGAAGGAGCGCTAACGGGAGTGCCGGGAGTATGGCGGAACGACGCAGCGTCTCGTTCCCTATCAGGGAACTAGGGTTACATACGTAACCGAGACGTTCCCTTTCAAGGGAACTTCAAGCTGCGTCAAACGCTGTGGGAACGCGAATACCCACGTCGCCATAGGACCAAATGACCGCCATGTGAGACTAGCGCACAGAGGACGAGAGCACCTGTGCCCCAGGGGTAGAGCTTAGGTCTAGGTCATAGAACCTAATAAAAGTATGCGGTGAAGACCATCCAGCCGCATCACAAACATAACTCAGGGAAACTCCTGACAATAAAGCTTTAGAAGCAGCCATACTCCTGGTAGAGTGGGCTCGAACAGCCAAAGGTGAAGGCTGGCCAGCCGACTCATAAGCAAGTGAGATAGCCTCAACCACCCACTTGCTCAATCTCTGTTTAGACGCAGGACACCCTTTCCTGGGTGGCCCGAAACACACAAATAGTTGTTCCGATTTTCTCCACAGGGCAGCTCTGTGGACATAGGCGTCTAACGCCCTAACAGGGCAGAGTAAATTAAGTTTCTCCTGGTCCGATGCATAAATGGAGGAGGACGGAAAGCCTGCAGAACCGTAGGTCTAACAACATTAGTAGGGACCTTGGGAACGTACCCTGGTCTAGGATGCAGAAAAGCCTTAACCATGCCAGGCAAAAATTCCAGGCACGAGGGTGAAACCGACAGAGCCTGTAAATCTCCGATTCTTTTTAAAGAGGAGATAGTAAGTAGAAAGATAGTTTTAAAAGTGAGAAACTTCTCAGGAACTTCTTCGATGGGCTCAAAAGGAGCTAGGGAAAGACCTTCCAATACAACGGCTAGATCCCAGGTCGGCACCCTCGTACGAACTGCTGGCCTCAGCCTCAAAGTACCATGGAGGAAACGAGTTATAAGTGGGTGTCTCCCAAGAGAAACTCCACTAAAAGGGACGTGGTAAGCAGCTAGTGCCGCCACATACACCTTCAGTGTGGAGGGGGATAACCCTGTGGAGAAGCGCTCCTGCAGGAAATCCAGCACTGCACCCACTGGGCAGTTAACTGGGTCCTGCAGGTGTTCTCCACACCAAGAAGTGAAGAGTTTCCACTTCAAGGCATAAAGCTTCCTCGTGGATGGAGCTCTGGAGTGAAGAATGGTCTCAACAACCTCAGTTGAGAGACCAGAATCTATGAGCTGGGCCCCCTCAGAGGCCAAGCCCACAACTTCCACTGCTCTGGGCGGGGGTGAAATATCGTGCCGCCCGCCTGAGAGAGTTGATCTCTTCTGACCGGGAGCTCCAAAGGAGAGCCGTCCAGGAGAGAAATCAGGTCCGTGAACCATACTCGGGCCGGCCAGAACGGGGCTACTAATAGTAGGCTGACCCCGTCCCGGCGAACCCTCTCCAGAACTCCTGGTAGCAGAGCAATCCGGGGAAAGGCGTAGAGGCGTGACCTCGGCCACGGCTGTACCATAGCGTCCAACCCCAGAGGGGCTGGAAGACTGATGTAGAACCACAGATGACAATGCGTGGTCTCCTTGGAAGCGATTAGGTCCACCTCGGCGCGACCGAAACTCAACCAAAGGAGCTCCACCACCTCGTGGTGGAGTCTCCATTCCCCCGGCCTCGGCCCCTGCCTCGACAGGGAGTTCGCTACCACATTTAAATACCCGGGAAGATACATTGCTCTCAGTGATAGTAGCTTCCCCTGGGACCACAGGAGGATCTGACGGGCCAACTTGTAAAGCCGGCGAGACCGCAGGCCCCCCTGATGATTGATATAAGAGACCACCGACGTGTTGTCTGACTGAACTAACACATGATGACCTCTCAGGTCTGCTAGGAAGTGCTTCAGAGCCTGAAACACTGCCAACATCTCCAGGCAGTTTATGTGCCAAGAAAGATGATGGTCCTGCCGCAGACCTTGGGCTGGACGACCACTCATGACCGCCCCCCACCCTGAGAGGGAAGCATCCGTCGTTAGCGTTACGCGGCGACAAAGAGCCCCCAGCACCGGACCTTTGGACAGGAACCAAGTTTCTTTCCACATGACCAGAGCACGAAGGCAGCGCCGCGTGACTTTGTTCAAGCGGAGCGGATTTCCCCTCGGGGAGAATCCCTTGGTCCTGAGCCACCACTGCAACGGTCTCATGTACAACAGGCCGCAAGGTAAAACATTGGACGCTGCTTCCATCAGACCCAACAGTCTCTGAAACTGCTTCACAGTGAGTAGCTGGCCTAGCCTTACTTGTTTCACGGCTGAGAGAATCGAAGCGATGCGGGTCGGAGAGAGTCGCGCCCTCATCGAGACCGAATCCCAAACGACACCCAGAAAAGTGGTCTTCTGGGAAGGAGATAATACACTTTTCTTTGCGTTCAGCCTCAACCCCAACTTTCTGACATGAGCAAGGACGACATCTCGATGCGGAACCGCCATCTGCTCCGTCTGAGCTAAAATCAACCAATCGTCGATATAGTTGAGAATACGAATGCCCTGAAGCCTCAGAGGCACTAGTGCTGCATCCATGCATTTCGTGGAAGAACCCTTTATTGGTACGCCTCGCCCCCGAAGGCGAACCTCAGGAACTTCCTGTGTTGTGGGAGGATGGAAATGTGGAAGCACGCGTCCTTTAGATCTATCGTGACAAACCAGTCCTCGGATCTGATTTGAGACACGATCTGCTTGATAGTGAGCATCTTGAATTTTAGCTTCCCTACCGAGCGATTCAATAGGCGCAGGTCTAAATTTGGACGCAACCCCCCATCCTTCTTCGGAACGATGAAATATCGGCTGTAATAACCTAACTCCAAACTGGGAGGAGGAACCCGTTCTATAGCCTCCTTTTGAAGGAGCGTTTTCACCTCTTGTTCCAATACCAGAGCCTGCTCGGGGCCCACCACTGTGTGCAGAACCCCTCTGAATTTCGGTGGACGACACCTGAACTGGATAGCATAACCCTTTTCTACTGTCTGCAGGACCCAATGAGATATTCTTGGAAGGCTTTTCCACTCTGCCAGAAAATCTACTAAGGGTACCAGCCTCTCGAGACTGGCCTCTAGTGTAACTTGAGCAGCAAACACAGCGCCCTGTAATGGCGCACCGGCAGGGAACGACTGGTTTGACTGCTCTGAAACCCTCCTCAGAGGGAGCGAGCGTCCCTCAGGAAAGCGCTCGCTGGGACCGTCTACGCCCCGGCATAAAGGCGGGGTTGGCAGAACGGCCCCCTGAGGGCACAGAGGAAGAATGGGCACCGTAAAGGGAGGTGAACTCCTTTCCGCCTCGGTGGGGACCACCCTCAGCATCCTGAACGCCTCGGCGTCAGGACTTCTTCTTAGCCGAAGCCTTCTTAGACAATAACACTGTCCTCAGATCAGGCCTATTGCTAGAAGGCTTCGGCTGAGAGTGCCGCACCTGAGCCCACTGTCCAGCACGGGGGAGCACGAGACGCGACACTCTGCTTCTGCTGCGCTCTATGAGATGAACTTGTAAACGGCCGGGGCTGCTCCCGCCCAGCAGCCCCAGAGACGTGAACTTTTAACGGGAGAAATTTTTTGAAAGCTGCAGCTTGTTTTTTCTCTTCCTGGAATTTGTCCATAACAGAATTAACAGCTTCGCCAAATAACCCCGAAGGAGAAAGAGGAGCATCTAAAAGAAACGTTTTTTCTTTCTCTTTCATGTTAGTTTGATTTAACCAAAGATGTCTTTCTGCGGCCACCAGAGCTGCCATAGATCGACCCATTAGCTTGGCCGATTCTCTGGTGGCGCGCAGGGATAAATCAGCAGCCTGACGCAGTTCTCGAATTACGTCAGCACTGACTTCCTCACTCTCACTCACGTCCTTTAGCAGGTCAGCCTGGTATGCCTGCAAGATTGACATTGTATGCAGGCATGACGCAGCCTGACCTGCAGCCGAATACGCTTTACCCACCAAAGCAGATGTATTTCTGAGGGGCTTGGTGGGTAATACCGGTGTTTTAAAAGATGAAGCCGCCTCGGGAGAGAGATGGCTCGCGAGCGTCTCTTCCACGCGAGGCAAAGCGCCATAACCATAAAATTTAGCCCCCATTATATTAGAATATGTAGATGTCTGGGGACAAAATATTCTATATGAAACCGGTTTCTTCCACGATCTCGACACCTCAGTGTGGAGATCGTTAAAGAACGGCAGACACCGGCGTGGAGGCTGCACACTTGACGGCAAAAATCTTTCATCTAATTTAGATCTAGAAACAGACTCCTGTCTAGTCACTGGCCACTCAATACTGAGTTTATCAACAGCCCTAGTCAAAACCTCCATTAATTCATCACTTTCGGGAGTGTGGGGTGGCGAATCCTCCACTTCTCCCTCAACACTGACAACATCCAGCTCCTCAGAACTGGATAGCTGCAGTGTTGGTGCCTCAACCCGAGCGGAAGAAACCGCAGCGCGTGCTTCCGAACTCGGGACTGAGGCACTGGATCTCACAGGTGAAGGGAGAGATAAGGCAGCGCCCGTCTCAACCCCCGCTGAAAGATCCATCTGCGATCCCCACGATAAGCGCCGCCGCTCTGCCTCAACAGAAGCGGGACCAGAACCGTGGGGAGCGCGCACCGAACCGCTCTCCTCAAAGAGCGCTCGGCGGGAGCGGAGCGTCCTTAACGGCAGACGCTCGCAATGCTCACAGTCATCTCCCTCGAGAGCTGACTGGGCATGCTGCACTCCCAAACAAACAACACAAAGAACGTGTGTATCCCCACCCGTTAAATAGCGCGGGCAGGGAGTAACACACTTCTTAAATTGCTGCTCGTTCGCCATTCTCTCAAATATATATATATATATATATATATATATATATATATATATATATATACAAGCGCATTAGCTTCTGTGCCTTCAGTCGCGCTACATGTGAATCTGTCCCTGTGTGATATTGTCTGTCCTACATACTCTGCACCACACAAACAATTTATATATATATATATATATATATATATATATATATATATATATATAAATTGTTTATAAATTGTTTATATAAATATATATAAATTGTTTGTGTGGTGCAGAGTATGTAGGACAGACAATATCACACAGGGACAGAAGGCACAGAAGCTAATGCGCTTGTGTTTTGGGGTGCTTTTATAGTTCCTGGTCGATGACGTCACCCGCCTATGACGTTTCATCTCTCTATTGGACTGATTCCATACGTGCTTCATGACGCACAACGCAGGGGCGTTCCCACAGCGTTTGACGCAGCTCGAAGTTCCCTTGAAAGGGAACTATACATACATGCAATGATATTTTCACATCTATCATATTGCGTCACATCATGGTCACAAACTAAATTAAAACCTATTTTCTCAATTTACAAACAGGCAATAAAAATTATGGACCGGAAGAATATGAGAAGGCATCATTGTGATGTTTTAAGAAAGCATAAGCTTCTTGACTTTGACAGTTTTATTGATTTTATTTATCTCAAACTGGTCTTTAAATGTCTAAATAAACATGTTTCACCACTGTTTTCTAAATTATTCAGTAGGCATCAAAGTTCTCATAGGGTGAACACACGAGCCACTATCAGAGGTGACTGTCTTGTCCCAAACTACAAGACCTCTTTTGGTCAGTCTGCTTTCTCTGCAAAGGGAATGCTTTACCTACTAATTTAAAACTAGAGACCGATGTCAATGCTTTTAACAGAGGACTTAAACAATGGCTAAAAACAAAACAACAGTGCTCAAATGAATAACCTACTGAGATATTTTCTGATGCTTTTGCTTTATAACTTATGTATGTAAATAATTTTGAATATATGTTTTTTTTTAATCTGTAATCATATGGTATGTTTTCTTTATCCTTTTTTGTTAGTATTGTTAATTACTTTTGTTATCAGTATTGTTATTGTATTTTCTTTCTAAAAGCCTCCCTTGGACAGGTGTTGAAAATTAGCATGTGTGCTAAAACACCCAAGCAAATGCATATGGTCTGTCCAATGTAATTGTAATGTCCATGTAAATAAATAAAATAAAAACAAAAACAAATAGCTGTTTTCTATTTTAATATATTTTAAAAAACTATATGTATTCCAATGATTCAGCATCGTTACTCTGGTCTTCAGTGTCACATGATCCTTCAGAAATCATTCTAATATGATGATTTGCTGCTCAAGAATCATTTCTTATTATTATCAATGTTGAAAACAGTTTTGCTACTTATTATTGTTGTGGAAACCGTGATGCATTTTTTCAGGATTTTTGATGAATGTAAAGTTCAAAAGAACAGCATTTATTTTAAATAGAAATATTTTGTAACAGTAGCTTTATTGTACTGTACACTATTAAACAGCATTTGAACAGTTCCCTTTCAAGGGAACTCGCTCTGCATCGATTGACGCTAAGGGAATGCTTGCGTGATGATGTATTGAAGCACATGTAAAATCAGTCCAATGGTGTGACGGAACGTCAGAGGCGGGTGACATCATGAACCAGGAAACTATAAAGCCTGCCCAAACAAAACCGTGTCAGCTTCTGTGTCTTCACAAGCACTATATGTGAGATCTGTCCGTCTTGCATGCGCTTTTTTCACTCCTGCCCTCACTGCAGCCGCCTACTCTCACCTACATTTCAGGCGAGGCAAGGCGCATCTCAAACAAGCCTAATGACTCGCCATCGCTATGTGTGTGCGTGTTGTGTGAGTGGGCGTGGCTCATCAGTGCAGTTAAATTCACTACTGTTCACTCGCAAATGAATCCTTTTGACTTTTTACTTCAGAGTTTTGACAGAACCATCTGACCAAGTGATGGATTCAGCGAGTACGCCAGGATTACAGGAGATGTTCGCCAGCAACAGTGCCAGTATGGATCGGCAGGACGAACACATCGTCGCCACTGGTCGGGCGATACAGGCTCTGGTAACGCAGCTGTCCAAGCTCACCTCTCAACTACAACAACTGAGAGCTCCAACATCAACCATCTAGAGCTGCGCATCCCTAGACCAGAGAGGTATTCCGGCGAGCCTAATCTCTGTAGATCCTTCCTGACGAAGTGCTCCATTTTCTTTCTCTCTCCAGCCGGTCACCTTCGCTTCTGAGCAGTCTAAGGTGGCACTGGTAATGACTTTGCTCTCCGGGCACGCGGCTCTGTGGGGAACGGCTGTGTGGGAGAACCAACACCTCTGCAGTTCCTCGTCCCACGCACTCGGGGAAGAGATGAGGCGGATGTTCGACCGTGCGGTCGCGGGCCTCGAGGCGGCTCGTCAACTCACCGACCTTCGTCAGAACAACAATACCGTCTCCGATTACTGCATCGAGTTCCAGATGTTAACGGCCGAGTGCAGATGGAACGAGGAGGCGCAGTGGGATGTGTTCCTGCATGAGTTGACTGACCGTGTTCAAAGGGAGATCTACACCCTGGAGCTACCCAATTGGCCCTGCGTGTGGATGCGCGTTTGCAGCAGAGAGAGAACCGATCGCACCAGGATCCAGTACCTGAGTTCTTGGAGTATCCCGGCTCCAGGAGTGTGAACACGGTCAGTCCTCCGAACGATCCAGAACCCATGCAGGCAATAGCCTAGCAAGCCTGGCAGTAGGACGGAGGCTACTGTCAGGTGGGCTTTCCATGACCAGAACCTCGTCCACCACTCTCCTCCCGGTAAGACTGCAATGGGCAGACCAATTCCACAACTGCCAGGTATTCGGGGGCTGTGGGCAACCTGATGGACTTTTCTTTGGCCAGGAGACTTCACATTCCCGTCACATCCTTGGAACACGTCATCTCCGTCAACGTACTCAATGGGCAAGAACTCTCGGGTATCACTCACTCCATCACCCTCACTACCTCCGGCAACCACACTGAAAGGACTTCATTTCTCCTCACTGAGTCACCTCTGGTTGCCGTTGTCCTGGGGCACCCATGGTTGGTGAAACACAGACCCAGGATAGAGTGGGGACAGAACTCTGTTTCTGCCTGGAGTGTTCCATGTTATGCCTCATTTTTCTCGTCTGCCTGTTCGTCTGTCTCTAGTTCTGTGTTGCAGGAGGAACCAGTGACTCTGTCAAAAGTGCCACCGGAGTATCTCGACCTGAAGGAAGTGTTCAGTGCTTCTCTTCAAGTCAAGTCATCTTCATTTGTATAGCGCTTTTAACAATGTAGATTGTAGTTGCAGTTTTTTAACAAGCGGTTAAATCATAGCCAGCTTAAAGGTTTTTGGCACGTATCCTAGAGACAAAGACGAATTAATGATATTAAGAAAAGGATCTATGACATCTGGAGGCATCTTTCAGTAGCTTAGTCGGGATATAGGGCCGAGTTAATTTCGTTAACGAAGACGACGATGAAAAATGTTGGTTAACGACAAGCTAAACTAATATCTGATGATTAAAACTATGACGAAATGTATGCCGTTTAATTGTTAACAAGACGAGACAGGACTAGATGTTAATTAAGAAATATCGGACATTCAAAATACATGATGTCTTCATATCATCATAGGCTGTCTTTCATGTGCTTCCCTTCTCCTTGAGGGCGTCTGCACTCTGTCTGCGACTGTCCTTCTCAGGCAGGCAGCCGCAGCGGACGTCACGGGTACGGGTAGTCTAGGTTACAATGGCTTCAGCATTAGGAAGGAAAAGAAGAATCGACATATGGAAGCATTTCTTTTACAACTCATCTGAAGGGAAGACATTGTGCAATGTCACAGTCACAGAACACGGAGAAAAGCCATGTGGGTATAAATTATGCGGAAAGAGTACAACAAACTTAAAAAGGCATCTGAAAGGACATCACCCTGCTGTTTATGCATCCTCCGTCACGGTAAGTAAACTAACTGTGTAAAATCTTATGTAAAAACTTTTCTTAACGTCAGTTCAGTGTTACTGAATGTGTCAACATAAGTATATTCGGTAGCAATGTTGGCTTAGCCAAGAAGCGATATTTTTCTTACAAAATACGTTCTTTTGTAGCTTTTAGGATGTTTTTAGTGAGTAATTGCAAATCCAATCTTCTTTCTCTTCAACCAGGTCCAAGAGAAGACTACACAAAAACAGCAACAGGGTGCAAAAACACAATCAACTATACCGGTGGCATTCTCATCAGTGTCAAAATATAAAGCAGATACGCCAGAACAAATCTCTAAAGAAAAGATGATTGCCCAGTGGATTGGATGCTCCACTCTACCTGGTCGTACAGTTGAGGGTGATGATTTTATGCTTATGATAGAGAGCATAGATACGAAGTTAGCAGTGTCTAAGAAAACAAAAATAAACAACTTAGTTGACCAACTTTACAATGACGAAAAACTAAAATTCAGAGAACAACTTGCCACAGCTCACAAAATAAACTTAGGGCTGGACATATGGACGAAAAGAGGACTTACAGCATAATTTCTAGCCATTAGTGCATGCTACTTTTGTCCTCAGGAGGAAAAAGCGAAGCATATACTACTGAATCTGGTTCAGCTGTAGATGAGAGCAAAGAAGATGAAAGCCAACCTCGACCAAAGCTTCAAGTGCTTCCTTAATCCCAGTGATTCAAAGATCTCACCCCTCGCTATTGCTGCATGGTTCCTCGATCCAACGGTCTCAGCTGATGCACTCATTGAAAATGACGACGAACACATTCAAGAGCTACTGAGTAGAGCAAAAAAATTACATTGCTCAAATGGTGTACCCTGTAATACAGGAGGAAGCTGTTGAAAATGAGGCAGAAGACAAGAGATGTGAGGAAAATGAGCCACAGGCAAAGGGACCCAGATTTAGATTTCTAAGTAAAAAAGTAAGTGCAAACCGCCATCTCCTAGCCAAAGCTCACTGTCAGGCAGGAAATTAAAAAATTAAAGGAGCAGCTGTCACAGCCCATAAATGAAGGGACTGCCTTTGACTTTTGGGCTGCACAATGCTCTACCTATCAGCTTCTAAAACCCCTAGCCCACGACCTTCTCTCTGTGCCTGCATCTCAGGCATTTGCTGAAAGAGTTTTCAGTATCACAGGTGACCTGAGTCAGGGCCGTCGGAATCGACCCAGGTTGATTTTGGAAAGAGGCGCTTTTCTAAAAATGAATCGGTGTCAGTAGCCTGCCAAAAGGCTGAAAGTTGTTACTATTATTGATATCCTAGTTTGCTTTAAAGGATAATTCCGGTATTTAACAGTTTGAGTCTATTTTGTAGTTTGTTTTGGATGAACTAGAGTGGTCGACACAGAAATTTTGACAATGGTTCCTGTCTCGACTTTTTGACTATTTTAGAATCGCCTTTGACCACTTCAGAGTGGCAGTCTATGGGCATGCACAAACATGTCCTTAAAACAACCCTTAGCGTTTGTTTCAAAACTGTGCAACTCACCGAGTGGTTAGTGGTGCTCGTTGATGATTAAAAACCAATATGTCGTCAAAATGTATGATTCCATTCCGTTTATTTTGCTATAGTGGAACTATTTTTTCAGATACCTCACAACCGCGTATAAACTTCCACTCGATATTTGAGTCTGAAGCATTAGCACATTCCTGACCACTTAATGGCGACAACCACTTTGCCGTACAAGGACGCTGTACGGAACTCGGTGTCTAGCACATAGACAGTAAAAAAAAGACGGAGAACCGAACGAAAAGACTACAACCAAATGTAAACAGCCTCCCGTTTCCGGTAGCGCAGTAATATCAACGAGCAATGAGTCCTCCAACAGAAATCAATGGGATTTTACAAAATGCCAAATAAAACACGACAGAAACTTCATTTCACTACACTACTTGTTTTGGAACACCAACAAGCAACCACTCGGTGAGTTGTACAGTTTTGAAAATGAATGTTTAGGGTTGTTCTAAGGACATGTTTTTGAGCATACCCATAGACTTCCATTCTGAAGCTGTCAAAGGCGATTCTAAAACAGTCAAAAAGTCGAGACAGGAACCATTGTAAAAATGTTTGTGTTCACCACTCTAGTTTATCCAAAACAAACTACAAAATAGACTCAAAGTGTTAAATACCGGAATTATCCTTTAAGATGTCACCTTTACGCTGATGTTAGGCCACGTTTATCTTGTTGGCACTTGTACACTTTCAACTTTTTTTTTGTAGGTAGTAGAAGATTTTAAAGCAAGTGTTGTGTTCAAGTAATTTTTTGCAAGTTATTACCTCTGCCAATAACTTTTCACTGGCACATTTTTGATCCATGTAGGGTATATAAAGGAAGGTTTAACAAACCTAAATTTGTTAATAAACGACTCTCTCAGCCTGTAACTTTTTTGTTTAAGATTTCAAACGTTATTTTGCTTCCAAATGTGTACAGCCTTAATGGTTTTATCGCATTATGTTTAAAAATACTGTACTTGAATGAACAGAACAATAGTTTAAAGTACTGTCCTCTTGAATGCACTGGCAGAGTGATATGTCAGACTCAGGAATATGTTCATCAGCCATTGCACTGACTGCGTTTGAATGTGTGTTCATTTGTTGCACTTTTCTTTGAAGTTTCAAAATAAATGCTGTTTTTTTACTTGATTCTTGAACTATAATAACCCTTCAATCCTTAATGTATGATCCTACCTTATAAATTAGCAGACAGCACAGCATATAGGCTAACTAACTATGGGAAAAGGGATATTTAAAAAAATTGCACAAGTGCTACTGCTAAGAGTACAATTTATAAACAGCCTGTTACCTTGATTCAAATTTCTCAAAATTGTATTGGTCTACTCTAAAGAGAAAAAAAATATAACTATTTTTGACTAAAGACTACATATAAAATGGCTACCAAAAGTAATGTTGGTAATTGCAGTTTGACAAAGAGTACTAACTAAAAGTTGACAAAAATGCAATTACTTTTTGGTCGGCTAAAACTAGACTAAAACTATGAAAGACAAAAATAACAAAAATGTGACTAAGACTAGAATGCATTTTCGTCTGAAGATGAAGACTAAGACAATCAAAAATGGCTGTAAAAACTAACACTGGTATAGGGTCTAACATACAAGTTGTCGATTTAGATGAATTAACGTGTTTGCAAAATTATTCCTCTCCTAAAGCAACATATGAATCATATTTTTCCTCAGGGAGACTACAATGCACTCCCTGATGCGATACTGTAGTAGACGGTTGCATAGTTATAACTTTGTCCCTGATATTATCGATCTAAGATTATCGACCCAAATTACCCTTAGCTTAGGAGACAGCGGTTACTGTCGTAGATCACGTCTTTCGCATTCATGGCCTCCCGACTGATGTGGTTTCCGACAGAGGGCCCCCATTTATATCAAAATTTTGGAGAGAGTTTTGTCGATTACTGGGGGCAAGTGTTAATTTGTCTTCTGGGTTTCATCCCCAGACTAACGGTCAAGCTGAGCGAGCCAACCAAGATCTAGAAAGAGATCGATCTAGAAACATTTTACAATGTTTGGCGTCTCAGAATCCTTCCTCCTGGAGCCAACTTATCTCTTGGGTTGAGTACGCTCATAACTCGTTACCAGTATCGTCCACGGGCCTATCACCGTTTCAGTGTAGTCTAGGTTACTAAGTTTTCCACTCTGCCAGAAAATCTACTAAGGGTACCAGCCTCTCGAGACTGGCCTCTAGTGTAACTTGAGCAGCAAACACAGCGCCCTGTAATGGCGCACCGGCAGGGAACGACTGGTTTGACTGCTCTGAAACCCTCCTCAGAGGGAGCGAGCGTCCCTCGGGAAAGCGCTCGCTGGGACCGTCTACGCCCCGGCATAAAGGCGGGGTTGGCAGAACGGCCCCCTGAGGGCACAGAGGAAGAATGGGCACCGTAAAGGGAGGTGAACTCCTTTCCGCCTCGGTGGGGACCACCCTCAGCATCCTGAACGCCTCGGCGTCAGGACTTCTTCTTAGCCGAAGCCTTCTTAGACAATAACACTGTCCTCAGATCAGGCCTATTGCTAGAAGGCTTCGGCTGAGAGTGCCGCACCTGAGCCCACTGTCCAGCACGGGGAGCACGAGACGCGACACTCTGCTTCTGCTGCGCTCTATGAGATGAACTTGTAAACGGCCGGGGCTGCTCCCGCCCAGCAGCCCCAGAGACGTGAACTTTTAACGGGAGAAATTTTTTGAAAGCTGCAGCTTGTTTTTTCTCTTCCTGGAATTTGTCCATAACAGAATTAACAGCTTCGCCAAATAACCCCGAAGGAGAAAGAGGAGCATCTAAAAGAAACGTTTTTTCTTTCTCTTTCATGTTAGTTTGATTTAACCAAAGATGTCTTTCTGCGGCCACCAGAGCTGCCATAGATCGACCCATTAGCTTGGCCGATTCTCTGGTGGCGCGCAGGGATAAATCAGCAGCCTGACGCAGTTCTCGAATTACGTCAGCACTGACTTCCTCACTCTCACTCACGTCCTTTAGCAGGTCAGCCTGGTATGCCTGCAAGATTGACATTGTATGCAGGCATGACGCAGCCTGACCTGCAGCCGAATACGCTTTACCCACCAAAGCAGATGTATTTCTGAGGGGCTTGGTGGGTAATACCGGTGTTTTAAAAGATGAAGCCGCCTCGGGAGAGAGATGGCTCGCGAGCGTCTCTTCCACGCGAGGCAAAGCGCCATAACCATAAAATTTAGCCCCCATTATATTAGAATATGTAGATGTCTGGGGACAAAATATTCTATATGAAACCGGTTTCTTCCACGATCTCGACACCTCAGTGTGGAGATCGTTAAAGAACGGCAGACACCGGCGTGGAGGCTGCACACTTGACGGCAAAAATCTTTCATCTAATTTAGATCTAGAAACAGACTCCTGTCTAGTCACTGGCCACTCAATACTGAGTTTATCAACAGCCCTAGTCAAAACCTCCATTAATTCATCACTTTCGGGAGTGTGGGGTGGCGAATCCTCCACTTCTCCCTCAACACTGACAACATCCAGCTCCTCAGAACTGGATAGCTGCAGTGTTGGTGCCTCAACCCGAGCGGAAGAAACCGCAGCGCGTGCTTCCGAACTCGGGACTGAGGCACTGGATCTCACAGGTGAAGGGAGAGATAAGGCAGCGCCCGTCTCAACCCCCGCTGAAAGATCCATCTGCGATCCCCACGATAAGCGCCGCCGCTCTGCCTCAACAGAAGCGGGACCAGAACCGTGGGGAGCGCGCACCGAACCGCTCTCCTCAAAGAGCGCTCGGCGGGAGCGGAGCGTCCTTAACGGCAGACGCTCGCAATGCTCACAGTCATCTCCCTCGAGAGCTGACTGGGCATGCTGCACTCCCAAACAAACAACACAAAGAACGTGTGTATCCCCACCCGTTAAATAGCGCGGGCAGGGAGTAACACACTTCTTAAATTGCTGCTCGTTCGCCATTCTCTCAAATATATATATATATATATATATATATATATATATACAAGCGCATTAGCTTCTGTGCCTTCAGTCGCGCTACATGTGAATCTGTCCCTGTGTGATATTGTCTGTCCTACATACTCTGCACCACACAAACAATTTATATATATATATATATATATATATATATATATATATATATATATATAAATTGTTTATAAATTGTTTATATAAATATATATAAATTGTTTGTGTGGTGCAGAGTATGTAGGACAGACAATATCACACAGGGACAGAAGGCACAGAAGCTAATGCGCTTGTGTTTTGGGGTGCTTTTATAGTTCCTGGTCGATGACGTCACCCGCCTATGACGTTTCATCTCTCTATTGGACTGATTCCATACGTGCTTCATGACGCACAACGCAGGGGCGTTCCCACAGCGTTTGACGCAGCTCGAAGTTCCCTTGAAAGGGAACTATACATACATGCAATGATATTTTCACATCTATCATATTGCGTCACATCATGGTCACAAACTAAATTAAAACCTATTTTCTCAATTTACAAACAGGCAATAAAAATTATGGACCGGAAGAATATGAGAAGGCATCATTGTGATGTTTTAAGAAAGCATAAGCTTCTTGACTTTGACAGTTTTATTGATTTTATTTATCTCAAACTGGTCTTTAAATGTCTAAATAAACATGTTTCACCACTGTTTTCTAAATTATTCAGTAGGCATCAAAGTTCTCATAGGGTGAACACACGAGCCACTATCAGAGGTGACTGTCTTGTCCCAAACTACAAGACCTCTTTTGGTCAGTCTGCTTTCTCTGCAAAGGGAATGCTTTACCTACTAATTTAAAACTAGAGACCGATGTCAATGCTTTTAACAGAGGACTTAAACAATGGCTAAAAACAAAACAACAGTGCTCAAATGAATAACCTACTGAGATATTTTCTGATGCTTTTGCTTTATAACTTATGTATGTAAATAATTTTGAATATATGTTTTTTTTTAATCTGTAATCATATGGTATGTTTTCTTTATCCTTTTTTGTTAGTATTGTTAATTACTTTTGTTATCAGTATTGTTATTGTATTTTCTTTCTAAAAGCCTCCCTTGGACAGGTGTTGAAAATTAGCATGTGTGCTAAAACACCCAAGCAAATGCATATGGTCTGTCCAATGTAATTGTAATGTCCATGTAAATAAATAAAATAAAAACAAAAACAAATAGCTGTTTTCTATTTTAATATATTTTAAAAAACTATATGTATTCCAATGATTCAGCATCGTTACTCTGGTCTTCAGTGTCACATGATCCTTCAGAAATCATTCTAATATGATGATTTGCTGCTCAAGAATCATTTCTTATTATTATCAATGTTGAAAACAGTTTTGCTACTTATTATTGTTGTGGAAACCGTGATGCATTTTTTCAGGATTTTTGATGAATGTAAAGTTCAAAAGAACAGCATTTATTTTAAATAGAAATATTTTGTAACAGTAGCTTTATTGTACTGTACACTATTAAACAGCATTTGAACAGTTCCCTTTCAAGGGAACTCGCTCTGCATCGATTGACGCTAAGGGAATGCTTGCGTGATGATGTATTGAAGCACATGTAAAATCAGTCCAATGGTGTGACGGAACGTCAGAGGCGGGTGACATCATGAACCAGGAAACTATAAAGCCTGCCCAAACAAAACCGTGTCAGCTTCTGTGTCTTCACAAGCACTATATGTGAGATCTGTCCGTCTTGCATGCGCTTTTTTCACTCCTGCCCTCACTGCAGCCGCCTACTCTCACCTACATTTCAGGCGAGGCAAGGCGCATCTCAAACAAGCCTAATGACTCGCCATCGCTATGTGTGTGCGTGTTGTGTGAGTGGGCGTGGCTCATCAGTGCAGTTAAATTCACTACTGTTCACTCGCAAATGAATCCTTTTGACTTTTTACTTCAGAGTTTTGACAGAACCATCTGACCAAGTGATGGATTCAGCGAGTACGCCAGGATTACAGGAGATGTTCGCCAGCAACAGTGCCAGTATGGATCGGCAGGACGAACACATCGTCGCCACTGGTCGGGCGATACAGGCTCTGGTAACGCAGCTGTCCAAGCTCACCTCTCAACTACAACAACTGAGAGCTCCAACATCAACCATCTAGAGCTGCGCATCCCTAGACCAGAGAGGTATTCCGGCGAGCCTAATCTCTGTAGATCCTTCCTGACGAAGTGCTCCATTTTCTTTCTCTCTCCAGCCGGTCACCTTCGCTTCTGAGCAGTCTAAGGTGGCACTGGTAATGACTTTGCTCTCCGGGCACGCGGCTCTGTGGGGAACGGCTGTGTGGGAGAACCAACACCTCTGCAGTTCCTCGTCCCACGCACTCGGGGAAGAGATGAGGCGGATGTTCGACCGTGCGGTCGCGGGCCTCGAGGCGGCTCGTCAACTCACCGACCTTCGTCAGAACAACAATACCGTCTCCGATTACTGCATCGAGTTCCAGATGTTAACGGCCGAGTGCAGATGGAACGAGGAGGCGCAGTGGGATGTGTTCCTGCATGAGTTGACTGACCGTGTTCAAAGGGAGATCTACACCCTGGAGCTACCCAATTGGCCCTGCGTGTGGATGCGCGTTTGCAGCAGAGAGAGAACCGATCGCACCAGGATCCAGTACCTGAGTTCTTGGAGTATCCCGGCTCCAGGAGTGTGAACACGGTCAGTCCTCCGAACGATCCAGAACCCATGCAGGCAATAGCCTAGCAAGCCTGGCAGTAGGACGGAGGCTACTGTCAGGTGGGCTTTCCATGACCAGAACCTCGTCCACCACTCTCCTCCCGGTAAGACTGCAATGGGCAGACCAATTCCACAACTGCCAGGTATTCGGGGGCTGTGGGCAACCTGATGGACTTTTCTTTGGCCAGGAGACTTCACATTCCCGTCACATCCTTGGAACACGTCATCTCCGTCAACGTACTCAATGGGCAAGAACTCTCGGGTATCACTCACTCCATCACCCTCACTACCTCCGGCAACCACACTGAAAGGACTTCATTTCTCCTCACTGAGTCACCTCTGGTTGCCGTTGTCCTGGGGCACCCATGGTTGGTGAAACACAGACCCAGGATAGAGTGGGGACAGAACTCTGTTTCTGCCTGGAGTGTTCCATGTTATGCCTCATTTTTCTCGTCTGCCTGTTCGTCTGTCTCTAGTTCTGTGTTGCAGGAGGAACCAGTGACTCTGTCAAAAGTGCCACCGGAGTATCTCGACCTGAAGGAAGTGTTCAGTGCTTCTCTTCAAGTCAAGTCATCTTCATTTGTATAGCGCTTTTAACAATGTAGATTGTAGTTGCAGTTTTTTAACAAGCGGTTAAATCATAGCCAGCTTAAAGGTTTTTGGCACGTATCCTAGAGACAAAGACGAATTAATGATATTAAGAAAAGGATCTATGACATCTGGAGGCATCTTTCAGTAGCTTAGTCGGGATATAGGGCCGAGTTAATTTCGTTAACGAAGACGACGATGAAAAATGTTGGTTAACGACAAGCTAAACTAATATCTGATGATTAAAACTATGACGAAATGTATGCCGTTTAATTGTTAACAAGACGAGACAGGACTAGATGTTAATTAAGAAATATCGGACATTCAAAATACATGATGTCTTCATATCATCATAGGCTGTCTTTCATGTGCTTCCCTTCTCCTTGAGGGCGTCTGCACTCTGTCTGCGACTGTCCTTCTCAGGCAGGCAGCCGCAGCGGACGTCACGGGTACGGGTAGTCTAGGTTACAATGGCTTCAGCATTAGGAAGGAAAAGAAGAATCGACATATGGAAGCATTTCTTTTACAACTCATCTGAAGGGAAGACATTGTGCAATGTCACAGTCACAGAACACGGAGAAAAGCCATGTGGGTATAAATTATGCGGAAAGAGTACAACAAACTTAAAAAGGCATCTGAAAGGACATCACCCTGCTGTTTATGCATCCTCCGTCACGGTAAGTAAACTAACTGTGTAAAATCTTATGTAAAAACTTTTCTTAACGTCAGTTCAGTGTTACTGAATGTGTCAACATAAGTATATTCGGTAGCAATGTTGGCTTAGCCAAGAAGCGATATTTTTCTTACAAAATACGTTCTTTTGTAGCTTTTAGGATGTTTTTAGTGAGTAATTGCAAATCCAATCTTCTTTCTCTTCAACCAGGTCCAAGAGAAGACTACACAAAAACAGCAACAGGGTGCAAAAACACAATCAACTATACCGGTGGCATTCTCATCAGTGTCAAAATATAAAGCAGATACGCCAGAACAAATCTCTAAAGAAAAGATGATTGCCCAGTGGATTGGATGCTCCACTCTACCTGGTCGTACAGTTGAGGGTGATGATTTTATGCTTATGATAGAGAGCATAGATACGAAGTTAGCAGTGTCTAAGAAAACAAAAATAAACAACTTAGTTGACCAACTTTACAATGACGAAAAACTAAAATTCAGAGAACAACTTGCCACAGCTCACAAAATAAACTTAGGGCTGGACATATGGACGAAAAGAGGACTTACAGCATAATTTCTAGCCATTAGTGCATGCTACTTTTGTCCTCAGGAGGAAAAAGCGAAGCATATACTACTGAATCTGGTTCAGCTGTAGATGAGAGCAAAGAAGATGAAAGCCAACCTCGACCAAAGCTTCAAGTGCTTCCTTAATCCCAGTGATTCAAAGATCTCACCCCTCGCTATTGCTGCATGGTTCCTCGATCCAACGGTCTCAGCTGATGCACTCATTGAAAATGACGACGAACACATTCAAGAGCTACTGAGTAGAGCAAAAAAATTACATTGCTCAAATGGTGTACCCTGTAATACAGGAGGAAGCTGTTGAAAATGAGGCAGAAGACAAGAGATGTGAGGAAAATGAGCCACAGGCAAAGGGACCCAGATTTAGATTTCTAAGTAAAAAAGTAAGTGCAAACCGCCATCTCCTAGCCAAAGCTCACTGTCAGGCAGGAAATTAAAAAATTAAAGGAGCAGCTGTCACAGCCCATAAATGAAGGGACTGCCTTTGACTTTTGGGCTGCACAATGCTCTACCTATCAGCTTCTAAAACCCCTAGCCCACGACCTTCTCTCTGTGCCTGCATCTCAGGCATTTGCTGAAAGAGTTTTCAGTATCACAGGTGACCTGAGTCAGGGCCGTCGGAATCGACCCAGGTTGATTTTGGAAAGAGGCGCTTTTCTAAAAATGAATCGGTGTCAGTAGCCTGCCAAAAGGCTGAAAGTTGTTACTATTATTGATATCCTAGTTTGCTTTAAAGGATAATTCCGGTATTTAACAGTTTGAGTCTATTTTGTAGTTTGTTTTGGATGAACTAGAGTGGTCGACACAGAAATTTTGACAATGGTTCCTGTCTCGACTTTTTGACTATTTTAGAATCGCCTTTGACCACTTCAGAGTGGCAGTCTATGGGCATGCACAAACATGTCCTTAAAACAACCCTTAGCGTTTGTTTCAAAACTGTGCAACTCACCGAGTGGTTAGTGGTGCTCGTTGATGATTAAAAACCAATATGTCGTCAAAATGTATGATTCCATTCCGTTTATTTTGCTATAGTGGAACTATTTTTTCAGATACCTCACAACCGCGTATAAACTTCCACTCGATATTTGAGTCTGAAGCATTAGCACATTCCTGACCACTTAATGGCGACAACCACTTTGCCGTACAAGGACGCTGTACGGAACTCGGTGTCTAGCACATAGACAGTAAAAAAAAGACGGAGAACCGAACGAAAAGACTACAACCAAATGTAAACAGCCTCCCGTTTCCGGTAGCGCAGTAATATCAACGAGCAATGAGTCCTCCAACAGAAATCAATGGGATTTTACAAAATGCCAAATAAAACACGACAGAAACTTCATTTCACTACACTACTTGTTTTGGAACACCAACAAGCAACCACTCGGTGAGTTGTACAGTTTTGAAAATGAATGTTTAGGGTTGTTCTAAGGACATGTTTGTGCATACCCATAGACTTCCATTCTGAAGCTGTCAAAGGCGATTCTAAAACAGTCAAAAAGTCGAGACAGGAACCATTGTAAAAATGTTTGTGTTCACCACTCTAGTTTATCCAAAACAAACTACAAAATAGACTCAAAGTGTTAAATACCGGAATTATCCTTTAAGATGTCACCTTTACGCTGATGTTAGGCCACGTTTATCTTGTTGGCACTTGTACACTTTCAACTTTTTTTTTGTAGGTAGTAGAAGATTTTAAAGCAAGTGTTGTGTTCAAGTAATTTTTTGCAAGTTATTACCTCTGCCAATAACTTTTCACTGGCACATTTTTGATCCATGTAGGGTATATAAAGGAAGGTTTAACAAACCTAAATTTGTTAATAAACGACTCTCTCAGCCTGTAACTTTTTTGTTTAAGATTTCAAACGTTATTTTGCTTCCAAATGTGTACAGCCTTAATGGTTTTATCGCATTATGCTTAAAAATACTGTACTTGAATGAACAGAACAATAGTTTAAAGTACTGTCCTCTTGAATGCACTGGCAGAGTGATATGTCAGACTCAGGAATATGTTCATCAGCCATTGCACTGACTGCGTTTGAATGTGTGTTCATTTGTTGCACTTTTCTTTGAAGTTTCAAAATAAATGCTGTTTTTTTACTTGATTCTTGAACTATAATAACCCTTCAATCCTTAATGTATGATCCTACCTTATAAATTAGCAGACAGCACAGCATATAGGCTAACTAACTATGGGAAAAGGGATATTTAAAAAAATTGCACAAGTGCTACTGCTAAGAGTACAATTTATAAACAGCCTGTTACCTTGATTCAAATTTCTCAAAATTGTATTGGTCTACTCTAAAGAGAAAAAAAATATAACTATTTTTGACTAAAGACTACATATAAAATGGCTACCAAAAGTAATGTTGGTAATTGCAGTTTGACAAAGAGTACTAACTAAAAGTTGACAAAAATGCAATTACTTTTTGGTCGGCTAAAACTAGACTAAAACTATGAAAGACAAAAATAACAAAAATGTGACTAAGACTAGAATGCATTTTCGTCTGAAGATGAAGACTAAGACAATCAAAAATGGCTGTAAAAACTAACACTGGTATAGGGTCTAACATACAAGTTGTCGATTTAGATGAATTAACGTGTTTGCAAAATTATTCCTCTCCTAAAGCAACATATGAATCATATTTTTCCTCAGGGAGACTACAATGCACTCCCTGATGCGATACTGTAGTAGACGGTTGCATAGTTATAACTTTGTCCCTGATATTATCGATCTAAGATTATCGACCCAAATTACCCTTAGCTTAGGAGACAGCGGTTACTGTCGTAGATCACGTCTTTCGCATTCATGGCCTCCCGACTGATGTGGTTTCCGACAGAGGGCCCCCATTTATATCAAAATTTTGGAGAGAGTTTTGTCGATTACTGGGGGCAAGTGTTAATTTGTCTTCTGGGTTTCATCCCCAGACTAACGGTCAAGCTGAGCGAGCCAACCAAGATCTAGAAAGAGATCGATCTAGAAACATTTTACAATGTTTGGCGTCTCAGAATCCTTCCTCCTGGAGCCAACTTATCTCTTGGGTTGAGTACGCTCATAACTCGTTACCAGTATCGTCCACGGGCCTATCACCGTTTCAGTGTAGTCTAGGTTACTAAGTTTTCCACTCTGCCAGAAAATCTACTAAGGGTACCAGCCTCTCGAGACTGGCCTCTAGTGTAACTTGAGCAGCAAACACAGCGCCCTGTAATGGCGCACCGGCAGGGAACGACTGGTTTGACTGCTCTGAAACCCTCCTCAGAGGGAGCGAGCGTCCCTCGGGAAAGCGCTCGCTGGGACCGTCTACGCCCCGGCATAAAGGCGGGGTTGGCAGAACGGCCCCCTGAGGGCACAGAGGAAGAATGGGCACCGTAAAGGGAGGTGAACTCCTTTCCGCCTCGGTGGGGACCACCCTCAGCATCCTGAACGCCTCGGCGTCAGGACTTCTTCTTAGCCGAAGCCTTCTTAGACAATAACACTGTCCTCAGATCAGGCCTATTGCTAGAAGGCTTCGGCTGAGAGTGCCGCACCTGAGCCCACTGTCCAGCACGGGGAGCACGAGACGCGACACTCTGCTTCTGCTGCGCTCTATGAGATGAACTTGTAAACGGCCGGGGCTGCTCCCGCCCAGCAGCCCCAGAGACGTGAACTTTTAACGGGAGAAATTTTTTGAAAGCTGCAGCTTGTTTTTTCTCTTCCTGGAATTTGTCCATAACAGAATTAACAGCTTCGCCAAATAACCCCGAAGGAGAAAGAGGAGCATCTAAAAGAAACGTTTTTTCTTTCTCTTTCATGTTAGTTTGATTTAACCAAAGATGTCTTTCTGCGGCCACCAGAGCTGCCATAGATCGACCCATTAGCTTGGCCGATTCTCTGGTGGCGCGCAGGGATAAATCAGCAGCCTGACGCAGTTCTCGAATTACGTCAGCACTGACTTCCTCACTCTCACTCACGTCCTTTAGCAGGTCAGCCTGGTATGCCTGCAAGATTGACATTGTATGCAGGCATGACGCAGCCTGACCTGCAGCCGAATACGCTTTACCCACCAAAGCAGATGTATTTCTGAGGGGCTTGGTGGGTAATACCGGTGTTTTAAAAGATGAAGCCGCCTCGGGAGAGAGATGGCTCGCGAGCGTCTCTTCCACGCGAGGCAAAGCGCCATAACCATAAAATTTAGCCCCCATTATATTAGAATATGTAGATGTCTGGGGACAAAATATTCTATATGAAACCGGTTTCTTCCACGATCTCGACACCTCAGTGTGGAGATCGTTAAAGAACGGCAGACACCGGCGTGGAGGCTGCACACTTGACGGCAAAAATCTTTCATCTAATTTAGATCTAGAAACAGACTCCTGTCTAGTCACTGGCCACTCAATACTGAGTTTATCAACAGCCCTAGTCAAAACCTCCATTAATTCATCACTTTCGGGAGTGTGGGGTGGCGAATCCTCCACTTCTCCCTCAACACTGACAACATCCAGCTCCTCAGAACTGGATAGCTGCAGTGTTGGTGCCTCAACCCGAGCGGAAGAAACCGCAGCGCGTGCTTCTGAACTCGGGACTGAGGCACTGGATCTCACAGGTGAAGGGAGAGATAAGGCAGCGCCCGTCTCAACCCCCGCTGAAAGATCCATCTGCGATCCCCACGATAAGCGCCGCCGCTCTGCCTCAACAGAAGCGGGACCAGAACCGTGGGGAGCGCGCACCGAACCGCTCTCCTCAAAGAGCGCTCGGCGGGAGCGGAGCGTCCTTAACGGCAGACGCTCGCAATGCTCACAGTCATCTCCCTCGAGAGCTGACTGGGCATGCTGCACTCCCAAACAAACAACACAAAGAACGTGTGTATCCCCACCCGTTAAATAGCGCGGGCAGGGAGTAACACACTTCTTAAATTGCTGCTCGTTCGCCATTCTCTCAAATATATATATATATATATATATATATATATATATATACAAGCGCATTAGCTTCTGTGCCTTCAGTCGCGCTACATGTGAATCTGTCCCTGTGTGATATTGTCTGTCCTACATACTCTGCACCACACAAACAATTTATATATATATATATATATATATATATATATATATATATATATAAATTGTTTATAAATTGTTTATATAAATATATATAAATTGTTTGTGTGGTGCAGAGTATGTAGGACAGACAATATCACACAGGGACAGAAGGCACAGAAGCTAATGCGCTTGTGTTTTGGGGTGCTTTTATAGTTCCTGGTCGATGACGTCACCCGCCTATGACGTTTCATCTCTCTATTGGACTGATTCCATACGTGCTTCATGACGCACAACGCAGGGGCGTTCCCACAGCGTTTGACGCAGCTCGAAGTTCCCTTGAAAGGGAACTATACATACATGCAATGATATTTTCACATCTATCATATTGCGTCACATCATGGTCACAAACTAAATTAAAACCTATTTTCTCAATTTACAAACAGGCAATAAAAATTATGGACCGGAAGAATATGAGAAGGCATCATTGTGATGTTTTAAGAAAGCATAAGCTTCTTGACTTTGACAGTTTTATTGATTTTATTTATCTCAAACTGGTCTTTAAATGTCTAAATAAACATGTTTCACCACTGTTTTCTAAATTATTCAGTAGGCATCAAAGTTCTCATAGGGTGAACACACGAGCCACTATCAGAGGTGACTGTCTTGTCCCAAACTACAAGACCTCTTTTGGTCAGTCTGCTTTCTCTGCAAAGGGAATGCTTTACCTACTAATTTAAAACTAGAGACCGATGTCAATGCTTTTAACAGAGGACTTAAACAATGGCTAAAAACAAAACAACAGTGCTCAAATGAATAACCTACTGAGATATTTTCTGATGCTTTTGCTTTATAACTTATGTATGTAAATAATTTTGAATATATGTTTTTTTTTAATCTGTAATCATATGGTATGTTTTCTTTATCCTTTTTTGTTAGTATTGTTAATTACTTTTGTTATCAGTATTGTTATTGTATTTTCTTTCTAAAAGCCTCCCTTGGACAGGTGTTGAAAATTAGCATGTGTGCTAAAACACCCAAGCAAATGCATATGGTCTGTCCAATGTAATTGTAATGTCCATGTAAATAAATAAAATAAAAACAAAAACAAATAGCTGTTTTCTATTTTAATATATTTTAAAAAACTATATGTATTCCAATGATTCAGCATCGTTACTCTGGTCTTCAGTGTCACATGATCCTTCAGAAATCATTCTAATATGATGATTTGCTGCTCAAGAATCATTTCTTATTATTATCAATGTTGAAAACAGTTTTGCTACTTATTATTGTTGTGGAAACCGTGATGCATTTTTTCAGGATTTTTGATGAATGTAAAGTTCAAAAGAACAGCATTTATTTTAAATAGAAATATTTTGTAACAGTAGCTTTATTGTACTGTACACTATTAAACAGCATTTGAACAGTTCCCTTTCAAGGGAACTCGCTCTGCATCGATTGACGCTAAGGGAATGCTTGCGTGATGATGTATTGAAGCACATGTAAAATCAGTCCAATGGTGTGACGGAACGTCAGAGGCGGGTGACATCATGAACCAGGAAACTATAAAGCCTGCCCAAACAAAACCGTGTCAGCTTCTGTGTCTTCACAAGCACTATATGTGAGATCTGTCCGTCTTGCATGCGCTTTTTTCACTCCTGCCCTCACTGCAGCCGCCTACTCTCACCTACATTTCAGGCGAGGCAAGGCGCATCTCAAACAAGCCTAATGACTCGCCATCGCTATGTGTGTGCGTGTTGTGTGAGTGGGCGTGGCTCATCAGTGCAGTTAAATTCACTACTGTTCACTCGCAAATGAATCCTTTTGACTTTTTACTTCAGAGTTTTGACAGAACCATCTGACCAAGTGATGGATTCAGCGAGTACGCCAGGATTACAGGAGATGTTCGCCAGCAACAGTGCCAGTATGGATCGGCAGGACGAACACATCGTCGCCACTGGTCGGGCGATACAGGCTCTGGTAACGCAGCTGTCCAAGCTCACCTCTCAACTACAACAACTGAGAGCTCCAACATCAACCATCTAGAGCTGCGCATCCCTAGACCAGAGAGGTATTCCGGCGAGCCTAATCTCTGTAGATCCTTCCTGACGAAGTGCTCCATTTTCTTTCTCTCTCCAGCCGGTCACCTTCGCTTCTGAGCAGTCTAAGGTGGCACTGGTAATGACTTTGCTCTCCGGGCACGCGGCTCTGTGGGGAACGGCTGTGTGGGAGAACCAACACCTCTGCAGTTCCTCGTCCCACGCACTCGGGGAAGAGATGAGGCGGATGTTCGACCGTGCGGTCGCGGGCCTCGAGGCGGCTCGTCAACTCACCGACCTTCGTCAGAACAACAATACCGTCTCCGATTACTGCATCGAGTTCCAGATGTTAACGGCCGAGTGCAGATGGAACGAGGAGGCGCAGTGGGATGTGTTCCTGCATGAGTTGACTGACCGTGTTCAAAGGGAGATCTACACCCTGGAGCTACCCAATTGGCCCTGCGTGTGGATGCGCGTTTGCAGCAGAGAGAGAACCGATCGCACCAGGATCCAGTACCTGAGTTCTTGGAGTATCCCGGCTCCAGGAGTGTGAACACGGTCAGTCCTCCGAACGATCCAGAACCCATGCAGGCAATAGCCTAGCAAGCCTGGCAGTAGGACGGAGGCTACTGTCAGGTGGGCTTTCCATGACCAGAACCTCGTCCACCACTCTCCTCCCGGTAAGACTGCAATGGGCAGACCAATTCCACAACTGCCAGGTATTCGGGGGCTGTGGGCAACCTGATGGACTTTTCTTTGGCCAGGAGACTTCACATTCCCGTCACATCCTTGGAACACGTCATCTCCGTCAACGTACTCAATGGGCAAGAACTCTCGGGTATCACTCACTCCATCACCCTCACTACCTCCGGCAACCACACTGAAAGGACTTCATTTCTCCTCACTGAGTCACCTCTGGTTGCCGTTGTCCTGGGGCACCCATGGTTGGTGAAACACAGACCCAGGATAGAGTGGGGACAGAACTCTGTTTCTGCCTGGAGTGTTCCATGTTATGCCTCATTTTTCTCGTCTGCCTGTTCGTCTGTCTCTAGTTCTGTGTTGCAGGAGGAACCAGTGACTCTGTCAAAAGTGCCACCGGAGTATCTCGACCTGAAGGAAGTGTTCAGTGCTTCTCTTCAAGTCAAGTCATCTTCATTTGTATAGCGCTTTTAACAATGTAGATTGTAGTTGCAGTTTTTTAACAAGCGGTTAAATCATAGCCAGCTTAAAGGTTTTTGGCACGTATCCTAGAGACAAAGACGAATTAATGATATTAAGAAAAGGATCTATGACATCTGGAGGCATCTTTCAGTAGCTTAGTCGGGATATAGGGCCGAGTTAATTTCGTTAACGAAGACGACGATGAAAAATGTTGGTTAACGACAAGCTAAACTAATATCTGATGATTAAAACTATGACGAAATGTATGCCGTTTAATTGTTAACAAGACGAGACAGGACTAGATGTTAATTAAGAAATATCGGACATTCAAAATACATGATGTCTTCATATCATCATAGGCTGTCTTTCATGTGCTTCCCTTCTCCTTGAGGGCGTCTGCACTCTGTCTGCGACTGTCCTTCTCAGGCAGGCAGCCGCAGCTGACGTCACGGGTACGGGTAGTCTAGGTTACAATGGCTTCAGCATTAGGAAGGAAAAGAAGAATCGACATATGGAAGCATTTCTTTTACAACTCATCTGAAGGGAAGACATTGTGCAATGTCACAGTCACAGAACACGGAGAAAAGCCATGTGGGTATAAATTATGCGGAAAGAGTACAACAAACTTAAAAAGGCATCTGAAAGGACATCACCCTGCTGTTTATGCATCCTCCGTCACGGTAAGTAAACTAACTGTGTAAAATCTTATGTAAAAACTTTTCTTAACGTCAGTTCAGTGTTACTGAATGTGTCAACATAAGTATATTCGGTAGCAATGTTGGCTTAGCCAAGAAGCGATATTTTTCTTACAAAATACGTTCTTTTGTAGCTTTTAGGATGTTTTTAGTGAGTAATTGCAAATCCAATCTTCTTTCTCTTCAACCAGGTCCAAGAGAAGACTACACAAAAACAGCAACAGGGTGCAAAAACACAATCAACTATACCGGTGGCATTCTCATCAGTGTCAAAATATAAAGCAGATACGCCAGAACAAATCTCTAAAGAAAAGATGATTGCCCAGTGGATTGGATGCTCCACTCTACCTGGTCGTACAGTTGAGGGTGATGATTTTATGCTTATGATAGAGAGCATAGATACGAAGTTAGCAGTGTCTAAGAAAACAAAAATAAACAACTTAGTTGACCAACTTTACAATGACGAAAAACTAAAATTCAGAGAACAACTTGCCACAGCTCACAAAATAAACTTAGGGCTGGACATATGGACGAAAAGAGGACTTACAGCATAATTTCTAGCCATTAGTGCATGCTACTTTTGTCCTCAGGAGGAAAAAGCGAAGCATATACTACTGAATCTGGTTCAGCTGTAGATGAGAGCAAAGAAGATGAAAGCCAACCTCGACCAAAGCTTCAAGTGCTTCCTTAATCCCAGTGATTCAAAGATCTCACCCCTCGCTATTGCTGCATGGTTCCTCGATCCAACGGTCTCAGCTGATGCACTCATTGAAAATGACGACGAACACATTCAAGAGCTACTGAGTAGAGCAAAAAAATTACATTGCTCAAATGGTGTACCCTGTAATACAGGAGGAAGCTGTTGAAAATGAGGCAGAAGACAAGAGATGTGAGGAAAATGAGCCACAGGCAAAGGGACCCAGATTTAGATTTCTAAGTAAAAAAGTAAGTGCAAACCGCCATCTCCTAGCCAAAGCTCACTGTCAGGCAGGAAATTAAAAAATTAAAGGAGCAGCTGTCACAGCCCATAAATGAAGGGACTGCCTTTGACTTTTGGGCTGCACAATGCTCTACCTATCAGCTTCTAAAACCCCTAGCCCACGACCTTCTCTCTGTGCCTGCATCTCAGGCATTTGCTGAAAGAGTTTTCAGTATCACAGGTGACCTGAGTCAGGGCCGTCGGAATCGACCCAGGTTGATTTTGGAAAGAGGCGCTTTTCTAAAAATGAATCGGTGTCAGTAGCCTGCCAAAAGGCTGAAAGTTGTTACTATTATTGATATCCTAGTTTGCTTTAAAGGATAATTCCGGTATTTAACAGTTTGAGTCTATTTTGTAGTTTGTTTTGGATGAACTAGAGTGGTCGACACAGAAATTTTGACAATGGTTCCTGTCTCGACTTTTTGACTATTTTAGAATCGCCTTTGACCACTTCAGAGTGGCAGTCTATGGGCATGCACAAACATGTCCTTAAAACAACCCTTAGCGTTTGTTTCAAAACTGTGCAACTCACCGAGTGGTTAGTGGTGCTCGTTGATGATTAAAAACCAATATGTCGTCAAAATGTATGATTCCATTCCGTTTATTTTGCTATAGTGGAACTATTTTTTCAGATACCTCACAACCGCGTATAAACTTCCACTCGATATTTGAGTCTGAAGCATTAGCACATTCCTGACCACTTAATGGCGACAACCACTTTGCCGTACAAGGACGCTGTACGGAACTCGGTGTCTAGCACATAGACAGTAAAAAAAAGACGGAGAACCGAACGAAAAGACTACAACCAAATGTAAACAGCCTCCCGTTTCCGGTAGCGCAGTAATATCAACGAGCAATGAGTCCTCCAACAGAAATCAATGGGATTTTACAAAATGCCAAATAAAACACGACAGAAACTGCATTTCACTACACTACTTGTTTTGGAACACCAACAAGCAACCACTCGGTGAGTTGTACAGTTTTGAAAATGAATGTTTAGGGTTGTTCTAAGGACATGTTTGTGCATACCCATAGACTTCCATTCTGAAGCTGTCAAAGGCGATTCTAAAACAGTCAAAAAGTCGAGACAGGAACCATTGTAAAAATGTTTGTGTTCACCACTCTAGTTTATCCAAAACAAACTACAAAATAGACTCAAAGTGTTAAATACCGGAATTATCCTTTAAGATGTCACCTTTACGCTGATGTTAGGCCACGTTTATCTTGTTGGCACTTGTACACTTTCAACTTTTTTTTTGTAGGTAGTAGAAGATTTTAAAGCAAGTGTTGTGTTCAAGTAATTTTTTGCAAGTTATTACCTCTGCCAATAACTTTTCACTGGCACATTTTTGATCCATGTAGGGTATATAAAGGAAGGTTTAACAAACCTAAATTTGTTAATAAACGACTCTCTCAGCCTGTAACTTTTTTGTTTAAGATTTCAAACGTTATTTTGCTTCCAAATGTGTACAGCCTTAATGGTTTTATCGCATTATGTTTAAAAATACTGTACTTGAATGAACAGAACAATAGTTTAAAGTACTGTCCTCTTGAATGCACTGGCAGAGTGATATGTCAGACTCAGGAATATGTTCATCAGCCATTGCACTGACTGCGTTTGAATGTGTGTTCATTTGTTGCACTTTTCTTTGAAGTTTCAAAATAAATGCTGTTTTTTTACTTGATTCTTGAACTATAATAACCCTTCAATCCTTAATGTATGATCCTACCTTATAAATTAGCAGACAGCACAGCATATAGGCTAACTAACTATGGGAAAAGGGATATTTAAAAAAATTGCACAAGTGCTACTGCTAAGAGTACAATTTATAAACAGCCTGTTACCTTGATTCAAATTTCTCAAAATTGTATTGGTCTACTCTAAAGAGAAAAAAAATATAACTATTTTTGACTAAAGACTACATATAAAATGGCTACCAAAAGTAATGTTGGTAATTGCAGTTTGACAAAGAGTACTAACTAAAAGTTGACAAAAATGCAATTACTTTTTGGTCGGCTAAAACTAGACTAAAACTATGAAAGACAAAAATAACAAAAATGTGACTAAGACTAGAATGCATTTTCGTCTGAAGATGAAGACTAAGACAATCAAAAATGGCTGTAAAAACTAACACTGGTATAGGGTCTAACATACAAGTTGTCGATTTAGATGAATTAACGTGTTTGCAAAATTATTCCTCTCCTAAAGCAACATATGAATCATATTTTTCCTCAGGGAGACTACAATGCACTCCCTGATGCGATACTGTAGTAGACGGTTGCATAGTTATAACTTTGTCCCTGATATTATCGATCTAAGATTATCGACCCAAATTACCCTTAGCTTAGGAGACAGCGGTTACTGTCGTAGATCACGTCTTTCGCATTCATGGCCTCCCGACTGATGTGGTTTCCGACAGAGGGCCCCCATTTATATCAAAATTTTGGAGAGAGTTTTGTCGATTACTGGGGGCAAGTGTTAATTTGTCTTCTGGGTTTCATCCCCAGACTAACGGTCAAGCTGAGCGAGCCAACCAAGATCTAGAAAGAGATCGATCTAGAAACATTTTACAATGTTTGGCGTCTCAGAATCCTTCCTCCTGGAGCCAACTTATCTCTTGGGTTGAGTACGCTCATAACTCGTTACCAGTATCGTCCACGGGCCTATCACCGTTTCAGTGTAGTCTAGGTTACCAGCCACCTATTTTTCCTAGTCTGGAATCCGAAGTCGCAGTTCCCTCTGCTCACACTTTCGTCCAGAGGTGTCTTCCCACATGGAGGAGACTCTCCTCCAGGTGGGGGCGCACACCAAGGCTCAGGCTGATCGCCACCGGCTGAAGCCTCCCGTATACGTCATGGTCAAAAAGTGTGGCTTTCTTCCAAGAACATTCCTCTTTGCTCCGTTAGTAATAAACTGGCTCCCAAATGTATCGGCCCGTTCCCTGTCACTAAGATCCTTAGCCCAGTGGCAGTCCGCCTCAAATTCCCTCCTGCGTACAGGAGAATTCATTCCGTTTTTCATGTGTCTAAATTAAAACCCGTGTTTCATTCCCACATTAATCTGCCTGCCCCGGTTCCCCCACCGCCGCGTCTCGTAGATGGGGAACCAACCTATACGGTTCATCGTATTCTGGACTCGAGATGGAGGGGATGCGGATTTCAGTACTTGGTGGACTGGGAGGGTTACGGTCCGGAGGAGAGAAGTTGGGTTCCTGCTAGGGACATCCTGGATCACTCCCTTATTGATGATTACAATCAACGGGTAAGTTCCCCTGGGAGCGCCAGGAGGCGGGGGTACTGTCACGGTTCATGGTTTCATTGACTCGCCCTCGCTATGTGTGTGCGTGTTGTGTGAGTGGGCGTGGCTCATCAGTGAGGCTGATTAGCACAGCTGATGAGCTGATCAGCGCCAGCTGTTTTGAATGTGGATGTCCTATATATTGTTTGTTACTTCGTCCTGTATTTGTCAGATGGTTGTTGAGGCTCACCAGGAATTATCTCACTGTGTTTCTCCTGCGTTTCCAGTCCTGTTCATATGCAGTGGATTTCCTGACTTTTCCCTGTAGATTAACTGCCTGTTCCTGGATCTACGTCTGCCCATTGCATCCCTGCGTTACCGAGCCCTGGATCTTCTTCTGCCTGCCTCCACTCTGACCTGCACTACTACCTACTGACTCTTGAATGAATAAATTCACTACTGTCCACTCGCAACTGAATCCTTTTGACTTTTTCCTTCAGAGTTATGATGGATTATTCATAAACATAATGACCTGGGCTTTAACCTACAGTATTGTATGTGCATAATGTAAACTTTGCAAGTTTCAAAATCCAGAAACATGACTACAACTGTAGAAACATGAGTTCACTTACATGTCTATATCACTATACAAAAGCTTCCAATGTGCTGTTCACAGTCCATGTGTGAGAATAAGTCTAATTTGTTAAAAAAAAAACACACAACAACGTAACAAAATAAAATCAGTAGATCAGTAACGGTGTTGTATTTTAGAATTGAATAGTCTCAGATATCTCATAGCCATGTTTTCAGATTTTAAGGGTGATGACAGCTGAGGTAATCGCAGATATTTCAGAGGGCTGAGATGAATGACAGAGAGGCTGAAGGCTCCCTAAATAGGGTCCACCAACACCTTTGGTCTAATGAGTTCCCATACTCCAGTGAAGTGTCATGAATGGGATTATAGTAGGAAGTCTTATTCTCTTCACTCTCACAACAGATTCTTTTACATCTGAAGAGCATAAGTGAGATTAAAAACAGATTAACAATCATCTGAACAACTAGAGATTAGGGATGAGAGAAAGCATCCCATAATGTCTCGTCACAGATGAATCTGTGGTATGTTTCCATTATAGCAAAGGTTTAATTTGTGAGATTAAAAAAGATGAACAATCACCTGAAAAGCAAGGTGAAAGTAACCAATTGAGATAATTAATTGGGGCATGTCCTATAACATCTCTATTCAAAGTAAAAGCACCAAATCGGCTGGTGTGAAATCATCTAACCAGAAAGTTATCAGAACTTCTGGCTAACGTTCTGGCAAGGTTCTCTCAAAGTTAGGAACATTTTTCAGTAACGTTAATAGAACATTTTGTTCAGAGTTATTTGGTCTTTAATAATGTTCTCAAAACGCTAGCATAAAAAAATATTTATACATTGTTTATAAAACATTTTTTTTCTGAAACATTTTAGTAGAAAGATGGTCTAATGTTTAAAATGTTCAGAATATTCAGAGAACATTAAAAAGTAAGGTTCCCAACATTTGTATAACCAAAAAAAAAAAAAGTAAAAAAAAATCAAACTTTTCATAACTTGATGGGAACGTTAGCAAAATATTTTTGTTAGCTGGGTATCCAGCATTTAAAGGGAGCTTTAGAAAGATCTGGATCATGGAGATCATGGATAATTTCACGGGATCATAATTACAGTTCATAACCTGAAATATTTCCAATTTAACTTCCTTGTAGAACAAATAAAACAAGGAAATTAAACTGAAAAGAAGTTGAGCGTTTAAGCCAGTATAATGCTGTATATATAGACACAAACCCACACCTGCACACATGCATTAATGAGTTCAGATGTGTGCACACAAAACTTTATGGGTTTTCTGTTTGCTGTTGCACTGATTGGAAAGTCCCGTCCCTCAACAAAAACCTGCCAAGCAATATAGCACACAGAGCAAGTATGGTGACATGTTAGTATGTGAGGGGGGGGGGGGGGGGGGGGGCATAATACTTGATAATAACTTCAAGGACATATTCATAGATTGAATTATCAAAAATTATGTAATCAAAAATTATGTAATCATTCCAGATTGTCCAAAGATTTTAAAAAAAAATCAGTAAAAATAAAACAAAACTATATACTGACCTCAAAGGCTAATTTTATAATGTACATTTAATGATATACTTGTCTACCAAAAAAGTAATGTTTTTTTTTGTCTTTTTATTTTGAACATATGTGATTAATTTGTTTAATCAGCATAGCATGCAACTGACAGCCCTAATGATAACATATACTAGTATAAATGGTTAAAAAAAACAAAAGGCATGTTCACGTCTCATAAAAATACCAGACATACAGTATATTATGATTGAACCTGTATTGACACATCATTGTACAACTTTCTGCATTATTTAGGTATCTAGCGCAGCATTTAGGCCTTTGTTACGTCAACTGAAAATCTGAAAACCTCGATTGACCTGTGATTAATTGGGTAACTGATACAGTTCCTTGCACTAAGCCAAATTCATCCGTCCTGTTAAAAAAAAAAAAAATAAATGAACGTCATAAGATTGAATGCCTGCTGTGTCCTTTGGGATGAGGTTAACAATAGGTATACAAAGAGAGCAGAGTAAACAAAACATTAATAATGTCTTGTTTTGGCTTAAAGCCAAGTATGAGGTCAGAGTGAGTGGAGAAAGAAGAACACTATAGCCTGTTTGTTTTTTCATTATTATTGTTCCTCTAGGGTGTGACAATGACTCCTTGATCTGAGTTATGAAAAATATCCCATTCTGTGATTGAGACCAACAAATGCTAAAGCAGTATTAAAGCCTCTCATTCACATAATACATGTGGCAATTACCAGACATGGGCAGTATTTCAATTAAATGTATTTTAAATACGTATTTAATTACTTTAGTGTATTTTGTCATTTGTATTTTGCAGGTGTGGAAAAAATAAAATGTAGTTTGTAACAAAACATTTTGAGGGAGTGTATTTAGAGTATTTCAAATATCACCATAGTAAATTATATTGCCAAGTTGGTTGTACTTAAAAACAACTAGCCCAAATGACAATGGTTTAGGTTTCTCTTTTGTAGCATAGTTGTGTTATTGCTACTATTTTTGTTATCGACCTTTCAATAAAGTTCCTCATTAAAGCTGTTAATGCACATAACATATAGATTTATGGCTGTTTCCTCTCCCTTAGCCAGTGGTGAGGAAATGTCTCTCTACGCTTATTCAAGCCTTAAGGCACGAGTAGAGTAACGGTGATAATATGGCTACGTAGCCTACATCAAACACGTTTTGCTGTTAAGGGCAGCCTACCACACCATTGATGTGAACTTAGCTATACATGCCATTTACGTCAGAGGGAGCTATTTCAGGCCCTGTAGAGGGTAATTTGTTCGAATTTCACGAGGTGGCTAATTCGTAACAATTCATACGACCTCACTCATATTTTACGAGTTGCCAAATTCGTATGAATTCATACGAATGACCTACCCCTGACCCCGCCCCTAAACCTACCCATCACGTGGGTTTAGACAAATCGTACGAATCTGTACGAGTGAGGTCGTATGAATTCGTACGAATTAGCCACCTTTTAATCACTCGTACAAATTCCTACGAATTGGTCGTGAGATAGCGTTGCAGACGCCCATACTTTTTTTATTTTGCTACTTCGCCATTTTGAATTGACACATTTCTCATATTTGTGTTATTGCTGTGTTATTGACCTTTCAGCAGTAATAAAAAAAGACTTAAGATTATTTTTCACATCAGTATTTTGTATTTTATTTTGTTACATTTCATGAGCCAGTATTTGTATTTTGTAACAAAATAGTTTTTGATGTATTTGTGCCCACCTCTGGCAACTACATGTGTCAAAGTCTGGCATTTGACACATGTAATTGCGATCCTGAATCCCTATGTCATGACATCAGTGCACCAGCATTCTGTAAAGTCATTCCTGAATCATCAAACTCTTTCTGTATTGTAAGAATAAATGAATAAATGAGTAAATTAATCAATTCCCCAGACAAAACCCTTGCACTTGTAAAGAAGGCCCTATTTACTGAATTTAATCTCAAATTTCAAGTTGCAAGTTGTTTCTGTGTGATTCAAATTAAACAAATAAATAATATGTTGTAAAGATGTGGGTAGGTACCCTCTGTAGAAACACAAAACAACTTAAAAAGGGACTGAACTGAACTGACCCTAAATTATGCATTTTCTGAGCTTGCCACACAAATTGTGAACTCAAAAGCTAAATTTGTTATATTTGTTTGCAGTTTTGTATGCAGCTCAATCACAGGTCTGGCAGGTGATATACAGTACTCACAGGTCTGCTGTCTCTTGCTCTTGCGGGAGGTTTTGCTGGACTCACACCACACCGTCACACAGTCCTCCAGAAGCCTCAGGCTCCTGTCCTTCCTCCAACGCTGAGATCGAACCTTTACCATCTTTGATCCCTGCAGCATCACACGCACATCTTCATCGTCCAACACACCTATGACACACACACACACACACACACACACACACGCACGCACGCACACACACACACACACACACACACACACACACACACACACACACACACACACACACACACACACACACACATAACGGTAAAATAAACGCACCTTCTGTTATTTCTAGGTGTTTTCCACTCTGTCCAACACACCTGCTACATGCTGTAAATCTGAAGTGTCAAGTCTCCCAAGAGTTACACATGCTGTAATTCACTCATAATGTGCCATCCCAAGGTTGTTCTCATATTCAGGCTATTCAGCGACTAACACTTCCCAGCACTGAGTCATTCACTGCTTTGATATTTCATCCAAAATATGAACCAAAATCAACACATTACTGAAACATTACTTCCAAAATAAATATATATGTGCACACTCACACATACTGGAGATGTGAGAGCACTGGCAGGTCAGTCTACAGTCACAAACATGAGGAATGATGTCATCCCAGTGATGTAAGATGCCAATTTCTGTGTATCAACGTCAGCAGCAATGACTGCACGTATATGAAAAATGGAAGGCAAAATGAAGTTTTTTTTTCCTACTTTGCTTTTGTCATATTTTCATTCTTAATCATCAACAGTATGTTTGTTGTTTGCTCAGATTAAAATGGCTTTCTCTCCTCCACAGGCTTGTGCAAGCTTGGAAAAAGACTGTTCACTAAGAGCAACGATGGCAAAATTGGCAGTAGTGCACACAGCTCTTTACAGACTTTTCAAAACTAAGTTAAGCCTGGCGGTGCAGTCCATGTGCTACAATAGGCTGAACTGGAAAAAAAAGAAACGGAAAAAAAACAGGTTGAGGGAGGAATTCAGTTAAAAAAATGATTTGTGCTCGAGGAAATTGTGGCTTATTTGCACACGCTCTGTTGTTTTAGCGACAATTCACTAAAGGAATTAGGTAAAATCTTGCTGACTAAGATTAGCAAGCTAACAGCTTAGCCTGCTAACTTATTATTGCGCTGTGGTTAAGAAAAGTTCAATTGATATGAATTACTGCCACCAGAAAAAGCACACTAACATACACTACCAATCAAAAGTTTGGGGTTGGTACATGTCTTTAATTATTTGTTTACTCAGGCCATAATAGTTCAGCATTATTTGTGCCAGGCAGACAGTCATGTGAATAAGCCGCAGTCTAAAAGTTTGCACTGAGAAGAATGACAAAGTGCAGAGCTATTTTAGAGCATTGCATGCCTTTAACTGGATTGATCAGTTAATAATGCACAAGTTATCATACTGAAATACTGTATGCAAATGTTGTGCAAGCAGCTGTTTAGTGAATTCTCCCCTGATTCTCAGCCGAAGCTCAAAAAGACCTGAAAAAAAGATAAAGGTCACAATCACAGTGAAATGGCTGCTGCGCATTCTTTCACAGCATGGAGATTTGCTCTAGTCAACACTACTTCAAACCCTCTTATCTTCTTCAGCTCTCTGAAGTGTGATAAAACATAGTTTTCTTTCATTTTTAATATCTTTTCAGTCAATTAAATCAAAGAGAAAAATTGGAGTGACAGTAATGGACCTAGAAGTAAATAATATAAAAAGTTGGTGATCAACTGAAGATAAATGATTGAGAGAGGATATTGGCAGTGCAAACTCCCACAAACTGCTTCTGCTAAACAGTCAAGAGTGTTTGCAGCAAAGAGACCCTCACCACGGCAACCAGAATATAAAGACCCTGATATAGTCTCACTGACAAGCGTGTGTGTGTGTGTGTGTGTGTGTGTGTGTGTGTGTGTGTGTGTGTGTGTGTGTGTGTGTGTGTGTGTGTGTGTGTGTGTGTTAGTAAAAGACAGCACAGAGGTCAGGGGGGAAAGCTGAGGGATGGAGGGAGGGAGAGAGGGGGGGGGGGGGTGGGGGTTGTGTTATTTTGCTACTGGGAACACGGCAATGAAATGCCGTCCCAAACTAAAACTAAATCATGAACGCTTTTGTAAAATATATGATTTGAGGTCAAAAATGACCAAAACTACACATAGAAATGAATGGAACTTTTTTGAAAAACCCATTCATTTCAATGTATGTAATAGAATGTGTGTAATATAATTCTACAAGTAACAGAAATTAAGTTTTGACAAATATGCCCCTGAGAAGACTCCAGTCATATCAGCAGTGTTGTTATTGTTAACTAAAACTATTGTTCATTAAAAGAAAGCTGTAATAAAGAATTTAGATGAAAGTTTGAATTTAAAGGAAATTTTAAAAATATAAAAACATAAAATGTTCATGTATTAACCTTTTTTCTGTGTGAACAGCTTGTATTGAAACTTAAAATATGTGACCTTCCCCGACTTCTTAGGTTGTCAATGATAGCCTGATGATTTTAATCTGAAGGACTCGAGACGTTGGCCCAGTACAAAATGACACACTTCATGTGAACTTGCAGTCTTGTTGACTTACAATAGCCATTGCGTGTACGTGTCAGTTAAGTCCACAAGACTGTAGGGTATCCCAAATCCCAAATTCTGCAGAGCACACAAGCACCGTAGCAGACTTCTACTTGACAGTCAAAGAGGCATAACGTCACAAAAATGTGGACTTGGAGGAAGATTGCGAGGGCTTAGGGTACCATTTGGGACAGAGACGAATAATGTGACGTTTACGCGCAATAGTGTGGGTTTAGTGTGCATTAAGGGCAATGAGATTTAGTGTTTTTAAAGTCACCCTCTGGTGAAAATCAAGCTTTTAATGTTGTTTATATGTCTATGTGGGTTTTTTATATGCTTTAAGACAAACCATGTGCAAATTCGTCAGTCGGCACCATTGCTGAATATTTTCTCTTTAAAAGTGTAGTGAACCAAGCACAGTCTCAAAATTGCAGTTTAAGGCATGAATACTTTTTTTTCAAGGAAAAAACATTTAAATATGTAAGTTTGGTGATCAAAGATGAGTTTTAAGGGATACAATTATTGACTACAGGGACTTTAAGACCTGGGACATCTTGCACACTTACAGTACTTGCTGCGTGCACACGCTATCAAGTGGCCAAGACTGCAAGTGTGGGTATTTTGACCATGATATTAATGCTTATACAATGTTCAGAATAATACCAAGAGAGGTATTCTGTACTATAATGTCAATGGGTTATGCCAAGACAAGGGATTAATTCATACTATAGTCTCACATAGCCAGATCTATACAGTCAATAGTCTTAAATATTCTTTATATCAAACCATCATAACAGTGTAATATCACTTCATCTGTCGACATGGTGCCGATAAATTGCAGAGCTTGTGCAAACATATGCACATTGCTGTGATCTAATGCTTTCTTAACTGCTGCTTTCTCACCGCAGATTTTTGTTATGTGTTTATTTTGTTATTGAGAGAGGAAAGCACGCAGCTCATCTAAACGTCACTCTCAGCAGTGTGGACGGCGTCTGGATGTTCGTTAACAGTATATCACTGCAAAAGAATTTCCAAATTATAATTTTTTTACTTCTAAGCTAAGAACGTCACAGTGAGTATTTTGGGGCATTGAAATACATTCAGTCTCTTGTAGGGTACGTGTACACGAACGCGAGGACGAGCAATTCGTTGCTGGCTGCAGTTCAATTAACGGCCACCGGTGTCGCTAATAACAAGGATTTCTGAATTCTACATCTAACCCCTTTAAGTTAAAGAACTAAAATTGTATTAACACTAAAATAAACAATAAACTACAGCTGAACAGAAATATGAAAAACTAAAACATAAAATTACTAAAACTTAAAAAACTAAAAACTTAAAATATAGAAAGCTAATTCAAAATATTAATAAATAACACTATAATATTAAAGTAATACTAATATAACACTGCATATCAGAAGCCTAATAAAAGCTAATTTATTTTACACCAAGCGTGTCGCCTCGAAACCAAGCTGCAAAAAAAAATGGTTCATTTAGACATCTTCATGGCCGTGCTGTCACAATCACAAAAATGTATAGACTTTGCAAAGGGTTTAATGTCAAAAACCTGTAAGTGCAGCACAGACTACATCAGACATAATGATACTAATCATAATGATACAGTACTGAAAACAGGAGACTTAATTCTAAGGGTAAGTGAGAATGAGGAAGAGGAAGCGGTCATGCAAAATGAAAACTACCACTTCAGTTGATTTTTGGATGAAAAAACCTTGATTAACTTTAAAGTTCACTACTGTTCAAAACTTTGGGGTCAGCAAGATTTTTCTTTTTTTAGAAACTAATACTTTCATTCAGCAAGGATGCATTAAATTAATCAAAAGTGATTGTAAAGACACATAATGTTACAAAATATGTATATTTCAAATAAATGCTGTTATTTTAAACTTTTTTTATTTAAAAAATCATATTATGGTTTTCCACAAAAATAAGCAGCAAAACTGTTTTCAACATTGATAATAATATGAATATTTCTTGAGCAGCAAATCATCATATTAGAATGATTTCTGAAGGATCATGTGACACTGAAGACTGTAGTAATGATGCTAAAAATTCAGCTTTAACATCACAGGAATAAATTACATGTAAAATATTTAAAAAGAATTCTAATAATATTTCACAATTTTATTGTTTTTTATTGTATTCATTATCAAATAAATGTATCCTTTACATTAAAAACATCAACAAATTCTACAACCCCAAACTTTTTACTGGTAGTTCTTGTGTTCCTCTATTCTAGTCACTTTGAAAAGTGTCTACTAAATGCATACATTTAAACATAAATGTAGTATAGACTTCAGTGGAAAAAAAAGATGATTATAAAAAGTGAAGAGGTGTCTCATATTTTATTGCACACATGCAACATATACCCCCAGTTTCACAGACAAGACAGACAGACATGTTTGAGCTGTTTCAACTGAAATAAACTTGCACTGATATATCTTAAAATATGTCAGTGCCATTGTTTTGTCTCAAGATCCACACCAGTAATGGTTTTTTCTAAGGCACATTTATAAAACTACTTAATGTCCTGATTGAACTATAGCCTAATCCTGGTTTAATCTAAGCCCTGTCTGTGAAACCAGGCCTTAGACTATTACGGTTCCCTTCGGTTCACCTAAGGTGCATCTTGTCTATAGTAAGCATATCTATATTTAGAATAAATGTGGGGCAATTGCATGGATGACTTATTCTCTCTCGTTACTTGCAGAAGCACAAGTACATTAAACCAACTAGAGAAACTTGGGAGCAACTTAATATATATACATTTACATATACATCCATCACACTGGGTTTATCAGCAAATCTCATTTCTAAAACAACCTCTTAATTATTCCCACTGGAGTGCTGTATTCTGAAGTGCTGGCATAGTAACATTGAATCACGCCACTGAAGAGCACCAACTTGCACAGCCTCTTCATACAAGCCACTCAACATTATTTTACAAGTGCAATAAATCGAAACACTAATAATATTTCTAGAATATCTATTGACACAGCAGCTATGGCAGAGATAAATCAGCACTATGGCAGCCATGGAACAGGTCTTACTAAAACATTCAATAAAAAAACAAATTCTCCATATGTTGCTATGGAAAGTAATACTTATGAGCACAACATTAAGTACAGATAATTAAACTGAGGCAGGATTATCGCCCACTCGCAATAGTTCAAGCTAAGCTCTTTCTCAAGTAACTGCAGGCACAGTGCTTATGGAAAGAAGCCAGCAAATGTAGTCTTCAGCGGGTCTTGTACTTGATATAGCGACAATTTTCAGCACATTCATAAGTTAATGCAAAAGAAAACCAGCTAAAACAGGCAGAGGTGTGATACACAACTGACGAGAGACCTGCCGAGTTCAATAAAAGCGCTGCAATAAAAGACCAGCACTGTAAAACAATGATATAAACATGCCCTACTTAATTTCCTTTGAATTCAGCTAATGTTCATGAAGAATGCTGCATAATACTATGCAAGAATAAAGGAATTCCAGGATTACATGATATATCAGTCATGACATCCATTTTAGATATTTTCAAAAACAGTTATGTGAACAAGAATTGACACCCTTTCAAAAAATGAATGACAAAAGATGACAAAAAAATCATCTGGTCCTTAGCAGGTATTAAAATTAGGTAAATACAACCTCAGATGACCAACAACATATGACATATTACCCCGTGTCATTATTTATTTATCAAAAACTAAGCCAAAATGGAAAAGTCATGGGTGACAAACTAAGTACAACCTTAATTACTGCTTCAGTAGGAATTAAGAGGGTAAGTAGCAGTCAGGCACTGCTTATTAAATCCCTTTGATTAACTGATCATCAGCAAGTGTAACCAACTCTATAAAAGCAGTTTTGGCAGTTTGCTGCTCTTGAGCCTTCAGGTGCGTGTTAACACAATGCCAAGGAGAAAAGACATAAGCGATCTTAGAGATCAGAGAAGCAATTGTTGCAACCCATCAATCTGAGAAGGGTTATGCGGACATTTCCAAACATTTTGAAGTTCATCATTCTACACTAAGGAAGATTATTCACAAGTGGAAAACAAACAAATTCAAGACAGTTGCTAATATTCCCAGGAGTGGACATCCCAGCAAATTCACCCCAAGGTCAGATCATGCAGTGGTCAGAGAAACTGCATAAAACTCAAGAACTATATCTTAGCCTCTACAGGCCTCAGTTAGCATGTTAAATGTTAAAGTTCATGGCAGTAGAATTTCAAAATGACAGGAAAAGTTTGGCATGTTTGGAAGGGTTGCCAGGAGAAAGCTGCTTCTGTCTAAAAAGAACATGGCAGCACGGCTTAGGTTTGCAAAGTTGCATCTGAACAAACTTCAAGATTTCTGGAACAATGTCCTTTGGACAGACGAGACCAAAGTGAAGATGTTTGGCCGTAATGCACAGCGCCACTTTTGACGAAAACCGAACACAGCATATCAGCACAAACACTTCAACTGTCCATCACGCTGATGGAGGGGTGGTGATTTGGGCTTGTTTTGCAGCCACAGAACCTGGGCATCTTGCAGTCATTGAGTCGACCATGAACTCCTCTGTATACCAAAGTATTCTAGAGTCAAATGTGAGGCCATCTGTCCAACAACTAAAGCTTGGCCAAAAATGGGTCATGCAACAGGACAAAGCACACCAGCAAATCTACAACAGAATGGCTGAAAAAGAAAAAAAGGTGTTTCACTGGCCTGTCTAAGTCCAGAACTCAACCTGACTGAAATGCTGTGACGGGACCTTAAGAGAGCTGTGCATAAACAAATGCCCAAAAACCTTGATAACCTAAAGCAACGTTATAAAGAAGAGCGGGCCAAAATTCCTCCACAACGATGTGAGAGTCTGATACTGTCATACAGAAAATGATTCCTTCAACTAATTGCTGCTAAAAGGGGCTCTACAAGCAATTGAATCATAGGGTGTACTTAGTTTGTCACCCATGGCTTTTCCATTTTGGCTTTATTTTTGTTAAATAAATAATGACACTGTATAATATGTAATTTGTTGTTGTTCATCTGAGGTTGTATTTTTCTAATTTTAAGATCTACTAATGACAAGATGATTTTTATTATGTTCTGCTACATAAACCATAAAATTCTAAAAGGTGTCCTTTCTTTTTCACATGACTGTATTCGTATCTCTCCACCCTCTTATCGTGGTTCATTTCAAAGGCTTGAAGGATAAACTAGCATGCACATATTTTGGTTTGGTTTCAGAACTGGGTTGATACTAACAAGACCTGTGTAGTCTCAGATATTAGCTTGCTGCATAATATGTAATTGCAAAATAAATGTTGATTTAAAAAGGAAAACATGCTGAATTGTTTTTAACGTAGACAGCATGGGCCATAAGTGTAGGTGTTGGTGATCTCAGATGGAGTCATGCTCCTGAAAGTCAGAGATGAGACATAAACATGAGTGGGAAAATAATAAGTGAGTGAGAAGAGTCAGTGGTTACTAGTGAGGCAATGTGGTTTTAACTTGACAGGCTGTCTTACAAAAAAAAAAAGAAACTCCATCTGATGCATGTGTACATAGAGCAAATACTTTCATTTAGTTTCCTAATGCACAACACTGCAAGAACATTAGCAAAAAATGAGGAATTTTGAAAACTTTGTACATAACGTCCTCAAGTGCACCCAACTTTGATAAAAATTATATTAATTAACTATTGATTACGGTAAAACAGGTCTAAAGACCCTATAATTAAATTGTTTATTATAGTGCATAATTACAGACAAAAAATGCTCTAAAAATGATTCTCTCTGCAGTTGGAATAACAACTGCTTAAAAAAAAACACAAAAAAAAGAAAAAAACAACAAAGAAAAACAGAACCATTTTGCACCACTCACATAGGCTACTGTGGTCTGAAACAAACAGACAATCAGAGTGATACAAATGCTAATACAGCCAATCAAACTAGAGGACCGGAAATAATTAAACTGTTATTTAATTATAATTGTATAAATATATCAAATCACAAATCTAGGTACCAATGCAAACAATTGTGTAGACTATTTATCGCGTATTCTTTCCCCCAAACAGGTTAAAAAGTCCCAATGACAACAAAAGGTTAATAAACCAGCAAATCTCGTTCACATTCATATGTCATGTCACGCAAAATAAACAGATAGTTAAAGGTCTTTATTGATTTAGTGTGGAATGGGTGAATTTGCTCATATGACTCCTTTAACAAAGCGATCTTATAGGCCATAGAGTTTAGACGAAGTTATAGTAGGCAAGCTGAGATTGCGCTTACTGCCAGTAAAGTGACTGCAAACTGTCTGTGGGTTAAACACAGCAGGCATACTTAAAGTAACATTCAGACTCAGGAGTATATTAGGCATTTTTGTCTTAATGTAGGCTATGATCATCTCACCAAGCTTCCGAAGCGGATCGTGGGTTTTCGACTCGAACCCTTTAGTTTCAGTCTGAACGGTCTCTTGTTTCTTCTTTCTCCCCAACATGTTGAATATATTCCCTCGGTTCCAGCCAGTAGGCTACTCCTTATAACCGCCCTGATCCGAGAGGAGAATGTGAATAATTAATAGACACACAAAAAAAGTCCAGAAGTGCGCGTTTAAATCTTTCGGTCAATGCATCAGCGCTGCTGTTGCTGCGACGCCTGTCGTAACACTTGACGCTTCTAAAAACGCAAAAGCGCGTAACTCGAGTCCGGCGAGGAGCGATAAATATTTCTCTGATGAACACGAGTCACTCACTCACACACTGTATGTGTACACATTTACTGTCACAGCCTCTGCTTAAACTGTCTATAGATTGCGTAATTGATTTGTAACAATTGTTTTTAGCCTGGAAAATGTTGTCTTTGGTGACACTGTTGCAAACAAAATATATAAAATGAGGTTGAATGAACTTCACAATGACCCTTCATTAGACTCCACCTCTTGGGTTAATTCAGAGTTTATTTTTTTTTGTTCTTTATTCAGAGTTAAATGTCTCTGCACCTACCGTAGCCTACATGAGCTGCGTGTGAGATTATACTGACAGCTCACACACTGATAAATGCTGCCATCTGCTGCCATCGGCTACTAATGAAGTGACCTGAAAAATAAAATAAATTAAAATGAGATAAAATAAAACAGGATGCAATATATGAGAGTAATAATAATAAAAAAGTAATCTTACGGGGCAGTGGCGGGCCGTGCATTTCACACCTAGGCCTTCAGTGGTGCCCTACCTGAATTAATAACGTTTAATAGTGTAGCATCACTCAGACTCTCTATAATTGTTGTGAAATTGCTGTTATTATTTCGCATCGGCAGTTATTGGGTAATGTGGGGAGTTCGGAAAAGGCCGGGTAGAGAGAAACGAGCGAGTGAATTCGGCTTGTAACGTTAGGGACGTGCATGCGGTCAGGGTAGGCAGTGCCTCACCAAAGGAAATATTGATATTACATTTATTAATTCCAAGAGCTTTATTAATTCACCACATTATTAATTGCATTAATTTTATTCCAAATATTAATTTTTGTAATAAAAATGTTCAGGAATACACATAATATAGCCTACTCCTTTTGCCATTGTTTGCTTCTAAAAACCATTGTTTCATGCAGGAAATTCAAGGCCATGGCCATTGAGGCAGAGGTTATCAGTGCCACTTTGGTCCATAGACCGTGGTTTACGTAGATTTGCGCATGCGCAGTCAGTTCTCGTGCTGTCTTGAATTATCAACATTGAGGCAGAGACTCATAGACATAATAAATACATAGACGCCCTATTGGCCACTGGAACGTTGCTGCGATACGTCAACGGGTCCGCCATTTTGCGGAGGGCAAGACTGCACTGTAATCAAATGCAAGTAAACGGGTGAGATGCATTTTTTTCTGGATAAAAACAAAAACTGTTTTTACATTTATCAACCGATTTCAGTGGTTTGTATGTGGTGTACAAAAAGTTCCATCTCTAGTTGTTTAAAATCTCGATAGTTAGACTTGTAAAAAAATATATATTTTTTTAAATAATGGTCAAAGCTCAGGCTTGTCATGTAGGCCTATCTGGCTCTTTATTCTTGGATAAGAATGGGGAAGACCCCAATACTGAGATATAATTTAAGTTTTCTCATTGTGGAGAAAAGCATTTTCTGTGATTGACCTGATAGCAATAACAAAGATAACTGATGGATCCTTTATGATAATACATAATGTTATGGTACAAATAGTAAATATAACATAAAGTGAGAAGTAATAGTAAATAGTTTAGTCAAAAAATAAACTAATAGTATACAGCAAATAAAATAGTAATGAATAGTATAATTATAATATCATAATTACAATAATATACAATCATAAAATATTGATAATAGCATATAGTTTATTAATAATACTATAATAATAGCAATAGAATAAGAAATATAAATGACAGAATATACACAATAAAAAAAGAATTTAAATAGTGACTTATATTTAACATATAACTCTTTGTTAAATGTCAGTTTTATTGATCAGTAATAGACATTATAACAGAAGTACCTTCAGTCAAACATACAGCAGGAAACAACGTTAAAATAGCCTAAATATAAAGTTATGAAACTTCACTTTCTTCACTTTGCCCTCAGCCGAAACGATTTACCAGGGAACCATTTATAGATTGAGACCAAAGATTGCCCGTTAGATATACACAAGACAAATTATATCTCATGTTTAACCACTAGACTAGAGACATCCGAGCCAGCGGCAAACGTCAGAAGCACTGGCCGAGGTACGGCAGTTCCAGGCGGTGTAGACGAGCGCTGAGCGCCCGGTGATCGCATCATACAACTCCGAAAACGTCAGATCAAATTTTTAAATAGGCGCTATCTTTATAAACAAACCACATATTTGAGCTTCAAAAAACTACATTGTCTACTGAAAAACTATTAAAACTACATTTCGTGACACAATAACAGTAGTATTTTAAATGTATCCTCTGAATGTTACTATTAGGCCTACTAATTAAATCATGACCAAATACAACCAAAAAACAAACGTTTGTTCTTGCTTGGGAAAGGTAATTCCTCGAAAGCTGTTTTCAATTGTGTGGCGATTTGTAGGCCTACAGCCGCAGGCAGCACACGAAACAGGCATTTTTCTCAATTCCCGGTATGAGAGGATGGGAAAGTTGCCATCCCCAATATGGCGGCGCCGTTGACGTACGCTCCAGCGGCCAATAGGGCGTCTATGTATTTATTATGTCTATGCAGAGACTGAGCTTGCTTCATGTCACGTGATCCACTCGCTCTCACTCACTCTGCACTTCCCGATACTTAGCATCTAGCCGTCACCTCTGCCACATTTGTACTGTATGTCTATCTGTGCGATTATGGTGCATTTCGTAAGGGTTAAAATCAGTGGCATAACTTTGTTTCAAAAAGTGGTTGGCCATATATCCGAACATATGTCCTTAAATGGTCCAGTGGTATAACTTCTGCTTGAGCATGTCAGGTGTCCTGGGTTTCTGGTTCAAATCCGCCCTCGTATAGTTTTTTTAATTTTTTAAATCAAAACCGAATAAGTTCATCAGTGGTTGTATTATATCAAGCAGGCACACGTTTGTGTGCATTTTTGTTTTGTGATTTCACCGGAACAAACAAAGAGTCTCCGAAATGGATTGAAGCGCGCGTGCATGTGAAGACTGTGGGTGAGCCACAAGATAACACTGTAACCACGCCACCGATCACCACTTTGATCACTTGATTTAAAAAAACGACGTATTTCAGCCTAGATCGCCTCTTATTTAACAAACAAACGAAATGAAAGCTCTGCCAGCTGGAGATGTTTTATTTATTTCTATTGGTACATCCGTGCCGCCGTGAGAGGTTTTAAAAAGTGGTGGGGACAATATCGACCCTGGCAAAAAGTGATAGATGTGTCTATTAATTTGATTATTAGATTTGAGTCATTCTTCACATATGACTGATTCAGCTGTATGCAGGCAGCGATGTCATGAATCATGATGCCTGATATGAACTTGGGTTGCTACATTAACTGAATGAATATATATAGCCTATGCCACATTGATAGGTCAAAGCCAACCCATGACGTCACCGCGCGTTATTCAGTGGTTCTTGCGTTCCGATTATAAGTTCAGAAACGGAGCCTCCCTTGACTTGTCGTTCAAGGGTTACAATAGTCCCTTTTCAGACTTTACAATAGTATGAATGTTTGAAAAAAATCTTTCGATCATAAATTTAAAAGGAAAAATAAGAAGAAAATCACCCTGGCAACACATGACGGCTAAAATATGATTGGATAAAAGCTCTAACGTAAACATACACTACTAGAAGCAGCGCAACCAAGAGAAAAGTTATGAAATTAAGAGAATGGACTATTTGGAATAATTGAATACTCCGTCATGGAAAAAATATATTACAGTGCAAGTCATTGATTCTGATAGTGTTTAGGCCAGCAGAGAAGGCCTTGCTGGCCCTGACGGCCCACCACTGCGGGGTAATGACTTGGTTATAAAAATGTTGGACATTCACAATAAACCCACACCTTCACTCATCAGAGTAATACAGCCTATACCTTCTGTTGAGATGAAAATTAAATGAAATAAATCAAGCTCAAGAGAACACATACTATTATTAAAACGGCAGCAGTCGTTCTTTGGTAAGGAAATATGCGCGTACACACACGCACGCACGCACACGCATTACAGTTTGATGAGTCTAATGGATTGTAGCCATTGTGAGTGTTTTTACCTAACGTGAAGAAAGGTGTTATGATGTTAATGAAATCTGAGAATCTATCTTTCAATAATATCTCCTCGTATAGGTTAAAATATGAATTGATGACAAATAATAGATCAGATACTCTTTAAATAAACTAAGAAAGCGATTGATAAAGTTTTGACTTATTTTATATTGAAGAATGTAAAAGAAATGCAACACTCTAAACCTGTTAAACAGTTTCATTGAACACATTTACCTACAGGTTTTACAGGTCCCTCTATAATGCTTTAAACACATACACACTGGTTTCCATGTTTTATGGGGACTTCTATAGATGTAATTCTTTTTTACAAACAGTAGGCCTAGGCTATATTATATCCCCTAACCCTCATCACAGAGACATTCTACATTTTTACATTTTCAAAGAAATAATTAGTATGATTTATAAAGCTGTTCTCCTCATGGGGACCAATAAATCTCTCTCTCTCTCTCTCTCTCTCTGTCTCTGTCTGTCTCTCTCTCTCTCTCTCTCCCTCTCTCTCTCTCTCTCTCTCTCTCTCTCTCTCACACACACACACACACACACACACACACACACACACACACACAATTCACCAAGGTCAAAGACATCTGAAATGTCTACTGTATAGTATGTGCATTGTATAGCTATGTCTTCTTTACCAGACCTCTTATTATTGATTAATAGATGTGAAAAGAATAATCACATGTGTAAACAATTGTCAAAACTCGTGGTGTACACAAGTACAAACATGACTTCAGTACAAGACAAAGGACAAAACCCAAATGAAATAAGCTCTGCAATAAGAATTTATTATAGCTTGTGACAGACACTCTTTGCAGGTTAGATCTCTGTTGTTTTCATTGAGGTGAATAGATTTCTGCATAGTTTTGTAAGTCACAGAGAAAGGCCATTAACAGGGAAAACAGTCTAGTGGAGTTAAAACAGGTACACCCCAATATTTCCAAATAAAGGTACTTATTATATTCATACAAAATTTATGTATAATATATACTGTGTATAAAACAAACAAACAGAAAATATTAAGGAAAACATTTCAAGTAACATCTTGAAAGAAATGACCGAGCACCTAAGTGCACTTTTGTAAACCATATAAAAACTAAAATAAAGGAAAAAAAGAAATGACAATATAATATATGTATATTTACAAGGTTAACTTAAGCAAGGCTTTGTACAAATGTTACAAAATCGTTTGACACACATACTCGAGCACATACTGTTTACTCAGGCAATTTCAGACACACATACACACTCATTTGAAGTGATTTCACCAATGAGCCATTACTCAATGTAAAGGAATATGTGGGAAGGTGAACACACTTCACTGCCTCTTAAGGAACTTAATGTGGCAAGTTAATGGTTGAATTATGCACCTGCACTGAGCTCAACGACATGTTAAAACTAGTAAAACTGTCAACACTGTTCCTGTTTGCTAACACTGTTTAACCAATACTGTACCGGCACGTTCGGAGAATTGGTTCATCTGGGACTTGAGAACACAAGCACTGAGTCGTGAGGGTCTTGGCATTACAGAATGTTGTCATGTGACTGGCCAAGAACAGGAAAAAGAAAATGTGAAAAGAAGATGATGAAAAAAAACTTTGGCAACACTGAAAAGCCCCTTTTGCCATGCAGCTGAAGTTGGTCAGAGAGAGAAAGAGTGATGTAAATTAGATTTGACCGAGGGGTTTAAACAGTCTGAGTTTTTATACTCACATGGCAACCTAAAAGGCTGTTCACACGACAGCGATTTGCCTGTCATCTTCATTAAGAATGATTTCAGGCAACGTAAGCGACTGTGACATTAATTGCATATTTGGATAAAGGAGAGTTCTTGTTTATGCAAATGAACAGTAATGTGAGGCAGCGACAGTGCATGGGAATACAGACCAGGGTAAAGACATTTTTTGGAGTTTAATGTCGGATCCCTTTCAATTCATGGAAATTCAGTTTTAGGTCAAATTGGCTACACCCTACGGCAAGTTGATTTTGAATTGGAATGAAAATGGAACCATTCAAAGAAATTACAATTTAAATAAATTTATAAAAAAAAAAAAGAGTTAATGACATTCTGGGAAATTAAGTGTTTTTCTACCTTGTCCATAAAATTAATTGGTCCATAAAATGAATCTTCATTTTTTTTGAAAAATTCAAAGGAGTAGCTTATATAAAAAATGTGCACACATTTCTATAAGTGACATTTCAGATGAAGCAGAAGTTTGTCTTGTTAACTTGCAAATGACAATAATAGCGTTTCGGAACCTGGCACGATTTCTCCATTCGTTTCGGTTTGTTTATGCACCTATACCATGGTCTGTCTGAATACTCGATTCTGATTGGCTGGAAGGTGGGCAACGTTAAATACACATCTAGTTGAATTAGATACACACAGCTTCATTGTTAATAGAGAGAGACGCTGAACAGACGCAGGTACGCACCCCCCCCCCCTCCTCTCATTAAGTCAAATAAATGCTATAATTCATTCATTCAACAAAATGTAATCTTACGCACTACTTTATCTCAGTGTCTGTTTCAAAGCAGGCAGACTGCTAGATCTAACGAGCCGTAACAGACGAAAATAACCATCAATTGTATTCTTTTCGCAATTTATTATCGCAGCTAAAAACCAAAGACCACCTCTTCATTTTAAAATGTCATTGTTCTTCTTCGAAACAGGTGTGACTTGCATAAACGTAAAATATTCAATTGCATAAAAATGTTCTTTGTGAAAACGAACCAAGGGAGAAATGCAACATTGTAAATCTTTGTTTCAGAACAAAGCAAACAATTGACAGGTCTGTAAACCCCCTTATTGCAGTTTTATTTAAATTTCAATTAATTTGAATTCTAATTTATTAAATTCAAATTTCAATTGGGCATCATGTTTGCTACCTCAATTTAAATGCAATGCCAATTCAAAAACTGAATGGAAGTTTAAAGAATGCTCAGTTCAATTCTGAATGGTGCACAATGACGCTCACATCATTTGCCACCTGGTCCAGTTTGACACTGAACCAGTGAACCAGTATGAACATCTACCGACCAAAAGTACTCTACAATGATATTAATCGCTGTCAGTGTGAACTCATATCAAACACACAGAGGACGCAACTACAACACAACACAAATCCAACTCTCTTGGTTCACTAGCCTGTACACAACATCACTGCTACAAGAAATCACGGAAACGCGAGGTAGGCAGGGCCCGACGTGCAATAGGGGCTTCAGTCTCTGAGCACTCTGGGTGGGACTCTCCAACGTCCAGCTTTTCAACAGGGGAGGGTGAAGTTAGCGGTTTGAGGGGTAGCGCCGGCGTTTTTTTTCCTGAACAATCTGTAGGGGAGACCACCACTGTGTGCCTCCTCCACGCACGTCTCTTTCTGCGCGTCTCAGGTGAGAGCTGCTTTCTCAGGCCGACGCTGCGCAGGTCATCCGCTGAGCCCATCAGCCGAGCCCGTACCTGATCCGCCAGGGAACTCTGCCCAGGGGACAACAAGCAGCTCTTACTTCCAAGACCGGCCAAGGATGTTGGCGTACACTCTTTTCTCATGCTAACCTCTTTGGAGGATTTGGCTTCTGGTGGAGGAGATGGAGAGGAATCAGGGATTTGATTTGCACCTGACTGGCGTTCTCCCTCCATGGCGGAGCTTGACAGTTCTGAAAGGTCCAACGAGGACGCTTTGGCTTTGTCTGACTTTAGCCGACGCCGTGCGAGGGTGTCGCACTGTATGAGGCGGTGGGAGTTAAAAGAGTTGCGGCTGTGGAGGCGCTGGGAGGCGGATGATGAGTGAGAGGAGGTTGAGGGAGTGGACGAACGTGCTGCGACATCGTTCGCTTGATCTTCAGGGTTGGTAGTGATGTGAAGGGAAGGAGGAGGCGGAGGGAGGATGGAGGCAGAGGGTGTCTGGGATTTGCAGTGCGCATAGAGGAAACTACGTGGCGCGGTCGGTTCGGGTGAGGCGTGTGAGTTTTGATCGGAACGGGTTGGTTTTTCCGGCCTCTCTTGGGTGAGGGAGCGCGAGGCGAATCCGCTTTCGTTATCGGTTTCACTCACCAGTTCACTGTGCTCATCATCTGCATCATCTCCCCGCCCCTCTGATGCTAAGCTCCGCCCAAGAGTGGACAGAGTAGAATAGCCCGAAACAATAGACCGCGCATCATCTCCTCGCCAGCTGCGACTTTTCACTTCAGACCTTTGCTCCTCCTCCTCGCTCAGCAGCAGAGCTGGTGGTGCTTCCTCTGTCGAGGAAATGCTGGGAACTACTTCCTCCTTCTGTTCCTGTGCCTTCTGTCTCTCACCCTCCTCTTCCTCCTCTTCCTCCTCCTCTTCTTCATCTTCCTCTCCCTCCGCTCGAGGGGCGCAGAAGGATGCCACCCGCCCCATCTCTTGCAAATCGTCTTTTTCGGAGACACAGGATTTAATGGGTTCGTGCTCAGAATCGTCGTCTGTGCTGCTGCCGACAAGACGGCCGTTATGTCGCTTCCGCCGTTTTCGGGTCACAGCCGTCATAATCGATAACGTCAGGATATCCTTCGCAGTAAAGTCACGTTTTGATCCCCGCGACCCCTAAGTTTTAAATATTATACAATTAAAATTTTGAAATACATTTTTATTAATAAATATTAAATGCATTTATTTTGTATTAAATATGTATTTAAAAAGATAAAATAAAAACATTCAAATTGACATTAAAACTGAATAAATAAATAAAAAATATAATTCATATTAAATATTAAAACAATAAACTAGAGAGAAAATATATAATATAATAAATTAAAGAAATATTAAACAATATTAAATCTAGAAAGAAAAATTAAATATGACTATTTTATTACTAATAAATTATGATTTAAAGTTGAAAAAAGATTACATTTTCTCTTAAAACAGCACAAACATATTAAATAGCCTTTGGTCAATACTGACCTTAGATTTTGCAGAATCACTGTTGGTTGAGTCTGGTCAGTTAAAACAGAGAGAGATAGGGAAAGAGATTGTGAGGAAGTTAGTGAAAATAACAAACATTTTGGTACCATGTTAAATTTATGCTGTTTTAATGAGAGGCACAGAGGAGAAGTGAACTTTTGTGGTTGTCAGTAAGTTAACTTTAAGGGATAGTTCATCCAAAAATGAAAATTGTCTTAGTTTCTTTCTTCTGCTGAACACAAAATAAGATATTTTGAAGAATGTTGGTAACTAGACAGTTGATGGACCCTATTGACTTACATTGCATTAAAAAAAATAATACTATGGAAGTCAATGGGGCACATCAACTGTTTGGTTACTGAAATTCTTTAAAATATCTTCTTCTGTGTTCAGCAGAAGAAAGAAATTCATACAGGTTTGGAAAAACTTGAGGGTTAGTAAATGATGAAAGAATTTTTTTTTTTGGGGTGAATTATCCCTTTAATAAATTATTAAACAAGACATATAGCAGCATCTGTGTCAATCATTAAGCATTACCCCCATAAACAGTGATTGTGAGACAGTGTTCACACAAGATACACTATAAGCAACATCTGTGTAACAAACAACCAGCCATTGATTGTCAGTTAATGTTCCAATGTGAACAGGGTCATAGAAGAAGAAGTGAAGGAGCCTATATATGCAGCAGCCAGTGGTAAAAATAAAGCGCACACTGACGACGTCACGGCACATACTGATGACATCACCCCATGAAAGAAGCTATAGGAGGGGCAAGGGTAGAGACTGTAATTGTCAGAGGGGGAGAAGGACAAACCAAACACAATTTTGCCACAACACACAGGCCCCGTTTACCTGGCATGGGTGTCACTTTGTATTCAAAATTTTTTGCAAAAATAATTTTACATGATAATTACTTTTGTGATACAAACCACTACTTTCAAAAGTATTTTTTAAAGAAATTAACAAATGTATTTAACAATGGCATATTAAGTGGTGCAACTGATTAAAGTGACAGAATTGAGCAGCATAACTGTTTTCAGCATTGACGAGAGTAATAAATGTTTCTTGAGCAGCAAATATATATTAGTAAATCACATTAGAATGATTTCTGAAGGATCATGTGACACTGAAGATTCAGCAAGTAATGATGCTGAAAATTCAGCTTTTCATCACAGGAATAAATTACATTTTAAAATATATTCAAACAGAAAAGGTACTTACGAACTGTAATAATATTTCACAATATTACTGTTTTTACTGTATTTTGATCAGATAAATGCAGGCTGGGTGAGCATAAGAGACTTCTTTCCTTTAAAAACAATCAATCAAAATAAGTGTAAATACTAGTCAATATATTATAATATATACTAAGCAGTATCTGCTCATTTAAAAGTCAAAATTGAAATATAACCTATAAAATTTTGACTAGAAATGTCCAAAATCATTTTAAAAACAATTTATATAGCACACAGAGTTGCTATTTTTAACTTAGACCCATACTATCATGCTATAAAAAAATGACAAATTATTAGATAAGCTATTGCTAAATCTGGTTGGTTTGAATGACATAGCTGCCAACTTTTGAGTTTCGCTTGGTGTGAGACATTGGGGGGGTTGCATGGCATCTCCAACAGGGGCTCTCACTTGCTTTCCCTCTCTGTCGTGCGCGCGCCACGCGGATTCTCTGTCTCATGTGCGCTCGCTCTAGATTCCGGGAGATTTTAACTCATTTGCGGCATAACTAGTCGATCATGAGTGGCTCAACAGGTAGATCTATAGATAAAATCATCTTTCTGGCATTTGACCAACCGGGTTGACATTTCAGCGTGAGAAATCGGGGGTGTGGCGTGTGAAACCAATCAAATGCGGGAGTCTCAAGCAGCTCTGGAATGAGGATAAACTAGCTTTTGTAAAAAACAAAAAACAAAACATGGAATCCTGTTTACAGCTGAATTTAGCACTGCAAAGTAACACAGATGTTAATACCAGGTATAAACGGGGCCCATAAGCACCTTCATCGCTTGATACAAACATTAATGTTCCCACTTGTGCATATAGGCATTAAATACACACTCCTAAACACACACACACAAACACAAAGAGAGAGCATGGCAGGGGAAACCCATCCTACCGCAGTGGCTGTTCCACAGGCTCAGCTAAGAAAGGAATGCAGAAATGTACAGAGAAAGACAGCAGAAAGTGAATATAATGAAAAAGATTCTTTAAAAACCAAAACTTAGAAGTGTAGAGCATTCAACATGCAGGAAAACAGAAACATGTTTGACCTGCTGTCTACTACTGTCACATGTCCAAAAGACAGATGAGTCCATTCACATGCAGATGAAAGTATGTATCTAGCGTTAGTCATCTGAGGTGCAATATGACTGCTAGCCAATGGCAGTTAGTCAGGAGACTACAGGTTAAGCTGTCTCACCTGACGCCTCCCCTAGCAGGCCTGTCCGACCAATGTTAGAGAGGAGGTGATCTATGTTTGGGGCGGGCTGAACATCCTCCGTGTCCACAGGTGTCTGAGGGGCGACATTCAAATATTTAGTCAAAACACATGAAAAACTGTCACTTTTTTAAAATGCTTAGTTTAGTCATACTGTAGATGACTTGATGATTCATAAATTATTTTATTTTATTTTATTAATCTCAATAACATTTTAAAAATAAAAAAAACCAACCTTCTCATCCTTTTCGTGTTCTTCAACGAAAAACCAGACATACTGTGTAGAGAGCAAGAAAATCATTGTTTAAAATAATTCAAATGGAGGCTATCTGTAAACTCAGTGGTGTGTTTTGTCAGCGGTGTGCCTCACATGCTGAATAAGTGTCTCGACAATTTTGTAGCGGTCAGGCATGTGGGTGACCATGTCTGTCATGTTGTCCTCTGAGGTCCGGACAAGAGTGGGGCCAAACACCAGCGCCAAATTACGTGGCTCCATCTGCACAAGTGCACCATAAGACTCAACTACCATAAACAAGCATGCTACTGTATACAGTTTAAATGAGCTGCTCTGCTCCTTTTTTAATGTGAAATTTCTGAAGCATTAGGAGATGAGAAAATAACAAGAAAAAAATACACATTTTAAGAGCAATCTGAACCTGACTTTTTTATTACTCTCAAATTTGAACCCAACTTAAATCTGAATAAAAATGTGAAAATGAATAACTGGTGTTCAAATATGCATTGTAATTTATGGTAAAACGGTTTTTTAAAATACTGAAATATCTAAATAACAGAAAATCAAGTATTGCTCACCTTGTTCTTCTCAGAGTGGTCTGCCACAGTCTTTAGGTGTCCAATTAGAAATTTTAGAGTGTGGAAGTAATAATCTGGTAGATCCCGGATCTGCAGGAAGAAATGGAAAAGGGCAAAAGAAAAACTAAATCAAGGAGAATACTAAATAAATTCTAAATGTTGCACATCATCGACCACTCAAAAGTTTGAGGTAAGACTTTATTTAATTTTATTTAGAAAGGACAAATTAATTTGATCAAAAGTGACTGTAAAGACATAATGTTAAAAAACTTCTAAAAAACTACATACTTCAAATAAATGCTGGTCTTTTGAACATTCTATTCCTCAAAGAAAAAAAAACACACAGCACAACTTTTTTTAACATCGAAAGTTCAGCTTTACCATCACAGGAATAAATTACATATAAATATTATTAAAATCTAAAGCAGTTATTAAAATATATGTCTCTTAATGTTTCTTGAGCAGCATATCATCACATTAGAATGATTTCTAAAGGATCATGTGACACTGAAGACCGGAGTAATGATGCTGAAAATTCAGCTTTGTAATGACTGGAATAAATTATGGTTTAAGCTTATATCAGAATGTGGGGTTTAAACAAATATGCTGAAAACACGTTCATACCAGTTTCTTCATTGTCCTTAACCTATCACTGGCACTCTCCATCCGATTGGCCTCAATAAAGTCATTGTATTTGTCTTCAATGGTATAGAGAGAAAGAGAAATAGAGGAAGAAATAAAATGTAACTACATGACATTTTATACACCTTTTAAAAGGTTTCCAGTAATTTTATTGTTTGAGGCACATAAAATCACACTAAAATCACAGTTAGCATGCTCATAATCTCACCATCAGTGAAGAGGGGTTCTGGGAGTTTACGGAAGAAGGACTTCAGCAGGCTGCTGACCACATTAAGGTCCTGCCATCTCTGTACAGGAGGAAAAAGTGAAAGTAGTTGTTGAAGTTCTCAGTATATGAGGAAGCAACCGCTTAAACATGGGAAGTGAATATAACTAGTATGTTGCCTCAGTCTCAAAGAGCCAGAGGCAGTTTAGCATTTATGGTGTCTCTGACTGAGATTGTGTATAAACATCTCACCTCCTCAGCGATGTTGATGTCTACTCCTTTGTTGAGCTGCTCCTGTAGACAGGACACTACTGCATTGTTTCCCGGCACTCTGTAGATCCCTGTGTACTCCAGACCCATTTCCTCCACCAGACCGCAGCAGATCTCCACAATCAGGGGAATGAACTTAACAGACAAAAACACATACACATTAAAGTATACTAACATTAAGTAGCCAGTAAGCATAAGAAATACATTCAGCACACTGCAAAAAGCACACACCTTGTTTTTGGCAGCAGGCTGGCAGTCCTCTAGACGGACCCCAAAGGCTTTAGGGCTTGCCTTCTTAGCCTTCTTCATTAAATGTATGCCCCAAGGAGATTTAGGGGGGCTGCTCTCATCTTTGGCCTCATGTTTTGGGGAACGTGGAGGTGCACTATTATCTTGCTTACTGAGGAGAAATGTCATTCGATGCCCTCTGGGTGAGGAGTCTGGTTTATTACCCGTTGGACTAAAGGAGGGAACCAAGAGGAAGAGGATCATTTTGACTTTGGAATAGTAAAATGTAAAAAAATGAGTTAAAAATGTGACAATGGTCTCCAATCTCACCTTTGCTTTCTGTAGTCATTAAGTTTCTTACTTATGAGAGCCTGTCGTGAGAAACACAATTCCTACAGACAAACATGACAAAGGAGCATTTCAATTTCATTTAAAAATAAATAATTGTCTTAACCATTGGTTGAGCTAATGTTGCCATGTTGGACTGTGCAACCCACAAAGCCACAGTGTGTTCACTCTTCAGGGAAATCAACCAACAAACATTGTTGTTATCGGTAATGAAAACTACAACAAAATGTAAATGAAAACTTTTTCATGTACTAAAATAAAACAATAAAACAACAAAAAGACTTCATAATTCAAAATAAATAAAATAAAAGTAATGTTTTATGACCATATTCACATTTATTAGCACACCTGGCAGTAAAAGCAAAGCCTGCTGACAGTGAACAGCAGTAAGAGAGGAAGCAGACCTCAAACACAAACAACATGTCAACATGGATTAGTTCCTATACTGGCAATGACAACCTCAAAAACCAGTGTCATTCGTCTGAACAAACTCAGAAACAAATTTAATCTTGCCATTTCACTCTGTTTAAGGCCTATATGTAACATCATTATCGCACTCTCACCTCATTGTCAGTCTTGCTGCTCTCTCTGATGACTCTGATCCACTCCAGCATGTCCTCTCTGTCCTCCGCCTGTAGTAAGTATTCACAGAAGTCCTGCGTGGACAACCTCAGTGCATGCTTGCGCTTCGTTTCACTGTACGCTATGTCCACAAGGCAGCCCCGAATGCCGATTGGCTGCTCATCGTCGGCCCCGCCTCCCAGTGCCGCACCTTTGAGAACTGCCTCTCGCTTGTCTTTGTAGAGAAACAGGGAATGGGACCGAAGCACGGAGAACACCCGCCTCCAAGGCCAGATGGCACTACCCACCTTCTGCAAGAGAGAGAGAAAAGACAAATCTCATCCATCAGATCACACAGGTACTGTATCCTAACAACTATGTTCCTTTTTAGAAATAAATGGTATCTGCGAGGATTTTCAGTCAGGATTTAGACCGTACCATAGTACTGAGACCTCTCATCAGAGAGCTCTCATCAGAGTCACAAATGATTTGCTCTTATCATCCGATCGTGGTTGTATCTCTCTATTAGTGTTACCCGAACTTACTGCTGCATTTGATACTATTGACCACAACATTCTTTTAAATAGACTCGAAAATTATGTTGGTATTAGTGGGATTGCACTAGCATGGTTTAAATCATACTTATCTGACCATTATCAGTTTGTAGCAGTAAATTAAGAGATGTCTTATCGATCAAAAGTTCAGTATGATGTACCACAAGGCTCAGTGCTATGACCGTTGCTGTTCACTCTGTACATGTTACTCTTAGGATATATCATTGGAAGAATGGCATTATTTTCACTGTTATGCTGATGATGCTCTATATTTCTTCACGCCCTGACGAAACTTACCAATTCACAAAATTAACGGATCGCATAGCAGATATAAAATACTGGATGACTAGTAATTTCCTACTACTTAATTCTGAAAAAAAAAACAGAGATTCTAATTATTGGACAAAGAACTTCCTCACGTAATAACCTAGAATACTGTCTAACACTTGATGGCTGCTCTGTTAAGTCTTCGTCGTCAGTTAGGAACCTGGGTGTGCTCTTTGATACCAATCTTTAATTTAAAAGTCACGTGTCTAGTGTCTATAAAACCGCATTTTTCCATCTTTAAAATATATCAAAATTATGTCATATGCTCTCAATGACAAATGCGGAACACTTAGTTAATGCGTTCATAACATCAAGGCTAGATTATTGTAATCTTATTATGGGTGGTTGCCCTGCATGCTTAATAAACAAACTACAGCTGGTCCAAAACGCAGCAGCTCGAGTTCTTACCAGAACCAGGAAGACCATATTAGCCCGCCTCTGTCATTGGCTCCTTTTTAAACATCGTATAAATTTCAATATATTGCTGATTACTTAAAAAGCACTAAATGGTTTAGCTCCCCAGTACTTGAGTGAGCTCTTAACGCATTATAGTCCGTCGCGTCTATTGCAATCTCAAAATTCCGGCCAGTTAATAATACATAGAATATCAAAATCGACTGCTGGCGGTAGATCTTTTTCCTATTTAGCACCAAATCTTTAAAACAATCTTCCTAACATTGTCCGGTAAGAAGACACACTGTCAGTTCAAATCTAGACTAAAAACACATCTCTTTGACGTAGCATACACATAATATATTATAGACTTCTATAATTCCACGTTAGGCTGCATAGATTAGGTCAGCCGGAACCGGGAACACTTCCCATAAATCCTGATGTACTTGTCACATCATAACAAGGATGGCGTCTACGCTAATATTAGTCTCTCTGTTTATCCCGAGGTTTACCGCAGTCCGCCGGATCCAGACCGTATCCGGATCTGATGAAGGACCTGTGCCTGGACACGACAACAACACAGTCCTGAAGTGTCAACTAGTCTCTCCCCTGTGAAGGCCTCCTTCCCTTCACCACTATGCAGATAAAACGTTGTCTGGATAATTCCGGTTCACGTGGCTACGCGGAAGCGATAAAAAATTCTGTATTATGCATTTTTCAAGGCTTGTACCTTGGAACCTATTTCATGGTTTGCGTTCTCAAGCCACCAGGCACTGTTTTGTGCAAATGAGCGGCCGGATCACATTACGGGTTTTCTGTTAGAACGGTGTCGTGTTAGCGGCCCCTAAGTTACTAATGATCGTTGCGATGGAAGTGAATCAATCAAAACTAACTTTAGCTGAACAATAACTTTATTCTAAAGGTGCTGTAAATCCAAAACAATCTCTCTTACTTTAATTTCCTATTATCACTGTAAAGCTGCTTTGAAACCATTTATAGTGTTAGTAGCGCTATGAAAATGAAAAATGAAAATGATTGACTTGACTACAGTAACTAATTAGTCATTTAGCAGACACTTTAATCCGAAGCAATTTATAGCATTTCGAGTTTGAACCTAAAACCTTCTGGTTGCCAGCCCACATCTTTATCTAAACCACTAATAACTGCTCTCCTGGATTATAAACTAACCCTAATCTTACAGTCTCTTTCTCTTACCTTGCCCTTCTCAGTGTGGATCTGTTTGAAGTGGAGCCATCCTTCCCTCTTCACGTCACTGTAGCTGATGCTGCCCAGCTCCGAGGTAGAGTGTCGTTTAGAGCGAGCTTCTTCAGCAGCACCCAGACTGTCCAGAGACTAAACCATGACACAGGACAGAGATACACACACATGTGACACTGACATGGAACTACAGTATACAAAGAACCAGAATACAGGAAGAGAACATTTAAAGCTATTGACATTTTAAATGTTTTTTTTTTTCAATTTGAAACAAAAAAAATGCCTTTTTTATTATTTAATGCATGTCCTTAATCTTATTGTGATTGATTAAATCTGTGCAAGCATGTTATTACAAATAAATAATTTGTCTTTTTAAATTTAATTAAAAAATATATATATCTATTTCCCTAGGGGGAAAAAACTATTAAAATATTTATTTCATACTAAGTATAGTATAAATCCATTAACATATTTACTGACATATCACTTACTGATATAAATTTATAATAACACTTTATTTGGAGTATTTATTTATTGCACATTGCTTAATATTAAGCCTAAAATGTGTTTAATATCATTATTCATAAAGATTGTATGATCTCTGTATAATATCAGTCTTTAAAATGCAAGATATTTAAAGTGTACCAAAAGTATTCTAACAATAGTTCAATTTTAGCATATAATATACATAATGCATTAGCACATAATATACTTAAGTATATCTTTAGTTGGACCTCTGCACTATTTCTGGATAACTAAAGTGCAAGAGCAAGAACAAAATTAGTTGTTCCAATTCCCTACAATTGCAGGGTATTTATATTAAGCACAACAATATGTAAATGTTTTTGTAGTATACTTAGCATAAAATAAATGTATTTCAAATACATTTTGGTATATTTATTTTTCACTAGGTTTGCTTTTCCTCTAAAAAGACCTTTTCTGTTTCACTGATGTCACTTAAGTAAATGGTAAATGTTAACTAATAATATAGAATATACGTAGATATATAATATAGATAACTAGGCATCACTTTAATAAATAGATAATATCATAAAAATAGATATCACAGAGAGGTATAAACTGCTACTATATAACATTATAATGTGACTGGTGTTGTTTTTGTTAACTAAAACTAAAGCTATTAAAATAATTTTTGTTAATTGAAATAAGGCTGAAATAATATTATATACATACATACATACATACACACACACACACATATATATATATATATATATATATATATATATATATATATATATATATATATATATATATATATATAAAACTTAAACTAAAATGAAAACATTGAAATAAAAGCTAATTTGAAATATTAACAAAAACAATAATATATAAATAATATAAAATTAACACTAGTATTGACCAATCAGCATCCAGGAGCAAAACTAGCTGATCTAGAATCAGATATATCACATTATGTAGATTTTTAACAACATTACAGAAGAAAGGTTTAGAGAGTATAACCTAGTTTCTACTGTAGTTGGACTCACCCCTTCAGTAAAAAAGCTCTTGACTCTTTTTGGAAGCCTCCTGTTGAAAAAGCTGTGTGTGAATAGTATTTAATGGCAAATTTACACTGTAAAGGTGGCACAGAAGCACTTGTGAAGTGTCTTTACACATACTGTTTCATGCTGCTCTGAGGTGGCAGAAATGCATTTACACAGCAATTTTAATAGTATACTTTTATACTAGGAGCTAAGGTGTGTCAGAGTACACATCATTTAATCTGGCTTTTATGTAGCATTACATTACACCGAATTTTGAGCAGGCAGAGAGCAGCCTTAAAACACCTGTGCAAAGATGCCTTTAATATATTTATAGAATACTAATAGTAAAGTCCCAAAACTTACGAGAAGACCCGCCCCTCTTCTCTATATGCGTTAAGCCCCTCATCACATGACTTGGAGCGTTCAGTGGTGATGGCCAGCAGGTAAGAAGAACGACGATTAGACTTTGCATCATCTGCTCATGGGGAGGGAGAGAGAGAGAGAGAGAGAGAGAGAGAGAGAGAGAGAGAGAGAGAGAGAGAGAGAGAGAGAGAGAGAGTGAGAGAGAGAGAGAGAGAGATCCATTAATTACAAACAGTGAAAATGACAAAACTCTGTTATACAGGAGAAGAGAGAGAGTTGATGAAGGACAGTTAGTGTGGAGTTGGGTAGGACACAGGAAGTAATTAGATTAGGAGGTGGGAAGGAGGTGATCTTCATCACAGTCTCAGTAAAGTGCGGTGAACTCAATGCACGGGCATTACCGAACGGTCATGTGGACTTTTGCAGTATGAAGTGCGGCATGCACACATACATTTGACTTATTTGTGCAGTGTGACTACGCATGCAGTAGGGAGAGCTCTACGGCGATCACATGCAGCTTCTGAATGTTTACATATAATTTTTGTTGCCATGTTTTCATGTACAGTTCCAGGCATTGATTTGATCATTTAGTAGTAACAGTGTTGCTCTTTCTCTCTGGATCACTCACTGCTGCCGTGGGAGAAAAGGCGGTTGAGGGGAAAGGTGAAGGTTGGGGAGGCGGGACTTGTGGCCACAGCAGGGGCGGAGTTTATACCGCCACTGGACACGACGGAGGAGGCGGGGACATGACGTGCCCGCAGATCTGCACTTGGACTGGTCGGCTCATCTGTGGGAGGAGTGGAATGGAGGAAAGGAGAGGAAAAGGGGAAGGAAGGAAAAAAGGAAAGACGGAAGACAAGAATAAAAGAAAGTTATATTGGTAAAAGGAGAAAGATTGAAACAAGGCAAAGCCAAAAAATAATAAAGGAATGAAAAGTTAGAGGGGAAGCAAAATGGTGTTGCACAGTTAATTTAAATATATTCGGATACCACAATAGAGCAAAACACAAGAGACTCTTCCTCTCTTGACATATAGATCATACAAAAGTATAAAACTGAATTTCCAAACACTCAATTTGCTGCACAACCTAATGAGAGGTTTGATTTACACACTCATACGCAACAATAAACAAATAATAATAAAGAAAGAAGATGTAAAGTGAAGCTATAGTACGTACTGTATCTGTCTGTACCCACTGGTCATGTGCAAAATTAAAAACATTAAAGTATGTGATACATGACAAAGTGAATGGTGATGAGAGCTAAAATAAGAAAAAAGAGTACAATAAATAGAGAATAAGCAAACAGCATTTTGTACCTGACTCGTAGCCCTCCATGAAATGTGCTTAATGTGGAAATGAGATGTAAAATTCCTCTTTGTATTAACACGTGGTTTCAGTTCTTGCTTAGTGCTCAGTGTTTTATGTGACTGATGGGAAGTGGTTGGTTGTTGCAGGTATGCTTTTAAAACAAACAAGCGTTAACCGTTTTAAGCTAACACGTTAAGAGATACATCTTGTCAAAGTCTTTTTTTTCCCTCAAAATCACATTTAACCACGTGTAAGATGAGTGGCACCTTAAACGAATTCTTTGAAAAACCCTCTGTTTTCAAGGCATGTGCTTGCTGTACCGGGTTTCTCTGGCCCTGCAGGGGCAACATGATCACATCAAAAACACAATTTGGCAGAACATTTGTATGTCAGTGACTAAGGAGATTCTGTCAACCAGCAAACCACCTGCAGCAACACCAATCCACACCATCAGGTGGCAGCAGCGCACAAGCACCACTGAACAACAGGGTTTCTAAGCAAGAAGTCAAGGTTTGGTTGGATGGCAATAGTCCTATTGGCACCTGGGCACAAGTCATTTGATCAGATATTGACTACAGTACTAATCTTCAAAATGGTCTGTTTAAAGAAGAAGGAAAAAAAGGATTCTGAAATGAATCATGTAATCCAGTGTTGGTTTTGATCTGGAATAAGCCTTCAGTAGGTGTTATATCAAAATTTGGATGTCTGGATAGCTTTGATCCAAAAATAAAGAAAATAAAGACAGGGTTATCCAGATCCTTTTAAACAATAGGGCCCTGCAAGTAGATCTGGCTACACCATATGAGCAACGTTCTCAATTGACAATCATTCAATAGTAGTAAAAGTAAAGGTGTTATTGTGGTATCATTTTCTTGCTTAATTAATCACATGACATTTAGCTCAGGTGACTAAATCAATAAAACCTGCTTGAGATGAAACAGAATGCTTTCTACAGGTATAATATAGACCTTGTTTCTGAAAGCTGTCAGAATATAGTGTGACTATCTTTATATCATGTCATCCATCTCTTCTGGCTCCATATGAATCCACTCCTTTCCTTCTTACTCAATCACATTCATCAATTTACCACTTTAACATTGATTACATCACAAAAAGATCAACAAACCTGCAATGAAATGTCTTCTTAAATCAAGTGAATCCTTCTTTTAATTCTCTGAAGTTTTCTACTGTTTCTCTCTCACACACTAGAAAGGGAGCAGGGGCGGAAACATTCCCAATCTAGGATGTGGAATCTGGACTGTGCTTGTTTTCCAGCCACTGGCAGAAATAGCTGCTCTGTGGGTTTAACAAAGGCCCTCATTACTGAAGCCCGAGTAAGAGCACATGTGCACGCATGCACACAGAGTCTACTTCATGGGACATACAGCACAACACTGTATGTATACAGAATCCATCTGTACTGCTTCAACATCAGTCACATGCAACTGTCGTATTCTGAGGTTCAGATGAGATGCTGTAAATAACCCAACTCATCAGAAGTATGAGTACCTCCAACGGGCTCTCACTGGCCAAGATATGCATTCTACAGACAAGAACACAGATACTAACATGCTGAGGTTTCCTTTGATAGTGTCACAAATCAAAATAAAACCAGGCCTGACATCACTGTAATCTGAGTGAAAGTGTGATGAGAGGGATTTCTCCAAAAAATGTGTTGGGCTTTAAGGGAGACTAGTGAGTTAGCTTATAGCATAGCATGTTAGTGTGTGAATGGTTGGTGGAGTGAAGACTCCTACCCTTTTTATTGGAGACACAATGACCACATTGAGGGCAGAAAGAGCTCAGTGTGTCGATTGTGTCCAGTAATATCTGAATGTGAGAGAGTGTGTATGTGTGTGTCCTTCACCCCTAAACCCAAAACCTCTGCTCCCTGCCACTCTTCCTTCTGCCATTCTCAGTTCATCACTCAATTGTAAAAAGTACAAGTCTTATGCAACAAAGCAAAAGGTATACACTAGGTGAAACAACTACATTCACTACAAAACAATTCAAACTTTCCTCATTCCTCTGAAAAAATATTGGATACCTGAATGAACTGACCCTTAAGCTTTGCCTGCCTCGGTTACTATTGCTAACAGAGAAAAGCTTTACAGAACCTCCAATAGGAATGAACTGGAGATTTCCATGAACAGTATAAGTTTTAGTAAAATGTTTTCATGAAGTGATACAAATTGATGGAGTATTATTCTTATGTGGGCTGGAATGAATAATGAGAGTACAAAGCCAATGTTTTTTCTTTTAAGAAAATAGTCAATTTAGCTATGTTATTTTTATGCAATGTTAAATAAGCTATGCAATAACCAGGGTTATTATAGTTTACTAAAATCGTGAAAAACACTTAAAGTTAACTGAAATAACGTCACAAATCAAAAAAAAACCCATAAAGCTTTTTTTATTCCAGATACATTATTAATTTTAATTTAAAAAATGAATAAAATTAATATACACATATTTACAAAAAACAACTATTAAAAAACGGACAAAATTACTAAAACTTTAAAACTGAAAATATAAACCCATGAATTCAAAATTAATTCACAAGATTAATAAAAATGACAAAAATCTTCTTTATTTTAAAATAGGCGCTGAAAATGCAGACATGGCGTGAATAGGCTTTTAGTTTGTTGCATGTGCTGTAGATTCATATAAAGATATGGCAATACGCAATGAATATCATACGTCGCCAAACATCCAATTACACCAACACAATAACGTAGTTACGGAACTATTCTCCCCAAATCAATAAAGAGAAGATCTAGTACAAACAACTCCACTGACATAGCAGGTAGAGCAAGACAGACTGTCTGTTGTGTTTTTATCAGTATGGTGTAACATGTCCCAGCTTGTGGGCATTTCTGTTAGTTTCAGTTTGGTTCTCTCTGTTTAAAAGTCTCTTATGCCTCTCTGCATTCATCAATCTCTAATACAGGACGTGGGACACGCCCCACTTGCTCCCATCATAAATATGTAGTTACATTCTTGCAATAATCCTAAATATACACAAACACAGTGTAAGGAAGATCATAAAAACAAATGTAATCAAACTGAAGGCTCTAACTCGAGGGGCATGTTGTACTGTACAGGTGTGCATTGGCAGGAACGTGCTTCTCTTCTGTGCTAAATGCTAAAGGTGGGGCCCTTTTATGCAAAGCAGTGGTTATAGGCTTAACCTTCCTCGGGAATGAAAGCACTTCACTAACAACAGCTTATGCAATCAACAGACAACATATCATAAAAGATGTCCAGCAGTGAAATGACAGAACGATTAGAAAATCCCTAAGAAATAGCCCGAAAATGAATTGGTTTTGTTCTAATGCTACCATTACAACTTCTAATGCAATGTTAAAGGAAAGCAAATGACCAACTGAAAGCTTTAAAGGAAACTGCTAAATCAATAGCACTCCACTTCAATTCAGCTGTGCAATAAACATAATTAGAGGAAACAGACATTCATTGGCAACCATATATAACCGTGTAGCACATTTAACAGTAAGAGTTTTGGTGTCTACATGTCTCTCACAGTTTGTTTTGAATATTTTGCATTCAACCAGCCATTTTGTTTCAGATTTCCTCTTGCACTATGGTTTAGTAATAAAGGCAAGCAGAGACAAGATCACTTTGAGCAACAGGCCAGATCGAACCTACAAACTACAGACACAGGAATCTGCTGTTTTCAAATAAAACTAATCATAATTACTATAAAATTAACCCTAACTTAACACTTACCTTACCTTTAAAAGAAAACTTGAGACATTATTTACTTTATGAGCCTTTTCACCAATTGAGGGTGTCTCTTTAATTTGGTTTTGTAAGATTTAGCTAACGATATCAAATCCTTAAGCTTCATAGTGTTCCCACCAAGGTTATGGGTTAATTTCCCAGAGTCAATTTGGATAGAAGCATCTACCAAATGCATAGAACTGTAGAAACGGGATGGAATTGGGTGAGGCACTGGAAAAGTGTAAATAGAAGAAGAGGAAGAAAGAAAAATAGGACTAATTTAAATCCAGTAAGTCTGATTCAGCCACAGACAACTAATATTGTCGGGCTGACCATGGGAGATTCCAGCCTTAACTAATGCATAGACATGCACATTGATTCACCAGACATAGGAAATGAAGGGTAAGACCAGTGGGGTTGATAGTTATTAAAACAAGTATAGTCATTCTCTAACATTCCCATCAGTCTATTTTAATGGTGTCTGGATAGATAATCAGTTTCCTTATAACAACCATGTGCAGGATAGAGTGAGCAAATGATGGGAAGAGATAAACCGAGAACCGGACAGAACAAGTTTGTATATGTGAAGTATTCTGCAGCAAAGACAAGAATATACAAGACAAAATGGATAACATGATAGCAAAGAAGCCATTGAGCAGTAGGGACTTACCTATAAAAGGAATCGATGCGAGGGAGTCATCCTCTATGGATAGTGGTGGCAGGTTTCCATTCGTGCGGCGATGAGAAATAGCACTTTCTGCTTTGGCAGGGGACTCCGTAGGGTCAGAGGTAAAGAGTAGAGGGTCACTGGAGTCAAGTGCTATGGCATAATGTGGATGTCGATGGGTGTTCGCACCCCTGCGGCCAGTGGGTGGTTTCTGCCTCAGAACTACTTCCTGTGTCTGGGCTTCACCTGTTGGTTCCCCTGCCCCTCTGTCATGATTAGTGGGTCGGTAAGTTCTGTCTTGTCCTTCAGGGGGTGTGGGAATAGCAGTTGTAGAGGAGGTGGTTGGTGGGGCTGGGGAAGAAGCGGCTGAGGGTGGAAGCCCCTCTGGGGGACTGGTTTTGGGTGTAGGAGTCCAGAGGCGTGGACCTGTATAAGAGGGGTCTCTAAATGACTGGGCCTGCTGCAGGATACGGCCAGTCTTGCGGTTGAAAGAGGGGCTGTAACTACGGTAGCCAATCGGCTCCTCATCTAGACTCTGGCAAGAGGGCAAGCGTCTTGCCTGTGGAGCTGCCTGCTGAGGTTGTGGAGTCTGAGATGAGTATTGGTGTGCTGTATGTGTGAGGTTTTGATGCTGAGGTGTGTGTTGATGGTGTTGGGGTGTGTGGTGTTGTGTTTGGTGGGTCTGTTTTTGTTGATGTGACTCTGTGTGTTGCCCACAATGTCCACCACGTCTCGGATATCCTTCAGTTCTATTTGGGGGCTGCTGGAGCCAAGTGGATCTTTCAACTCGTGGTGAGAGAATCCCCACAGCTCGGTCGAGAGTTTCCAGTGAACGTCCTGAATGTCCGTACCGGGTTGCTAGAAGGTTTTCGGAGGAATTGCGCCCATAGCCCACCACAGATGGGTGCTGTCCATATGCATGCTCGCCACGCCAGTCTCCTTGGTTCCAGTAGGGATCAGCGTACGCTGCAGAGCTCTGCTGAAGCAGTAGCAATGTGTCTTGTGATGCACTGTGGGGAAAGCCTGCTTGCTGCGACCGCCTGGCCCTACCAAGCTCACCCAGGCGGTCCTGTGAGAAACTCCTATGGCGTGGGAGCATGGAGCGAGAACTAGATCGCTCCCGTTCTCGCTCACGGCCTGGTACCTGGCTGTAGTACCAGTTTGAAAGGGCTTGTTGGGTGTGTTCGCTGCGGCTGGATGGGGGCATTGATGTTGGCTGAGAAGGGCTTCCCTTGTGGCCTCCAGTGTGCCCCATGGCAGTACCCACATTGTGGTTGGCAAAATGACTATGATGCAATGGGCTCATAATTCCTCCTGAAGAGGAAGAGGATGAGCGTGAACGTCCTCTCATTTGTCCGATTGCTTGTTGTCCCCTGTCAGTCATTCCATACTGAATCTCCTCAGTTCGGTGTGCAGGGCTACTGTGACTAACACCTCCAGGCTCACAGTTCCTGCCCTCAGCTGCCCAGACAGCGTTGCTGGAAGTGACTGTCTGGTTGTCAAGGGGCGGAGAAGGACCAGAGGAAGAGCCAGGCCAGCGGCTCCAGTTGTCCAGCTGGTTTTGCCCCATGTATGATGAAGCTGGGGCAGGGGAGGGGGAATACCCCGCAGGAGGCTGGGATATTGTACGTGGAGGGTAGAGAACAGGGGGTGGTGGAGGAAGATTTTGGGCCTTTCCTGTATATGGATTGTTCCCTCTTAGGTAGGCATCATGGGAATATGCCTGAAAGAGAGAAATACAACTTGTTTAATTCTAGAAGAACATAAAGAGGTGGCTGAAGATAATGAGAGTGAGAAAGTCCTCACTCCTCAAGGGGAATAGGTGAAAAGTTTGCAGAGATTACATTTCTATGACAATGAACACCATCACGATATACTGATCCTGCGATTGTGTCATAATAGAGTTTCAGTGCAATACTAGCTTATACAACTTTTCAAACACCAACACAAACACACCTTAAAAACCAAAGCTGGCTAATCTAAAAACATTTAGGTGATAGGATGACTGCTAATAATACCGTATAATGATTTTAATAAACAGCTTTGGCAACTGTAACTTCAATGATCTGAAAATCCTCAGGAAACAAAAAACTGAAATGTATATATTCATTGAGAGATTCATGTGAGATTCACCACACTGCAAAAAATCTTTCTTGTTTTTCCAGTTAAAATAATTTTTAATACTTTTTTTTTTTTTTTTTTACATATGGAATTTTTTCGGACCCACACTCTAAATTTTGATATTTAGATTTGTGGTTAAAGCAAGAAAAATGCTATAGAGAAAAAAAAAAACTTTTATCATGCTACATTATTAAAAACAAGTAAAAATCACCTGCACCTGTTTTAAAAATGTTTAAGACTAAAATATTGATTAAAATGTTTTTTTTTTGCAGTATAATGTTACAAACATGCAAGACATTGACTCCAAAACGGCAACAGATTTGTGACTACTGTGTGACTGTAGAGAGGATGTCAAGCTGACCAGAAGCACCAGCCTTCCATCAACACTAACCTCAAAACACACTGACACAAACTCAACATATGCAACATTAAGAATTTATTAACAAATCATAGACATGGCTCGCTGACGAAAAGCTGTCTTGACTGCAGACAAGCAAATGACTAACACAGCATAGTACATGCCGTCTGCTAATACATGCAAATATAACTAAAACAGAGAGAATTGAAACTCACTAATCGAGAGGAACATTCCTTAAAGCTCAAATGTGTCGAGCGGCTGTCTTTTTCTTTATATTGTTTGCTTAACAGCTTGAATTTACCTCTTATGTCCTGATTTGTGCTTTCTCAAATTCATGTCTCGTTGTCACGTCTCTCTGTTATTCTCGGTATCTCTTTTTTCTTTCTGTCTATGGTGAGCCCTACCCAACCCAACCGCTTGAACTCCCTCCTTTCTTTCTCCCTCTCTCATCGTCTCTCCACCCTGTGGGAGTGTGGGAGGGGCCACATATCTGATGATGTCATCTCTGGAATGTAGCTGATGCGGGTGTAAGGAGGGGGTGTGTAGAAGGATAGAGAGAAGGAGAGAAATACATGGAGGGAAGAATAGTGGTGTAAGGAGGAGTGGGGTCTCTTGGGAGGCTATATGGGTAATTTTGGCAAATGAGTGCCCTCGTACGGAGATTTATTGAAGTGTGTATAAAGCATGTGTCTGTATGTCACACACATGTGTAAAGTTTTCCCTTTGCCTTTGGTGAGCTGCATGTCCAATCTTGTGGAACTGAAGAAAATATGCGAGTGGAAATGTTTGAGCACTGTGAGTAAGAATGCATACATGTTTGCGAGTATTTGTATGTTTGTGTGTGTTAATCGTATGACAGTCTACATGGTTACGACATGACTGATGTTTGAGTTCTTGCATGAAACCGCTTCAAAGATACTGCTGAGTCAACCTACTGACTCACACATTGCTCTAAAATGACTACTACAAGATATTCAAGTTTTTAAACCCATGTTTTTGTGTCTATTTAAAAGTGTGGAAAATGTGAACACACCTTTGAGGTTGTGGGTTTACTAGTTATACTTTGGAAATAAAACTAGACCAATAAGTTACCTAAATTCTATACTCTAAAAATGCTAAATATTCACATCACAAAACATTTTCTTAATCATTATTTTACATTGTTTTCCAGTAAAAAATACAATAAGAAAACCCTTAAAACAAGATACATTTACTTAACCAAAGTGGCAAAAGACATATTAAATAGATTAAGCATAAATTTAATTCAATTTAATTTAATGATGTATGCTTAAAACAAGAAAAAGAAACATCTTAAAATGATTACATTTATACAATTTAGTAATATAATATAATATAATATGCACTTCTTAAGACAGTTAGGTAAATGTATATGAGTGGGTGTATGAGAAAAGGCACAAATGCTCAAACATACACTTACCAGCTGCAGCACATCATCGTCCTTTGGCATGATGGAGAGCTCCAGTACACTCTCACTAAAAAGACAAGAGAGCATGAGATACAATCAGAATATATACAGTATGTAGTGTTTTGGGTTGTGATTTGGGTTGAGTTCAAAGCCACCCTTTACATTGGGGTCAGTTCGGTCCGATTATCTGTAATAACCTTTCTAAGTAGTGCACATATTCGTCCAGACAGCAAACCCCACCTGAGGTCATCCTGCTACAAAAAACATGCAGTATGTCACAAATTCACACATGAACGAGACTCATGTGTAAATGTTTAGTTATGTTGTTCGTTCAACTCAAACCATTTAAACAATGTTGTAGATCAAGACATCATATGAATTTATTTCCCAGGCTAGTTCTGGATAGATGTAGAAAACCTCATTTTCATTAGCTCATGCAACAAAGTGGATTGAATGGATTATTTGATGCTGTTTGACTTGAGGAGCTCACCTGTTCTGAATCAGTGCAATGACCTGTGAGTACGTTTTACCCAGCACACTCTCTCCATTCACTTTAACCAGCCTGTCTCCTGCAAATTCACACACAAAAACACACTTATATGGCAAACATTTAAAGCAGGGTTTCACAACCTTCTTCTTTTTTTTCTTTTTTTTATTTTCCTAATGTGCAGTGCATAGCCACCAATAAGGCTCAAGTACAAACCAGAAATGTGTTCCATTATACTGGATGTCATTTTGCAGAAACATTAATATTATTAAATTCACTTAATACCTAAACAACCAATACTACTCACACATTAGCAAATACGTAACTGTTCAAATGTTTAAGTTTTAATTTTTTAAGAAATTAATATAATTTTGCAAAAGATTTGTATTTCAAATAAATGCTGTTCTTTTGAACTTTTTAATTTATCAAAGAATGAATCCTGAGAAAATGTATCACTGTTTCTACAAAAATAGAGATAATAATAATAATGTTTCTTGAGCAGAAAATCATCATATTAGGATGATTTCTGAAGAATCATGTGACACTCAAGACAGGAGTAATGATGCTGAAATTTAGCTTTGCCATCACAGGAGTAAATACTACTTTAAAATGTAATAAAAGAGAAATCAGTTACTTTAAATTTACTCCTATTTGACAATATTACAGTTTTCACTGTATTTTTGATCAATTAAAAGCAGCAAAGTTGATCATAAAATAGACTACCGTACTTTCAAAAACATTGCTATTAATGTTTTTTAGTAGTAAACTACTTTTACTAAAAAAATATACAAAAGTATAATTTATTACTAATTTTATAATTGGGCTTAGTGTTGTTAAAGTTTATTTTTCTTTACGTAGAGAGAGTGTGCAGTCTGTTTGAATAATAAAGATTAAGAAGACTTCCATGTGTTCACTCTGTTTTGCTTAGATGACTGCTGTGTTTTGGGTTCATGTCAGGGTTAAGTTATGGGATCAACTCAACCGGCGGCGGCCCGTCAGAGGAGTCAATAGAAGCTGAGCCTCCCATTACCAATCATATTAAAATACAATAATCAGAGGTAGAACATGATCTGTTGCATTCGTTGCATTCATTCATTTTGTTGAAATGGAAGATGTGCACTCATTTTCGGCAGACTTGGATCACTCATGTAGCTCTACACGCCCCCATACGTATGATCTGATTATGCGGTTAACTACTTTTAGCTCCATGTAACAAATTTTATCCATTCAGATGAATTTACACCAAAATGATCCCATAAAATAGCAAAAAATAAAAATAAAATAATAACCTGGACCTAGTGATAGGAAACATTATAATGTCTGAAATTAGTGAGGCTATATTAATCTATCAGAGATAATTTGTGTATAGGAGAATAGATACTTGCAACAAATGTGGTAAACATACTACACACTTGCATGAAAGCAGGTAAAGAAAACAGTTTCTCAGTTTCTTTCTCAAGTTCAAATTTACTCTGTTCATAGACTCTCGGTTTGTCTGAACACAGTGAGAGTAAAGTGGACCATCCATGTTTAGTCACAGGAAGCCTGACCAAAATCATTATGCACGCAAAGTCGTGTACACACACACACACACACACACACACACACACACACACACACACACACACACACACACACACACGCACACACGCACACACGCACACACACACACAAAATCATACATGTGTAAGCTGTGGATTAAAAACTCTTCAGAACTGAAACCATCAACAACAACTATAGTTATCTTGACTTTCCATTGAATTTCAGGGTTATGTGAGGTTTGCACCGCCTAGAAAAACTCAAGGCCTTCTCACTCCAACATGAATTTAATGATCCAATCATCATATGCGATTTGTCTGAATATGGTGCTTATAGAAAAGCAAAAATACCTTGGTTACACAGGTACACAAATTCAGCAAATTCCTGTTTCCGACACTCGCTTGTCACAGAGAAGAAACGTATTCAAGCAGCCATTCACATTTTCGTACTGATTTTGTATTTGCTATGATGTTTAAAAAACAACAACAAATACAAGAGTACAGAGACAAGAGAGCCGGATCTGGATTCTTCCTCTGGTATTCACTATCTCTTAATAAATAAGTCAGTTCATGAGGGTCACCAAGTCTTAGTTTTATGTAACACCAGTGTGAACAAATGTGAACAAAACATGGGGCATGTGAACAAAAATGTGAATCTTATTGGTTGGCCAGTTTTCTTTATAGTTTAGTTGAATATTTTTGGTTTCTCTTAGGAAAAGATTGTCTTGGGCAATCGAGAACAGGACAACACACATACCATCAATTACAGTCCACCATATAGTTACACTCATATCCATTCAACACAAAACAAAACACTGGATAACATTTCCAAATGTCCAAATCACCGTTAGATGGAAATTACAACCCCTCTTCATCATTTTTTGTGTGTCAGACGTTTGTATCAGTCTGACTCTGAACAGACACATTAACAGCTATTCGTTGAAATTAAAATGTTTACTGCACCGAATTTTCATACCAAACATGTGTGTGAACATTGGAATGAACGGGCCATTAGTCTGATGTCATGTCGTTTCTTTGAACATATAATTTCAGCTGCACACACACAGTTTTCTTCTCTCTTTTACCTGTACACAAGCCGGCCTGGTGGGCGGGGCCTTTCTCCCTCACATTCTTAACGAAGATGGTGTCCATGGGCTCCAGACAACTCCGGGGAAGCCCTGCACGAAACACACAAACACAACCCTGCTCACAGACAAATACATAGTTTGTACAAAAAGAAGACACTACAGTGGCTCTAAATACGACTCTGTAAAAAGAATCTGGGATTCAAAATCTAAAAAATCTAATGAAAATGAGCAAAGATTATGTACATTTTTTAAATATTGATGACCACTATGATGTAAAATGAGTAAAAATATTTCAGATTTTGACTATTCCTAGGTGACTAATTAAATAAGTAAATTGATGAGATTGATCATGTGACACTTTATAAAGACAGTTAGATGCTCTTCCATTGAAGCTCAAGATGCTCTTTGGATCACTTGACACTAATTTCCTTTTTTTTTATGTACTTACTTTTGTTAATTTAAATTCACAGAACTGTTGTTTTCTTTTCTTTTTTAAAAAAGAAATAAAACATGTTGCCTTATTTGAAAACTAAATAAAGATTAGGGGGGCAAAAAATGTATCGTTTCACTAGTGGACTTCACTGTACAGAGACAAAACACACACACACACACACACACACACACACACACACACACACACACACACACACACACACACACACACACACACACACACACACACACACACACACACACACACACACACACACACACGTTTAGATTGGCACTGAGGAATTTGTTTTGCTCATACTAATGCCAGTGTCTCATCATGATGAACTGATAAGATGAGGACAGACAGTAACAGTCAACAAACAGTTTGCGGTAGCAATACTAAACTTATCAAGTCACTTTGGGGCTTTCTGTAGTATCAATACCTGTCTTATTTCATCTGTCAAAAGCAGCTTTCATTTAACAAATCTGTGTGTGTGTGTGTGTGTGTGTGTGTGTGTGTGTGTGTGTGTGTGTGTGTGTGTGTGTGTGTGTGTGTGTGTGTGTGTGTGTGTGTGTGTGTGTGTGTGTGTGTGTGTTTTGTAGACCTCTAAAATCAAAATTTGTCATTTTTTAAATGAAACTTACCTATATTAAAGTGTTGATAAAAAAATGTGCACAAAGCTAGAATAAACCTTTTTTTAGAGGCTCTGATCTTTCTTTTAATATATTGCATGTTCAGATAATATACAACAAAATATTCTGGGCGCCATGAAAATGATCAATAACTGGATATCTGGACATGCATTTAATTTTTCAGTTTTCTTAAATCTGTTTCCATGTACAAGTACATTGGTATATAGTACTGCGATATGATATCTGTTTTGTTTGATATGGAAATGATTAAACATTTCATATGACAGAACTTGCAAATGATTTGGTATATATCTCATATCAGTTGTGCTCATTCCTGTAACCCTGCTTAAACCAGAATGATTTGAATGCAGATGGGCAACTTTAGTGTGCATGAATGGAAACTTGCTCTAGGGGGTGCAATGCAACAAAATTCCCTGATCATTGACCATGTGACACTAAATTGCTTATGCCACAATTTAATCTCAGATCAGTCACTGAGAGATGATAATATATGTAAGAGAAAGAAACACAGAAAAATGAGAAAAACAAAGTGTTCATCAAGTGACGCCAAGTTTAGTCAACTCAACATTTTGAAGATGAGTGACAAATCATCTTCCAATTATAAGAAATTAGTTGAAATGACTGCAATTCACACAATGTGAATGAGACTTTTTTAAAACAATGAAATATAAAAGATAGACTCACCCTTCCCATTCCCATTCTCTTCATCCTAACAGGAAACAATAAGAGGAGAGTTAGATTGCAAAATAACTAGACGACCTTAAAGTTAAATGATTCAATAGTAATTTACAAAAGACACAATACTTAAGTGAGTTATTATCCTCTGTAATAAGTACTTAAAGTAATCATATAATAGAAATGATAGTGGAGTCTTGGAGTATTTAGCAGAAAGTGCTCATCAAGCTTTTTAAAGTTTTATTTTTTAAAACTTAAAAAAAAAAAATTAATTCTGTCATTTTTTTCCTCATCCTTGTCTCATATTTAAAAAAAGGCAAAGGGAGACATTTTGAACAAATATGCTGGTTACTGACTCATTTCCATGTAATTACAATGACTGAGGTTGAGGACTGAGTCTGCACATCTACATTATTTGTAAACGGTATCTAAATGAACCACAGTAATATCAGCCCTGACTGTCTCAGCACTAGAGGTCAGCACTGGGAATATGGACCCTTCTAGCAGTGAATTTGCTACTTTTAGCAACAAACATACATAAACACACCTTCTCAAGAAGAGCCGCAACCACATTAATCTTTCCATCTGTGCTGGAAATTACATAGTATTCATAATATTCATTGTGCATTTTTATTTACAACAGACACAGTTTAGATAACACGCATGCACACAGCCTTCACAAAATAACCAGACTGCAAACCAGAGGCTCAAATCACGCACACGTGCAACGCTGATCAGGCAGTTTAAAGTGGGCAGCCCAATGTTTAGTCTGCGCTGACTGGGCTCATTCCTAACAAACTCACACAATACTGAGGCTTTGCCGTGCTGGGAGAAAGACAGACAGGGGGGGAAACAGATGGGTAGGGAGTGACGGACAGTGACCACAACTTTAAGGTTTATAATCAGCCTCCAACCCACAGATCAAAATGTAAGTCCACGTGTGCATTAACTAGAAGCTGATGTGGTGACAGATGGAGAGAGTCACACAGTCATGTGACCATGTGGACACTGGGAACAGTGAAGAACAGAATGGACCAGAACACATTGTCCCAGCAGTCGTGGTACGGCCCAGCCCAGCTCAGAGTGCGTGTGGTACCAGTCAAACACAAAATAGGCCTTTTGACTAAGAACAGCAAACAGCAGCTGCTCAGAGAAGAGATGCCGTATAAACCAATCATAATGGGGCTTTGTTTCTCCATCATCATGTACACACACACACACCATTCAAACATCTATAGCCTGCTCTCAATAATATACACTACCGATCAAAAGTTTGGGATTGGTATGATTTTTTAAGGTCTCTTCTGCTCACCAAGGCTGCATTTATTTGATCAAAAATACAGTAAAAACAGTAAATAATGTGAAATATTATTACAATTTAAAATAACTGTTTTCTATTGTAATATATATTAAAATGTTATTTATTCTTGTGATGGCCATGCTGATTTTCAGCATCGTCACCCCAGTCTTCAGTGTCACATGTTCCTTCAGAATCCTGTTGCTGATTATACAATAATTGATATTACAATACAAAACTTAATATAATAGCTTGATACATTTATTTTCCAAAAGTAAAAAAAAACAGCGTTTATTTGTAACTGAAATCTTTTGTAACATTAGAAATGCCTTTACTGTCACTTTTGATCAATTTAATGCATGCTTGCTGAATGAAATGTATTAATTTCTCCCCAAAAAATCTTACTGACCCCAAATTATTGAACAACAATAGTATATCCCCTGTTTATAAAATAAAACTTTATGTACACTGTATTTACAACATTTAATAAGATTCATAGTATTGCACCGTAAAACCGCAGTGCACCGTTTGTTTCGAGTAGCAATATTTAAACTAACTGGTATTATTGAAGTTCAAAAAGTATTTTATATGACTGAATCAGGCTATATTAGGCTACATCAACAATGTAAATGGCTTTTGATAATTGAAAACAAAAGAATTAAAAGTTAATAACTGCACATCTACATTTTACAGCATGAAAAAGAAGTTCCAACAATCAGATGTCATGTGACCAGACATGATTAGGCATCTCATGGCTTTCTTTGTATAAGCTGTCCCTTTTTTAAAGTTCATTAGCAGATTACACATGTATCTCTCCCTGCTTCTTTGGCCTTTTTTTCTTTTTAGAAAAAGATGCTAAAGGAAAAATGATGCCAGTCTGGCTCTGAGGTCTCTGAGGTCAAGTCCAACCACTATTGCTAGCGTGGCTTAAACGCTTAAAAATAAAAGTTCCTGTTAAAACAAAAGGGGTTTTAGATTCTGATGCCATTTTTTTTTTTTTTTTTTAAGTTTCAAAAATTTGATACCAGAATATTTCTTAAGCCCTAATATTGCAAATGGTTTGAAGGCTGAATGACTACTATTTAAATACTCTTTGTAGTTAAGAGACAGAGACAGTTTGTTGAGTTTTGAATCTTATTAGATGTCTTATTTCAGTTGTTGAATGATTGATTAGTGAGGGCTCAATTTTGTGATAGTTGGCAGGCATCCTCACCTTGAAACTTGTGTGCAGGGCAGACTCTGGTGGGTAAACGATGAAGTGACGTAGCGTAAAACCAAAGCCCTGAGAGTTCTTTTGGAGCACCAGTGTACGTGGACCCTGCCAGGACATGCCCAACCCATCTGCCCCGCTCCTGACCACCGGCCGAGGGTTCTCACTGGATGAAGAGGTCCCATCTCTCCACCCCTTTGCCTGGAGGAAACACAGAGACATAACTGAAATTAGACATTCGTCATTGATACGCGCAGTCCAAAACTACGATTCCATTGGGATTACATGTCAAATAGAACATTGTATCTAATGCAAAAGCTCTCCTGTAGTTCAAACAGTAGTGCATGGCACTAGTAACGCCAAGGTCATGGGTTTGATTCCCAGGGAAAGCAAGAACTGATTAAATGTAAAAGTATACGTTGAGAGCAATGTAAGTAGTGTTGGATAAAAATGTCTGCCAAAGGCATAGGTGTAAATTAAATGCATCTGTGTTGATGAACCCATCACATTTAATGTGATAATTGGTGAATACGCTTGTCAGATAATTGCAAGAAATAACACCCTGTTGTTCCAAATGACCATCCCAACTGTCAGTCTACTTCCGCCACCTGTGCAAACAAGACGTGGGTATGTGAGGAAAAGTAACTAAAAGGGGGAGGGCAAGGGAAACATTTCACATTTGGGAACTATGATGTCATTTTTGTGATGCCAACATTCTCTGAGGAATTCTTAGAGGCCACTAACAGGAACATTTCTTATTAGATAGTAGGGATAAAGGCCAAGGATCTCTACAGAAATAAAATAAAAGAATCCCCTGATTACTGGGACAAAAGAGGTATTTGGTGGAGTTTTATTTAAAAGGTGACATCATTATTCCCCTAATTTTGCAAGAAAATACCAACCTAAAATCAACAACCTCACCAGCCCTGTGGTTTTACTATAACAGGAAGTATCTGGTTAGGGCAGGAAGTTCCCCAAGGACGGTGCCAGTCGCCATATATATATATATATATATATATATGAAGGGGATATATATAAACAGAAGGGGATTTTTTTGTTGTCGTTGTTGCCAACTCATTTTATACAAAGCAGACATGTACTTCTCAAATCTCTGCTCTTCACCTCTCGTTACTCCTCACTTCTCTCTGGACTCAGCAGAAGTCGTAGTCTATAATTCAGCGGTCCTAACACTGACCACAGGCTCACCCCCACTCTGTTTCTCACTCTATTTCTGTCTCACACGATGTTTTCATTTGGCTGGGCTTATGTCTGAACCTTCTCTCTTTCACTTGCATTCTTACCAACTTGCACGCATGAACACACACATATAGACAAATGGTAACACTCCTTTTTAAACAGTATTATGTGTGGAATGATGTAATGTTTTAATTTGTAATGCTTTTACCTTATTAAAGGGATAGTTCACCCAGAAATGAACACTCACCCTCATGTCTTCAAAAGCTGAATGAATGTACTTCCTCCATAGAACAAAAAAGGAAAAATTGGGCAGAATGTTCTACCTGTACTTTTGCATACAATGAAAATGGCCAAGTCATTTTTTAGTCACAATTTTCGATATATACAGACCTCAATTCCAATCCATTCCATTGAATAACCAATTTTTGGACTCAATTGGTTTCATTATATGGAAAAGAGCAGCAAGCACATTCTGCTAAATTTCTAATTTCTATTCCTGTTTTATGGAAGAAATTCATACAGGTTTGGAACGCCCCAATTTATATTGGGTGAATTATCCCTCTAGTATTTTGAGAAGGAAAGAAATAGTGAAAAGACATTTTACAAATTTTCTGCTGTGATTTTTGGAAAATATCTGTGGAATGATCTATCCATTAGCTGAGCTGAGGTCTTGTATTGATGACTGAAAACAATCTAAAACATTTATTGAACAGACACAAGAGTTTAAAATACTTAAAATAAGATACATTTACTTGAGAAGCTAATTTGCATAGATATTGGAAAGATATTTAGAAACTTGTCTTTCTCCACTTAAATTCTTCAGAGCTTTTTGCAGTTCATGCACGCGTGGGCCTGCTCAATGGATTAGAGAGACAAATAAAAGTGAAAGACACAATAAGGCTGTGTAAGTGACAGAATGAATGTACAGGGGCATGTGTGAATTCCATAACATTTACGGTTAAGCCAGGGCATGTTCAGACAGAGACGGAAAGGCTAGCTTTAGAAAGAGAAAGAGTCTCCAACAGGCTCCAACACGCAGGTTTCGACAACAAGGTTCCTCCCGGCACTGACAATACCAAACCCTGTTATTACCCCCCCAAAAACACACAAGTGCACACATAAACACATGTTTGTCCAGTAATGTCCAACCATTTAAAGCATTACACTTTTTCTCCACGTTCTGTTTTTGTCATGTATGTTTCTTCATCACTAACTTTCTAATATATTGAAAACGTGATTCTCCAGGGAAACCAAGTACTAAACTCTCTTTGACGTCAGAGAGACCTCCAATGTTCTCCAAGAACAAGAACATTCCTATTAGAGGGATAGTTCACCCAAAAATGAAAATTGGCCCATGAACTTCAAAACAGAAACCGACCATTCACTGCCATTATAAAGCTTGGAAGCTTTTTTTTTTTTTTACTTTTTTTTAATATAACTCCGATTGTATTCGTCTAAAAGATGAATGTCATGTACACCTAGGATGACTTGAGAGTGAGGGTCATTATGGGCTGATTTTCATTTTTGGGTTTCATTTTATCCCTTTAAATCATCAAGAGAAGAATTAGAAGAAAGAGAATTTTGAGAAGTTCACTGACATGTTGCAAGCCAGAAGATGTACAAAGATCCAATGATGTCCTTGAAATATATTTATTTTGGAAATATATTTTTTTTCCCATTTTCCTGTAAAAATATGTGATTTACTTGAGAAGCAACACAATTTAAGATATTAGGTAAATATAAAATAATATCTTGGTTTTAGGGAATATCTTGAATTAAGTTACTTTTTTTTACAGACCATTGGGAATTTGTATTATTATTATTCATATAATTCTGGATATAACCTCTGAAGTCAAATACTAATATCTTATTAAATTGTACATCTTAAGTAAATGTGTTTATTGTACTTCATAAATGAAAATATCAAACTATCTGCTTCACCTGTTAAAATCATAGTGTTGTGCACTAGAAAGTCCTCTGATGACTTCTGCTTAACATCCAACATTCATTCAGGCAAGAAGTTAGGCTGAGGTCATAGTTTACGACCAGCTGATGATGGGTTAACACACACCCAACACATTTTTCTCTGGTGGTGATGTGTTTCTAGCGTTGATTCAGGATAATTTGGTCATAAATCAGGGAAAGAATGGGAAACTTAATATGGACATTGACTTATGAATGTATATAACTTAATGTCCTCAAATACCTAATTTGATGAGTGTTTTATTACGAGTCCTCTATTGGCAGGCTATGCTTACGTACACATGCTCACAGACAGACGCCAGAAACAATACACTCCAAACAGCTGAGTGGGTGATCCTGCTGAAAAGTTGAGCGTAATTAATGTTGAGTGTTTAATCCCTGACACCCTGCCCTATGACTGCAACACACACACACACACACACACACACACACACACACGCACACAGGTGTGTGTGTGTGTGTGTGTGTGTGTGTGTGTGTGCGTGTGTGTGTTTAAACCTGTCTGTCAGCGCTTTCAGTTCCGCTGGAACTCCGTTAAACAGGGTTTTCCACCTTTACAGCAATGTTTGAATCCAGGACTAAAAAATAAACAGAACTGCAGGAAATATGAATGTATGTGTACATGTATCAAGCAGGGTACAATTTAAATATTTAATATATTTACGCTCTACATGCTTGTAAGCATAAGATGACCATATAATGTACTAAATAGACATCTTGAATTACTGTGATGCATATCATGGATGAAATTTTATTTCAGCTTTATTTCATAGAATAACAGTTTTAGTTAGCCATAACAATGCTTCGAATCAGCTAATTTACATTGCTGGAGTGGTATGCCATAGTGGTAAATATTTGAACTGGTGACTTAAAGGTTGCAGGTTCAAAACTTATACATTAGCTTTCACCATTGTGCCCTCGAGCAAGTCATCCAAACCCAGGTTGATCCAGGGGGATTGTCCTTAAGTCTATTTAAATCACTTAGGGTCGTGTCTGCTAACTGACTGCTTACTTATAAGGGGTCCAAGCACCAAAGGTATTTGCACTGACATTCGTATTATTTAGTCAATTTAGTTAAAAGTGGCACCATAAACGAAGGTACTTGTGACTCTGCGACTGTTTGATCGAGGAAATTTAAATTTAGCGTGGAATTTCTTTGCTACAAATTCTGACTCATACTAAAATGTCAACATTTTCTGGATAAATCGATAAAAATAAATTCAGAAGTCAATTATTTTAAATGCAAATGGTTGATCATTATGAAATTTGGTATGTATATGCAGACTGTTATAACAAGGCTGTGTAACAAATTTTATGACAATTGGTCACACGTAGTGCTATAAAGAGTACGTTTAATTATACACATTAATTATAATGATGTCCTGGTATTAAAATTCTTGTTTAGACCTTCTAAAACGTTCCTGTCCGGTGTCCACCATTTTGAAATTTTGAATTTCCTTTTCTTTTTTTGTCATTGGTGTGATTCACACAATGATGGATTCAGTCCATCCTGACCAAACGTTCAGTAACCCTGCAATGCACCTCCAGAGATTGTGTATTTTAACACAGCCTTGCTAAAGTACACCACCTGGCAACCTTCTGTTTCAGCATAATAACCCAAAAGAAACACACAGATGAACGACACTGAACAAGGAAACTGGAGCATTAAGAAACTGGAGCATGCAGTAAATCTGAATGAAACCCAGCAGCTTCATTTAAATACAGGCAGGTCTAATTGAAACAACATGGCTCCTCGCCTAAGCCTTCATTAACAGATAAGGTTGTTCTAGACACATTTTTCTTTTTTTTCAATGGGAATCAATGGAAGGCTTCACCTCTGAGTGGATTATGATGGTTATTCAAACATGGTGATACAGTTTGCTTTTTAGGAGGATTTGGAGTAGTTAATCCAACTGAAAGGGAAGCACATCCACACATATTTCAAAGCGGTTGAGTTTGGTTTGGGTTACTGTCTCATATGAGAGTGTGTCTGGCCGACAGCTGTCTGTATGTATAACTCTGAAGAATATCCCAACCCATTCCACACTATTCCATCCTAGCATTCCAGAGAATATGTCTAACAAACATCTTAAAGTGTGTGATCACATGACAGAATAATCAAACACAAATAGACTCCCATATACACAACATACCTACATTCCCTAACTACTGTATATCCTATAATCTAGGTGCTTGAAGCAAAGCCACTCAGTTCAACACACACACAAACAACACAGTCACCCAAAGGGTCTTTATAACCCCTTATCTGGTGCCTTTACTTTCTAATTAGAGTATCTGACCTCCCACTACACTATCTCTGTAGTTAAAAGTCTCAGATATAAATGCAAGTAGGAAACAGTGTCAGAAATAACAACTTTAAGTGCCAATAAAAAGATTGTTTCCTGAAATTGACCTTTTTTCTTTTTTTCTTTTTTTGTTTAACCTGAGGGCATTTTTTACCAAACCTTATTAAAAAACACACAGCACAAATATTTATAGAACAAAACTCATGGCATTTTTGTCCCCATTTTAAATGCTTTTTTAAAGGCTTTTTTGGTGGACATTTTCAGTTGCATTTTTGCTCAAAACCATGGTCAAATAAAGGCAAATGTTTTTCACAAGCCTTTTAATAACTACATCAGACTATTTTTCTCTCTCTACACACACTCACACAAACATACACATATATAAAAACAGCTTACCCTGCAGGTCTGTGCGCGTCTCAGCATTGCTCTTCTGGCACTGATGCCATTTGTACTTTCAGAAGAGTCATTTTTTGAAACATTAATTTGTGGTGTATCCCCGTGTAAAACCGCCACCCAGATACAGCGAGGTTCTGGAGAGCTGCAGTCCACCCCCACCGCATCCCGAAAACACCACTCCATACCCTCTACACGCGGGCACACAGCGGGCATCACCAACGGCACCTGACCCGCTGACCACATCACACATAAACACGCACGGGAGTGTGCAAGGGCTCACAAGAGGACGAGTCGCATTCACAAAACAACCATTAAGACCTTTTGATGTAAAAATAATAATAATTTAAAGTTAAAAATTGAAGAATTGCCCAACCGGAAATAGGGAAATGTTAAAAACTACAAGTCAAGTAAAAGATGTGTCCATCCTCTCCCAAAGAGAGGAGAAATTCCAGAAGTGGAATCTGTTGAACATGCCCAAATCTCCTCATATTTTGTTAATCCATGCTGGTGAATTTCTCTTAAAGGATTCTGGAGTTAAACTAATAGTTCCATATCACATCGATGAGCTCCGCACCTCCCATGCTCACGCACGCAGACGAGTGTTACAACCACAGAGGCATATCCAGAGATGAGAGCAAACCAGGATGCAGCCACATACCCCTGTCTGGCAGTCCCTGAAGTGTGTGTGTGTGTGTGTGTGTGTGTGTGTGTGTGTGTGTGTGTGTGTGTGTGTGTGTGTGTGTGTGTGTGTGTGTGTGTGTGTGTGTGTGTGTGTGTGTGTGTGTGTGTGTGTGTGTGTGTGTGTGTGTGAGAGAGAGAGAGTGGCGAGCACGTGGCAGTGCTGGCAAGACTTAGATCCAGGGAAGCCGGTTGCTGGATGGAAAAATGAATTAAATCCAAGTTTTTTTACGCATCAGTTTTCCCCCTCTTACTCTGCTTCAGTCTTTTTTCTTCTATTCCTTCACTTTCTGAACCATTCAGCTCTTCTCTTTCTCTCGCTCTCTCTCTCTCTCTCTCTCTCTCTCTCTCTCCACTCTGTCATCTCCTGACTAGCTCTAAACTCTGGCTCTCTGTCACTATGAGTGGGCTGGCCCTCCTGCTTTTATTTTGCTTGCTGTCTCTTTCTCTCTCTCTCTTTATCTCTAATTCATTCAGTTATCCTTCTCTTTATCACTCATTCCTGTCTGAATCTGTTTGCTGCTCACAAGTTATTCTTTATCTCACTCGCACACTCTTATGCTTATTTCTACTCTTTTTAAATCCCCTATAAAATCAAAATGAGAGTTTAGTGGCTTTTAGTCCATGCCTCTTAGTGTTGAGGCCATATTCAAGACACTTTACCCCTAAAATCCAAAAATCACCTTTTAGCACATTTGAAATGTACATTATTTTTCTTCAGGAAAACTAAGTGTAAATCTGGATGACTCATCCTGCACTGCACAGAGTTCTGTCCAATCAGATGCTCTCTAGAATGAGAATGTCCCACCCTCTAATAAAAACAGCAACTCATTTTCATAATATAATTTTTCTGGCTGTAATGAAACTAAAGCCTATTGGCTATTTAACCTTCCTAAGCTTTTCAAAAAAAAAAAAGTCAGAGTTGTAATTTAAAATCAAGCCAACTTAAACTAATCGAATAAAATTTGATTGTACAGACTGCATATCTAAAAAAAAAAAAGTCACCAAATTGTGACCAAAAATATTATAAAAGGTTAAACAAAATCCTTTCAATGTGTAATTAAACAAATCCTAAACTGTAGTGTGATTTAATAAGGCTTGTTTTTCTTCTAGCCATCCATATTCCTCTGGCTCCTTCTCTTTCTTTATCACTGTCATTTCTGCAGTCTCTCCCATCAGCCATCAGCCCTCATCCCCGTCTGGCACACAAAACTTTTGCTTTTTTCCCCATCAGAGCTCTCAGATATCTGTCTTATCTAATCTTTCAATTCAAAACTTTTTTTCATTCAGTCCTTTGTTCCATCAAACAAAATACATGAACAAAAAAACTAATTCTATGGCCTCTGACAGTACTAATAAAGTCCATGTAGTACAACATGAAACCCCCCGGAGCAGCTCTGAAAGACCATTCGAGTGTGTGTGTGTGTGTGTGTGTGTGTGTGTGTGTGTGTGTGTGTGTGTGTGTGTGTGTGTGTGTGTGTGTGTGTGTGTGTGTGTGTGTGTGTGTGTGTGTGTGTGTGTGTGTGTGTGTGTAAAACCCCCGCTCTCTAAAAGTCCCCTCGGAGAAAGAGCAAAATAATAGCGTCGCTAGCAAACACAATGAGCCTAAGAAAAAAGTCTAAAAAGGACACACACACACAAAAAAGTACTCATTCCTTCTAACTAAAAAAAAACACATATGGAGGAATGACCACTAAGAGAAAGAAAAACCAAAAGACTGAGAGAAAACCCAGAATGGCAGACAAAAACACAGAGTGCCAGACACCTCACTGTAACTGCTCTCTGAGGCCAGACTAAAACAGCTGCTATAAAACAACACACACCAACACAACAGAAGACATGCACAGTAACATATCATCTATCAGGTCACATATTGACACTAACACACACACACATCCGTGGAAAATCTCACCCAACAGGCAGGCCTCCAGTGTGTGTGTGCGAGAGGGCAAGGCAGCTGGCCATCGGTGAGACATTTCCCTCTCATTCAACTCCACTAAACACACACACACACACCTGAGATCCGTTACAAATGAAGATGGACTGGTTTCACCTGCCGCACAGTTAAACGTGTACCGGCACGGCAACATACAGCCAGAACATGTACACAATACAGGAAACACAACACACAGTTTATCACGTTACACACGTTTATCAAGGTGACATGAATAGGCTGAAGATTCAGTCAAGTCACGGTGAATATGGCACATTTTATTTTAAATGCAAAGAAGACATGTATGATGTTGTTATTATAAAATAATAATCAAATTCATATTCAAAACTTTAATGACACATGCCTGAGGTGTGTTGAGGATTGAAGACACATAAGCTCTAGTAATTAAATATGAATCTCAAGACTTCCTGCAGTCTAACCTGAAGCTCATCCTCCTTTTCCTCACCGCTGTATGAACTGCTAAACAGAACAATAACCACAAATTCTCACTCTGTAGCCAGATTTGCAAGACACAAAAGTCAATATGAACTCCTTTCCCATAAATTTGTCCCCCATAAGAAATTATCTGAGCTATGCAATCCACATGTGTGTCAACAATTCCAGATGAAAATGTTATTGCTCAGAGATTGCTCTTTTAAAGGGATAGTTCACCCAAAAATGAAAATTACGTCATAATTTACTCACCCTCAAGTTGTTCAAAACCTTTATGATGAACACAAAAGGAGATATTTTGAAGAATGTTGGTAACTAGACAGTTGATGGACCCCATTGACTTCCATAGCATTTTTTAGTTTCAACTATAGAAGTCATTTGCTACAGTCAAGTGTTTTACTAACACAATTATTTAAAACATCTTATTTTGCGTTCAGCAGAAGAAAGAAAATCATACAGGTTTGGAATGGTACAGCACTACAGAAGGTGAATTTTGTGGCACTTACCATATGAACACACACATACACACACACACACTAAAAATGAAGGATTAAGTAAAATTTCTAATGCAAAACCTAATTATATCTGAAAAATCAAGTAATTATGCCTAAAAATACTCTTAAGTAGCAAGGACATACACAGTCATATCAATATTTATATATAGGGCTATAAAGATATCTAGTGGTTACACCACAGTATTACATATGATTTTCTTTATTTCTCCCACCAGATGCCACTAATCTGCCTTTCATGCACTGGATTTTAAATCCCTTTAAATGTACACTACCGTTCAAAAGTTTGGGGTCAGTTTTTTTTTTTTTTTTTCTTAAGGAAATGAATACTTTTCTTCAGAAAGGACGCATGAAATTGATATAAAGTGACAGTAAAGACATTTATAATAATGCAAAATATTTATTTTTTAATGAAATGCTTTTCTCTTGAACTTTCAAAGAATCCTGAAAAAATGAATCACTGTTTGCACAAAAATATGAAGCAGCACAACTGTTGTCAACTGTGATAATAATCATTAATGTTTCTTGAGCATCAAATAATCATATTAGAGTGATTTTTGAAGGATCATGTGACACTGAAGACTGGAGTAATGATGCTGAAAATTCAGCTTTGATCACAGGAATAAATTACATTTTAAAACATATTCACATAGAAAACAGCTGTTTTACATTGAAATAATATTTAACAATATCACTGGGTTTGTTTTGTATTTTTAATCAAATAAATGCAGCCTTGGTGAGCAGAAGAGACTTCTTTTAAAAACATAAAAAATCTTACCGACCCCAAACTTTTGAACGGTAGTGTATTTTTTTTTAACTTAAACAGTGTATTCCTTGAAAATAATATGGAATATTGTCTAGTACCATGAAATCCCCTCAAAACACTAAATATTAAAGAATAAATATTACTGAAACAAAATACAAAGTACATTCACTTAATTAAAAAAAATGCTTATTGTCTTAGGGTTAACATTCTGGAGATATAAAAATAGAAACAAATAAGAGTTGCTGAATAGAAGTCTTAATCTCACCTAATGACGACAATAATTATTTTAATGTTACAAGTTACGACCAATAACCAATAAAAAAATTCAATAATTAACATTTTTTTTATCTATACCAATTTGTATAAAACATAAAATTAAAACTATATTATTACATGCACACATCAATTCACTCCAATATCCAATAATGCCCAATAGCAATACTAAAACAGATATGATGCTGATATGTTGTGCATCCGTTACTTTATCCAAAAAAAACACAAACAGCACTGAGCCCTGTGTTTAAATAGACTGGAGCTGTGAAAGCTACATGAGGAGCAGATGTTTGATCTGCACATGCTCTGATATAAATCTCCCTTATCCTCACACACAAACACAGCTGATTCATCTATCAACACATGCTGATGGAACAAACACTAAACTCATGGGTCACACATCTGTTCTGATAGAGCCCTTAAGAATAATGCTTAATGCAAAAAATAAAGTGCAACCAACCATATAATCATAAAAACATAATGCATGCCAGTATCTCAGTAAAAGCACACATGCACATTTATTCATGCACCTATAAAAAAGGATGCAGTCTGTCCCCTGCTGGTCACTTAAGAAACAGCCCACATTCATACACACAACTTCTCTAAAGTATGACTGAATGAGAGCTCAAAGATAAAAATCAATTAAAATAGCACCAGATAAACACAGCTACATCTGTATATGTATAAAGTGTGCTGATATTGAGTATCAGCTGATTCCTCAGTGAGTGCAGGGCGACACAGAGACAGGAGATAATAGGAGACCTGACAACACCATTTGGTCCCAAGAGCATTAGATAGCAGAACACAGTCTAGACCAACTTTAATCTGCCTCTCCTGAGAGAGAGAGTGTGTGTGTGTGTGTGTGTGTGTGTGTGTGTGTGTGTGTGTGTGTGTGTGTGTGTGTGTGTGTGTGTGTGTGTGTGTGTGTGTGTGTGTGTGTGTGTGTGTGTGTGTGTGGAAAAAAAACTACTCTTCTTAAAGCTGGTTAATTTTAGCTGTAATCCTCAGCAAAGCCTTGATCAAAACCAATGAGTTGTAGGGACATGAAACCACCAACAGATGGAAGCACTACAGCACAACCCAATGAGTGTTTCAGAAATTCAAGTGTTTACATGTAGGTAGGCTGTACCCCAAAAATGTATATTATGTCATCATTCACTAACTCTTATGTCAATCCAAACCTGTATGACTTCTTTCTTCATAAAATAATGTAAGAAAGGGAAAAAAAGAAGATATGTGATGAATTTTGGTAACCAAATAGCTTTGGTGACCATTGACTTCCATTATATGGACAAAGTACACAGACATTTCTCAGAATATCTTCTTTTATGTTCCACAGAAGAAAGAAAGTCAAACAATGACAGAATTTACATTTTTAACAATTGCTTTATAAATTATCGTTTGCTGTTTGTGATATCCCACAATCCTATGTGTGTGGGGTTAGGTGAAATATATAAAACTAATAATAACTCACAAAATGTTCTCTTAATTGATGCTCATAGCAAACACTCATGATTCAATGTCTATCAACAAATCAGCATTGAAATCATTAAATATACACTATAGGCTAGGTCATGTCTTTCTATTAGGCAGAAAAGCTGCTGCTTTAGATTTATGACACAGCCAGGCAGAAACAAAAACGCACATTTACAGTACACTAATCTATTTTCAAGGATGTCAAATCATTACACAACTGGTATGCATGTAATGGGATCTGAGTTACGTGCATAAGAGGAAGTCTAAGGGGCATCACACCTGTTCTACATGAAGACCAGAGAGATTAGAGCAGAAACTCAACACAGAGCAGATGCGCCGGCATGAACACATGTACATTTATTTATTCAGCAGGCACGCATTAAAATGATCAAAAAATTACTAAAGACTTTTATAATGTTACAAAAGATTTCTATTTCAAATAATAGCTATTCTTTTGAACTTTCTTTTCATCAAAATTTGTATTACGGTTTCCACAAAAATATTAAGCAGCACAACCTTTTTCAACATTGATAATCCTTAAAAAAAATTCTTGAGCCGCAAATCAGCATATATGAAAACTTGTAAGTGTAATAGTCACACAAGCGAATGCAACACAAGCACTCTATATACGCAACAATCAATCACACGTGTTTTTTAGGAGCTTTAGAGGAGCTGAAGGGATTGAGATGCGTATGTGTCAGATACCTGAAGGTATTCTCCTCACCAGCATTCATCTCAACACTGACCCCTTTTAAGTTGCTGTGAAATTGTTCTGCTCTAAAAATACATCCTCCTTGGCTCTGAACACTAATGCCTGTGTGAATGGTGTTTCAGTGTGTGTGGTTTCCCTTCTGCATTGCCGAATTCCACATCAGTAGCTGCTTTAACAACCACACCCCATCGCCATGCCTCCTGGCAACCATCAATGTTTCCACAATCCATAGGACGCTAAGCAACAACTCACCAAATTAAATGTTCCTGTAACCATAAGCCAAATATCGTATCAATAGGGCAGAGTTTGAGGTGCTGTTTTATTATAATAATAACTTGATGCAGTTTTCTATGTTGGAGTGTTACTGTTTAAAAGTAAGGATGCACAATATTGGTACCACGTTATCAGCCAATATTAGAAATATTGTATCAGTATCAGTAGATATTGTATATTTAATTGTTCATACCCCTAATTTTACTTTTACATTACCTTCAGCGAAACCTCACCTACAGTTAATCTATAAAAACACAAATAATTTAATAGTATCAGTGCATCCATATTTTAAACACAACTGGCATTCAAGTAGAGATGTGTGCTACGACTCAATTTTAAATAGAAATGTTGTAACTGACTAGTCAATTTCACTAACAAACGCCCAGAAGGGGGGAAAAAAAACAACAGCTTGTATACAGTCCCATTAAAATACCCTAAATCTATGACTCAAACAGTCAAATCCCATACTGAACAATGCTGAAAAATAGGTCAAATACATCAATGACAAACAACATTAAAATAAACTGAAACAACAGGTAGCACAGCTCAATAGTCGATTATAAACAGAATTCCTCAAATAAAAGTTAGCCAACATTAGTCAGCAGCAGCACACATCAAGGTATTGCTGTTTGTTATCACAGCAAACACTCGCACTTCTGGGTTTGAACATGCTTCTTGTGTATGAATAGTAAAGCTTGATGTGTAACATCAACTATACATTATTTAAGGGTATTCTATTATTCCTTAGGATGTCAATATAGTTTGTTAAATATGCCAGTTTGGCATGAAACAAACTAAATGAATGTGAAAAATTGCATTTCCAATGTTATGTGCAGAAGTGTTGTTTAGTCGACTGGTTTTACACAACCCTGCATTCAAGTACAAACTTTGGGAGTTTCTATTTAGAGATCTGTGTCCTCCAGCATGGAGCTTGTCATATTTAAAACCTATTTATATGAAAAATACACTTACAAATGAACTTGTGAAAGATCTGTTCACATGAAAGATAAAATGAAGAATTAAAAGCTAATAATAAAAGCTGGGAAAACCTGGGTATTCATGGGCATTCATATTAATTTTCTAAAAAGTCACATCTGGCGATATTAAGTCCAACTTCTTTTCAATTAACTTTACAACAATTTTCCAGCTCTCTTTCACCATCTCCTGCTCTCCATTACGCTGAGTCTCTTTTCGCTCTGCAGAGAGAGGGGCTTGTTGTGGTCAGAAGTGGCCCAGCGCCCTCCCTCACAGGACCGACTCTGTTTCTGATGGGCCCCTTTAGTTCACTCAACCCTGTGTAATTAACAGATGTAAATTATAATGTTGGACTGCAAGGATGACGTGTTTCTTCTGTGTGTGTGTGTGTGTGTGTGTGTGTGTGTGTGTGTGTGTGTGTGTGTGTGTGTGTGTGTGTGTGTGTGTGTGTGTGTGTGTGTGTGTGTGTGTGTGTGTGTGTGTGTGTTCACATCTGTAGAACTGTATGTGCCGACCCCAGCGGCTGAAACTTAAACCTCCACTGGGAGAGGAGGGGTAGGAGTGAGAGGAGAGGAGGAGTGAGAGAAGAGGAGGAGTAGGAGTGAAGGAGAGGAGAGGAGAGGAGGAGTGGGAGTGAAGGAGAGGAGAGGAGGAGTGAGAGAAGAGGAGGAGTAGGAGTGAAGGAGAGGAGAGGAGGAGGAGTGAGAGGAGAGGAGGAGTAGGAGTGAAGGAGAGGAGAGGAGAAGGAGAGGAGGAGTAGGAGTGAAGGAGAGGAGAGGAAAGGAGGAGGAGGAGTGAGAGGAGAGGAGGAGGAGTAGTGAGAGTGAATGAGAGGAGAGGAGAAGGAGAGGAGGAGTAGGAGTGAAGGAGAGGAAAGGAGGAGGAGGAGTGAGAGGAGTGGAGGAGTGAGAGGACGAGTAGGAGTGAAGGAGAGGAGAGGACAGGAGAGGAGAGGAGGAGGAGTGAGAGGAGAGGAGGAGGAGTGAGAGGAGAGGAGGAGTGAGAGGAGAGTAGGAGTGAAGGAGAGGAGAAGAGAGGAGAGGAGAGGAGAGGAGAGGAAAGGAGGAGTGAGAGGAGAGGAGAGGAGGAGGAGTGAGAGGAGAGGAGGAGTAGGAGTGAAGGAGAGGAGAGGAGAAGGAGAGGAGGAGTAGGAGTGAAGGAGAGGAGAGGAAAGGAGGAGGAGGAGTGAGAGGAGAGGAGGAGGAGGAGTGAGAGTGAAGGAGAGGAGAGGAGGAGTAGGAGTGAAGGAGAGGAGAGGAAAGGAGGAGGAGGAGTGAGAGGAGAGGAGGAGTGAGAGGACGAGTAGGAGTGAAGGAGAGGAGAGGACAGGAGAGGAGAGGAGGAGGAGTGAGAGGAGAGGAGGAGGAGTGAGAGGAGAGGAGTAGGAGTGAAGGAGAGGAGAAGAGAGGAGAAGAGAGGAGAGGAGAGGAGGAGTGAGAGGAGAGGAGGAGGAGGAGTGAGAGGAGGAGTAGGAGTGAAGGAGAGGAGAGGACAAGAGGAGAGGAGGAGGAGTGAGAGGAGGAGTGAGAGGAGAGGAGGAGGAGTGAGAGGAGAGGAGTAGGAGTGAAGGAGAGGTAGAAGAGAGGAGAGGAAAGGAGGAGTGAGAGGAGAGGAGGAGGAGTGAGAGGAGAGGAGGAGGAGTGAGAGGAGAGGAGAGGACAAGAGAGGAGAGGAGGAGGAGTGAGAGGAGAGGAGAGGACACGAGAGGAGAGGAGGAGGAGTGAGAGGAGAGGAGAGGACAAGAGAGGAGAGGGGGAGGAGTGAGAGGAGAGGAGAGGACAAGAGAGGAGAGGAGGAGGAGTGAGAGGAGAGGAGAGGACAAGAGAGGAGAGGAGGAGGAGTGAGAGGAGAGGAGAGGACAAGAGAGGAGAGGAGGAGGAGTGAGAGGAGAGGAGAGGAGGAGGAGTGAGAGGAGAGGAGTAGGAGTGAAGGAGAGGAGAAGAGAGGAGATGAGTAGGAGTGAAGGAGAAGAGAGGAGAGGAGAGAGGAGTGAAGGAGAGGAGAAGAGAAGAGAGGAGTGAAGGAGAAGAGAAGAGAGGAGAGGAGTAGGAGTGAAGGAGAGGAGAAGAGAGGAGAGGAGTAGGAGTGAAGGAGAGGAGAAGAGAGGAGAGGAGAGGAGAGGTCTGAGGTCCTGGGTCACTGCCCCTCCACAAATCCAGACATGGTTACTGGAGATTATTCCTGTTATTATTTTGTATTTATGTAGTCTATAACAATTACTTAGGTGTTTTAATTTGTGCTACACCTGCCAATGACAAGTGAATTGAAAAAAAAAATTTAAATTCATAATTTTTTGCTTGGCATACAATTTAATTTGAATTTTTTCATTAAATTAAATACATTACCATTCAAAAGTAATCCGGCATTTTCTCTAAAAAAAATCCTATCATCACCAGCGTGAAATGAATCTTGGGATAGTCTGAGCCGCAAAGGATCCATCTATTGTATCCTTGTTGGCCCGGGAAAGGAAGGCCGCATTAGAAGGAGCCTTGGAATTGGGCCGGTATGATGCATTCGGTCTTTGAATGCAGCTTTTGAATGTGATTGGCTGATTAGATATTTGCGTTAACAAACAGTTGAACAGGTGTACCTGTAATAAAGTGGCCGGTGAGTGTATATATAAATATATAATTAGGTGACCTGGATGTTTTAATTATGGTTTATAGTTTTGGGCTTTGAATTTTAATAACTTGCCTCACTGAAATCAGAGAGGGTCCAATTTTTATTCTTACAAAAGAAACAATGCGTTATATTCCTAATGAAGTATTCAGCCAACTGGCAGGTAGTTTTATTTACTTACCAAAGTACATTTACTCACATTAGCTGCTTGCCAAGTGTTAATTCTGGACCCTGAAATAAAATATAAAGCTGGGAATATTCTAGTGCCCTTCGAATCATCCAGACGATAGCACTCAATCATAACAGAACAGCCCCTAGGAGCCCCTCTCTCTCTCTCTCTCTCTCTCTCTCTCTCTCTCTCAGAACATTCTAACATATACACACACGAAGCTCCAGACATTATTTTGAAAATAAACCAGTTCACACTATCAACCCATCTGTGAACTCTTTCCTGTTGTTTGTAAGGTCTTTGCAGAGATACAGTCTCAGTGCGTGTATAAAATGGGTTCTTGGATAGGTGTATTGTCCCGCAGGCCCTTACATGTTGCCATGTGAGATTCATGTTAGCAGAACTGGCCGAGGAGTCACGCAATGCTGATAACAGATGTGGGTACAACTTCCAGCTGTGTATTACGGATATTGCTGGAAATCTTATGATAGTCCCTTAGTTTTGCAGAGCCGTACTTTTGACTGCAGGGTCAATGACACGTAAAAGGGTCCATTATGAAGAAAAGGAACATTAAAAAAAAAAACTCTTAACAAATTTTAGTTTCATATGATTTGGAGGAAAAGAAATCTAATGACTCTAAAATTGTTGAGACATTTATATAATGTTACAAAAGGTTTCTGTTCTTTTGAACTTTTTTTTATTCATCAAAGAATCCTGAAAATATGTATCACTGTTTCCACAACAATACTAAGCAGCAGAGCTGTTTTTAACATTGATAATAATAACAAATGTTTTTTGAGCAGCAAATCAGCATAGAATGAATTCAGAATGATCATGTGACACTGAAGTGAAATAAAATTATTTCACTAAAATTATTATTAAGTCTTAGTAAGCATAAGAGACTTCTTTCAAAAACATAAGAAAACGTTTGAATGGTAGTGTACACATCTTAATCGTCATTTCTTTTAATGTTTTTTAAAATGATATGATATTTTAAGAGAATTAATGATCTTGACTCACATTCATGAGGGTCTGCATGCATTATATAACTCCCTGTTTTGTTTTTTTCTGAAAACTGGTTGCACCACTTGAATTTTCATTTATGAATTTCATTCATTTTTCATAAATTAATAGATTCAGATGCCTGAGCCAGTCATCTTTGTCGCTTATTCTGTCCAAAAACTGCTCACTATTTGACAGCCATGTAAAACAAACCCAGTTTTGCTATTTGCATACAGTATATTTTTAAAACCGCCTTGCATCACAAGCATACCTATGATCACTAATATTTTTTTCCTAAGTAGGCAGCTCACTAGGTTGTGGAACTCCTGCAAGCTCTCAGCTACACTATGTGTTAAAAACACAACTGTCAAACCTACACCAACAGCTGAAAGAGAGAGAAGATGACTGGAAGGAGAAAGAGCAAGGCAGAGAAATGTGTATTCATAGATTTCAGTTGAGAGATAACCAAATAAGGCAACAGCTTAAAGAGACTGATCTTGAAAAAGAAAGTAGCTAAAGAGAAAGATGGAGGAGACAGAGGTATGGTGGAATGTCCGCAATGGAAATAACAAACAACACAGCACAGCCAATAAGAAAAACAAGTTAAACGTCAAAAAGAGATGATATACTGATAAAGAAAGGACACAAACTTGTGATTTGTTAAAGGGGCCATTTCACAGAAAGCTGGATTTTGGTCTTTACAATTAATAGAGTTTGATGTTGATATACTTTAATGTTCATGAATCAAAGCTCCTTAACCGATCCACTCAGACTTTATGGAAACTAAGCTCCAAAAATGGGTCATTCATAAATCATGATGATATTGACGTAACAACCATGAGCACTTATATGACCAACTACGTTTACACATCAATGTCTATTCAGTATTCAGCAGATTGTCATGTTATGTAAGAACTTTGCTTGCAGGGTTTGGAGTAACAAAATACATAATCAGAATAGAAATGTAACATTTTACATGTCTTTACTTTCACATTTGATCAATTTAATGCATCCTTGCTGTTGCTGCATAAAAGTATTAATTTCTGTAAAAAATGGCTGAGCCCAAACTTTTGAACTGTAGTATACATTTGCATCTTTTCAAAATCTGATTTCCACATGAGTTTCCAAGTTGGATGTCCAACTTTAAGTGCTGTTTTATTGCCTGTTTTCAAGCGGTACATTGGAAATTCCAACCAAGGGTCATTGATATTTGGTTTTCTACTTTTTATCTTTTAAGACATGTCTATTTCTAAAAGTCTGAGAAAACACAGAAAATTGTTTTTAATCAAAATAACCTTGATAAATACATCAGCAGGCCTCTAAGAACAAATAAACTGCTGCAGAAGTGTAGAATGCGGCTCCTTAGATCATTTAAACATGAATTCTGATGGAGTACTAATGAAGAATATGACAGGATCAGGCAGACGTGAGGAGAGCTGTCCTCCCTGCCCTCGGGCTGCTGTTACCCTACGCTCGAATTATCTCTCCATCAGCCGCTCCAGCGAGGCAAGTCCCAAGCTCCAATCCCGGCCTGCCTGGACATGCTTCCCTAGGGAAAAACATCTTATCCCTTAACACAGACTCAGAGAGAGGGATGTTTGTGTTTATAGGGCAAGGGTTGCATGCTTAATCATATACAGAACTTGAGCCTATCAAACGGTGTATTTGTCTAAACAATGATAAACATGATGCTGAGGTTGCTGACAAGTTTGCAAGTTGTTAAGGACAAACCAATAAACTCAGAATATCCAAACACAAAGATCCACACACAAGGTTGACAGCACACGAACTGTATTTGACCTTGTTCCACCATCTACCCATTAAAACAACACTAGTGGTGTTTCAGTCATGAACAAATCTGTGTTTTTAGGACAAATCGTTTATGTTAACAAATTGTTTTCGTTTAGTAATTTTTTCATCCACTAAAGAAGAATTCCATTTGTTGAACCTACTGAACGAATATGCCCCCTTCAAAGAAGTGTTTTGAGACTGAACAAGATTTAAGAGTGGCACAGCGTTTTGAGGACAAACTCAATGAACGGTAACACTTTAGTTTAGGGTCCAATCCTCACTATTAACTAGCTGCCGCATGCATTTTGGATATTGGGTGTTTAATAGTACTTATAAAGCACATATTAATGCCCTATTCTGCATGACCATATTCAACATGCCTTAATCCTATACAACTAAACATAACAACGACTTTTTGAGGCAAAAGTTACTCCCAAGTGTGTCCCAATGAACAAAGCATCTTATTCATGAAAGAAACAAATTGAGGCATTTTAAAGAACAAGGATCTCCAGACTGAATGCGAGATCGGCACGTGAATTAAAAATTGGCTAATTTATATGCGTAAAATGACTTATAACCACATACATTACACTGACTAAAGATGTTTTTGACACTCATAACCCATAGGCTATTGTTGACTTATTACTTGATAAATGTCAATAAGTTTGCAGAATTTTGTAGAATAAATGAGAAATTGATTATGATGCTTAAACAATATTTTTTTTAAAGTCTCTTAGTCCACTGTAAAAAAAATGTTTTTTTGTTGTCAAATAAATACAACAAAATTACTGTAGTATGTTTTGGTCAGGAATCAATCAGTTTTTTAATGAATATGAATGAATCAGTTTGACCTAATCTGTTAAGTGAACGATTTACTCAATACTGGTTGAGAAAGGATCACTAACCAAATCTTTTAGGTGAGGATTCGAGTCACTGGAATGAATAAACTCTTGACAATGACATCATGCCCACTGAGTTATAGCTAAATATACAGTTTGATCGGTCTTCTCTTCCTTCCTCTCTTTCTCTCTCTCTCCTCCCCACACAGCTGTGTACCACATCAACAAGCGGATCTGTATCAGCTGCTGTTTTCTGCTGAAAGAGAGAGTCATTGTGTGATTCTCCTCACAACACAACAGCCCTGCCCAAATATTCCTTTAATTCTGCTCTCGTTTCCCACTCTCTCTTTCTGCAGGGCACACAAGAATGCAATCCAGTGGGAAGAGAGGCATTTTCATCACACTCAAGCAAAAATTGCCCTCTGCCCACACTGTCCTGACAGAAATGGAAAGTTTTGGCTTTTGCTCTGATATTACAATTAAATGTGCATAAGATTTGCAAGACTGAAAGAAATCTTGGAGAAATAACAATACCTGCAGAATCACATTGTAATAACCTCTGATTTATATTTTAAAGGAGCACGCCGACTTTTTGAGACTTTAGCTTATTCACCGTATCCCCCAGAGTTAGATAAGTCCATATATACCGTTAATCACTCCGCCCAAGTAGCAGTGCTTCGCCTTCTGAGAACATAGTTCCCAGTGTGTATACAGTTAGAAGATGGCTGTGTCTCATGTGACCTTGTTATTTGTACACGCTGTGACTATACAAATCACAACATGTAAATAGAAAAAAATTGTGTTCATTCACACTGCGCTGTGTGCAACGGGCTTTATTAGGAGCAGTGTGCTAGCTGGAGCCGTTAACCTCCGGTCTTTGTGCTAAGCTAGGCTAGCGGTGGGTGCGTCAGACAGAGTTATGAAAAGAGATGAAAAGGGTATGTATGGACTTATCTAACTCTGGGGGATTAGGTGAATAAGCTAAAGTTCCAAAAAGTCGGCCTGTTCCTTTAACACCTGTATTATTACAGTGGTTATCAATATACATTTTAAGGTACAAAGCAGATTTTGCTACTTCAAGTAGCTTAAAATATTATTTCACTTATGATTATACGTTGTGAAATATAAACAGACACCAGCATGTACTAGAAAGTTTAACATTGTAACTATATTTTTTAAATTATGTTACATTTCTGGCAAACTGTTTTTACAGTGTGGCAAAGCTCATAAGAATACATAATTACTAATTACAGAAAAACATTGTTTACAATAGTTTTAGATATGTATAATATGAAGTATAATATGTTAATATGCATAAAAACCACCCTAATATACCATAATTTTGTAGTAATAACTGTAAAAAAAAAACTAGTATTTTTGTAGAAACACTATTAGTGTGGTAAATGTTTGTAAGTAATAGTGTAACTAACCCAACACAAACCATTTACACAAGCATGCTTGCAACAAAAAAAAACATGCTCATGAGTCAATTAAGTCACTTGAGCTGCTGGAAAAGATATGTGGACATGCAGGGTCACTGGGTCACTGCCACGGTTATTCCCATCAAACACAGGTCACTGAAGGGACTGCAGGCTACCGAGACAGTCAAATGACTAACAAGAGCACTTCTGTAATGGTTCGTCAGGTTCACATTAGGTTACAGAGGGAGAAGGAGAGCTTGAGAGAGAGAGATCAATAAGCAGCCATTATGTGTGTGCCTTCATCCACTGGGAGCAGTGGTGGAGGTTGACGCCCATCTGGGTCTCAGCATTCAACATCTAAAGCCTACAGCCACCATTCTTCAAATAGTCCCAACAATACTGCAGTGAATAACAGCATGCTGCTCACACATGTTTTACACTGTGCCGCATTTCAATATGATGAGTCAGCGATATCTGAAGGGTGGGGAGTTATTGAAGTAGCTTCATAACTGTAGCTCAGTGCTGTTTTAATGTGTCACAGGAAGACACTATATTGATGAGCAGAACTGTTCGATTAGTTCTCGCCATCACTGCTATTCTCTTCTTCTGTTTCTGTAAATCACTGGCGGAGAGGGTGTGTCATCTCGCCCCACCCAGACCACCCTTTCTCGGAAAGGAAGCATTTCTAAATTTGGGTTTGTAGCGTCATGGATCAGTGTGCATCAATTCCTGATTCACCACACAATTTCCTGAACTTACAGAAGCATTAAACTGGCATGAGATGAGAGAGGATCTAAAACACTCCCTACTGTGTAAGTCTGACCAATCAAAATCCCTGAATCACTCGTAATGAACTTCCTTCTAATAGATATCTCTTTTTCTACTCATCAATCTATCCATCCATTCATCATCCATCCACCTACAGTTTGTGTAAAAAATGATGAACATGTTCTTCAACAAGATGATTCAAAGAGCTGATACAAGACCTACACATTTAGTAGAATCTGTGGGGGGCGGATCACTGAATATGAGTATAGACATTTAGCTCCCACAGAATATTGGATTTTTACAGAATTTTTAACACTTTTATTCAGCAAGAATGCATTAAATTGATAAATTAATAATTAACAAGAGAAGTGACAGTAAATACTGGTGCTGTCAAGCAAGCCATAAATATCTTTCATCTAATTAATTATATGATGTGCCGATTGATTAATGTAATTAATCGCACATCAAATTTGGCTGAGAAATTACGACCAAAAGATAACTTAAAGTCATTATTTCGTTAAATAAGAGAAGTATCAAATAGACATATAAAAAAGTAGCTTTAAAATAAATATTTCATTTCATTTGATTCAATATAGAATTTATTACACACACGGGTGCGTTAAATGCAATAAATAATTTTATTTTTCCATAACTTATTAAATTAACTCGTTAAATCGACAGCCGTTATACATAATGTTACACAAGATTTCTATTTCAAATAAATGCTGTTCTTTTGAACTATCTATTCATCAAAGAATCCTGAAAAAATGGACAATGGTTTCCACAAAAATATTAAGCAGAACTATTTTCAAAATTAATAATAATAAATGTTTCTTGAGCACCAAACCAGCATGTGATTTCTGAAGAATCATGTGGCATTGAAGACTTTGCGATCAGCTTTGCTATCACAGAAATTAAATTTCAAAATATATTATAAATATAGAAAAAATATAGAAATATATAGAAAACATTTATTTAAAATTGTAATAACATTTAAATATTAACTGTTTTAAACTGTATTTCTGATCAAATAAATTATGTAAGCAGAGACTTTTTACATAAACATTTAAAAAAAATAAAACCAAAAAAATAAAACATACCCAAAACTTTGATTTGAATGGTAGTGTAGAATGAATAAAACAGATAAAGTGAGTTGAGAGTGAAAAGCCGCTCTGGAGGCCCATGTAATGATGTTTAAACAGTGTCTAAGTGCTAATGGACCTCTGCTCTCCAAACATTCAACCTCTTTTCTCTCATAGACACCTAAACTTTGAGCTTGTAGTTTGGCACAAATTCCCTCTCTCTCTCTCTTTCTAACACACACAAATGCTTTCCATACCGCACAGCAAGTGATCCCAATAGGGCTTTCAGGATACATAAGTGCTATAACCAAACTGCTCATGTACAACTCTGAGATCCTTCCATTGAGTCAGATCTTCTAGGCTGCAGTCTTGAAATTAATTAGCCATTTATTGTGTTTTTAAAGCTAGTGGGGAATCACACAGTTGTGTAATGTTTCTTTGCATGACTAAACTATATCGGTCATGCAATAATTAAAGGGTTAGTTCACCCAAAAATAAAAATTCTGTCAGTAATTACTCACCCTTCTTTACAAAACCGTAAGACCTTCGTTCATCTGAGAGCTTTCTGTCCCTCCATTGACAGCAACGCCATTGCAACTTTCAAGGCCCAGAAAGGTAGTAAAAACATACCGAAAAACTTCAAATAATAGCCGAGTCCCAAATAGACGCCCGTCACTTTTACACGCCTGGTGTGGCGACTGGTTTGGATAAATAAAGGCCAGTCTCAAATTGTGTTTAATCTTCTAAAACCCGTCAGATCGTCCGTTTAAGCCAGTTATATGGTGCAGATTGCGGAGACGGAGAGGGAGAAGTGGAGGAGAGCGACAGGGAGGAGGAATTCGCCAATGAACTTGTAGTTGAAGATCGCGGTGATGATGATAGAGATGAATAGGGTAATTTTGTATGACATGATTGCAGTTGTTTTACAGGGTAGCCTTCATCCTTTCTTGTTGATGCGTTTCGGGCAACAAGTTCATAGGCTCGAAGGATATTACCAGTAACTTGTATTGTTCAGCCCATGGCTGTCACATCGTTTCGTATTTTTATGCTGTCAATAATCTAAAGGGGGTCGCACACTGGACGAGAAGCGCTCGGGTCACACACCGGGTCACTATTGGTCAGCATCACACGCATCACACACATCACACACATGACCAGGGTTGGCCAATAGTGAGCCGACGTTCTGCCGTAGAACCCAGAAGCGCTGCTCTGTTTACACTACATCAACAGCGTGGGAGAATGACATGGAAGAGAAGAGATTGTTGAATAAAGTCGATATTTTGGGGGGTTTTTGCACACAAAAAATATTCTTGTTGAAGGTTGAACCTCTGTAGTTACATGGACTATTTTAACGATGTTTTTACTACCTTTCTGGGCTTTAAAAGTTGCAATGACGTTGCTGTCAATGGAGGGACAGAAAGCTCTCAGATTTCATCAAAAAGATCTTCATTTGTGACAGAATTTTCATTTTTGGGTGAACTATCCCTTTAAATAATATAGATCATGCAAATGAAGTAATACAGACTGGCAATGGTTTTGAATGTGTTTATTGGAGTGCATATGACTGACTGCTCTGATCTGATATTTGTGAGCACTAAATGCAGTCTGCTGATCTCTCTAAATGAAGTGAAGTGAGTTCTCATGTGCTCTTCTTTCCTTTCCCTCCTCTCTGCCCAACCGCTTTGTGATAATTGAATCAGGGTTCAATTAGGCATGACTGGGAGGGAGAGCAGCACATTCACTCTCTCTCACTCACTCACACACACTCACACACACACACACACACACACACACACACACACACACACACACTTGTACCACACCCTCTGAGAACAACAACATTACACTATATTTATCAAGTGTATTTGGGTTTACTTTAGTACATAATGAGAAAATAATATCTTTTTATCTCCCTCCCTGATCTTTTCTTGTCCTAAATATCTCTCTCTGTCTCTCTTTGTGTGTGTTGGTTGGGAACAGGTTATTACTTACATTACATAACTGTCACACTCTATAAGATTATTATCCCACTATTGTCAATAACATTATAAGTTTTACATTGCCACATAATGGATGCTGAAAAAAATCAGCAACTGGGACAAAATGTCTTTCAACATACAGAATCCCCCAAAATTCACACATTTAAAATATGCATGAATGTCAGAAATGTTACCTGGACTGAGAAATGTGCATTTATTTGTCAACAAAAGTCCGGTGGATGAAGCGTTTTGCTTTTTACATCTCCAAGGCTTTCGTGAAAACTACAGATTACACTTCTGCATTTTTGTATCCCCACCCAACAGAACAGTTATTGCAAGGCTAGGTTTTTCACTGAAACCAGTATCATAATATGTCTACTCTTTAAACAGCAGCATTATGGTAAAAACAGAACATGGCAACTGCTTTCTCATCTGTATGTGACGGCACTTTGCTACGGGTGGAACTGACCGAACGGCAATTTCTTTCAGTTTTTTCCACTCCATTTGCCCTAAAACACTGTCTTGACAGTCATTGAAATGTTGACTTTAAACACAGGTTTTTCAGATCTTCCATCGTGGTGTTCTCTCCATATTTATGATTCTTTGCAACCTTTAGCCACTGCCTACAACACGCTGGATCTTTCACTGGAAACCGAAAGTAACTCCCGCTAAACGTTTACTCTTTGGGTTCTTGCCCCCGGAAACAATACAAGTCGACACCATTATGACTAAAAGTTTGCTAAGAAATATTTCCTACTCAAGCAAGGTGGTATTTGACTCTGGTAAGCATATCCATAGCAAACTGGTGGGAATGGTGTTGGATGGCAACATGCCTGGTGTATAATGGGTGTTGAGGTTTTCCTATTTATTTGGTAAAAGGGAAGACGACATCCTTTCTTTCAGTTTTCACTAGTCATATAGCACATATTTAAATAAAAAAAGAAAAAAAAACATTTCTACTGCATTGGCAGTAAAAAGGACACAATAGTTAATGTGAAGGACTGCATGGTCGTGGTTACTCTGAAAGGACACCTGTGTGAACTTGAGGAGAACTGACTTTATACGTCCATTAAAAATCACTTTGACATGAAAATGGCAAAAAAAGGAAAGCTAATACCACTTGTTTTGATATTTTGTTATCTAATGCAATGACATTCAGACATTTTCAAGTGTTTAAATACGTTTTAGTGCAAATCAAGATCTCTTTACTAACGCCACTGAGCTCTAAAGCCATTTTGATGGTAAACACCAGCAGTGTGGTAATCTTTACTATGGTAGTATTTAGATTAGACACATAACAGACAAGCTGATTCAGCTCTATTGATAATGATGCAAAAAAAACATTTAGTCTTGATGACTATACACATGTACATTTCTTTCTTTCCTCGTCTCACATCAAAAGGGTCCAATAAACAAGGGACTGTAAAACAAGAATTATGACAACGAAAAGATCTGAGACATACAGTAAAGCTATTGCTCCGGGTGATGCTGTAATGTGCTGGTACACACCCACACACACATGAACAACACACACACACACACACACACACACACACACACACACACACACACACACACACACACACACACACACACACAAACGTTCCTCTTTCTCTCCTAGTAATATAAACAGACATACTGATGAACGAGACTAGTAGATTTTTGTAATAAAATAAAATGTCAGTTTTACCAATATCAGATCTATGGGACTTTAAAGGATAATTTATTTCAGTAAAAATTAGGCTATTAATAATGTTGGACTAAATTATACAACTTTCTATGCAATCATTCTAAAGAGAGAAACAGATCCAAACATGAATATTTAAGATCGCAAACAACTTTATATTCTTCAAATAAAATATAAAAACTGTGCATATGTATCATACAATCTAATTACGTTGGTCATTTTCACTTACCACGAAAAAAATATATTTTTGAGATATCACTCATGCACAAAATGCATACAACATTAACAAACTGTACACATGATTTTTTTGTTAACACGATAAATAAGTGAATGACGTGTGAAGACTGATTGATTGACAGGCTGTGCAGCTGAATACTGACGACAACAACAACAACAATGTGCGAGTGATGTTAAAGTACGACCATTTCAGTCGAATATCGTGGTAAATACGTGCTTCATACACTATTAAAGTGTAAAATGCGATGATTAACACAAACTGGCAGTTAAAAGGAGTTTCTGTAGGAATAGCGGTCTCATCTGTTTGTACACATTGTATCCACGCTACTTAATCCTCTTAGGAAATCATGCTCTCTGATTAATACAACACCCTTCTTCAACAGAAAGATGTTTAACTCGACTTTACACAAACGTTTGCAGAGCATCAGACGCTCAGCGCGCTTCGCTTTAATGAGGAAAGCTTGCACTTACTTCGTTTTCTGGATACGGAGGTATTCCAACAAGGCAAAATGCAACTCCATTCATTGGACAGCTTAACTTGTTTTGCAGGGGGATACCGAGAGGGGGATTCGGGGGGTCGCGATTAAGATATGTATATACAAAAGTAAGCTATGAGCGCTTTATCTTAAACCGTGATGTTCACCTATCCAGTTTTCTCCCGTCCACTCGACTCTTTCCCGTTGTTTGCCCGCAGTGCCCTCCCTTTTCCCTCGCCCCGATGCAAATCCGTTCAGTTCTTCCACCGGCCTGTCCCACTACAGCACAACGCGCTGGAATAATCTGCGTGTTGGGTTGTGCCTAGTAGCGCTGAGCTCCCTCTGGCGGCAGCACACGGGCATTACAAAACACGACGCGTTGTGTTCGCTTGCTCTCGGAAACTATGACGTAGCTGGACGCGTGATGGGCGCCAGAGCGCGGTGCGTTCAAGGCCATGAAAACAAAGCCCTCTTTGTACCCAGATAAAAAGATAAACGGGAACGAAAAGACATTAGAGAAATAAGGAGGGTGAGTAAATTATGAGTGTGCAGAGAGAGGTAGGCTACTACAACCGCTAAAACATCTCTGAGGAACAGACATAGCGAGTTAAAAATAACGAATGTGGTAAAGTTAAGATAACAGCTGCTGATAATACAGTGGTGTTAAATGTTTGGATTTATGTTTTTTTATTTATCATTATTATTATTATTTACATACATAGGCTTTGTTCTATTAAACCACAGGAAATACATTTCATATCATGATGATATTGCCTTGATACTCCCACTGTACCTTTTTGAAAGTTTACCACTTTCATCCAATGATGTTTACATAAGGTATTTCAAAGAATATCATGGAAAAACTATGGTGCATGTCCAAAAATGTTCAAATATTAGACAACTTTCTATTTAAGTCAATCACTCTCAAGAGGGAAACAGAAAAAAAAACTTAGTTGCGCAGTCAGTCCCCATTTAGATTGCAAACTTTACAAAAATGTTGTAAATAATTACATTTTTGACAACTAAATCGATCCTGCATATCAGATATACAAATTAACTGTATTAATCATAAACAAACTTAAGTCAATTTAATATAATGATCACAATTCTACACTAGCCTAAATGTTTATCGCATATCACAAAAAGATTTTGAACCATTTTGAGATATCATGCAGAAAACATGCAGAAAGCATTGATTTGTAGTTAAATCATGTTCATATAATTGAATGACACGAAGTGACTGATTTGATAAATCATGGTCTTACCATGTACCAACATGTCTCAATGTTGTTAAATGACTTGTTTACTAAAGAGAAATCATGGTAAAAAATAATTTTCTCTGAAAGAGTGACACAACGTGAGACAATTATGAGTCGTGCTGGGAGGGAAATGGGATCTGGAGAGGTCAGAGGTTATGGATTGAGAAGAATGTGAAGATTAAACATACAGACGCTTCAGACTAGAGCTGTGCAGGTCACGCTGTGGTCATGACAGATCAATCAATGAGATGCAGGCAAACAGACGAGCAAATGTAGTATTGATTTAAAGGTCACTGCTTTAGGCCTGTCGTTTTACCACAGAAAAAAATAAATGCAATGCCGGATTTAGTCTTTCTTAGAAAAAATGAATAAAAATAGCTCACATTCTCACAAAAGCTTTCATGTTTGTGTTTTTCGTTCTTGATTTCCTCAGTCAGCTGACTTTCTTTGGTATGTTACTTGGATTTGCGGGAAGACTTTGGTGTGAAATGACTGTCAAGTAAATATACAGTAGGAAGTCGACTCAAGCTGGCTCATTGTTACTGGCCGACCGGAGGCACATTGACAAAGCAGCCTGGAGACCTGGCAAACAGTGAACTCACTTCTTTGCTCTAGCTCTTAGATCAAGTTAAGAAACTCAGCAGTGGAGTGTGTTATGTCACAGCAGGACAAAGACAAAAAGAAACCTTTCTTTTGTACACTTTCTTGCTGATTAAATGGAACTGTGCTGAATTGGAGAGTCCGGGAGCTCTGGAAAGCTTTAGACCATCAGCCAGCTCCTTAAAGTTTCTCATCCTCGGGGGGAAAACACACTGGTGCTACAGAGAACGTGGCACTGGGCCCTACCGCTGACTCTTCACTGCTTCAGCCCATGTGGCTGTCATTAGAGAGTCAGAAAGAACAAGAGAGAGGCTTTTGCAATATACTCCAAGCTCGTTTTGTGTGTTTCTTCAACACATAAATCAAACAAAGCAGGAGATGTTTCGCTGATTTTGTGTGCAGGCGAGTTTTGAGGACAGTAGTGGTCCTAATAACGCCAAAAGTAATGATGTATTATAATATAGTTCACCCAAATAAAAATTCTGTCAATATTTATATTGACAGAGATGGAAATGCTATTGTATGGATTTAGAAGATTTGGCATATATGATTATAGCACCAGAGACTACTGTTATAATATTTTAATGCTGTTTTTCTCTCATTTTTGGAGCTTGGCAATCACTGGTCACAACTGTCTTTGTGTTACAAAAACATTTTGGTTTTTAAAAATATGAGTGAATATTTGAGTAAATAATGGTAGAATTATCTGTTTTAAATACCATTCAAAAGTTTGGAGTCTGTAAGATTTTTTGTTTTATTTATTTACAGATCAAAAATCGTACAGACCCCAAACGTTTGATCGACAGTATACGCAAGGCAATGCATCTGTGTGTTGCACTGATGAATTCATTCCAAACTTTAATGTGTATGTGTCCATGCTTGTGTGTTTAACTCAGTATTCCCTTCAGTGCTCGTTATCCTCTCCTACCACCAAACCAGGTCAAATGATCCCAATAAGCCCTAAGCCACAAGATAAGAGGAGATGGAGCGATTGGGAGACTGTAACTCTGTGCCAAAACACAGCCACATGTGAGCTATTTCTCTCGTTATTTCCATCCATTTTTTTCCGCCACCCTTTTGATCATCGAACTCTTATGGGCTCAAACTTTTCACAGGAGGAAAGATTGTGAACTTTATTCTTAAAGCCAGGGTTATTTTTGTACCACCTAAGCATTTGTTAAATCAAGGATCTATGTAGCTCCAGTGCTGCTCAGAATCCTTCATGTGCTTCTCTCATCATCATCATCATCATCATCATCAATGCAGCGCTCGTAATAAAGCCCGGCAGCTTGTAAAAAAACAAAACACTTAGCACAATGTGTTTTTATGTAATGAGCTAATGTTATACTATAAATTCATGCTGTGTGGGTCTTTCCCATTCTTTTAAAGGGATGTACATTGGGGTTCCATAGTCACATAGTGAATATGCTTCAGCTTTGTATTTTTCTAATTTACTACTTTTTTTCATAAATAATTATATCTTAACAATTTGAGTTGCATGAATTTTTGAATGTTTCAGTGTTTGCTCACTTGGGCTGAATGAACTTGATCCAATCTGATGATCATGTTCTCCAGCATGATTTGAGATGATCCAAAGAGCATCTTGAGCTTCAATGGAAGAGCACCTGACCATCTGTACAGTCACATGATCAGTGTCACAGATTTGATTAGTGACCAGTCTTATTCATTTTACATCATAATGTTTCTTCGTTTGTACCCTTTTTTTTTAAATACCAAAGCTTTTGTTTATTTCTCAGATTTAAAAAATTATCAAATTATCAATCAAATCCCAATTTTCAAGTGGACTGTATGGTTGAACCCCTCTGTAAGTGTCAAGGGCAGAAGGAGGCAGTGGTCACAGGGTTCATGACCCCATGTTCTCTGCGGCTCCTCCTACAACCTGTCGTAAATCTGTGCACTTCAATCTCTACAGCAGGCCATGCAGCGTTTTGGGTCTGTTTTACAAATTACCAGACTTCAGAAAAAAGAAACCATGCTAAAACAGCAACATTTTCTTACTCAACTCTGACTTCGAATAAAAACAGAATTATTCAACTTGCTATAAATATTTAATGTAATTCGAGGCCATTAGAAAGCATTGTATACAGTATAGATCTGCAGCAGAAACATCTGTGATACTCTGCCATATTATCCCTAGAGGAAAGAAGAGAGTACTAAAAAGGTAAAAATAACTGGAGTGAGAGGAAATGCTCTGAATGGAACTGTATTGTGTTACACGAACTACCATTTTCTCTATTTATGAGCTGTTATGAGGATACTGAGGCTGTATTCGGTCGTAGAAACCATCTCGCGCTAACGTCCTGTTTCCTCATAATTCATGTGGCATAGCATTCATACCAATATTTCCTTTCTCCTTTACATCACATCCCCCTGGCTAAAGGTGAGGACCCTTCTGTCTGACTCCTACATGTTCAAAAATGGTTTTCGACGCACAGACGTATGAATACAATGTTTTTGACATTTTCATGTACAATTTCAGCACAGGAAAAATATATTATTAAGTTCATTGTAAATGTATGGGCTCCTTTGAGACGGTATTAACATTTGAAATGTCTCTGTATAATAACGTAACAGCCTGTTGGATCCCATACCACCGCCAATCAGAACGGCCCCAGGCATTGCTTTAGAGCTCTGACTCTGTTAAACACATTACAATCTGGAAAGAGCGTAATCTGTAAAACAGATCTCTGAAGTACACCCGTTTTTTCAAAGCCAGACAGTCCATGCTCCATTTAAGAGCAATAGTTTTACCCCATAACCTCCCTTATAATTTACTACAACTACAAAAACAATATTTGCATTATAAATCCATCCATAATGTTAGTGTGCTATATGAGGCCGTTTTGTGCTGCCATGTGGAAACAGTCCATCCAGATTAAGCAGGGAAACATCTGCCTCACAAACCCTCAGCCATCTGCCCTCTAACTGCAGAGTGGGATGAATTTCCCAACAAATATAATCCATAATCCATTTAATCTAACTCATTATGATACCAAACCCTAATATATCATGAAATAAATAGCAAAGGCAGAGTATAAGAGGTGATGGATGTTAACGGGTGGAGAAAAGAGCAATGGAATGCACAAGATTAAGAAAATATGAAAGAGACAGACACAAACAAATGCAAGACGGCCTCCCAAGCTCTCTCGCTCTCACCCATATATGTGATTCAGGGCTGGTGGACAGTGATGAAGTAACAGGTCATTACATCAATAACTACTCAGACATCAGCAGAGAAAACAGGCCTAGACATCACATGAGCTCTTTTGTCCTGGTTTTTAGTCTTGCAATGAAGAATAAAGGTTGTCCCTCTAAGGACATTGCAAGAGCTTATTGGTTACTTTGAATGGAAACTTATTTTAAGCGCACAGTTGCTCTGACTGCTGATCTAGAATGATTTAATGCTGATATTACTGGAGCATCTTCAGTTTTCTGTCCTCCTTTCAATACTCTGCAGTGCAGAGTTTCTGTGTAATTTGCAATCATTCCCTAGACACATTAAAAATGGCTATAGTTTGGTGAAAACTAATCTCATGTAAGATGATGCCAAAACTCGATTCAAATTCAAAGCAGGGGGAGAAAAAGAGTATATTGATTGAGTTGTTTTTGATTGTTGAAAAAGGATGCATCTGCAACCCATTTTACTTCTGTAATGTGACAGATTTCCTTTTTTCCATTATTTTCTATTAATTTAGTCAAGCTCCAAGAGTGCTCATAACAGTATTAGGACTTAGGCTATTACTCATCTTGTCTGTATTTGTGCATTGGGATTTTTCAGCAACTTTTTCTGCAGGTTACATAGATCCTCCAGTAGGTGGCGTGCTCATTAGAACATTCTATTAGAAACAATTTATGATAGGACTTGATTTTATCCATTAGGAATTGATTTGATTGTCACAAGTGTGTGTTCCATGCCAGAATAGACCAGAGTAGCTTGCTGGGCATGGTCTCTTTAAAAAAGGTTGGAGGGATGGAGCTAAAATGTGACAGTGGATCACAAAAGCAGGGTGATATTTGTGGCAATAGCCAACAATACATTGTATGGGGCAAAATTATTGATTTTTCTTTTATGCCAAAAATCATTATGATATTAAGTAAAGATCATGTTCCATGAAGATATTTTGTAAATTTCCAACCGTAAATATATAAAACATTTATTTTTGTGAGTGAATGCAGCACAATCGCGAACTTTAAAGGCGATTTTCTCAATGTTTCGATTTTTTTGCACCCTCAGATTCCAGATATTCAAATAGTTGTATCTTGGCCAAATATTGTCCTATCCTAACAAACCATACACCAATGGAAAGCTTATTTATTCAGCTTTCATGTGAAGTGACTGTTGAAATGAAGTTTTTTGTGGTCCAGGATCACAAATAAGAAAATAAGAGGCCTTGTGACCACAGCCAAAAAATGAAAAGTCATTTCAGAGGTGCATGGAGCAATGAAAAATAAACAATGCATGGATAATATTTATAGTTATTTCATTGCACATATCAATAATACAAAATCAAATGGATCTTATTCAAAGCCAACATGTTATAACTAGTGTTATAAAATCAGCATCACAATTATGAATCAGTGTTTGAGGGATTCAAACCAGCCTGGATCTTTAAAGTCGGCATGAAACGTAAGTTGCAATTGTCTTTTCTTTCCTATTGTGACTAGTGAAATGGCTGCTCAAACAAGAAAATGTATTGTGGATTGTATCGTTGGATGGTTGTGGTTTGCTATTGCTGTGATGTCATGTGAGTGCCACTAACACAGAACGTTTAGGGAACGTTAGGGAACGTTAGTTTATGGTTCTCTAAAGGTTAGTTTGAACCAAACCAAAAACGAACACTTAGGGAACGTTCCCTCAGGGTTATAATGTTCCCTGAACGTTAAGAAAACTTACCATTGGGAACCAAAACCTAAACAAAACCTTAAGGGAACGCCCTGGGAACCATAAATTGTTAGCTGGGGTCCCGCCCTCTCGCCAGTAAACACACCATCCCAGAAAATATGTCAGTGCAAGAGGGAGAGCAAGTTAATTGGATTAAAGATTATAAGGGCACATGAATTTTAAAATATTAATAATGTGCAGTGCACAGATAAATTATTTATAATAAATACTGCAGTATTCCATTTAAAACAATCTTTTTGTCAATTTGGATTTCATGGTGACTTTAACCACTACACACCGATCCCTCTGAACAGACTGCTATCATGTGCCAACTGTCTCTTTCTGCATTACTGACCACAATTGCAGCAGATTTGTGGCTCGTGGGCCTGTTTCATACATGCTATCATAAGATAACATATAGCTTTTGACAATCTTAAGAGAAGAAGCAGCTGTAAACAGATTTGAAGGAATTAGCAGGACGAACGCACTTTGCACTTGTGCTCACATAGCCAGCTATTACTGTCCTATAGTCATTCCATACTCCTGATCAATGAGACGACCTTCACACACTCTCACTCTCTCTCACACACACACTTTCTGGACTGTATCAGTGTAGGGAAAGTATTTGTAGTGTTTAGCTTTTACCTTTCAGCCACTTAGTAGCCTAATACACTCTTGCACCAATTAGAGCGAATATGTGTTACTGACTTTTTGTGAAGTATTGACCTACTATTGCTCTCAGTTGTCTGTTGTTTGGCTAGATAGTCATTTGCCTGCTGGCATTTTTCCATGACAATACATTTATACAACTTTGGAGGTTGGATCAGGTCCCTGTATAGCACTGGCCTGTCTTACTGTTCTTCTCATAACAACCACTGCCATCATAAAGTGAGTGGCCATCCAGATACTTCTGAATGTCAAACACTGAATGTAAATCAATGGGGTCAATATTAGATTTTATACAAACTATTGCATGGGGATGACATCACCTGGTTGACGTTCGACCCATGCAAGACGTGGCTGAGAGCGTGCAGTGTTGAGTGCATGAATAATTCATCACAGGAGAGCGGGAAAATGGCATGCGACCCGTTTAAAGAGAAGGAAAGATTGAAATATTTTGCTAAATGCCATTCGGTCATAGCCCAAATACAAATTAAATAAATTATCATGGTGTCTCTCTTACACACTGCTGTCCCAAAGGAGCGAGACTGAGAGCATGACATGATGTTTAAGCAGCAGAGTCAGCATCCTTGTTTCCCTTTAGTGTCACTGCATGGCAAGCAACAGCTGGAAAGAAATGCAACTGCTTTTTCACGTTACCATCTCTCCCTGTAATAGATTCAATTAAAATGATTCATATACTAAATAATAAGCGTGTGAGAATAAGTAATAATAATAACAATATTTAATAAATACTGATATATATTATATATATATACATATATGTATGTATATATATATATATATACATACGTGTGTGTGTGTGTGTATATACTTCAGTACAATGGTAACCCTTACTCTTATGATTTGGGTAAGCAGTAAGAGTATGAGTTATCAAGTATGATTTACTTGTCTGGACTTGTATCTGTGGTAGTGTTTAAGGTCCATTGCTCTCATGCAAAGCAGAGTATAAGGTTATATCTGATTTTAAACAATCATACGGCAAATAAAACACACTATGTTCAAATCAATTGGCGATTCTGACACCAACCCCCTTTATGTGACATGCTGTAGGATTTACTCAGCATGACCACAGCATCACAAAGACAAAATGATGAACAAAAAAAAACAAGCCACTTGCTATAGTGTTAAGGATGGATTTGCTGCTAGACTGATGCGTGGATCCTGCTGTGCCGTTTGCTTTTGCCCGAAGCATCATGGCATGAAACGGGAAACATGTTTGTTCTGCGTAATTGTACGCTGACTGTATCGCTCACCTGCTCCATGCTTCAGCAATCCCCCTTCCGCCTCCTGTTCCCACTCATTGCACAGTATTCCAGCTTCCCAAAAGCAATATTCCCACAGTTGTTTGCCTCCCTAATTAAGGAATCCTTACAAAAATCCACAGACGTCCTTACATAGCCGGGAGGCTCCCTGAAGATGAGCCTCTGAGATACATTCCCTCTCCGACAGCCTGTTATCCAGTCAAACGCTCCGAAGTGTTCCTATTATCTCTCTCTCTCTCTCTCTCTCTCTCTCTCTCTCTCTCTCTCTCTGTCTTGTCTGGTTGTGCTGTGATTATTTGCTCCAGGCTCTGTGCTAAAGCAAAGACACAGGGTCTGGGCTGCATCTATGTTTTACTCCGGTACGGCGAAGGATAAGGGACTTCCTCTCACTCATTTGTTTATTTCACACTCTTCGCCTTGCCTTCATGCTTCCAACTCAACCCTCCCTCTTTCTCTCCCCACTTCCCTCCTCTCCTTCCCTTCCCCCACTTGTATGGATTCTGAGGGAAAGGAAAGGGGGGTTGGTCATAGTGGTACCATGTGACTCCCAGCACTAAGCAATAGAGCCCAATCAACTGAAGCTTCTTCTGTTTCTATGGTGGGACCCCCTGATGCCCAGCCTGGCTCATGCCTGAGATGAAGCTTCTGTCACCATTGGCAACCATAGAACACAGCAGCCGTAATGTGACTGTGACAGACAGAATGTTCATGTGAGACTCTCCAATAACATGCTGTGCTGGGAACATGCAGCTACTTGCAGTTTGCATATTAAAGAAATAGGGCTGCTTTAGCTGTGTGTGTGTGTTAGCGTGTGATTTAGAGTTTTACTGACCTCTGCAATTCATGCATGTTTTTCATAGTCTTAGAGATGAAATAAAGATGTCAGGTTAATCCCCACAGGCCTTGAAAACCTGTAAACATCAGGGAGTGATGGGTCTGCGGAAATTAATCAAATCTTAAAGGTTGTGTAAAACATTGTTCTAGTTATTCTCAGTTATATTTCTTCACTGAAAAAAATGTAAGATTTACTTTTCATTCTAAAATTGCTAGTAAGTTTTACAAATAATTACAAATAAATGCCAAGTAACACATTGAATTAAAGGTGGATTGTGTAATATTTAGGAGGATCTGTTGACAGAAATGCAATAACTATGTTTTCAGTGTTGTATAAAGACCTTATAACTGTTATGTTTTTAGTACCTTGGAATGAGCCATTTCTATCTACATACACCGCGGGTCCCCTTGCATTGAAATAGCCATTTTGCACCCATATGTTTCTACAGAGGAACGAAATGTGTTTGTTTGTTTAGAGCCAATGTTGTTCTTCATGCAAAGAAGCTAGCTAAAGTCAGCAAATAAAACACTGACACAATGATGAACAAGTAACAATAATATTCTCAATAACATAACGATTTATACTGAATAATTAATTAAACAATTTATTAATTTATCTTCGTAAAGAAACCTCATTGCTTAACTGGCTACTCTGCTGTCTCAGACGACGGCATCTTTCCTGTCGGCCACCATAACTTCTTTTGGTTGCAATTCGCAACCTCACCACTTGATACCACTAGAAATCACACACTGCACCTTTAAACATAAAGTTTAGAAGTAGGAAATCTGAAATACTATTTTCTTGTAAAATGTGGGCTAGGGCTACTCCAATAATCTTTTTACAACTTCTTTTTAATGAAATTCTTTACAGTGTTAAACAATAAATTGATTTCTGACTGCTACTGTATTTGTAATTAAACAACATCACACAAGCAATAGTATATCCTAAAATTCTGAATAATATAAACAAGAGACTGCAGGTAATCACACATAAATATTTCGTGCAACAGCACGACTGTGACTGTAATAGATTTTATGAAACAGTTCAATGAACAAAAGGTTAATATGAGCATATATTTTTGACACATTGCCAGTTATTTTCTCTATTTTTGCCCCACCAGTAACCAAAACATTTCTAATAGTTGAGTGGGTTATTGAATTATGTAGAAACAAAACATTGCTACTTTCAGTGTCTTAGACATGCAATGCTTTTACTGTGGCTTAAACCTGAAACTTCCATAGGTTTCTGAGTAAATTAGGCAAACATCCAGGGTTGTCACACTGTGTTATAAAATATAAAGTCCAACGTTGAATTTACTATTATTATTAAGAGCATAACATCTCAAAGTACTGAACTGATTCAAATAAATACAAAATAATCCACACAATTATTAGTGAATGAGACCCAGGCTGCGTCCAAAAACGTACTTGACTCCGGGCAAATGACTCCGGCAGTGTTTGTGCGCGAAGGCACCTCACAAAACTGATTTCAGACAGACTTCTGAGGCAGTTTAATGGTTTAATTCTAACTACAGCAAAATAGAGTGAGCTTTGGTGAAAACTAAACAAATATTCAAATACTACAGTAATTTTTCACTAGAAATGACATCAGAAGTGGAAAACGACTTACATTTACACACAGACTGTCCACCAACCACAACATTTAGATGCCATCTTTATTTTTTAGCCCAACTGCCACAGAATGGAAGGCACATGTAGGATAGGCCTATATCGGCTGCGTCCGAAATCACATAATCTCGTGTAGGTGTTTGTTTTGAATCAGTAATTACTCCACGGCTGCTAAAAAAGTGTTCCATTTAGAATGTTTGTACTATGAATATAACCTGGACGTACTACATTCGCATTGTTGCCCTTATTGTGACCTACCAGTGTTAGTTGCGTCACTTCAGTCATTCACAAATCTTCTCCCGTGGCCTCATGGGATACAAAAGTAAGTGTACATTGTATGCACACTTCAGAATCTCGGCATAAGTAGTAGGTCATCCGGGTACTTTTTGCATTCTCTTTTACTATGAATTCGGACATACTTATTTTGTCACACACCGTTTTTCACCTACTACTAGGGAAGTTTGCAATTTCGGATGCTGCCATTTTCTGCCTTTAATAATCAATCAGATGAAGGTATCTCCGGAGACAGGAAGTAAAGTTAACATTGGATTCAGACATGTCTTAAAGCCTACCTTGGAATGCATCCTCTGAAGGCAGCATTTTAAAGATCTCGGACAAAGTCCCAGTGTTTCATGAGCAGCAAATCATCATATTAGAGTGATTTCTGAAGGATCATGTGACACTGAAGACTGGAGTAATCATGCTGAATATTCAGCTTTTCCATAGCAGGAATACATTACATTTTAAAATATATTCAAATAGCAAAACAGTTATTTTAAACTAATAATATTTCACAATATTAACGTTTTTACTTTTTTTTTTTTTTTACCAAATAAAATCAGCCTCCGAGTATAAGAGACATCTTTCATAAACCTACCTCAAATTTGTTTATCTCTAGTTATGCAGTCATATAAATGAAATATTATAGTCATATAAATAAGAAACATTTTTTTTCCGGTTAGTATTTGTGAAGTACACCAAAAAGTAAAAACTTTATTTGTTGTACCCTATACACCAGACTTCTATTTTTTGTGTCACATAACAAAGTTGGTAAATGAAACACCTGGGGAAACTAATCAACATGAAAAACTACAAAGAACTACAAAACATGGTACAAGACAGGAAGTAACAAAGAGTCCAGAAACACACAGGGAATACATGACAGTTTGTATATAAATTTGTTATCCTACAACAAAGCCTTCCCTTCCCAAAGAAAGGTTTTGTCAAACTTGTTACAGTGCATGCGCATACACACAGACAAAGTCACTTGTACAGACAGGAAAGGCTTGGAAGGCAGGCCTGCTTGGTTACTCAGGAAAAAAACATCCTTGGTCATTTCCCTTTTCCTTCACAGAGAAAATCCATGATTCACCCCACCACAACAGGAACTGAGCCAAGTCGGGCAGGCATTATCTGTCACACTTCCCCTCTGCTTTACTCATCTGTTGTCACTCCTTCCGTCTTCTTGCTTTTCTCTCAAATATTCTACAAATTCTTTCTTTCTCTCACCTGTTTTGTTTGTCTGTCCCCAGACGCCTCAAAAGAGGGACCCTTACCAAAATTAGCCATGGTTCCCTTATCGAGTCGGTCCCTCGACATTACGTATGGGGAAAACCATTTTCCTCGAAATGCTAAAGCCTGAATTGAATAAATCTCTTGCTTGCAAATAGCCAATGGCGCCCTCGCCTGATTGCTTACAGCCTCCAATATAGGCGACGTCGGGCCGGGCGCCAAAAACCTCCGAATCTGTCTTCTGCACCTGGAGCCTGGTTTCGCCATAGACTCACGCAAACAGAGTGGACAACGGGGAATTATCCCCTCTCACATTCCGGCAGATTTTTTTGCTAAAAAAACAAACACCAACAATTAAAAATATCTCTTTGCCGCATGTGTGGTGGACCTGTTGAGTTCCTGGACGCACACGAGCAGTGTGTGCTGTGTTTGGGTCGGGCCCACGCGAAAGCGGTGTTCGAAGGATCAGGTTGTTGAGCCGTTACCCATAACGGTGGCCTTATGACTCCTGCCTCTCCTCCGCCCGCCGCCATCGAGCCGTGGACCGGGAGACTGCAGAAAGCTCCGTCAGTGGACTCTGTTGAGGAGTTAGTGCCGGCCCAACGCCCACGCCACTCTCACAGTTCAGAATCCCCTCTCACCTGCTGAGGCTAGTTACCGCCCTCCGAAGGAAGAATTTACGATTAGCATTAGCCAGCACTTTTAAATTTGCTTTGATATCAGGCGCTCTGGCTCCCGGCAAACATGTGACTATGGTGGCTGGTGGCTCTATTTTCACGTTCCGTGTGATCGAATCACCAATTACCAGGGCACAATCAACAGAATTCTCAGTGGGTGTTTCACTGAGTGGGGCAAATCGATTTGTTATGGTAATCAGAACGGAAGAGTGTTTTTTTGGGGGACTAGGGAACGTCTCTGGTTACTCAACGTAATCGTAGTTCCCTGAGAGGAAGGAACAAGACATTACGTAAACTGCCGTGTGAAAAGCCTTTTTCAGCCTCAATGGCTCTCGTTCAATCGAAAGATTCAGAGGTTTTTGGCGCCCGACGTCACCTATTGGAGGCTGTCAGCCAATCAGGCAAGGGTGCCATTGGCTATTTGCAAGCAAAAGAGATGTTCAATTCAGGCTTCAGCATTTCGAGGAAAATGGGTTTCCCCATACGTAATGTCTCGTTCCTTCTTCTCAGGGAACTACGGTTACGTTGAGTAACCAGAGACATTTTACTATGGTAAAACTTTAGTAGTAAGGCTAAGTAACTATGTTTTTTGTTTCAAACCAAGGTTTTGATACCATGGTTCTAATATAGTAATATTGTAGTAATACTTGTGTAAAACTGTGGTAATAGTAAGTTTATGAATTTTGTTTATGAATTTTGTAGTTACTATGGTTTTACTGCAAATGCAATAAGGTCATGGTTATTTTCAGTTTTACTATAGTTATTGTAGTAAAACTGTGTTTTGTTGTTACTATAGTTTTACTGCAAATGCTGTAGTAAAACTATTTTCATAAGGAAATGCTGCAGACCAATTTTATCAACATTGAACATTGAAAAAACATTGAGACACAAAAATCTAACAGCATGGGAGGAATGAAATAAATCCCCTTGTGAAGAGGCAGTACAATATGTAACTTTTAAAGTGGTTACTATCATACATTTTGTTTGTAAATGTAATTGTTCAGTCAGTTGTTTAAATCACTCTCATACTCTTTTATTTGCTCATTCTCTTGCCTCGCCTCCTGCAAATCTAGATGCAGTTTAAATGTTTGTCCACTAGATGGAAGTAGAGTGACTTATAGATGGATAGATGGCGCTGAGAACTTTATATTTTAAAGATTCATTACACCCTTAAAAAAAGCATCATCAAATGTCCTCAAATCATAAATTTCCTTAATAGGTCGGTTTCACGTGACGTCACGCTGTTGCATCGCGAGAGCGCGAAATTCAGATGGAGGTCAGGAAGTGAAATAGCTGAGGATCTGCCGTCTGACAAAATGCCAATGTTTGTGTTGTTTAGCTGCTCCAATCGTTCTAATCGAGAAAAGGGAAAGGGGTTTTAGACCGAAAAAACTAGGAACTCTGTTTTAGTTAGACATAAGATTGCAGGCCGTTTCTCAACATGCTTTCTTGTCTGTATTGTGTTCTTGTGGACTTGTGAAACTTCATCAGTCATTGCCCAAGTAGACTACTGTTCTAATTCAAAGTTCACATCTAGCCAAGTCCAGTTCTAATCCCCGGATGTCTTCTTGATCCGCTTGCTCTGATGTCTCTAGTCTAGTGGATAAACATGACATAGCCTATAATAAGTCTATCTTTGGTCTCATTAATCTATAATTTGTTCCATGGCAAATCGTTTTGGCTGAGGGCAAAGGGAAGTTTCATAACTTATAACTAATATTTAGGACTATTTGACTTTAACTTTGTAGCCTATTAGAGAGCTTACTTATGTTTGACTGAGTTGTTTGCTTTATTTCTCATTGTAGCTTCTTATACCTTTTAGGCTACTTGTAACTTTATACTGGATATTATTGATCATTAAAACTGACATTTAACAAAAAGAGACAAGGGTTGTGTAATTTTATTTTATATAGACCTACTTTAAAATATATAGGCTACACAACCCTGCTTCTTTTTGTTTTCATTTTAAAAAATATGAAACAATATTGATTGTTATTGACATGTAACAAAAAGAGACAGGGTTGTGTAATTTTATTTTATATACTTTAATATATATATATATTTTTTATATTTATTTTAACATTCTCTTCACCTTATGTACAATAAAATAAAATGACACAACCCTGTCTCTGTTAAATGTCAATAAAAAAACAATATTGTTTCATATTTTTAAAATGAAAACAAAAAGAAGCAGGGTTGTGTTTTATATTGTTGTTATAAATATATGCAGTGTGAAGATAATGTAGGCTACGCGTTGCCTGAACCACATTTGTGTGGCCATTAGGCTAATATGTTTAAGTTTTTTTTAATGAAAAGAGGCAGAGTGGTGTTTTATAACATATTTATAACATAACATGATCGGTTGTCGTTAAATGCTAATTTACTTAGATTTTTAAGTTACCGGTAGTCTAATATGGATAGTTGGTGATGTCAACAGCCTCCACTGTCGGCAAATCTTCTAGTTCGACCGAAAACTCACTCATCTTCATGAGGAACGGGTCACGTCCAACATATGAGTTTACTAACTCCTTTTATCTATTTCTTGAAACTGGTTCTAAATTCGTCCAATACAATACGGACTCTCCGCAACGGTTTCCTCCATGTTTACGTCCTGCCCTCCATCTGAAATCGCCCCGCCTTCGTGCGTCATCATAATCACTTGACTGAAACTCTCTGTTGTGATTGTAGCCAAAATAAGATAGGCTATCTTCCGCATTCTATAGCTGAACGTTTTATGTACTTCCTTACTTGTAGTTGTTTAGGTATGTAGCAATATGTGTTGTGAAAAATCATGTGCAATATATGTTGCATATATAGGCCTATATGTTAAATATAGGCTATTAACGGGTTGTCAATGTAGTTATTACATCACTGTCCCTTTCTAATAATCAAGTGCCATTTCACAAAGTCACGTGTATTGACTGTTTAGGTCAATACAGTTTTGACTGTAGGCCTAATGGTGAAGATTTTTGCACAGGTTAAAAATCTGTTACCCAACCCACTTTAAATTTAAAAATATATATAATTTATAACCTATGTACTTTTGAAGATTATTATGTGTATTTTCTGTACACAGAACATGTGAATTATCTGTACATTTTCTTTGATTTGAGATTAAAATTTGTGTGTGTGTGGTTTTATTCTAGAAAAAATTTCACAGCCACCATACTGACCACATGACCATGAAGCATAATAGGAAACAATCAAGCTTGCGAATGGGCACTTCTACAAGTTCAACTTAAACTGAAATATTTACTTTTGCATGATGTTACATCAGTAGGTGTCAGTATAGAGTCCAAATAATATGTACAAAAGTAAAATGAATTTTATTTGGGTCTGGTGTTGACATAAATACTCTCTCTTTTCCTTTGACATAAAAGGTAATATAAAAATGTATCTAATATAAATCAGGATACATCTAAAAAGGTGCAATAAATGCAACAAAGTAGCTGTTTTAAAAGGGTTTAACAGCTGTACTGAGGCCCAGTTTACACCAGTCTTAAGAACAAGTACGGTTAGAATTTGTAATCACCTGATTTGAACAGCAGCTGTAATCAGGCTCTAGCAGACTTCAGATGCTGCCTGTCATTAAGTAACATTAACACAGGTTAATACACTGATAAGTAACCATTCTGATTTAATGTTTTTGCAAACTATAAAAACAGACTTTGGAGCCAGAGAAACAGGAATGGTTGAAGACATCAGCGCTGAAAATTAATGTCCTCAGTTGTCCTCACCTGGAACGGTCTTTTTTTCATCAATATGAGACTCGGGTTCAACTGGATCAAGAGAGAATTCTGGTTTTAAACGCTCCGTGCTGTACATCTCATGCGCATCACTCTCTTGATTCATTGGATTGTGGTTCATCCTATTTGTTTTCCATCTCTCCAGTGGCTTCTTTCCATTGACAAATTTCAAAACGTGTACGATTTAAGGGATATTCCAGTGTGTGTGTGTGTGTGTGTGTGTGTGTGTGTGTGTGTGTGTGTGTGTGTGTGTGTGTGTGTGTGTGTGTGTGTGTGTGTGTGTGTGTGTGTGTGTGTGTGTGTGTGTGTGCGGACGTGCGTGCGTGCGTTCGTGGGTGCGGACGTGCGGAGTGCGGACGGTCAAACCAACTTACCAACCAATATAAAAAAAGTTTTTACCTGTAAATATATTACATTTGTTCTTATTTTATTGTCTGATTTGTTTCCATTTTATTTGAATGATAAAATGTCAAACATATTTATTGCTGTGATGTTTTTTACTCATTAAGTTTTTTTTTTCCTGTGACACAAAAGCAGTCGAAGATGGATTATGAGGATGCTGTCAATGGAGTTTTAATGATGTCATTTCATGGAAACACTGCCCTGGCATGACATTTTTATTGATCTAAAAACAAGTTTTGTGTTTGTTTATCTGGTGTTGTACATTTTGAGAACGTGTTTGACCAGACAAACAGGTTTAAGTACGAGCATTCCATTGTAACTAAAGACAAAGGTTTACAAACTTGTGAAATAAACCCACTTTAACACACTGAACCACTTTACTCCACTTACAATTAAATCGTGGGTCTCCAGAAGTATTGAGTTACAGAGATACAAACAGTACTTTCTTATTTGTTGTGCTTTGTACAGTAATGTTGAGAAACCTCAGCTTTTTTTTGTTGCCCCATCTCGTTAATGCTTCGTGGTTATGTTATGCTTATCCAGTGATCTCCTGTGTGTTTACATTAGAGTTACTATTAAAGACTATTTTGTCCTGTGTCTTCATGTGATCTATACAGCCACCTCATAACAGTACAAATACTATGTCAAAAAAAACGTTTTAGTTTACAATTTATTTTAAGGTGCCCTGGTTACATTGTACTTACTCAGATAAGTACTGAGTAATTTTAATAAACTCCATGTACTTACTATAAAGTTATGGTTAGGGTTTGGTTTAGGGTAAGTTACTTGTGATTATAACTTGCTGTTATTACTATAGTAAGTACATGTAGTAAAATTATAAAATAATAAAAATTATCTATAATATATTGTACAAATGCATTTAAAAGTGAAAAGTAAAAACTTTTTAAATTGACTTTTGGAAAGACAGTAGAGATTTTGTATTTGTCATTATTCTGACACAACAGATGTCAAACTAAATGCAATGTCCTGAAACCTGTTACCTGAATATTTTTTGAAGGGAAATTGCAACAGAATCATTTTACAGTTTGACATTTGAATATAGAAATTCCTAGACTAATACTCAAATATCAGCCTCTAGCTATCAAAAAAATATATTTGAACATTAAAACTATAAATAACTTTATATCATTTCAAGTGAGGAAGAATAAAGATCTGTTTTTGTGTTTATAGAACCTTTGTTGTGGTAAAAGGATTCCTTGATCTTTTGGACTTTCTTAACATTTTCTAAGATGGATTATGAGGATGTTGTTTATTGTTGTTAATATTTTATTAATCCACACATGTAAAACATCTTCAGACTAAAATGAGGATTGGGACCCACTAGGCCATCATGATTCATTTGTGTCTTCTCTTTCCACCCTGCTGTCCTCTTCCTCTCTTCATACACCAACTCATTTCTCATTTATCAATTCCATCTGTACTTCATCATCTTCTCAGTCTTTCTCCATGATCCTCATTGTTTCTTTGGGTTTTCACAGAAGATCACATTCATTATGGCATGCAAATTAGCAAATGGCATTTCCTTTGTTGTGTGCATGACTAAGCCAGCAGATATCTGAAAAACAAACCTGGAAAACCTGGAAACAGTGGTTGTTTTGGTGGTTGATTATTAATCATAAAAATGAGAAACTACTTTGAGCAAAAGCACTTAGTCACATAAAGCCAAATCTTCTAAATTAACTATAAATTAACTGAATCTATGCCTCATGTTACGAAGACACACACATGGTGTGATTTCCCTCAGCGGTTAGCAGGTTGATGTCTGCTGCACGTGACTTATAGCACAAAGCTAAAGCTATTATATAATTAGACCATTTAATGACGTTTTATTAAAAATGAAGAACAGCTACCAGTAATTGATCACGTTCTTTGTTTCATTTAATTGCCTGATTAGATGACCTTCCTTTAGCTATTTATTTGTTAAGATCATATTGTTCTTGTCTTAAACCCACTTTATGCAAAATCAGTTCTTAAAACAAGTCCTTCTTTTTGACTAATCAGCTTTCAAAGAAATTTTTGGAATCTTTTAGGAATCCTGTACAGAGAGGTCTTGGATGTATGAACACACACAGTCACTCGCAGAACAGTTTTCTTTTTTTTTTTTAGTGAGTTAGTGCTTTCATGTTGAACCTGATCATGTTTCTTTGATTTTTGGTTTATGTTATGGGTTTTAAATCATATTATGTCTATTTTAGCTCCTTATTTAGTATCTATTTATTTATTTTATTTTTTTAAGTAGTCTGCAATTTGGTTCACTACTGCATTACGCTGCATTGTGTTTGACACCACTGTACAGTGTACAAACTAATTCACAGCATTATAAAAAAAACCATAGATAGGAAAAAGGGTCGTTGCAGGTCAAAAGGGTTCAGTCAGTCAATTATACATACATTTTTGCATTGTTGCAGACAGCATGTCATTTTATAAAAAAAATAGCACTTACGGTTCTTGACTCAATTTTAAAGAATATTTAATGTCAAATAGGTTCTATAATGAGAAATGTCATGAATTAGCATACTTTCATGTTTGACTTTTTTCTGGTTATATATGTTTATGAACTGCTTAATTCATAAAATGTAATTACAGTTAAAAATGAATTAAAACTAAACTTAATAATTTCATTCAAACTAAATCTTTAGCCTAAAAGATCAGTCAGTACGTTCACTAACAGGAAATTTAGATTGTGGCTTTTGTATCCTCATTTTATCAGAACAGAAGAATGTATTTGTTTTTTTCCGGCTATTAGCCGGAAAGTGTTTGCTGCACATGACTCACCCTTAGAAGAATTTTCCTTCACAGAAGAATGAGAGATGACTTAACAGATTTATTTTATGCTTTAAGTTTTTCTAGGTCACTGAAGTATTACTTTTAGTTGCATCGCTGTAGCTTTACAGTAAACTGTACAATAAGTTAGCTATTTAGTCAATCATGTTATTATTGCAAGACAACTTTAACTTGCCACTGTTACCGTGCACTGAAAGCGAATTATTCTTCTTGAGAAGATTTTACTGATATTTTTAGGACGTTAAATTATACCATCAATTATAAACATGTTTTTATTTCATATTTTTATTTTAAACTTATAAGAACAATTACATGTTTTAAGGGAATTCCAACACACTCCACTCCACAACTTTTGGAGAACTGGTGATTTCGTTCATACGTTTTTTTTGTAAGCGCAGGCAAGACGGACAGATCTCTCTTCTCGCAGTGGATCAGACACCTGCGAGATCAAGACAGCTTAAAGGTGCTAGAGCCCAAGGTGAAAAAGCAATATTAAGTTATGATAAATTGGTAATTTTGCCGAGAGAGGAAAGGATTCAGGACTGAGATACATTTTAGGGTCAAGTACTATATGTTTCTGATGTGTTTGTGATTGCATTCCTTATATCACACTAATGTGTACAACTACAACTAGTAAAAGGTTTGGTTTTGGCACATTTAAATATTTGTAGTATAATGAATAAAATTCAAGATATTATTAATTTAGTGCACAAGTATTCAATCAATATATAAGCTCTATCTGAGACACATCTCGAAAGCTCTATTCAAAACTCTGAATTACCAAAGGTTTTAATGTTTTTTAGAAAGGATAGAAATAAATTTGGTGGTGGTGTGGCCATCTTTGTGCAAAGCAACTTTCCTTGTAAGTTAAAACACAATTTAATATGTGATGATGACATTGAAGCTATACGGGTAGAAGTCCTTATAAAAGGTCTTATAAAGTATCAGCTATTGAAAAGATTGTGGGAGAAGTAAAACATGTTGATTGGAAAGATATGTACTGTGGCCACTACCCAGGAGATTCTTTGGATGCTTTCATGAGTATACTTTTGTGCATTGTTGATAAATATGCACAGATGAAAAATAGGGAAATAAAATCAAATGGTTCGAGGTGGATTGATTCAACATTGAAAAATATGGTGAAACAAAGAGATGAAGCTAAACAAGTGGCTGTGAAAACGAGATTATTGGAGGACAGGTTAAAATACTGTAAATTAAGGAATCAAGTTACTAAAATAAATAAAAGGAAAAAGAAAGAGTATTACAAAAATAGAATAAACAGTGTTAAGTATGATGGCAAAAAGCTTTGGCACGTCCTAAATGAAATGATGGGTAGAAATAGAAATGCATCCCCTTCTTTTGTAGAGTCTGAGGTTTTATAACAGAATCTAAAGACATTGCAGATTATTTTAATAATTTATAAATAAAGTAAATAATTTAAGAAAAGGTTTTAGAACACAAGATTTTGATTACTGTGAACTGATCAAAAATGAAATCATGGCAGATAAAATGTGTAACTTTAATTTTAGTCGTGTACAAACTGCAGAAGTGATGGCCCTGTTAAAGTCTCTTCCAACACATGGTAGTCCAGGCACAGACAACTTGGACAGCCTAGTATTGAATAAAACAGCTGAATATATTGCTGCTCCGTTGTGTTATATATTTAATCAGTGTATAGCGAGTGAGATTTATCCATCTTTGTGGAAGGAAGGGAAAATTATTCCATTGATAAAAAACGATTTCCCAAATTCAATTTTCCAAAACGAAAAAATGATCGATTATCTTATAATGGGCATAACTGTAGATCTATAAGTATTCTGCCTGCACTCAGTAAAGTTATGGAAAAGATTATTCATACACAAATTCGTAATTACTTTCAGAACAATAATTTGATGACTATGTTTCAGCATGGATATAGAAAGTCACATTCTACCTGTACAGCTCTTACACAAATCACCGATGGATGGCTTAGAAATATGGATAATTATGAATTAGTTGGTGTGGTCATGTTGGACTTCAGTGCTGCTTTTGATGTAATAGACCATTGTATTTTAATTGAGAAATTAAAGATCTACGGATTTTCTGCTATTTTACTAATGAAAAGTTATCTTTCACAAAGAACGCAGCTGTTTTTTTATAATGGTTCTTAATCTAATTATAAAGGTTTAGTTTGTGGTTTACCACAAGGAAGTTGTTTGGGTCCTCTTTTGTTTTCAATTTTTGTTCATGATTTGCCCTTAGCTGTCAAAAAAGCATCAATGACAATGTTTGCAGATGACTCAACTGTTTACTATGCTTGAAACTCATGTGACAAACTTAACCATGTTCTGTCTGGAGAGTTGGATTCGGTGTAAGTGGGTTAGTGGAAACAAATAAGTCTTAAATATATCCAAAACTAAAAGTATGATCATTGGATCAAAACAAAAATTGATGCTTGTATCGGAATTAAAGTTACATATAGCCGGGCAAAGAATACAACGAGAAAAGGCTAAACTGTTGGGTCTGGTTATTGATAGCAGTCTTTCTTGGACAGAACACATAAATACTATTGTTAACAGAATAGGATGTGGCATTGCATTAACTAAAAAATGTTGTCATTATGTGAATCAGGAAACTTTAAAAATAGTAACAGAGTCATTAATTTTATGTCACTTGTCACTGCACTGAGGTGTGGTCTTCTGCAACTAACAAGGACTTTTCAAAAATTCAGGTTGCGCAAAATAAAGCAGCAAGACTGGTTCTGGGCTGCTCAATTACAACAAGTAGAGATCAGATGTGTTCTACTCTTTCATGGCTCACTTTAAACCAAAGAATAACAGTTACTTTAAGCAGTATGATACAGGTCCTTCTCAAAAAATTAGCATATTGTGATAAAGTTTATTATTTTCCATAATGTAATGATAAAATGTAACTTTCATATATTTTAGATTCATTGCACATCAACTGAAATATTTCAGGTCTTTTATTGAGTTTAATACTGATGATTTTGGCATACAGCTCATGAAAACCCAAAATTCTTGTCTCAAAAATTTAGCATATTTCGTCTGACCAATAAAAGAAGTGTTTTTAATACAAAAAAAAAGTCAACCTTCAAATAATTATGTTTAGTAATGCACTCAGTACTTGGTCGGGAATCCTTTTGCAGAAATTACTGCTTCAATGCGGCGTGGCATGGAGGCAATCAGCCTGTGGCACTGCTGAGGTGTTAGGCTCAGGATGCTTCGATAGCGGCATTAAGCTCATCCAGAGTGTGGCGTCTTGCGTCTCTCAACTTTCTCTTCACAATATCCCACAGATTCTCTATGGGGTTCAGGTCAGGAGAGTTGGCAGGCCAATTGAGCACAGTAATACCATGGTCAGTAAACCATTTACCAGTGGTTTTGGCACTGTGAGCAGGTGCCAGGTCGTGCTGAAAATGAATTCTTCATCTCCATAAAGCTTTTCAGCAGGTGGAAGCATGAAGTGCTCCAAAATCTCCTGATAGCTAGCTGCATTGACTCTGCCCTTGATAAAACACAGTGGACCAACACCAGCAGCTGACATGGCACCCCAGACCATCACTGACTGTGGGTACTTGACACTGGACTTCAGGCATTATGGCATTTCCTTCTCCCCAGTCTTCCTCCAGACTCTGGCAACTTGATTTCCGAATGACATGCAACCACTGAGCAACAGTCCAGTGCTGCCTCTCTGTAGCCCAGGTCAGGCGCTTCTGCCGCTGTTTCTGGTTCAAAAGTGGCTTGACCTGGGGAATGCGGCACCTGTAGCCCATTTCCTGCACACGCCTGTGCACGGTGGCTCTGGATGTTTCTACTCCAGACTCAGTCCACTGCTTCCGCAGGTCCCCCAAGGTCTGGAATCGGTCCTTCTCCACAATCTTCCTCAGGGTCCGGTCACCTCTTCTCGTTGTGCAGTGTTTTTTGCCACACTTTTTCCTTCCCACAGACTTCCCACTGAGGTGCCTTGATACAGCACTCTGGGAACAGCCTATTTGTTCAGAAATGTCTTTCTGTGTCTTACCCTCTTGCTTGAGGGTGTCAATGATGGCCTTCTAGACAGCAGTCAGGTCGGCAGTCTTACTCATGATTGCGGTTTTGAGTAATGAAACAGACTGGGAGTTTTTAAAAGCCTCAGGAATCTTTTGCAGGTGTTTAGAGTTAATTAGTTGATTCAGATGATTAGGTTAATAGCTCGTTTAGAGAACCTTTTCATGAGCTATATGCCAAAATCATCAGTATTAAAACAATAAAACACCTGAAATACTTCAGTTGGTGTGCAATGAATCTAAAATATATGAAAGTTTAATTTTTATCATTACATTATGGAAAATAATGAACTTTATCACAATATGCTAATTTTTTGAGAAGGACCTGTATATAACACATTGACAATGAAAATGCCTATTTCTCTGTTTAATCAAATAGTGTATTGTAATTCTGTGCATAATTATAACACCAGAAAGGCAAACAATGGTCATATAATGACCCCCTATCCAAAAACTAATTTTATGAAGAAAACCATTCTGTATATAGAGCAATAGTCATCTGGAATATCATTCCGATTGAAGTTCGTCAGCTTTGTAATAAGCTGGCATTTAAAAGAAGTCTAAGGTGTTATGTGTCGACGTAGGTTTTTATATGTTATGATTAAGGTAATTGTAAATAATATGGTATTTATATTTAGTCTTATGAATCGAAACTAGATTGTATGTAGGTATGAGTGTGTGTTTGTGTATGTATGTACATAGCCTATATAAAATGTATATATTGTTTACTGTGATGATTGAAATGTGTTGTTGTTGTAATGTAATTTTTCAGAATGGGACCCATGCAGGAAGACTAGCTGATTGCACAGACTTTCAGCTAATGGGATCCTAAAAATAAACAAATAAACAAATATCGCGGGATTCACGGTTTTCACGCTCGTGCAGGTGTTGCTAATAAACTGGATGTAATTTAAGTTCTGTTGCTTTTATATGAAAATAAATATAATAAACAAGACACCCAAAGTACTTATTTAATTCCATTCCAAATACGTGTTTATCAATATTTTTTTCTTTAATACAGACATATATATATATATATATATATAAACATATATATATATATATATATATATATATATATGTAGGCCTATATATTAATAAAAATGCTATCACATAACCAATATCGTACTGTCACAGAGTTTATTCACACATAACGTACGTATACACATAAAACATGATACCAGAGTTTTAAATCAAACATTTTAAAAGAGAAAAAACATCACAGTTGTTTAAACCAATGGGCATTAAGCTGTGTCGTCAGCAAGTCGTTTCCCATAATGCTTTTGATCAGCGCAGTGACAGTCCGAGGAGAGCAACTGAGCGCGACTGCAGAATCCAACACATGCGCCTTGCGGTCTCGAGAGTTGCGTAGAGAGTTCTGCGCAGATTTTGCTCATCTCAAAACAAGCCTATTAGCAGAGGAGAAAACCCGCGTAATATCAAACTACTACTGTTATTGTGTCATGAAATGTAATTTTAAGAGTGTTTCAGGTGAGAATGTAGTTGTTTAAAGCTCAAATCTGTGATTTATTTATAAAGATAGCGCCTATTTGAAAAAATGTATACGTTATCGGAGTTGTGAGATCCAGGCGATCGCCGAGTGTTCAGCGATCATTAACCCCGACTGGAACAGCTTTTCCTCGGCTAGTCGTTCTGATGTTTGCGGCTGGCTCTGATGTAGTCTAGTGGATTAAACGTGACGTAGGCTATAGTCTTGAGTAGTTAAATAAGTCAAAAAGATAAGTCGATCTTTGGAAATCGTTTTGGTTGAGGGCAAAGTGAAGTTTCATAACTTTTATATATTTAGGTTATTTAACTTTAACTTTGTAGCCTATTAGAGAGTAACCTGACTGCGCCAAATGGATTTGCTCCGCATATCCATCTGGAAACCTTCCCTTGAAGTAGTTTTGGTAAGGGGCGAAAATACTGGTTAGCTGATTGGCCTATGTTGGTGATAGACGGGCCAAATCAACCAATCAGATCAACGAAGCAAACTCTTGCCGAAACCAGTCGGGACTCGGGAGAAAATCTGAGAAAATCCTCCAGAGCAGTGTTTTGCTCTTCTTTCAGTGAAGAAATACTCTGTAATTCCGATAAAACTTGCTCGATAGCCACGCTGATGCTAGTTTCATCCGCTGAAGCCGCCATGTTCTTTAGACTGAACTGTCGCGCTTCTCGTTGCGTCACACCTCAACCCGCCTCAAAGCCAACGCTGATTGGACGTTCGTTTGGTGAACTGCTCCCAAATTTTCTTTAACGGAAAGTATCCAGACTGATCTGCAAGTGAAACCTTGACAGCGCCTTCATTAGATCAAGGGCTAAGTGGATTGAGGAGAGAGAAAAAAACTCAGCATATTTCTGTGGTCTGGAAAAAAGAAGACAGGGGAAAAATTGCATCAGATCCTTGATAGTTGATGATAATGAAGTCACAGATGAAAAATTGATCTCTTCAGAAATCTGGAATTTTTATAGCCAGCTTTATAGCTCTAAATTTTCTAATGTGGACTGTAACAACTTTTTTCAGGAAATAGCAGAACATATTCCCATAGTAGAGGATAGCTTCAAACAAACTTGCGATAACCAAATAACAATTACGGAACTGGATGCAGTAATTGGTCGGCTCTCTCGTAACAAAGCTCCCGGTTCTGATGGTATCACAGGTGACTTTTACAGACATTTTTATGTAGATTTAAGAAACATGCTGCTACAAGTCTTTACTGAAATTTTTGAAACGTGTGCTTCCACCAACAATGAGACATGGTGTTATCATCTCAATTCCAAAACCTGGGAAAGATCCCAGAATTATAGATAACAGAAGACCCATTACACTTAGAAATTTAGATTACAAACTCCTAACTTACATCTTCACTTATCGTCTTCGATCAGGAATATCAAACCTTATTGCAGACACACAGTCAGGGTTCTTAAAAGGGAGGTCAATCCATAACAATATAAGACTGGTAATGGACATAATTGAGTATAGAAGCCAAATAGAGGATGATGGTTTCCTTCTCTTTCTAGACTTCTATAAAGCATTTGACTCTGTGGAGCACCCATTTATTCTTTCGGTACTAGAACACTTTGGATTTGGAGTCAAATTCAGAGAGTTGGTTGGTGGATTATATAGAGATATTAATAGCTGTGTCCTATTACCTAGTGGTACCACCCCAAGCTTCAAGATTAATGTGGGTATTCCTCAAGGATGCCCCATCTCACCATACCTATTTATTTTAGCCACAGAAATGCTAGAAATTTACATTAAAAACTGTCATGATATTAAAAAACTTAATGTACTTGGCACAGACATAATAATCAGCCAACTAGCAGACGACACAACAATATTCTTAAAAGATAGATACCAAATTTCAACAACTATTGCCAAAATTGAAAAATTGTCCAAAGCCTCAGGCCTAACTTTAAATTTAAAAAAGTGTGAATTGATGGCAATACATGACACGTTACTGAAAGACATCTGTAATATTCCTATTAAATCCGAAATTAAATACCTGGGGATTTATCTAACCAAGGACCAAAAACAAAACCAACTTCTGAATGTAGAAAGTAAAATTAAAGAATGTAAGTCACGACTAAATGTATGGTTACAGAGGAACCTATCAATTCTAGGACGAATTTACCTAACTAAGATGGAATGTTTATCGAGATGTATTTACCCAGCCTATTCCAATGCCATTCCAAACAAATTAATTAAATCTATCAACCAAATCAACCTAAACTTCGTTTGGAGAAACAGACCACATTATATGAAAAAAAGCAATATGGTTAAAGACACAAAGGATGGAGGACAAAAAGTTATTGATTTTGACTGCCTTCATGGAACCTTAAAAATAAATTGGTTAAAATCTTGGATCAAACACGGCAACTCCTTTTGGTATTGTATTCCAAATACTTTATTCAAGAAAATAGGAGGTTTAGATTTTCTGCTTAGATTTTAATGTTTAATGTAGCTTTTAATGTTGATAAATTACCTATATCCTTATCAGAGTTTCACAGACAAATACTCTTGTATTGGAAAATGTTGTACGTACACAACTTCTCACCCCACACGTCTGTACTATGGAACAACAGATATGTTCTGCACCGGAACTGATCTCTGTTTTTTGAAGATTGGTATGGGAGAAATATATGGTCCATAGCTGACTTAATGGATATCAATGGTCATTTCTTAAATTATGAACAATTTGGCATCAAACAACATTTCCAACCCTTAAAATCAGACTTCACTAAATTACACAGGGCGCTACCCCAACAATTTGTCTTTCTAATAAGAAACACTTTGGCATATTATCCAATACAACCACAATTGGCCTCACTATCAATTCAAGGGATCTGTATTCTAGATAAAAAATGTACTAACCACTTTATTAGAAATTGTTTTACTGAATACCTTTACCCTGAAAGGCAAAATAAAAATAACATCATTCAAAAATTTGATAAAGATTCAATTACTAAACTAAGAACAATGTATCTAACACTATACCTATACCCCCCAAAGTGAAAGAAACTCACTTTAAAGTAATGAACAACATCTATCCCTCTAAAGAATTACTGAGACTTCGCTTTGGTCTAGATAATAACACGTGTACATTCTGTGAAAAGGGTGTTGAAACTACGGACCATGTGTTTTTGTCATGTAATGTAATACAGATATTTTGGTGTGATGTACATAAATGGATTAAGCAGCAGATATCTTCATTCCCAACCTTTATATCCAGAGACGACATTACATTTGGTTTGATTCTGCAAAGCAAGGATGTTGAGTTGTGTATTAATACAATTGTATGTCTAGCTAAATTCTTCATTCACAAGTGTAGAATTGTGAAATCATCTCCCAAATTTGTTGTTTTTTAAAATGAATTTAAACTGTATATAAAATCCTTAAAAACTCTGAAAGGTCCTAAAGCTCAAAAAATATATGATACCCTAAAACACTTCCCAACTGAGATAAATGGATGAAAAAGTCTGAATTTACCCCTTATGGCATGGGTGTTTTATCTACATACTTATTATTCATTTATTATTATTATTATTAATATTTATTTTTATTTAATATTATTATTATTATTATTTTTAATGTCTATTTTCCTTACCAATATCCTATTTTGTAATTTTCTACATTACATTCGTGTTGTATTAAGTGCTGCTCCCTCTGGCTATATTTCTCTTATATCCTATTCTGTAAAAAAGGAAGTTATGCAGCCATGTTTTGTTTGTAAATCTTGATATTCAATAAAAAAAAAAAAGAAAGAAAAAAAAAAGAAACCTTGACAGCTCGCGAGATCAGGATGGTCTCACAAGGCTAATTAGAGAGCTTATGTTTGACTGAATTGTTTGCTTTATTTCTCATTGCTTCTTATACCTTTTAGGCTACTTGTACTTTTATACTGGATATTATTGATCATTAAAACTGACATTTAACAAAAAGAGACAAGGGTTGTGTAATTTTATTTTATATAGGCCTACTTTTATATATACATATATATATATATACATATATATATATATATATATATATATATATATATACATATATATATATATATATATATATATATATATATATATATATATATATATATATATATGAACATTCTCTTCACCATATGTACAATAAAATAAAATGACACAGTCTCTGTTTGTTAAATGTCAATAAAAATCAATAATGTTTCATATTTTTAAAATGAAATAAAAAAGAAACAGGGTTGTGTTTTATATTTAATGTTGTTATAAATGTATGCAGTGAAGATAATCAATGTGCGTTGCCTGAACCACATTTGTGTGGCCATTAGGCTAATGGGTTCAAGATTTTTTTAAATGAATAGAGGCACTGGCAGAGTGGTGTTTTATATCATATTTCGTTTTATTGTTGCCTAAAATATACATAAAGAGATAACGGAGTTGCCAGAGCGTGTTGAGTGACGCGATCAAGAACGCCGCTGTTCCATTTGCAGAATAACCGGACTTGCGTCCTCTGGAGTTCGTTCTCAATAAGAAACATACGGAGAGAGGTGAAGGCGTTACAATGTGAAGAGAGAGTATGTGGGCGTGTTAAAAACAGGTTAGCTGGGGTATTTAAGAGCAGGACTGCAGGTGTCCGTGCTGTCAGAGATGAAGATGAAGATGATCCACATACTCAGTGTAGCATTTATCATCTCTCTTCTAATGATAGGTAAGACCTTTTATTGATAATGCTTTAGGATACCTATTAATTCATTTTGACTAACATAACTATTACTTGCGTTTATGCAAGTATGTTTTATATTGCATTTACACTTTTTATATTGCATTTACACTGAAGTTATTGGTAACTGGATTTTGTTTCTTGTTTTTTAGGGAGTGACGCACAACTGGATGGTAACCAGTTTTTCAACCACTTAATTTCCCAAATTCCATTAAAAATGACTAATTGTTTATCTAAAATGTGTTTTCTTTACCTTGTCTGTTGTCAGTGTGTGGCAGAGCATCTCACAACACAAGGATAGTGGGTGGACAGAATGCAAAGGCTGGCGCTTGGCCATGGCAGGTCAGCCTTCATAGGGGGAGGGGCCATTTTTGTGGTGGATCCCTCATCAACAATCAATGGGTTCTGACTGCAGCGCATTGCTTTGAAAGGTAATTATAATAAAGCAACCCTTGCAATTATTATATATATTTTTAAAATCATTCAGTTGATGTGGCGAATGCTTAACACTTCTTCTTCTACCTTATTCCAGTCCAACACTCTCTGGCCCGATTGTGTACCTGGGCCGACAGACACAGGAAGGAATAAATACACATGAATTGGAAAGAACTGTCTCTAATATCATAAAACACCCAAACTATGATAACAAAACTAACGATAACGACATCGCTCTTCTGCAACTGGCTTCGCCGGTGAATTTTACTGACTTTATCAGTCCGGTCTGTCTGGCTTCCTCAAACAGTGTGTTCTTCAACCAAACCTCCAGCTGGGTCACCGGATGGGGAACCATTAATACGTCAAGTATGTAATTTAACAAACCTCGATCAGAGTCACAACATACTGTAGTAGTTTTATCATATTTTATCATTTTATGTGTTTCTCAGCTCTCCTGCCTTCACCGCAAACTCTACAGGAAGTGGAAGTGCCTATTGTTGGAAACAGGCAGTGTAAGTGTCTTAATGGTGTCTCAAGCATCACAGACAACATGATATGTGCTGGACTATTGAAAGGGGGCAAAGACTCCTGTCAGGTAACAACTCCCATACTTCTGTTTGTGTTACTTCATATAGTTTTAATGGGCTGCCAATGTTCTGCAAAGTGTAAATAGTTATAATTATGAATAATGATGGGTCTCAAAACTAAAACTTTTAAACAAACAGAAAATGTAAGGGTTTAACTTTGACTAATGTAAGGGAATTCAACCTAGAGAATGACTTTCAAAACACTATTGGATTCATTGCAAACTGCAATGCTCAGACCATTGAGATCTTCCCTGCACAGTCAATGACTTTATAGTATATTATATTTTATTAGATTTGCAAGCAGAAATGTAATACAAACCAGTTTTCAGTTTAGCTTTATTCGGAATAAATAAATGGAATTGCTAATGTTTGTACTGTAATGAAGAAGACGTGATATGTGTTTTATAGGTCATAAATCTGTGCCCGGTTGCATAAATCAATAACTGGGTCGAAAAATAACTTGTCAGTACCAATTGTGTAAAGTAGTTTCCAGGCAGTAGCGCAAGCGCAGTGGAGCTCAACTGTAGTCTACGTCGATGGGGGGAGTAGTGGGAGTGGCCTGTGGAGCTGAGCATTGCAATGCACTATGGGGATTGTTGTCTATAATCCACAAGCACTAAAAAGTCATTTTCGGCATTTTATTGGACAGGAAGGAACAAAATTAAAAATTTCTGCTACTATTCTACTACACATATTACCCACTTTCAATACACATTCATGTCAAAATCGGTGGAGTGACGCTTTAAGTTTTTCCCTTAAGTATGATAATTAAGGGGCGATTTACCCTCACCTAAGAGAATAACTTAAGGGTGTTGCATATAATCTCTTAAACGGTTCTCTTAGGTAAGGGAAACATTTAAGTGTTTCACGACCGCGATCCTGGATTCATGTTATAAAAGTCTGTTGTTGCCATAGATACGGAAAACACTACCATCTCGGAATATCACGTGTCAGTCCCATAGACAGTAAAAGAGTCCTCTGACGCTATCACGCAACACCGCGTTAGCTCCGAAAGTGGCGGCAGTTTGTGTTGTTCACCGTCTCATGCTTTGGCATTTGTTTTAGGTTTTGTGAATGCACTTCTGGCTCTGTGTCTCGAAATATACCTGAGTATATTACCATAGCATACCCGTTTTCTTCTGTCATGATTCCTTTTAAAACACATAATCAGCTCGTTCTCCTGTGAATCTTTTTCTGCACGGGTCGGCCACACACTCTCTTAACGTTGTGATAGTTAACATGCAAGTCACGTATAATGACAGACAGACAGCCGTCTAGTTTGATAGCGATGTCAAATATTGCGCGTCGATCAAATCGGTATTCTTGCAACAATTTTTCATCGCTAAATTCACCGCCAAAGCTGGTTCCATAAATTCAGCCATGTTGTCTTATTTTTGTCCGCGTTACTCTTAAGGTTACGATTTCCAAACCTTAAGTTATACTTAGGGAAATTACCGTTAAGGGGTTTTATGCAACACTTAACGATTACTTAAGTGAAAAAAAAAACAGCATTTAAGGTAAATTCTAAGTGTTTATGACGTTTCACTTAAAAAATACGTTAAGTAGCCTAACACTTAAGGGTATTTTTCTGCAACACCCTTATAGTTTTAAGGGAAACATAAGGGTGACCTTAAGGGAAAATTACACTTAAGGTGCTTTATGCAACAGGGCACAGGGGTTTTGTAACTTTTTAATGCCAATGTCCCCCAAATATTATGATCCCCTTCCGAAGGCAGCTATACATTTTTATATTTTCATAAAATACCCGTGTTAACTGTGTAAGAAACAGTGTGGTATAAAAGCAACATGTTGTTTGTAAAATTAAACAATTGTCTTTTATACTGCTAGGTGAAATTAACTCATAATTGAAAATTGTGCTTTTCACAATTCTGGCAACTGAACAATGAAGAAGGTTACAGATGAACAGATAATGATTACCCATTCCTAAAATATCAATACAGCTATATATAGTTTATCCATAAAATGATACAATTTGAATTTTTGATTTTGGCAAAAATAAGTAATTGGATTTTATATTGTTAGTTTACTAAAGCTAATGCAAAATTCAAAAAATATTATCTGGAAATACTTTTAACTTTAACTTTTTACTTGCATTTTGTAAAATCTTTTTTCCCCCTCATTTTTTATGGACCCCCTAGATTCATCTTTACTTTTTTGTGTATGGCTATGGTCATGTTGTAGTTTTCATGTGACAAGTCTTCTAACCATAATTTTCAATGACGAGTGTTGATCGTCCATAAAAAGAGAAGCAGGATATTTCCTAACATAAGACTAACTTGAGGCTTTAAACATGCAATAACAAGGATGTCATCTTCCCATTATCTATTACAGCTGTGAACTACAACTGGAGTAGATGTGTAGAACAGGTTACTTGGCATGTCACTAACCTGTTCTTCCTCCTACAGGGTGACTCTGGTGGTCCTATGGTCAGCAAACAGGGTTCGGTCTGGATCCAGTCTGGAGTTGTGAGCTTTGGGACAGGTTGTGCTTTGCCCAACTCACCTGGTGTGTATGCCAGAGTTTCTAAGTACCAGGACTGGATCAATGGGCATATCCCCACCAACCAGCCAGGCTTCATTACATTCACCTCCAATGGTACTGATGGTGACCTGAGCATCAGCTGTGCTGGTGTCCCTGCAATTGTCCGACGTAAGGCTCCTTCAAGTTATAAGATCAGGAAAAAATCATGCATACATTGTTCACTTGGCAACTTGTCCAAGGACATTTGTGCATTAAAAGTGTACTTGATTTCAAAGTGTTTTACTTAAATTCAGGTAAACACATACATTATATTACTAGTGAAGAAAATTAATGTAGTCCTTTTCAAGCCAGGTGAAAGAGGCACAGGGCTCCAGACCCAATGTGACCAGAAAATTGCTACAATAATTTAAAATGCATTCAAAATTAGTAACACTTTCATCAGATATCATCATTTCATTAGAGCGTGCCACAGTGTTTCCTACAATGAACAAACAAATGACTAATTAACCAGTTCTTTTTAATGAGCCAGTCAAAAGTATTCATGAAAAAGCATCATGCTTGTGACTTGAATCAGACTTGGTATAATAATATATAATATACACTATATACGGTAACACTTTACAATAAGGTTCATTTATTAAACATTAGTTCATCGTATTAACTAACATGAACTAACCATGAGCAATACATTTGTTACTGTTTTTGTTCATCTTTGTTAACGTTAATCAAAATACAGCTGTTCATTGTTCATGTTAGTTCACAGTACATTAATGTTAACAGCTAATGTTAATAACCTATATACTATTATGAATAATATACACTCACTGTGTGCTGAAATACTACTGAAAATCCCTGATCCTAACCTTTACCTCCATACTGAAATATCAGTTGGCCAGAGAGCGATTCATCTTTTCTGTATCATTAAAATACTGGTGTCTGGGGACTAGACGGACTGCGGACAGTATTTTTCCATTTTTTCTAGTTTCTGTACTTTATCAGAATGTTTTTACTTTTACTTTACAACATTTCAAATCATAATGTCGTACTTTTTACTGCACTACATTTCATTAATAAACGTTTTTTCACATTTTTTTTAACCTTTGATACTAACTATCAATTTCTAAATACATTAGAAATGTTGTACTTTCTTACTTGCACTCAAGTAAAACTTTGAATTGCTTTTACTTAAGTAAAAGTAAGAAAGTACTAGATTTCCAATGTAACTAAGTATTAAAAGAAATTCAATATGAAACGTAGTGCAGTAAAAAGTACAACATTATACTTTGGAATGTTGTGAAGTAAAAGGTTTCTAAAGAAAAACATTCTGATAAAGAATGGACACTTGAAAAATGTAGGCTACTTAAGTAGAGTAAAAATACTTCACTATTGTCCGCCTCTGCCAGGGATTGTAGTGCATGTTATAAATTAATATATAATTGAACTATATTTGAATATAGATTAACTATATTTATATATAATATAGATAAATAAATGACCTATATTTGGTGAACTATAAATGAATAGTCCTTGAAACGGAGTAGAGGCTTGGACCCGGAGACGGAGTTTGTGATCTCTTACACCGGATAGCTCCTCATTTTTTGTCTGGAGCCCTTCTTGTTCTTAAGTTACTTATCTGTTAGCTGAACACTTACCAAAACAGAACTTGAAAGACTTGACTATCACACAATGGCCAGAAAGCCTGTTAATTCTCCCAGTGCACTACATAGCTTTCAAGAGATATATTCTATACAAATGGACCATAAATGTATATAAGCATAACAAATGCCATCATTATTATTTTGTTGTTGTTGTTGCTCTTTAAGGCAGCCATATGAAAGTTTAAAAGAAAACAAATAAAATAAATATTTGACTGATTAAACCTGCCGTTCATTGTCTTTCTCTCCGTTCCTGCAGCTGTAGTGTGTGGAAGTGCCAGTCTGAACAACCGTATTGGAGGAAACAGCTCCCCTGTGTCTCCAGGCATATGGCCATGGGTGGCCAGTCTGCAGTTTAACGGAAGTCACGTTTGTGGAGGAACGCTGATTGCTGAACAGTTTGTCATGACCTCTGCCAGCTGTTTTACCAGGTAATGGCACTTAAATATGAAAAAAGGACATTTGATTCGAGAAATCAGATTGATTTGATTCAATGGAGTTCTTTGTTTGTCCAGCTCCAACAATGCCTCCGATTGGACCGTGATCCTGGGCCGTCTAAATCAGAACACCTCCAACCCCAATGAGGTCTCTATAAAAGTGGCGAATCTCACCATCAGCAATGCCACAGGCAACAACATTGCAGTCTTAAAGCTGGCCATTGCACCAAGCCTTACAAATTTCATTCAGCCTATATGTGTGGACATGGGAAAGGATACCTTCAGCGCTAATACTCAATGCTGGGTGACAGGATGGAGCTCAGGAGCAGGAGGAGGTGTGTGTTTTGTGTGTGTGTGGTTCGGGTAAATCCATGTTATGGAGGTAAAATGTCCCCACAAAGAAATAGTTTGGTCCCCATGAGGAAAACAGCTTATAAATAATAATAAGTGATGTTTTTATGTAATGGGGAGGTTAAGAGTTAGGATGTGTTTGTGTTAATGCTTTGAAACATCACTAACTGCTAAAATGAGATTATTAGAATGTTTATCCTTTTTTATCCATGTCTTCCAAATTTGAAGCTGTTTTCCTTCTTTTATAGTGAATCAAACTCTTCAGGAATTCAAGACCTCTATTGTGGATTGTGGAAACTCAAGCAACAGTATTTGCACAAGTTCTTTGAACTTAACGCAGGCAAGTTCATTCTGTTTAAAACGGAAAGGAAATATAATATATTTACAGTTTATAATAAGGTTTATTATTATTTAATGCATTAGTTAACTTGATCTAAAAATATGTTTAGATCAAGTTAGATTAATGTTAAATTATATACATATATATTAATACATTTCAAGTTGTATTAACATTAGTTAATGAATAATGGACAAACATTAGTTAACAATGAACATTGTACATTCTAAATTAACATTAACTAATGCTAAAACAAAACTAGTTGTTTATTGTTAATTCATGATGCCTATTTCATTAACTTATTTCAATAAAACTAACCAAGGCTGCATTTATTTAATCTAAAATGCAGTATAAAAGCAACATTAATTATTACAATAAACCAGTAATGAGAAATTACTACAATTTTAAATAGCTGTTTTCTATTTAAATATATAGTTAAACTGTAATTTATTCCTGTGATGTCAAAGCTGAATTTTCATCATCATCACTCCAGTCTTCAGCGTCACATGATCCTTCAGAAATCATTCTAATATGATGATTTGATGCTCAAGAAACATTTCATTATTATTATGTTGAAAACAGTAGTGCTGCTAAATATTTTTGTGGAAACTGTGATACATTTCTTTCAGGATTATAGAACAACATTTCTTATAAATATATTTATATATTTATATTTATATATTTTTCTAAATTATAAATGTCTTGACTGTCATTGAACAATTTAAAGCATATTTACTGAATAGAAGTTTATTTATGTTAAATCTTACTGACAAAAATTTTGAACAGTTTATGTTCCAATTGTATGACAACTAAACATTTTTCAACTTTACAACTTTTTCTCCAAAAAAAACAAATTTTTTGTCAATTTTGTAACATTCATTAAAGATTTCTCTCTCTCTCTCTCTCTCTCTCTCTCTCTCTCTCTCTCAGGGTGATCAAGGGGGTCCGCTGATGTGTAAACTGGGTCTGTCATGGATCCATGCTGCTGTTTTGACATTACAGACGAGCATCTCAAACAGCAGCTCTAACACGAGCTCCAGCAACAGCACTGCATCATCCCGCTCTCTCCTTCAAGGTGTCCAGGTCTTTACTAAAACCTCCAGCTTTGCATCATTCCTGAGTTCTGTGGTGGGCGCTTTCCCTCCAAAAGAAATAAGCCCCACCACAAGTGCACCTACAAACAGCACCAACACAACCCAAGCTACCAATAATGGGTCACACGTATCTTCTTCCTTCTCTTTTACCCTTTCTGTCCTGTTCCTCTCACTTGCAGCTTTGCAAATCTTTCTTCAAGGCATCAATTTTGTGTAGAAGGGGCAACTTTTCATTAACCAAGCTGTTGCATGTTGTTCTTACACTACAATTGCATTGTATGATTTTCTCTGGCAGTACCTTAAAACAAGTGCATAGCTAATAATTTGTGTAAGCAGGCGGTTTACATGTTTTTGTATTGTAGCAGATGCAACATGTAGTTGTTATTCAGCATGGCACTTTATGGAAATGTCCCAATTTGAGTGGTTCAGTTCTAATACTGACTATAAAGTATCTTAACTAACAAATACCTTAAGCTACCACACTTTGGGTATTATATTAGCGTTTGCAAAAATAATTTTTCACAAATATATATACATATCTTTTTTGTACAACCTTTTTTTGTACAATCTATTTTCTGTTTTTGTTTTTTTATGAAAAGTTCTATGATTTCATATGAAGGAAGTAACTTTTCAATGCACTGTTAAAACGTCAAAAGTGAACCATGTATTTTTAAGTTGTAAAGATTATTCAAGCTGTAAAACAAAACCGTTTTTGTGCATTTATTTGAAGCATCTTGGGTGAAGCAGAGGTAAGAATGTGTCTTATATTCTGCAGAGTTGTTGCTGCTGTAAACGTGAGCCTGTGCAGTTTACCAGATACTGAATCCCTAGAAGATCAATACTAAAGATATCCTACTTCCTGAAGCATCTCACAAAACTTGTATTTTCACCTTCCCGGACAAACATTAATGGTCACTTTATTCATTATTTAATAGAATGAACAGTTGAAAATGCATTATTTGGCATGGCCAGTTGAAGATAAGCAGTTTAATGGTCACCTTTTAAAATAGTTTAGAGCGAAAAAATATTTAAGCACACACTGTAAATGATTTCTGTTGTTTTCACAGGATTATACTGTTTTTCTCAACAGTTTCTTACTGTATAATCTATGTACAGTAAGTTACAGTAGATTTAGTTGTTTTCACAGTATTACTTTGTATTTTCAACAGTTATGTACTGTGCACACAGTTGACAGTATGTTACTGTAGAATTTCAATGCATTCTGGGAAACTGTTAATCTAAATACAGCAGTGCAAATTGACCACGAAAAACACCACACCCAGTTCCACAGGTAAAATTGCTAGCCTACTAATGTTATTCTTACATTTAAAAAAATGTAGGACTGGGTGACCATTAACAGTCTTAATTTATGTCAGTGGGGTGTGCATGAGAGCGCATTTGAATTTTGAAAGAGTTTCTCTGTCGTGTCAGTGGTGCCGTTGTCTTTTCTGCCGACCTGGAACTTCTTCATCTGGTAAGTAATTCTTATTATGTGATGCATACGGATTCTAGCTAATAACTTTAAAGTTATTTAGAATAGCTGACCACGATTTCGATATTCAATTTAATCTATTCTAGACATTTTACTATAAGAAGTGTACAATATGATACTCTTCAATGTAGCCTAGTTTGGGACATGTTACTGTAAATTTAAATACATTAGTACGAAATGACCGCGAAAAATAGCCACAACAAGCTGCCATTTTATGAAGAACTCTTCAGTTCCCTTCCCTCTGTGAGAGCGCGCAGGCCTTGCATTGCGTCGCTGTCGGCAACGTTTTCGCCATACATATCTGGTTAGTAACAGTTAATTCATCTTTATATTTTTATGCAAACCATATCAGTTACTTACGTTAACAGATTAACGTTAGAAAGAACTCCCCGCGGCATGCTCTATAACGTCTGTATAAGTCAGACGCGGATTTCTTTAATGTTGATAGCCTAAGTTACTTGATTAAATGTAATTGTATTAACATATATTTCATATGTAGCCTCTTATAAGGTCAAAATGATCTAATCATTTTGTTATTTACCATGTTACGTCGGTGGAAGCGCCTGCGCGTTCATTATTTTATAACTTATAGGGTTGGGAATTGAAAATAGATAAATGTATCCTGAAATCGGATATCCAAGGTTAGGATTCGGATTATTGTTATAGAATTAAAGTTTCGATTCGTCTTATTGATTTTTTTGACGCTTATTTTCGTGTAAATCCTGACCTGGCGATCTGCCATTTAACGTTAACGTTAACATTACGTCAGTGACAGTCTCTGGACCGCGTGAAGCGCCCAAAAGGTGCATTTTTGTCCAAATACAAAGCTATGTGTGACATTTACAGTATTGTCTGCTATAATATCGTACTTTTTTTTTAAACTATGTGTAAATGACATGTACTCATTTGAAAGGAAAAAAGACGCCTTGTCAAGCTTTTTTTTGTCATAAGATGTAACTTAGTATCACACAAGCAAGATTGACGTTTTCACTTGATCGTAAATGAATTGATTTTAAACAACAGTCCAACAAACAAGATGTTAGTATTAAGTGAATTACACTTTAGACATCATTTTGTCTGTTTTTGCTGTTTTTACTGTATTTTAACTGTCTTGTCTGTTCTCCTTTTCCACAGGTGTGAGCTGTGCATATTAAGAAGACCCCTATCCATCTTGACGATCGATGAATTGTAAATCTAATCTAATTTAATTATTCTATTTATCGAACTACTACTATACCTTGGTCCAATACTGACCCACTGAGAACATTTTAAACAGATTATTATCCATCTGCGAATTTTGAACAGATAGGCTAATTGTCTATTTGCAAGTTGTTAAGAATTGTTGTGAATATAGATAGCATTGTAGATGGCATTTAAATTTAGGTAATAGATCAATTGAACTTGGGAATCTCCATATTTAGAAATGGGTTTCTCTTGCAAACGGTGTTGTTTCTCTGCAGAGACTATTAACGTATTCATCAGACATGTCAAAGAACACAGGAATCTTGCCAACTTTAGATTTTCTTGTGGGCTTGTCACATGCCCTTGTAGTTTTAGGACTGCCACTGCCCTTCAGGTTCACATGTATCTCAACCACTCCAAGCTAAAACCAGATGTCAACAGATCTCACAGATGTATTGATGTGAGTTAGGTTTTTTTTATTATTAGTTGTATGTTTTGCCTCTGATTGATTTGTGCTTATCATTTCTTGCAGGATTATCAGAAGTGCGGTCACTCTTCCACTTTTTTTCTCACCTGGCCTTCATCCTCACCTGTTCTGCTAAGTTTCTATTTTACCTGTTCAAGATAAATTTTGCATGAATTGAAATAAATGAATTGCTCACTGATTTTAATTATTAATTAGAAATTGTTCATTAGACTTGTTTTAAAACAGATTTTTGTTTTATTATATTACATTATTATTACTAATGCATTGTTTAAAAATACACAATAAACGTTGTTGTACAGTTTAAGGTTCAATTGCATAAAAGCTTGGATAGAAAACTTCCTATTGCAAATGTTAGAACAATAAGTCTGCATATAAATTATTATTAATACTGTGATGCAAGTTTTTCATGGCACATGTGCATGATGAGGTTGTTTTGTGTTTAGTTTTTTTTTAAAGGACACTGGATAATAACTTGTCATTTTGTAATACTCATCTGGATTGGTGGTTTACTCGTCAAAGCTAGTTTATACATGTCTCCCAGCCCTGCAAATCTGGTCCTCTAGATAGAAAGCAGCCAAAAACTCTTTAAAATCAGCAACAGACCAGTCTGACCAGTTAGACAGTTCATCTCAAACCAGTAGACCATCTTAGACTAGTTTAAGCTGTTTTCCCCCAGCAGGGAGTGGGTGGTTGAGTTATGGATGAACTATCTTTCTAATAGATTGATCAGATAGCGCCCCTTTAATCTTTTATATTTGTTCATAATCATTTTTGCATGAATTGAAATGCATGATTGTTCACTGGTTTTATTTATTAATTATAAATTGTTAATTAGTCTTGTTTTAAAAAAAGATTTTTATTGTATTATAATACATTATTATTATTAATGTATTTAATTGTATTAATGTATTTAAATGTACATATGTAAATTTACTAATGTGTTTAAAAATACACAATAAACCTTGTGCAGTTAAAGCTTCAATTGTTCTTTTTTTCTTTCCCATTAACATTTAAAATAATATTTCTACGGATTTTCTACATATTCTACAGGTTACACAGTAGCACTATAAAATAAATAAAATAACATTTCATAACTGTATAATACTATACAGTTATATTAAAAATTAACAGTGTATAACTGTACTCTAATATGGTAAGAAATTACAGTAAAATAATGTTATTTAATTTTACAGTATGCTTGACAGTACTGTAGTTAGTGTTACGGTAATTTTACTGTTGAATGAAATACAGCAAGTACTGGATAATTGTTGCCAGTAAGTTACTATTAATTTGACAAGAAATTTTTTACAGTGCACTATGTAAAAGCTATATTTCTTTCTTTTTTTCATCTATAACCATGTCCTTTTGAAAGCACAAAATGATAAGATAACACAAGGCACATTTCAATACATTTGTAACGTGTGAAATTATTACATTGCTTGAAATCTTTATTACTATCAGTTTATAAAGGGATGTGAATTGTTTTTATATGGGTAGTGTAATATAAGTTTTAAATGTCAAAAGACACTAATTCCAAGGTCCAAGTCACGTAATTCCATGTTTTTTTAAACCAGTGTGTGGTGAAAATGTTGAAATTGAATGTTCTTTCATCTAAAAGAAGATACCATCTTTATTACGTCTAGGTGCTCAGAAGTGAATTATCACAATTATAACACTGAATGACTAGTGTCAACACATCCAACCCACCAGAATTCATGCCTGATGCAGTTTCTGACCTTTTTGCTTTTGTGTTGCAAATTTGAGTTGCATAAAATTTGTGGATTGTTGAGCCTAGCACCGCCTAGCATGCAGAGGACACCCTGGACGAATGGCCATGCATCACAGGAATATGTATATATTTCCATATCTAGAACCCAAGAGAAAGAACATATGGTAACACTTTACAATGAAGTTCATTAGCTAAAATTAGTTAACTATACCTTAGTTAACATGAACTAAGAATGAACAATACTTCTACAGCATTTATTAATATTGGTTAATATTAATTTCAACATGTACTAATACATTATTAAAATTATTGCATTTGTTAACATTAGTTAATGCACTGTGAACTAACATGAACAAACAATGAACAGCTGTATTTTTATTAACTAACATTAACAAAGATGAACTATATAGTAATATTAGCTCATTGTTAGTTCATGTTAGTTATTAACTAATGTTAACTAATGAACCTTATTGTAAAGTGTTACCGAAAATATATTCCATTCTTTGCTATCGACATCACGAAGAACATTAAATATTACTTTAGGCTGTGGGTTCTTGAAAGAACTGCAGGTGGTTTAAAAATTAATTAAAGCTAATAATTAATGAAATCATAAAAATGTCAAATTAAAATCAAATAATTTACAAATAGAAACAGTGTTAGTAACTTGCATAATTATTTGTCTCATACATGGTTCATCACCAAATTCAGAAGGGTGGATAATTAATTTGTTTTCATGGGTTACAAACACAAAGGGAGAGGGATGCGGATGAAGATACATAGGCACTCCATCAGCCATAGACTCAAATATTGCATTGTAGGTTATAAATTATGACCAGATTACATGTAATCAGTTATACATAGGACTGATATTATACTCTATATAGAATATATGTGCTGGCAGTGCTGGTCCTGGTTCGGAGCCAGAGCCTAGTTTCAAATCGGTTCTTTGTTTTTCGACATCCAAAGCAGTAAAAGTAGCACCAAAACATTGTTGGGGTAGAAGTAAAACCGCTTGCGTCAGGGGCTGGGGGCGGGGTTACCGTGACCGTGACCGTGACCAACAAGACAAACAGAGATTTGTGACCGCCATTTTTTAAATAGCGGCTAATCTAGCTCGATTGTAATTACGTCTATGCAAGTTACGGGGAGCTGCACGAACACATTGGATTCGCCGTGTTTGGATGCCGATGCAAAGCCATGAGCATCAATATAGTAACGCAACAACCGACATTGTTGATGGAAGGCTTGTTAAAGTTGCCTCGGAGCGGCGCGGACGGATCAGAGCAGGGGCGTGTGTGGAGAGCATACGACTCTTGTGCTTTTGGATCGCTTTCGCAGTGCTTTGATGTCATGCGCCGATCGGTCTGCGAGAAGCCGATGCATCTCGAACAAGCCTGGTGTGTTTGTGTTAACAAACAAGCCGCACTAGCGTTGCTGGGCAACATGAGATGGATACAGTGACTTAAGTGACAGTGACCTGGCTCTGTGGTGGCTCTCTAGCCTGTGGAAAGGCAACCCGGTTCTTAGAAAGCTCTTCAGTCGAACCAACTCCGAACCGGCTATAACTCTGGCTCTGAACTAGCACCTGGTTCTTGCTGGTGGAAAAGGGGTATAACCTTTTACTGTCTATGGGTATGACTGAAAAATACACCCGATTGTTTTATATCGCCGGACTGTTTGGTGAACATCATACAAACTGTTTTTTAGTATTGAGTAACAGACAGGATTTAAAAAGCCATTCATTTACAGGGACCAGAGCGGAGGTCAGGATGACAGAAGCCTCTTTAACACTTTTTACACTTGTGTAGATGACTGCGTCATCAGCATACATTTGAAATTCAACATCAACACAAGTGTTTGGAAGGTCATTTATATATAAAGAAAATAATAAGGGACCAAGTATTGACCCTTGAGGCACGCCAACGGGGACATCTAAAAAAGACGATTTAACACTGTTAATATTAACACACTGTTTTCTTGAGTCCTAGTAAGATTTAATCCATTGAATGGAATTTAAAGAGAACTTAAAATATGTCCGTTTAGATAATAAAACGTCATGATTCACAGTGTCAAATGCTTTTTTTAGATCTAAAAACACAGCACCGACACAAGCATTATTGTCCAATTTACTTTTTACTTCTTCAACAAACTGTTGGCAAATTCAGTCGAGTGATTAGTACGGAATAGAGTGCAATGGTGAATGGCCTTTATTTAGATTTTCATTTAAAATTTTAGCAACCCATCTCTCAGCAACCTTGGAGACCACTGGAAGGATACTGATTGGTCGGTAGTTGGCTGGATTTCATTTATCACCAGATTTAAAAATTGGGGTGACTAAAGCCATTTTCCAGAAGGATGGAACAATTCTCTGCTTGAATGATAAATTGATCATATGTTATTGGAGCAATTAAGGAGTCTTTACATAATTTTTTTTAGAGAATATGAATCTATCCCATAGGCATCCTTTGCTGTGGAACTCTTAAGTGATCCAATGATTTTATCTACCTCCAGCTCTGTTATTTCACATAATTGAACACAGGCTTGGAAGAATCAATGGGTCTAGTTATTTTCTCAGGTGGCTCAAACAGTTCAGTTATCTCTCTAACAGATTTAGAGAAGTATTGGTTAAATTCATTTGATAGAGAATTTGGGTTTTTTACTACAGTGTTGTTAATTTTGAGTTCAAAGGCTTCAATTGATTCTTTTTTTTGTCTACCAAGTAATTTATTAAGATTTTGCCAGATCATTTTGCCATTTCCTTTGGCATCAATGATAATATCCATAAAGAATTTTGCTTTTGCCTTTCGCATATAATAGTGACTTTATTTCGTAAGGATGTGAATATTTGCCTATCTATTGTGAGACCTGATTTTAATGATTTTGTAAGTTGCAGATCCCTCTCCCTCATTAATTTCCTACACTCCAGAGTAACAACTTTCCTTTTCTCTTATTATGGCTCCCTCTTTTGGTAAAATTTAACATTAGCCCACTTGGTTGATTTTAAACTGAAACAGATTACTACAATTCTCTATGTCCTGCAAAATTTGGCATTTAGTTTTTTGGAATAGAATTATACACAGTATGGCTGTGTGAAACTTTAAAACGTCTTTTTGTAAGCTTTCTTGAAAAAAAAGAATGCATTGTTGTCTGATAAAAATGCAAACCCTAAAAATGCAATGCATTAAAATACAAGCAGGGCTAATGCAATGCATATTTTTTTTCAAGTAGTACAATTCAACAGGCTTTTTAAAAAAAAAAAAACATTTGGCATTATTTTACTTCCATAATGATACTTCCTTCTCTTCGATTCCTGCTCTCCCTTCTCCCAGCACCAACTTGTTTTTATAGGCTACATAAATATATAAAAACGTCTACCCGTTTTCATTATCATCCCAATATACTTGCCATACTGATTGTGCATATGTTCTTATGAGTAGCCTACTTTAGCTTCTGCTTTACTTAATGGAACTTCTGGAACTACTTAATGGAAAATCTACTTGCTTTATTCTTAGAGTTTGTTTAGCCAGAATATCCACCTTCTCATTTCCTTCCACACCCACATGAGCAGAGTATTCACACTGGAAGCGTTTGTAGCCTACAGCGTCACAACAGCGGCTCCCAGGCTACATATAAGCAAGCATTTCTTTACAAAGACTTTTGTAAAATTTGTTTTTAGAAGTTGGTCATAAACACATTTGAAGTTTGTTCAAAGCCCAAACTGAATAATTAACAAGTTTAATGGGTACATTTTCTATAAAATTTTCTTTTCTTTATGTTAGTCTTCATTTCCTTTTCCGACATACTGCAGTTCTTGTTAAAACACACTAGAAATTCAATGCGTTTTGGGCACTTTTTGTGTGAAATCATATTAATTTTGTCCATCAAAAGTGTGCTTTCATTAAACTTGTTAATTATTCAGTTTGGGCTTTGAACACTTCAAATGTGTTTATGACCAACTTCTAAAAACAAGTTTTACAAAAGTCTTTGTAAAGAAATGCTTGCTTATATGTAGCCTGGGAGCCGATTTTGTGAACAAACGCTTCCAGTGTGAATACTCGCGCGCGTCTGCAGCTGCAGTGACGATGTAGTTGCGCTGACGTGCTGCTCACGCGCCGCTCATGCTTGCGGTGTGAAACGCCCGTGACCCCTAACCCCGAAAATCCACTGGATCCGTCTGCGGCGCGGAACGTCAGCGCCATGTTTTTGATGCGTCCCTAGCTCGGCGTCAAAGTCCACTGGAAGCGTCTCAGACGCGTTTCAGCAGCGGAGCGTTGGTGACTTCATTTTTCCTCAGAATCGGAGCGTTGTTTATTTGTTGTTCATTTGTCCTCTTTTGGCTCAGGAGCGGACAGTTGTGCTACCTTATTGATTTTTTTTTAAAAATTCCTCTTTGTGCTTATACAAGGTGTTTTATTTATTATTTTTATATATTATTTATTTATTTATTCGACAAGGTCGACCGGATCCTCTATGCCGTTCTGTGTCTGACTTCCTGCACGGTACGATGTTTGACGCGGCAAGCGGCGAAAATAGAACTGCTACCTATTCTCTGCGGAGAGACGCTTCTGAGACGCGCCGCGTGCGCAGCTGGTGGACTTTAGAGCATTGACTATAATGGCCGCGATTAGCTCCGGCATCCGCTACGTTGACGTTCCGCTCCGTAGACGGATCCAGTGGATTTTAGAGGTAACCCCTAATATATAGTCAACTGCGGCAGCAGTGTCCACAACTCTAGACACAAAACTCACAACCAATGATCATTTTTCAAAACTCTAACCCTTTTCTCAATTGCTTGGATACAATACACATAAAACTCATTTTTTCATTTAACAAAAATTACCTGTTCAATATGACACAACTCAGGCCCGGTTCTAGAACCAAATCACTGAGGGTGCTTTTGAAAATAGTGAGGGTGCTTACTGCTTACATAAACATAGGAAATGGCTCCCAATCGTCATCAGTCTGAAAATAGTAGGGAGACCTGGGATGCATTTAGAGTGATTTACTGCAGTTAGAATGGTCAAAATTCAAAATAGAAGAGAATGCCCTCTACAAGTTTTTGTTCTTTACATTTATATCATATGATGTAGTTAAGAAATGTTACACAAAGAGTGCTGTTTTTCCCCAATATCAGCAGTAGGCCGATTGCAAATGTATGAAGTATTGAAATTGATTTTATTCTGCAGTTGAATAATGAAATTAATATAAGTAACTTACATTTTAAACATTTAGTTTCTGACGACAATGAATTAGTCCTTTTGAACGAAACAGCTGATTTAAAGATTAAGGTCACTCGGCGGCGGCGCCATCGGCCGCGACACTAGGTTTGTCGCCGGTGTTTGCAGGGGTGTCAAGAGGTGAGAGTGAGGTTGTAGGGCGGGGTTCACTGCTGTCACTAGTAGAGGTTTGAGCTTTCTTGAGCCAATATCTTATGTCCATGTTGAAAAATCGACAATTCATATTTTTAGGCTACCTAAAGCCCCGTCTCAGAAAGTCAGCGAACTAATTTCCTGACTAAACACGCAAGCAAAGTGGGCAATTTAAGAGATAGCTTCACCTATGCGTATCACGATCGCAAAAGGACACAACCAAATACATTCATTAAACATGAAAGCATAATTAAATAAATTCTGATTTGAAAAATCGTGTTAATGGATTTATTTTGTATGTGTGCGAAATCCGTCTGTGATTCTATTGTCGGCGAAATCTTGTTTACTACATGTGTGCTATTAATAATTTAATCTGAGGGTGCTTTCACTTTTGTTTGAGGGTGCTTAGCACCCTCAAACACCCCTGTAGAACCGGGCCTGAAACAACTTAACATCAAAGTACTACTACTATTTCAAAAGGCAATTCGCACATTACATTTCAAATGAGTGTCTATTCATTTCCTTACAATGATCTAACTATCAATTGATACAACTGCTCAAAATGATTAGTATCTGTTGCATTACTCTTAATGCATAGTTGTATGGAAACAGACAAACAATCTTCCATGTTTACAATAAATCATGAAAGTTTCAAGATAACGAGATTCATTGTCACCAATTAGAGTGGAGCATGAACCAATTAGACTACAATATCAATCCATATCCAATACAATAAATGGCGGTGGTTGTGGTGAGAGGGGGAGGAAGACGACGAGGAAGATGTGTTGGTCAAAGGAATGGCAGGGGACAAGCACCCCTTCTGAGAGGTGGTCGTGGGCCTCGTTTGAGAGGTGTGGGGGAACGTGGTAATGGACAGGCACCCCTTTTGAGAAGTGGGGGAACGTGGTAGAGGACAAGGCTACAGACCAAGACAGCGGCAGCAACAGCATAGTGTCCAATGAAATTCAGGCAATAGTTGTTGACCATGTCATAAATCATGGCATGAATCATGGTATGACAATGACTTACTGAGGCGGCTACAATGATACAACCAAACCTCAGAAGGTCAACTGTGGCCTCAATAATCAGAACCTTAATCAATGAGAACCGGTAAGTTATCAGCATGCACTAAACATTATGCTACTCTCAATTGTCAAATGACCGCATACCAATGTGTGTATCACAGGATAGGTGATGTGACCAATTGTCTTCTTACTCTAATGTTCCCTGTAGAATTGTGACCAGGACAAATAGTGGAGGCAGAGGCAAAATTCTGACTGACCAACAAGAGCAGGCTGTGGTCGATTTGGTTCGGGGCAGAAATGATATTCACCTTACAGAAATTCGCCAGCATATCTTGGACAATGAGGACATATTCAACAATGTGGGATCCATAAGTTTGCCGACTATTGCACGCATACTGAAAAGGCACCAGGTATCTATAAAACAACTATACCATGTACCTTTCGAAAGAAATGCAGACGGAGTGAAGCAAATGAGGACTGAATATGTTCAGGTAAGTTCAGTTTCAGGACGTCTGTTGTAAAAACATTCCCAAAAATTCTACATTGTACAGTAATCTCTAAATCTCTTTCCAAAATGTATTTTTAGAGGGTGATGGAGCTGGATACTGATGAAGATCATCGCAGGTTTTAATCTGACCAAGACAAGGAGGAGAGGTCGGAATTTCATTGGCCAGCGGGCAACCATCCAAGTACCTGGACAACGTGGGGCCAACATTACCATGTGAGCGGCTATATCAGAAGATGGTGTGGTAGGACGCAGACCTCATATTGGACCATATCATATAACTCTCCTTGTCACCTTTCTTGATGAGCTCGATCAGGTTTGTAGAGCTGAAGGTGTGACCTATGTCATTGTGTGGGACAATGTCAGGTTCCATCATGCTCATGTGGTGCAAGCATGGTTTCAGGCCCATGCACAATTTACCACCCTGTATTTACCCCCATACCCTCCCTTCCTTAACCCGATTGAGGAATTTTTCTCCGCATGGAGATGGAAGGTTCATGATAGGCACCATCATGAACAAGTCACTCTTCTCCAGGCCATGGATGACGCCTGCAATGACATCACAGCAGGCCAGTGTCAGGCCTGGATTCTCCATGCCCGACGTTTTTTCCCAAGATGTTTGGCTAATGAAAACATCCATTGTGATGTAGATGAGAGCCAGTGGCCAAATCCACAACACATAGTTGATGACAATGTAGAAGTACAGTAATCACTCCTGTTTTGTTTCTTACAGTACAAGCAAGTTGAGGAACACGGCATTTGATGTTTTACAGTACTGTCTTTTCGTTTCTATTTCATAGCTAATTATTTTTAAAACCATAAAGTAACATTTTACCATGATAGTGAGGTGCTGAATGCTATGTTTTATCTGTGGTTATCGTGATCTAAATGCATGATGCTGGATGACCAATGGTTAATTTTAATAAAACTCAAACAGTCAGAATATTACATTTTACCAAATAAAAATTGGTACATGTAGAAACTAAGAAATATTTTTTTTCTATTAGATATTTATTTTGTTAAGGAAAAATGACAAATGCTTGAATGTTCTAACTCTGTTTGGCAAGTGTTTGTCATGATATGTTCTGACAATAAAGAGTAGTTTAAAACCACAATTAAAACTCTGGTTTCTACAACTTTCACTTAGGAGCAAAAATCTGCCTTTGAACTTGAAAGAAATAAAGATTTGACATTTATCGTGATAATTGTCGATATCGACTGATGTAAAAAAAAAAAATAGCGTGAGTTTTGGCCATATCGCCAGCCGTAGATCATACTTAAAGGTTAGCATGGAAAAAGGCTCAATGAAGTTTTCAAATACTGAATGTGTCATACTTTATGTCCTTTTGTTCTTTGTTCAAACTGTCTGTAATAGCCAACCAAATATCACTGTAAAAGTGACAGATTTGTCTAAGTGAGAAAGATGATGATGTTCAGGGAACTGATGGTGGCGATTGCAGTCACTCTCTTTTTACCAAAGGTTTACCAACTATCCCTTATGTGGTTTATTATTAACTGATCTAGTTTTACTTTGTCAAAGGTGTGACTCACAAATGAATGGTATGATTGTTTTTATTATTACAATGAATGTCAATCACTTCATAGCTAATTTCGGTCAACACTTTCGGTAAGTATCTCATACCGGTCTGTCTGCCAGCAACAGGAGGCTCAACAATAGCGCAATGACCTGGTTGTGTGTCATCAACTCGTGTGGGAAGTGAGAGGATTTATGAATTAATATAATTATATATCATCATCATTATATGGTATTTAACCGTACAGTGTTTGTAATGTCAGGAAAACAAATCTTAAAAAGGCACAAAATTCCACTTCCAACCTGCTTAGTAAGTGATGAATCATCAGTGGTAAAATATGCAGTGTTATTTTAAGTAGAATCACAGTACAGATTAATATGCGAAATATGTCAGCAGTATAAGTTGTGTACTAGAGCAGGATATTACAGATGTTCTTATACAATATTTTCTTGACATTATTTTTATTTTCATTTAAATTAATTACAAACCATATTTGTTGGGTGAACGTGGATTATTCATTAGTACATTATCAGCTATTATGTTGCTGATAACTCAGTGACATGATGTCTGTCTAAAGTCAAAAACCTTTTAATAGAAAGCACCAGAATTTGTGGTTCTCTTGTTTTTCTGCTCAGCCTTAACAAACAGACAATTGCGAATGCCTAAATTGGACTGTTTATACCAGAATATACCATAACAAAAGCTAAATAGCATCACCTGACCATACATTAATTAGCAGCAGTTACAGTAATCATCTTTTTTTTTAAGTATCTAGATATATTGTGTCTAAAATATAAGATTATTATTATTAACTTCTTGTTTATTGAATTGTTGTATAAAAGCAATGTTGGTCTGAATATCAGCTGTGAAACTCATTTGTTGTCTGGTGCCTACAGGCGAAATATTTGGAAGATCGCGTGCAATGTCATGTGACAACAAATATAAAACAATACAACAGAATTGTGCACACGGTGCAAAATGCAACACACAAAAGATTATATATGGGCTATACACAATGGCTTGAGTCAGAAAACATCAAAAACAGTTTTGATGATGTTACATGTAAACATGGGCATTATTTACATAGGTTACAGTACAGGTAAAGCATCAGTCAGGCTGAACGTGTTTTTGAAAAGTGCAGTTTGGGACATTTGAGCATGCAGGGCAGCTAAAATGAGGTATGAAATCAAGGACTTTTGTGTGTGTGTGTGTGTGTGTATTAGGTGTCTCGATATAAACAGAATTGAAGATGAAATGAAGAACACTATCTGAAGTGCGTTCCTGATGAGATGATCTGTTGACATGCCCTTTTGGAGAGTTACAGATATGGGCACCAAAGACGATCAATGAATCAATGTGTTGTTCATTTGTGGTAATGAGGGGCTTGAGATAGGGCCTACTCTAAGTTGCTTAAATCAGCAATTACCTCAAACCTTTGAATGATTTAAGCCATATATCATTGCTAGCGTAGCAGGTCATTTATATACTGTATCCACTTGCTGACTTCATTATTTTAGCTTCATGAAACAATGATGATTGTTGTCATCTGATGTATGATGGTTTTGGCAAAAATAAAAAAACAGTCCAGTGTGACCTCTGGCTCTGAAGGAAGGTGCAAGTTCAGATGTTCATAGGCTGGCTCATATGGATGTAGGATTTATAATTATTAAAAGATTGCTATCTCAATTCAAACACACAATTGATCTTTTTCCGAATCATATGACAATGATTCCGCTGTTAAACCTTTACGGATACAAATGATCATCACAACGGAATATTCAAACTTGCTTTCACGCTGCGGCTGATCCGGAGAAAACAGCATAGCCTACTAATAAGACTTATGTTTGAAACAGTTTCACAAACAGTATTTTCAACTACACATTGGGCTATTATTGCTGTTTCTGTGTTGCAAACATTAAATAATAAACAAAGTAGGCTACTGGGTTCCCTTTCGAGGCGGTAACTTCGACATTACGTTGTGTGACGTATATGAGAACTCCTCCCATTCTCCACTTTTGTTGAAATCTTATGGGCTAACGCCAGCTGGGGATAGCTGGCCAATTGACGCGAAGCATGCAAATACTGACAGACCACGGCCAGTATAAAATGCATGGGCGCAACAATTACGTCAGAATCTCTTTCTTCACGCTTAAATCATCGTGCTATCACACTAAATCATCGTGCTATTAGTCATCGTAGAAGGTGCATTAGAAGATTAATTACCTTTTCTTCTCGGCATCCGGGCGCCATCGACTCGCCGAACAACTCACCAGTTTTGTATCGCCTTGCCTGGGCCTCGTCCACGCCGAGGCAGCATTGACGTATGAGTTAACGTGCGCCCACTGTGCTGAGCTGCCTGTGCGCACCCTCAGAGCCAGAAGGAAAAAAGAATTGGTTCGGGCAACAGCAGGGATTGGGCCCACTGCCGCCAGCGAGCCGCTGGTGGTCTCTCCCCTGCCCAAGGACAAGGATTTCGACGTCGTCAGTTTCACGGGTGTGAGCCCCCACCCTGCAGGAGAGGCAGCCTCAGGTCTTCATGCCATGGCTATACCCCAAGTGTTCCAGGCCAAGCTGCTCCAATCCCTGGATAGCGGCCCCGCTGTGGACACTGACGTCATTCGGGATCTGCGATCGGCAACGGACCACGCGCTAATGGCCACCAAGCGCTCTGCACAGGCCATTGGCTGCTCCATGGGGTTCTTGGTCGTCCTTAACAGGCACCCATGGTTGACCCTAGCTGACCTGAACGACACGGACTGTAAGACACTCCTAAACGCTCCAATTACTCCCTCCGGCCTCTTTGGCAACGCAGTAGAGTCGGTCATGGAGCGCTATTCCGGGACGCAAAAGCGTGCCAAAGCTATGAGCTACGTGATGCCTCGTCGCACGCTTCAGACTACGTTGAGATCCCGCTCCTCCTCAGCATCTCGCCAGCCTCAGGCTCCTGCTAGACAGTCCAGCGTTGCTCCCGGACCCAAACCGGGCGCTCGTGTCGGCCGAAACAGGCAGTGGCCGGGACCTAGGAAGAAACGTCAGGGACAGAGGAGAAGCCCGCGAGAAACTTTCTCAGTTTGCTCGAGAAAGGAGCGATAGAACACGTCCCTCCGAGCGAGCAGGAGAGCGGATTCTACAGCCGTTACTTTGTGGTGCCAAAGAAGGATGGGAGACTCCGTCCGATGCTGGACCTGAGACCCATCAACCAAGCACTTCACAAGCGTGCGTTCAGAATGACCAACACTGAAGCAGATCCTGGCACAGGTGCGTCCCGGGGATTGGTTCGCTTCGATGGATTTAAAGGACGCGTACTTTCATATCCAAATAGCGATGTGCCACAGGCGCTTCCTGACGCTTGCTTTCGAAGGCACGGCTTATCAGTACTCAGTGCTACCGTTCGGGCTGGCCCTAGCCCCTCGCACCTTTTCAAAGTGTGTAGACGCGGCGCTTTCTCCCCTCAGATCGAGCGGAATGCGCATCCTGAATTATCTGGACAACTGGCTGATTTTAGCCCAAGAGATGTGCTGATGTGCCGGTCATGTGGAAATGGTGCTTTGCCAACTGGATACGCTGGAACTGCGTGTGAACATGCAGAAAAGTGTGTTTATACTGAGTCAGACTATAATGTATCTGGGAGTATGTTTGAACTCGATGACGATGCGAGCCCACCTCTCTCAATAGCGCATAGACACAATATCTTCGACTCTGCGCCATTTCAGAAGGATTGACGGATGCGTCAATCTCAGGCTGGGGAGCAGTGTGCTCGGGCATGCCTGCCTCAGGTCTATGGTCGGAGTCACAGAGAAAGTGGCACATAAACCGTCTGGAGCTGAAGGTGGTGTTGAGGGCCCTCTATGCTTTTCGGTTACAATTGGAGCAGCAACATGTACTGATTCGAACCGACAACACGTCTGTGGTCTCGTACATAAATCGCCAGGGCGGCGTGCGCTCCAGAGCTTTGTTCAAACAGGCAGCGAGTCTCCTGTTGTGGGCGGACCGACACTTTCTATCCATAAGAGCGGCGCACATGCCCGGTATCCTAAACCGTGGAGCGGACATACTTTCGAGGAATGGGATTCCTAAAGGAGAGTGGAGACTTCACCCAGGATCTGTGCAAATGATTTGGGATCGGTTCGGAAGGGAGGAAGTCGATCTGTTTGCTATGAGCGAGAACATGCACTGTCAGGAGTTCTTCTCGCTATCCCACTTCCCTCTGATGGGGGATGCTCTTACATCGTACTGGCTGGGAACCAGACTTTACACGTTACCTCCGGTGAAGATTCTGCCTATGGTGTTATGGTGTTCTGCCAAACTGGCCGAATCAGCCCTGGTTCGCGGACCTGAGAGAGTTATTGGTGGCTCCCCCATGGGAAATCCCCCTTAGGAAGGACCTGCTGTCTCAAGCAAACAGCACGATATGGCACCCCAGCCCCGAGCTGTGGAACCTTCATGTGTGGCCGCTGCGGGGACTTTGAATGAGTGGGACACCCTGCATTCACGGGTGCTGAGCACACTCACGGAGGCATGCGTGCACCTTCTACCAGGCGCCTCTATGCTCTGAAATGGGGAGTTTTCACAAAATGGTGCCAGGACATCGGTATTGACCCGGGTAGCTGTTCTGTGACGGATGTTCTGCGCTTTCTTCAGCACAGAATGGATAACGGGAGTTTGCCATCCACGCTGAAGGTGTATGCAGCCGCTATTGCTGCCTTTCATTCCCCAGTTGACGGGCAATCGAACGGTAAGCACGCTCTGGTGATCAGTTTTCTCAGGGGTGCGAGGATATTGTGTCCTTCACAGGCTCTATCTCTGCCACCATTCGAGCCGCTTGCCTCGATTGCGATTAAGGAGCTTTCCCTGAAGACGGCTTTACTTCTCGCTCTCGCGTCGGCGAAGCGCATTGGTAACCTGCAAGCGTTCTCGGTGAACGACGATTGCATCTATTTCGGATCCGGCCGAGACCAGGCTGCGTTCCGAAGTCTCTCCATACACCGTTCAGAGTGCAGGTTGTCTCCCTGCCCGCATTATCTGCTGAGCTGTCAGCCTCGCGTGACGCTAACAGTCAGAGCGCTGTTTGCTCTATCAGGGCTTTGCAGCTGTTCGTCTGCTTTGGTGGATGTACTAAGGGACGTGGTGTTTCAAAACAGAGGCTTGCTCACTGGATTGTGGATGCTATTACTTTGGCTTATGATTGCCAGGGGAAGGATTGTCCCCTTAACATCAGGGCTCATTCAACGTGGGCCTGGTCTAGAGGTATGTCTATACAGGATTTTTGTCTCGCTGCTGGCTGGTCTTCTCAGAACACATTCGCCAGGTTTTACAAGCTGGATGCACCCTCTGTAGCGTCATGAGTACTTTCGGTGAGTTTGAGCGTTTATTCATGTTTATGTATGCAGTAGTTACCATTATTTCTAACTCTGTATTATGTCTATTATGCGACTGTCACCGCTAACGCCATCGACACTGCATTTACTATGAAGGTATATTTGGTGCAATACAACTGAACGCCTGTGACAGTGAAATTTGTAGTTGTAGAGAATAGCCACATATGTGTGTCAGTAAATTTGACGTTTTTTCAAACAAACAAACAAATAAATAAATATATACTTAATAGTAGTAAGTAGTAATAGCCTAAGTAGTTAATCTGGTTCATTTCTTCTTATTTCTTTTGGCTAGTAGAAGTTATGAATGGCCATGTGGTAGCCAAATTGGCCGGTTGGTGAAAAAGTTCATTTCAAACCCTGAACCCAATATAATATTTAACAAAGTAGCCAAATTGGCCGGTTGGTGAAAAAGTTCATTTCAAACCCTGAACCCAATATAATATGTAACAAAGTAGCCAAATTGGCCGGTTGGTGAAAAAGTTCATTTCAAACCCTGAACCCAATATAAATTTAACAGAGTGGATGTTATTGAGTGCACTCATTCTATCCCACATTGCACCGCAATAACGAGTGTACAGCCGATGTATGTTCAACGGCTGTCCAAATTTGCTTGCTCTTTTTCATTCATTCCTTCAAGTGAACAGTAGGCTATCAGTGGACTAACATAGGGAATAGTGATTGAGGGTTTAGCGGGCGATTTCGGATTCAGCCAACATGACACAAAAGACTATAGGGAAGCACATGGCAGGATCACATGAGGGCAAGGGAATCACATGACAAGAAACATGACTGAAATTTAAACATTGTCACAAGGGTATTTAGATTTAGATGCAAATAAATTCCATGCAATTGGATAAACAGCCTGGGTTTAGTAAAGTGTGGTTTTCTTAAATTCAAGATGGCGGGAAATTAAACAATTATTGTAGTAAGAAAATTAGCCTTTGTAGTTCATACAAATCTCTATAAGCAAACATTGACAAATTCATTGTAAGTGATTAATGAGATTTTACACTTTTATAAAGTTCTCTTGTTTGTCTTTCCTCAAATAAGTCTATTGTGGTCTTGCCTCAGTGTAAATTATATTGTGATATTTGCTCAGGTGCTGTGGTAACAGCCCATCCTGAGTCTGTAACTTTAAACCAGTATCATGTCAGGTTTGACATTGCATGGTTGAATCAAACAAGCATACTTTCAATTGTTTCTCCTCACCCATTTCCATTATCAGCTTCAACTAACAAGCCAACCTGTGGTACATACCATTCACTGTGCTGAAACTCCTTTTACATCTACATCTTCTCAAAGAATATTAAAATTGAACTGGGATTGGCATATAGAATAAAGCTATGAATTCACTTTCAAAGTCTCAATGAACACCTCAAAATGCAGAAATTTTGTCTGATGGTTAGAATTAGAGGTATCGGATAGAGGAAATAAGCTCAGTGTAAACAGCATGACAGAAAAACAAACCTGTGTTGATTGATATTCCTGTGAACATCGTAATATGTTCTTTAGCGATAGATAGATAGATAGATAGATAGATAGATAGATAGATAGATAGATAGATAGATAGATAGATAGATAGATAGAAATGTGCACCCTGTTGAATTAAATGGGGCAAGTTTTTAACCTGCTTTTGACCTCTTAACATCCTTGATGTGTCATTACAAGTGCACAGCCATGTGAGTGATTTTATTCAGAGTGAACACGGTGAATCTGACTGCAGTAGATGTGAAAGATATGAATAAAAGTGATGTTAATTCAGCCAGCTCACATACCTGTATTTACTTCCTGTTTTCGGTCGAAGTCCACAGTAGTCGATTGTCGAGTTCGCACGCGCGATCATTGGTAACTTGCAACAGTGGAGACTCAGACTGTCAGACAATGGTGCTGTGTGGTGTTCTGAGAATATCAGCTCAAATGGATAGTTCATCCGAATTAGAAGTTGAACACACGGAGGAGGTTTTTGAGTTTGACAATCGACTATTGTGGACCGAAAACAGGAAGTAAATACAGGTATGTTTGCTGCCTGAATTAACATCACTTTTATTCATATCTTTCACATCTACTGCAGTCAGATTCACCATGTTCACTCTGAATAAAATCACTCACATGGCTGTGCACTTGTAATGACACATCAAGGATGTTAAGAGGCTAAAAGCAGGTTTAAAACTTGCCCCATTTAAGTCAACAAGGTGTAAATTTTAAAAAGAGGATAACACAGTGTTAGGCAACACTGACTTTTGTCGTTGTTCTCTGTACTGACAGCACTCCAAATAAAAATAAAAATGAGTTGAAATTGATCGGAGTTCTCCTTTAACAAGTAAGAGTTATAGCCTAGTGTAACGACTGAGACCAATCAGACACACTTATTTGTTATGGTTAACAAATAATCTTTAAAGGTCACACTGTGGCCCCATCCCCCAACAGTGCAAGAAGGGTTTTTGGATTACCACGACTACAATCAGATAAGTTGTTTTTTATTGCTGTCAAAACAATGTGGTCCAAACAGAAATAGACTTTAAAACAGACTTTCCTGCATTCATTTATCGATGAACTGATTCACATGAAATTAACATGCATTCCAGAACATTTTGTGAATGATTTACTGTCTTATGTTGTGTCCCTTAATACCATTATCTGTTGATACTACTATCCCTTCGATACTATTTATTTTATTATAGAACCAACAATCAATGTAGCCTCACTTAAACCACATTTGGTCTTTATAAACTGGTACTTTGAAGATTGAAATGATATTGTATATGATATGTTGATTGCTGCACAATATATTGGTATTACAAGAATCTTTCATAGTTTATTCATCAGAAACCAATCCAGCTGCACATGCAAATGAGCACGCTTGAAACAAAGATCCATAAATCAAATTCTCCCGCTTGGAAATTTTACCCTTCTCATTAGTCAAGTCAACCCTTAGGTGTTGGACCATTCTCAGACTTTAAATGGAATTCACACAAGCCCTTCCCTCTTTTTGGCCTTCTCTGTTTCTCTGTTCTCACAACATGGACTCACAACCAGTCATGGACTCATTCAGGAGAGAGAAAAGAATCAACCAGAACAGAACCAAGTACAATCTCAGGAGTTTGACCCAACGACTTCAACCATCAACTCTTCCGACTTCCTCCCTTCTCCTGGGTGCTCTGCTCGGCTCACAACCAGCCATGCACTCATGGAGAGAGAGAACTTTCAACCAACTTCCACATTTGACACTCACAGAACCATCAACGACTTCAATTTTCAACAACTTCAAGAATTGTTCCCACTACAAAAATGAAAGGTATCAGTTTAAATGAAATGCTCTGAAAATAGATAAGCTGATGGTTCTTTTCATAGTTTAAATGGATCTTCTCCATAGTTCAATTTCTGGTTTCCAGTTTCACTCTATCACTCACCCTGTTACCTATATATTGTAAGGGGTATACAGTCAAAAACCCAGAACCAGATATGAAGAATGAAGACCCAGAGTCAGATATTATAATAAATTAAAGAGAAGTTTTACTGAAGATCGTTTGCAGTTTCTTCAGCAGAAGTCAGCTTCAAGACTCTCACAGGAGTTCGTAGGCCGCCCCGCTTACAGTTATAAAGATCACAGCGGTTATACCATTTTCAAGGTCTAAGCTACGTCATTGTTTACAGGATGAATGATTCTCATTGGCTAAGAAAAATAGGTAAACACAGTCATTTCCCACACATATACAGATAGACGGAAGCATATCTCCATCAATTATGCAGCTGACACATTTGGACCCTGAAGTTAGGCACGACATGACCTTCCAGGTCGCAGATTTGGGTAAAATATTGATTAATACCTTGATTATAATTACTCATCATTACATATACATTGAAGCAGCAGTGGATTTCAATCCACCCCCTTCAGTATGTATATATGTATGTATGTATGTATGTATGTTTGTTTGTTTAGTTTAGTTATGTTTGTGATTTAGTTTAATAAAACTTGTGCACAATATATATTTGGTTCTGATTCACTGCTTGCAAACAAAGTCTCTTTTACGATCTTGATCTTGTTACATGCTAAGAAATAATTATTTTTCTGTGGCCATGGAAGATACCCTTTTCTTAGAATAAATGAATAATCAAAAGAGTTTGATGGACGAACTGAATAATTGATTGTAATATTAATTTATAGCCACATCAAGTTAATCCTGTTAATCCTGATCCAAATATTCATAATTAATCATAACAAGTTATTATTGATTATTAATATTTCATAGAGCTAATTTGTTACACTAGTCATTAATTATATTCATTATAATAATGAATTTATAAATCAATAAGATTGCCAGTTGGCCAGGGTTCAAAATCAAACCAAAGGCATGCAAAACTATGGCATGTTAAAAATCGAAGACTTGGTGCTTTAGCCTACTTAATATAATGCGTTGAGATTTGCGTGACTTTTAACAAATTAATCTCAGAGGAAAATACAGAACTTGTTTAACATGCCTAAATTATTTTCCCCAGAACTGTGACATATGATAGCAACTCCTAGTGACACCAGAACAAAAACAAATCAAGATTTTAGTGACAGGTTACGTTTCAGAGAGACACAAAGAAGGGCCCCAGTATGTATCTTGCATTAAATGAACCGCGCTTTTACATGCATAAAAGAAAACAGTGAAATAAACCCACTGTCATGGAGACAAAAGTACATTTTTAATTTTAAAATACAGTTAAACTATACAATAAATGCTTACATTTTCTTAATTCAATCAAATTGACATCTACAGAAAATATGTAATAAATTTTGGGTGTTTGAATGAACTTTCAAGATTCAGTTGCCATACATTATCATTGTATGCAATGGTTCCACTAGTACTTTTTAAAGTGTTTGCTCATTGCTCAAAGCACAGAAAACCATCAACAACCTATGCAAAAAAAGTAAACTCAGACAGAGCATTTATACTTTGGATATATTCCTATATTCTCAATTGTTGTCTGTTCATTATTAAGTCCATTTTATTAAGTATGATCCATTGTTGTTCATTTTCCAAAAAGCAAAATCAGTGTAATTAGTCTAAATACAAAGTGCTTAAAAACATAGAACTTAACTTACTAAAAATAGTATAAACAAAAAGTAAAATGACTTAAAAACATAGAAAAGTAAAGCAGCCTTCCCAAAAATAAGAAATAAGATAGTAGGTCCTTAAGTATGTTTAAAAGAAAATAAATAAGCACAATGCACAGTATAGTGGACAAAATTATGTTCAAAGTGGATTGAACATATATATATATATATATATATATATATATATATATATATATATATATATATATATATATATATATATATATATATATATATATATATATATAATTTTTTTTATGTCCACACAATTTGGCATGTTTCAATGAGTTATCAAATAAAATAAAACATTTGCAATATGCTTACAAAATCTTTAACACATTTTGAATAATATTTTAATAAAGGACATTACGTTTGGCCACTGTTTAACATAATAAAATAATATATACTTTAAGTTATTAACTAATTATGTAGCTGAACTTGTATTTTTGCATATCATTGTTATATAAGAAACCTTTTCGATGAAAGATTTCATTTCATTGATAGTGCTTGTGTTTCTTAGCATTGCACCTTTGTACACATACAGATCTGACACCACAAAGACTTTACTTTAAGGCCATTCGAAACGTGAACACACCTTCTTTTCAACTCTATCTATGATGCTGCATATTTTCTTTCTTTGAAAACCTGGGAAACCAGTTTCATTGTCAGACAAATATGTGTCCTGTAGATTTCTTATTTATCAGAGAATTTTAAAGCAATGAGGTTTTCATATTTTCTTTTTGCTCTTGATATGTTAATGAATTATAATATTGTACATTGATATCCATATTTGGAAAGAATACTACGAATACTAGAAGAATATAAATATTAAATATGAGTATTCAAAATATTGATCTAAAGACAAACCTTTGATGCTTAAGAAAATGAAACATTACAGGTTTACTGTTGTTTCATAAAGTTCTGGTCTTCTAAAGCAAGTACATAAAGCATGAACAGAGCAAATGAGGCGTGCTGGCGTGTAGGCGTCAGACAATAAGCGGTATATAAGTTCACAGTCATCATCGTTATCAGGAATATGAAGATGTTCTGGAAGCTGAGTTTGGTGTTTGTGGTCGCTCTCCTAATCAAAGGTAAATGCCTATCTTAATAGAAATGTTCTTTCACTTACTCCTGACAAAATAAACACAATTCAAAAATACAAAAAAATATTTTTTACAAGTTATATTACTTATATTTATTATAATTCTGAATGGCTTGTCTGTTTTTTATTAATTATATTAAATATAGAAAATATTACTGAGCATTTGACCAAATACTATAATTATTTATAAAGTTATGAATACTTTATTTCATGTGGTCCTTAAAAGTATTTTTATAATTATATAATAAAGTACTTATCTCATTAACAAAGTATTAGTTTATAGTTCATTCATAGTTGTATAAACTAATGTATTGTAGTGTCTACATTGTTAATATATTAATAGGTTATACACAAACAGTGAGTTCTTCATTTTTATTTTTTAATTATAGCTCATAGTAAAGGAATTTTTAATTGGTTATTAGGCGCAAACAATTCTCACTTTAGATTGGGTCACGGAAAATGGGAAAATGTCATTAAGTGCTTTATTAGAAATGAATTACATTCATATTCAGTGTTCCTTAAAATGTTTACAAATATATTAAGCACACATATATGACACAATGACATTTTCCCATTTCCATGACCTAATCTAAAGTGAGAACTATTTAGTTAATACGTTGTTAACAAAGCATAGAAAAAAAACATGATCAAACTCAATATCTAACTCCTTACATAAGAGCTAATTAAACAATAATAATTGTGTTAATTACAGTAACAATCAATTAATATCTCACTATTTTTATATAGCCATATTGACATAACAACAATAATAAACTAATAGTTTGCAAATAATTTGTAAGTACTTTATTACTATATACTTATTATAAAGTGTTACATATACAGTAATTAATAGTCAATTTCTAAATTATTCTGCAGAAAATAGATAACTTTTACTTTTACAATTAAAATGTATTCCTTCCAATTCGTATCTGAGATTACTTAGTAAGCAGATAATATGAGTCTCACATACTAAGCTACTTCATGTCACGTTGTAAGGCCGTCTACATCGATCCAATGGCGTTATTCGATCAGCGGGAAGGTCTCACGTGTGTTCCGTCTTTTCTCATGGCAAAGGGATTTTTGATTAAATGCAATACATTTTCTCATGTATTAACTCGTTATTTCATCTGACTCCATAAATGAAAAGGTTTTAATGATATCTGTGCATCATTAAATGTGAACGAATGTTTGATTATTCTTTTTAACTCTTCAATGAAAATAATAACAAAGTCCGTATCAAATGTTTACAATTTATTATGTCAGGTAAATGTATCATGCCAATTTTGTAATCAGTTCAAAGATAATCAATACAATAACATGGAATGCTCTAGAATAACAGAAAGAGATGCAAACCCGACATTAAGAAATGCACGAGGCTGAGAGTCCCGGAAGAGTCTCTGAAGTACAGAAAGGGCCCCGAGCTCTGGTTGCATTTCATTATATATACAGACCTCATTTCAAATGTAAACATGAGTGGTAAACACAGTGGAAATTCACCTTACTGGGGGTAACCATTTGCTAAGAAATTTGCATTGGTTAACAATAACTAACCCTTAATAACTAACCCTTCTGACCATTTGTCTGTAAAACACACCCTTCTGTATGCAAGATATTTCTAAATTCTTAAGAACTTTATTACATTTTGGTTTACTTCTTTGGGAATGAGAAATTTGTACCAGTCTCACTTGAAACATTTAAAATGATACCAAACATGTATAAAACTTTATGATAATTGTTCACATTAAACCCATAAGATTCTTGTGTGAGTCTGGGTGATCTCACCAAGAGTGGGAGGGAGTGGGGGTCAAGGGAAAGAGATGTAGATCAGAATGATTCTGAGGTGAGACTTGCGTCTCGGATGGTGAGTTATTTCCTTTGTTTCCTCAGAGAGTAGCCCTCTCTTACAGTTCCTCTAGTTTTTCCAGTCTTACAACGGCATGTTTAGTTCTCTCTTGTTTAGGTTTCAGTCTTAGTGTACATTTACACAACAATGTTCTAAAAAAGAGAAACATTTTTCATTTTGTGTTTTTCATATGACACAGTGTTGTCAAAACATTCCCCATTCACACGGATCCACAGAAATTACAAAAAACTCTGTATTTTTCATTCAAGGCCAGTTGATGGCGAGGTCACTTTTCAGGCCTATAGACTGAACACGTAATACGCATGACGTCACCGTTTTCACAAAGTGTTATTGTAGTTTACAAGGAGATGATAAAAAACTTGCACTTTGAATCACATTTTCAAAAGCTTGCATTTCCAGGCCCACAAAACGCTGTTGTTGTGTAAATGAACAACCAAAACACAAAAAGTTTTACGTTAGTTTTACTTTTTCATTTTCATAATTTTTCTTAGTTCTAGTCATTCATTCGCTGTCATGAGCCGTTTCTCAATATGCGTTCTTGTCTGTACTCGTGTTCTTGTGAAACGTCATCGGTCACTGCCCAAGTACTGTTCTAATTCAAAGTTCACATCTAGCCAAGTCCAGTTCAAATCCCCGGATGTGTTCTTGATGTGTTCTTCGCCCCTTTCACGAAGGATGCATCGAGAGGTGACTTGTGCGGTGACTCTGACTACTGTCATTGTGTCACAAAATGTAGTTTTAAGAGTTTTTCAGGCAAGAATGTAGTTGTTTAAATCTCAAGTCTGTGGTTTATTTATAAATTGAGCTCCCTTTTTGAAAATTGTATCTGACATTTTCGGAGTTGGGAGATCCAAGCGATCACCGGGCGCTCAGCGATCATGAACCCCGACTGGAACAGCCTTACCTCGGCTAGTGCTTCTGACGTTTGCCGCTGGCTCTGATGTGTCTGTATTGGTTAAACTTGAGATAGCTATAATTTGTCTTGTGCATATCTAACTGGTGATCTTTGGTCTCATGAATCTATAATTTATTTCCTGTCACCACTTTTCGGAAAGTTTCGTAACTTTATATATTTAGGCTATTTAATTTTATCGTTGTAGCCTACTAGAGCGCTGACTTTGTACGTTTTACCGAATTGTTTGACTTTATTTTATAGCTTCTTATACCTTTTACTTTTAAAGGTATATAAATCTTGATCTTGATCTTGCCTTGGACTTGCCCAAATCTGATCTTGGCAAGTCCAAACTTTGCATACTTGATATTGAGAAAGGCCTAAGTTTCTGATTAGTGACACACCTGTTCCATTAATTATCATCCTCTGTGTATTTAAGCCTTTAGTCTTGCTCAGTTCATTGTCTTGTGTTAACATTATTTGAAATGTGTAGTGTAATCTTGCTCTCTGTCTATATAAATATCATGTATTCGTTCATTGTGCATCATGCATATCTTCCTTGGATTTAACTAAAGCAACCCATGATACTTGATTGTTTTGTTGAATATCAGTTTCTCTTTTTTAATAACTGGTCTCGTTTCAATTTCTCTAGAGTGTGACTGCCAGCCTGTGGGTAAATAATTTCTCATCACATAATAATACAATTTATTGAGCAACATATTGACTTTTTATCTGAGAGCATCAGAATAAGGGTCCTCTTCTTGTTTGAAGCGTGTGGCAGAGCCCCTCTAAACACAAAGATCGTGGGGGGAGTTAATGCGTCTGCTGGCGCTTGGCCATGGCAGGTCAGCCTTCACACGGATGGAAGTCATTTCTGTGGTGGATCACTCATCAACAATCAATGGGTTCTGTCAGCAGCTCACTGCTTTCCAGGGTGACCAACACAAAGATCTTCAATAACATGTTTGCTTCTCCTTGATGAATATTATGATTGTAATCACTTGGTCATGTCCTCCTTGCAGGACTAATGTGTCAAGCATAACTGTGTACCTGGGGCGACAGTCTCAAGAACAACTCAATCCAAATGAGGTGACCAGAAGAGTCTCTCAACTCATAGTTCATCCAGGCTATGGTGATGGACAATCTTATAACAATGACATGGCTCTGTTGCGTCTCTCCTCGCCTGTGAACTTCACTGATTACATCGGACCAGTCTGTCTGTCTGCAGAGGAAAGCAGATTCAACAGTGACACGATGTGGGTCACAGGTTGGGGAACCATTTATTCAGAAGGTAAGAATCAAGAAGATTTTTGATGCTTACCACTTGGTGCTCCAAGATGCTCGATGTCTGACACTTTAGGGGCGTTCCTCTAAAACATACCATGTGTATATAACGGAGGCCAACTAGTGAGAGCTGTGCAGACCTCAATTGATCTCAAGAGCCGCACTAGCGACTGAAGCTAGAGACTGCGGTCTTTAGCGTCCTTGTTAACGCATCAGTCTCCCATGCTGGAAACTCCTGTTCGAGTTTCACTTGGAGCGGGGCATAAAAACCGGTGGGATTACATATAGTATGCTTTCAGTACATGCCAGATAAAACCATCATATATTTGACTCATATGATCACAGATGCCCAAGTATACATACCAATTTAATTCATTTTATGCCCAACATTTTTTGCCCCTTGTATGCATAACGTTGAGCAATAGAATTAAGAATACTGACATACTACTCTTACTACTTGTACACTATAGGATACCGCACAAGCATGTTTTGGCAATGCCCACTCAGCGCCGAACCAGTGGACACATATGGTGACCCCGATAAAATTGCAGGAGATTTCCAAGCCTGTTATTGCATAATTTAATTATTTTTAAATATAAGAAGCATTTCATGGAAACAAACGCATTTTTAAATATTCCTAAAATCAAGACAAAAAGATTAAATTCATATAAAAGAGGTGGGTTGTGTTAAAGTCGTAACATAAAAGCATGTGATCTTTTGACACTCTTGCAGAGTGGCAGGGTAATTATAGTTATTAATATAGTTAAACACAAACAAAAACTACCCCGTGGGGGAAAACAGGACAGAAAGACTTGACACGGCGCAAGCTCAAACGTGCTGCGCAACACATGGGAAAGAACCTCAATTGTTCTCTCACATCAAGCAAACATGCTTGGGCGGTAACACTTTAGAAGAATGGTCCGTCATTAATAAGTAACTATATATATGCAGGAAGTAATGAAGGACTAATGAGTTAACACTTCAGCTACTACTATTAACTAGTATGGAAACAATATGAACTAATCAGTAAGTAATATCGAATTTAGGACTCAGAAAGTTCCTTATTAGGTAATCAATAGTTAATGAGAATGGCATCATTAAGAACTAATTGGTAATTATGACAAATTATAAAGAATTACTAATTAATAACTAATCACAACATTATCGTTTCTGAGATGTTAGCGATTCTCTTTTTTTTTACTCTCAACGTGGTCATAAAATTCATCACTAATTCCTCAAGTGTTACCTAGTCACTCTTCAAGGACTACTCATGATCTGGAGCATTATTTTAAAGTGTAAAAGAGGTTTTTCACTTTAAAATAATGGTCCAGATCACTAGTAGTTCCTGCATAGTGACTAGGTAACACTTGAGTAAATAGTGATGTATTTTATGACTATATTCATAGTAAAAATGATGGCTGATTATGTCTCAGACACGATAATGTTCTTTATAATTTGTCAGTTAGTTAATAGTTATCAATGAAGCTAATCTCATTAAGTAATTATTGATTACCTAATAAGGAATAATCTCCTTAATGTTATATTACTTATTGATTAGTTAAGCTTGTTTCTTTATTAGTTTATATAGTAGCTGAAGTGTTAATGTAGAACTATTCGTTGGTCCTTCATTACTTCCTGCATAGTTACTTATTAATGGCGGACCATTATTATAAAGTGTTGCCGTGAGCTTCTGTTTACCACAACTGATTTGTGAGTTGATGAATGTTTAATGTAAATAAGTAGTGTAAATTGAATGTAAATTCAATCTGTTCATCATATAAAGCGATCGTGTCCCTTCAAAAGAAATCCGGACTAAACCATTTAATACATATGATTAGTTTTACAATTTCTTTATGAGCTTTTTGATGCGACAAAGTGGTAGTTTCGTTGCTGTCGATGAAGGGATAGGAATCTCTCAATTTCATCAAAAAGATATTAATTTGTGTTCTGAAGATGAACTGAAGACTTACGGGTTTGGAACGACATGAGGGTGCGTATTGACAGAATTTCCATTTTTGAGTGAACTATTCATTTCATGTTTGGTGTAAATAGGTCAATGTGGTGTAAGGTCAGTATATTACTCAAAATCATCTCAGCTTGTTATTTAAGTGTTACTGAAGAGTTTTTCTGTTTCCCAGTATCCCTTCCTTCACCTAAAATCCTACAAGAGGTGGATGTGCCCCTGATTGGAAATAGTAAATGTAACTGTCTTTATAGTGGAGGAATAACAGACAACATGATGTGTGCTGGATTGTCGGAAGGTGGAAAAGATTCCTGCCAGGTATCAATTCTACATGGCTTTTACTTGTTCATTTAATTTAATAATATTTAATTATAATAATATATGTATATTCTATCCCCTATCCCTAAACCTACCCATCACAGAAAATGTTCAGCATTTCTACATTTTCAAAAAAAATAAAATAATTTGATTTATAAGATGATTAATAATTTTCCTCACGGGGACCAAAAAAGGCCCTCAGATGACATTTTTGCCTCATAACATAGGGTTTAACAGGACCGCACACACATATATTTATATATTTTTTGTATCAACATGATCTACATTTATTAGAAATAGTAAATATCTGAGGGAGAGATATTAATTATTTATCATTGTACAGGGTGACTCTGGAGGTCCAATGGTCATTAAACAGGGCTCTACATGGATCCAGGCTGGCGTTGTGAGTTTTGGCTATGGTTGTGCTCTGTCTCAATATCCTGGTGTGTATGCCAGAGTTTCTCAGTACCAGCAGTGGATCAGTGATCAAATCAGACCGAGCAGAGCTGGTTTCGTCACTTTTAACTCCACCACTCCTCTTCCAGATGAGAACTGCTCTAGTCCTACCACACGTATGTTTGTTAACATCACTATGACAAAGCAAAATTTAATTATTGAAATTAGAGCTTACTTACACTTTCCCATTAGCTCCCATTTACCCTTTCTCTCTCTCTTTTCTCTCTAGCGACATTATGCGAAGGTTCTGCAGGTTCATGGCCATGGGTGGCTAGTCTAGCTTATTACAATTATCCTATGTGTGTAGGAACTTTGGTTTCTGACCAATTCGTCATGACCTCTGCTAGCTGCTTTTCAGGGTAATCAAAACAGGAAAACTTAATTTCGTATGAAATCAGTGACCTAAACATTGGTTGACATCAATATCTCATTCTTCAGATTCATGGGTACGGATGGATTGACAGTGACCCTCAATGTTGTCCAGTGGGACTGTTCCAGCAACTTCATGTCGGCTGGCGTGGCAAATATCTTTTTCAACAATATTTTGGGCAATGGTGTAGCACTTGTGGAACTGTCTAATCCATTTTATTACGTTGCCAATGTTCCGGTTGACATGTATGATTTAAGCTTTGGCCCTGGTACTCAATGTTCAGTAGTTGGTTGGAATTCAGAATGTGAGTTTATATAACCACTTATGCAGATTTTTCTCTCAGTAAATTCAATGACATCTCAAGAATGATATTTATTTCCCATTCGTTTTTCTTTCCTCGTAAGGGGAACCATCTTTACAGGAAATCCAGACCACCATTGTAAACTGCGATCCTTCAGACACCTCACCGATCAACATCTGCACAGAGCCACTGTCTTTGAGCTTTCAGCAGGTATCTGTGGCCTTGTCTTTTGATGTTTCAGACTGAAACACATTTGAGATACTACACACCACCATATCCAATTGTAATGTTTCCTGGCAATGTTCCACTGAGTGTTTAGTATGAAGTTTGTAACGGTCTTTCTTACTCTCTAACAGAAAGATAACGGCATCCCCCTGCTGTGTAGTATGAGTGACATGTGGATTCAGATTGGTCTTTTGTCCATTCCCCCTGACAGTGTGATCAACCCACAATCCTCCAACAACACAGTTTTCATCAGGACTTCTCCCTTCGCCAGTTTCCTGACTAACACTATCAGAGAATACCCATCTATTCTGGATGGGGCGGAGTCATTCTCACCCCTCTCTCTCACCTGCATCCTGCTGCTCTCTTTCCCAGCAGCCCTCCAGGCCATTTATTAAAGCTGTCACTTTAATCACTGAATTAACTAATAGTACATTATAGGGGGCATTATAGGTTATTTGCTTTTGCATTAGTAATTTAGCTAATACATTTAAAAAAATCCTGAATTTAAATAAAGCAATTAAGGTGGAATTTTAAACAGTGTATGTTCCCAATAAAACAAACCAAGAGTGTATTACCATTTAAATAAATTTAAGCTATATGAAAATCTGTCTGTATGAACACAGGCATTTACTTTTTACATATACTTTAAGGATTAGTGGTATAAATATTTATACACGTGTAATTACGCAAACACACACACCTATGCTTATAAATTACATTCTCTTCCACTCTGATCGCCCGTGGGCGGGCCATAGAGCTGCGTCATTATATTTAAACTTATTTTTTTATGTTTCTGGAGATACTATATAGTATCATTTTAAATCTTAAAATCTAATCTTTACACAGAATATAATGATATGTGTGTATATGGAACAAATAATTCATATAAAGCTTTAAAAAACAATCGTCACAAAATGGCGATGCAGAAATGTAAATATGAATATGTATTTTTTTACGTATCTCACAAAACAGAAAAAATCATATCAAAAGAAAGCTCTCATTCTCAGAAATGTGACTATGTAGTTTGTTTTATTGTTTTAACGTCATAGTTCACATTATCTCCACAAGAATTGGGCAGTAAAATATGATTTATGTGAAAAAACAAAGACAAACGTCTCATTTCTACTTCGATTATAGGTGCTCTAAGCTAAAATCAGCCACAAACTCTATATAATCTTTTACCTTAGGATGTTATCTTTCAAATGAGCCCATTTGTACTTTTCTGTGATCTCCTCTAAGTAAATAATCCACTGTTATGTCGCGGATGTCCAGAACACAAAACGCGCTAGACGGGAGAAACACGTGATTTACACATCATCATCAAAACGTGCAAGCGTCCTCTAATCATGACGATCATAGACATAATAAATACGTAGACACCCTATGGCGAGTGGATAGTGCCACAGATATTCTAACAAAGGAGACTGTCGTGTGACAGCTACGTGTGTGGATGTGGATAGGGTACTCCGTCAGTGCACAACGTCGTCGATAAGCCCATCGCCGTCAGCTGAGGGTCTTAAGATTCTTAATTTGCTGTCTTGTACTTCAAGAACAATGTAATTGCTGAAAAAGTGCAGACATAAAGCAACATATATCTTATAACTCCTTTAGGATTACATTGATTAGTGACGCATTTGCATGATCAAAATAATCCAAATCATTATGCGGAAATATGCATGTAAAATACTTTGTTGCCAATAAAATAACCAAAGGCAAATGCCTATAACAAATAGCCTACAGGTAATAACAGAAATTGAATGAAACAGCTCTAATACTTTTTGATTAATTTTATAAGTAACTGTAGACCTAATACAACCATTTTCACATTGTGGGGAAGTGAAAGCATGATCTTCTGTTGGCACAGTGAATCCAAACAATAAAGCACAACACATGAACTGTGTTATGAACTGCTACTCCAGAGTTCCCAGTCGCCAGAGGAATAAAAGCATTTATAACAGGCTGTACAAGACATGGCTTGAATTCACTCAGTAAAGTTAAAATAAAGTTACACTGACAATGGGTACTGGTGGCGACGTACTTAGTGACGACGTGTGTGTCACACGGCTTTGAGGCGACGTACCTAGTTCAGACGTTGTAAGTAGGCGTTATTTTTTACTGGAATTCTAATATACGTCGCCGTGACGTCGCCACCGTAAGACGTTCCTCCTGTGACGTCGCCGCTGGTCTCCCGTCGGCGGTCCCAATCAATCCCATTCAAAAATCCACACGTTCTGGCGGCGACAGCAGGGTAGACTTCTCCTTCTCCTGGTAATCCATGATTTTGCACAAAATACTCGTCATAGACACCCTATTGGCTGCTGGAGCTCACGTCAACGGCGCCGCCGTATCAAGGAGGGCAGCTTGCCCATACCTCTCATTATGGGAATTGAGAAAAATGGCTGTTTCGTGCGCTGCTTGGGGCTGTACAAGTCGCCACACAATTGAAAACAGGTTTCGGGGAATTACCTTTCACAAACAAGACTGAACAATTTTTTCTGGTTGTATTTGGTAATTATATAATTAGTAATAGTAACGTACACCACGTGCAAACCACTGAAATCGGCTGATAAATGTAAACGTTATTATTGTGTTTATCCAGGGAAAACCGCAGCTCACCCGTTTACTTGCATTTGTTCACAGCGCAGGCGTGATTTTTTTTCCCAAACCACTTCAGCGGAAATCCCGCCCTGCAGCCGATTCCATTGGTTTAGGTTACATTGACGGGTAGGTTTAGGGATCAGATCTCCTCACATCTAAGAATCAAATCCAATAACAACTATTTTAATCATCAGAGAACCATAGTCACTGTGAAGTGAGAAAACAGTGATTTTTGCTCTTGATAATAAAAGATGAAATTAAACTTGTCAAGTTCATATTCTGGCAAGTCTAATAGAGAGCCACAAGACTGAAAGTTTATCTGAATCTTTTCTCACTAAATCCACTGCAGTGTTTTTTTTTTTCACTATGTGTGCCTAAGGCAAGTCCTGCTTGAAAATGAAGAGATGTGTGTAGACATCAGGCTTTAAATACACTTAACAATAATTTAACTTTATTTAACATTTAAGAAAATTTCTGAAAATTCAGAAAGTTTAAATAGTCTGGCGAGGTGGGGCCACGGGTGGCACATTCCCGGGATGGACCTGCTGCGTCTTCATCCATTGTTTCGTCCATGGTTTCATCTCTTATCTAAATCTGACCATGGAGTTGACTTGGCGGAAAGCTGAAGGTGATTGCTGATAATCAGTGGCGCCTGCAAAATCCAATCACGTTTGAGAGGGAAACAACAAATTGAGGGTTTCCTTTTTTTTTTTTTTTTAGAAGTAGTAACGGGTACTCACGGTTATGGTTAGAAATGTAGTGGAGTAAAGAGTACAATATTTGCCTCTCAAATGTACTTGAGTAAAGTCATGAGTACTCCCCAAAAATGATACTCGAGTAAAGTACAGATCCCTCAAAATTGTACTTAAGTACTGTACTCAAGTAAATGTACTCCGTTACTGTCTGGCTCTGCTTTGGGGACAATTAGTTTTTTACGGCAAGACATACAGACAGACAACCATATTTAAAAAATGAAAATGATACAAGAAAAAAATTATACAAATTATAACCCCAACCCCCACCCCCACCCCTCACTGACCATGAATAAAATGCTGACCACCATTTCCTAAATTTAGAAGGGAAATGGCTGTGGGAATAAATGAGTATATCAATTGCTCCTAACAGGAAAATCTAAAACGCAAGCCGGAGGGTAAAATCTCAAACTCAGTAAAAGGGTAAAAGGGGTTAGCCTGACTACGTCAGACTTCCTACTTCCGCTAATTTCATTTCGCTCCTGTAGTCAGTCTGAGATAGCAGCCTATCTTTCAGTTTTCCTCCAGCCTGAAAACAGCCGGCCAATCAACGAACAGAGGGCGGGCTGAGAGCCGCTAAGCTCCGAGTTTTACATTGTAGGTTAGAGAAATCGAAAACCGAAATGACCGCGGAAATGTGAAACTAGACACGGGATGCAATTTGCTCTGTTATGGAGAACATTCCGGGGTTTTTCAAACTGAAGCCAGAACAAGAAGAGTGTTTGATAAAGCTTTTAAATGGAGGTGATGTTGTGGCCCTACTCCCGACTGGTTTTGGGAAATTAAATTAATTTCTGTAATCTTGAAATTAAAGTTGCAGCATTTCTGACAGACTCGTGAGAAACAAAGAGCTATGTTTAAAAGATCTAATCCTAAATTTGAGAGTTAGCTTCATAGTACAAATATTTTCTTGTTTCATTCTGTCAAAAATAAGTTTAGAGGCCGCGATTGTACCGTGGATGCGTAGATTAACTTCGCATAATCTGCAAAAGTCGTTTACAGCCATGTTCACTCCGGTATTTCGCTCGCATCATCAAGTGGCTACAGCAGGTTTACAGTGGAAGTTCAATCATTGATTTGAGTTCGATGCGGCTGTGTCGGCGCATAACATACGTCATAAATAAACGTATCTGATTGGCTTACGGGTAACCAATGGTTTTAAACTTCAGACAAGCGCCCCCTAGTGAGAGAAAACACTTATTATGCCATTCCAGACTCTGTGTACGAAGCAAAGTGAAGTAGCAGAGTCTGGTATTACCAGGCTAAAAAGGGGTGGGATTTTAAATAAATGAATGGTGCATCTCTCCTCACCTATGGAGAACTTCATTGCATGCATTAAACCGGTCTGTCTTGCAGCAGAAAGAAGCACATTCAACCACAACATGATGTGAGTCACATGTCATTCAGTGAAGTGGAGATAAGAGCTGAACTTGAGACCATGTAGTCAAACCTGTTATTTCATAATTAAAATGTGCAATGGTGTGTCCAACAGTATTACAAATATTAAAAAATATATATCAAATATTTCAAAGGCACGATGTTGGTCCAGCAATGGGAAACTTCTGTCCTGGAGGGCTACTGTCCCTAATCAAACACATCTGCCTGCAGTTTTCAAGCAAACCTGAAGGCTTGGGGCCTGTTTAAACTTGGTCAGTTCATGTGTTTTCCCAGATTAGATAGCTATCTGTTGTGTTCATGCGTGAATTATTAGTGGGTGCTTAAACTTATTCCACTTTTTTTTCTCGACGCGCTACTCCTATCGCATTTTTTGTCACAGACCCATGAATGAGGTGTCAAAACACGCGGCCTATTTAGGAGAGGTGTGCTATGGCTTTTATAAGCAATCGGGGTACGGTGTTCCCCAAGCGGGCCAAAAACGGGCCAAAAAAGCCGCATAGGCTTAACATTGCAAAAAATTGACAAGTCATGTTAGAGTGAGGATTTCGCAGAAACGTGTAATTTACCACATTTGAAGAGGCTGGCAGGCTCTGTAAGAACATACCTCACAATCGGGTAAAAGTTGCACCCCCAGGGGGGCAAGAGCTGCTCAAAGTTTCCCCATTGACTTACTATTGTGTAGGACGGCCCATGAAATGCATGCGCAGATTGGCTACTGACCGAATGTCAGTCTTATATTGAACTCTACGTTTAGCTAGCGACACAGAGGCTGCATGGTCTGTAAACAACAGAAGCCGGTTCTCAGCCCTCAAGCGGGAAGTTAGCTAACGTTAGTTGGAAATTCCATATAGATAGCAAACAGTCATTGAAACTGTTAAATCAACATTCCCTTGTCAACATTAAGTCATTGAATCAACGTCGAACTCTGATGTTGATTCTACATCATTTTGCACCCCTGTTTAATATTGAAACAACATTGAAATCCTGTCCATAGATCAACGGAATTTCAATCGTTTTTAAATGTTAATTTTAAATGTAATGCCATAAATTAAATAGCCTGCTTTATCTACAGGATGTTAAAAAGTAATGGAACATTTGAAATATTGTATAAAACACTGAACACCCCACACTATTTAAAAACAAATTCATTTTTATTAGCCTTTTTATTGAATTATTTGTACTCTTTATTTACACTTCAATGTCCTCTGACGCCTGAATATTTTGTCGTCCAGTCCCTCCTGCCCGGTCTGGCGCATAGCGCAGCCACTTTTGCACAGCCTGTGCAAAAGTGAATTGGGTGACGGTGGCTGTCCCCATCTGCTGAGTAAGAGCATCTAAAACAGAAAATAAACATTTGGAACAAATTCAGTAGCCTATAGGCCTATGATTTTTCAATGATTGGATATTTGTCCATGTGTTGAAGGCTAGCCTATCATGTTTCCCCTACATTCAAAGAACTTTTCAAACTGCCCAATATGTTCATGGATGTATTCGAATTAAAGGGAGACAAACACAACAATGAACACAAGTAACAATAACCATTATATAGATTTAAAAATCAAATGTGACTTCACATGCGCGGGCAAAACTGCTGGGGTAAAACTGGCTCTGCAGACAGATATTATTGGCTGGCGCCGGTACTGTTCAGCACAATAAATAAATTAATACAGGCATGTATGGAACAACATTATAGTGAGTAAATCAGTACATATTTTTTTAGAAGGTGAACTATCCCTTTAAGGACAGGCAACAGCATGTTTTAGTTCACTTTAGACATAATAAGTAAACCTTGTGTGTATTCCTCTGATGTCTTTTATTTTTATATTTTAAAACCTGATGTTGTTATTTTGTTTTTAAAAAAAATGGTATAAATAGTTTTGTATGTTTTGAGTCTTCTGTGCAGCACTTTGGTAACTTTGTGTTTGTAAAATGTGCTATAGAAATAAAGTGGATTGGATTGGATTTGGCAGCTTATTAGCACAGTCAGAGGATTTTCAATCATATTTCCCTGTCAATATCGATGCATTTTCAATCATATTTCCTGGTCAACTATGTCGATGACTTTTCAACAACATTTGGCAATCGCCCGGTAAACTAAATATCAATGCTTAATCAATCATAAAGATAACTATAGATCAATGTTGTTTCAATATGGTTGCCATCAACATTAATAACATCAGGTTTTCATCGATATGGTAATGGTGATTTAACATTGATTTTGCATTGAAATTTCAATATCAACCATAATGATGATTCGGATGGAAAAACAATGTTTATTCAATGTTGGCTTGCTGTCTGGGATGGGACTACCGCTCCTTTCCAGCTTCATGGATTTGCGCTCTGGCCTGAGCAGGAATGGATGGACAATTTATGGACATAAATGGTTCAAACCTCGAAGTGTTGGGGAGGTTTCATTCATCCATGTATTAGCCGGCTAACATCGTTAGTTCTTTTTGAAGTTTTAACATTTTTCAACTTTAAGAGAAGATGTTGACAGTACAGGTAGGGGAGTTTTTATATAGCATATTTGCACTGTGATTGATTTAGTTAATTGTAGCCGATTAAGTAATTTACAGATCAATAAAAAAATTGGCTGTGTGTGTGCGTGCGCGCACGCACGTGTGCATGCGAGGGCCTGCGTGCCATCAAATAGTTTGGATTTTAGAGTGGATTTTTTGTGGCATACATAATGACAGTACTTATCACGGCACTTTATGCCCCTGCAATGGCAGAGGAGGATTTCACATTTTGTGGATTTGGTTCTCTAACTGCACTGCATTCTATGTGGGCTCCAAATCCCACATTGTTTTAATTGTATCTGGTGTTATTATTGATGCAGATGTTGCATTGTATGCTTATGGTGTGTTTTCTTTTACATATGCAATGAATTTCATTGTAATCATTAACATTTTCTACAGTATGCAGGGACTGTTATGTGCAGTCGACATTGTTGAGGGTTTTATGCTGAGTATTTTCGTGTTGTTGACTGGCCTACGCTATGTCCATTTTTGATGCGAATTCAATATTCAATATTTTCCCGTCCTGCTGTAATGTTTTTTCATCTGGGGCCTCATTTATAACCGTTGCGTACGAACAAAACAGGCCCTGAAAGAGGCGTACGCCACTTCCAATGCATAAGTTGTGATTTATGAAAACAAACTTGACGGGATAATGTGCGCACCTGCACGCAAACTCTGACCCATGCGTACGAACATTTTGGAGACGGAGCAGTTTGGCGACACCGATGGTGAGCTGAGGGATTGATGGTAGATGAATGAAATTAAACATATTGAACTTGAAAAGTTGCGCATATAGCCTATCCATATTGCCATATACATACAAATCACTTTCAATCCTCATTATGCGTCCTAATCATAAATGCATGCTTGTTCACAGTACCAATTTAAATAAATAAATGCCAATAAAAGATCCAATAAAAGTGCATCAATTGAATTTCCTTAAATTTCATTTTGTTATGATCTAAGTGTGGGCGTATAGGTTTACCACTCATTGTCTGATTGGTATGACAAAGTGTAAAGGATTGAATGTGATCGCTGTTTACATAAATACTACGGAGACACTTCTGCATGTAGTAGCCTATTGCATGATGGATGCGCTGGCATTGCTGGAGGACTATGCCAATGGCAGACTTAGGAGAGAAAGAGTGTTTAGAGACCATGAAGATTTCCTGGCCCACGATGATGAGTGGCTAATAAGCCGATTTAGGTTACCTAGAGCCATGCTCTTGGACCTGTGTGCTGAATTGGGGCCAACATTACAAAGGCCAACTACACGAAACCACGCCATCCCGGTACCAACCCAAGTCCTTTCAGTTTTAGGATTTTTGGCAACCGGGAGTTACCAGCGGGAGTTAGCCGATAGGCAAGTTTACAAATATGATATTGCAATTTTTTTTCTGCGTAAAGCTTCTTGTGGAAACTTATAATTCTGTTAATTTGACATAGGTCTGGGATTTCACAGCCATCCCTGAGCTCCTTAATGCCTGCAGTTTTGAAAGGGATTATTAGAATGATCAATAGACGCATACAGTTTCCTTACACTATTTGGGAACAGGCCAATATCAAAAGGCAATTTGCAGCAATGTCCGGATTCCCAAATGTAATCGGCGCAATTGACTGCACTCATATTGCTATAAGGGCTCCACATGAGAACGAGTTCATTTTTGTGAATCGAAAACATGTCCATTCCATAAATGTGCAAGTTATCTGTGAGGCCAACATGATTCTTACAAACGTTGTGGCGCGATGGCCTGGTCCAAACCCTCAGAGTGCAGAGCAAATGCGTTACAATGATGCCCACGCTCGTGCGCGCTCGGTAGTTGAGAGAGCCATTGGCCTTCTCAAGGGTAGATGGCGTTGCCTTGATGTTTCGGGTGGTAGACTTTTATACCAACCAAAAAAAGTCTGCCAGATCATCATGGCATGCGCCATTCTACACAACATGGCACAGAGGAATGGTGTCCCTCTCCCCGCTGACCTCCCTCACCTCCAGCATGAGGAGCCTGACCCACACCCCCCTCCCCAACATGAACGGCATCATCAGGGCGCAAGGCTCCGCGAGGAAGTAATGCGGCATTTGTGAAGGGACAACAACACAGGTTCATTTTTTAACAAGATCTTTTAATGTAAAAGCAATGTCACCCAACACAACCTTTATTTGTTTAAGATCATCTGCTATAACTGTAATTGCCTCAATTGTGTCCCTCTGTGTCTGAAGGACAGCCTCAGTCAACACCCGGCCACTTCCAACCGTGCCATGGGGTCTGGATGCGCTCCTGCTGGGGACCTCCGGACACTCCACAGCTGCTGCAGACTCAGCGCTGGGAGTCTCCTCACCACCCTGTGCTCCCATACCCTCTGGAACAACAAGGCCACAATAACCTATTGTGCTATTTCTATTTTATTTAATTGTGCTCGTGTAATAAAATGATTTACCTGTTTCCACCATGTCTGTGTCTCCCTCCCTGTCAGACAGAATGCCGCACACACTGGTTTCTCCTATAATAGAAGCCAGCCGAGTCTCCATGGGGGACAGATCGGGCGTCCCAGGACCCCCACCAGTCCCAGACACACTCTGTCGGTGACTGGCAAGCCTTTTTTTTGCCCCCACCTTTATGTCGGACCACTTCTTTTTTATTTCAGGAACCGTCCTGTTAGCCGAACCAACTGCATTCACCGCTGCAGTCACATGTTGCCATTCCACACTTTTTTTTTTGTTAGTGATGCCAATGCTATGGCTACCAAACAAAATATTTTTTCTTTCCTCCACCTCCGTCACAAGAACCTCTATCTCAGTATCTGCGAAATTTCGTTTTTTCCCCTTGTTCTCAATTGCTGCCATTTTTTAGCATAAAGTAGGCTACCTTTTGCTGGCTCATTAATATGCACGGCCATTCACGAGGTGATTTGCATGGCCTATATATGGTTGAATGTGGGCGGGATTTCGATTTTTTTCACGTGCGCAAATTATCAGGTAGACTGTGATTTATAAATGGAAAATTGCGTGCAGGTGTGCGTACGCACGGTTTTATAAGTCTCAATTTTAGTCTGCGTACGCTATTTTTGGCTTTTGGGCGCACGCACACTTTTAGTAAGGATCCTACGCAGAGTTTTATAAATGAGGCCCCTGATCTTTTGTCCCCACCACTTTTCAACACAAACTGACGCCCCTGACTCTGGATCAGTGTCATAGCAAATCATGCTAGAATCATAGTCAATCATACTAGAAAATGGTAAATCGTGGTAGTAAATCACGGTAAACTATGGTAAATCATGTTAGAATCATGGTAAATCATACTAGAACGTAGTAAATCATAGTAAACTATGCTAGAATATGGTAAATCATGGTAAATCACGGTAAACTGTGGTAAATCATGCTAGAATCATATTAAATCATGGTAAACCCTGGTAAATCATGGTGTTAAATCATGATAAACTAGGGTAAATCATGGTAAACTATGGTAAATAATGCTAGCAATGTGGTAAAAACGTGTTAGGATCATGCTAGCAACATGCTAATCATGTTAGTTTTATGCTAGTAACATGCTAATCATGCTAACATCTTGCTAAAAACATCCTAGCAACATGCTAATCATGATAATAATGCTAGCCACATGCTATTCATGTTAACAACATGCTCATTTTGTTAGCATCTTGCTAAAAACTAGCTAGCCGCACCCTAGCAACCGAGTGGCGAGTTTTGCCACTTCAAGCACCCACTCACATTTTCTTCAGGAAATGTACATTCTAGTTATTATTCTGTTCCTGAGTAAATATTTTGTTCTCATGTGTCAACATGTACAGAATGACAATGAAAATATCTTACCTTACCTTATCTTATAGTGAAGTGGCTCTGAGATTTTTGATCTGTGGCCAGGCAGCTCAATGGGATATTAATCCCATTGAGAACCTGTGGTCAATCCTAAAAAGTGTTAGCCAATTGTGATCAACTCCAAGCACTAATAAGGCAAGAATGGATCATTATCACTCATGGTTCGGCCCAGAAGCTGATATCCAGCATGCCAGAACGTTTGTTCGCTGCGAGGTTGCACCGCCTTAAGAACGGCCATGGAACTGGGCTTTTTAGATTAGAGAAATTCCCTATTTTCCAAACTTATTAGGCATATCGGAGTGAATAGGACTGGTTTAATCACTTTTAACTCCACTTATCCTGTTAAGGACCAGAATGTGAACTGTAGCCGACTACTCCATGTATGTTTTAAAATAATATCACCATGACAAAGCAAAATGTATTTCAATTTTACCTGACCACAGCATCCTCTCACTGTTTCATCTCAGCTTAAATATTTACACTCGATGGTTTGGTCTGAATTCAGGGTGTTGGGACAGATGTTAGCAGCACTATTCTGTCAGCTCAGCTCTCTTCATTTTCTGTCTGTAGGTTACTGTTAAAATGTAATTCTCAATTTCTTTCAGAAGATTCTCTTGAGCCTTTATTTCCTGCACAGTGAGCTAAAAGTAATCCAAAGCTATATTGAGTACACTCTCTATCTCTTTTCTCACCAGCGACATTCGGCTAGTCTAAGCAGGGAAAAAAATGGAATGAATTAATAAATTAAATGTTAATTCAGTTTAGTTTATTCAAGATTTGATTTAATAAAGTTAACAACATTAGAAATGCCTGTGAAAAGTTTTAAAGGGGGGGGGGGGGGGTAAATCTGTAATTAAAAATAAAAATACAAGAAAAGAGAAATATTTGTCTCTGGAGAACACTGGAGGACTAAACCTAACATTAAATACGTTTATGTTATTAAAAATCTGCCAGTACATATGCACAAAAGTTACACAAATACTCTAGAAGAGGACTTTAAATGGCTTCAAGCTTAATTTAAATTTAATTCATTTCAATTACTTTAATGTAAACGCTAAAAAGGAGTCATATTCAATCATCTATAGCACAAAAGTCTGCATTCAATGTACAGTATTCGTTTCCATTCCACTGTCGGACTTTTTATGATGTTTTCAACATGGATTAAGTTTGGTCCTTCCATGTCGCCGTACACTCATAGGAAGTCGTATCGCGGTTGCTAGGACAACATTGGTCAGCTTCGCTGAAGAACAATGTGGTATACGAGTAAACATCTGGTTTAATTAAATTAAAGAAATCACCTGATAACTGATTTCACTGGGAATGCAGGGACGTTATAATGGTATGTAAGATAGTTTTGTGCTACGTCATTTCAATGAATATTTGTTTGTTGGACATCAAACTTTAAATGCATCTAACGTTACAGCAGCTGCGTCTTTTAGTCGAGTAACGTTATAACCAAAAGCGTTCAAGTTACTAAAGTTTTTTTCCCTTACAAATTAAGTTTTAGTGTTTTAAGTTTTTTATACAACCATACTCCGCAAGAACTAATACATGCATTTATTACATCTCGCATTGAATAACGTTACCTGCACACTCTAACTTATCTCCCGCTTGCATATTCAAAATTCTACTGCAAGAATATTACTTTACACTCCACAATCTGCTCATATTACTCCTATCCTATTTAACCTCCACTGGCTGCCTGTATAATTCCGTGTTAAATACAAAATTATTCTGCTTATCTTTAAGTCACTCAATGGTCTTGCTCCCTCCTATCTTTCTGACATACTTTCTCTCTATATTCTCGATCACTCCAATCTAATGGGTGTGAACTTCTCTTTGTTCCTAGATTTCGCCTATCGTCAATGGGCGGCAGTCTTTTTCTGTTATAGCACCTGAGCTATTTAACTCACTCCCCTGACGCTTATGACAATTATCTGTTTCCATGAATTAAAATCACAGCTCAAAACCTATTGGTTTGCCCAATATTATCAGTCGTAATTTGTATTTGCTTCAAATCACAGCCCAAATCACAGATTATCAATCATAATGTGTTCTTCCATTATTATCAGTAATGTTGTGTATTTGGTTCATGCTTTTTTTTACTGTCTACCTTCTGCAATGTCTAGACAATGTTACAGTTCTTTGTCATGGATTTAAATGTTTGCGACTGCATTATCTCTTGTTCTGGACTGGGCAACTGACCATTGTCCATATAATTGTTCATGTGAAATGGCTGAGCCCGGGAAAGACGCTATATAAATTAACCATATTATTATAAAAAAAGAAAATGTTTCACATTTTTCATATTTCATTGGGATTTTAAAAAGTAAAACCTATAAAAAAATGAATCTTTCTTGTACAACAAAGTAATAGCCTTACTTTGAAAGATGTTATTTATTTATTTTAAAAACAAAATAAATGACTAATTCTCAAAAAGTACTAATTCTCATTTTAAAAAAAAAGAGATTTTTCCATAAGATGTAGTGATGTCTAGTGAAACCAAGTGCTGTTTCCTTCGACTCTTTCAGACTGTTCCTGTGTGGGCTCTCTCTCTCCCGCTGCCTGCCATCATCATGATCTCTGTGGGACTCTATATGATGGTCCTTGCGGCTGTGCTGTGGTGTCACCACTGTCTCAAGGTACTAATGAAACATTACTAAAAGCTAAATTGCTGAACAGTCTACTTGAGTAAATATTAATGGCTGTTGCTATACACTAAGTCCAGTAAGTATACACTTTCCACAGTTGCCTTGCTCTGAATCTCACTTCCTGCTGTTTTCAGTTGTCTCTTTTGAGTAATTTTGGCAGTGTGGATCACACTTGGCTCTCTCTCTCTTCACAGGCCAAGTGTGATCCACGGTGTTCAGATTGCTGTGCAGGCTTCTCTCCTTGTGAATACTGTTTAGTGTGTGCCCAGTCATGTGACTGTCATCCACCCTCTCTGAGATCCTGCCTGGACTACTCCTGTCCCTCCCCTAATGTAAGTCTTATGTCGCCAATTTCTTTTTGTTTTAAGCTGGATGCACACTGCATTGTTTTTGCCACAATTTTACAACCTTAGACAAATTTCAGGAATCGTAAAATATTTTTTTCATTCTTAGGAAACCCCCTGAAGTTTTTGATTGTTTAGGGTTATATGCTCTCTGAAGGCCAAATAAATGCCTTGGTAACACTTTATAATAAAGTCTGATTTGTTAACAGTTAACGCATTAGTTAACATTAAGTAATTATGAGCAATATCATTTTAAAGCATTTACTAACATTTTTTAATGTTAGTTAATGAAAATACATTGTTTATTTTAGTGCATTAAATACTGTAAAGTTCTGTTTTGAAACTCTAGATGGCGCAGGCTAATAGGTCTTTAACTCGATCTGCTTACAAACACATAATTCTCTATAAGAGCACCGCTGATTAGTTCCTCCTATCAGTAGCCAATGATCTCACATGCTCAACCTTCAAATACTTGGTTAGCATTTGTCTTAGCAGTGCAGCGTGCTTTCAGAAACCCTCCACCTTCCCCAGCTCCACCTGTATAGATCTGCTATGGGTAATTCATGTACATTTTATTGTACAGCAGCAAGTCTTACTTGCTCACAGCAGCGTTTCGTGTATGTTTTGGCTGTAGCAAGTCCCGTACTTACTCTTCAGCAGCAATAACCAACAGCAGCAGCAGCAATAAAAGCAGCAGCAGCGTAGCAGATCTGTATCAACATCAACATTGTCATTGTCATATCCATTACTGTGCCAAATACTCCGAGATTTGTCAGAACAGAACTTATGGTAACATATACAACTGCTAATTTTAACAATGCGCTAGTAAAGGTATAAATTAACATTAACTAAGACTAATAAATGTTGGAGAAGTATTGTTTATTCTTAGTTCATGTTATCTAATGTAGTCAACTAGCCACTTTGCCACTCGATTGTCAGTTCACTTTTTAGTGCTTAATCCTGATCTGTACAGACAGTTCAGTCATTTTTAGGAGTGACAACTGCATTCTACAACCGTATTAACTTCTGAAGAATACAGGTAGTTGCAATCATATTTACAAAAATTCTGTGCAAAGCTTTTTTAAACTCCTTGAACTGGACCTTATCCCTAACATAATGAGTCTTTGGTCACTGTAATATTTATTTAGTAAAAAATAGTGGATACCAAACAAGCAAGACACCAGAATTTTGTAATGGTTATCACACTGTCAATCGTAGCAATTTCGGTAGTGAGTCGTGTTCTGCACAGTCACACATGGATTAAATCGGTGAAATCCAGTATTTTAATGGTGTCGTCACTCCTGAAACTTTACAGTGTGTACATAGCTATATGTTAACAAATGAAATCTTATTATAAAAGTGGTAATATTGCCTTTGTAATAATCTTAACTTTCATATTATGATTATCAAATATTTTCAACACTGAAGTAAGATATTATCAAATAACTTAACTGAATAATAAACAGTACACAAATTCCAAACAGCCCTATAAACATCTGCGGCTTTTCTGTATGGGCAGGTCCCCACCAAAATATTCATCCAAACATAGACCTCTATATACATTGAAATAATAAAACATTATAAATGTGTTCAGCATTTTGCAGCAAATATTTTTTTAAGTCGTAAAAATTAGACTATTTTAAGTCGTAAAGTGAGCAGAATATATTCAAATGAAGCGCATGGATTCGGCAGGCGTGTATTCATGATTAAGCGGGGCAGCCGGTGTCATGAGAAATCAAGCCCCTCCCAGGAATTGGGTCTCCTTTAGAACACAGGCGGTAATACCTGATCAAAAGTTATCGCAATGTCTTGACTAATTATAACCTATTTGACTAGTTTAACCTATTTTAAGATTGCATTCTATGCATTTGTCGTTTGTCTGTCAATCATCATTAGAGCGCCACCCTCAGGCTCGATAATGCAAGAATATTAGCTTATCATAAACTAATGCTAAGACCGCCTTACCTACATTTACAGCCACTGCCTATAAATATGAACAGAACTGGTATAAACCTCCTCATACTGTCTGTCAGCAGGTTTCTCTTGTTCATCATCATTTCTTCTTATTGCAGTGTGCGATGTGGGATTGTGCGTGTACCTGTCAACCACCAGAGTGTGACTCCATCAACTGCTTCTGCTTTGAGATCAAGTTTAAGTAGAAGGAAAGGAAAAGAGGAAGACCCACCTCACTTTGACATATGCCTTAAACTCCAACCCCATGTTTTAAGATAGCCAGAGAAACTGTGATTCGGTCTTTGGTTGTTCTGTAAAGTTTGCATCATTTAGGAGATCCTTCCTATTCACGGTCATTGATTTAACCAAAATGAACCTTTAAAACAGGTTCTAAAATATTTAGATGTGCATTTATGGGGAATATACATTGTTTAGTTGAGTCATTTATGAATGAAGTGCAAGATTAAAAAATGCTTAATAAACAATAATATACACTGTAAACACAGTACATACTATTGTAGTATAATGGATATTGGACACATTTAAGTTATAGTGTGATGCCAGTTTTCCAAACTGCTGTAATTCCTGAAATACACCATCATTATAGAACAATAGAAGACTGAAGCTAAGGTTAAGGCTTTAAGCAGTGCCATGGATTTTTAAAGCATGACGTTTAATGCATGTTTACATTTCAGCACAAAAGGTCATATTTACTAACTTTTATCTATTTTAATTTTTTTGTCTTTTCTAGTTTCATAATAATGAATTATGTTTTGTGTAGCGAATGTGTTTCTCTGCGGTATCATTGTACTTGGTATGATGGACACTTGTTCTTCAGTTATGAGCCATATAAACAGAAGAGAGGAATCTATAAACCACACATGCTGTTAAATATATCTCATTCTGACACTGATGTATTTGAACTGTGTGGATTGTTTATATAAGATACAGGTTCATATAGTGCTGACTTAACAATTTTAGATTGTAATAATCATTTTTGTCATACATACTATAATTCTGTACAAAGATAATAAAAGGTAGTTCTAATGTTTATTAATGTAATTGTTTACAGGACATCATCCTGTGAAATATGTTACAGTTATGTATGTGTCCATATTTTTTAATACTATGGCTTACAAAGTAGACCTGCTGTGACTCAGTCACTTCTGTCACTTTACTCTGTTGTCAAGCAAAACTTAAGTTGAAATTATTTTTTGTATCAATGTTTTTTATATATAAATATGTGCTATTTTTGTAACTGTGTGTTTTTAAAATGAATTAAACTTTTTCTTTCATGCAAAAGGGTTTGTTTACAGTAGTAGTTATTATCTTTCGAGCATTGGTGGTAAAATATTAAAGAATTCACTTTTACATTCATTGTTGGTTTGTCTTAGATTTTCTGGTGGCTTCATTTGTTTTTATGCATTTGTAAAAAATGTATTTGTTCCAAGTTTCTACATTTTTTTTATTAAGGTTTTTCCTCTTTACCTTCATGAATTGGTCAGACATGAAGCTCTTGCTGATTATAGGGATTATGTAGAGAAGACATTTAAAAGATGAAAGGTCATGACAGAAGATCTCATGACAGAAGATCCCTTTTCTGATGACAGTTATCTCGTGGGCTCAGGAGGTTTGTTAAGGACTGCATGGAGTAATATTAAAGAGCATCATGCAGAAGATTCAATCGGGTTATTGCATTCATCTATAGATCACCAGTCTCCCTTTTCATCCTTATTTAATAGGGATTGTATTATACTATAATTCATGCATGTAGCAGCAACATTAATAATCATGTGCCTTGTCCATGCCACTCACTGCCTTTCTCTTTAACCTTTCTTTGCTGCATGCCAATGTACATGAATGTCACATCGCCCTTCTCCAGTTGCATCGTGGGTCTGCCTGCTGCTAAGATTAGCCAAACCCACAGAATGTCAAAGGTCACGCCATCTGAATAAATACAGGTCATCTGGCACCAGAAGAGTGTCACAGACTATCCAGACCTCCTCTGCCTCCATTTGGGGAATATCTCTCGCTCACTTCGGTAAAAAGCTCCACGGTAAAAACCTGCGTTCTACTTTCTTTTTTTCTGTAAAGTGTAAATTACTACAAAAATAAGACTAGCCGATATTCTTTAGGCTTTTTTATTTGCTTTTATTTCAATTATTTCAATGTATTTGCTTCTGTCAAATGCTTTTTAAATGTTTTTTTAATCAAAGTAATAATGATAATTATAAATAATAATAGTTTTTATTATTAAAATGTTTTAAATAATAATAATTTAATTGTTGTACATTTATTACGTAATTAAATGTACTGTCAAAATAATTCGTAATTCTTTACTCTTGCTTAAATGCTTAATACACCAAACACTGATAATCTGTGTTATTTTGGCATGAATTAATAATATTTACCAGCTTGATAGACTGTGCTTGGCATTCAAAATCACAAAGAGCCGTTTTAGACCCTCTTTCACAAATCAAATCCTCTTCTATAGAGCTGGATGTCAGCCATTAGATTGTCTATATTTAAGTTGGCCTTTGGTTGAATGCAACTTGAGCAGAGGTTTGTTACTGGACTGTTAAGCGCCTTTTGTGGGGCTGTTCAATGTCCAGTAGACAAGAGATGCAATTTGATGTTATATATATATAGGCCTACCAGACTTTTTTTCTTTCTTTTTTAAAAACGCATTAGTGTCTTATAGTTCATAGCCTGTTAAACATACTCCTAAAATGCACTGCATACGTATGCCAATGTCATTTGTTCGCTTGCATCCAAGGAGGATTTCAAAATGTCATTTCCAGGTCTGTTTTTCCTGCATGTGAAGTCTGTCACGTATCACACGAAAGCGTACCCCGCCTCTAATTGTAATAAAACCACTCCCTTTTTATGCGTCATTTTTAAACCCGCCTTTAGAAACACAACAGCCAATCATCGTCTCACACTCTGCCCCATCAAAACATGACTCCCGTCCTGATTGGTCAAGCCTTGTAAAATTGCTTGTAATTTCCTTCCTTTTATTGCAATTCATTGCATCCGTAGAATAACGTGACTACGTTGAGAGTGTGATTCGGAAACCATCGCTTCCTCAACCCCTCTTAACCGGTGAGTTTTTACTTAATGTAAAGCGCCGACATCCAAGTAAAAGCAAATATATTTGACCGCTGTCGGAAGCTAGTCTTTCACTAGTCGCTTTTCCGTTTTAATGCAAAGTTAACTGGTAACGTTACGTGAGCCGCACAAGGTCATTCATGCTTGCATCTGAAGGGCATGTTGCATCATGAACTAACAAAATGTAGTTTGTTGGAAAATACATTTTCGGTAAGATTTGCGATGAAGTACACACCCAAATCTGAACCCCTGCCCGGGCTTCTTGATGTTGATTTAATTAGTCACCTGATTCATTACTTGATCATAGGTCACTGTTTTTGTTATGTGATTCATGTGTTTGTACTTATAATCTGAATGATTATATAAATCTGTTTCCCCACACCTATCTTCCTAGAGTCAAGATGCCTCACGCGTACCCATTCCTCACAACAGAGCAGAAGAAGGAGCTGAGCGATATTGCTCAGAGGATTGTGGCCCCTGGCAAAGGCATTCTTGCTGCGGATGAGTCTACAGGTACTTTGGGCTGTTGAGTTCGCGTTCATTAATAACCAGTTTATTTGCTCGTCTTATAACTTATAACATCTCGTATCTTTGATCCTGTGCAGGTAGCGTGGCGAAGCGATTCCAGAGCATCAATGCTGAGAACACCGAGGAGAACAGGAGACTGTACCGCCAGCTGCTGTTTACCGCAGATGACCGTGTAAAGCCCTGCATCGGTGGTGTCATCCTCTTCCATGAGACACTCTACCAGAAGACAGATGATGGCAAATTGTTCTCCCAGTACCTTAAGGAGAGGGGCATGGTAGTTGGCATCAAAGTGGACAAGGGTGTGGTTCCCCTGGCTGGCACTAATGGAGAGACCACCACACAAGGTGAAAACCCCACGATTATCTATTAAATAGATGATCAGGTAGTAAAAATTGCCCATGGTATTTTTTTAACCTTTTGTATCCACTTAAATGCCTGAATTTGATGGGCTTTCACTGGAATTGAATGGTCACAGTCACTTAGTTTGGTTGGTTGGTTGGTTGCTTTTATTTGTACCCGTAGGTAAATTATGTTCTAGAGAACAAGTTTAGGCTATGTCTCAAACATATAGACAATAACACCATACAAACATAACAAGACACTAAAATCACACTAAAAATAAATTACTCCATCTTAATACTATTCATTAAATGAATCGCTACTGGAACAAAGCTGTTTTTAAATTGTTTTGTTGTACACCGCAGTACTCTAAACCGTCGATTGGACGGCACATACTGAAACTCGAAATACAGCGGATGGAGCTGGTCACTCGAGATTGAGATCCCCATGCGCTGTACCTGCCTGTTATACAGCGAGGATGGGTTCAGTAATGGCTCCCCAATCAACCTACCGGACCACTTCACAATCTGGCCAATAGAGTTCTGGCTCTTTAACGTTAAGTTCCCATACCAAGATACCAGAGAAAAGGAAAGTACGGATTCAATAAAAGCGCGATAAAACATACTCAACATAGTTTTCTCAATTTGAAATTTACGCAGTTTCCTTAAAAAGAACAGACGTTGATGCCCCTTTTTACACACTGTTTCACATTTGGCTTCAAAACTCAGCTTTGAATCAATGATTGTCCCAAGGTATTTGTAAGACTGCACACACTCCACTGTTTCACCCTTAATGGATGTGGCTTCATGCATATAGACATTCTTTCTGAAATCAATAACCATATCCTTGGTCTTCAGTACATTTAAATGAAGGTGAGACTCTTCACACCACTCAACAAAGTCATTATTAATAGGTCCATGACTATTCTCATTATTCTGAAGCAGACTGACAATCACAGTGTCGTCTGCGTAATTTAAAACAACCTGATTTTCCAAATGACTTTGGCACATATTTGTGTACAGAATAAACAGTAGTGGAGAAAGTACACATTAAGTACAGTGAAAGTTTAAGTGAAAGTTAGTTTGCTTGGGACTCTTTAAACCCTCATTTCTCTCTGCGTTCGCAGGTCTGGATGGGCTGTATGAGCGTTGTGCTCAGTATAAGAAGGATGGGGCAGACTTTGCTAAATGGAGGTCTGTGCTGAAGATCACTCCCACAACTCCCTCTAGACTGGCCATCATTGAGAATGCCAATGTGCTTGCTCGTTACGCTAGCATTTGCCAGATGGTGAGACACGCACAGCTATGGATCCACACACAATGCTTTTTGTATGCTTTCGTTCAGCATGGACACGTTAAATAGATCAAACGCAAGAGTGAAGGATGCAATGTTACAAAAGATTTCTATTTCAAATACTGTTATTTTGAACTTTCTATTTATCAAAGAATCCTGAAAATGTATCAATGTTTCCACAAAATATTAAGCAGCGGAACTGTTTTCAACATTGATAATAATAAAAAATGTTTCTTGAGCAGCAAAACATCATATTAGAATGATTTCTGAAGGATCATGTCACACTGAAGACTTTTGTAGAGTAATGATGCTTAAAATTCAGCTTTGACATCACTGAAATAAATTACATTTCTAATAATATTTCACAATCTTACTGTATTTTTAATTAAATAAATACAGTCTTGGTGAGCATAAGTGACTATATCTTAAACCTTTGAACGCTAGTGTATATTAAAAAAATGGTATAATGGTAAAAATGGTAAAAAATGATATCTCCTTTTTCGTTAGCATGGCATTGTGCCCATCGTGGAGCCTGAAATTCTGCCTGATGGTGACCATGACCTGAAGAGGACCCAGTATGTGACTGAAAAGGTTCTGGCTGCTGTGTACAAGGCCCTGTCAGACCACCATGTTTATTTGGAGGGCACTCTGCTCAAACCCAACATGGTGACTGCCGGCCATGGCTGTTCCCAGAAAAACACCCCCCAGGAGATCGCCATGGCAACTGTCTCTGCTCTCCGCCGCACTGTTCCTCCTGCTGTGCCTGGTTAGTAAAACAACTGCAATTACTCACTCATGACAGAGTCTTTATCTTATCACAGGCCTGCTGGATAAGTTCTTGACTATGTAATTATTATAATTTCCTCATTTCTGACCCATTTTGGTATTCTTGATATAGGCATCACCTTCCTGTCTGGAGGCCAGAGTGAGGAGGAGGCCACACTCAACCTGAATGCCATGAACCAGTGTCCCCTGCATAGGCCCTGGGCCCTGACCTTCTCCTACGGTCGTGCCCTTCAGGCCTCTGCCCTCAAAGCCTGGGCTGGCAAGAAGGAGAATGGCAAAGCCTGCCAGGAGGAGTTCATAAAGAGAGCTCTTGTAAGTTTCAATAACTTGAGATAATCTGCTGGTTACTGATCTGGGTGGGTGTGTGAATTATACACACACACACACAGATCTCACTCACACGCACACAGTGTTGGGGTAATGCAAGTTACGTAATCAATTACTTTTTCAAGTAATTAGTAAAGTTACTACTATTAAATTTGCAGCAAAATATCTGAGTTAGTTTTTAAAACAAGTAACGTAAGTTACTTTGTGTGGCGAGCAGGACAAGGCATAGGGCCTGTTCCTCTCTCGTTCATCACTGTCGTCGCTCCTCCGTGAGAGATACGAGACTGGTGCGTCTCGCAGGTGTCGCTCATTAACAATCACGCACCGGCCTCGTACTGTTCTCTCACGTCCCTCGACCTCGTCCTGCTCGCCACACTTTGTTTTCCCATTTATTGACACCTCTGTGATTGAGAGAAATCGGGAGTACCGGTAAGTGCAGAGGTGTTGTGTGCGCGGTGTGAACATGATGCTTATTGTTTCAGTGTTCCTCAAAATGAATAAAAACTGTGAAATATTAATACAAATTTATAAATTTGATAAATACTGTGTATACGTTATGTATTTAATCTCACTTTATTAACTATACAGGTGTGAATTTGCATTTCCTTCAGCTTGAGGCTTATTTCATTTCATTGTGTGAAGGCCTATACATGTTTTAAAATATAGATTTTTATTTATTTAAAAAAAAAACAAGTCATTAAATTAGTTACTATATATATATATATATATAATTTATTCTTATTAACTCGCTTGTATTTTACCTGTTAAAAGACATGGAGTAATTCATTCAGGTGGAGGCTAAGCATTTCGTATGTTTATGATTTAGATTAACTTTACTCTTATTGTCTTGTGCTTCTATCTCCAGAACAACAGCCTGGCCTGTGTTGGGAAGTATGTGTCCTCAGGAGATAAGGGTGCTGCTGCTGGAGAGTCTCTCTTTGTGGCCAACCATGCTTACTAATCACCAAGAAGCCTTTTACATTTCAATCCACATCTTATTCCTAAAGAATCGCTGAACCCAAACACATCTGTACTCTGAACTCCATCATTTGACCCATTCCCTTTTTTCTTTCTATTGTTTGTTACTTCCATGTGTGAAACAAAACTATGAAACTAAAAGATGAAACCTAAAAGAGTAATAATTGTAATTTAATAACTTGATGTCCAGTTGTTTTTTGCCATAATCTCCTCCCTCTTCCTACTTTTAATAACACTCCTATGTGTTCTTATGTCTAACTCTGCTGAGTAACGTTGCTCTTGTACTTTTAGTACTTATATTAACTGTATTTGACTTGCACAAAGAACATGCCTTTCAGGGGTATATTATTATTATTGTTATTGTTTAATATGATACTCACTAGGAAGAAAACAATAAAGTTTATTTAACAGCTAACCTCATTTGCTTCTTTTTGTGGTGTTATTCAAACAATACCTTTTTGTGAGTGTTGGCACTCTTGGAACATTTCTTATTTATATAGGATGATTATCATGATTATATAGATGTCACGTGAGCAACCTGACTGACAGTTGTAAATCTTCTAGCTGTGTGGAGAAAAAGAAAAGAAAAAAGCCAACAAAAAGTTATCGCACTGAATTAACAAAATACCACCTATAACAATATTGTCTTGAATGATGATCAGAAGTTTCCAAGGTCGAAGTATCATGGCTCTCCAGAAATAAGGGCTTTGACTAGCAGGCGCAAGCAAGCTAATCTCGAACTGTCAATGACGCATCAGAGTAAAGAGTAAACTCACATTGATGTGTGTGTGTGTGTTTTGGAAATCAAATCGTTTAGTATTGTAAAAACAATATAATGTTTATTAATATATTACAATACTATTAATAATTATAATAATTAATTTAATATAACATATTACGCTATATAATTACAATGACATGATAAAAGTGGCTAAAATCGACTTTAAAATAGCCTACTTTAGGATTGTAATCCTATCTGCAGTTCTAGTAATTTTAGTTAGCTAGTTTAATTTATTTGAACATGTTTATGTATATATCCATTAGATTTAAATATTTGGCTAGTACACACACACATAATACAATCAAAAATAACAGATAAATAAATGCATGTAGGCTACAGCACAATCTTCCAAAATTATTAAAAATGATTCAAATATAGGCACATATGCAAATAATTTTGTCCCTTCTTTTTCGTTTCCTTCTACATCAAACAGAATAATAACCCATCCAAAAAATACTTCTTAGTATGAGCCCAGGAACCATACTATAAAATACTGTCCCCTCGAGTCATTTTCGTATCCATTCAATATTACCCTACATGACCATATAATATTCCAATATACAAAGAATTGTGAGCTAGATGTTAAATCATGTAGTTTTGACTAATAAATCATGGTCACAAACACTTGAACAAAACCGTTTTTCTTTATTTCACGTTATGTAGGCATTTTGTACGGCTTCCGAACGGGATCACATTCATCTTCAAGCGTAGATCTGTAAATAAATAAAGGAACAACGTTATAATCGCGATAGACATTGAGATGTTTTTTTTTTCTTCTTCCATTGCCTGTATAATTTCCTGATAATTAATTTCCCCATCCCCCGTAGGTGTAGTAGTAGATAAATAATTTAAAGTTCGTGGATAAATGTTACTTCATATGTATTCACTTGCCACATATCGAATTATTTCCAATTCCTCAAAAACGTTGTTTAAATATTTTGTCGCGTTGCTTTTATGGACTCTGTCTAGATGCCATGGGCTGACTTCAGACAGTAATAGACTGCCTGCGAGACTGTGCGGGCTTCTCTGTTCATTGTGAATGCTCACTCTGAATACTCACTGTTCATTGTGTTTTGGCTTTTTCAAGGAATTTGTCAATCATTTCATGAGGAACATGGGCTGTTGTTACTGGTGTTTTAAAATTGTGCATTGTATGAAAACGGGAGTTATCCCCAAAAGTTACTGGGGTAAATAAATAGAGCATGAAGCTGTTAAATGGGCTATGACGAAATTGTTTAATTATAAACCGATCCATAAGCATTATTTTGTTGTACATTATTCAACATGCCGTTTTAGTTTAGGCTATAGAGATATTAAAAACTAGAAACTACTATTTAGTTCCCTTAACTACTTTTGAATTGGAACCGGTATCGTTGAGTTATGCATATAACTAGTGTTCCCAGAAGGAGGGAAACGAGGTACAACACATTACTACGGGATAATAGAAAGGAATCACTTTCGCCTCAGCCTCGCCAGTGCTCTCGGAACAAAAATGACCAACGTTTCGAAGCACATGACTCTGAAGAAGACGCATGTGCGTCGAAACGTTGGTCATTTTGTACTAATAAACATATTAAAACGTTCTGTGGTCCGGTCCTGCTCCTTGGTCCTAGTTAGACCTTTGGTCCTTTTCCTCACATTACTATGGGATATCGCGCTCTAGCACCATCTGCTGAAGACACCTTTATTCACGCCTGAAAGGCCAATGACGCATGACGACGTGGGCGGGGCTACCTGCCCACAGCATATAAATACAGTCGAATGTGTCATTCCCTTTGTTCAGTCCAGCTCTTCACCGGGACCCCAGAGGTGTTGTACCTCGTTTCCCTCCTTTTGGGAAGTAGTTATACCAGTAGTTACCAGTAGTTATATGCATAACTCAACGTTCCCATTCAGTCGGTCAACTTGGTACAACACATTACTATGGGACCTCTATTCACACCCCGCCAAGTCGCTGAACTAAACGTAAGGGTCCAGCACCGCCACATGATCCCTTTTTCAAGAGAGTGACGGCCCTAGGTCCAAAGCCCCTGCAGTAAGCACGGAATCGAGCCACCGTTAAGGCTGTAACATCTAGTTGGTAAAACCGAACAAATGTGTGCGGGGATGCCCAACTGGCTGCCGCACAAATGTCGTCTACTGACACTGACTACCTCTTGTAGAATGTGCCTGCACTCTGGCCGGCAGAGCTAACCCTTTACTTTTGTATGCAATTGAAATTGCCTCCACGATCCAATGTGAAAGACGCTGTTTAGACAGCGGTTTCCCCCGAGCTGGGTTGGCAAAAAACACAAAAAGTTGGTCGGATGAACGCACAGCCTGCGTTTGTTCAATATACCTGCGCAAAACTTGCACAGGACATAACGCATGGAGTCTCTCGTCCTCCTCTGAATCAATCGATAGATTTGACAGAGCTGGCAGCTCGAAGGAGAGCGCACTATACGCCCCTAACATGACTTTTGGTGTATGCGCCGCGTTTGCACGCAACACTACTTTAGACCCATCCAGCACAAACAGAATGCATGAGGGATGTACAGCACATGGAGATCACCAAAGCGTTTTGCCGATGCCAGAGCCAGCAACAGGGCTGTTTTGTAAGACAGCATTTTTAGACCCAATGATTCTAAGGGCTCAAATGGGGGTCCACAGATAACCTCCAAAACCACAGTCAAATCCCATGATGGTACCATCGACTTTGTGACGGGTTTCAGCCGTCTCGCTCCTTTAAGGAAACGAACGGCCAGCTCTCGGCGCGGCCCCATTGATGCCCTCGTGACAGGCCGAAATGGCAGCTAAGTACACTTTTAGAGTGGAATGTGAGCGACCTTCCTCAAACAATTCCTGGAGAAAAAAGTCAATATTCCTGCAATCGGGCATTGACATGGCGATATTGACTTTTGTCCGCACCACTGTTCAAATATGTGCCATTTCGATGGGTAAAGCCCCCTCGTTGAAGGTGCCCTAGCACTCTGTATCGTGGCCACAACATTGATTGGAAGACCTGCTGCTATTAGATTTTCCCTCTCAGTGGGTAGGCCCATAGATGTCACAATTCCGGTCAAGGATGTAGAACCTGACCTCCTGCTTGGGACAGCAGGTCCCTGCATTGGGGAAGACACCACGGTGTCCTTGACAGCAACGTCATGATGCCTGTGTACCACGTTTTCGCTGGCCAGAACGGAGCATCTAAAATTAGTGACAGACCCTCCTGGCGTACTCTGTCCAGAGTGGGCTGTATCAGGTCTACTGGCGGAAATGCGTACAGCCGAGTTTTGGGCCATGAATGAGACAACGCGTCTACCCCCAGCGGGGCGCTGCTGTCTGTTATCGAAAAGAAAAGCGGGCAGTGCGTATTTTCCCTGGACGCAAAAAGATCGACCTTGGCCCTGCCGAAACGATCCCAAATCTGTGCCACTATTCTCGGGTGCAAATGCCATTCCCTGACCTGCGGTCCTCCCCAGGATAGCAGGTCTGCTCCGCCATTCAGACGGCCCGGCACATGCACTGCTCTGAGCGACGCTAAGTGTTCGCTGGCTCATATTAGAAGTGTCTGATTCAGTTGCAGCAATGGAAGAGAGCGGGTGCCTCCTTGTCTGTTTATGTATGACATCACTGTCGTGTTGTCTGTTCTGACTAACACATGTTTGCCGCGTAGACGTTGCACAAAGTGTTTCAGTGCCAGAAAGACTGCCTGCAACTCCAAGTCATTTATATGACGCTCCTTCAGTGCTGACGACCATTGCCCTTTTATGGAGTTCCCCTGACATAGAGCTCCCCATCCATGTATTGTCGTCCCCATCTGTCGTCACTACTATACGTGATGTGACTCTGCCTAGGGGAATCCCCTCTGTCAACAGACCCAGTGATCCCCAGAGAACGAGAGCCCGGACGCACGTTGGCGTTATCGTCACTTGTCTGTTTAAATGCCGTGTGACATTCAGACCAGAGCTCAGTACCCACCTCTAGAATGCCCGCATAAAGAGGAGACCCAGCCGAACGACTGCTATTATTGAGGCCATCAACCCCAGCAGCCTCAACACTGTATAAAAACGTACTCGCCTTCCCAGTCGAAAAAGACCCAGGCAGCTGCGAACATTTTCGGCTCTTTGAAGTGACAGCATAGCTGTGTTCTTTGCCGAATCTATCTCTAAAACCGAGATATGAAATCCGCCGATATGGAACCAGGGAGCTCTTCTTGAGATTTATTAAAAATCCCAGAGCTCGTAGATGGGACACAAGGGCTTGTGTTTGCGAAACTGCTTGTTCCCTATTGTCCGTGGCCAGGAGTAGATCGTCCAAATAGGCGAATACCCTCATGCCTTGATGACGCAGCGAAGTCAGTGCCGCTTCTGCACACTTCGTGAATGTGCGTGGCACTAGGGATAACCCGAGCGGCAGGACCAGAAACTCGTATGCAGTCCCCTCGAAGGAGAACCTCAGAAATTTTCTGTGATCCGGGTGAATTGTGACATGAAAGTATGCATCGGTCAAATCCACCGATGTGTACCATTCCCGGGGACGCAGGGAGGATAGCAGATGACGTACTGTCAGCATTTTGAACTTGTAACGTCGGAGGTGCTTGTTTAACTGCCGTAAATCCAGAATCGGGCGCAAGCCCCCATTTTTCTATGGGAGGAGGAAGTAACGGCTGTAAAACCCTTCCTCTATTTTTCCCTGTGGAACCACCTGAATTGCAGTTTTGCTGAGAAGAACACGAATTTCTTCTCTTAATACTGGGGAAACCTCCCCCGATCAGACGTCGTAATTACCCCGCCGAAACCGGGGGGGCGTGAGAGGAACTGCAGCGGAGAGCCGCACTGAATCGTGCGAAGAACCCATGGTGTTGGTGCGCATGCGCACCACCTGTCTAGGTTGACAGCGAGGATCCCCGGCATGATTGGGGAAACCCCCACCTCTCTTACTGAGCATTGCTGGATATCGCATATCTCTGCATTTACCCCTTTTGATAATACATGGTTCATTTTTGGTGATTCTAAAACATTTTGATTGTTCTGACAAATCAATACATGAGGCATCGTATGATTGTTTTGACTGCAGCTGCAGCGGGCCTCTTAGCTGGTGGTGGTCGAGAAGGCGACCTAAAACTCGGCTGTGCAGCTGACTGTGTTGGTCTATTATACCTTCTAGGCATTGAACCCCTGAGCGATTCCGCCTGTTTCTTAGAGTTCTCAAAACACGCTTGAAACGCGTCGAGACCCTCTCCGATTAGACCTGTCATGGAGATTGGTGCGCCGAGGAACGCATTCCAATTACGTTCCGACAAGTTCGCCAGAGTCAACCATAGGTGACGTTGAGCCACCACTGTGCTGGCCATCGCATGACCCAAGGATACTAACGCGCAACGTGTTGTACTTAGTATGTAGTCAGCCGTGGATCGCATCTCCCCCAGAATTCTTATTTTTAGCCATTTTTCTACGAGAAAAAGATGTATCAGCTTTTAACTTAAACGTAATGCTTTTCACACTTTTCTCTGTTTGCTTTTCGACAGGAATCACCACCGTAGGTTTTTCCTACGAAACTGTGGCGTGATGGCGTTCTAGCAGCACGGTGAAGAGCTGAAGAACAAAGGGAATGACGCATTCAACTGTATTTATATGCAGGTAGCCCCGCCCACAACGTCATGCGTCATTGGCCTTTCAGGCGTGAATAAAGGTGTCTTGAGCAGATGGCGCTAGAGCGCGATATCCCATAGTAATGTGTTGTACCGAGTTGACCGACTGAATGGGAACGTTCAATTCTAGGACATGGCGGCGCTCCGGCTCTGAGCACGGGTGCGTTTGTTGCAATGGAACGTTCTATTGAGTTTCGCCTCTTGGTACTTCTGCCAGTCTGAGCTCGATTCCTATGTCTGAAGTAAAACCATGAGTAAAACCCGGTCAGCAGCCCCCGTTATTAGCATACAGACAAAGAAATGTATAAATAGATAAATATGAAAATAAATAAATAGATAAATGTGAAAATAAATAAAAGTAGAATTAATTAAATTTGGTGGAAAAATACAATTATGCATAAGGAAATAAAAGTATAAATACTAATTTATTTTTGTTTTGTTTTTTACATTTCTTCGTATATTTATGTATTTTAGTTTTTTTTTTATTTCTTCGTATATTAATTAATTAATTAATTTATTTATTATGTCAGCTTTGGATTTCCATAATACTTAACAAGCATCACCAACCGTAACAAGCACTGATTTGGCCGTAATCCAATCCAGGGGTTTTGTCGTAGATTTGTATTAAATCAGTCTGCGATAGCAACATCTAACCAAAAGTGTGAGCTTGCCTTCATTTTACGTCACACTGTTTTGAAGCCTTTGGACATTCCGAAATATCTCAATGTTTACGCATTAACAGTAGGCTATCTAATCAGGATCTTGGCTCAGTTTGTTGGCAAATGGCAGTAGTTCATGGCCATAGTTTCAGAAGTGTCAGAGTAATGAATGTAGTCCTACATTTGCAATGTGAATATAGGCTACGTTTAATAATTTTATTATGAATTGTATTACAAATTTTTAACAGATTATTCATTTCTCCAAAAAGGTGTTTATACATTATCTGACAAAAAAATTGTTGTAAGTTTTCTTTTGAATTTTCCTACAACTTTTAGTATAAATTAAAGGTAGAATAGGATTTTTTTCAGAGCGGCTAGCAATAGTAAGGATTAGATCCCACCCTCCCTTCAGAGTGCCTCCAAAGCCATGCCTAATTCTAAACAAATAAACGCACAAAGCCAGAGCAGAGTCTGCAAAGCATCACGAGGCGAGAGACGGCGGTAAATTACCTCAATGTCTCAAAGCACATAACATTATGGCATGAACGCAGCATGTTTTGATTTTGGAGAAACTGTAAAAGGCGGTTGCTGTTTGTTTGCGGCACTCAGGTGACTGGTGTCTGTTTAACCCTGCATAGCATGAAACATGCTTATGACATGTGATGTCTGCGAGCAGGTTCACGGAGGTATGAAATTGAAAATACATACTGTGACAGGCAGGTAGGACCATACCATTGCATTCGGACCAAATGCAATGATTGGACGAACATTTTATGGTCCTATGCCTTCCACAGACTTTCAACCAGCATATCAAAAACTGTGTCTGCAATAAATTGCCTGCCCTTTTGTAGGAACATTTCTAATGATTTTTGTTGTTGTTGTTGTTTTACAAATGTTCTTAATTTAGAAGAAAATGTTCTTATAAATTATAAATGTTCTTACACTATTTCTTATAAGTTAAGAAAAAAAGTAAGATAATTGTTTAAGTGTTCTAATACTTTTTCTTACTTTTTTATGTATTTGTTTTATATTTTTAAATGAACAGTCCTACAGTTTAGTTGTTGATGCATTTATGAAGACTGGCCAGTAGAGGGAGACAGTGATGACAAGGATGTCCTGATAATGGAGAATGTCAGAAGTGTTTACTCTTGGTAACTAAAATGTTAAATACTTGTTCAAATGGTATATGGTACACATATTCTTTTAGTACTGTGAGTAGCAAAAACTTCTAGTGGTTAATGGGAGGCTTTTTAAATGTGATTTTCTTTTTCTTTTCCAAATGAAAAATAATCCAAAACTTTTCAAAAGAGGGGAAAAAATATACAGAAACTGATTACATGTCAGAAGAAACAATGATTTTTCTGTTACTCTCTCAGTTGTATTAGTAACACCCTAACAGTATTGTTTACTAGTTTTATTGCAAAAAGGCAATAAAACAGTGAAGTCGAAGGCCAAGGATGTTAACCCATACTCTGATTTTGTCCTCTGCATTTAAAGTTGGTGCGCGCGCGCGCGCACACACACACACACACACACGCACGCACGCACGCACGCACACACACACACACACACACACGCACACACACACACGCACACACCTGGAGCAGGAAAGCCAATCACTGCGATGTAGATCTCAGAATAGATGCAGTCGGTGGGAACTGTTTACTCGCAGCATTGCGCTCGGTCGGATTTATTTCTGTGCAACACCCTTGTGATGTTGTGATTACTGCTGTTGCTTGTCATAATTTGAGGTAATGAAAGTGGAAGACAGTGGATCCGTGTCTCTCTGTTTATCTAACATTACGCCGCTGCAAATGAGCTATGCTCATTCATATACACCGTTGTTATGAATATGTAATGTTTATGGGTGTCTGTAGTTGAACTCTCAGCTAGAGAAGTAGTTTTTCTGTATGTGACAGTTTTTCAGTGCGAAAAGTCGCAATGGATCGAGCATTAAACTCTGACCCTGTCATTACAGCTCACACTGAAGGTAGGATGCTCTAATTACACTTTAACTGTATTGTATGATTTATAAAATAAGTATTTTTTACCCTGACTTGTGTTTTTTTTATATAGGTCGTTTTCAGCGCTGGAGAACTTGTATTGGGTTTTGGTAAGTGAATCTTCTGCAAACTTTGCTTAAAGTGATACGCAATATGTAAACTAATCTTCATTATCTCTGTCTAGGTTACTGGGACTTTGCAATAACTTTGCATATGTGGTGATGCTGAGTGCAGCACATGACATCTTACAAAAACAGGAATCTCAAAACACAACAACACCTGTAAGATATTTCTGAGATTCGGCTATGATTATATTGCTAAAAACAGTTGCCACAACTCCATCCTTCCCTTGTGAAAAAGAAGTGTGCTTAATTGTATTGAATGTGCATGAGTACTTTGAATTAAAAGTATATATTTTTTAAATGTACTTGCAATTAATATAATTAATTAAACAACATGTTCTTAAAGAGAGTTGTTTATTAACAAACGCAAGCATGCTTTTAAAAAGTGCACTTTGTAATAGTCAAGTTTTAAATCACATTTCAATATTCTTTATTCATGCTTTTAAGACGTACACTTATTATTTTAAAGTATTGACTAACGTACTAAAAATGAACTAAATTGCAGCTTAATCATTACAAATGTGTAATTACAAATATATTTAAATACATGACATTATGTTTTAGTTTACCATTAATGCGTATCTGTACATTCAGCAGTATACTTCAGTCATATTTCAAAGACAATAGAAGTAATTATGAAATTACATAGGCCTGGTTTCACAGACAAGGCTTAGATTAAGCCAGGATTAGGCCATAGTTCGATTAGGACATTTAAGTAGCTTTTATAAACGTGCCTTAGAAAAAAAACACTGCTGTGCATCTTGAGACAAAACAATGGCACTGACATATTTTAAGATATCACTGTGAATTTCTTTCAGTTGAAATAGCTCAAACATGCATTTTAGTCTGGGACTAAAGAATATTATATATTTTAAAGTATATTTTGTCCATTATGTACTCTTTTTAAAAGTATGCTAAAGTGTACTTTTTCCACAAGATTTGATTACTCATGTTTTTTATTTTGTTCTCGCACTAGACTCCAGCTGAAAATGGGACTAACATAGAGATCAGGAACAGCAGCAACCGCTTTGACTGCAATCCTGTGTCTACTGCAGTACGTCTGTCTTTCTTTCTCTCTGTCATTCCTTGTTTTAACTGTTCAAACGTGTCCCTCGTGTTGTGTAGGGATTTAAGTGTATGTTTAAATATTTGTCCAGGGAGTGACACTGTTTTATTTTTGTTTCTAGGCTGTGCTGTTGGCTGACATCTTACCCACCCTCATAATCAAATTCACAGCACCTTTCTATATACACAAAGTGCCTTATGGGTAAAGTTGACAAGCACTTATTTATTTTATGTCTAACAACCGCCAGCATCTTCAGACAGGTTTAGCTGCGTTACAGGTTTAGACGTTGAAATTATGTCATGTAAGACTGTGATAAGAGATGGATAGTGTGAGAAATCAATGTCAAAGCTGTTAACAAAGGGATGAATTTGATTTGATTGTAGCCCTGCACAGTGTTTTTTTCTGTTAAAGGGATAGTTCTGTGAAAAACAAAACGTATCCCTTTAATTGTTAATTAATGTATTATTTTCTTTCACTTTTATTATGAACAGTTTCCGTGTTTTGGTGTGTTTCTTTACGGCAGTAGTCAGCTTCCTGATGGTGTCATTTTCTTCAACTGTATTGATGAGCATAACTGGTAATGTGCATGTCCTCTTTTGTATTGGATTAATGAGATGTGATACGTGTTGTGATGATGAACCTCTGAAACTTTCCTCAGGTGTTGTCTTTGCCAGTATTAGTTCAGGATTGGGGGAGCTTTCCTTCCTCTCCCTCTCTGTGTTTTTCAGCAGGTAATGTTCTGTTTTGGGATGTTTTTGTACCTGTAGAGTATGCACTATTTTTTATGTTAAAGAAACCATTATTCATATTAATATAACCTTATTATGTTAGTCTTTTGGTTATTTCATTTCGTGAATGCTCAGGTTACAACAGCAGTTATTATGCAGTTTTGATCTAATAAGAGCCAACAATGCTGAGTACATTACATTGTGAGATATTGCATCTAGTGTGCTGCAAATTTTGAGAAATTTAGTTGGTTATAATATCTTGGTATTCTATACATGCAGAAATTAGCATAATATGCACAGGATTCTCTACCATTGAAAAGTTTGGCTTCTGTAAAACATTTGTAAAAAAAAAAAAGAAAAAAAAAGAACACTTTTATTCTGCAAGGGTGCATTAAATTGATCAAAAGTGGCAGTAAATACATTCATAATGTTACACATTTCTACTTCAAACAAATGCTGTTCTTTTGAACTTTCTATTCATTAAATAATCCTGAAAAAAGGATCAAGGTTTCCACAAAAATATTAAGCAGCACAACAGTTTTCATTAAAGTAATGATGATGTAATGATGTACATGGTGCTGAAATTCAGCTTTGCATCACAGGAATAATTTACATTTTAAAATATAGTCAAATAGAGAACAGTTATTTTAAATTGTACTATTATTTCACAATATTGCTGCTTGAACTATGTTTTTTGGTCAAATAAATGCAGCCTTGGTGAACATAAGAGACTAAACAACATTGAAAAATCTTATCGACCCCAAACTTTTAAATGGTAGTGTAATGAATGCATATTACAGAAAGAATATGAATAATATGTTAGTATTCTATTCCTAGCATAGCCCTAGTCACTGATCTCAGTTTTACTAGCTATTTATCAATATTTTGTGTCTGTGTTTCTGTCTCTTTAAGGGATGTGTTAAGTGGCTGGGGGTCCGGCACGGGGGCAGCAGGAGTAGCTGGAGCTTTCCTCTACTCAGCATTTACACAGGCTGGTCTGACCCCCCAAGTTACGTTATGGATCATGCTGGTTGTCCCTGTTATTTTGGCTGTTAGGTCAGTATAACTTTCTCAACTCTATTGGTTGAACCTGTTGACCAAATTGATTGCAAAAACATATTTTTCTCTCATGATTTTCCCCCCCAGCTATTTCTTCCTCCTGGTGTTCCCACCCTCGTTCCCACAGTGGAGACGGCACAATGTTGGTCACAGTTATTTCAGAACGGCGAACTCCAGGGAGAGACGCCCTTTAATTGAGGAAGAGACGGATACTGATGAGGACTCTGAGCCATCTCAGGAAGAACAAGGTGTGTACATTTAGGAACTGACTGCTTGTATTGTTGCAATCGGATTGTTGCTTTTCATTCTCATGGTTATGCATATGATGGTCCATTCAGATAACTGTACTCTTCCTTCTGACAGAGGACCATCACATCGGACCCCTAACCTTCACTGACAAAATCTACGTTTTTAAGGTATGACCTGCTGTGTGCATCTATATGAGCCTCAGTTTGGTGTTTCTTGTCTGCTTAAGTGATATTGTATCTGCCTTGGTCAAATAAGTAATGTAATTTTATGGTGCACTAAGACAATTTTGCATGATTTTTTTTAATATGATTTATTTATTCAGACCTTGCATTTTATACAGACACCCATAAGGATGGATGCAGTGCAGCATTTTTTTTTACCGTTTTTTTTAGCATATCGGTAAATTTGTCTCATGATTACCCCCCCCCCCCCCCACCACCACACACAAAAAAAATCAAATTTCTATAATAGTTTAGAATTACTGAGATAAAATTTGTAATTTTCAGTTAGTCATGGGTTAGTCACGTGTGTGTGTGTGTGTGTGTTTGTGTGTGTGTATTTATTTTGTTTGCACCTTGTGCTGCAGTCAGGAAATGCACTTCCTCTTTGAGTCTTTTACTTATTTTAGTGTTTGTTCTACCCATATGATCTCTTTCAGGGCCTGCTGAAGTTTATTATTCCTCTTAGTGTGGTTTACTTCGCTGAGTATTTCATTAACCAGGGACTGGTGAGTGTTTTCTGTAACAGTCACAGACAAGTCAAAAAGAGTTAAGACACCAGAAAACTGCCTGTGATCTCTAAATATCACTATATATTTATTATTCTCTCTCATTAGTTGGAGCTGCTCTACTTTCCTGATTCTTCTCTCTCACATGCAGAACAATATCGCTGGTAGGACACATGACAAATCTCTTTAATTTCATGACTTTGAATTACACTACCGTTCAAAATTTTGGGGTCAGAAATTTAATTGCTTTAATTCTATTTTTTTTTAAAACAGTGAAAACAATAATGTTTTCTATTTTAATATATTTTGAATTGTAATTTATTCCTGAACTGAATTTTTAGCATCTTTACTCCAGTCTTCAGTGTCACATTATCCTTCAAAAAATCTATTTAGTATGATGATTTGATGCTCAGTTGACTTGTTTTTTCCGTCAGGATTCTTTGATGAATAGAAAGTTAAAAGAAACAGTATTTATTTGAAATTGAAATCTTTTGTAACAATATAATGTCTTAACGGAGACCTTTGATCAATTTAATGAGTTCTTTGCTGAATAAAAGCATTTAAAAGCACTAAATAATAAAAGCATTAATTGTTTCTTTAAAAAAAGTATTCAACCAAGCTAAAAAGATTTTTTTAAAAATTACAAATAGACAAGAAAGAAAATAATAAAATATAGATACACAAAGATTGTTTAAGTAATAAACTTACTGAAATTATACATTGTGCCCTAATAATGTAGACATCATAAAAAAAGATTGTCATATTCACTTAAAGGGGTCATATAATGCCATTTTCATTCAAGTTAATTTGATTCTTTAGGGTCTAAATGAAAAGTTTGTAATATACTTTAATTAAAAATTCTCATTAGTATTTTAAAGGTGCTCTAAGCGATGTAAGGTGACGTCACTTCTTGTTGACGTTTAAAGTATTGTCAAACAAAACGAAGGCTAGCTAGACCCTTCCTCCTCCTCATCCGCGCACTAACCCCCCAAATCCTTCTTGTCTGTTATTGGCTGGAACAGTTTGTTATGTTTCGTGGTGCGGGTTAGCCCAGTTTGTTTTTGTTGCCGTTTGTGGAGCCTGGGGTGTCTGCAGAGACCGCGTCTTTTTACAATAGAGGGTTTTCACCGACGTCACATTCTGGGCGGTAACCCGGATGAGCGGCCATTATGGAGGCACTCATATGTAAACAACAGCATGGACTGCACTGTTTATGTACTACTGAACACTGTTACACTATAAAAACACAGAAAAAACACGTGGTAGGTGCGAAATCATATAGAGAAGGACTTATCAAGCAGAGAAAGCGCAATATTTTGACAAACTAAAGTTAATATGTGGTAAAGGTCAGAACGAGCTAACTTCTCTAGCCCGTACTGCAATTCTTCCTTCTATTTCTTATCCCGACATAGGCTACGTTCAGATTGTCAGCCCAGAAAAGCACATGAAATCCGTTTCAAGCTACATCCATATGTGGTTTGAAAATCTATTCAAATACCAGGACATATGCCTCAGTCTGAACGATCGGATTTCGGGTGGTATGCGACTCTCACACCACATAAAATGTAAACGTCAGTGGTTGTTAGAGGAGACATGCTGCAAGTCGCGACCGAAACAATGCTGTGTTGTTGCAAAGTGCCGGACGAGCAGAAAAATATTATTTCTGAGACATATATTGAAACTGGCGCAGACAAGAACGCGGAAAAAAAGCTGTAACGTTACATAACAGCCTCCTACAGTTCTGCAGCTCAATACGCAGTATAGTCCAGCGTGGCGGCTAACGTTACACATATCCATGTTGTAAAAATTAAGTAAGAAAACAAAATGCAAAATTGCAAATGCAAACCCCTCCATCAGTGTCAATGTCAGTGCCGTATTGCCCGAGAGCTGCATGGACTCACAAATCAGATCTGAACAGTTGCGATACACAGTGTGGACATCATTTTAGATCAGATTCCAATCGGATACAAAGATAATCGGATTTGGACTGACAGTGTGAATGTAGCCATAGTTAATACGTTAACATTTTAGCCATAGTCAAAGCTTCATTTACACATGTGGCTGATGAGCTGATGCTGTGCCTCTCTCAACCACAAACGCCTTCTTTCATCATTTTTTGCACTCTTCTCTTTAACTTTTGGCAGTCTATAGAACTCGAAAGATATTTTCCCGATGCAACCGATTAGTAACGTTACAGACCAAAACTCGACCATGTTTTCAGCAGAAATAATCAGCCAAATTTGCGAGTCCGTTCAGTTCAATGGCATTGTTTATGTTCTGTGCCTCCAAAATGGCCGACTCCCGGATTGATGATGCGTCGTGAAAACCCTCTATGTGTTCAGGGGACAGGCAGCCAGCTGATAGTGAGGAAATGTTTGCTGTATGTGACAAAAAATGATTTGGCCTAAAAAACGCGTGACATCGCTTAGAGCACCTTTAAGAAAACACTCATTTTACCTGGTCAAAAACAGCTCAGTTTTCAGCACACCGTTTAAGTGCATATGCCTTTAAATGATAATGAGCTTCGCTCACTCCGCCCCTCTGTTCTGCGGGCGCTTTGACACAATGCACGTGGAGTGTTGACTTGACAACAGTTGAGGGTTTATTTTGGAGAAAGAATGGCAGCGGGATTCTCTCTGAGGACACATCTGTGCAACCGTATCAGTTTGAACCGGAGTCGGACCCGGAACAAGATGACGGTCGCAAAGAAGTTCGACAATTAAGGCTCGAACAGGACGTTTCTGAATGGTTGGTTAACATAATGTCATGTCACTTTGATCTATTTTGGTGTACTGACGGTAACGTTAGAGTAACTTAGTGAGATGTACGAACGCTATGTGTTTACTGATGTTTACTGAGTTTGTAATAACAGTAACACAATAACCATAACGCGTTGTTCATTATAAACGTGGAAATTATATTGAGAATTTCGTATATAGAAAACATGCCGTAATGTACCCTGGCCTGAGTGTAGATTAATATAAAGGTTAATACAAATTCAATACACTCACTTCTGGAGGTGCAGCAGGGACATGAATAGTTGGTACCGATTCTTTTTTCAGGAGCAGCTTCTTAGCAAAACCAGCTATCCTCGTTTATAAAGCAGCCTGGTGAGAAATGAGCAAACATGAACATTGACGTTGATCGTGGGGAATATTCCCATCGAAAACAAAACTCAGCCACTGCGTCTTCAGCTGTTCGGATTTAGGAACATTTAAATGACTGCTATGTTCCTTATTACACCCAAGAACAGAACACCACAATCGCTTAGACGCCATTCTGCTCCAGTGCAACAACAATGACGGACTATAATGACAGCTAGCACAGGGCCGGTCTGTGCTGAAACACTGCTGCCAATCAACAATCGTGGGAGGGGCGTCCGACCTTGTGACGTCACACGGTCGAACGGCTCGATTTGAGGCAGGGGAAAACGTATCCACATTATTCCTGACGAGTTTACTGCGTTCTGAATTATGGGCGGCACTTCCGGTTTGGGGAACCTCCATTCAAAAAGATTGAAACGAATAATTTCAAATCATAGGTTTCCCTACAAATAAAGCGGATCCGTCAGTGTGACTGGATGAGCTGTCAGTTTCCCTTAATGATTTATTTTCAGACATCATGAGAATAACGTTATACTTTTCAGTCGCTGCTTTCTTTTTCTCATGATTATTTTCTTATTTCCCTTTGCAATCAGCTGTAAAAGTATGAAAAACGACACATACTGCACATTTGTGGTCTGTTCTCCCGAATTTAATTTACGATATATTCCATTAATAATTCACTGGAATACACGAATAATCTCTCGTTATTCTCCTCAAATCCTCAGGTCTCTTTCCAGGTTTGTTTTCACAGGTAAATGCAATTTATAATCTGTCAAAAGGACGGAAATAAGTTTGAAATAGTATCACGTAATGCTGAAGTTATGAATATTTTTGATTAAGGCAACATAAGTTACATACAGATGAAAGACATTAGCCTACAGTGGGGCTTTCGGGGTTATTTGGTGTACAACAAGTACCTTGTTGATGCTTTTACATTTTTTAAATGTCCTTTTAATGTTCGATGGTTGAAGGGTGAGTAGATTAGATAATCTCATTGTGACACTTTTTTAATGTATTGCGTTCATAGAGCGAGTCTTTCACTGATTGTTTACAGCTTAAAGGAAGTTACACCCATAATTCGCGCAAAGCGCCATGGGGCGTAGGAATAAGATGGATAAGGAGATTAAAACAAAAACACTGGATAGATTTGTATCATTATATGATGGTTGTGTACAGGCACTGCCAACACACATTTCAGTACAATCAACTTGAAAAAGTGCATGTACCATTAAATGACCCCTTTAAAAAAAAATCTTTCGACATAAGGGGTGAATATATGATGAAAGAAATTCTGAAGAAATTCAGTTGTAACTGAGTTATGGTCTGGCAAAGCGTCATAGACAAATCATGTCCAGAGGGGCGTCACCAACGGACGTCGCGGATGGACCTAAAACCAATCAGAGCGATGAAGGAGATGACGTATGCAGAGCGGCGGAGAAACATCTTATGTTTCTTAGTATACAATAAAGAATATTGTTCTTTGCTCGGTTTTTAACAAAAATGAAACGTTCAAATCGCTTAAAACAGACGCGACGGCGGCATCCATCTTTGTAATGTAGGCTACAAAATCTGCTTCAAAATCCCAGCGCTGTCGTCATCGTGTAAAGCCCGCCCCAACGTTTTTGATTGGTGCCTCGATTTCGACGGATTGGAAATGGGGTTGAATAAATTCTTTGCCAGACTAATGGTGCGTTCACACCGAACGCGAATAGAGCGTCAAATACGCGTCTAGTTAGACGCTTGAACATTCGCTCGAGTTCAAAATTTTCAACTTGCGCGGAAGACATTCGCGGCAAACGCGTCGCCCAATTCGCGTCATTCGCAACGCCCGGCGCGAATGATGCGTCTATTCGCGTCTTTGCGTTGACTTTGAATGTAATCTACTCGCGCAAATGATTAAATTCGCGTTCGATGTGAACACACCATAACTTTTAGAGCAAATCTAAATTTGCGGAAGTTGTCTGGGTTTTCCCAGGCTGGAGAACATCCCAAATCCACTTAATTTTGAGACTTGGTTTTTCCGTCTCAAACATTATCAGTTGGGTTTTTGTTTTGATCTCGTTTCATTCCTCCAGCAAATGCTCAATGTGCATCATTATCTCTCCTCTGCAGGTATCAGACAATTTACCAGATTGGTGTGTTTGTCTCCCGCACATCTCTTGTCTGTTTTAAGATCAGGAAAATTTTCCTTATGTCTCTACTACAGGTGAGATTTAGTGCACAAGACACAACAGTACATAAACGTATACATAAGTTTTAGCATATGCAACAGTAAATACAAGACAATAGAAAACATTTAGAACTCCTCATGACACCGATTACAATTTCTCTTTCAGTGTGGGAATGCTGTTGTGTTGGGTTTTGCTGTATATTACCAGTTCTTGCATTACCCATGGGTGGTCTTTATTATTGTCCTCTATGAGGGTCTGCTGGGAGGAGCAGCCTATGTGAATACCTTCTATTTCATCCATGAGGAGGTATGTGAACTTCATTCGAACCATTTGATTAGATCAGCATGTATCAGTCAATGGTCTCTAAAGCATTCTCTTATGCTGTGTTTCTGGACAGACCGGTGAGCGTGAGAGAGAGTTTGCCATGGCTGCAGCAAGTGTGGGGGACAGTCTGGGAATCACTCTCTCTACAGCTGTCTCCTTCCCCGTTCATCAGTATTTCTGCTCTTTATGAGTGAATGAAAATGTGTGTATGGTTAATATAAAGACATTTATATGATTATGAAAAATCCTCTTACATATTGATTTAAAAAAACAGTACATTCCATTAAACTTTGGACTAATGTTATTATTTAAATATATTCTTTGTAACTAAAAATCCTGGAATCAAATCTGTAATGTTTCCTAAAATTATTCTTTTAAGTATTAAAATATTTTGCTTGAGGTACTTGTGTGTTGTTCTAACGACCCCTATTGGAAAATCACCCACTAGTCCCTGAAATGTTAGTGCCTCCATTTATAAAGCATTTTCATTTATCTTTTTGTGGTTAATGGTGACGGTTGCAGATCCTCACCCTTGGTTTTGCAATTGAACTTAAGCAAACGTCTGCAGACTTGGCAACAGTGTGTTGCAGCTTTCTTAAGAATCATTGCTTTCATTTCCCATTCCCCTGCCAGTTGCATGTGATGTTTCAATTTCACTTCATGCTACAATTGAGCATCGGAAAAGTATTATAACCATGCACTAGATGGTAGGACAGAGTTGCAGCCGTAAAGGGAAGTCTGTGTGATGGGTGATGTGGTGTTGGTGTTTGGCTGACACATTGAAACTAATTATGTGACACGTCTTCATCAGTCAGCTCTGAGTTGACCATACACTTTAACCAGATTTCAAAGACAATAGAAGTCATTTGGTACACATAAAGATGTACCTAAGTCGATAAAAAACAATCACTATTTTAAGTATATTATTTCTGTAATAAGTATTATTTCTAAATGTGTGGGAAAGTCCATTTATTTTTCACCACAAAAAACAGTATTTTGAACAATTATTATGATAGGAATGCAGTATTACAACCTCATATTTATTGACACAATACATGGACTTTTGTACACAACATGATAAAACTGCACAAAAAAGTGAATAAAAGTGGTGACCAATTATACACACACACAAATACATATACAATATATATATAAAAAGTAAACAAATGACTTTTATTTTGAAAATGGTTGCTCAATAGCTGCCATCTTGGTTATTTCTCGAAGGTAGCAATGTTCACATTGTAGCAAATGATACAGTAAACAAGGCGGAGGGATCGATTAAAATATCAAAACTGGTGAGATTTGTCAATATTTTTTTGGTTTGCTGAATCAAACACTAATATTAATTACGCTCATATTAATTTATGTAACTGAATGTGTATCTTTCTTATCCTAAAAAGACATAAAGGTCTAACTTAGCTAGCTTATCAGCATAATGAATGAGTGAACTCAGCAAAATCTTTAGCATAATAATTTTGTTTTGGTTTAAGTTTGGACTCATTGCAATGTGGATGTCGACTTATTAATTCATACTGTATTGTCATGACATGCCCGACTCGATGAGGGTCAGTTGGTGCTCCTGTCACGAACCGTGATTCACCACCATTGCGCACACTCAGTCAGAAGTCTCCTGTCTGCTGTAATTATTTGTCAGTAGTTAGTCATCCATGTGTGTTTGCACATTTCTCCTCAAGTCTGGGTTGATTCGTGTGTGTAAACATGCCATCTTCCCTTTGTTCTTGCAGGAAATGTCTGGTGTTAAACTAACAGTGTGCCTGTGGTCCTGTTGATAGGAAGGGCTCAGCAGTGCCTGGGTGCCCAGGGAGCCACTGCCTGAGTCCCTAGAGGTAGACTCCAGACAACCACAGGACATGAGTGCCGCCAAAGGAGGTCTGGTCATCTTCACGGCCAACTCCAACCCCTCCAGCAGAGAGCTAGGCAGGAGGATAGCCGAGTAAGTTGCAACTGGAGGTCCATTATAACATGCCAGTTATATTGGGTTGTTAGGAAAAGTGGTAAGACATTCATTCTCCGACTGCAGATCTGAGCTGGAACAACTGTATTCTTTTCAGAATGTATTCTGTATCAACTGTATTCTATATATTCTTTTGAGTACCAATGGTTAGTACCAAATCAAGAATTTTTTTTTTTTTTTAAACTAAGAGGTCTTTTTCTATTTTAAAATACACTATCGTTCAAAGGTTTGGGGGTCTGTATTTTTTCTTTCTTTTTTAATATTTTTATTTAGCAAGGATGCATTAAATTAATCACAAAAAGTGACAGTAAAGTCATTAGTGATGTTACAAAATATTTATGTTCTAAATAAATGCTGTTCTGTTCATCAAAGACAACTGTGTTCACTTTTATAAACGTTCTCAACATTTATAATTATGTTTCTTGAGCACCAAATTAAATTAGCATATCAGATTTAGTGTCGAATAACGAATAAGAGGCTAAAAAAAAATACAGACCCCAAACTTTTTAATAGTAGTGTATGTCTGGATGAATCTCACAAAGGCTCACATTTAATGATAATAATATATATATATATATATATACACACAGTATATATTTGTATTTATATATATATATATATATATATATATATATATATATATATATATATATATATATACCTCCATGCAAAGAATAAACATATTGATAAACATCAACATTTTAACTATGGGTCTTTCTAGTCTAATTGAGATTTACATGTAAAATATGGATGAATCCTGTGAAGTTGTTATTTTGCTACATATTCCCCTGAACATTTGTTCTTGCACAGGCGGTTGGGTGTGGAACTTGGGAAGGTGCAGGTCTATCAGGAGGCTAACAGAGGTGAAGGCCTGTTTTTTGCTCAACTTTCTATTGAATATCTTTTTTTTTTTTTTTTTTTTTTTAAATCTACACTAGCAGTGGCTGTAGCTGTAGTGGTTGTTCATTCTTTGCGTGCCATACTGGAGAGAGTAGACAAAACATAGCAGGGATCTGAGCTACCATTGCCTAATTCAACTGACAGTCTTTGTTTTGGTTCATGCATGTGTTTTGTGAAATGGAGATACGCTTACACTCCCACATGCAGACACTGTGGTGAAATTCTCCCAGCATTCCCTGCACAGTCAGATCTTAGTGCAAACTTTTAAATAGCTAGTCTGTTTGTGTGAAGTGAAAAATGTATCGTGGACCTAAAAAAAAGAAGAAAGTAACATTTCTTTTCCCACAGAAACACGGGTACAAATCGAAGAGTCTGTGCGCAGCAAAGATGTTTTCATCATTCAGACCGTGTCCAAGTAAGAAGCCTTAAACAACAGTAGGAGGCAATCATTTTTTCATCATGTAACGTCACTTTAATTTTGTTGATATATATATATATATATATATATATACATATACCATTAACATACCATACCATTAACATACCATTACCATTAACATTTTAAATACTAATAGCAATACATTTTTGTAAAAAAAAAAAAAAGTATGTATATATATATATATATATATATATATATATATATATATATATATATACACATATATACTTTTTTTTTTTTTTTTTACAAAAACGTATTGCTATTAGTATTTAAAATGTTAATGGTTTAACATGTCAAAAGAAAAGTTGACTAAATGGGGATTTTTTTCAGTGAGAACCATAATAAACTTTTATTTATTTATTTATTTATTTTTAATCTCCAAACTAGTCTTTTTTTTTTCATTTAGAGCCCTGTTTTGACAACTCAAACCTCCTGCAGCCAGTGTGTAGCATTATACAAATTCATGTAAATTATCCCTCACTTTGACATTGATATTGATGTTGCATATACAATCCCAGTCTTTGAAACCTTCCTTCCTTCCCCATTTGCAGGGATGTTAACACCACCATCATGGAGCTGCTCATTATGGTGTACGCCTGCAGGACGTCCTGTGCTCGGAACATCATTGGGGTCATTCCCTATTTCCCCTATAGCAAACAGTGCAAAATGAGGAAGAGAGGCTCAATCGTCTCTAAACTACTTGCCTCAATGATGTGTAAAGCAGGTAAATGAGTCCATTTGAGACTAAACTGTCCCTTCATCTGTGGTTTATAAGGAAACTGGGCAATTATAGTCTTCTAACTCTGTCCAATGTGGCTTTGAGCAGGTCTGACTCATCTCATTACTATGGATTTGCATCAAAAGGAAATCCAGGGTTTTTTCAACCTTCCAGTGGACAATCTCCGGGCCTCGCCGTTCCTGCTACAGTACATACAGGAAGAAGTAGGTCCTTGCTTAATGCTTGTCTGGATGTCATGCATGAGATCTGAGATTCCTGTAGATACTGTTGTTTTTTTTCCCCCATTTGTCCTGTCAAAGCCTTCAGTTTGAAAAATAGGTCAGTCCATGTTATGTTGCTAATAAATAGAAAGCAGGACAGAAACTGGATTTATCAGACGCTGAATTTTCTCAGAATAAATTTCTCAACTCAATCTTATGCTTTAATTTATTCATGATAAATGTTCTCCCTTGCTCAGATGGAAGGTCATCTGCCAGTAGTTAGTAATGAGCGTTGACTGTATGTGAATGCATAATATATGTGTGTGTCTATCTTTCTTTTTAGATTTTTTAAATCAATTTTCTCACTTACTTTGCCTCTGCGTTCAGATTCCTGACTACAGAAATGCTGTAATTGTGGCCAAATCTCCAGCATCAGCCAAAAGGTAAAGTCATATCTTTTTTACGGTGTCATGTCATGTAAAAGATCCACAGGCATTTGAAATAGAGACTTGCAGGAGTAATTGACTAGTCAAGTATTTGTTCTAGACCAGCTAGTAAGATTATAATATTAAATAATATTACCTTCCCAACAAATCCCTCGCTTAAATCTCACTGATGCAATTGTATGCATTGGGTGTCACTGTGCAAACATGATGTTGAGGTAATGAAAGATGATGACGTGTCAGTATTTCAATTCCTACTGGTATACTGGTTCTTTTTACAATCATGCATCCCACGGGATAAAAACAATGGTTGTAAATTTGAAAGTAAATGAGAAATTCAATTAAAAAAAAATTGTCTGTCACATGCTGATATAAATTTGTCTCACAAACAACATCAAAACATTTATATAAAATAGACACAATAGTGCCAAAAAATATAGATGATTCATAAATAACTTAAGTAAGGGTGAGGTGCAAAGTTGTATTTTAAAAAAGAGGACAGTGTAAAGGCCCTTTCACACCGGACGCGTAACGTCAAAACCATTCACATCAGCCGCGACGCGAATTTGCGACGTTCAGAGCTTCAACATTCCAAAACTTTCGCGCCGACAGCTGAGAAAACATGGACACTTCATCATCATCATCATCCAGTGAAGACAAGCTTTTCATTTTCTTTAAAAGACAGAAAAGAAGGTTTTGTGTGCACCCAATGTTAAAGAACAGAGAGTCTGAAGGGGAGTATGCTAATCTTTTAAAGGAGCTAAAACTTTACCACAAAGAACCAGCCAAAGTAAGGATTATGCATTAAACATTTGAATTGTTTATTAATAAACTAGTGTTTTCTGTCAGTTTTCGGTATGAGACACGCTGCAGTTCACGCGCAGGTGCCTCGATTAGCCTATATTGTCTATATTTGCTTCTTATTTATTAATCTAGGCATTTTTTAGATGAAACATTGATTAAAATTAAGATACAATTTATACAAAACGGAATTCACTTTAAAGAAAGGCTTTCAATAAAACACAACTTAATAAGTGGCCAAAATTATGTCTGACCCAATCTAAATGTTTTCGATATATTGGGCATCTTATGATCCTCTTACTCATCTCCTGCGGTTCCCTTTACATATAGCTAATCAACATTGATGATATAAAAAAAAAAATAACATATTGTTTAAACATATATATGAAACGTAGCCTATGTTTAAGTTTTTTAACTTATATTTTGCGTCACCCCGCTCCACTTTACGCACATGCTCTGGTGTGTGGCATGCAAAAATAATATGAAACACACAATCATGGATGTTGAAATTATTCCAAATCAATTATTTCCCTCCTAGTCAAAAATATTATAAATGACACTTCTCTTCTCTCGCACATCATGCTGCTACGTCAGAGCGGCCAAAGCGTCAACAGCTTCAGCTTTGTTTCCTTGTATGTGATTGGCTGAAGCCGTTTCTGTCGCCGCAAAAGTAAAAAAAAATCGACATCGAAGCAAAAAAAATAAAAGTAGTTTTTTCGCCGCAGTACATTCGCGTTCGGTGTGGAAGCACTAATTACACAAACAGCTGATCAAAAAATAAAACCATTGCGCGAATTATTTGTGCGTCAAAATCGCGTCCAGTGTGAAAGGACCTTAAGACACTGGTTCTCAACCAGGGGACCGGGCCCACTAGGGGTCCTCAGCAAAATTCCCTGGGGGGTCTTGAAATGATGTAAATTTGGTTATAAATGCTCATCCCTACCCGAATAAAAGGATTTGGAGTAGCATTTGCGGCTCTTTTTCTTCTTTCGTGTTTGTCCCTTGGTTTGTGTCAAAACTGTTTAGTAGAGCCACATCATGGAAAAAAACGTTGAAAACAAATTCCGTGTCTGTCCATTTACAGGGCCCAGTCATTTGCTGAAAGATTGAGGCTGGGGATCGCTGTGATCCATGGGGAAGCCCAGGATGCAGAATCGGACCTGGTGGATGGACGCCATTCCCCACCCACTGTCAAAAACAGTGGTGCCATCCATCCAAGCCTAGAGATACCATGTGAGAATCTCATCTCAGTAAACTCTCAGTCTGTTTTACTTTTTTTCCCCTGACTATTCCCTATTGTTGTTTATTTCTTGCATAGTGCTTATTCCCAAAGAAAAACCCCCAATAACTGTTGTGGGAGATGTAGGTGGACGAATTGCCATCATAGTGGTGAGTTCAAGATGATTTGAATGTCTTCAGGGTGCTATTTAAATTTATCCCTCTTTTTAACCTATTTTTGTTTTGTTTTGTTTTAGGATGACATCATTGACGATGTCGACAGTTTTCTAGCAGCAGCTGAAACTCTGAAAGAAAGAGGCGCCTACAAGATTTTTGTCATGGCTACTCATGGAATCCTCTCCTCAGATGCCCCTCAGCTAATAGAGGAGTCCGCCATAGATGAGGTCATCACGACATCATTTTAATTTGAGGTTCATATCGACAAGTGTGTTGTCATGAACTGACTTTCTGATGTCTTTCTGTACAGGTAGTTGTCACCAACACCATTCCACACGAGATCCAAAAACTCCAGTGTCCCAAAATAAAGACGGTGGATATCAGCATGATCTTATCAGAAGCCATTCGCCGCATCCACAATGGAGAATCCATGTCTTACCTTTTTCGTAATATAGGCATGGATGATTAGCAGGGTCATGTATGGTCAGTCTTAACGTGCACAGAGGTCAAGACTTTATTTAATTTCATCCACTTTTCAGACGTATCATTAACCATTTTTCCTTCTGTCGCCCATTATAACTTATCACCTTGTTGTATGTGTAATATTTTTAAATAATAATTTGACTTTCAAAGAACCGGGATGTTCTGCGATGGTACATGATTTCAGTGTCCTAAAATGCTGATGTCAAAGCGTTTTGAGGTTTGAAGTGCAGGAATACTCAACCTCTTGATCTGAAATGTTGGCACTTTTATATGAATTTGAAGTACTGGATTTAAAAGAAGGACCACTGGATGTTAAAATTACCTCTTCGGTTCTTTTTAGCCGTAAATCTTCTGTCTTGGCTTTTCTTTTTTTTATAACTGGAGAATGGATGACTCCATTTTGTGGCCAACAATTACAAAATGTTACCATATTTAAAATATATGCTGTGACATATCAGTGTCTCATGACTTGAGTAATTATTGTGCCAGTAGTAGTTTTTGTGTTTCTATCTGGTAATGCTTAGTAGTGCTGATGTTAAAGAATTACTTTGTACAAGGCAAAGGTACATGCATAGACCTCAATATAGCACTTAAGATCAAAACTAATGTACTTGATTGAATGTGCCTCCCCCCATCCCCCCTAGATTCTTCTACTAACACTTTAACTTGAGAGCCTATTTGTTTTTAAGCATCTTTGCCTCATAAATGTTTGATCATAGTGGCCAGAATTTCTAAATATGTTGCCTCTATGAACTTGACTTCTCATTTTCAAATGAAATGCAGGGTTTTTGTTATGTAACCAATATTTAAGGCTTTTGTATTTATTCACGGCACTTGATGACAATAAATAAACACACTATCTGGTGTCATATGTGTGCAGTGTTTAGTTAATGATCCACCCTTTTCTCATGCCAGCTGGGATAAGATTGACATCTAGATTGGCAGAACTAGAGTTTCACGTTTACTGTACTATGCTACTCTATGCTATTCACTGGCTTTTGAGATCTGCCTTAAGTTGGTTAAACTAAGTTTACTTCAAAGTTCACTAATATAATTAGCCAACAGAGGGCAGTAAACACTTCACAGAACTCCCCAAACAAATTATTTTACAGTATGCTAGCAACACCAAGGTCATAGGTTTGATTTTATGGAGTGCGCAAAATGTGTAGCTTGAATGCATTTTAAGCAGATTTGGAGACAATCCTGTCCTAAATGCATAAATTATGCTGGTGAATTTGATTTTGCTGTTCAGTAGGCAGAACCCTTATCTAGTAGTAACTTGGATTTGTTCGTTAAAGAAAAACTAAAGATGGGGTTTTAAAGGGAAAAAGAAGATTCCCAGTTCTGTTAATTTCATTAAAAGACACAGATAAGAAGCAGTATATAGACTGTTCCTGTTTGTATAATGACTCTAGCACCATGAGGGCAGAAGATACTTCTGTCATGGATATGGAAAAGACTGCTTCAGCAAAAACGTCTGTAATGGGAAGTACCGTTCTACAAAGCTTAAGATATATGACCCAAGTAATCTTGCGGCTAGTTTTACAGGGAAGTAAAAAATCCTGATATTTCCTCTTTTCCTGCAAATACTTATAGAGATATTTTTAACTAAGCAGGGCAGCAAACGGTTGTTCTTTATGTCTATATTCAGTGGGTGAGTCTTGAGTTGCCCACAAATGCTTGCTCAAACCTAGCTTCAAAGGGTAGTTCAACCAAAAACAAAAATTCTGTTAGTCACTCACCCTCATGTTTTACAAACTTGTATGACTTCCTTCCTTTGTAAAACATAAAAGATGATGATTCGAAAAAATATCCCAGTGATTTTTTGTCCATACAATGAAAGTCAGTAGAGTCCAATTTTGATTTGGACCCTATTGAATTACATACATTCGGATGACTGAATTGAACTATCCCTTTAAGAAAATCAAAACTTTGTGGTTAGCAAAACAAACTGCAACTGCACCATTACTAAACTCTGCTGTAACACATTATGATCATGAATAATTAGAAGCATTCTTAGGTTAGGCGTGAGGTATGGTGATGCTCTTCTTTATGAAATGGCGTCTCAAGTAGCCCTTTGTCAAATGAACTGCTTATATGGCCCTAATTTGCCTGCTCTGTAAGCATAAAACTGATGTAGACTTTATTGGAAATATATTTGGATGACTAATCTAACTTCCATGTAAATTACCCAGAAAAGGTTCCTAGAGTCATGGCATTGACACTTTGTAACACTACAGTCTGCCACAGAAGAGAAGACCTGTCAACAAAAGCAAATTACTGAGAAAAGTTTTTTACTTCCTGATATTTAAATTAAAACCAGTTACAGGTGAGTCGGAAGTATTATTCATTCTTCTTGATGGGTAGTTTGTTAACAACAAGAAGGTCTTTATTATATGGAGTAAGATATCTGTTAGCATTAGCATCCTTATCATCTCAGTGACAGTTGCTTGTGCTTGGCTCTTAGTTCTGCACACAACTGTTTTTCACTTGAACTGTAAATGATTTGCGATTAAATCTGGAGTTTCCAGAAAGATGGTGGCTGACACTACAAGAACACTGACAGTCCCAGGCCACCTAAGAATAACATAAAAAGGAGCCAAATTGAATGAGGTGTAATAAGGTTAATTCATGTTTGAAGTTGCTTCAATAAGTAGCAACGATGGCAAAGCGTCTTCATATAATTAAATAAAGGAATAGTCCAGCCGTAATCAAGTGAACTCTCTCCTGAAGGTCTGTTTCAATAATTCAATAAATGCGTGTGTACAGTCTGGGGGTTTCTAATCTTCAAATGTCTGTGGAGTTTTTGACCTCAATCTAAATAAGTAACACTCATATCTATTTCCTTTAGTATACCAATTCACTAAAATCAGCCCATAAAATTATCAGGAAATAACATGTAATGCAAATGGTGAACTATATGTGATGATTTAATGAGGCCCACAATTGATCATTTACAATAAGTTGAAAAAAAAAAGGATTTACATATTAATAGCTTTAGGGACAATCATAAAGCTTTATCTAAAAGTCTGTGCCTGCAATTTACATAAAACGTTCACTTTAGAAAAACCTGTTTGTATAGGGAAAACCCTGTTAGCTTGAGTGCATTGTAGGAGGGTGAAATTCTGTTTGCTAAATGTAATGAATAAAACAACTCAATTAACTAAATACTAAAATAACACAGTGGCTTTTTGATTTCTATTGAACATCATTACATTTATGAAGTCAGTATGCAACCATGAATTAGAACTGCACTTTGTTCCCTTATTCTAGTTGCTTTGTGGAGACCCTTTAAATGCCTGCTTCTTTACTTGTCCTGGACATATAATTCCAGAAGAAGAGCAGCTATATTTTGTAATGGATGCAGAACGTGTCCTGGAAACGTTTGGCTGGTCTGACTGCCTGATCCTAGGTGCAATCAGCTGGACCTGAGGCTGTTTTTGGGGAGAGATGGGACTGTTTGGTGAGGGGAATGTCCGAGGGGGTCTCTGGGGAATTAGTGTTGACCTAACTGGAGCAATTCCTCCTGTGGACAATTCTCCAGGAGATGGAAATAATGTAAGGCTAGGCTTATTCTGCCCCAGTGGTTTTCCAAGTGATGGCAGCTTGCTATGCAAGCCAGCTTTAGGAGCTTGCAGCCCGAATGAGCGAGTGTCTGCTTCGCTGATGGTTAACTCAGTTAACCGTCTTCTTGCTTGAATAGGAATTCTGGATGATTTTTGATGTGGTTGCTAGGATGAAGAACAGAAAATTTTTAATGATATTATCCTCAATGCAGTTCTCCAAATTTCTTTCTAATTGAACTAGCGCTTGCTTCTTGGTAGTAGTACAGTAAGAAATTCTTACCTTTCTTACCAGACACTCCAGCTTGGATTTAGCCTCTGGCAGGATCTTCTTCACTTTTTGTTTCTCCTCAACCAGAGCTGTTGGGTGGCATGTTTCCTTCTCATTCCTACTGTAAACATCATGACCAATCTTATTTTCTTTATGTTTTCTATCATTTGCCGTTTTTGGTTCTAAAGGCTCAGTTTTGCTGAATTTTGTTTCTTTGCTCAGTGCAGCTCTTGGTCTTATTGGATCAGAATTGTTCAGCTCTGTCTCTTGGGGGTCCAAATCCTCTAATATCAACAGCTCAATGGTTTCAAACTGTCCAGGCAGTGTCTCTGGAGGATTGTGCTCAGAGTTTATCTCTACAGACTTTGTTACCCTGGTCTCCTCTAGAATTACAGAAGTTATATCTGTTTTAACTTGCACAATTGAGCTTCTAGATTCACTGCCTGTTGCCAAATGTGGTTTGCTGACAGCATTCAATTCTGAAGGATTGAGTATTAAATCTGGACTTTCCTCGGACTGTGGGTCCTGTTGTGGTGGTATAGTAGTTGTCTCGGGTAATTGTGCAGATTGTCCCTCACATATTAAATCTAGACTTACCTCAGGTTGTAAATCCTGCAGTTGCAGTTTTGCAGTTTTCTCATCTAACTTTACAGACTGTCCCACACAGTTTACATCTCGACTTATCTCAGATTCTAAGTCCTGACGATGAAGTTTTGAATTTTTCTCAGCTAACTGTACAAACTTTCCCTGACATATTAAATCCAGACTTATGTCAGATTGTAAGTCTAGTAGTGATTCCTCACACACTAAATCTAGACTTACATCAAGTTTTAAGTCTTGCATTGGCACTTTCTTAACTTTCTCAGATAACTCTACAGATTCTGCCTTGTTCTGTATCTCTAATTTCTCCTGAGATGCACTTATTTTAAGTTCTTGTAAACAGTTACTCATTGATTTGCTCTCTACTACTGGCTCTGAGGTAACTTCAGACACTTGTTTTTGGTGTCTGTGATTTTTCTTATTCAGTTGAGTTTGAGTAATATCCTCAGACCCTAAAACTGCCTTAATTACATCTGCCACTAGTTGACTGTCAGTTGTTATTTCTGGTATGTGTTGAAATTCAGGCTGCTCCTGTCCAGAATCCATTTTAGGTTCATCTTTTTCTTTCATGCTCTGACAGCTTACCTCAAATAGTTTCTCAGCTTCCAGTATGGGCTTCAGTATTTCCAGAGGTTCATTCAGGCTGAAGTTCTCAACTGAGCTTGGTTTCTCATGAACCATACCATGAATATCTGGATTCAAACCCACTGTGTCACTGCATTCAAAGTATTCCTCTGAAGTTGAAGAGAAGTTGAAGCAACCATTAGGAGTCTGTGAGAAATAGCGGATTTCACTATCTTTGACTGGTAGCCTACTATCATTTATTGTGATAACTTTGTCATTTTCTTGGGCAAAGGTGGTTTCGGAAGTTGTTGTTTTGAACTCTGTAGATAAGAAGTTGAAGACAATACTGCAAGAGGTTTTCAAAAGTTTTGGAGTAAACATGGTCTGTTTAGTATCCATATCTGTACGATCTTGAGTTGAGGATGAATTAGAACAAGGAAATTCCTGCTCTTGATGACCATTTTTGATTGGATTATGCAAAGATTCTTGTGTTTTTTCAGCCACAAAAAAATCTCCTAAAGACCTTAAGTCAGCAACAGGGCTAAAACAATCATAGTATACATCAGACAATGAAGAGATGCTGGAGTCACAGTTAGACATTTTTGTATCAATTAAGCATTGGTCATCAAGGCTTTGCTTAACAAAATGGGTGTCTGGGATTGCAAATAAGTCACAATGAGTTTTGTTGTACACTCCTGATGATGATTTTATGTCAAGATCGTCAGAGGTTTGAGCAGGACATTTCAGAGGTTGTGGAGCAACCCGGGTTTCCTTTGTATCTGAGACTCTATCATCTTGAGTAAAAGACACATTCGGAATTGCATTGGGAAAGTATTTTTCAGAGTGAATGTTTTTACTCTTCAAAGATGTAGAGATGTCAAAGATGTCTTTTTCCATTAAACATAGTTCCTCGTTATCAACTTTATTACAGGCAAGCACATGCAGAGTTTCTGGCTTTTCCAAAGGCAAGATAAGATCCTCACTCCAGCTGCTTGTTTGATGTTGATTTTGATCAAATTTCTTCAGAGCTTCTCCTGATATTTGATTCTGTGCTGGAACTTCAGGATCAGAATGAGCTTGGGATATGGGTCCAGGACAAGCCCTCGGATATATAGACTCCTTTGGCTCATGAAAAGTATCCTTGAATCGGATGGCTTGAGACACTTCAAATAGCTCTGAGCGCATTAGGTGAGCTTGCAATGGCTTGTTGGAGTCTCTAATGTTAATGAAACCAATGACATCACTCGGTGGGTCAGGATCAGGCCAGGTCGGCACATAATTGATCATGTTTGCCTTTTCCAAGTTTAGAAGTCCCGGGTGAACAGATGGCACCACTGGGATGTCTTTGATTTGTTTGATGACTTCCGTCTGATTCTTGGAAATGTTGTTCTTGGCACTTGTCTGGTCAGATATAGGTCCATTGGAAGTGAAAGCACAGTTAAAGACCAGAGTGTATTTTGGGTTAATGAGCTTGAGTGCCTTGGTTGCTGAGGGAAGTAGAGTTGGTACCGCCTGAGGGAGGAACTCAGGTTCAGGCTCACTGCTCAGATTAATCTTGCTCAGGCACACTCCATTAGACATCACATACATGTCCTGAAACAATGCGTCAAATGTGTCGACTGCTTGGCCAGAGATAACAGTGATGATGTTTCTGTCCAATCTAGAGGCAGACCATGTGAAACTAAAAATAAAGAAAACCTTTTTTTAATTTTAATAATTATGTATATTATGGATGTATTTAGCTAATAGAATTATAAATTAGGTTAGGTATAACCTTGTTAAACTGGGTTGATCAGACTTACCTATATGACCCTGAGACTGCTTTGTCTCCGTCAATAAACATGAACTTCTGGCTTTGGCTTCCAAACACTCTCTTTGAGGATCGACTTAAAAATTGTGCCCCTCTGATGTTGCGCACTCTCAAGTTCTGATGGAAGAAGAGAGTTCAGCATGTTTGGTTAATACGTGGATGAAAAAATATCCACAACTAAAAGAAATTCTCCCACAATGGCAACTTAATACAAAATTAATACAAAAGTCAAAAGACAAATATTGTATTAGGGTATAACAGAAAATAACAGGGTTCTATGTGTACCATGAGGGATATTTGAAGGTATAGGTAAAAAATGCCATTTATTTTTTAGACATAGGCTACGTTCACACTGTCACTTTTTGGATTTGACAACCGCATTTACTTACAGGTGTGAGTCTCGAAATGTCACATTCAAACAGAAACTTACAGTAGCATCTCGAATACTGTCTGTATGAACGTGTAACAGGAGTCACACAGTAAAATAAAAGATGATGACATCCATAAAACTGAAAAGTCTTATCACTTATGACACGACAAGAGTCCAATTCAGCGGCGAGTTCATCCATCAAACCTTCATTAACTGACAGCAGCTTTTATTTCAGGGCGGAGTATTTGAGTCACGCGTAACATAAAAATGACGGGAGCTCTGATGGAGAACAGTGACTTGATCTGAAACCTTCAGATGACTCACAGCTCATATCTCCATCAGTATAAGTTACCGAAAAGGGAAACCACAAATGAAAACCCGTAACACACGGTAGACGCGCGTTTGTGCATCGCAGAGCAGCTCTATCACACTGTATGACGTGATAGACAACTAGTTGTCCAGTCTGGATCTGTTCACACAGCAGAGGTTTTCCGAGAATGCATTTGTGAGTCCTGAAATTGTACTGATGTGAGTTCAGTTATAGAATGCGGTTGTCACTTTCCGAAAATAACCGTACTGTGTATGAACGTAACCGTATTAAGGAATTAAAAAACAGGACTGACAACAGTCATACTGCTGCTGTGTGAATGTGGCCATAGTTTCTGACACACTGAATGTTTGACTTGGTTTCATCAATGACAGACTATTAGTATATGATCACAAGTAAACGCACAAGAAGGACAAAATTTAGTTTATATCACATCTCTGTAATGTTTTCACACTTATGCACATTGATGCTAATGCTGAAATGAGCCTTTTGTGATCATGCTTTTATCACTATTCACATTTCAGTATTTGAATTTCCTGTTTGCTGTTGGGTTTGTGGTGGCTTTAGGTGATACACAGACAAAAGCTAATATCTCAAATATTCAGGTCAACCGATTCACACACACACACACACACTATATATATATATATATATATATATATATACACACACAGTATATATATATATATATATATATATATATATATATATATACAATTCTGTAATAGAAAAGAAGTAAAAAATATTTGTAAAAATTATTGGTATAAACACTACACACATTATTCTAATAAAGCAATTACTATCACTGATACAGTATAAGATTTGATGTTATTTCAAAAATGTGTTGCAAAATTATATATCATCAGCAGAAATCTGCTTCAGTCTCAAAACAAGAGCATCAAGAGTCATAAGCGCTCACAGTTGCTTCAGTCAGTTTGGAAAATTAAAAAAAAAATTCTGATTCGGAGAACTTAAGTTATCCCTTGGTTGTTTCTACTCATTAAACTGCAGGCGTTTAATAATGTTTATTTTCCGCTAATAAATATTTAACCTTAAATTATTTTCTAATATTAATTGTGACATGCCTTGAGGTGTCCAGTGTGCATGCCTGCTTTCTCACACATTCCTAGAAAATGCTTTACTCCAGTGGCCTCCAGCATAATGTACACAGCAACCTTCCGCTTGTAGCTTGCATCGAGAAGATCTTTGAAGATGTCAATATCTGTGAACAAGTCCATGACAATTGCAATAATCTGCAATTGGGGACAAGCATGAATGAAAACACAAACACACAAAAAAAGACAGCACATTGTAATAAACCTGTCAAAAACATACTGCAACCTAAATATTAATATAATATAATAATATAATATAAATTTCCACACAGATTAAAATAAGGACATTCTTGAAAAATGTATTCAAAGTAGCCTAATCACAACAGCAGATTGGGAAAAGTCAATCATGTATTTTATTAATTACAAATTATATTATCAGCATACTAATTTGTGATAAGAAAAAAAAGAGGCAAGATCTGACAAAACGTAGTTTATTTAAATTAGATTTAGAATGTCACATTTTCAATGTGAACTTTAGTTTTATTTATTTAATTGTTATTATCGATTAGCCTGTATTATTATTTACTTAATATGTATATCTATCGTTATATGAAGTATTTTAAAATTTCACTTTATTATTCTAAAATTCAAGGTTTGGTACCCAGCCTTATGACGCAGAGGGCTGATAATGACATTCGCCTGTTTTATGAGATTGGGCACACGTGTAGATCTCTACATGTTCACTGGACTTTGATCAGTGTCTTATTCTCCAAAGGTGAGTCCCAACAAAAATCACTAAATCATATAGACAAGTACAACTTTTCTCCCCTACCTTCTTTGCTTGGCCGATCATTTTTCTAACGACCTCTTTAATATGTGGCTGACCCTCATAAGGGGGTTGAGTGTACACTTGGGCACGCGTAACTCCGCGGTAGGACACCCGGTCCAGCCACCCGATGTCCTGCTGTGGGATCGAGCAGTCCGAGCGGTCGGGCCAGTACTGCAGGGAAAGCTCTTCCCCATCACTTTCCCCATACAGTTCAGCGTTATTATCGTGGGAACCCGGGCTATACACCTCCACCGTGTTGAGAATCCTCTCAAGTTCAAGGTCCGATAGAAAGCAGCGGATGTTCTTTGTTTTGCTGTAGTCCACAAAAGCGTCCTTTCCGTCATGTATGAGTGTTTCCAGTGCGATCCTCTGTTCCTCGCTGTAAAAGAACTCCGGCTTGGACTCGTTAGTGCGCAAGTTGATGTGATTGTCATCAAGGCACTGAACCTGTGACAGTGCCATTACTTGAACTCAGCGTTAATTTTAGTTAAACTATTTTTTAACAGTTTTTTAACTAAATTTTTAACAGTTAAACTAACAGTTAACAGTTAAGTTTAAACTATTTTAACCATCAGTGTTAAATAAATATTATAGCCTACACAATAACTAAAGCACGCGCTCTCTCGCTAGTCAAGTGAATGTGTGTTCAGTACACGCACAGATGTAAGTACAGGTAAGCGCGAACACCTCAGTCACGTGACTGACTATCAACCAATTGTAAAAGAAGCCCAACAAGCTTTATGGTGGTACTAATCGTCGTTTAGTAGTTGGGATGTTTTCTACGCCAGTTTGAAGGTAAAATTAACATCTATGTCGTGCAAGACTTGTAAATATAAGTTTATTATTTTAATTTAAGTCACTGACATTTTTTTATTTTTATAAAATGAGATACTAAGACAGTGACTCACTGTCTTAGTATCTCATTTTATAAAAATAAAAAAATGATTTAAAATGACACAGAAAGCCTGTGGTTCAGTCATACGAAACTACTTCATATAGGCCCAGTTATTTAAAACATGGGCCATTGTATAAATAAAGTAATACATATTTATATTTGTATTCTAAAGTATGCTAATTATGTAAATAAAAACATGCGTTGTTTAATAAGGACTATGACTACAGTAAGGATGATAGTTTACATGCTTTGCAATTAGAAATTGTTGTAGCCAACTTACATTTTTAAAAGCACACATTGGTTTAAAAATTCACATCTGATGTATGATTGTGTGTAATTCATGTTGTAAAAAAGTGAAATTAACCACCTTGTTTTACTCATACAACTATTCTCTTTACTCACAAAATGTCTTCTCTGGGTCTTAGGACTCTATTTGACTTTGCAGCACATCAGATTTTGAAATTATGGAAGATGAAAACTTCTTGAACGAGCTTAGTAATTTCATATCAAGTTTAGTAATTTCCTGGCTTGATCCAATTGCCATTTTGTGGCCAAACTGAAGATTATTGACATGTGCATATTAACTCGTTTATATTCAGTCATTATAATGCTAACATTTACATCATCAAAAGAAATAGACAACAACGGTTATAAACAACATAGACACAGAAAAAAATGTAATAAATATAGTTATTGATAGAAGAAATGTTTGAGCTAAGATCAAAATTTGTAAGCAAGGTGCAGTGAAGAGATTGTATTAATACAATTCAAAATCTATATATGCATTTTAATACACTACAGTATGAATGGAGATTATTTTCTGTACAGTGATGCTGGATTGTTTACGGCTTTTATCCTATAAAGCTGAAATGTGTCATCTTAGTGTCAACAGCATGATTACGTTTTAGTAACTGTCCACTTCGGTACGTTTGCGTGTTCCAAAGTCATTTTCTCTACTATTTCGATTACTGCTATGTGCACAGTGTTGTTATTGTCCTTCAGAGTCAGTGAGTCAGCTGGACGTACTCAGGGGGGAAAAAGCCCACACGTCCACGGCAACGACCTTTCCAGCGTTGAGAATCTGAGCAGTCCAGCAGGTCTATGACATCACCCCGCAGGAAGTGCAGCTGGGAGTTGTGCTCTGGATTGAAGTCAAACAGGGCATGTGCGTGATGGGGCCACTCATGGGAAACAATAACAGACAAAGGTCATTATTGCTGTGCCTACCTTCACATTTTCCACATTGAAGTCCTTTTTACTGTCATACTTTATGTGCCTCACTATTATGATGACACATGAGATATTTTTCATAGTTTCATTACTGATTAGTGTGTTTTTCCTGGTGTGGATTACAAGTCATGGCAATCGGATACAAATGTAATGGTAACACTTTACAATAAGGTTCATTAGTTAACATTAGTTAACTACATTAATTAGCATGAACTAATAATGAACTGCACTTATACAGCATTTGTTAATCTTTGTTAATGTTAATTTCAACATTTACTAATACATTATTAAAATCTTGCTAACATTAGTTAATGCACTGTGAACTAACATGAACAAACAATGAATGACCGTATTCTTATTAAATAACATTAACAAAGATTAACAAATACAATAACAAATGTATTGCTCATGGTTAGGTCATGTTAGTTAATACATTAACTAATGTAAACTAATGAACCTTATTGTAAAGTGTTACCAATTTAATTTACAATGCATCCTTGAAAGTCTAAACATGCTTCACTCCAAGTAATCACTTCTGACACCTCTGTGCTCAGGAATCTGAATACCAATGTTTTTACACATTTACGGTATTTTCCCATTAAATCAATATTTTCTTGCTCTTTGGTGAAAAAAAAAATGCTGTTTACAATCCGGCTTTCATTTTAGAAGCATTTAAGTATGACATTGCAGTTGCTGTTGGCAAAATGTTGGTACCCAGTACAAAATATTTTCATAAGAATAATATAAGTGTTGTCTTACCTTTAGTGCATGTTCTGTATCCTTTAGAACCACAGTCCTTTCCCTTGCAATGCTGTTGGTCTTGTAGAAGTCCACAAGTTGATTTAAGGAAGGGAAGATCTCCTCCCAAACAAAGTAATATCCATCTCTATCCTTTAACACCTTGAAATGCTGTACGTGATTCCCATAGCTGGTAACAAGAGACCAAGATTCAAAATAAACACACAGCACTACAGAATAAGCCCTCAGATCATGCAGTGACTCCAAAAAGGAGAAAACTTAAAGGGATAGTTCACCCAAAAATGAAAGTTCTGTCAGTATTTACTTACCCTCATGTTGTTCCAACCCCGTAAGACCTTCGTTCATCTTCGGAACACGAATTAAGATATTTTTGATGAAATCTGAGAGCTGGATCACTCCTCCATACTACTCCATAGGCTTCTTCAGGAATTGAAACTTGCCGGCCTCGAAAAGTTATTAAAAACATTGTTAAAATAGTCCAAGTGACTACAGTGGCTCAATCTTAAGTTTATCAAGCAACGAGAATACTTTTTGTGCGCAAAAACAAACAAAATTAACGACTTTATTTCAACTATTAATTTCCTTCTGAGTCAGTTAACTAGTGTAATAGCGTAAGCTTCTGTTGTTGTACGTCACACGCATCACACACATGACCAGCGTCGGCCAATAGTGAGCCTACGTGTGACGTAGCTCTACGCAAACATACTAGTTTAACTGACTAGAGGCCCACGAGAAGGAAATGAATAGTTGAAATAAAGTCATTATTTTTGTTTGTTTTTGCGCACAAAAAGTATTCTCGTCGCTTGATAAACTTAAGATTGAGACACTGTAGTCACTTGGACTATTTTAACGATGTTTTTAATAACTTTTCGAGGCCGGCAAGTTTCAATCCTTGAAGAAGCCTATGGAGTAGTATGGAGGAGTGATCCAGCTCTCAGATTTCATCAAAAATATCTTAATTCGTGTTCCGAAGATGAACGAAGATCTTAAGGGGGTTGGAACAACATGAGGGTGAGTAAATACTGACAGAATTTTCATTTTTGGGTGAACTATCCCTTTAAGTCACTCTTATAAAAGTGCAGTGTGCCACTTCTGAGCCACTAGTGGCCACAAATGGAATTGCAATAATGACTGTTTCCAAACAGGTTTTCCAAACCATTGTTGTTTTAGTTTGTTTATATCGTAGTATTTAATACTATTTTGATTCAGCTTTTATTTTATTATTAGCTTTTAGTCATTGCTTTGAAATTCCATTTTGAGCAATGCTGAAATTACCGGTACAATAAAATTCATATTTTTTTCAAGGTATCAAACAAAGTGTAAGCTATAACCATTTGGCAATGTTTAAAGCTACAATATGTATTTTTTCTGCCACTAGGGGTCGCTAACCTCTTACAAAAACAAAGTTGTAGGTTGATGACGCAGTGTTTGACAAAGCGCAATTATGGAACTTGTCGTCATGCTGATGGATCTAATAATGTTTATAGATGAGTGAAAACATCAATGTTTTTTTTACATGACTGTGGTATGAAGCAGGTTGCGATTGCTCTTGAGAGACAGATATCAGCGCCACAAGCGAGTCCCGCGGATATAAAGGAATAAGGACATTTCATTCTACCGAACTACACGCAAGTGCTGAATTACTACTCACACAGGTCAGTTTATTTGACTAATGAAACGTGTGAGGTAACGTTAATGCAGCGCTGTTTCACTTGGTCTACACTAAACTGCATTTGAGTGTGTTGAAAGTTATAATGTTATTATAGTTTGTCTGAGACTAGCAGTAAGCTTGATCAACATTAGAATAACATACTGATAATATTCTAACATTTCATCATGTTGAGCTATAACGTATAACATTGATTAGTTTTATGTACATTTGCTCACCTGTCTAGGTGAGTCACGAAAGTTATCTCTGTCAAGTCGAAGTTGGTCACGGACGTGGAGCTCGGCATCTCAAAAATGCTACGCTAATATTGATCTTCGTTTTTTAGTTCTCCTTTAGTCCCAAAGTCTACTTGCCATGGTCCATACGAAACCACAACAGCGTTAGACGCAACGCAGTTGTCCACGTTTGTCGCCATGGTTACTATGGCAGTACGAGCGGAAACCAGGGATAACGCGGATTCCCTTTCGAGAGGTCTCTCCTATTGCGTAAGTAGCTTACGCTATGGGAAAACTCCTTTTCTCGAGAATATTGAAGCCATTTTTTTAAACGCAGTGTAGCTGCACAGCACCAAGCGGCAACCTCCCCGTCTCTCTCTTGAAACCAACACGGAAGTGAATTATACTGCAATTCAACGACTGGCCGCTTGAGGCTGGCAGCAAAAGTGAGTCAAATCTGTATCTCCCCCATGTTAAAATGCCCAACTTTACAGCAGAAAAAAATATGTTTACAGCCTGGTGTCAAAAGTTGTTTTGGTCTATATAGCTCATTTTGCCCTTCATGACAACTGTGAGGGGGGTGAATTTTTTTTATAACTCATCCGTTTAAATTATATTAAGCCTTACATTTTTGCATAAATAAGGGTGTGACCACTTTTGAGTGACAGGTGGATTCCCGCTGCTGTGGTCATAAGCATAGACTGTAAAAAAAAAAAGTAATCTGCCCATTTTCGGTTATCCGGGAGTGACACGCTGCCAAGATGGCGACGGTCGGCTACGCCCACTTTAGGCTTCAAAAATGGTCTTCAGAAACCTACCGGTGACGTCACGCACACTACGTCCATTCTTTTTTACAGTCTATGCACAGCACACACAGATGAACGGCGAGCATGGTCATTGACTGTGCTGCGGTAACTGCAAGACCCTATGACGGGGCGGCTCAGACGCGTAGTCCAATCAAGGCAACTCACGAAAGTTGTCCAATCAGGGCAACTCCCTCATCTCAGGGAACCGAGGTTACGCTAGTAACTGAGACGTTTTACATCACTGACAGGCATCAAGTGAACAAGGACAAGCCATTATTTAAAATTGGAATTTCTCTGAAATTAAAAATATTTGGGAACTTCTGGGATATTGTAAGTACAAAACTGCTGGAAATATATGACAATATATTTTATTACAAAAAATCTTACATATTGTAGCTTTAAACCAAAACACACACTTTTAAACCAAAACATTTCTCAGGAAGAATTTGTTGTTTAAAAAAAAAAAAAAAGGGTCAGGATACAGTTTAAAAACCGTAAGGATCCTCTCTAGACCGTTCATTGGTCTAGAGAGCCATTTGTCGCGTTGCACTGCCCCGTTCGCGTCTGTTGTAGACACGCTGTTAAACATCCTCTCTTATTTTAAAATTTTAGAATCTGTAAACAGCTGTACTCGGTGCAGGCCAAACATTTCACAACAATTAGTCAGCATGTCTTAAAAAAGTTTAGATGTGTCTTTGGTTGCGTTAGGTTAGAAAGCTCCTTGATGTCTTTAAGAGACTCTGAAAAGATACTTTTCAAAGCTGTGAGAACATATAAATAATTCAGCATTTGAAACACAGCAAACTTTGTTCTTTCAACTGTATGACAAAGGCATGTATAAAGACAACTTGAGCTTTATGAATATTAATAAGATATCTTGAAATTTCACAGTAAAGTAGATCAAAGGTAGAAGCATGATGAGTCATCTAATCTCACATCTCTCTGCTTTCTGCAGTGATCAAATTCATTTGTCACTTAGTTTACCTGCAAACCAAAAAAAAAAAAAAAGAGTGAAAACCGTAATGTTGGAGAGCTTGTCTTAAAAAGTGTGTGACTGTCAAAGTGAAATACTGTACTTCCTCAAAAGCTTTGTTGAACGTCAGAGGCTGGATGCTTCATCATGCAGTGCTATTGAAGGACTGATTAAACTATTCACAAGCACACTCTTGATTTGAGACACAAGTCCAGCTAAATTAGGTTGTTTTAATTACCTAAATAAAGTCTGATAACAAGTGCAGATGTAATGCTATATACATACAAATAAAAGCATATAAGAAGCTGTGATTTAGTTTTCTTGTGAGTCAGTTCACTGATAGCCTGAAGGTTTGCATGATATGCGGAGATGAGGTTGAGGACAGAAACAGTACTTAAATATAGATGGACATGAGTTGGTGGTTCATCAGCAGATCGTGTCATATCTCTCAGCCGTCAGTGTCATTAACAATGACCTACATTCAGTGCTTAAATCTTCAGTGCTGTGGTTAGTAGCAAGGCAGGTACATCTTGCATGTGTTGAGGTAACACTACAGCAAATGGCTGTGGTATGTTGCATGGGCTTCAGTTTACTTCTGTAACAAAGCTGTTTTATTTGAATCTCTGTGATTGAAAGTTTAATGAATTTATCTAGGGAACAGCCCAGTTGCAGTTTTATCTCCCCAATGCAGGATTATGCTTGCTGGCATTCTCTCCTTTCACTAAAGATGATTGACAGGCTGAACTACTGTCTGTTTTGACCCTTAAGCAACATAATGAAACCATTCTGTCAGAAAAAAAATGATTGTTATAAGTTAACAAGTGGTTCTGGATAATTACTAAGGTGGGTGTTAATGCATGCAAGTCTTGTGACTGCAGAGGTGCTCTAGGTATTTTTATCATGTTAAAATTGCTTTAGCAATGTAAACAAATATTTATTGATTGCAATGATCCATTCAAGTCATCCAAGCTTAGTTTTGTGGTTGAGTCACTCAGTGTCCCATGTAAAGACAGACAGATAATTCACTCACTAATTTCACAGCTGAGTTATCATCATTTCATCTTCATTTGGCCAAGTGGAGTGACTAGGCCTGTGGCACAGGGCCAAAATAGATACACAGCGCCTTCTTAGTACCAGGCCTTGGTGTTAACAGACCTGACTGATGCCCTGCAAACAGCAGAGGATGCCATCTTGTCTAAGAAAAAAAATGGCATCATTACTCCAGTCTTCAGTGTCACATGATCCTTTTGAAATTATTCTAATATGATTTCTTGTTATTTTCAAAATCCCTGGATATCTTCTTTAAAATGCTGGCATATATGGTCTCAGAGAAAAATGAAATATGTGGGAAGATGAGTGCTATGAAAAATAAAATAATGCCATCATCTGAGGTTTCTTGTAGTCTCGTCAAATTAACCTGCTTCAAACCTAGATGACAGTGGACAATTATGCCCAAAGTCAACGAAGATTTACATTTTTAAAATCAAAGGCATTCCAGGCATTCACATTGCTCATTTTGCACTAAATCCTTGATTTGTCATTTAAAGGAATAGTTCACTTCAAAATGAAAATTTTGTCATCATTTACTCACCCTCAAGTTGTTTCAAACCTATATTATTTACTATGGAAGTCAATAGGGTCCATCAACTGTCTAGTTACCGACATTCTTCAAAATATCTTCCTTTGTGTCCAGCAGAAGAAAGAAATTCATACAGGTTTGAAACAACTTGAGGGTGGTAAATGATGACAGAATTTATATTTCTACTATTCCCTTAATAGCGTTAATAGCGTTTACTTTGACAGGTTGATTAGTAATCTGAATTGGCAGACAGGGCTCTCTCAAGGAATCCATGGATAGAGAGTTTGTAGCTGCATCACATGTTAGCCCTGGATCAGCTGCCAATTCCCCTTCTCCCGGTGTGTTTAATCTCACAATAACCCTAGCCGGTGCTTCCACACCTGAGGCCAGCCCTGCTCCAGACCGCAGTGCTGATTATCCCAGCCAGCTCATTCCCGGGATCCCGGACAGGCTCTGCCATCCAAACCCAACTCAGCTATCAAGAAGTGGATGGTAACGAACCGGACAGAATAATAATGTGATCCCAGCGCATTTGATGCATTTTAAATGAAATCTCTGCTCCGACGTAATAGCTTTCTGATGCTCTCATTTTCAGACAACTTCATGGTACATTTTCTTAAGCAGAAGGGGATATTGGTGTCCTTTGCCACCAAGTAGGTCAGATGGGTTTGATGGACCCTACATTCTTTCTTCTTATTCAAATTCTAGTTATACTTTTATGAGGCATGCAGCAAATAACAAATTACATCAACCCCCAGGAACAGCGTATAGAGCAGACTTGGTTATGCAGGTTGGGATGTGTCTTACCTCACTGACATAGAGAATTCTCCAGGTGCACTCTCACTTTCTCTTACTAAGAAGCTTCCACATTCCTGCTGGCGCAGTCGATTCTCGGCTACATTTCTGGAGATACGGCCGGCAAACCATCTGTGGGCGAGATAGAGGGGAACAACAGCACTATTAGTGATGCAGTTAACAGCTAGACAGGCCACATGTGTCTGGCTCTTCCTTCAGAAATCATTATAATATGCTGCTTTGGTGCTCAGTTATTTGTAATGGTTATCAGTGTTGAAAATTTTTTGTTGCTTGATATGTGTTTGTGAGAAACACATATCCTAATAGCAGATTTAGGATATGTGTGTATACGGTAGTGTATACGGTATAAACTGACATACTGTAAGAGCTATACATTTCGAAGCTCAGCTACTTCATTTATACTGGAATGGCCCTATTTTATTAGGGGTGATTTGCCGTCCTCCACACTCACTCCAGGACTTCATTCAGCAATTTACAGAATTCATTGGTAATATCACCACAACCTATGACCGTTTTTTTTATTGGTGGGTGATTTTAATATCCACGTTTGTTGTCGATCTAACACCCTATCAAAGGATTTCCTCAGCCTCATTGAATCTTTTAACCTAGTCCAGTGGATAAAGGATTCTACTCACATTCAGGGTCACATTTTGGACCTTGTTCTTTCATATGGGATGGCAATCAGTGATGTTGTTATATCTGACTTTATGCTTTCGGACCATAAGCCGATATTTTTTTCTACATCTCTTCCTTGCATTTCTCATTCCATTAGTGCTGATGTAAGACTGTCTAGGTCCTATTCCCCTCATTTTGGCTCAATTTTTAATGAGCACTTTATGAATTCCTCCTCACATTTGTTTCTGGACTCCCAACTATTGGACTTAGATGCCGACCAGCATCTCGGTCTGTTAAACTCTTCTTGGCTAAATGCCCTAAACGAAACTGCTCCGCTTAAGCCCTATAACCCTAAACCTAGATCTGAACCATGGCTCAGCGTGGATATTTGTCGACTAAGACAAGCTAGCAGAAAGGCTGAGCGCAAATGGAAGAAGGACAAGCTACATATTTCACTTCAGTTATTTAAAGTTAGTTTGTCGACGTACCAGAATGCTGTAAATTCGGCAAAAGGCACATACTTCTCTGACATGATTATGGCAAACCGCTCCAGACCAAAGGTTTTATTCTCTGTTATAAACTCTGTTTTAAACCCTCCGGTAAATACAATGTCTGGTGCTTCAGATGAGCTATGTAAAAGCTTCTTGAGATTTTTTATTGACAAAATATCTAACCTGACAATCTAACAATGCCAGCCGCTCTCACACTGAACACACTAATCAGTTGATGAATTATGTTACCTGGGATGCTTTTGAGCCAATCACTCTGAATCTCCTCAAAGAAATTATAGCCAATATGAAACCTTCGTCCTGCTCTCTTGATATAATTTCTCCTAAGTTTCTTAAACTAATTGTTGATTCAGTAGGGCCAGGATTGGTGTCATTTGTAAATAAGTGCCTCCTCACTGGCTCGATCCCTGCTGCCCTTAAGGAGGCCACTGTCACTCCGTTACTTAAGAAGCCTTCCCTGGATATTGCCGTGCTAAATAATTTCCATCCTATCTCTGTATTGCCTTTTGTTTTGAAGGTGTTAGAAAAAGTTGTTCTCGACCAACTCCAGCTCTTTCTAAAATGCAATGATATTCCTGAAAATTTTCAATCTGGTTTTAAGTCTGCTCACAGTACTGAATCTGCCCTGTTGAGTGTTTTAAATGACATCTATCTATCCACTGGTGACTCTGTGGCTCTTGTTCCTTATCCTGATATCCAGACTAGAGTATGATGTGGGGCTAAAAGGTATCGTCCTCCAGTGGTTCCAGTCTTATCTCTCGGGTCGAACTTTCAGAGTAAAGTTAGGAAATTGTTCCTCTTCGGTTGCGCATTTAACCGGTGGTCTTCCTCAAGGATCTATCTTAGCACCGGGCACTATTCTAAGAAGTCATGGGGTCTCTTTTCATTGTTATGCAGACGATACTCAAATGTATGTTCCAATCAAGAGAAATGATCCCTCTGCCCTTTCATTGTTACTAAGTTGTCTAGATGAAGTAAAATTTTGGCTGGACCAAATTTTTTTATTTCTAAATAATAAACAAAACGGAGATCTTTGTTTTTGGGTCCACTGTTAATTCTCAGGCCACCTTCGACCTTGGCAGACTATCGGCTTTTAGATCTTCAAGTGTACGGAACCTGGGCGTTCTACTGGATGAGTCTTTAAATTTTGATAAACAAATATCATCTGTAATAAGCTCTAGTTTTTATCAACTTTGTCTGCTGTCGAAAGTCAAACATTTCCTTAATTCTAAAACTCTTGAGATGGTTGTTCATGCCTTTATCACCTCACGCGTAGATTACTGCAATTCGCTTTACTGCGGTATTTCGAAAACTCTAACTGCTCGTCTTCAATTGGTGCAAAATGCTGCTGCAAGATTCCTCTCAAATAGTCGAAAAAGTGACCATATCACCCCAATTCTGAGGTATCGTCATTGGCTGCCCATTTATTTCAGAATTGATTTTAAAATCCTTGTATTTGTGTATAAATCTCTATGCAACTGAGCACCGAGCTACCTATCTGAACTGCTAGAACCACATCCATCAAGAAGTCTGAGATCAAGCGACAAAAACTTGTTATTAGTCCCTCACTCCAGACTCAAACGCAGAGGGGATCGAGCATTCTCTGTGGTTGGGCCTCGACTGTGGAACAATTTGCCCATATAAGTTAGGATAGCTCCTTCCGTGATCTCTTTTAAGTCACTTTTAAAAACGCACTTGTTTTCGTTGGCCTATAAATAAGGTTGTTTACTCTTATTATTTTCTCCTTTGAGTATGATGCTGTTTTCTTATTTATTTAAGTCTGATACTGCCTTTTCTGTTTTATTATTGAGGAGTCTGATACTGTTTTGCTTTGTCTGTTATCTTATTTAATATTTTAAGTCCGACACTGTTTTTGCTACTCCTGTTTAAGGCTGTTCTTAGCTTTGCTGTATACTTATCTGTGCTTTTATGCAGGGTATTATTGTCTTTTAACTTTGTAGTCTATAAAGCACTTTGGTCAGTCGGTGGCTGTCATAAAACATGCTATATAAATAAAATGAACTTGAACTTGATTAAGAATTTGATGAGAAATGTTTGAGTTTAGTGAAATTTCTCACATATGATAGTACACTTTTGGCACCAATTTGAGATTTACATGGGTGTTTTCTCCATCTGTGGAGCAGGAGACTTCAGTAAATGTCTCAATTTTCAGTTTAATCTCATTGTTGTCTAGGTGAAGCAATTGAGATTAAAGACATCACACATATGCTTTTTATTTACAGGACCATTCTGCCTTACTGAATAAAGACTAGTGAATACCAATACCAACACAAGTCCACACAATTTTTTTTTCAAGATTTAAACTTGTACTTACGTGTGTGGCCTGACGCTGATATAGTTTTTAGGTACGTAGCCCTTCCTGTTCACCAACTCTGCTGTGTACCAGTTAGGATCATCTTCCATATTAGTGATCTAGTGGAAGAACAGCCAGATTTGACTAGATCAAATAATTTGTAGCAAACAAAAGCTCTGTATGTATAATCCAACTCAAAACAGCTTATACCTTGAGTACATCTCCCTTCTGAAAGCTAAGCTCATCACTTTCCGTAGCACAAAAGTTGTAAATAGCTATTGCTTCCATCCTGAGTCCACTGAGCTGGAGGTGAACCCCAAAAGATCAATATGGTAAGACGTCCCACCACAGCCACAAAATACTGAACGGAGGAAAGGATTGAGCCAGAGAGCATCCACACTGAAACAGACTGTCCAGAGAGACGCTCACTGTCAAACACTGCACCCTGATAAATGAACCGAAAGAACTAGCATGAGAACGTGTGTGGGTCTAAAAGAAAAAAGCATGTGGGAGGGAGGCAGGGGTGGCAGTTCCGGTCTCAGCGTGCTCTAATAGAAGGAAATACAGCAATGTGAGAAACAGGAAAGTAAAAGAAATGATGGGAGGACAACGAAAAGAATGGCCTCTCAAAAACTTCCCCTCATCAGAGAGCCGGACCTGCGTATTGCAAGAAAAGAAAAACACAAGTGTTTGCCAGACTGCTGTTTTATGAGCAGATGTAGTTTTTAAGTTTATCTGGTTAATCTGTGTTAGGCTTGCATATTACTCCCATGTCTGAGGAGCTCATCTGAAAAGACTATATGATTCAAAGAACATGTGTGTTTCGAGATGAGCAGATGTCCCCATAGAGCTGTATGACTCACAGTACACCTCTCATGTTCCTCTATTGGTGGTGCTTTTTAATCCTGAAATGCACATGGCCATCCCATTTTGGCTATATTTCTCACATAAAGTGGTCTTTTCTTTTGATCTCCTCAGTTATGGTGCCTTTGAACCTTTTTTATGCATATTTATGCTTTTGTATTTAATAAAACGGTTTTCATATACTTAAAGCTTCCATATGGTATCTGTTATCAGCATGTAGACATGTACATTAATATGACATTGATATCCATATTTATATTTAGAAAGAATGATCGCAAGCTGTCATTTATTAGATGCACAATGAACAATGTACTAACATTATCAAAAATGATTACAGGGTCAATACATTGTCCTTTTTACGCATGTTACATGTACTTATTATTAATAACAATAAATAACATGCAACTTACTTAAAATAAGCCCTATTCCTAACCCCATACTAAGTACATATTAATTAACATCACTCAGTAATACATAATTACACAGTAATAAGGACCTTCAAATAAAGTGTAACCATATAATGTAACATGTATCGCTCATTGCAGTTAATGTTAGTTAAAGCATTAAGTAACATTAACTAATGGGACCTTATTGTAAAGTGTTATCAGTGAGGTATAGTTCATCACACACTTACTCTCACACACATCTAAAATGTCATACAGATTTATTTTTCATTTACTTACTGGTATCCAATAATTACGATGGCACACACTAGATATCACTACCAAATTCAACGAGTCTACCATTGGCTATACAAGAGGACCATAATTGCACTCATTACATGGACAGACAGTCAATATTGCTGTTTGAGCTGATGTTAGCACTACCCTGCTAGGCGAGAGTTTAGCCTTAAAGAAAGAAGGTCGCTTCAAGTTATCACTCTTATATCTCTTGTATGTGTACAGACATCTCCACATGAACTACAAATTAGGAAATCAACTCAACAACATTTTCCGTGACTTAACTGTTACTTCATCTTGGAAACATTTTGCACCACAAAAGACAATCTGTGAATATCAGCATCACTCAGATGTAAAAGTGCATGTGAGAAACTGCTTGGTGTGAAGTTGTGGATAGTTAAGATGCTTATGTGTGAGATAGTCTATTGCCGGAAACCTCAATATCTATCTACACACTCTTAAAAGGCTGGGTTGTTCATCAAATATGTGTAACCCCTCCACCCTGGTCCTACTCATCCCACTCTGTGCAGGCCTCGAACCCAGGTCTCTGACGTGAGTGTCAGGCACTCTAACAAGGTTAGCAACTACTAGCTGGCCTCTGTTACATATGGACAAACTCAACTGTTGAAACCCATCATTTGTAGACATGAAAGCCTTATTAGTATTTAAAATGTAATTAAATAAAAAGGTTCCAGAGAAAGTTACTCGTCATCGTCAATATAAACAATCATATGAGGGACAGAAAACAGGGCTTCCTGAGCATGAAACAAGGAAACCACAAACAAAGGAGTCTCTCTGTGACAGAGGGTGAAAGATATAGTTGCACCATTTTACACTTGATTGCTCATTTGACTCAGTGGTGTATGATTAATAGCCACAAAATTTAAACCATCCTCATTTAAAAGAAGTCACGCACTGTATTCTTGTCAACAATAGGTTGGAGTGAAACATTCTTCTAAACAAAAGAAAATATAAAACTTTTAAAGGGATAGTTCACTCCAAAATGAAAATGATGCCATCATTTACTCACACTCATACTGTTACAACCCTGTAGACTTGCTTTTTTCTTTGGAACACAAATTAAGATTTTTGTGTGTCTGTCCATGCAGTAGTAGTCAATTGAAACCAAAAACTTCATTGCCATGTGAAGAAAACTATGCAGATTGGGAAAAAATTTGACATTGCTAAATGGAAACTACTGTTTTGTTTTTCGGTAGGATGTCACAGTCTGTGTGCAGAAATAAATGCAGGCATGAAAAGAGCCACACGGCTCTGATATGGTCATAGAGGGGGGTCTGTTCACTTTTAGATTCGCTATACATTTACCATATATTCTATAATTAATGAGATTACAATACTGAGATTTAATATCTGGAGGTAAAACTGTGGCAATATATAGATAGGCAGACTTGTCTTACTTTTTTTGTATTAAACACAGGTCTATTTCTTTACCATGAGAAGGAATGAAATCTTTACCATGCTGCCACTTACTGGTCAACTTATGTCAATACTATCTAATCTTTTCTAATGTAGCCGCCCAAAAGGCTAGGCTGTATGTATGACATGTAACTAAACATTTTTCTTTTGCTTATTCATGCATTCAAGAATTTAATTCCAACAATTGCGATAAAAGATATGTATTTGTTCTTTATTATTTATTTATTTAATTATCAGAGTAGGTAAAAATACTACTGCTATTGCTTTCACCATTACTGATATACTACAGTGACTATAGAATAGTAACTTCAGTAGGCCTCGTAGTAAAACTAGTAACTTGGTAGACATTAGCTGCCAGAAAATAAAATATAACATAAAATACAGAAGAAAGATTGTTGGAAATCCAAAAATGTATTTGTTATGGCTTTACATTATTAACGTAATATTAATATATTATACAAATGTTATTATTCATTTACTTTGTAAATCTTCTTCTGATAGGCTACACATTACTTTAAACATTAAGAGAATATTAAGTTTATTTCCTAGAAAAAGTCCATCCTTGTCAGTCAGATTTCTCTTATTTCAGCCCACTTGAGGCCCACATTCCACCGATTTGATCAGTTTCGGTAATAAGTCTCACGATGACGAAACCTATGCTCTAATTTCAGCTGAACACTGTATAATGCGTGTCTTGGTGGACTTTCATTGCCGTGAAGAGGCTCGCGGCGGTGATATTTGGGAAACAAACAGTTTTAAGAATGAAACCCAGTGAGTTTGGTCACACCCTTTGGCTTGTCTCGCCCCTCCTGAGGAGGATGAATGTGCAGTCAGACTCAGAGCGCCATGTTGAACGGTGTGGGTGACACACACACACACACACACAAGCCCAACACACCAACACTAACGCTCACCTCGGCCGTGTCTTAGAAAATAAAGTTTCTATATCTCTCATACGAGTAGCCTGTACTTATGCCGGGTGTTACCCCCGGTCATCATCAGCACAGGAGGTTTGGTAAGTTACTGTTTTTGTTTTCTAGTCGCTTCTCTCAGTGCGGCGATATCTCCACCGAGCACCACACATTTCGGCTTGCGGTTTAACTCATTCAGGAGTTTTTATTTATTTTTAAACAAACTCACTTCTGATAGTGAATGACTATGATAAAGCTAGGGTTTCTTTGGAGGTGTGAGTGGAATTAGAGCGACATTTGATTAAACTAGCAAGTTAGTCAAAGCATAGCCACAGTTAGCTAGCCTAAGCGGCTAATACTTAAACTCACTTTATAGCTTTTAAAAAGTCGTTAAGCCTAAAAATGAAACATCAAAGCACTACAATTCGGGTGTGTTAAGTCTTACCACATTTTTAACAACATTACATTAGCAGCATAAAATAGTTTAGTTTTTAAAAAGTTCTCACAGTTGATGAAACTTTCGTCGTGGTTTCTGTAGCTTGCTAGCGTTAGTTAGCAATTAAACGTTAATAATGGAAACGGTCTAAAGTGGTTAACGTTGTTGTACATCTTTTAAAACACACACGGACATTTAAGCGAAGGTTTAATTTTTTTTTGGTCAACAATAAGACGTTTTATGGGTTTGGTTTTGCTAACGTGCTAAAGTTAGCTTGATACATAAATACATTTGTAACGTTAACCGGCCTTGTTTTGTTAAACTGTTGGCAACAAGTATCCGTGGGATTTTGTGTTTCTATAATAGTTATACATTCAAATAGAGTTGTAAACAAATATTTTATATTCATCTCTGTAAGCTGTAACGTAAACGTTAAGTGTAATTCCTCTAGCTATGGTATCTTGTATAAATATTTTATCACGACTTAACTTTTGGTTTATAGTCCTTTTTGAGATATTAACTAAACGTTTTCTGCTCTGATTACATTTACGGTATTTCTAATTCAGTATTGTTGTAGGTGTATTGAGATTACAGTGTAGTTGCAAATCATTTGCTTAAGTTTGTGTAAAGACGGATTTGTAGATTGACCAGTTTGTTTAGTCGACACTACAAAGATTGTGGACAGTGTGACGGACAGAACCGTTTTATCCCCACAACATGGACGTTTCACACAGTTTCCCCCACTGATCTCCTAGTGGACACACCCGTGATTGAGGAGAATAATTGTCTGTTGTTTCTATAATCAATTTCTGCATCTTCATCTTTTAGTGTTTTGTTTCCTGTAATTAGACAGAGTCTCTAGAGGACAACTGAGGACGAGCCGATCATCTACCTTTATTTAGCAATTGAAGTGGAGTTTACCAATGATCATGTCTTAAAAAAAAAAAACTGATTTAGAGCGTGAACATAGTCAACATACTATAACATTGAATATATTACATATGTAATTACAAGGACATTCTATAGTAATATAGGACACAGTTTTCTTGAAGTGGTAGAACCGGCTGGATTACCCGATAGCAGAATGCAGTGCTCATGCGCCCAATCTCACAAGCTCTGGCTTAAGTGAAATTCACCTTAACTTTTTCAGTTTGCCCTGCAGGCCTACTATGGAGGAATTCTAGATGTGTGTGTCTTTCCCCCCTAATAGTGTTTTGTGTGCAATGTCTTTACACCTGCTTTTTCTTGCTGCTGGATTCACTTTGCCATCATAGACCCCTCCTAATGCCGCCTTCACACTGGCAGTTGAAATCAGCTCCGATACGGCTTCGAAACGATCGGAAGTCATTCATTTCCTATGGAGATTTGCAGACCGTATGCAATTGAATTCAGCTCCGCAATACACCCCTAGCGGACGTCGTACTGCACCATTGAAAAGCGTCGGAAGCGAGTAGAACAAAAATGGCGGAGAGATTAGAACGGTAGAGTTAATTTTTTTTTATTGCATCTGGGTGACCAACTGACACGATTTTTTCCGCACCGCACTCGTTCGGACCTGGTTAGGACCCATCTGCCTGCGGTCTGCAAATGTCCATAGGAAATGAATGGGTTCCGGTCGTTTCGAAGCCGTATTGGAGCTGATTTCAACTGCCAGACTGAAGGCGGCGTCAGTTGTTCATCGGGATGCTTTCAAAAAATGTAACTCTTGCGAACATAGACTGTAAAAGAAATGGACACAGCGACCCCCTTGATTTCAACGGAGAGAATTGAAGCCCTTTAGAAGCACTCACTTCCTGATGGCTGAGCGTACTGCGTAGGCTCAAACTGAGCTTGACAACGTAGATGTGACATGGGCAACCTGTCTGACAGTTGTAAGTCTTCTAGTAGCTGTGTCAAGAGAAATCTAAATCATTCACTTCCGAATCTTGCAGAGACGGAGAGCGTGAGTAGGAGCTGCCCATGAGCTAGCAGCAGGAGCGACTTTATGACTCTCTATGGGCTTCTCCCTTGACTTTATCGGACTTTATGCCTCCACGTCCCCCCGATTGCTTGCGAGCTTCTCTACCTGTCTATATGGTAATTTCTCGACTGCGACAGAGTCGAGTGGTTATGATGCAATTGTTAGCCTATTTTTACAAATACAACTTCTACGGGGCCATAACGTAAGATACAAAGTAATGGAGCCTTTTATACATTGTCGTGTTTCTTTAGAAATAAATAATAGACAAATGGAGTCTTTGGACGCTTTAGATGTAAAGTTATTCGCTGTCAAAGTGAAGCCAAAATGAACTGGAGTCAATGGAATGCTAACAGCAGGTTATGGTCTGCTACAATGGCGGCCCCCAGGGAGGCTTCAGTTTCCGGCTGATAGATTACCCCCTTGGTTGCGAAAGGCTACGGTCAGTTCCTATCCGACAATTCCAGTGGAAGTTAGCATTGCTATGGTACTGATAAACAAACCTGAATTCTTAACTTTTAATAAAATAATGATTTTTATAACGATAAGTTGTCATGTCCTTTTTTTATTTTCATGATTTTCTAACTTTATTGGGGCAGTTAATACAATTAAAATGTATAATTATACTATATCACATTTAGCTGACCTGACATGTAAACGTCCTGGGCAACTTTCCTCCGCAGCAGCCTTCTGATTTATGTCTCTATAACCCTCATCAGAGAGATCATACAGAATTGTACATTCTGACACTGACAGAAGCAACCGTTCTAATCTCTCCGCCATTTTTATTCTACTCGCTTCCTACACTTTTCAACGTTGCAGTGCGACGTCCGTTGGGGGCGTATACGGAGTTGATTTCAACTGCCAGTGTGAAGGTGGCATTAGCGCTTCCACAATGGTTTCTAAAGAGGCGAGACATGCTGGCGCTTGCCAACCTGGTTGCGCTGTGCAGAACTTGCTGTTGGTGTTTCTTATGCAGGATTTATATTTGCTGCATGGGTGTCATGCGGCCTGTCATGGATCGGCATGGCCTCCGCATGTCAAATGATGGAGGAATAGGTCACGTCAACTGCTGTGTGCAGCAAGGTCACAATGATTTTGGTGATTTTTGCTTTGTTGCTTTTTGCTGATAAAATGATATTGCCTATGTAATGTGTGCTGATTTTTAGCGCCTGTATGTTTTAAGTATCAACAGTTGCTTATTGTTGAAATCTTATTTTAAATATTGTTTCTCTTCTTGGAAAATGGACCAAAAATATAGAAGACTCATTCTGTGCTACACAGATTGTTGTCCAATCAGATGTGCAAGTAGTGATTGATGACTCATTGATGACAGTTAAAGCCTATTGGCTGTATAAAAGTAAAGCATTTCTCACCCAAACCTCTGGTTTCAACAGGCAATGCATCAACACAGAAATGAAAACTGCTTGTCAAGCCATTTAATGTGGTCTTTGAATTTTATATGGTAATCCTTTTTTAACCGCGTTAGAAAAATTACATTCACTTTGCAGAAAAAAAATATTTTTCAAGGAGATATTTATGTTCTCAGAACAAGGACTTTCTTTTTGATGGTACTAGATTTATGTAGTCTAAGAGGCCATTTATGTACATCCATTGTTTTCTAGAGCTGTCACTTTTTTGAAAAAATCCTGTTCTATTTTTGAGACATAAGTGTTCATTGAATCGATTGTAAAATCGATTTTCCATGTCTAAAAACGTTTCCATTTTCAAAACCAGATATAGGCAAATCCACAGACAACTAACCGGCATTCGGACGAACGTAAAGAGTGCACTTACAAGTCAGCAATATTTCTGATGATTTATTGGGGTGAGGTTTCGTGCACAATGAAAAACAGGAGTGCAATATTCAGGGTTTGAAATTAACACCCGCCAATCCGCCAAACGCGGGTAAAAAATAACTTTGGCGGGAAACGCTGTCAAATCACGAGCCACGAGCCGCGTGTTTCTGTTTACTCACTTTTCTGGAGGAGTTCATGTAGCCAAATCTGCGCGGATTTAGCGCAAATATGCAACCCGTGAGTCATCATGATATATTAAATACAGCGTATTGTGCCGAATCTGCGCATTTCTGGCTTACTTGAAGACACACGTCACTAAGCAACAAATAACGGCGCGCTTGATCACGTGCATTGAAGTAATAGCGAATATTAAAAAGCATTTGGTTAACAGAAAATACATAGTTATTTTCCAACATCCTACGTGTTCTGTGTAGGCTACTGTATTGATCTGTCCACCTAAAACACATTTTTGGTAAAAAAATGAAATAAAAGGTTGTTAAAATTGATTCCCTGTTTTCGTTTTCGAAACTTGTGTTGGTTGGTCCAATCGATTGTGCAATCGATTTTTGAACGTAAAGTGACAGGCCTATTGTTTTCCTATGTAAACGTGTTAGAGGCTAGACGGATATCTTTGACCGCCGAGCTCACATCACGCCTTTTCCAGCATCTTGCACATGACACTGCATTCTAAAATTGCAGGCCATATCAACTGAGTTAAACTTAAAAACACATTGGAAGACCTTGTGTATTCTGCCCCAGTCGGGCCAGTGGTTGAAAAATTTGGCAGGTCAAGTAAAATTTTCACTGGCCCCAACACAAACTAATAGATAACTGAAATAAAATAAAATAGGCTTATTTATTGTTTTAGATCCATGTAACCTTAATAAATAAGGTTATGACACCTAGCCTAACTCATACATTTTAAATATTGTTAAAGATAGTCAGTATTAAGATAAGAACAAATTACAAATAGTTAATTATGTGCAAAAATGGGAAAATCACATTACATTCTAACATTGTAACATTATAATCTAAAAACAAAAATAATTATTTTGTTATAATAATTTATTTGATATAAATACAAACAAAAGCACAGACTAATGAACCTATATTTGATTAGGTCTACCCCATTACAATAGTCACTTTACAGTTACTGCTATCATAAAAATACACTTTGGCCTACTTGTAGGTTTAAAATTCTACATATGGCACATTTATTGTTCAACAAAAAATATGTTGGCATATGTATATTTAAGTCAATTATTGTACTCTGTCTGTTATTCGCGCATGCTTGCAGCAGTGCTCGTTCACGGAAGAGTACACAAATGTAATCACACGAGTACCAATCTGTGTGACGCGGGTACTTTAGCGTCTACGTGTGCTTGAATATTTAAATAGGCAAGGATTAAAAACACGCAAATGATCAACTTCCGTGAAGATGCAGCACTGGCCCGATCGGGCAAGTGACAGTTCCGTCAACTGGCCCGAGTGTCTCTCATGCTGGTCCTGGGCCATCTGGCAGTCCTTATTGTCAAGCCCTGGTAGAATGCTTTATTTAAAGTATTAGTTCACCCAAAAAAAATTCCGTCATTAATTACTCACCCTCATGTCGTTCCAAACCTGTAAGACCATTGTTCATCTTCAGAACACAAATTAAGATATTTTTTTATAAATCCAAGAGCTTTCTAGGCCTTGAAAGTGGCGATTACATTGCAGTCTATGGCTAGTTCAGAAACCTCTCGGATTTCATCAAAAATATCTTAATTCTTGTTAAGGTTATCTTAATTCGGTTTTGTAAAGACAAAAAGGCGAGTAATTAATGACAGAATTTTCATTTTTGTGTGAACTAACCCTTTCAAATCAACTCGCATGCTTTGAGTGAAGTGCATGGATGCTTACTTTAAGACCACCACCGGGGAATAATCTATTTTTTTTTTCTTTAAATGTGGTTTACTTGCCAGGTTATTGTTTTGCATGTAAATTGGTAAATCTGGTTATTTCAATAAACCTTTTTTTGGTAATTATCAATGGATTGGTGTGCATGTAAACATGCTCTGTGCTCCTCACAAGACTTGCTATGCTGGGTCTCTGGCTCTGCTTCAACACTGATCACTGAGACTCCTTGATATTGGCGGGGCATTGCCAGACCTGTTCTTTAGTATGGAGGAGGCCACCACTTGCCTTGGATCCGCACACAGACCTGGGCCTGTGTACTGGCTTCCTGGGCCCCCGTCACAGTGAGAGCCTCTGGAGCTTTGTTCCGGTAGTGATACAGTCGCCCCTCTCTTCCTCTGATGTGCTGGGTCTGAATTGGTCATTAAAGCAGCAGATGTTTCATTAGGCCGTGGCTGTATTTATGTGTATGCGGGCTGGGGGGAGAGGCAGTGGGGGTTGCTCGTAAGGCAATGCTCTATTGGCTCCTCCGTCTGAGAGCAGGAGTCACATTTCAGTGGCTTTTAATGAATTTATGGGATAGGTTGAGATGTTTTGTTAGCAATTGAAGCATCCCGGTGTGCTCAGGACAGGAAACCTATATTTAGAATGACTTTGATGCTTCATTTGTGCTAGCAGAAACGACTGATGCGTTTGAGCTTAGAACATGGATTGTTTTTACATGCCGTTCTGTAATGGAGAACAAAGCATGGTGCAATTACTTTTGGGAAATAAGATGTCTTCCCACATAAGTGAGTGTTGTGTTACCGTAAAGATGAGTAATAGGAAGCACTTCACACACTAAGCCGTCCTTCTGTGTGTACACTGTTATGTTTTACTCCACAGATACCTAGGTGGTAAACTTCTACGTGTGCTTAGTTTGAAAATTGAATAGCTGTGCTGTGATCCATTTCTCTTTATCTGAACTGTGGTATCAACAGGAAAAGCTGCAAACTACAGTTCAGGAATGGACCATTAAACTTCTTTATGTTCATGTAACGCTTATCAACATGATCAGTTTCTTTTCTTTGATAATTGCCTTAACTGTTTTTATGAACTCTAGATTTTATGTAGTAGTCTATTATTACTAGCTTCTCGTTTGAACCTTTTCTGTTTCTGTCTAACATTTTGTTTTTGTGTTTCAGGTAATGGAGGAATTCATCGAGCTGGCTTCCTTCTCTGTGTGGAAATGGTTTTAACAGGCACAGAGTAACACAGAGAAACTGTTCAAACGAATAACGTGTTCGAACAATTGCACAAAGGACTTCTTATTTGTTTTTAAGCAAAACTTATTTTTATTTTCAATTCTTTTAAACACTACACGCCACAATGCCAAGCTCAACTATTCGGAGACAAATGAAAAATGTGGTTAATAACTATTCAGAGCCAGAGAAGAAGGTCAGGGAAGCGACTTCCAATGATCCGTGGGGCCCCTCCAGTTCTCTGATGTCAGAGATCGCCGACCTCACTTACAATGTGGTGGCATTTTCAGAGATTATGAGCATGATTTGGAAGAGGCTGAATGACCATGGAAAGAACTGGCGGCATGTGTACAAGGCCTTGACTCTGCTTGACTACCTAATCAAAACGGGCTCTGAGCGAGTGGCCCTACAGTGCAAAGAGAACATCTTTGCCATACAGACGCTGAAAGATTTCCAGTATATCGATCGGGACGGCAAAGACCAGGGCATCAATGTCAGAGAAAAGTCCAAGTTGCTGGTGGTGCTACTAAAGGATGATGACCGTCTGAAGGGTGAGCGCTCTCAGGCCCTGAAGACTAAGGAGCGTATGGCACAGGTCGCCACCAGTGTGGGGAGCAACAATCAAATCAGCTTCGGCCGTGGCTCCAGCCAGCCCAACCTCTCAACCAGCTACTCTGAAGAGTACGGCAAGTCTGAGGGTTCACCTGCATCATATCATGGATGTAAGTTTCTTTGGTTTGTTAACTTACCAGGCATGGAATCCAAACATTTTTTGGTGTAGGGTAAAATGGTTTTAAATATGGTAAAAAGTCTGTAAACAGTTTGATCTGATCAAGCCAGATCTTTTGCCAAATATTAAAATATAAATGGATAAATATATTCCATGTTGTTTCCCAAATCATGCAGTGTACTCTATGTACTTACATTATGCACTTTGCACTACCATCTAGTGTTTTTGTGAACCAACATCAGAGTCTGATTGACTCACAGACTTACGCTGTGACAATTGAAAGTATGAAGCGGGCCCCGGGGGGTAAATAACTGCATCATCTGAGTATTTGAAGTGCACTATCAGTGAGAACACTGCTCACGCTCACACTATAGAGCTGGATGATTCTGGATCAATTGAGAATCATGATTCTAGACAACTAAACAATAACATGTCATTTAATACAGTTTCTGACTATAAATTAATGCTGCAGTCTCCATAAAAAATTATTCAATTTAGATTTTTCTTTATTTCCTTTGAATGAATGATTTATGAGTGATTCATAAAGACCTCACTTGTTTAATTACTGGATGAATCAGTGTTTTTGAACTAATCTTTTGAATGAATGAGTCACTAGCCATGTTTCCATCCACATACATTTATGCAAATTTTAGGATGTCACATAAAAAGACGCAGGATGGAAACGCCAAGATGCGCATAGATTGTAAAAAAGCGCATAAAGAAAATGTATTCACTTAGAGGACGTTTTTTTTTCCATTCGATAAGAAGACATGCGCATAAACACAATGTAAACGTATATCCTCAAAAAATCCCTTAATCGAAATTTTGATCTTTTAACGATTTATCTTGCAGCTCTATCACTCTATTTATACTACAAATAGAGATAACAAGAATTTTCCATACATAAGCAAATTGTGACGTACCTTCAGTGTTCTTGTTGAGGTTCCTCTAGAACTCCAAAACTATGCTATTGGCTGAAAGAACATTTGATGGGTACTCAACCTGCTCAAAGTAATAGGAAACATTGCAGCTTTTGATCAAGCATTACAAACAGCAACCTTCTGGAGTCCTAGAGAGACTCCATTCACTCGACCTGAATAATTCTTGACACTGGCAACGACACGCAATCATCTTATTCTTAATGTAAGAGTGGGCTAGGCCATTGTAACTTCATATTGTTTAAGTCTTCCGGTTCAAAAACTGCCCTTTATGCTGCTTGATATTGCAGACTGTTTTTTGTTATCATATTCTAATTTTCAGCACAAATTATTTGACCATTTACTGCATTTTGTTATTCTTCCAGTTATTTACTATAGTGGCTTATGAATCGGAAGTGCCCAGTAAAAAAAGCTTACTTCCGCGTTGCAACATAAGGTGAATAGGACTTTAACGATGGGCATTTTAATTATTTGTAAATGTATTTTTCTCCTCTAATCTGCATGCTCAGATTTCATGTTGACTTAGTCATAGCTATTTTAAAAGAAACTTGCATGTTTCTGTGGCGTATTTAAACAGCATCACCACAAAATGGTTGTAGTGTCAAAGTTTACCAGATTGTATTCAGACCAGTTTCAGCATCAAGAGGTTGTTTTGTTTTGTGCAGCAGGTTTTTGTAACTGTGGAACTAAAGCTTTTTAAATGGTACAGGATGCATTATTCTTGAGGACCATATTAAGCCCTTTACTGACAGCAATGGGTTGGCATCCTGCTGATCTTTTCCCTTTATGTGAAATGTTGCTGTTAATGGCAACAACTAAATCTGGGCTTGTGCTGTTGTAAAGGAGTCAACTTTGTTGCATTCATTTTGAGAAACTCTGCACACCTGGAGCTTTGACCACATGGGGCAAATTCTTTACACTGCATACCAGGAAACTGCTAGTCTGCTGTTACCCTGCAGGAGATACATCCTCTGTTATGCCTCCCTGCAGCACTGAGTGGCTGTACGTCTGCCCCGGACAGCTGCATGCCATTCATGTCCCACCCCTTTCCCTGAGCTCGTTACAGGAAGACAGAATTCCTCAATTCCCAGAGGTCTTTTGCTCTGCCCTGTGCTTCAGGGAGGAGGCAGTCTCTCTCCATTTTTCCTTACTACCCCCAACCTCTTTTTATACAGGATTTGATCATCTTCTTGAGAATAGTCAGCCAGTGTATTTTAACGGCCCACATGGTGTAAAGTTAGAAATCTAAACGTACGGTTACGTTTTGTGACCTTCTCGTTGTGTGTCCTTTGTCTTCAGTTGCATTTAAGTGTGTTGGATTAAGCAGAATGTTGTGGAAAATAAAGAGTGTGTGGGGAGCTTCATAGCACAAAAGAGTCTGTAAACAGCTGAGGATAAATTAGAAGAATAGCTGATATTTTGGCAGGAGTGTTTTGCATTCCAGTGCTAGTTTCCTTGTATTGTTTCTCTAGAAAGTGTAAATGGGCTCTCGGTCAAATCCAATTCACACTTCAACAGACTGACGAAAATCAGAACATGGGTACTTTTGGGAAAATGTGAAATTAATTCAGTGTTGTACGACAGAAGCTTTTTTATATGATTTTCTAGCGTTTAGAAAGTAGAAAAACACATCGTAAAAGTAATCAATATGAATAGAAAAAAAAGAGAACGAGACACGGTCACTTTATATGATCAACAGATTTAATATATGCTTTTATTCGTATATAAACTAAACATTGATCAGTGCACATAAATGGAGACCAAGAAGCTCAAATGTGATTGCTTGATGCGGGAAATTAAATGCATACAATGACAAAGATAAAGACTTAATATATTTAGAATGTATTTCTTTGATTTGGTTGTACAGCAAAGAATATTGACAGTAAAATTTGGATATTATTTTTAGCAATTTCAACCAGAAGCACAATATCAACATTGGCATGCGATCCTAAACAAAAATAACCTATCAAAAATGAATAGCCTAGTGTGGATAGAAATAATATCCAAGAATATGTTGGTAGTAATTAATTGGAGTGTACTTTCCAAAATTACTGGTCATGCATTTACATATTACCCTAAAAATGTTCATACAAAATGAAAATACAATTACTGTGTCTTTTGGTGATACTCACAAAATCCTTTGCAGTTTTACAATCTTCTTAAAAGTTGTCATAGCCCTGCAGTGTGATATGAAAAACTTAATCTAAAATGACTTTAAACGGCATTGTCCATGCAGTTTTCATATTAACTGAAAGACTACTTTAATGTTTGTTTAATAATTTGTCATACCACAGGACCATTTAAATAAACAAAGGCTAAAGGTTGTTTAGATATGAAGGTTATCTGTTAAATAATCTGAAATTATAGTTATGGTGATTTATATATAAAATCTATTATAAAATCTTTGTGGAAAAAAGTTGACCATTTCATTTAGTAATAACTTGCATGCTGTTAACAAGTGTATTTCTGTTTTAGTCAGGTGAATTGTAATGTGACTACTGCTTATAACTACTACTATAAAACCACTGACGGAAAACCTTTAGAAAATCCTCTCTAGTTTCTCAATTAGAAACATTCATATGAAGTCATTTTCAGATGTCAAAACAAGCATTTCCCCCACCTTTTTGCACACTGTCAAACATCCAGCTGTGTTTCAAATAAGAACAACTGCAATTTGTATGTACATAGCTTTAATATCAGCTCTGATGAACAGAGCCTTAGTTATGAGTGAAATGGTGACCCAATCCTGTTTACTCAGACACTGACAGTCTGTTAACTGACTGTCTGGTTGCACAAAAACGGCAAGCTCTAATCTGATTGGGTGCTTTACATGTCAGTCAGCCTATTAACGTTACTGTTTAAATGTGTGGTTATTGGTCAGGATAACCTATAAAAAAGTAGATTCTCTATTAGGGATGCACCGAAATCAGGATTCGGTTTCGGATTCGGCCGAATATTGGGCTTTTTAACAGGGTTCGGTTTCTGCCGAACCTTTGAATTTTTTTCCACCGAACCCTTGGCTTGCACTATGCGCGCTACGTCGATGTCACGCTGCCATTGATTACGGGAAGGTGTTTACCTTAGGCTTGTTCAACTTAAACCAGCACTGCACAGACCGATTGGTGAATGACATCAGAGTTTATCATCAGTATGACATCAGAGCGATGTCGGCACACACAATACAGCCTGCAGACAGTTCAACCGGGAGCGCGCAGCTCTTAAAGGGGACACATCTTATTTCCACTCGTTACAGTAGAGTAGGTGGACCGTTCGAATGCAGTAGGCTGTGAGAAAGTGAAAATGGAACTTTTGAGCAGAAAAAGTGTTGTTTGGCAGTACTTTCAGTCAAAAGAAGGCAATTCAAGTCGAGCTACACGTTCAATTTGCAATGTGAATTTGTCTCATGGTGGCAAGGACTCTAAACAATACACATCGCCGCTGTTAAAATGCATAATGTTGCTTATTCTTTTTTTTACAGTTAAAATCCACGTTGTTTACTTCATTAATGTGTTTACTTTGTTAATGGACTGAGGATGAGAGTAGGATTCGGTATTCGGTTTCAGCAGAATCTTAACCAGTGGATTTGGTATTCGGCCGAACCCCATAAATCTGGATTCGGTGCATCCCCACTCTCTATGCCAATAACCAAACATCTTTCTCAGTCAGTCTATGAATGAAAAATAATTCTTCTTGCTTAAGTTATAATTCTAAGAAATTGACGTGGAACCACGCAGTTTGGATATGAGTCATGTTTCCACTTTAGCCCAATAAGGTTGGTGTGGTGAGGACTGGAAGCACTTGTGATGTCATCCGTGATCTCACCAAAACACCACGCTCATTTCCCCTATTCCTCATTTCCCCTATTCGCCTTCACTGCTTTTCCCACAGAATCTCAAGCCCTTTGGTTGGAATTTCCATTCCCTCGAGGGATAGAAACCGGGAAGCTTGTGCTTCTAGAGGCACTGAGAATCTCCAGGTCCAGTTTTTCTGATCGTTACTGAAGCGATGCATCAAGACTAGGCCTAATGGCTGTCAAATATCTTATGAATCACAGACGAGCAGTCTATTGATTTATACTGCTTACAAGACCGATGGAGACTCAAAACATCAGAGCCTTATAACACAATGCAAAGCTCTTTTTGTCAGATGAGCCATGCGCTTTATAGTTTGAGCAGTTGTGGTTGCTTTGAACGTAGGGTTAATTCTAGCCGTCTGACCTGTACTTCGTAAGGTGTTTGGCTCTTAAAAGGCCTGTGACTGCTTCATGTGCTTCTGATATGCTTGTTTCATAAGCACATGGCTTGCCCTAATCCAATCAGTATAAGAGGAAGTACTCTGCTTTAGCAACAAGCTTATAATATGCAGGCTGTGACTTGCCCAGCATGCAGATGGAAGTTTGGCTGCTTTATTCTGGCCTGACAACTTTCTCATGGACCCAACTGGGTGTGGTAGCAGTGCATTGCTTGAATGATAATAGCATTGTATGTGTATTTGTTTGTTTCAGCCACATCTCCCAATGCATCTTCAGAGTTGGAGCAAGCCAGGCCTCAGACGAGTGGAGAAGAGGAGCTACAGTTGCAATTGGCTCTTGCCATGAGTCGAGAGGCTGCCGAGCAGGTGCAGTACATCACGTTACAAGACTCCAGATTAACATTTTAGAGCAGTAGCACCTAAGTTCTACAGATGGTCGCACCAGCGCCTGATTTGGTAGCGCTGGGGGGATTTTTAATCATAAAGTTAATTAAATCATAAAGTCACTATTGTTTTGCTTTTAATAAGTGTAGTTACTAATAATATTACATGTTTGTTGATTGGACATTTGACAGTAAAGCTTTTTTTTATTAGCAACTGTAACATGCAAAAACCTTCTAACCTTCTAAAATATTCTAATCTTATTAAATGTAACATTTGAGCTTTGAAGTGTTGGAAAAGGGCTTGAATTTCACACTCAAAAGGTTGTTCAAAATAAAAAGAAGCAATAAACAATATGCTATTTCTGCCACAATACCATGGTTACAGTTAGCGTTGCTACATTAAATGCAAGGTGAATGTCGGTGATTTATGGATTGAAAAGCCTTCTATAACTTGTTTGGCGGGTCTACCTAGAAGCACAGAGGTTCATTTTAAAGAGAGCTTTTATATGCTGCAGTGATTTCATATTTTTGTAGGTCAACCTGAAGGTTAGCATCACCCTGGATTCCCTCAATTAGTTAAGTATTTTTACAAGAGCACAATTATAAACAAAAGCGGTCTAGTGAGTAGATAACTTTACCTGTTGTGTGGTATTTAATGTCCCTGACAACCTCTGTTGTCCTGTGTAGCGACTTTTTCCACAACTGTCTTTTTTCAAGGTAAAAACTTTAGTAAAATCACAATTGGGGTATTACTAATGCGTTTTATGTCATAGAATAAAAAGTGAAAATATCTTGAGCTTGTGTTAACCACAGACCGTATTTCAGACATTTAACCAAAAACCTATTCAATAAACCCGCTGACCTCAAGAAGATGGAACCAGGAGTGTTTCAACTTGTTTCTGAGTTTTGGCCTCCAAAAATACATCATCCCTGAAGCACTCTATTGAGCTGCACCTGCTTTGGACATGGTGTGAGGTCTATTCATGGAGTACATTTAAGTTTAAATATTTAGAAAATAGATTTTAAAATAAAACAATGCATCCCTATGAACTCCTCCACATTTTGAGCTCGAAATAACATTTCAGTTATTGATTCTGGTTATTTTCATTCTGTGATTTTAATTTCCTCCAATATTTATGAACAACACTCCACAGTTAAAAACGTATTTTCACCACCCAGACAAGCAGCACACAATTTCAGAGAATGACTTGTTCTAATGGTCCACCATTAGCAAAGGTCTCGCCACACTGTGAACATATCCACATGGAGTAAATGACTATTTGATTAAGTATTTGTGACACAGGAGTTTGAATTGGCAGTGTACTTTTTATAATGTTTTGGCCAGTATTTGTCACCAGAATAATTTGTATGTGGTCTTATCAGATACATATTTACCTTACTGCGCCTCCCAGGCATCTGTACCATTTACAAACACTAACCAGGTCACTGTATTATTAGGCAGTGGCGATAACTCAATTCCAAAGCTGCTTTCACTATACTTGCATTTCAAATCTAAGTGTGCAGCATCAAGAAATGGGAAATAAGACTGGCTGTCTTTCTTCCCAATTGCAAGTTACACAAATCCGCCCAGTTGTCCTTTTTTTTGCAAAGTCGGGTCAGTCCAGCAAGAAGATATTGTTTTGGAAACGTACAAATTAATGTGGAAGCCATACAACAACACAGTTGTCTCACTGGTATTTAAAACCACATCTTGCACGTCTTATAAAAGTGATGAAGTGGGGCAGCTGATACTTTAGGAAATATAATTTTCCTGGAAAGCTCTGATTATGCTTGGGACTCGTATCAGCTGCTCAAGGAATAATGTGAAGGAATTCTGTGTGTGTTTGGACATCTGGGATAAATTTCCAAATGAAAAATGGCATGTTGGAACTGGTGAGGAGGGGCTCGTCTCATTTCTTCGTAGCACTGCTGGCCCGCCTAAACCTCACTGTACCTGTTAGAATATAGCTAGTCAGGTGTCGATAAAGGGTCATTCATTCTGTGAGCTTCTTCCCTGTCAGGCAAACTACAATTAGGGGTAATTTCTTAAATGGACATAATATGAGACAGTCAGATGTCCCAGATTTGTGATCATTATGAGGTGAAGGGAACCGTAGCGTTTTAACCGTTGATCTGAGGCTTCTAGTGAAATGTTGAAAGAGCATCTCTGACTTTTCTGCTGTGTAAACAATGTCCTTTCTCTTTTGTATTTGCCTTCTGCATAAATCATTCTGTACCATTATGCTCCATATTACAACTCTACGCTAAAATACGCAAAAACATTAGAAACCAATAAACGTGTTTGATATTTTCAGTTAACCCAACTTTTGGCAGCACTAAACCACCGCAGCCTTGATTGATCACCTTATGAATATCTGATAGTTTTTAGTGATTTTGATTTTTTTTTTTTTTAATTGCAAATGAAAGTGAAATTCCAAGGACTGTATTACCACACCATGACTACTTTAGTAAAATAATTCCCATCTTCTACATAAGAGCCTATTGCCATTTGTTTGAAGTCTCACTGCAGCTGCTGTTATTTTTGGTTATCAGCCAAAAAAGGTTATTATATTGGTGTTGATTTATATCAGTCAAACCCTACAGCAGATCTCTGTTCTTGGTTAATTCATCTTGAATTTGACTAACCAAATGCAAAGTTATTTACTGCCACCAAATTAGCATAGGGACTAGATTACAGCCTATCTTCAGTTGCTTCCCACTAACATACTTTACATTTCTCATTTCCTCCTGTCTCCTCTGCCCTTTTGAAAGCAACCCGATGAGGAAACAAAGTACCGGGTGTGTCTCTTGGTTTTCTAACACAATTGAGTTTTGCTTTCAGTGTGTAATTGTATAATCTTTACAGTTTTACATGCTTAAGTAACTGATTTTTGATGCTGAATCATGATGAATCACAACAACAGGGCAGCAGATTCACACTGTGATTCAGCAGACGGCATGTGCTCTATAATGCGTGTGCTATAACGTATTCCTTTGTGTGTCTGTGTGGTTGTTCAGGAGGAAAGGATGCGTCGTGGGGATGACCTACGGCTCCAGATGGCTCTGGAAGAAAGCCGTAAAGACTCCAGCGACGGGAAAGTGGCCAAGAAGAAGAAAGGGGTAGGTGCAGGCTCTGAGCGCTTTAACTCATCAGTAGGCCTGAAATGAATCTGTGGCCACACAAAACTCTAGTTTACACATCCCTCACCTCCTGCATGTTCATTTAATAAGGGATAGTTCTCCCAAAAAATGTAAATTTTCTCATAATTTACTCAACCTCATGTTGTTCCAAACTTAAATTATTTTCTTACTTATGTAGAAAGTACTGTAAAACAAGAATAAAGTTATTCACCATATTCACATTTTTCAGAAGCCGAAGGCATAATTTGATAGTGCTATATTACTGAGGAGTTGAGTAGAATTCTGGTATTTTCCCTACCAGTTTGGGAGAAAAGTGCACAAATTCTATAAAGTAGAATGAAAAAACCCTTTTTTCAGTCATCTTTTGGTTTCATTTTAGCTTAGTATTTATGAATATATAAATGTACACTACAGTTCAGAAGATTGTTTTGTCTCTTATGAACATTTATTTGATCAAAAATACTTAGTTACTATTTCAAATAATTTTCTATTTGAGCATTTTTTTTAATGTAATTTATTCCTGATGGCAAAGCTGATAGATATTGCAATAGATGCTATTTATACTAAGTGAAAATGACATATTTTCTTAGCGATTACATTAAGTGCAAATAGCTATAGGTTCTATTTACACAGTGAAAATAACAGTATTTTCTTTGGAATAAGTGGAAAAAGTAGTCTGATACTATTTGCACCTCAGTATTTTAGTTTATTATAAAACAGTATGCAATGACACATTGAGTGTAAATTATATATTTATTAAATAAATGCCACCTTATTGGGACAATAAATCCCACTACCCTTAACCCTACCCGACTAACACTTTATTATTAAATAACCGTTAGGCACTTTAATTCCACTTTTGACATATGTTCTTTATATTTATTGAAAATAAATGCCTTTCCAATCTGAAATGTGATGGGAAAAGGTAGAGGAAAGCGTTTGGCAAAAGGCAGATCGCTTCAAAAGTATCTGCTACGTGCCTTACTCCTTAAGCCACTGCGGCTGACAAGTCACAGGTGTTTTTTGTACTTTTGTCTGGGCCAGCCAGACATTGGTTGGCGGATTTAGTGTAAATAGCCTCTACCAACAAGATGGGATATTTGCACTTAGTGTAAATACAATAGACACTATGTTCTTGTTAATGTTATTATCAATGTTGAAAACCGTTGTGCTGCTCAATACTTTTGTTGAAACCTAATACATGTTTATTGATAAATTTAATGCGTCCTTGCTAAATAAAAATACTTCATTTGTTTTAATCACTTTTTTTCCCCTTCATTTTTTCTTTTCTTCTATGTTCTGGCTTTAATGTTTTACCACAAAACTACTTTTAGCATGTCATTTTTAGATCTCTTCAATTAACAAAATTTTTCCTTTCTTTCCTTGCGGACTTGTTTACTCAATGTGAGTATTTATCTTCCGATTGGCTACCAAGTTCACATTGACGGTAGCTGGTGTGATTGTTTTGGACAGTAGGATGTAAGTGTGGGCACTTATCTCATACACTGTGTTCAGCCTCCACAGTCTTCTCTGATGGATCTGATCGACCCGGTTCTCAAGGGCCCTGCCGATCAAGCTGGGGACCCATGGGGAGCAGGTGCTGCAGCCGCAGGCCCCGTCTCAGACCCCTGGCAGTCCTACGGTAATTACAGACACGCGCACAAACTAGGGCTGGACAATATAAATAAGATTGTAAATATCATGATGATTATAATGCACTTTTGGTTGGGCATTAGACTTGTTATACTATCCTTCCTGCTTTTGTCACCATTTTATATCTACATTTTGTAGTTCAAACATCTGCTTAACATCAGAAATCACAGTTTTAAACTAATTTGGTGCAAATATATAAATATTGAGATATGATGAAAATATATCGCCCAGCCCTTACATGAACTCTATTTTTAGTTTTATCATCTTGAAGGCACATCCACAACAATAGCTAGTTTCAAATGTAAACACCATTCATATACTGCTGTGATTTTTTTTGTATTTTTTTTTTTTATAACTTTCTCACCAGAATAATTTGCATAATAGATATGATACTAAGTTGAGGTAGATTTACATCAAATTTTGTCACATTTAAAAAAAAAAAACCTCAACGCTCAGGATGTGAAGACCACCTGTTAATCAAAAGCTCCCTATTACCCCCCCCCCCCCCCCAGGCTCTACTTCATAATGTTGTTTGTGCCTGTAGCTCTTCGTGGCAGCTCAGTAATGTAGCTATGCTGGTAGTTGTGAATTCCAGTGTGCACAAAACAAAAGAGACTCAGTATTCAGATCTGCACTGGTAGAGTGAGCACAGAGTCTGTAAAGGGGTTCCTCTTCGAACAGCCCGGTTCTCTTAATCTCTTGCAAATGTTCTGAAAATGAAGCCAGACTAATGTCATGAAGCGAACGGAGAGAAGGTCTGAGGCAGGTGTACGTGTCTTCTGGAAGAGGAAACGGCAAAAACTGTGACTGCATATTTCATTAGTGGGTCACCTTCACTCCCATTTAACTTGCATCACCTGTCACACCCATTTTTAAAATATAATTTCCCTGGTTGTTTTTGCTGTTTTTGATTTGAATTAAATAGGTGCAAATGACTTAAACACAGCATGAAATGGAAATTCACCTTATTTATTTTCTAAATGCATCTTATTGTGAATGAATCATCCCTGCATTCTTTTTTTTTGGTAACTTTTAATTTAATTTTCACTTGTAACTACTTCAGTTACATTGCGACTTGTCTCATCAGGGTTTTTTTTTTCTTTATTTATTCTTAAAAGAGTGTCCGACTAGGATATTGGCAGTGATTTTTCATCGTAGTTTTTACTTGTTGTCAGTTACCTAACATCTGTGTGTATCTTCCAGGTGCCACCCCTAAGCCAGCTGCTCCTGTGGATCCCTGGGGTCTTCCCAGTGCCTCTTCCTCAGTCACTCCTCTGAAGAGCAGTGACCCCTGGGGGTCGACCCCAGCTCCTGCAGCTGCTGATCCCTGGGGCCCAATGCCTGCCACCCGCCCGAAAGCTCCTGCCACAGGTGAGCTCTGAAAGCTTAAGTTCAAAATATATTTCTGTTACATTAGGAAATAAGGCCGCTCTCTTATTTTAAATTCATAGATCTTTTTAATGTCTTGTATAAGTTGAAGGCTTTCTTTCTTTTTTTTTAATCCCAACCATCTCTCATTTCCCTCAGTCAGTAGCTTTGATCTTTTTTCCGCACCAAATGGTACTTCCAGGGAGGACCTCTCTGAGTTTGATAGTCTTCGCTCCTCAGCACTGACGGGTAAATGCTGACCATTTCTACTAATTAAGTTTACTAGGAATGCACTGAAATTTCGATTACCAAAAGTTTTCGGTTGAAATTGCTATTATTTTAGTTAGTAAGGATATGGTTTCTCAAATCTAAAATCTTTAGTCTGTGCCGTTTTCTGTTGATGTGCAGCGTGAAAAAAACCTGCCATTCAATAATCGCTAAATGCTTTGTTATTTTTAATATGAAGCAAATTTTCAACTTTAAAATTCTGTTGATTTTATTATGAAATTCAAACAATAAATGTGGTTTTGCCACTGTTTAATACTCAAGCGGCAGCACTGATCAAGTGCACATGAACCGATCATCTCATCTCCTCTTTACTACTAGTTACAGCACAAAATAATTATGGGTGAACACCAGAAGGTATGTTGAAAGAACATTACAGCTTACAGAAATTAATCCTGTCTCATGTATCTGCTCAATTAGTATTTCAATAGAGAAAGACGTCAATAAAACAACTTGTAGGCTGTACAATGTCACTTAATTTTACATTCACTTCAAGAAAGCTATTCAATGTCCATAAACTCATTAGATTGCTAGAAAAAATAACTCTAAAGAAGAGCATTTCTGAAGTTTCGGATTCAGACGAGAATTTTAATTTCGATGCATCCCTATAGTTTACTAGTTAAAAGAAGGGTTGTCTCTTGTTGGGAATGACATGAGGATTTGATGTTTTTCGCAGGTGATGGTCGAGGAAGCTCTGCCTTGCCATCGCAGACCAGCTCGTCTGTAGGCTCTGATCTGTTTGACTTACCGAGCGGCCCAACCAGAAAAACTCCAGAGTCTTTCCTGGGTCCCAACGCCGCTCTTGTCAACCTAGACTCTCTGGTCAGCAAGCCTCTCCAGCAGGCTCCAATCTCCAACCCCTTCCTTGCTGGAGGTACCCTTCACCAATAACATGTTTTCTTAATGGTTTAAGAAAAGTCTTAATTGTTTTGAGAGGTCTTAAATTCATCATATCATTAATCGTGATACTGGGTGTATGTATATATTTCACAATAAGAGTCCCAGTTTATTTAAGTCTTATTTCTAGTTTTTCATGTTTTTTTTCTGTTTATTATAGATATTTTGCATACACAAACATATTCCGTATATAGGTTTTACTAGTATTGCAATAATCTGTCTATCTTTAAACACATTATTATTGTATCAACAAAATCTAATAATGCCTCGACCTCTAATTCCTTCGAGTATGTATTGATATATTGGTACATAAACCAAATTCATTACATATTGGATAAAACCTGACTTGCATATTTTAAAATTGCTTTTAAACTACCTGTTTTGGTAATAAGACGTAGAAATTCCTTGTTGAGCAGCCTGTTTAACGAAGTAAAAGTTTTTGATGTGCATGATTTATTTTGAGACCGTACTGATTTGTTCTAAATAGACATTTTATTTGTGCAGGTCTTGATCCTTAAATTTGTATTTTAAAAGCCCTTGTTTAGCAACGAGCTCACCTGCATCTCCCACTGGTTTAGTTTCAGCCTCAGGAGCAGCTTCGGCTCCTGCGCTTGTGACTGCAGCTCAAGTCAACCCCTTCCAGGTGAACCAGCCACAGCCGCCCACCCTCAACCAGATGAGAGTCAGTCCCATGATGGGCCTAAGTGGGCAGGGCTTCAACAGCATTGCCCAGAGGAGCAACGAGCCCTTGCCTCTCTCCTCATTGCCCCCAGCCGGCTCCATCTCCATGGTACCTGTGACCGGTATGGTTCCTCTTGGGCCTGTGGGCCAAATGATGCCAAGCATGGGGATCCCAGCATCCATGTCCATGCCCCAGCCGCTCATGACCGGAGGGCTGCCGCCCACAGGAGCAGCAACACAAGCCGGCGGCACAACCAACCCCTTCTTATTGTGAGGAACAACATAGGCTGCCTCCACGAAACCCACTCAAATCTCTCTCCCATCCCTGTCTCTATGGTATAGACAACATAGTCGGTTGTGTTCCCCTAAAACCGGTGTGCTATTTTGAGACTTTTGGGAGTAGCAGTGGTGTTTACAGGTTTTACACTGGCAGGTGATTCCCTTCCTCTCCTGTCAGAGATTGGTACCATACAGCGATTTGGTATTCTTTTCTAAATTTCCTCGAAAGAAACCATCAGCGATACAGCGTCTAGGAGATTTTCCTCTCCCGTTCAAAGGGGTCCCGTTTTTAACTTCTTATTGATGGCTTACTTTTCTTATCAGAGGCTTAAAACTAGGAGTACTGGTTTGTCTTAATTTTTCTAATTTCTAATCTTTTGAGCAGCGTGCTAGATAAAGCTCTAACCCTTTTAATCCAAGCAGCCTGTACGTTCTACGCAGTGCATATACACTATGTGTATTTACAGTACGCTTAAGTAGACAGTTTAGAGGACTCTATCAGTTTACATGGAAATGATTTTGATGTTCCAAGCAGGGATTTTGCACATGCTCTGATCTATCTTCCTTTGACTGTTTGCCCACCGTTAGTCCTTAGCGCGAGAAGTGATGGGAAACCGTTCATTAAGACACGAGCAAATCTGAGGACTAGGAGAGAGAGTCTGAACTGCATGAGTGAATGGTTTTAAACCTGATGCATTGAAAGATGAACTTCATACTGAAGTGGAGAGTTGTTCTTTCTTCCTTTTCTTTTTTTAATGCATGACAGGGAGTTGGTTTGCATATCATAATACGGCTCAACTTTTATACTGAAGCCTGTTTTTTACTGCTTTACAATCCCAAGACATTGTTTATTGGGTGAATGGGTTCTTTCAATTCAGTACGGCTCACTATTTGCACAGCTCCATATTTCCACAGCTAATCGATACTAATGATTTGAATTCATCCGCTTAGCTTCTTTGAGTATCCAGCAACCTGAAATGTGATCATTTCAGTAACGTTTTTTTAATTTATGTGTGCGCGCTTGGATGGAGAAAAGGGAAACGGGAGGTAATTTGTGTTTATCTTCATCAGGTCCTAATGCATCTTACTGTTATAACCAACAGCTGTATCACTAATCACTGCTTCCGTTGGAGAAAAGTATATCAAAGCTTGTTGTTAAAAAAAATCCTCTGTTCTGTATGGAAAGCTAACTTCCTTAGTGTTACGAGAATGAGCAGAGATGCTAAGACAGGTCATAGTGTGGGAGGGATGGATTGTATGATGTATTTTGTAGGGTTGTCTTTGTTGTTGAATATGTGGTGTAAATGTATGTTTGGGGTCAAATGCATCTTTCTGCAGCTAGGGCCCTGTGGTTCAATTGCATTGTTCTGTATTCCAATAATGAGTTTATTTTGGCCACGGTTTTGTCAATACATGAGACTTAAACTAGACTACGAATCGTTTGATATCACAATTAGCGATCGATTTAAAGCAAGAACGCCTAGACTTAGGTGTGTCGTGTGGCTTGCTGTCTACACTTTTTAATTCAACCAGTTAAGCACAAAATGGCAACATCTGCCACCGAATAGTAGTTACCAAAGTGACTTTGCTTGTCCTTTTTAAATGCAGAGCTGAACTGACTACACATTTATCTATCTTCAGTTGTTCCCATATTATTATCATCAATATTACTGCTTTTGTTTTCTCTATTACTAGAGTATGGACTCTGCGGTTTCTCTCATCTGTGAGCTAGCGACCTCTGCTGGAAATATTGTGGTAGTACTGGCCATGTGCAGCCTTGTAGCAGAGCCTGGGTGTGATGGTAAATAATCTGCAGGCATACTCAGGCATTTTTAGGGGTGGTTGTGGCTAAGAGAGCTTTAAAATGTATGTAATGCGCTTTTGATGGAAACGATGGTTTAAGCAGGCTCTAATCCTGCTAAACAAGACTCCCTGCTAGTGAACATCACTGTACTCGATTATGCAGACTAGTTTGACTTTTGAATCCATACGATATCTTGCTCATTTAGTCTCGGCCATCTTGTTTTGCTGTTACCGTGTATCACTCGTTCTTCTGTTATTATGTACTCATTATGCATTTATTGTGGAGGACTAACCTTGTGAACATGCATAACATTTTATTTTTCCATGTTGTTGTGTCTGTGTATTTACCAAACTGTCTCATATTACTGGGAGCAGGCTGCTTTTTATGGATATGTGCTCAACTTGTTGGCATTATAACTGTATAATATAATTTATCATCTGTTCTATTGTAACATATTGTTGTGTACCTTATTTCTGTGTAATGGGTTTGTAGGAAAGTCACAGGAAGAGTGATTGTTTTATTTCCATCTAAACCACAGCAATTGATAAAGGACCTGTAGCTGCAGTGGTAAAACAAATAAATTGTATCAATGACTTTTGATCTGTCTCTTCATGCTGTTGGTAAACACGCCAATATCACATCCTGTTATGGTGCCGGACGCAGTGTTATTTTAGTATTGAGATGCTACAAAAAAAAAATTGTTGTATTTTGAACTAGTATATTTCTTATTAATTTAATAGTTTTTCAGTTTTGTTTATTTTTGTAAATCAAGTTAGCAAAATGAAAATGAGGACTAACTGATTTTTTTTTTTTTTTTTTTTCAGTTTATCTCAGATAGCCTTATTAGGGCCGAGCACCGATGGTGTGAGGACCCTCTTGGAATTGCTCTGTTTATGTTTATTGTTTTTTAAGTAACAAAAATGGTAAAGGTGCTATTATGCACTTTAAGTATTGATTTTGTTTTTGGGGAAAACACATTCTTTTTCACACATTTTACATTATTACATCTCTCTCTCCAGTCTGGTTGAACGCATCGTTTTGATGAAGTCCCTCTTTCCCGAAATACGAAATGTGCTGTGATTGGTTAGCTGGCCCAGTGTGATTGGCAACGCTTAGGCATGTTCGGGAAATGTCCCGCCACTTCATAACCGCGCGTTCTTCTCTAGTGTAAAGGTGAGTTAAGGATGGCGTCAATTTCAAACCAATTCGAATCCGATTCAGACTGACAATGTTAATGAACGAGGATCGTACTGAACGGATTTCAATGTTTCAAAGTGGTATGTTTTTTGTATTTTTCTTTTGGATATGTTATCCACCATTTAATCATTTGTCAGAAAACTATAGTGATACAAACCGTAGTCAATCACAAAATCATGGTAATTTTCCTAGGGGGCGATGAACAAGAGCTAAAGTAAACACTACGTCAATACTATAATGTTTGTTAGCAGGCTAACTAAACTTAAATAAGTTCTTTCTCGTTTAACGTCATTTAAATAAACGAATATCGAATGCAATGTTTTTGAAGAATCCCCATCCTTAAGATGACATCTGCTGATTGGAATATCACTTGGGTGTGCAAATTAAGGACAAGCAGTTATTTCAGTCAGAAATGGTTATATTCTAGACAAACAAAACCAGATCAGTTTATTTAAAAACATACAAAGCTTTATTAAACAATATAACATGTAGTTCTAAGGCAGCTACAAAACTAACTGAATAAAGCAACTAAGATACAAAAAAAGATCCTTAAGGTTATCAAAGCTGTTGCGGTGTTCTTGCAGGTGAATGCTCTATTGATGTCGTGTCATAACCCAGCTTCTTCATGTCCTTAGTCACAATATTGAACTGTAGCGTGACACAACCTTGTGAGCGCACCCTTGTGACTGCAAATAAATAAAACTGCATCAGTTATGGCTCATAATTACACGTTTGCAGAAGAACAATTTTTGAAGACTCGCTATAAGAGATGGTCAACATCTACTGCAAGGTTTCATTTTAAGTCAAAGGTTAAATGAAAGTTTACCATCTCTTCCCTCTCCTTGAGCAACAACCTTGGGATCTGTGAACTCTGGACGCCTTCCCATCAGCCAACTGAGTACAAGATAAAACATGTTTGATACAGGGCCTATCATGCAAATCAATATTTTCAAGTTACAATGTACTTGCTCATTTGAAACTGTCATACAAGTTGAACATTTAAGTAAAACAACTTGAATTCATATCAATTCTTGAGGACAAAAGGCAGCAAGAAATTAAATTCAGATCACAACCCTAAGCTGGTGCATAATAAATTGGGTAATTTAAAATGTTGCCATACGTCTGCATTTAAATGTGTGTAAAACACTGAGCAGTAAATTAAAAATATGTGAGAAATTAGTTATGACCTTGTGAACTTCTGCAGTCGTGATGTAGACTCCGGAACAAACATAGGAATGGTCTTGGTGTGTCTGGAACAGAGATCATTCACATGTAGGCTAATCATACATTTCAGACACATCTCAAGCATGCTGGCTGCTTTTGTCACATTATGACACCACAATCTCAGAGTGACTCACTTTCCAGGTGTAAACGGGATGTGCACTGCTCCATAACCTCTTACAATATCATTTCCAAAGGCGTCGGGGCCATACACACTAACTACAATCTGGGGCCCTGGAGAAAAAGAAAAGATGAACAGATATATATATATATACAGGTCCTTCTAAAAAAATTAGTATATTGTGATAAAGTTCATTATTTTCCATAATGTAATGATAAAATTAAACTTTCATATATTTTAGATTCATTGCACACCAGCTGAAATATTTCAGGTCTTTTATTGTTTTAATACTGATGATTTTAGCATACAGCTCATGAAAACCCCAAATTCCTATCTCAAAAAAATTTGCATATCATGAAAAGGTTCTCTAAACGAGCTATTAACCTAATCATCTGAAACAACTAATTAACTCTAAACACCTACAAAAGATTCCTGAGGCTTTTAAAAACTCCCAGTCTGTTTCATTACTCAAAACCGCAATCATGAGTAAGACTGCCGACCTGACTGCTGTCCAGAAGGCCATCATTGACACCCTCAAGCAAGAGGGTAAGACACAGAAATACATTTCTGAACAAATAGGCTGTTCCCAGAGTGCTGTATCAAGGCACCTCAGTGGGAAGTCTGTGTGAAGGAAAAAGTGTGGCGAAAAACGTTGCACAACGAGAAGAGGTGACCGGACCCTGAGGAAGATTGTGGAGAAGGACCGATTCCAGACCTTGGGGGACCTGCGGAAGCAGTGGACTGAGTCTGGAGTAGAAACATCCAGAGCCACCGTGCACAGGCGTGTGCAGGAAATGGGCTACAGGTGCCGCATTCCCCAGGTCAAGCCACTTTTGAACCAGAAACAGCGGCAGAAGCGCCTGACCTGGGCTACAGAGAAGCAGCACTGGACTGTTGCTCAGTGGTCCAAAGTACTTTTTTCGGATGAAAGCAAATTTTGCATGTCATTTGGAAATCAAGGTGCCAGAGTCTGGAGGAAGACTGGGGAGAAGGAAATGCCATAATGCCTGAAGTCCAGTGTCAAGTACCCACAGTCAGTGATGGTCTGGGGTGCCGTGTCAGCTGCTGGTGTTGGTCCACTGTGTTTTATCAAGGGCAGGGTCAATGCAGCTATCAGGAGATTTTGGAGCACTTCATGCTTCCATCTGCTGAAAAGCTTTATGGAGATGAAGATTTCATTTTTCAGCACGACCTGGCACCTGCTCACAGTGCCAAAACCTTGATGCCGCAGTGGATAAGACACATGCCTTTGGTGTGAGAGACCCGGGTTCGAATCCACTGTGAGACACCAATGTGTCCCTGAGCAAGACACTTAACCCCTAGTTGCTCCAGAGGCGTGCGACCTCTGACATATATAGCAATTGTAAGTCGCTTTGGATAAAAGCGTCAGCTAAATGAATCATGTAAAAAATGTAAATGAACATAATTATTTGAAGGTTGACTTTTTTTAGTATTTAAAAAACACTACTTTTATTGGTCGGATGAAATATGCTAATTTTTTGAGACAGGAATTTCGGGTTTTCATAAGCTGTATGCCAAAATCATCAGTATTAAAACAATAAAAGACCTGAAATATTTCAGTTGGTGTGCAATTAATCTAAAATATATGAAACTTTAATTTTTATCATTACATTATGGGAAATAATGAACTTTATAACAATATGCTAATTTTTTGAGAAGGACCTGTATATTACACAGCTTACCTGAGATTTTGATGCATATAGTGATCACAATTAAGCTGCATTACAATATGTGACAGCAAATTTTGTGCCGATCTTCAGACTAATATTCCTCCCTACAATGCAAGCATATTATTCTGACTCAACCAAAACAAGGTGCACTTACAGCCAAATGGGTTCGTGCTTTTGAATGTGATGTCCAATGGAAAATTCCACACCAAACTCTGAGATCCTCTACCTTTTGATGTTATTTGAGAAATGCCCTCTTCCAAGCCCTGGGAAAAGACAAACTTGTTGTTGAATATGAGAATAATACAAAAGCTTTTATATCACGTCACAAAAGAAGAGTAGTGGTGACTAAAGCCGTAAAAGTCGTCACTACTTTATTAAAATGACAATTAATTAGTATTATATGACATATTATTATCATTATTCAAGTTACATTAAATGATGAATATATTACATGTTCATATATAAATGTTATAGCCCTGATTTCCGTTACTGTAAGACAAAAGGAAGTAAAGCAGGTTGACGTCACTCACTGATGTGGGCGCCCAGTCGTGTCCATAAACAAAACAATACTTGCAGTACAGATCATCATATTCTGGGAACTTTAGACAAAACACGACATGTAATTAATCAAATTATCCCACGTTAACGATAGGATTCTCACAGAGTTTACTGCATCAAACTCGGTCTCTATAAATCACTGTTAACTTACATCAGCTGCTTCGATTTGCCCGTTGATCATGAGAAGAAAAACAGCTGGATTGTTTAAGGTCATTTTTACATCATTAACACTCTGGAAAACATTTAAATTACACCAAACGACCCTCGCTGCATTGAAATATCAGGTTAGCTGTAAATTAATGGATTCCCGTTGTCAACAGATCTCTGGCTGCTATAGACGCTTTCAGTACGGCAGGCAATAAGGTTCAAAATTGCTAGACAAAACGCGTTTGTAAATTGCTTTTCCACTAGGTGGTTGTCGTGGACATGAAATTGGGGCCGCGTCCGAAATCGCATAGCCTACTCTCTTGACCTGCTTGTTTTGAACAAGTCATTACTTAACGACAGCAAAAAAACAAAAAAAAGCTTATAGTATGATTGTCTGTAGTATGAATGTAATCCAGAAGTAACCTACTGCATTAGATTTTTTGTCATAACGATGTTACGTCGCTTCACGGTCATTCGCAAATCCTCTCCCGTGGCCTCATGGATAGCAAATGTCCATTCCTCGCCGGAAGAAGGCTAGTAGGTCATCTTGGTACTTTTGGCATACTCTTTAATGAGTACTTTGAATTTGGACATAGGCTACTTCTTTTGTCACACGTCACCATGTAGTAGGTAGTAGGGAAGTTTGCGATTCCGGATGCAGCTAGGGCCTATATAGGAGTAGGGAAGTAGACCTATGCTATTTCGAATGCATGAAAAATGCACTTTCCGGTTTTATGGTTAAAGATTTCCGAAACTAGCTCTTTCTCTCAAGAGAATAATTTATTTACATGATAAACATGGGGTAATATTTCCAGAGCAAAAATAAACATTCCACATTCATAGATGCATTACAAGCCAAAATGATGGGCACACACAACTTCATTTGATTGTTTTCCACACAAAAACTACATAGGCCTATAAAGACAGAAATGTTAAATTATTTAAATAATTGGTTTCTATAATTACAGCATTAGGTCAAGAGATTTCTAACCATTACATTATTTCGGTTGCCAGATCTGTCTGTGTCTGCTAATATATCTAGTGTAAATTCCAACAGCAGCTAAAATAATAAACCAACCAACCAATGGCAAATCACTGTTTTCTCACCTGAGCAAAATGGATAACCATCTCAAGCAATAAACCCCTCTGCCCTTACATGATCTGGGTAAGCAAGTAGGCTACTAAATTACTCTTTCGCCCTCTCTGTTGATTGAAAATTCACTCTGCACTTTTTTTGCACTCTGCACTCACATTTTCCCTTGTGCAAAGCTCTCAGCTTTAGGGAAGCTGAGGTGAGGCCGCATTACAGACACAGAGACCGTGACACTGGAAAACAAAGAGATATATCCATTAAATAAAGCAAAAATGGAAAAGTCCCAGTGAGACAACATGTTACGCAGAGAATCAAAATACAAATCCATGGATTTAATTTAGGGCTCAGTCCTTTGTTTTAGTTCTACACCCCAGTAAACTCTGATTCAAGCTTTTTTTAACCTAGACAAAGACCTGCTTGTGACTTTTTGGCCCTACAATGTCCCAGTTTGAGCTGTCCTCATCTGTTGCCAATTTTCCCCTCTCTGGGACTAGGTCTTTGACATAAAGTCACTATTTATAGCAATAGACTTCTGTACTACTTAGAAGTCCTCTACGGGACCTATGTCTCTCTTTTTTAGCACTGAAATAAAGAGTCATTTCTGTGGGGCATGTTTTTTTTTCAATCCCAACCCATGTGGCTTTTAGGTTGAGCCTATTGTTCTTGTCCTCCATTAATAACATAGCACAAATGCTTAGTTGTGAAATATCTGTTCCTCAGATCTCAACATTATGTGAATAGCTATGTCTATCTGATTTTTTTGGTTGACCTTTGCTAGTGTCACCCAAACATTCACCAACTGTCCACACCGTAGCAAATGTCATGGAAATGTCATGTGCCCTGGGCGGGTTTGGTTGGTGGTCCGAAAGATGATCTTGTGTTTTCTTAAAGACAAGAGATCTCCATTGTGTAGTCTTGAAAGAGCTTATAATAGCATGGGTTCATCCAGTTTATGGGTCAGTAACATGGCACTTTTGTAATGTTGTAAAAAAAAAAAAAAAATAGTAATTTGTTAAACCGTCTTTGTTAGAACTTATTAACCTAAAAAAAAAAAAAAAAAAATTAGGAAGATTCAGATAGATGTATTCAAGGTATTAAATATATTAGTGAAGTCTCTGACCTGCATCTGAAAATACCAGGTTACTCTTTCTATGAGTGTCTTTGAAATGCTCAGCTGAGACACAACCTGAATGTACGTCATGTAAAATTGTTATCGATTTATATCCTTTCCTCCAAACTCCAATCATGGTCAGAAAGCAGAGTGCCATTTATTATGAAGTCTGATCATTAATATTGCCTCTCCATTAGCTGGAGTGCAGCTCTGTGACAGCATAATGGCCCGTGTCAGACAGATGAGGGGGTCACCAGATCTGCACGTGTCAAATTACAGCAGCCCACTCTTGTGGCATGCAGGGATCAGGGCTCTTTCATTGCGACCACTCCCTAATTTTGCGTGAAGGATAAATCTTCCCCACCCAGGCACTTAGAGGTTTTCCATTTGATAAATAATAAAATAATGAATTTTCTTTTAGGAGCACATAAATGTTTTTTTCCTTGGGCATTACCGTAACTGATGTTTACTGATTTTCTCGGATTGATATGAAATAAGACAGGAAATATAACAGGAAGGAAAAGAACTTATAAAAAAAAAAGTTTGAGGTCATTAAGGTTTTTTAAAGTAAATGTATAGTTTTTTATTTAATTTAGCAAGGGTGCATTAAATTGATCAGAAGTGACAGTAAAGACATTTATAATTTTACATTTCTATTTCAAATGTTTTCAACATTGATAATAATAAGAAATATTAATTGAGCAGCAAATCAGAATATTAGAACGATTCTAAAGGATCATGTGACACTGAAGACTGGAGTAAGGATGCTGAAAAATCAGCTTTGCCATCAGGAAAAAAAAAAAACATTTTAAAATATATTAAAATAGATATGTTATTTTAAACTGTAGTAATTTTTCACAATATTACTATTTCTTCTGTATTTTTAGTAAATAAATGTAGCTTTGGTGAGCATAAGTGACTTTGTGTACGTTTGCTTCATTCAGTAGTTTGGAAAGGTTGTAGACCACTTGAACAGTAAAAATGAAATGGTTTTGTGCTTTTGTTCTGCTAGTTTTACATTAATGTGCCCATTTGGTCCACTATTGGATGTAACACTTGTGTATAGTTGTATTATTGATGTGATTACTTGATTTATGCCATTTTGTCAAATGTACACGCTTTCAGAGTGACTATTCAAGCTCTCACCCACTAAGGAGAAGATCCGAGACAGCAGGGACAATTTTGTGACGATGATTATGACATTTCCAATCATTGCTAAACTTGCAAGAGACGCAGATAAATTCTGTAATTATTTTGTTTGCTTTGTAGGAACTGTCTGCAACAAGAGAAGTGGACTGACCATGAACATGACCTGTCTACCATTTAACACTATGAAGAAAGATGTTGAGTGATTTGAAGGTAAGGGAAGCTCATTTGCTGAGGGCGAGGCCTCTGACTCTACAGATGGTCGTGACCTCGTTTTACTTATGTCCGTTTAAATTAAACCCTGATCTGTGAATTTATGTTCCATCCCTTATGGTATTTAATTTATGTTTGACCTACCGTGCCACTGCCCAGAAGCTTATATGACCTTAGAATTACTTGAATAATTTATGGGCAGTAAAAAGTGATGATATATGTTCTCAGTATTGATTAGTATCTGAGCTTAACCTCAGGTCACTGATCACTAATGACATCATAGTTGGGTGCTTTGCTCTAATGTGTGAGGGTTATATTTAAATTTTAATCAGAATTTTCACTAAATAAAAGCCACGTTAAAAATATGTTATTTGCAATATAATGGGCAGGCTTGCTCTCCTTGTAATCCTTATGGGGCTGCAATATAACTTTAAAAAAAATAATTTAATTATATCTTATTTCATTAAAAATATTTATACATATTTATTGAATAAAATTATTATTCATATTTCTAACAATAATACAAATGTAAAGAAAATAACATTTTTTAAATTAGAAGCAATTATGACAGATAATAAATAAATATATTTAATTTAATATTATTGTTATTATTATTATTATATATGCACATTGGTAGCTAAGTATACTATATAATTTACATTATTAGAATTAATATTAAATAAATATTATGCATATAGTGTACATTATTTAGTTATATACACAGTAAGATAATATTACAATTATAATAAAATAATATGCAAATATGTATAATATTTATTTAACATACAGAATGTTTTAATAATAATTATTATTATTGTTGTTGTTGTTTTGTATATTTACATTATGATAAAAAGCAGTTGGAGGTGTATCGATAAATATTTGTAAATATTGAAAGCCTGCTTAAGAATAAACATTACTGCAAAACATTTTTAACTCTAAAGAATAAGTGTATAATATAAGAAATGGTAGGCAGAATCCCATAGGCGATGAAATCTATATTTCAGGAGCTGCAGAGCCTGCACCGAACATGGCCTGCCTACTTTGAAGCCTGGTTTCATTGAGGGAAAGTCCGCTTTGTGGCTGGTTTTTCTCTGCTCTCAGACAGGTCTCTATACTTATTCCAGTTTTGAACACTGTGTACGCTGCGCTAGCCGCTATTAAGCATTCTACAGTGAAGTGCTGGCATGAGATGGAGTTTGTGAGACTCACAAACAGACCGCTCTGCAGCATTTTGTCTTTGTTAGATAAGACCTCTGAAAAGGATCTGAAAAAGAAAACGAATCTCTGCAACCCTAATCTGAATTGCGAACCCTGGTTTGGTAAAGAACCGGATCATTTACTGTACTATGGCGGGCGGCAGAATGCATTGTTTTTGTGTGTCTTTGTGTGTGTGTGTCTCACAGCAATAATGCATTCAGCAGAGTCCCTGGTGAAAACAAACACTGTCAGCATCTACCGCTCTCCTCTCCTCCACACCTCACGCTGTTACTGAAAAGCCACTGCAAACAAATCCATCTCTTGCTCAGTGTTTATCTCCACTATAGTACCTGGACTCAGCTGCGGTTCATTCATTTTGCGGTGGTGTTTACAACAGTGGCTTTAATGTGTATTTCTTTTATTGTTGAAGCACGAGTTAAACAATCCTATTGAAGATCCATGAAAAGGGTTGTGTAGCTATCAGCATGAAAACAGCATTGAATAAAGATGAAAATTAAACAATGCGGGGAGCTTTTACTTTGAGAGTAAATATCTTTGTGAAAATCCAAATAAACGAAGCAACATTTATCTCTATGAATGATTGCATCTAAATTTTACAGAACTAAATCCAAGACACACGCCATTACAAATACAACGATCACCTCTAAAGGGGACAATCTCATTAGCCCTGAAATGAAAGTGATTGGAATTCCTTTGAAAATTTTAATTTGCAAGTGGAATGGTTACATAACAGATCTAATTCATACAGCGAGTATAACAGGGTCCAAGCTTTGACACGTCCAGATCCTGGCAGAAAAGAACATGGAGGCAGGTGAGTCTAGAGGAAGGGGTGGGTGTTTTAATGCTATAGAGTTTTGATTGAATATTGCGGTATGACTCATGTGACTATTATTTCAAAGATTTCATTCACAGTTGTATATTCGCTGAGTGTGATGAAGAGAGTTGGAGGCTGCCAAGCAGCAGTGTCTGGGCCTTGTGAAAAGGAATCGCAGTTGACAAAGGAAATCAATCTCTGTGCCTTGTATATGTCATAACTCTCACATTTCTTCAGTTCTGCAAGTAAAACCTGGTGACCTTGGTCATCTGTTAAAGGGATAGTTCATCCAAAAATGAAAATTCACCCTCATGTCAAACCTGTATGACTTCATTCCTTCTGTTTAACACTAATATAATCTACTACTAAGGGAAAAAAATTCAGTTTTATTTCTTTATTTTGCCTGTACAATTTTAAATCAACATTGGACGCCACTGACTTCACTTGTTTCAACAATTTTCTGTTTAACTGTTTCAATTCACTGTTCAAATTATGGTTTTCCATTTGAAGGAAATTATGTTGCATGTGATGCGTGGCCAACTGGCCATTTATCCCCTCCCCTTCCGTGACAATTACGAAAACTACAGCTGTGCCCCAATTCAGAGGCTACATCCTTCGAAGGGTGAACTCAAAGGCCGATTGCGTCACCGTGGCGCGACGAAGGCTGCCCAATTCGAAGACTCCTCCAAATGCATTCTTCGTTTCCCGTAAATGAAGGATACAACAGATTGGTCCTTCGCGGCCTTGCCTACCCCAGAATTTACTCTTCCAGTGACGACAGGATTTTTTTGAGAGACATTGCCGAATTACACTTTTAAATATAAGTATTGGGTTCCAGCTTACTTAAATATCTAATGATACAAATGTAAAAATGAAAAAAAAAACCTTTAAAACGGTTGAAATGCTGGCATATCTTAATAAGATTTGATTATTTATAGCTCATACTCTTTTATTATGTACATAAATGGACCAAGGTGAACAGATTTAGACAGGTTGTGAACCCTGTTTTGTTTTCAAAAATATAACTTTTAAAAAAGTCCAGTGCAAACATTACAGCCAGCCGCTCGTCAACTCCAGAGGCTAGACCGTCCCATTTAACAACATTTTAACTCACTCCAACCTTTGTGGCCTTCGGAGGAGTGGCCTTTGAAGTCTGCGTCCTACAAAGGATGCAGCCTCTGAACTGAGATGTAGGATATGACTATTGGGCGTTGTGCCGTGTTCCTCAAAGTGCACTAAACCTTGCTCCGTACTTTCAATAGAGAGACAAAAATCTCTTAACAGATGAACAGAAGTCTATTTTTGCTTGGAATGACATGAAAGATGACAGAATTTGTGAGGTGAACTATCCCTTTAATATCTCTGCTTAGCACCCCACTAAGTGAAGGAATTATGCAAATATGCAAATCAGGTGATGTAAGAAACACGTCCCCCAAATTTTTTTTAATTGTAATTTATTGCATGGTCCAATTCCTGATCTTGCGGGTTGGTTCTGAGCGTGAGGTTGCAAATCTATAATGAGCTAAATTAGCATATAAGGGAGGCATGTTTGTGTTGAAAAAAAAAGACAATTACTTAATTTAAATATTAATGGCGCAACACTATTTCTACACACTCGCTTTTCGTTAAACTGAATTGTGGGTGGTTATAGAATAAGATGCAATGCTTCACTTTTAGATGCATCAAAGTCCCCCTCCAGCACATAATCATTTTATATATTTAATTATTTAATTATTATTTTGTTTTATGTTTGAGTGTAATTTTGTTATAGCACAAAGAAAAGCATTGTAAAACGATGAATTTAAGAATCCTTTAGAATCATGTTGAAACCTTTGACAAGCTGCACCGAACAAACACACAAGTTTGTAATCCTATTACGACTACCTAATTAAGATTCATTAACTAGTTAGTATTCATGAGCTAAGCTAATAAAGTTTTTAATGTCACCTTTCAGATCTTTTTTTTTTTTTTTTTTTACTTTCACTAACAGTTCAGTGAATTTGCCCCTAAGGCTTTTTCTTGTCTTTTTGCATCATAACAGGAAGTGAAGCGAATGCCACATATTCACATCTGTTAATGTTGTGGTTTGGGAGAAAAACATGCCTGATGTGTATGTCTTTGTTGGATTTTAAGGTCCTCTCATGGGAAGAGCGAACAAGTGTGACGAACCATACTTGCCTGCTGTCTTTGCCACTTTCTCTGATGCGTATTTCAGGTGGGATTTAAGCAACACTTCTGATATTCGAGATTCAATAGAGGCTAATCTTAAGGGTAGAGAGATTTAAAACGCCTGTGTGATCGCTGATCTAGAGCGCCAGTGTTTTCATAGCACCAGGTTCCATTACAGAGAGGATGTTAATGCTTTCATACAGAACCGTCTTGTTGCATAGCAACTAACTTATCAGACTACCCCCAACCTCCCATTCCCATGCTAGCTCTACTACAACCTGAAAAAAATTTTCACCAAGAGATTTTCTTTAAAGAGAAGAATTGAATGTCATTTGCTACACACATTTCAGTGGGAAAGAAAACAAAATGTGGGTCGAACTTGGCAATGGCTTTTCCCCCACTGAATCCATCAGAGTCCACTTCACAGCATTTCACAGGAAATGCCAATAAGCGTCTGCGTGGATACCTCTGCAGTACAGAAAGACAGAGAGAGCAGAAAAAGAGGAAATCAACCATTTCAAATTGTAGCTGATAAGAAAAAATGCTTCTCTTTTTGCCATGACCTAGCGCTAAACCGATATAAAAAACAAAAACCTTCCAGATATTAATTCACTTTGCATTTGCTGAGATTCTCAGTGGAACATCAGCGCTATGAATTCTGCATGTTGGGATAATCAGCATTGCTCTGTCATACTCCTTTCCTCCCCCTCCATGGCCTAATTTGGAAATATATCCTCTGCACTCTACCTTCATTTTCTAAGCAACTGCAGTACACCAGCACATCGTATGTTAATACGGTTCTCGTTGAGCTTCAGGTCTACAGGGGTTACGCTCCTCGTGTTTGTGTAGCGTACTGCAACTCTGCACCACTTTAACTGCTGTTTTAAATCAGACAAGGCATTTGTACCCTTCACCTCCTTTTGGCAAACTGGTTTTGTTACTCAGCCCAGCATGTTCAGGAATGGAATGAAGAAAAATTCCTCTCTGCCAACTGAAATACATCCAATATACGGCTTGGTTTTAGTTTTAACCTCCCAAGTACAATTCGGAAGTGTAGTAAAGACAGAGTGCTTTCCTAGAGTTGTATATTGCTTCAAGGGCATGGTGTAGTTTACTGGTTAAAGTTCTGGGTTTAAAACCCACAAGGGACAATCCATGAAATTATCATCATGTGCCATTGAGCAAGACACCCAGGTTGCTCCAGGGCGACTGTCCTTGTGACTCGGGATAATTTGTCAAATCAAGTTCTTCACTGTTCAGGTTCACTGGTTCACTGCACAGTGCAGTTCTTACTTTGCGTTTCCCCCAGACCAGAAAGTCATAGATAGAAACGTATAAAAAAGCACAGAAGATAAATGGAAGGACGAAATATACAGTATAACTGAATGTGAGCAACATATCAGTAATTTGGCAGTGCATCCTTGAAGATACGGATGAGGAAATAATTAACTGAACAAAAAAAAACAAAATCCTATGATATTCTGTTTTCAGACTGAAAAGCCTTCAAGTGAACACCTCAATCGACCGAATGAAATTTCCAACGTTTACATATATTTTACGTCTTATTAAAAGGTGTATGTTTATTTACGTCTCAAGAAATGGTCATTGGAGGGGACTGAATGTTTATTAGAAAATTGCTTAAAAGATCTTCTCACAGATATGTATGTTTATATATTCATTCTGAACGCGCCAACTTGTGAATCGGATTGCAACATTTAAGGCTCATTTAATCAATTTTCAGAATCTGAAATTGGATTGGATCAATTCGGATTGACTAAAATGAGTGCAAGGAAACGTACTTAAATCTTTAGTCTCCATGAAATCAAAACTGACAGGTCTTGTTCTTTATGGAATATTGCAGGATTTATTATAAATGATTTATCCAAGCTCATCTTTTTTTTAAATTCATGTGCCCTCGTAATCTTTGATCTAAATAACTTCCCCTCCCTCCCTGGTGACGTGTTTACTGGTCAATTCATGTTCGGGAAGCTGCTTCACATGGATATTCGTCATAAGAGGGAAGAAATTAATATTGCAACTTCCATTTCATGTCACCTTTAAGCATGGCATGAATGCGAAGGCACAATGACCATCAGAACACCAAACAAAAAATACACTTTGCTTTTTACAGTATTATTGTAATTGCATTTAAACTTCAATGTGTCCCAAAAATAAGGTAAATGCAAACTATAGAAATACTTATAATGTTATGTGTGCTGTGGAATATACAGTCCTTCTAGTTCAACAGTAAGGAACAACGTACGCTCACTTTTCGAAGTGCAACAATAAAAGCTTGAGCTGAATGATAAATTAGTAATACTACAGCATTAGGTCTGTGAATGGCTTAAGTGCTAGTTTTGGACGACGACTGATTGGTAATAGACTTAATTATGGTGTACTCAGTGCAAGATCACACCTCAGAGCAAAAATGGACATTTCTAGCCAATCCTACCCTCCCTCAGCAGTGCACACATCCTCCACAGCACAGCTTTAACTGAGCATGACAAGTACATAGCAGCGCCAGTGAATCTGATCCTCTCACGCTATCAGTTATTCTTAAGCCTTGGGTGTAAATATGCAGGTGTTGTCATTTCCTTCTTGCCTGTCAGATAAATGATCCTCTAATACAGATGGAAGTGATGTTGTCTAATGTATTTTGTGCATGTGAATCCATTGATTTGCATAATTTATTTCCGAATAAGCGAGATGTGTGATAGCAGTGTACTACCACTCCAACAGCGCCTCTAGTTTCGGTGTGCCGTGCCCAGGATCCTCACCGTCTGGCTTCCAGCCTTTGGCTAGTTCCAAGCACCACTGACTGTGCGTGTCATATTATGTAAGGTCACAGCATAGAACAGTAAGCGCAATGACACTAGCTCCAATTTACGGTTTACTTTTTAACACGCCTGTAAGTAAATACAATTTTGACCTAATCCAAATATGCCCAGCATGCTCTACTTTCTGACAGGTCTTCTGTACGTATGATTTATGCATACAATACCAACAGTTAAACATATACTCAGAGTGGCAGTTTCACCTTGAGTGCTTACAGTCTCATGAATAAAAGACAGTTTGTTGATGGGATACTAACCCAGGGTTTGTACGTGACCTTAACTAACACTGCTAAAAGCAGAAAATGCAGAAACGCCCTCCATGTACCTTTGGATATCAGCTCAGCACCCATGCCGGTCATTAATTCGTCTGGGTAATGGAAATCGAGTTATATCGATTGGTCACTCAAGATATTGACGACATGTTACTGATGTAATGTTTCATATAGGGAAGTGGATTACGATGTGTCAGTCAAATTTTCTGTGGTGGTGATGATGATTTGGGGAGCTTGTGGAGGGGATATCCATTTAAAGGGATAATTCCCCACAAAACGAAAATGATTTCATTAATCACTCATTTTTAGCATTTGACATTCTTTTTTTCTGTGAAACACAACAGGAATCATTTTGAAGACTCATTCAAACTTAAGAAACAAACAAAAAGTGCAAGTGTATCAAAAAAGTGGTCCATACGACCGAGTCTTTGTATAGTTATGTGTGGCAAACAGACAGCAATTTAAATCATAATTCACTGGAAGTCTCCATCAGGCTCTCGAATTTGCAATGATTGACATCCCAACCATAGCTATGGACGGAATAAAAATATGGGCAATGTCAAAATAGATTTTATTCATTAAGATTTGACTGCATTAACCAATGCAAATGCAGACTAATAGATGAATAGAACAATATTCAAATTTCCACATTGTAAAAGTAATGACCTCTAAATAATATAGTAAATCTCTCACTGTACATTGCCATTGCTTACACATTACATCTGCACTTAACTGTTTTGAGAATGAATTGGTAATTGGTTTTTCTAAAAATGAATAATAATAATTGGAAAACACTTTATTTTGATTGTCCCTTTTGAATATTCTGTTGACTATAATTAACTTTGCAACTACATGTCAATTAATGCTCATTAGAGTATTAGTAATCTGGCTTCTTTATACCTGTTAACTCTTTATTGTGATGGTGCACCAACTGACATTCTACTGACTATAAGTATCATGTCAACTTTTTCTAACCCTAACCCAACCAGTCTACTGAAACTCTACAAACACTCTAGTGAGAGTTAGTATACATGAAGGTGCAACTTTAGTCAGCAGAATGTGTTAAAGGGACCATCAAAATAAAGTGAAACTAATTTGTTTTATATATTTATATTTAGTTCTGTTTTAGTTTTAGTGATGTTAGTGCTTCAGCAGTTCAGCTTAAATCTATTTTACAATTTAATTGCCAAGGCACCAATTTTCCAAAGGTTTTTTTATCTAATGTTTTAATGGCACTCAACTGTTATTTAACAATAACAACACAAATTCATTGATGAGTTCAGTTCACGGCTCACTGCGGAGAGGAGGCTTTTCGTTGAATACTTAAAGTTTGGTCTGTTCCTTACACAAATCTACTGTACAACTTTAGGAGACTAACTTGCAATATAGCGCAGAAGTCATATGGACCACTTTTATGATACTTTTATGGTGCGCTTGTGTCTTTTGTGATGCGTAGAAAACCTTAGTCCCCATGTATTGTAAAGCATTGATATACGGCTGACCAAGTACATTCTTCAAAATTCTCCTTTTGTGTTCCACAAAAGAAAGGAAGTCGTAGTTAATAGTTGTATTGTTGATACAGCATCTAGTCAATACGTTCTCTAGAAAAGTAGTTACTGGAAATGGAGTAATATTGATGTTTGATCCCTGAAGAGATTGCAAACATGTTACCTTTACTGTTCCATAGGGAGGTGGATGACAATGTGTCTGTCATCTCTTATCATCTGTGGTGATGGGGAAACCTAATTAAGGTCTTTTGAACACCATCTGCTCTTCTGAGCTCCATTCGGTGATGTTATAGCAGCAGAGATGCTCCAGTGTGGCACAAATAAGGGAGGGAGAGGTGGTGTTAGCAGGGCCCTGTGCTTCACAAGCCTCTAACCCCAGCACACCCACGCACTGTCTTCTCATATCTGACAGCCAATGGCTTCTCTCACTGTGATAAGAATCCTACTCCATCGCTCTCTCCTGCTGCAAGCACATACCATGAAAACCCTGTAAATAAACGGAGCCATTGTATTCTCCATCAAATCAGGAATCAATCTTTTTCCATGTACATTTCGAAGCATTCCTGTTAAAGCATGGGGTTCGTGCAGAGGAGTTTCTCAACGCTTATGTAAATAGTTGCACTAATGATGAGCGAGCAGGCTAAATGTATTCACGTATTCATTTTCAGTTGGAGTTTAGATAAAAGATGAATCTTCACATGGCAAACGGGAGCCATCCAATGCGCTCATGTGCCGCTGGAACCGCAGGGGTGGGAATGAGCGAGGAGGGGGCTGCCTGACCCATTTTGGGTCTGATTGGTGTAAAACAAAAACAAAAGTCAGGGGCAGCATTGTGCTCGGAGGACAGGAATATTTTCCTGCCGAAATGTGCTAACTCATCCTTATTGCTGCCTCTCGTGTAATGTGTCATCACAATCTGATGAAATATTTAACCTATGACATTTTCTGCTGGTTCAACAAGAACACAGCTTTTGATTGCATCCTAACGTTTCCCAATTTGCGCTTTAGCTGTTTGCTAGAGGAAGGTTAGCAGAATATATCATGTGTTTAAATGTGTAGGTGGATTGGTGACTGATGGGCTTGTATTGCCTGTCACATTTCTCTGTATATGATGATAGTGATGTTTTATCCAGGTACAAACTTAAAAAAAGGATGACAGTTGCAATTTTAACCTGCTCAGTTGTCCACAGAGATTCTGTACTGATTTTTTGTTATGCATCACATGATCACTACTGTTGCACAACATATGCAAATGTCTTTGCAAATGTGCAAATAACTTAATGTATTAGATATACAACACTGAATATTGAATATATTTAGTGTGGTATAATTCATATGACATTATTTAACATTGAAATATATTGGATATAAATTACATAAAACATATTTCATAGAAATATTTAAATATACTAATTATTTAAATGTAATATTCTTTAATATATTACATACCCCCCCCCCCCCCAAAAAAAAGAACAATTGATATGTTGATTTTAACTGAACTGAATATGAACAATTGTATTGTTGATATTAATGTTTAATATATTAAATCCCCAATATTATATGGTTTTTAACATAAATAATTATGTAACTATTAAATCTAACATATAATTCTATCTAACATATACTTTTGGGAGATTTATATTTCTTAAAATGTATCTATATATCTCAAACTTAGTGTTGTAAAGTTGTAAAATATATTTAAATATACTGTATATGGTTTTAATACCAAAATAAATTTTGTATTAATGTTTAATTTATAAATATATTTAATATTTATATTATAAATATTAAAATAAAAATTATATATATATATATATATATATATATATATATATATATTATATAATGTATCATTAAATATATAATTTAAATATTAAATTAAATAAATATTAAATATTGCATGTATTAATACAATTTATTTAAACATATATCACAACTTTACAACACTAAATTTGAGAAGGATTTTTTTTTTTGCAGCAATGCCCTTCGTGTTGCCCCTAATGTTCCAGTTGTAGTGTATGAATGAATGGTGTGGAAAAAAATTATATCCAAGCTCATGTTGTAGCACTTTATCTGTTCGTTTGTATCCTGGATACAGCAATCATAATAATCATTGATTTCCCCTGTCAGTTACATCCAACATGCTTATCCAAGACACTACTGCATGGAACCCCATTAAACACACACAACACACCATTTATGAAAGTATAACATACCCACGCTTGTATATTCCTAAACATAATAACATTAGCAAAAAGGAAAGATATATCAAGGACAAAGGTTGCTTAGCAACTTTGCTTTTACCTGTCCTGCTTTGATGTAGAACAGTCACAATCCAGCAGGCAGCCTGGTGTATTACATTACCTCTTCTCCCTGAAACTGTTAAACATTAGAGCGCCGTTCTCCACACCACTCCACGCTCACTCATGCCCACAGCAGATCAGACGCCACTCTGTCGAGGACACACTTCCAGCACCAGTCTGTACTTTAATGCAGGATATTAAAATAGTTACATTGGCCACTTTTGAACAGAAAGCATCGGCTGAAAGGAGTCTCTATGGTGATGTAGTTTTCCCATGATGCACGCTGGAGATATGCAGACAATTACATCAGTGAATACTAATTTAACCAAAGTGAAGGATATTTCACTTCAGTTGTGGTGCAGTGACAAGTAACTACTCATGAGAAACGGCATACTGACAATCACATTATAGACAGACCAATAAACTATGTTTGCTAATTGCATTCAGGGTCACGAAGTGCTTTGCGCTGGCCTTTAAAGAGACTGGTTGACTCTGGTTGAGACTGTTTGTGTGTTATTGAGGGATGACCTCTTTCTTTTCCAATAATGGTGTGTTATGAGGTCTAAGGGCTGGATAACATTCACCCTATATTGATGGCTCAGATGGTTCTTGCATTTCAGCTTGATATGAATTTGTAAAATTGACACTAAGCATAATGATAGCTCATATGAGATGGGTCATGGTGTGTGCAATGGAACGATTCATCAAAATGCATCAGGGAAAGTGTGTAAACAGAAGTGCCTATACGATATTGTTTTGACAGCATTGTGCTTAAGCGATCCATTTGTTGAACCTGTCAAAACTGTTCTTGCAGATAATGCAGTAAGATAAAAGCTGTCACTCAAAGAACAGCTTGAACACTCCCCTCCTCCACACGCTCAAGCCAAATGGCATGTTTACATTAAAAAAATGTGTTTTTTTTTCTCATCGATGTCTTTGCGCAGACATCTCAGTGTCTGTGAAATCTCCAAACCCTGACAGCTCAAGAAGGCAAAACCGATCAGAGGTTGTTGTAGGTCCCTCTCTCAAATCACCCGGAGTGGACACTGCGCACACGCACAAACAGGAAACCTGAGGTTTTATTGCACATTGGAAAGATGAGAGATCTCTCGACTGCTGTATTCTGCGGTAATCTTGGTGATCATCCTCCAAGGAGGCGCAACTAGGCCATGCTTGATCTCTCTGCAATGACGATTGTTGGACACTCTTGGGCAAGTATCCCACAAAGAGGGGCAGTCCACTGAGTCAACAGCTGATACACCAACCGCAAGACCAGATGCCTGCTTAACTCTGCCAACATAACAGATGCGTTTAGTACATATGATCATTGTCGTTGCCTCGCAGTGAATGTGGCACTTCGGAATGGCCTTTAAAACAAGCACTTTGGCTGGATGCATACATTTTAGATGGTTGATTTTAATTTAGATGGCATCATTTTTTCCTTTTTTTTACTTAAAAAAAAGGTTAATTTGATGCATTTGCTTGTTAGGGATGGGATCACATGACCTCACCAGGCCAGACTCAAAACCTGGGTGCCCTTATTTTTTGAGTATGAAGAACACACAAGCATAACCACATTAATAAATACTGGTAAACGTCCCAATGTCTACATAGTTCTACCAATCATGCTGTGGTAGCTTCACTATGCTAGCATCCACTCATCCAACATTTAATCATCTCAGAGCAAGTGTGTGTCACCATTGCTAACGTATTGCATCAGTCGTTTGAGTAAGTATTCATGTGCAACTTACACCTTGTGTGATGGTTTCACACATTGAGCACAGAGCCAAAAAGGTTTACAGATCACTTGAGGACTTCACGTCACTCAGAAGTCAAGTGCTACAAATACAAAAACACAATGCAACCAAATACAGAAACGCACTGCAAACAGCACAAAGCTCAATGCATTGCAACTGAAGAAAACACATGCAAATAAAAAACACCAGCAAATCAAGAAAAGATCTTCATCAGTTTGACAACACAACCAAATACAGAAACGCGCTGCAAATATTCACAACGCAACCAAATACAGAAACGTGCTGAAAATACTCACAACGCAACCAAATACAGAAACGCACCGCAAATACAATGCAACCAAAAACTGAATTGCGCTGCAAATACTCACAACACAACCAAATACAGAAACGCACAGCAAATACTCACAATGTATAATTATTTTAACATCCTGATCATATGTGCGTTATGAGTATTGAAGCACGTTTCTGTATTTGGTTGCGTTGTGAGTATTTGCAGCACATGTGTTGTCAAACTGATGAAGATGTTTTCTTAATTTGCTGGTGTTTTTTCTATTTGCATGTGTTTTCTTCAGTTGCAGCGCATTGAGCTCTCTCAGCCACCGTAATAATGAGCATAATTTACATGGAAAAGAATGGCAACGGCTTACTTACATGTTCACAGCTAATTTCAGCGCATTCAGTGCCTGGTTAATCTGGATAGTGGCTAGTTAAAGATTCTTGCACTGCAATATGTGACTGTTAAGTAAAAATGTATCTCTCAAATTCTCTAAGATCCCCACTGTAGGATCCATTATAAGACCTGCTCTGGACCTCAGTGCCTGTTATTCAATCATACATGCACATATGTTTATTGTGTCAATTCTCTTCATGTGTCTTGTTTATCTGGTAATTCACACAGCTTCGCTGGTGCACCATTAGAGGACAAAATGTGCCTTTGCAGTAATGGTTTTTCCGCGTCTGCATCAGGAGAGGATTTTTACAAGCTGACACAGGATCCAGCCAGTTGTCTGGGAAACCTTTTTGATCTCTGGTGCATATTACAGACATGCAATGGGTTCCAGACATGGAAGCTGCTGTCGAGTGTGAGTTGCATGGAACTGGAAGTCAGCATCATAAATCACTGCATTTCCATGTCAGGATATGTGCTGAGTGTAAAATTATCTTGCAAAGTGTTTAACGGAAGTATAGTGTTGTCTTCATTACACAGACACTAGACTCGTGCCCAATCCAGGAAACAGCCATCACTCACTCTTGGCAGACAGTGTCTTTAGCATTATTCAGATGAGATGAATAGAGTCTTTATGGATCCCTCTTGACAGTTAAATCCTGTGACAAGCTTCAGATTTTGGTCAGTCTGATGAACATATAAAATGTCTTCTTTTTTTTTACGTCATGGTGTCATGTCATTCCATGATATCATAAAAATATATCATTGGCTGGTGAAGATGAGACTGTAGAATAGTTATGCTATTAGAAAAATAAATGAAAACTATTTCATTCACTCATCCCCCCTCATTCCAAACTTGTATGACTTCATTATTTCTTTCTTTTTTTTCCCATACAATGAATGAATGATCTGGTTGTCTGATTAAACATAACATAAACATAACAAACCCAACATAACAAAAGACACCCATGTGCAATACGAGACAGGACAGACACGTGACATTACCCCCTCCCTACGGAGCGGCTACCAGACGCTCCATCAGGTGGAACGGGAGGGACAGACCAGGGCGGCGAAGACCCCTCGGGCGGCCAGGGCGGCGAAGACCCCTCGGGCGGCCAGGGCGACGAAGACCCCTCGGGCGGCCAGGGCGACGAAGACCCCTCGGGCGGCCAGGGCGACGAAGACCCCTCGGGCGGCCAGGGCGACGAAGACCCCTCGGGCGGCCAGGGCGACGAAGACCCCTCGGGCGGCCAGGGCGACGAAGACCCCTCGGGCGGCCAGGGCGACGAAGACCGCTCGGGCGGCCAGGGCGACGAAGACCCCTCGGGCGGCCAGGGCGACGAAGACCCCTCGGGCGGCCAGGGCGGCGAAGAACCCTCGGGCGACCAGGGCGGCGAAGACCCCTCGGGCGGCCAGGGCGGAGTAGACCCCTCGGGCGGCCAGGGGGGAGGAGACCCCTCGGGCGGCCAGGGCGAAGCAGACCCCTCGGGCGGCCAGGGCGGTGGAGACCCCTCGGGCGGCCAGGGCGGTGGAGACCCCTCGGGCGGCCCGGGCGGTGGAGACCCCTCGGGCGGCCAGGGCGGTGGAGACCCCTCGGGCGGCCAGGGCGGTGGAGACCCCTCGGGCGGCCAGGGCGGTGGAGACCCCTCGGGCGGCCAGGGCGGTGGAGACCCCTCGGGCGGCCAGGGCGGTGGAGACCCCTCGGGCGGCCAGGGCGGTGGAGACCCCTCGGGCGCCCCGGGGGCGGTGGAGACCCCTCGGGCGGCCAGGGCGGTGGAGACCCCTCGGGCGCCCCGGGGGCGGTGGAGACCCCTCGGGCGGCCAGGGCGGTGGAGACCCCTCGGGCGGCCAGGGCGGTGGAGACCCCTCGGGCGGCCAGGGGGGAGGAGACCCCTCGGGCGGCCAGGGGGGAGGAGACCCCTCGGGCGGCCAGGGGGGAGGAGACCCCTCGGGCGGCCAGGGCGAAGCAGACCCCTCGGGCGGCCAGGGCGAAGCAGACCCCTCGGGCGGCCATGGCGGTGAAGACCCCTCGGGCGGCCATGGCGGTGAAGACCCCTCGGGCGGCCAGGGCGGTGAAGACCCCTCGGGCGGCCAGGGCGGTGAAGACCCCTCGGGCGGCCAGGGCGGTGAAGACCCCTCGGGCGGCCAGGGCGGTGAAGACCCCTCGGGCGGCCGTGGCGGTGAAGACCCCTCGGGCGGCCGTGGCGGCGAGAGCCCCTCGGGCGGCCATGGTGGTGACTCCGGCTCAGGAACAGCGGACACCGGCTCAGGAACAGCGGACACCGGCTCAGGAACAGCGGACACCGGCTCAGGAACAGCGGACACCGGCTCAGGAACAGCGGACACCGGCTCAGGAACAGCGGACACCGGCTCAGGAACAGCGGACACCGGCTCAGGAACAGCGGACACCGGCTCAGGAACAGCGGACACCGGCTCAGGAACAGCGGACACCGGCTCAGGAACAGCGGACACCGGCTCAGGAACAGCGGACACCGGCTCAGGAACAGCGGACACCGGCTCAGGAACAGCGGACACCGGCTCAGGAACAGCGGACACCGGCTCAGGAACAGCGGACACCGGCTCAGGAACAGCGGACACCGGCTCAGGAACAGCGGACACCGGCTCAGGAACAGCCACAAGAACAGACACAAACACTGGGTCCGGAACCAACATGGGCTCCAGCTCTGAAACAGGCACTGGCTCTGCCTCCGGCTCAGGAACAGGCATGTCCAGGATCCGAGCCAGACGTTCCAAATAGTGCGTAAGTGCCTTGGCGGCCACACAAATGTACACTTCCGGATCAGTCTCAGACTGGGCAGACTGGACGTGCTCAGTCTCAGGCTGGGCAGACTGGACGTGCTCAGTCTCTGGCTGGGCAGACTGGACGTGCTCAGTCTCTGGCTGGGCAGACTGGACGTGCTCAGTCTCTGGCTGGGCAGACTGGACGTGCTCAGTCTCTGGCTGGGCAGACTGGACGTGCTCAGTCTCTGGCTGGGCAGACTGGACGTGCTCAGTCTCTGGCTGGGCAGACTGGACGTGCTCAGTCTCTGGCTGGGCAGACTGGACGTGCTCAGTCTCTGGCTGGGCAGACTGGACGTGCTCAGTCTCTGGCTGGGCAGACTGGACGTGCTCAGTCTCTGGCTGGGCAGACTGGACGTGCTCAGTCTCTGGCTGGGCAGACTGGACGTGCTCAGTCTCTGGCTGGGCAGACTGGACGTGCTCAGTCTCTGGCTGGGCAGACTGGACGTGCTCAGTCTCTGGCTGGGCAGACTGGACGTGCTCAGTCTCTGGCTGGGCAGACTGGACGTGCTCAGTCTCTGGCTGGGCAGACTGGACGTGCTCAGTCTCTGGCTGGGCAGACGGGACGTGCTCAGTCTCTGGCTGGGCAGACTGGACGTGCTCAGTCTCTGGCTGGGCAGACGGGACGTGCTCAGTCTCTGGCTGGGCAGACGGGACGTGCTCAGTCTCTGGCTGGGCAGACGGGACGTGCTCAGTCTCTGGCTGGGCAGACGGGACGTGCTCAGTCTCTGGCTGGGCAGACGGGACGTGCTCAGTCTCTGGCTGGGCAGACGGGACGTGCTCAGTCTCTGGCTGGGCAGACGGGACGTGCTCAGTCTCTGGCTGGGCAGACGGGACGTGCTCAGTCTCTGGCTGGGCAGACGGGACGTGCTCAGTCTCTGGCTGGGCAGACGGGACGTGCTCAGTCTCTGGCTGGGCAGACGGGACGTGCTCAGTCTCTGGCTGGGCAGACGGGACGTGCTCAGTCTCTGGCTGGGCAGACGGGACGTGCTCAGTCTCTGGCTGGGCAGACGGGACGTGCTCAGTCTCTGGCTGGGCAGACGGGACGTGCTCAGTCTCTGGCTGGGCAGACGGGACGTGCTCAGTCTCTGGCTGGGCAGACGGGACGTGCTCAGTCTCTGGCTGGGCAGACGGGACGTGCTCAGTCTCTGGCTGGGCAGACGGGACGTGCTCAGTCTCTGGCTGGGCAGACGGGACGTGCTCAGTCTCTGGCTGGGCAGACGGGACGTGCTCAGTCTCTGGCTGGGCAGACGGGACGTGCTCAGTCTCTGGCTGGGCAGACGGGACGTGCTCAGTCTCTGGCTGGGCAGACGGGACGTGCTCAGTCTCTGGCTGGGCAGACGGGACGTGCTCAGTCTCTGGCTGGGCAGACGGGACGTGCTCAGTCTCTGGCTGGGCAGACGGGACGTGCTCAGTCTCTGGCTGGGCAGACGGGACGTGCTCAGTCTCTGGCTGGGCAGACGGGACGTGCTCAGTCTCTGGCTGGGCAGACGGGACGTGAACAGTCTCTGGCTGGGCAGACGGGACGTGAACAGTCTCTCGCTGGGCAGACGGGCATTTCCTCCTCCTTCTCCGTCCGTGATGGTGAGAAGTAGGTCCTGAGCTATCCCTACAGATGGATGAAAATTGGGTTGACCTAAATGTGGCGATGATGTAGTCCGGGCAATCCAAGTAGTCGTCGTCCATATAATTTTCATCCAGATTCACCCAGTCAAACTCCTCGTCCTCCATACTGCTGAGTCCACAGGTGGTCGGATCTTTCTGTCACGATACGATTTACAGAAAGTGGAGAAGAGGACTCAAGTGCAGTAAAGGATATTTATTAATAAATGAAAACAAAAACACAAAGCAAAAACCCACAAGGGGGAAAAACATAATCAATGAAACATAAAACAGAACTGAACTAAACTGACAAACACAGACCAAGAACACGAAGACCATCACAAGGAACTGGGGTGACATAAGACAAAGATCCGACAAAGACAGCGAACAAGAAGAGACTTAAATAGGGAACAAATCAAGAGGGAACAGGTGGAAGAACTCAAACACTAATCAGGTAACGAGGGGGAGGGATCAAACAATAACAAGAGCACATGGCCCAACATAACAAAGACACCCATGTGCAATACGAGACAGGACAGACACGTGACACTCTCAGGTTTGTTTCTTTGAGACTTTGTGGTGCCTTTGACATTGTGTTTAGCAAACAACTCAATAAAACACAGTTAGGCCAGTCTGACATGAGTTTAATGAGCATGTTTTCACATAGAAAACCCCACTGGAGATCTCAAAGCCTTGGATTACCACTCAGCACAGTTACTGATTTGCAAATGCTGCCCAATCCTGGCAATGTGAACCGCTGCTGTGACAGAGGGAAGAGGTGACTCATGTGTCTTCTAAAAGTTTAAGTCGACATTAAAGCAAGTGAGATGGTGCTGATATTTTGTCCATTGTATTATATTCATTATATTATATTGAAATATATTCAGCTGTTCTTCCACACAAATTCTGATTTGGTGAACAGTAAACAGGAGAAATTTACAGAAAAATTTTAAATATTGGCTTAACATTCATTTTTTTTCAGACCAGATTTACTAAGTTATTTAAAATTAAATTAAAAAAAATGCAAGCAGCGAGCCATTTTGTTATGCAACAAGAAAATGAGAAATTACAAAAGTCTCTTCTGCTCACCAATGGTGCATTTATTTGATCAGTAAAACAGTAATGTTATGAAATATTATTACAATTTAAAATATATGTTTTCTATTTGAATCTATTTTAAACTGTCATTTATTGCTGTGATGTCAACGCTGAATTTTCAGCATCAGTACTCCAGTCTCCAATGTCACATGATTATCACTGTTGAAAACAGTTGTGATGCTTAATATTTTGTGTAATCTGTAATACTTTTTTTCAGGATTCTTTGATTGAAAGAAAGCTCAAAAGAAAAGCTTTTATTTTAAAGCTGCAGTCTGTAGCTTTTTTGGGTTAAAAATGATCCAAAATAAATTTTTGAGCAAGTGCATAACTAGCCAGTGTTTAAAACTCTCTGGTTGCCTTAGCTCGATTCAAAACGGTAAGCTTGTAGTAATGTTTTTAAATCCAGAGGTACTGGTGGATTTCCACGGGAAATTCGAGCATGTCTTTGCGTCATTACGTCACATCTGGACACATAAAGAAGGAGTCTCGGCTAGTAGGCTATATTGCGTCTGAGGATGTTGGAGGTGGAGATTTATAGCCTTTTCTCACAGCACTTGATATAATTAAACTTATCAATTTGATGGGGGATCCAGAAAGGTTCAAACGACAATCACCAGTGACAACTGGAGATTCACCCGATTGTAAAATGCAAAAGACTTTGGACTTCAAAGTGGCTACAGAAAAAAGAGACTGCAACTGGCCCATGCGAAAACAAGGATAATATCGGAAGGACATTAAATGTAGTCACACAATTCTGATGTTGTTAACATTAACAATTTGAGAACAAAGTATAATTTTATATGTGAAGCGATGGTTAGATTTAATCAGCGCGATTTACTGCAATGCTTTTTCCCTTAGTTGGTCAGAACAAAAGTGGATGTTACTTACTTGTTCAGAAGACATTTTCCGGTAAAAATTCTTATGTTGGTCATACATCCAAAAAGTAGAATCTGTGTTTCTGAATGACAGTATCCACACCGGCGCGGTGACTGATAGCCACACTTTCTTCTTAAACCATTGGATTCATGCGCGCTGTGGGCACAACTCACGTAAAATTGATAATTCCGCTAATACCTGCAATTGCAGATTTTGAACAGAGATGGCGACAAAGAGGAAAAACTGCAGACTGCAGCTTTAAATAGATTTTTGTAACATAAATCTATCTTTATTGTTACTTTTGATCAATTTAATGCATCCTTGTTGAATAAAAGTAAAATGCAAGGGATAATGTTCATTCAGGTCATTATCAGGAAATCGCGACTAACCAATCAGAAATGGATATTCCAGAAAGCTGTAATAAACGTATTTATTCAGGGGTCAGATGGCTAATGCAAACTCATGTCACTTGTTCCTTTTGTCAAGATAATAATGATTGATTCCATCCCTAATGGAAAGTACTGTAATCAAATTAATGTTAGTATTAAGGGTGCATAAGCTCATGGATGAATGCTGCACTCTTCCTGACCTTCTTACTGATAGTCTAAAGGGTGAACTTGTGCGTGACCCTTTCCCTTGGACATTAAATGAGGACAGTGATGCAGTATGTTCAATGGAGCCCTCTTCAAGGCCAGACATACAGTGGACTTCCCCACACCAGTATAACTCATTCCAGGTCCTACTATCACTAAGACAGTTTATGATTTAGTTCCATCATACGAGTTGGGTGATAGCTTGTGTATTACACGGCTCCACAGCTCCTTATCAGTTTCCAACAGCTTCCCCAGAGTCCTGTGGAAAGATTCATGATAGCTCTCGCAGTATAAAAAAATTCCAAATAAGCTTTTTGAGGTGTATACATATGCCTCTGCTCCGTACCATTCAGCCTTTGACCCTCCTGTTCTTTGGAGAAATTTGGAGCTAATGTCAAAAACCAAAAGCTGCAGGCTATAATGTGCAGATTTCATCATGTCTAACAAGTCTACCTGAAAGAAATAATATTTCTGAGACTTGATGATGCAAATAGTCAATGGTAGCATCCGTTTCAAGGGTGGAAAAAGTTGCTAAAGGAACAGTTCACCCATAACGAAAAAATTATGTTTGTCGGTTAGGGATGGGACGGTATGAAAATTTCATGTCACGATTATAGTGACCAAAATTATCGTGATTATCAATATTATCACGGTTTTGTTAAAACGAGATGAAAGTGTTCAAAAAGAACTGATGCTCACTGAAAACATTTCAATAAGTTTTATATTTGAAAATCAACAAACAACAAATAAAACAAGTAGCTCTATGCAGATTTTAAGTGTAGGCCTGCTTTATTGCAGCGACTTTTTTTGTGGAAGTTATGCAGACAGGGTGACCATCCTCGATTAAGTTTCCCTCAGGACTTTTGTAAAAGCCCAAATATGACCACACCTCAGACTTGGTCCTCTTAAAAGGCTGAAAATCTCCCAAGCTCAGTCACTGCCTTCCACCATTCCTTGTAGAAAAAAAAAAAAAAAACCTGCGTCAGACTGTTGGTGGCTGGACAGGATTTACAGTGAGTTATCGCGATAATCAAACACGATTTTAATGATAATTAAATTTTAAACGATAATGCTAACCGTCATTAACGTTACATGTTGTCGTGGTTTAACGTTATGAAATCGGTAATCGTCCCATATTGACGGTAAAGCCATTGACTTAAAAATTACTTAAAAAAAAAATATATAGCTACTATGGAAGTCAACTGTTTGGTTACTCACATTCTTCAAATATCTTATGTGTTCAGCTGAAGAAAGAAATGCATACAAGTTTGGAACAAATTGAGGGAGCAAATGATGCCAGAATTCAGATTTTTGGTTGAACTATCCCTTAAAAGTCAGCATGAAATGAAAATTCACTCAATCTGTTTTGTAAATGTGTGGTATTGATTTTACTGTGAATTATTCATCCATGCATACGGGTAATTTGTAAAAAAGAAAAATTGGAACTCAGATTGTTAAGTTAAAATGTCATAACTCGATCTGGTAAAGCCAACAGTCTTCTCTCTGATGATGTACTGGACTTCTCCATCATTTAGACCACTATAAAATCCCCCAAATTAATTGACTTAATAACGTAAAAGGGAGAAGAAAAAAAATCCCATAATTTTCATAGTTGATGTCAAAGGCAGAAACCCAATCAAACTCTGCATTATTTTAGTGCAAATTCATCTGTCACTTGGTAAAACCAGCCAAATCAGGCAGATGTCAGCATGGGCACTGTATGACATGCCCTCATCCTGAAACATTCAAAAAAACAAAAACAAAAAACAGGCTAGATTAAATATGGGTTGCTGGTTTGAGCGTCACTTGATGTCCCATGTAAAATCCGGCTCATGAAGCAAAATCAGTTTAGAACTCCTTGCAATGGGTTTCTTGACCATGTGAAAGTGACTACACAGTGCTGGAGGTGGTGGCTCAGTGGATGAATATTAGCTTGATTTTTGTCTTCTCTCATTATTCCAGTGTGTTATTCCAACCTCAGCTTGTTAGTGAATCAGTGAAGGCCATTCTCATTACCACTGTTTTTCTACCCACGGATGCTTGTTATGTTTCTGACATTTCACTTACAAAAGGTTGATACTTTTCATCCACAAATGTTGGCATTGCATCTTTATTGTAGATATGTCTGGCAGATCATTGTCTTTTTCTATACTGGAGGATTAAAGTGTTAGAAGATCAAAACAAAAGAAAATCTGCATGACGTCTGTTTAAAGAATACTCTCATTTGGTTCTGCAAGTTGTTTTTTCCCCGCTGACAATGTAACTTAGTATTATTTGTGTTAAACTGATTCTGGACAACAGGCCACATTCAGATTGCCTCAGTAAAGAAAGGGAAATGAAGAAAACATGCAGTAGAAGCTCAATCCGCCCTTAAGGAAGAATAAAACGCGAGATGTTATATCAAATATCAGTACTCTTGGAGAACCCCTGATCAAAAAGATTAGAAGATTGGAATCTGTTTTTTAATAAGATATCCATGCCCATTGTATTTCCATCCCATATATGGCTTTTTATTAAAAGTCTACCGTCTTGTAAGGATGAGTTAAGTCCTCCTCCCTATATTTATAAGCAGAAAGTGGTGGCCGTGTCCAGATGGCTCCTCAGCCACCGGGATAATGAGATGCGTAAACTAGGGGGTTAAAGCAGCTTTACAGATTGGAATGTACAGCTGCTATTCAGAAGATACCAGTGACATGACACGTTTGACTGCCCGAACGAGCCGAGTGGGACGGAACACCTGATAGAACACTGGGATAAGACGAGCAATATTTGAGTACCTTCTGGATGAGTGCATAATATAAGAAAAAGAAAGAAGAAGGTCTTTGAAATATACATGCTTTTCACAACTTTCACAAATCAAGCTGCATCTAATCTCTGCAAAGTCTTGAATAGAAAAATAAATCTGTTATAGTAGATAGTGCTTGCAAATATTAACTGCAGTACAGAAAAAACTGTGAAAAAAGAAATAGAATCCTTAAAATTCTAGAATTCTTTCGAATGACTTGCAGTGATAAAAAAGGGAGGGAATTGAGGAGCAAATGGGGCGGGGCAGTCATAACCACCCAGGGGATGATTGACAGGTTGATAGTGCTGCTTGCATCCCCCCCCCCCCCCCACACACCCCGTCTGTGAGAACATGTCAGATTCTCTCACCACAGATATTGGAGTGGCTTTAGTTGATGCAGCACAACTGTTGGATGCTCACCAAACAGTGCAAACCCCTTGGCCCCAACAATCATCAAATCCATTTCAGTGTAATTCAAGCCACACACCTGTTTCCAGACTTGTCAATAGATCTTTGGTCTTTATCTTTCTCAAATAAAGAAGTGGTGGTGTAGACTTTGACACAGCTCAGTGAGTCATTAATACCTAGTGGTTTCTCTTCCCTATTATATATATATATATATATATATATATTTGTGCTGCTGTCTAATCGCATCTTACATAAAAGTTATATATATATATATATGTGTGCGTGTGTGTGTGTGTGTGTGTGTGTGTGTGTGTGTGTGTGTGTGTGTGTGTGTGTGTGTGTGTGCGTGTGTGTGTGTGTTACATTGTAAATCTGCAAAGGATGGCAAACTAAAAAAACTGAGGAAAAAAGTTACTTCAAAGTTTAAGTTAGCAGAACTGACAGATTTTTATTTTGTACTCATACATTATAATGGTGCATAACTTGCTGCGTTTGAAACGCGGTAGGAACGTTCTGCGTGATTGCGTCGTGAAGCCTCTGTACAATCAGTCCAATGAGAGAGCAGGATGTCATGTGACGTCATATACCAGGAAACTATAAAGCACCCCTGAAAACAGACCGCGACAGCTTCTGAAAGTCCTGAAGCAAGTCGATCAGGGTATGCAGGAGGTATGGCAGGCGAACGCAGCTCTCGTTCCCTCTCAGGGAACCAGGGCTACAGACGTAACCTGAGACGTTCCCTTTCAAGGGAACTCGAGCTGCGTTTGAAACGCGGTGGGAACCCCATATCCACTACGCCATACTGAGAAATGCCCGTTCTGTGTGAAGTCCAAGCGCACACTAAGAAACAAGCAACCTAGCCCCAGGAGTGGAGAGGTCTAGGTCATAGAATCTGACAAATGTATGCGGTGAGGACCAGCCTGCCGCATTACAAACAACCTGAAGGGAGACACCCGAAATTAAAGCCTTAGAGGCAGCCATACTCCTAGTAGAATGGGCGCGGACGTCCATAGGTGAGGACCGTCCGACCGTCTTATAAGCAATGGAAATAGTCTCAACTATCCATTTACTCATCACTTGTCTCGATGCAGGGCAACCTTTCTTGGTTGAACCAAAGCAGAAAAACAACTGCTCTGATCTACGCCACAGGGCAGCTCTGTGCACGTAAGCATCCAATGCCCGAACTGGACATAGCAGATTGAGACTTTCCTGATCTGGGGTATCAAAAGGTGGAGGACAGAAGGCCTGCAGCACAATAGGACCCATCACATTAGTGGTGAATTACCTTATGAATGTAACTGGCCTAGGGTGTAGAAATGCCTTAACCATGCCAGGTGCAAATTCCAGACATGAGGGAGCAACCGACAGAGCTTGTAAATCTCCAATTCTCTTGATGGACGAAATAGCGAGAAGAAATAAAGTCTTTAAAGTGAGGAACTTTTCTGACACCTCTTCTATAGGCTCGAAGGCCGCCAAGGCCAGACCCTCGAGTACAATGGCCAGGTCCCAAGCCGGTGCTCTGGAGTGCAAAGCAGGCCTCAGCCTCAAAGTTCCACAGAGAATTGAGTGATAAGAGGATCTCTCCCGAGAGAAGAAGCCCCCCAGGGGATCGATAGGCAGATATGGCCGCTACATACACCTTTAAGGTGGAAGGAGATAATCCAGCAGAGAAACGGTCTTGTAGGAAATCGAGAACTGAACCAACCGGGCAGTCAACAGGATTCAAAGAACGTTCTCCACACCATGTAGAGAACAGTTTCCATTTCAAAGAGTAAAGTTTTCTCATGGAGGGAGCTCTGGATTGAAGGATAGTCTCCACGACCTCAGTCGAGAGACCGGAACTCATGAGCTGGGCACCCTCAGGGGCCAGGCCCACAGCTTCTACAACTCTGGGCGAGGGTGAAATATCGTGCCCCCCCCCCCTGGGAAAGCAGATCCTTCCTGACCGGAATCTCCATCGGAGAGCCGTCCAGGAGGGACACTAGGTCCGCGAACCACACTCTGGTTGGCCAATGCGGGGCTATTAATAACAGATGAGCCCCTTCCTGGCGAACCCTTTCCAGAACTCCCGGGAGCATTGATATCGGGGGAAAGGCGTACAGGTGTAGCCTCGGCCACACCTGCACCATAGCGTCCAGTCCTAGAGGAGCTGGCTGCGTGAGGGAGAACCAAAGTGGACAATGGGTTGTATCGTAAGATGCAAAAAGGTCGACCCGGGGCTCGACCGAAGTTCTCCCATAAGAGCTCCACCACCTCGGGGTGAAGTCTCCACTCCCCGAGCCTCAGCCCCTGTCTCGACAGGATATCTGCCTCTACATTTAGACACCCTGGGATGTATACTGCCCTGAGCGACAGCAACTTCCGCTGGGCCCATAAGAGGATCTGTTGAGCCAATTTGCACAATAATCGGGACCTCAGACCCCCCTGATGGTTGATGTAAAAAAACACAGATGTGTTGCCCGTGCGGACAAGCACATGACGGCCTCTTAGGTCTGGCAGGAAGTACTTGAGAGCCCGAAATACTGCCATCATCTCTAGTCGGTTTATATGCCAAGACTGCTGATGGTCCTGCCATAGACCTGTCGCCGAGCGGCCACTCATGACCGCCCCCCAGCCTGTAAGGGAAGCATCCGTCGATAGCGTGACGCGTCGACAAGGAACTCCCAAAACTGGGCCCTGGGCGAGGAAGGATTCTTCCACATGACCAAGGCACATAGGCATTGCCGCGTGACCTTTATCGTGTGAAACGGGTTCCCCCTCGAAGAAAACCCCTTGGTTCTGAGCCACCACTGCAGGGGTCTCATGTACAGAAGGCCAAGAGTGATAACGTTGGACGCAGCTGCCATGAGCCCCACCAGTCTCTGAAACTGTTTCACAGTGAGTGACTGGCCTAGTTTCACATTCTTTACGGCTGTGAGAATTGCAGAAATACGCGTTGGAGACAATCGTGCTTTCATAGTTGTCGAATCCCACACCACCCCGAGAAAAGTGGTCCTCTGTGCTGGGAGGAGCACACTCTTCTTGGTGTTTAGCCGTAACCCCAACTTTTTTATGTGTGACAGAACGACATCTCGATGCCGAACCGCCAACTGCTCGGACTGAGCTAGAATCAACCAATCGTCGATATAATTTAATACGTGGATGCCCTGGAGTCTGAGAGGAGCCAGTGCTGCATCCACGTATTTCGTAAAAGTGCGGGTTGATAGACCTAGGCCAAATGGAAGAACCCGATATTGGTACGCTTCGCCCCCGAAAGCTAACCTCAGGAACCTCCTGTGATGAGGATGGATAGATATATGAAAATAGGCGTCCTTCAAGTCTATTGTGACAAACCAGTCCTCGGACTGAATCTGTGACACTATCTGTTTGAGTGTGAGCATCTTGAACTTGAGTTTCTGGACTCTGCCGTTTAGCTGACGCAGATCTAGAATAGGACGTAACCCCCCATTCTTCTTGGGAACGATAAAGTATTGGCTGTAAAACCCTGACTCTCTGCTGGTAGGAGGAACCCTTTCTATAGCCCCTTTTTGCAGAAGCGTCATCACTTCCTGCTCCATAACCCGAGCCTGCTCGGGGACCACCACCGTGGGGAGAATCCCTAGAAATCTGGGCGGACGAGAACCGAACTGAATTCTGTAACCCTTCTAGATGGAAGACTGGCCTCGGGATTTGGTTGAACGGACACTTCGGCACCCTGAAACGGCGAAACCCTCCTCGGAGGACCGTACGGGGACGCTGACACCTCGGTGCCCTGAAACGGCGAACCGGCAGGGAACAACCGATTTGGCAGCACTGCGATACCCCTCAGAGTATCGCCCCCCAGAGGGCGCCGAGGAGGAACGATTTCTCAAAACCATCCCTCTCCGGAGGGGACCACCCTCAGAAGTCTGACTCCTTGCGAGTCAGGACTTCTTCTTAGTCCAGACTTTCTTTGAGATGACAGTCCTCAGATCTTGCCTACCCCAAGCTGGCCTGGACTGCCACCGCCACCCAGGTTCCCCAGATTGTGGAGGAGCCCGGGCGGCGACGCTTTGTTTTTGGCGCACTCTGCGCTGTGAGGAGCTCGTCCTCGGCTGTGGCTGCTCGGACTTAATAAACGTTCTACGTCCGGCAGTCTCAGAAAAATTCTCAAATCGTCGAGGAAGAAATTTTTGGAATGCAGCCGACTGCTTCTTTGCATCTTGAAACCTATCGACGACACAGTTGATAGCATCGCCGAATAAACTGGAAGGTGAAAGCGGAGCGTCCAACAAAACAGACCAATCATTCTCTTTAATGTCTGACAGGTTTAACCATAGGTGGCGCTCCGTAGCCACCAGGGCTGCCATAGAACGGCCCACTGATTTGGCCGTCTCCTTAGTGGCCCGGAGCGCTAGGTCTGTTGCACAACTTAATTCCTGAATTACATCTGCACTCACTTCCTCACGATCATCAATTTCTTTCAACAGATCAGCCTGGTATGCCTGCAGGATAGACATCGTGTGCAGGCATGACGCAGCCTGACCTGCAGCCACGTATGCTTTACCCACCAGAGAAGATGTAGACTTTAGAGGTCTGGTGGGTAATGTCGGGGCTTTTAATGATGACGCTGACTTGGGAGAGAGATAGCTCGCGAGCGTCTCTTCAGCCCGCGGCACCGTCACATAACCATAATCAGCAGCACCTAACACATTGCTATAGTTAGATGTCAGTGGATTAAATACTCTAAAAGACGCCGGTCTATTCCACAATTTCGACACCTCAGTGTGGAGATCAGGAAAGAACGGTAGTCCCCGACGTGGAGGTGGTTTTTTAGATTGTAGAAATCTTTCATCTAACAAACTCTTTTTAGTAACACACTCAGATTCATCGGCTGGCCAATCGATGTTTAATTTAGCTACAGCACGAGATAATACCTCCAAAAGCTAGTCATCACCGGAGGTATGAGCTGGCGAAGACTCATAATCCCCCATGTCAACACTGGCGACATCCAGTTCCTCAGAACTGGATAGTCTCAGCATTGGTGCCTCAACCTGGGAAGGAGAAGCCGCAGCCGTGACAAAACGAGGGCAACGAACAACACAATGCTTAAACTCTTGATTCGCCATAATAATGATATGAATAGTGTGCTTTGTCAAACAACAATAAATAGACAAAGACAGAGTACAGAGATCGCTTGCTGAAGACAACAGAAGCTGTCGCGGTCTGTTTTCAGGGGTGCTTTATAGTTTCCTGGTCTATGACGTCACATGACGTCCTGCTCTCTCATTAGACTGATTATACAGAGGCTTCACGACGCAATCACGCAGAGCGTTCCCACCGTGTTTCAAACGCAGCTCGAGTTCCCTTGAAAGGGAACTTAGCTAGCTTTAACTAACTAACTTGCTAATACAATGCTTATAACATTAGCAAAGCATAACAATTATACTGAAAGAATATGAAAATATAGATCAGTTAACATTGATCTGTTTTAATTTTTTTATTATGGTTTGCTGTAGCCTACTCATTTACAAGATAACTTGAGCGTGGAAGGAAAGCATGTAGACTCGCCCACTGCCTCTCAATAATGCATTCAGTCCATATATCTTCCACTGCTGTTGTACAACACATGTGCAAGCTAAATCCAGCAAAACCCCAGTGCTGCTATCAGTGGCGACCACACGCTTACCCTGAGCTTAAGAGGTCATTCTCCCAAAAGCAGTGTATTGATTATGTCTGGGAAATAATTGATCTATTGGAGGGTTTCTTCAAAATTACAGTTAATTTACTGAGATTCTAGATGCCATGGAAACAGTGATACTGTAAGCTGTAAAATGCTTTTCTCAGGGTTTTTTTTAAAGACATATTGGGGTTATGGAATGGAGGCAATATTGATTCACACTGAAACAATGGCTTATTATTCAGAACACAGGAAAGTGTATTTTTAAATGTAAGAGCATTGTGAACAGTCAACTCACATGAGATGTTAAAAAACGCTTAAAATTCAGTCCAACAGAAATCAATGATGATTTATTACAAATAATAATGCATTGTATTTTTTGTAAATGTAATAATTCACTGATTCTTGGGACATGGGACAACTCATGCCATTAGTTTATGCCGTAATAGCAGCATTTCATATAATAGGTATCACGTTCTTTACATGCAGTGTACCATTTGATTTCATTTTCATTTCTCGATAAGATTTCACAGATGTCTCTTATGTTTTATGTCAACACTGGTATATGTTTATAAAATCAGGTAATATTAAAGTCATTTTTCATCTTTAAGGATTTCTTTCATGTTTCAGGTTCTGGTTATTATTGGAATATTAGTATGATTATTATTAGCTCTGTCACACAAATTGTAAAGAATTGTTTTTATTTTATTTTATGGTGTGGGGTCACAAAAATATTAAATATTAAAAATATTAAAAATATTAAATATTAAATTATTTGTATATACTATATATATATATATAAATTATATTTGTATTTCTATTTACATGTATGTATAATATATTTTTATAACTTGAATGTATTATGAGTTTGCATTGAACAGTTGAGCTGTATTTTCTAAATTATGGGTGGCAGATGAGAGTAGAGTTACCATGACAACTACTGTGCATCCTGACCACACAGAGAACCGCTTGAGTCTCTCATTTACTGTTAAGGTTAGTTAAATTCATTAAATTCATATAAACCATTTGTGTCTGTTCTATCACTTACTTGAGTCATTTACGTGAAATGACTTACTGGAGTTGTTTACCGGAGTTACTTACCTGAGTTCAGCCAGTTTTGTGAAAAAATCTGAGCATCTGTGTAGCTACATTTTGTTAGGCTTTCTTTCTTTCTTTCTTTCTTTCTTTCTTTCTTTCTTTCTTTCTTTCTTTCTTTCTTTCTTTCTTTCTTTCTTTCTTTCTTTCTTTCTTTCTTTCTTTCTTTACTGATTTATTGTGATATAAGTATTTAGCCTATATAGGCTATAGGATATATTTTTTTCGCATCTTAATGACTCTGAAATGCAATGTTATTAAGAATTTAAAACAGGACATCTTAAGTAACAACCAATCTTGTCTTTCTCTCATTAAGTTTTTCACTGCTTTTACAGTCCTCCCGACTGCAGGGACCTGTAACATAATACCAGGAAAAGAAATTACTAACTTGTTCGTTAGGATTACATATGTGATGTGGTGTAAATGGGCCTATAGGCCAGGACTACTTATTTCGTCACCAACATAAAATGGTCGATGGTGACAATTCAATAAATAAAGCTCAAAATCTGTTTGAGGCCATCTTGCTGTCTTAATTCATTCATTTATTGACATAAATGCTAGATTTGTCAATTTATTTTTTTTTAATCATTTTTGTAGCCCTCTGAGGGTATTAACTGGTGACCGGAATCAGAGGATTGCAGCTAAACATAGGTGAGTACGAAAACGTTTAACAGATTCAAATTCGAAATTATTTCTTTACGTATACACTTTTATTATTTTCAGTAATTGTAGTTAGATTTTTCTCATTGAGTAAATACCCTTCGATTGTAATTTTACAAGATTTAATTAGCCTACTTTAGCATGCTTTCAGCATATCTAAAGATATTGTATTCCGTCTTAATAAGAATGATAAAAGAGTATCCGGTGTGAAGTAATGCGGGTAAAGCCAAATGAAGCGTCACGTGCTCGCGCGCGTTCTGCTCACTAGAAGTTTGGCGTGTCACATCAAGGGAGAATCCCGACCAATATAGATGCGCCAAACCCTTTCGCAGTTTCTTCTTTGGATAATGGCTTTTCTCGCTTCACACCTGAGACAGTCTGACATGTTTTGGGATAAATCACCCAAGATTTGTTCATTTTAAAGAAAATCGAAGGACTTACGTCGTTAAGAGGCAGAAACTGCATTTGAATGAGACAAATGGATCTCAGCGAGTCTCAGTCTCTTACCAGAACGGATTTTTCTGCGGTACTCTGAAAGTAAAGGAGATGCTTATGGGAACCTCCAATTCCTTATCTATAAGGTAACTTATTTTTTTTTGTTTTGTAAGTTGTGTTTATAATAAATTTCCGTCAGAGTATGTTTTTGTGTGGAAATTTTGAAATACTGTAGGAAGATAAGCTACAAATATACATAACATGATTATTTTCCACGGCAGCTGTGCGCAGATATTATTTTCGAAACGTTTTTTTTCCTCATTCAACTTCAGGACTAATATTGATTTATGATCCCTTTTATTTTATATAATTTGTTAAACTAGGAGATTATTGCAATGGAGCTTGATATCTTGTCTCTTTGATGCATCTGACAAGCGCTTATCTCTTCACTGTACAAAACCGTGACAATCAACTATCTTTCATTTAATACACACATCCTATGGCAAGCCGATTTAACATTCACTCCTCTTCGTATATTACATTTTATTTGTTTTTAATTCGTTTTAGTCACTGTTTTACTAATTCATTAGATGCTAGGCCTACTTATTTTACTACTATCAATTGAATTCTTCACTATATAGGCTATATAGTTCTACTAGTTTCATAGGTATAGCATATATTAACTGTGTGCTAGTAAAGCTGAAACATACTCTATAACTACGAAATATGTAGTTCTTATTGTTAAAAGTAAAACTGTACCAGCAACTATTTACACAATTTACATAAATACTACACCCTAGTGAAAAATAAATATACTAAAATGTATTCTTGAAATACATTTATTTTATGCTAAGTATGCTACAAAAAATATTTACATATTTATGTTCTTAATATAAATACCCTGCAATTGTACTTTTGGTATACTAAATTGATTGCTAAATTCGAACAACTAGCCTAGGTTTGTTTTTAATGCACTTTAGTTATCCAGAAATATTGCTGAAGTCCAGCTAAAGATATACTTAAATATACTTGATTGATTGTGCAAAAGTGTAACTATTGCAAGTATACTTTGGGTACACTTTTAATATCTTGCATTTAAAGACTGATATTATACAGAGATCATACTATCCTTACTAATAGTGATATTAAACACATTTTATGCTTAATATTATGAAATGTGCATTGTTCAATAAAGAAGTACTCTAGATAAAGTTTAATTATAATATTTATATCAGTAAGTATCAAGTGATATGTCAGTAAATATATGAATAGATTTGTATATGTACATTCATTCACATATTGAAATAAATGTATTTTAAATACATTTTGGAACAGGTTTTTTTCACTAAGGTAGTTTTCAATGTTTGATATCTAAACTATAGATCTCCATAGAATTCAATGGCAAGTTGGCTATATGTTACCATTAACTGGGTAATAGTTATTTAGGCCTATTACTACTGGGATAGTGAATAGTAGATAGAATAAGTACTAATGAATAATTGAATAGACGGTGCTGGTATATACAAATACTAGTATTTCATCAATAAGTACCCACATCTTAATACTAATCGAAATGAAATTTCAATACTTATGAAATTGAAAAGGAGCTAGTCGCTATTAGATTATTTGCTATTATTAAAAGCACTAGTAACATAAACATAGATACTAGTTACTATAAAGGAATAATTGTTTAATCGGCTTGCCATACAGTCATTGTTTGTTTGACATATGTTTGACATATTTGTTCTTTTAACTATAGGATTCCATTGTCAGACGCTTTATCATGACTGATGGCGAGGGGAGAGAACACTTTCATTACTTGGAGAGAGGAGAGGTAAGAGTTCCCATTTCAGCCCTGTACCGGGCGCCCGGTCCCAGTGAAGAGATCGGGGATGAGGAGGAAAAGAGCAGCACATGGATCCCTGTCCATGAGAGCTCTCAGACACTGGGGACCGGGGCCCGGGACCCAACTCCGGATTTGGCCTCCGATGAGGAGGAGCAGCCCCCCTACCCAATGCTGGCGCCCGTGGTGTTCTTCTGTATCAAACAGACCACTCGTCCACGAAGCTGGTGTCTCAGGATGGTTTGCAACCCATATCCTTTAACTAATGTGTTCATCTGAAACCTCTATTTAGCAATTTAGTATATGGTTTTAAAGTTTACGCCGATGACTGTGGCCTTAATACACAATAGCCTATTAATTACGGTTTAGTTTTTTCTTGGACCTTGCAGGACTTCGGTATCAATTAGGATCTGTAGGTGTATGCTGAATGGCTGGCTGGTTGCCATGGCAGCTTGCAGCTTCCGGCGTGTATTTTGTCAGGAAACTTCAACAAATAAGAGCTGATCTCGTTCTCCCACTGGTGTAGGCTTCCCAAAGATTCGTCCTTTTGGCAGTGTTGCAATTAAGAGCACTATTTTATAAATAGCTTCATTAGCTGTAGGGGCGGCTCAAGCTCTCTGCTGAGTCTCTTCAGAAGTGATGCACAAAATGCAGCCTGGCACTTTGTAGATATTATTTTATGCTAGATAGAGATAAGATTAAATACAATGCTTATGATTTCTAGTTTTTAATGGTGAACTGGACTTTCTGCCCTCATATGTGCACTGGAGTTTCCTCCATTTGTGGTTTGCTTTTTGTTGCTTAGCAATAAAGCAAATTAATCTTAGGTTGTAATTGTTTTCATATTACATTTATGATGCCCGCATTGTGGTCTGAAGTGCATTATGTATCACTTTCTGACTGACAGTTGTAAAGAGAGCAATTAGACCCATGATTAGTGTATATAGACTTAATGGATTTGTTGTCATGTGGTTTTGCTTGGATATAGAAAGCACTTTGTGGGATATTTGGAGGATGTGGAAAACCCCACTGCAATTTGTATTATTTCCAAATGCGTTTTGCGGGCTACTTAGAGTTTTGTGAAAATCCATTTTCCGTTTAAATCTTCTTTATGTGAGTTGTTTACATTTTTCATGGTGGGGCACTTTACATATAATGCATATAAATGGCAGCTTCACTTGCTCAAATGTCTTTTTGATTATTATAATCACCATTAGGATCTATGCACCAAGCATGCAGTTCTGTGTGCAACATTAGAGAAATGACAATACACATCACTGCAACATTTCACTGACAAATATTTAGACAAATATACAGAACAATTGAAATTTAAACGATGAGAGGAAATGCCATTTGTTGCCCTCCCATCAATACACGAAGGGGAAAACTGCTGGTTGTCCATTTAATTACTATTCATAAGTTTGGGTCATTTATATTCTTCCATCTTTCTATCTGTCTTCTGCTCTTCTGTTTCTATTATTTTGTGTGCTTGTTTATGGGTCAGTTAGATACGCCAGCGTCAGTGTTCAGCAGTGTAAAATGCAAACGAGCATGCTTGTCAGATGAAAGTATGTATCATCTTTATTTTGATTAGTCATACATGAGCTTTCTCACCCTCAGGCACGTGTTGCAAGGCCTTAACACTTATTTACTGAGGTGATGATTAATCTGTATTCTGACATATTGTATATATCAATGGCAGAACTGGGACTGTGCGTGTGTCGTTGTTTGCAATGGCTGCCAACTCTTCTCCAAAAAAAAAAAATGGTTTGGAATATTTTATTAAACATGACCTTTGAATGGAGATTATCTTTATACTCGCTATTTTGGTTTTTCTAGATATATCAAAAGAGCTGCTCTCAAAAGACAAAAAAGGGATTTGCATTTGCCTCTTAGGGAGTTATTAATGTGCTAAGATTTAGATCATGGGCTGGTTGCATAAATTACTAAGACTAGTTTTACAAGTTAGTCATCTTTTTTTTTTTCTTTAAGTCTGTTCATACCTTTTTTAAAGCTATGGTATACGATTTTGAAAATCGGTCGAGAAAGCCAGAATTTTTAAAAAACTCATCCCGCCCCTCCACACACACACACACACACACACACACACACACACCCCTCCCCTCTGTTCACGCCAACGCAAGATTAGCAACACATGAAATGTTCTAAACTCCCCACCACCATTAGTATACTACTACTAGTATTGCTAAGGTTTTCAGTAATTGTTAAAAAGCTATTTATGTAACACGTCACACCATAAAAGTATAAATAAATGTTTAACGTTACCTGCTCAACAAAAAGTCAGCCGTGTCAGCGTCGGTTTTCAGTCCAAGATCTCCCCGAAGCGTCCTCCAACGATCAATGGTGGACCCTATATTTATTCTACTTTGAGTCCGGCGTTCTTCACATTTTTTTTTTATCTCTGCTCTTTCCACTACAGACTTTCTCTTTCTTCCAAACTTTACACTAGGGGCAAGCAGGGGCCGCTTGCTGCTGTCTTTTATTTTTGATCCATTTTTTTATCTGATGCTACTTAGCTAGCTACCATAGACTGTCAGCTGCTTTTTCACGCAATCTCATGTCGCAGGAGGGGGGCGGGGTCAGGTGCGGTGGGGTGGAGACGAGAGCGCCAGGCGGAGTTTCAAGTGGAGCTGGTGATTGGATGAAAGCAGTTGACCAATGTAAGCTGTCCGGCCGGACAGCTTACATTGGTCAACTTCTCTGCGGCTGTACAGCCAATAGAGTGAATGGATTGTTTTCATTCTTTTTTCTATTCCTATTGTTAGGATTGTACTATATAACCATAACCAGCATCTAAACGAGGATATTAATAATGAACAATCTTTGAAATCGTATACCCTAGCTTTAAGTCAGTTACATAAATAAGTTTAACTGCCCTTTGACTAACTGCTAGTGGGTCATTCTAGATCTTAATTCACTGTCTTAACATGTTTATGCAACTGGCCCCATGTGTGCAGTGTTCATTGCCATGCGAGTATCCTGTTGAGATGTACACCTGGACCACAATGACAATGTTCAGTCTGCTAAGAGCAGGCATGTTGCCATGGATAGGGATAGTTCAGTCAAAAATCAATGTCGTTCCAAGCCTGTATGACCCTTCTTCCTGTGGAACGCAAATATTTTTGGAAGAAGAAAACTTGACTATTTTTGTCCATACACTGAACGTCAGTAGGGCTCCAAAACAATATTAGTCCCCATTGACTTTCATTGGATAGACAGAAAAGAACACAGAAAAAAAATTCAGAATATCTAATTTTAGGTTTCACAAAAAACTAAAAAAAAACATACAGTTTTAGAATGACATGAGGGTGATCCCAGCTAACAGGAAAAGTTCTAACATTCTGGCAAGGTTATCTAAAAGCTATGAGCAAACATTCCTTCCAGTAATCTTAAGTAAGGGACAATGTAGATCCACCCTGTTGTTATCTCAGAATAAACCCCGACAGGATGATCAGGACTTGCATCACCCTAAAGGGGTTTATTCTGCAATAACAACCGGCTGGATGTACATTATCCCGCTTATTACATGGCTAATTTCCACATAAGTAAATAATTAGAAACAAAATTTTGACTTGAGTTGAAATATTTTATTAGGTCTTTAAATGCAAAGCTTCCGCAATGAAAGCAGCAAGCGGATTCAAACTAGACGGATATTTAAGGGATACGGTACAGTCATACCACTTATTACATGGCATTTCGCCACATAAATAATTATGGGGATAAGAGATATTGATTTGAGATGAAACTGTTTTAAAATTGTACCTGTTTGTTATCGTATAATCCATTACAGTGTACAAAACAATCGTTACTAAACGGCAGCAGCTGCGTTTGTATGAAACGAGAGAGCGAGTCCATGATACCGGATGACATAATTAAATAACTGTACACAAAATATTGATTTGATTTTTAATATTTTATTAGCTCACCAAATGCAAAACTTTCCTAGCAAGCAGAAAGCGCTGACTTCAGTTACCCTTCAGTTTTGTTGGCACAAAAATGTTATTTCTTCATCGTTCATGGAATGTTATTTTTTCTAAAACACTACTTGTTTCAGTGTTTTCCAGAGAACATCAGAAATAGCCTTTTTATAACTTGATGGCAACATTAACAAAACGTTCATAGTGCATATTTTTGTTAGCTGGGATTAGCTAATGTCAGAAATGTCATTTTTGGGTGAACTATCTCTTTAAGTAAAGATTGAAGAAGTACTAATTGAGTTCAATTAGTAAAACTGAATTCATATCATGTTCATATCATCAAGAGGGTTTGTAGTGTTGTAAGTTAAATAATCCCAAATTTAACTCTGCATCGTACAAGGTGCAAGTTACCAATGAAACAACAACGATGGCTGTCAGTATAATTTCCTCTATAAACAGGAAATATTTTCATCCAGCACAATGCAAGCTTGTCTTGCTGCAAGTTTTATCTTTTTCCACTCAACGCAACTTCTCACCATTAAATGAAAGCATGCGTTTATGGTGTGGATCATTCAGTTTGACTGTGAAGCTTGGCACTGTAGGATAGGTCATGGGTTGTGCATCACAGAGAAACAAAGAAAGGCTGTGCTGGCAGAGAAAGGGTGAGACAGTGAGAGAGATTGCGGTCTCTCAACATGTTCTCATTTTTGAGACCCCACTCAGGGCACAAAACAGACAGGAACAAATGCACTTATAGCTTCACGTCACGACATAAGCCTACAGTACATCCTGATTCAGGATCATCATGTTGCATCTGTATTGTGTTTAAAGGATGAAATTAGAGTGGACGTTTGGAGATCTGATGCTGTTTTGGTGGAAGACAGCAGAGTCTGATGGGAATCTTTGCTTGTATAACCTCTAGTCTTTGAATGTAGCTATAGGAGAGGAAGCTGAATGATTTATTGGTCTAGGGCATATGGAGAAGAGAAGTCAATCACAGCCAAAGCATGCTGATTAGAGGAGTGTTTGAGGATTAATATCATTTCAGCTGGATTTCTGTATATCTTTAGGCCTGCAGCTCGCAGTCTTTAGAGCAATGGCACGGAACTAACAAGACTGTCTTCTCGTAGTTTTATGTCTTCAAATGCACAATAGCGATAAAGGCACACCTTTAAAGGCACTGTGCCTTTAAAGGACAACCTGTACACATTTCAGATCTGCAGCACAAGCGAGCTTCATGGGTCAGGTCATGACTAAACATTAATGCACGTTTAAACTTTCATACTGATCCTCCGGGGTGGTAAAAGCTCTGGATGGCATTTTTATGACACTGTGTGTTTGAGTCTAGATAATGATAATGGGCCTCAGGCTTAACAGTGCAAAACAGTTATTCATGCCAAAGCCACTGAGGGGCAACGATCTGGATGTGTAGTTTAGACTTGACTTCAAGATTACAAACGATACAGCAGGTGGCAGCCTGTGCCCCAAAAGCAATTTGGACAGGTTTCTCATGTTGGGGTTAGGATGGGTGATATAGTAGCTTTAGATTGCTGTTAAAATGCTGCTTGCTGGAACATCAGTCTCTCAAGTGATTTAAAGCTTATTTATTTAACATTCGTTGTATCTTAGCAACAGTTTTCTATATTGATATGTGTGCAGAATTTTAATCAAAGTAAAAAGCAAAACTGCTGTTATCAGTGCTAATCAGTGGTTGTCAATTTCGTCAACAAAAAAGATGCACGACAATAATTAACCAATTTTAATTAGACCATATCGATGGTGAAAATATGCAGATAAAAAGTTCTCGAGTTCACACCTACTAAAAATCAGATTTGAGTATGCGTATTTGGCATGCTGTCCGATGGGAGGACTCCAAGCTCGGAATTTGACCCCAAACCCAGAGTACTCCCCCTGTATCCCTGGCTGGGATAGGAACCAGTCGAGAGTGAGGAGTCTGGGTTTTCTGAGGCATGCAGAAAAACTGTTTAGAAACATAGGTGAGTCGGCTGTATATATAGGCTTTCTCTCGTGCTGATTGGGTTGATCATTTGAACGTGCTCCTCCTGAACTTTGTTAATAAAACATCAAGATACTAACAATGCACAACCACTGTTTTTAGATTTTTTTTTTTTTATAATGTACAAATCATGGTATGCTGGCTGCTAGCTGGTTTGATCTGTCAAACACATCCTGTAAGAGATTAATCAGGTAGAACCATATTATTACGACTTACACTACCGTTCAAAAGTTTGGGGTCGGTAAGATTTTTTATGTTTTTAAAAGAAGTCTCTTCTGCTCACCAAGGCTGCATTTATTTGATTAAAAATACAAAACAAACCCAGTAATATTGTTAAATATTATTTCAATGTAAAACAGCAGTTTTCTATGTGAATATATTTTAAAATGTAATTTATTCCTGTGATCATAGCTGAATTTTCAGCATCATTACTCCAGTCTTCAGTGTCACATGATCCTTCAAAAATCACTCTAATATGATTATTTGATGCTCAAGAAACATTTATGATTATTATCACAGTTGACAACAGTTGTGCTGCTTCATATTTTTGTACAAACAGTGATTCATTTTTTTCAGGATTCTTTGAAAGTTCAAGAGAAAAGCGTTTCATTAAAAAATAAATATTTTGCATTATTATAAATGTCTTTACTGTCACTTTATATCAATTTCATGCGTCCTTTCTGAAGAAAAGTATTAATTTCTTTAAAAAAAAAATTGACCCCAAACTTTTGAACGGTAGTGTACATTTGAACCAAAGTCACATGCTAGGCATAATGGACAACTTGGATATTGCATAGGCTGTTGTAGTAAAAACATGCTGTATGAGGTGTTTACGTTTCCTCTAAATGAAATTAGTTGCCCATTTATTTCTAATGCAGTCATTTTTGATCATGAGGAGTACAAGTGTGACTATTTTTAAGACCATTTCAAAGCAAGATTTCGTGTTATAAAGTAAAAAATTCTAAAAAACCAAACCCTAAATCTTTCTGTCAATATTTAACCGAAGAGCGCCAGAGGGTTTAAATGCCTTTGCCAACTGATTTTATCGACAAAGCCTTAAAAGACGTGTAAAAAGTTAACAGTAATGCTAGCATGACTAGTACCCACTTACCTTCTTTTCTATAAAGCAGGGTTATATCACAACACATAATATTCATAAGCCAAGCTTACAAGTTTTGTAATATCCCCCCAACTTTTAGTTCCTCCTCAAATCATTTTGACAATACAGACATATTAAAGTATTTAATAGGTTAAAGTTCAGCTGTGTTATTTACAATTTGCTTAATTGTATATACCAGTGTAACTTGCAATATTGTTTATGTTGTGAATATTTTCTATAATGAGGTGTATTTATATCCTTTATATAAATGGGGTATATATGATTTGTTTGAGTGAACCAAATAATACTTGCAAGTTTGGCATTCATCTAAACAGATCAAACCTTGAATTGTGTTTTGTGAACGAGTGGGTGGAGTTGAAGGACCTGGTGCTGGTCTGATGGCATGCTGGCTGAATCTGTGACAGTACCCTAGGGGTTTAACGGTATTCGAACCGAACTGAAAAACCGATACTCTCATGGCGTACCGAACACGCCCCGCCCCCTGCTGCCCCGCCCAGCCCTGGCTCATTGGACCTCATGTCTTATGTGTCCACAATGAATACAGCGTTGTTGCCTAACCACCATTAACCACATATAATCGCAATAAGCTCAGTGTTTTGTTACTTTTTATAATAAGCAAGGTGTAATCTTTCAAATTCTGTCTATTTGATCACGAAATAAATGCCGTTTTGGTTCTCGTAGATGTGTTGTGACAGATTGCTGTACTAGGCTCCTCATTTAAAGCGGCAGCGCGGAGTGCGAGTAAACGTGATCATCTCTTCCTCAGTTACAGAATAAACATGAATGGACACCCGAAGGTATGTTGAAAGATACAGTATACCTACTGAAAGGCATCATAACTCGTGTAAACAGCGGAAACACGTCAATAAAACGCTTAGTTTTTCACATAGCATTATATTTACCTCAGGCAAGTCATTCAGTGTCCACAGCTTGATGGTTCGCTAACTCTTTCACTAAATAAATGCACTATATTAGCCAATATATTATATTTTACTTAACCTGTTCATGATATCTTGATTATTTAATGCATGTTTAAAATATCTGCAATGAAAATAACAGCAACTGTGTAAATTATTATATTTCAATAACAAATTAGAGTAAAAACATGTTAATGCAAAAACTGCCTTATGTGCAGTTTAAATGTTTTCATACAATTTGTTATTTGAGTGTTGATTATTATTATATCTAAAAATAAATATCAACTGAGTTTAGGCTAAAAGTCTAGGCTCTGTTGTTAAGCTTTAATGTTATAGTAATCTGCAAGCAAGGGCTCCTATATAGTTTACAGCATTAGCAGATCATTTCCTTGCGAAACGTTTACTTGTAATTGAATTAATTTAAAGACAAGGACACAATTTGTTCATTAAAGCACTATTTAATAAAAATAAAAAAAATTAGCTTTCTAAAATCCCCCCCCCCCCCCCCCCACCGAAATGAACCGAACCGAGACGTCAAACGCGTGGGACATACCGAGCCATCAGGTTTGTGTATCGTTATACCCCTAGTACTCCCCCCCCTGTAACATTGATCCACTGGAGGCAAGTTTGCAGAAACTAAGTGCAGTTTAAAATTATGACAATAATAATAAGAACACTCTACCGCATACAACTGAGCGAACCTGAGGATGCTATATGCGAAACGCGTTGTTTGCTCTGAATAAAATTAAGTCAATGGTGTGCGGTAGAGTGTTCTTATTATTATTGTCATTCAAGTTCGTTCCTGCTATCTACCTGCAGCTAACCAGGCTGTGCATGGACCTTGGGTTGAATTGCAGTTTAATATTATTCAAAACGAGATCAAACATAAAACAAAGTCATTGTGTGGCATGAAACTCAACCATACCCCCCACCCCCCGTTCCGGGTTGGTGTTATGGAAGCCGGTGAGTAAAGTGGGTTCTACAATGTCATTACGGGGAACCCATGACCTTTCCTCTGGCCCGTATCCTTCTCAGTCCACAAGGTATTCTAGCTGGTTGCTTCGTTGCCGGTTGTCCAGGATGGAATTAACAGCATAGACCTGTTTATTTTAAGCTTCAACGGGATGAGTAAGAGGTACGTTGGCAACACCAGGTCCTGTGGGGGAAGGGAGAAGAGAGAAATGGTAAGGTTTTAACAGGGATACTTGAAAACTGGGTGAAATTCTGTATTGTGGAGGTAAGTTTAGGCTGTAAGTCACATCATTGATTTGGGATTTGAAGGTAAATGGGCCAATGAATTGGGGACTCAACTAAGACAGGGCAGTCGGAGATGGATGTCCCTGGTAGAGAGCCAGACCTTTTTTCCCAGATGGTAGGTGGGTGTTACAGCTCTTCTTGCATCGGCCTGGTTCTTGTGTCTCTGGACTGCCCCCTGCAGATGGATATGAGCTGAGTTCCAGACCCTCTCACTTTCCTGAAACAAGTGATTAACAGCTGGAACCTCTGATGGCTCATCTGACCATGTATCCTAGTATGCACTGGAAGGGATTGAGTCCTGGTGTGTGTTTACAAACTTTGGAGAAGCAGTCAACAGCTGGTCGGTGGAGGCAGGTCGGTGACAAAGTCTATTCCCAGATGAGACCATGGATGGTGAGGAATGGGTAGTGGATGGAGGTTGCCTTCCGGTAGGTGTCATAGTGTTTTGGAGATAGCACAGATGGGGCATCCTTGAACGAAGAGTTGGACGTTCTGGGTCATACTTGGTCATACCGCTCCTACACTGTTGGTGGATGCGTCCACTTCCACTACAAAGGGTAAGTCTGGATGGGAGTGTTTGAGGATGGGAGTGGTGCAAAAGGCTTCTTTCAGCTGCTTCAATGGCAGGTGGACTCCAGAACACAAACTTGGGCCGATTTTGGAGTAATTAAGTGATGGGAGAGGAAATAAGGCTGACGTTGGCAATGAATTTCCTATAGAAGTTGGCAAATCCCAGAAAACGTTGCAGCTCTTTAATGGAAGTGGGTTGTGGCCAGTTTCTGACAGCATGGACGGTCCTGGTCCTTCTGGATGCCACATCCATTGATGATATAACCCAGGAAGTGGACGGATGGACAATGAAACTTGCAGTTCTTCAGCTACAGGTGAAGTTGGTACTCTCTAGATAGATAGATAAATACTTTATTCATCCGTTTGGGAAATTCAGGTTTCCAGTAGCAGCAATTAAAACCAAATAAGACCAGACTTAATTAAATTAAATTAAGCCCTGCTCACAGGGATGAGTTAAAAAGCCGTATTGCCTAAGGGACAAACGACTTCCTCAGTCTGTCTGTGGAGCAGGACAGAGAGAGCATCCTGTCGCTGAAGGTGCTCTTCTGTCTGACAATGATCTTATGCAGTGGGTGAAAGGCATTGTCCAAGATGGAAGGACCTAATGAAGGACCTCTCTTATGAACAACCTGCGCAACGTGTTGGCGATGTTCAGCCAGGTTTCGGGAGTAGATAAGGATATCATCGATGTAATTGATGACAAATCTCTGGAGCATGTCCCAGAACACCTCATCCATAAAGCCTTGGAAGACTGAAGGTGAGTTAGCTAGGCCGTACGGCATGACCCGGTGTTCATAGTGCCCAGATGGTGAAATGAAGGCAGTTTTCCACTAGAGTGGGTGGGGTGGGTGCTGATGGCATGCTGGCTGAATCCTTGACAATGTCACATCACATAATTAATATTCATAAGGCAAGCTTATAGATGTTATAATTATCCTCCTGATTATGTATACGCAAATCCTGTTGACTATGAAAACAAATTTGAGTATTTAATAGCTGTTGCATATTTTATGAATGTATTTATGTGTGAGCTTGAAGCACTACCCTTACGAAAAATAAGTTTATTCAAGTGTGATATTATTATACTTCTTTAAAGGTACAATATTTAAGAATTTTGTATCAAAATATCCCAAAACCACTTGCAGAGTGTTATATACTGTATTTCTTTCAATTGTGTACTTCCATTATCCTAAACGTTTCCAAGAATTTGTAAATTCAGAGAAATTCACAATTAAAATAAAAGACCCGTCCCTGTTCACTTGTCTCCTGTCAATGACGTAATATCCGCGTTATCCCTGGTTTCCGCGTGCACTGCCATAGTCACCATGCGTAACGTCTAGCGGCACACTGTTGTCGTTTCGTTCAAACATTATGGACCATGGCAAGCAGAATTTGGGACAAAAGGAGAACTAAAACGAGGATCAATATCAGCGTGGCGTTTTCGAGATGCCGAGAGCTCCACGTCCGTGACAAACTTCGACTTGACAGAGCTTCAAGAGTCACGACTTGACAGGGACGCCGCTCTTGCATGTACTTTATTAGATAGGTAAACAAATGTACATAAAACAAATCAATGTTATATAGCTAAACATGATGAAATGTTAGAATATGTATGTTATTCTAATGTTTATCTAGCTTACTGGTAGTCTTCATATAGCAAACAAACTAACATATAGAATAACATTATAACTTTAAACACACTCAAATGCTGTATAGTATGATAGTGTAACGTTAGATCAAATGAAACAGCGCTGCGTTACCTCACAAGTTTAATTCCTCAAATAAACTGACCTGTGTGAGAAGTAATTCAGCACTTGCGGGTAGTTCGGTAGAATTAGTGATGGCAATTTCAAAACACTGCTTCATGAAGCTTCGAAGCTTTTACAAATCTTTTGTTTCGAATCAATGGTTCGGAGCGTGTATTAAACTGCCAGAGTCACAAGATTTCAGTAAACGAGGCTTCATTACGTCATAACTGTTTTGACACACTTCGAAATTTCAATGGTTCACTGCTGGGGGCGATGATCTCTGTCAACCCATGAATCATGAGGAGTCACTGAGAACCAATGAACAAGTGTCTGTGGGTTTTACCTGATATCTAATCAGTTTTATACATTTGTAGATGTTTTAATTAGACATTAGTATAATTAAAATGAGGTAGTTAATATTCTTATTGGCCTGTTTGGCTGAGCCATTCATAGAACAAACAAAACAAACCCTGACAATTGATAAAAGAACACATTTACACATGATCATCTTATAAGATGATTAGATAATTGCAATTAAAAGATTTTACTTTCAGTAAAAAATTTGCAATAGATTTGTAAAAGGTGTTTTTATGCATGTTTGCCCTGGGTGTTTGTTGCATTTACACTTTTCTGACCACTAGGGGTCACCGTGGAGATGGGTGTCGGATTGTTTCGAAGCCTCTGCACAATATGGCACATTTGATTAAACTGTTTCAGTGCCTCAATCTGCCCACCACTAGGTAGAATTAAATGTCCTTATTCCTTAAATCCGTGGGACTCGCATTTGGCACTGATATCTGTCTCTTATTAGCAATCACGGCCTGCTTCATACCACAGTCATGTAAAACTGCTATGCTTTGTTATTGTAAGAGGTTAGCGACCCCTGGCGGCGAAAGAAAAATTACATGTTGTAGCTTTAAACTAAAAATAAATAATATACTTTCAGTCTACTTTGTATGTCAGTCTCAGAAATATACTTTATCTACTTCTCAGAGATAAACTTAAAATTGCACTTAAGTATACTTGACTTGTACTGACAGATCTAAGTATATTTGGCCTATACTTGTGCTCAATCTTTTGATCAAGATATACATAAAGTATAAATAAATATTCTAAGTATTCTTGTAACTTAGATGTTTACTCTTTTTTCCACATAATTTTCATGCTGCCTTATGAACTTACTTTGTTTGAAAATATTGATTTATAAAGAAAACAGATATGTTCCTTATTCTGAGTATCTGAAGTTTTGTGTACTTTAAGATTACATAGTAATTTACTTCAAATCATCTTTACTTTCCCCCCATTTACTGAATTTTCCGGCTATCCATGTTTTCACAGTTATACAGTAGGGGGAGCTATTACGCATCTTCTAGTACAGAATCTCTGGAAACACGAAGAAGATGAAGAAGAAGCAGAAACAGGTGATGTTAAACAACGCAATCATCAAACATTAAACAGCATATAAACTTACAAGTTCTTGCAGTATAAATCTACTAAACTAGTAGTTTACTGAGAGAATATTTCAAAGTGTAGGCCTACTTTCATAAAGTAAAAAATGTGCTACACATAGTAATTAACTATTAAAATATCAATATACCTATATAAGTTCACTTGTAGTATTGTTGCAGTACAAACAAACAATTTAGTTGTAAACAAGTTGCGTACTCAAAGTTTACTGCTGTTGCACTTAAAGTATACTGTAATACACTAAAAGTGGGCCAATTTAGTCCCAAGTAGTATTTTGTGGCTTTGTCACAATAAGACAAAGTCCTCTCTACTCACTCAGTCAACAGTTGACAATGTATATATCCTACATGTCACAGTCTCCGAGGTGTTGTTGATCTCAGCGGTTATTGATTTGTTCATGTAAGGTGTGGTGCAATAGACTTGTGTGATTTATTCCCCACAGACAGTTATAAACAAAAGACAGAAGCAAAGGGCATGATTGAAAAACTAAGTGGCAATCGATTTTGAAGCCTGCCATGGACGGGTCCCTTTGGTGAATCTCAAATCCACCTGGCTCTGTGAAGTGTTTTTATGAGGTGAGAACTGAAAGGATGATATTTGAGTGGCTGGTGGGAGGTGGCTGTTTAGGTCGCAATGGACCTCCCTGGGGAGCAGCGGCCAGCTGGGATCCGCTGCATTTGAGGGAGATGGCTATATTCCGGCCTCTTAAAAGAGCCAACAGTCCCATCTGTGAAAACAATAGCACTGCTACTTTTTGTTGTCTGATGGCCCCTGTCTGTATTTGAGTCTCTATTAGTCTTGCTTATAATACCAGTTGTCACAGGAGACAATTCTGAAGCATCCGTTCCCAAATACCAGCGTGCTCTCGAGCTGGGCTTCTCTCTGACTGAGATGTTTCACGATTGTGTTGATTCAGCTGCCTTCTCACTTTGAAGTTAGACCACACACAAATGACAGTGTGTTAAAAGCTGCGGATCAGGTGTTGATGCCAGTTTGAAATGTGCATTGAGAGTGACAATTTGACACAAGGGGAGCAAAGCTCACTTGACAGAAGATGACAATAAAGCTTGTTTTTTGTTTCTGGTTCAGCAGATGTTAAATGCACTCGGCCCTATAAACATGCTGGAATGTGAATTGAGTTTTGCTGTCAAAAAGTACCCTTTTCCCCTTGTTTTGTTTTAGGATTTCTATGTGGATAATTAATAATGCCTTATTCCCTATAAAAGACTTGACTTATAAATATGCAGTGTTATGGTGTCAAGCTAATGAAAATGCTAATGAATTAATTTTTAAAGATGGCTCTGTATGTTTTGCAGTCTTATTGGGCGGCAATAAATCTACTGCCAGAGATATCTAGAGTTCAAAGAGGAGAGGTTGTAGGAAGTAGATCACAATGATTTCTTGTTGTGATAAAATATCTGTGCATCTGATTATCATTTACTTTGGCCTTTTAGAAATTAAATTATTAATGTTTGCTACACTTCTTATATGGGAAGGAATGATTTGCTTGGGTCTTGCTTAAATCTGCACATTAGCATCTTGCTCTTATTTGTGTTAAAATGACACCATCCTTGTGTTTTTCCAAACCTGTATGACTTGTTTTCTTCTGTGGAACATAAAAGAAGATATTTTGACATTTTCTTTTCCATACAATGAAAGCCAATATAGTCCAATGTTGTTTGGACCCCATTGGCTTTCATTGTATGGTTAGAGAGACAGAAACTATAAATAAAGTTTTTTTTTTTTATTGGGCAGCATTCCTTACATCTTCACACCTGCCTCAGCCAGTCATGCTGTTTTATGTGAGCTACAGCTCCTGCTTGGCTGTCAATCATGGGAGTATGTGCACTAAATTCTCTGTGCACGATGAAAGCAGAAACTGATGAATAAATAAAAACTGCATTGCAAAAACTGGTGCTAACGGCAAGGTCTTTGTCCGCCACACTGAGGTTGTCATGGCAATGTGGACCATTAGTTTATATGGGGCTTATGAGGCATGTTCTCAGCACAGCAGCGTATTTTTCTGCATGACAGCAAAACATTCTGTATTTAGATCCATTTTAAAACATAGCTTTTATGCAATGCCGATGACACATTGATGCGTGAAATTCAAGGAATCCCATTACAGCTAAAAGTATGTATCCATACAGGATTTGTACAAATTTTAATTGGTGTGTGCTGAAATGAAGTATTAGGTAGTTTCATAAAGGTGAGTTGGGAGGGGCCTGGGGGCGGCACTTTGGGCTTTCACTCCATTATAGTATGAGGGGGTTTCTCTGAGGAGAAGCACTTGCTAGGAACTACCTGGTTTCCAGGCAACAGACGAGCTCATGCCTCACACTTCAAGAGAAAATACAGCTCCCCTTCATCCCGAAAGCATGGGCTTTGCTGAGTCAATATCATTCATTATTAATGGCCTGGGTTATGAGATGGTGTGGAGAGAGGGCAAAGGGGAATTAGGGTGGGAGAGGAAAGGATGGAAAATGAAAATTCCATTTGGACCAATTTAAACCCTCTGTGTTCATTTGTGTCGGTCAAGCAAACAATAAACTGCGGTAGATCCTTCAGATTGGAAGTCCTAAGGGCTCTTAAAAAGCTCCCATATGGTGTTCTGTAATTTGATTTAATCATTGATATGATAATTTGCTGTCAGGTGTTTTACTCCAGACACTAATTATTAGAAATTATACTAGGTATTTTCCTATTCATTTTCTCGCATGGGGATATAAATGAATTCCTTAATAAAGCGCACAAGTCATAAACCAAGCTCTGAGATTAATTACATTACAAACGTTGATTTGAAAAAGACACAGGTGCAATGAACTACATATCCCATTAAGCAGTGCAAATAAATCAATTTACTTAAGAACAACCATACAATATAAATAATATTAAAATTTATGTTCAAACTCTATTACAATCAATCAAAATCCTTCATGGGAGTGGGAGGTCACTGTTGAGCTGTTTTGGTCTGGTTTTGGTTTCTGTGGTAACAGTGACTTTTTCTCTGATTGGAGGATTTAAGGAGAATCTCTCCTCAGGATTCTGTGTAGTGTAGTTCTTCTCTGGGAAGTTGGCTAGTTAGCGGGGTTTTTTTTTGTGTTGAAATCACCATGACTTATGGCTTTTATAGAAGCATACTGTATACCATCACTGAGCTCAAGGTAGGGCTGACTTTATAGGGCTGGTTTATACATAATCATTAAAAATCAGTTCTTTTACACTCTTAAAAATAAAGGTTATTGTGGCATTTATGGTTCCATGAAGAGCCTTTAATATCCATCAAAACTTTAAATTGCACAAACCTTTGGAAACCGGTTCTTTGGATTATTAAAATGTTCTTCACACTAAAAAAAAGTAATTTTAAGAACTGTTTGCTGTTGTATTGATTCAAAATTCATTTTAGGAACATTTATTTTGAAGAGTTTATGGTGAAAGTAAGTGGGTATTTTATGTAAAACTCCACTGTTATAATCTATAGTCAGGCTTTCATATAAAATCTGAGTAATAACCAACAAGTTGCAGGTTTAAACCTTTGTGATCTTGAGCAAGGCACTTGACCCAGTGGTACTCTAGGGAGAATGTCTCTACTTTACTTAACATTTAGAAAAAATATTCTAGTAGTCCTAGTCCTGTTGTTGTAAATGTAGTTTTATTCTTTTTTAAAGTCATGCATGAAATCAAAATGGACAATTCTTATTTTTTGTGGAATATTGCAGTATTTATTATAAATTATTTATCTGTGCACATCATTATTTTTCTTCAAATTCATATGCCCTCATAATCTTCATAATCAAAATAACTTCCCCTCCCTCTGGCAGTGACATCTCTTCTCATCTCTGGTGTGTTTACTGGCGTTAGGGCGGGACAACCTGTCAATCACCTAAAAATGTTCTTGTTCAAGAAGAAATTTCACTCAGCTATATAGGGAAGAATAGGCTATCACAACTTTCGTTTCATTCCGTTTCAAGTTCCTCAGGAATCCAAGTGTAACATATAATTGTTTTTGACCTTGTAAATTAAGCATGCTGCTTAAGTGAAGTGAATTCATTATTTAGCCAGAATTTTGTGTAGTTTGGTTCGCCGGATATGAAATGTTAGGCAGCACTTATGCAGGGTAGGCAACCCCACAGAGAGACTTGTCATGGCTGGCATTTTGTGGTAACTCAATGGTGTTTAAATTGCCATTTAAAAGCACATTAGCTAATGTCAATGATGTAATGAAAAAATGTTGATACTCATTAGCCTTCCCACTAGGCCAGATGGAGCTTTATTATTACTGTATAAAAGAGATCACATTTGCCAGCTCAGTCTACCATGATCCACTTGTATATGATAAAAAGCTTTTTGAAATGGCCCACAAAACAACCAGCAATTGTACAATAAATAGCTTATTTTAGCTGAAGTGGCTTCCAACTTGCTGATAACGATTTGTTTGAAGAGGCAGATGTAGTCGTCTTGTGTATGTGCTTGAGAGAGCTGTGCTAATGTTTCAAGTAGCCATGAGGTATAGCTACATGCCACAGAGCATTTATTAGCTTATCTGACAGGACGCCTACGCTAATGCCCTGATCTTATTTGTTCCAGTTCATGGCCCTGATATCAGTCCAGTCCTAACAGTTCCTGTCTTGACCGTTTGCTGCCCATCTTGTTGTTTAGCACAGAGAGACGGCCGAAGTTAATTATCTGTCATTATATGCAACAAGGAAGACTCACTATTTCTGTCTGCCCCCATTGGCCATGTGTCTCTGATTGTTATTGCTCTTAAGTATATCAGATATGACTGCATTGTATTTCAGAGTACAGTGTTAAAAAAAATAAGTTAAATGCAACAGTTTGCATGGCTTTTTTTATGGAAGCCCATTTCCACCACATAAGAAATTAAATTCATGCTTTGGTAAATCATAATTAAGACAAAAGTGAGATCCTAAGTCATAAAAATTAGATGAAAATGCAAAATTATGACATAGTCATAAATACAAGATAATAAGTAAAAATGAATATTTAAGGTCAAATTAATATAAAAAAAAGTCATTATTATGACCTGAAATGTCAATATTGACTTAAGTCAAAATGATCACATACTAAGTCATACTTATGATATAAAAAGTCATTATTATGAGATAAGTTGAAATTATGTCAAAGTCGAGACTGAAGGTCATAGTTAAGTCATAGACTGTAGACATAGGCCTAATATTTCTCATAATTATGACTTTTTATGTCTTAGCATCCAGTCATTTAAACTTTATATGTTATGATTTTGATTTACCAAAGCATGCTTTTTTTATGTGGTGGAAATGGGATTCCATACTTCTTTTACAGTACATTTACTTAATCATACTTAAGTAATTGTCAAGTTGCCATGACTTAAAATCTGCTATCTTTTAATTAACTATTTAGATTAAAGGCAGGGTAGGTGATTTGATCTTTAGCTAGCCGCTAAAATTACCTACCCTACATTTAAGTTCCTCCAGTTGTTAACTTAAACTGAGGCTTAAGCAAATTGTTCCCTTTATTTAACATGATTTTAAATTGTTCAGTATTTTTTTCCATCTAAGTTTTAAAAGAAAAATGTAAAAAAAAATGTAAAATTGAGAACATTTACAAAATGTGACAGCAAAATTAACAACAGTGTACATAAAAAACGACACACGTGACATTACAACAGTGGACATTTATTAACGTGATTATGAGGGCAGAAAGGAAATATCCTGTGAAGCCATGTCATATTTCATCTTAGCGGTTGCGAGTAACAGAAATGTCCTATGGCAGTGAGGGCTATTTTAATACAGCTGTCATATTTGGTCATATTTAACGATGTGCTTGCTGTGGCTCCCTGCGCTTTACCTTGTTATTAGTCTAGTCTTCTGTACCTTCGTGTGCCATATAGACAACTGTGATTAGAGTGTATGACCTACACACTGTCAACTGTATAAATAACCCCCATTTGGCCTATTCATAATCACAGGTTAGTGGTGAATCAATGGAATAGACTTTAGAGGGACTCTGGCACACTGATTTATGGAGGTTGACACGGGTCTGAGGGCCACACAGGTGGACGGTCCTTAGTTGGCACCCTTACTAGGCGGCCCTATAGCGTAAGTCACCGAGACCACCCGGGGGCTTCAGAAAACACAGATGAACTGCTCAGGCTGCTTGTTTTGCAGTTGCTCAGCATCAGGGCTGTATTTACACATGTGTGTTTGTTGTTTTTCATTTTGCGCGGCTGGATGTTTGCATGACGGTCAGGATTCAATTCCTAATTAGGTAAATTATCAGAGCGTGTTAGTGTGTTATAAATGTAAAATGCCAAGGTATCATATAAATCTTCCCTTACTCTAAACGCCACATTCCTTTGTCTGTGCTGAGTATAGAGTGTTACTGTTTGTAAGCATTCCTCCCCCAAGCGCTCTGGCAGACTGTCCAAATACAATCGCCTGCACCGGCAGACCTGCGGTCCCTCAGCCCAAGCCAGAAAGGAAGGACGAGGGGTTTCAATGAAGCTCTATGAACATGCGGCTTTCACACAGCTGCTTAAATATGATGGGCCCTTATATGTTGTTTATGATTCTTTATTTAAGCCCACCTTATTAACTTACCTTTCAAGAGCTCTCTCAAGTTTAGAGTGTATGTCATGCTCAGTTTAGACTTGCATAATTGAGAGGTGTCAGCTCAGGGCCAGCGCTCGAAACTTATGACTCCATGAGAGAAGACAGAGGAACATTCCCACTGTGTTTAAATCCTGTGAAGTACAGCTTGTTAATCCTCACTGTGAAGAATCTCTCTGTTAGGGCCAAATGTTTATCGGTATATATTTGTATTGTCTTACATGGACAAATGTAAAAAAGGCATTGATGTATTGGATTGTGTGCTGGGAGGGATTGTGAAGAGTGACAATTAGGAGATTTATCTTACATACTTTTGAGTGGCCGATTCTCACAGTTTGATTACCTTGTAATTGATTCCTTTAAAATAATGAGAAGCTTGAATGATTGTTCATAGTTCCAGTGGTGCTGGATCATAGCCCAGACAGGCCCCTGATAGTCCTGGATTGCTCTGAACAAGCTCTTTATGGATTCTTCCCAATACTCCTGTCATAAACGGAATCTCGGCTAACAACGTTCTTTTCAAAGTGAAGGGAAAAATAGTGTTAGAGGCTTGGGGAGAAGGATACAGCAGGTTAGTCTTTGTCAAAACTAATGTCTGCAGTGTTTATCAGGCACTGAATATATATATATACATAAATACATATATATAAACAGAAATAATGCAAATACAGTAAGATTTTTTGTTTATGTTTTTGAAAGAAGTATCTTTTTTTCACCAAGGCTGCATTCATCTGATCAAAAATAATATATGTTCTATGCTAATATATTTTAAAATGTAATTTTATTCCTATGATGTTAAAGCAGAATTTTCAGCAGAATTACTCCAGTCTTCAGTGTCACATGATCTTTCAGAATTCATTATAATGTGATGATTTGCTGCTCAAGAATTTATTATTATTATCAATGTTGACAATAGTTGTGCTGCTTAATATTTTTGTGGACTGTGATTTTTTTTTCAGGATTCTCTGACGAATAGAAAGATCAGAAGAACCGCATTTATTTGAAATATTAGTAACATCATAAATGCCTTTATTCTATCTTAACGCCTTACTGAATAAAAGTATACATTTTGTTTAAAATAAAAAGTATTGACAAACTTTTGAACGGTAGTGTAATAATGTAAAAGAAAAATATATGGCTGATATACCATCTTGCTATTGAAAGGTGTGACAAACGGATAATAGATAGATATCAGATACCTAATAAAGTGTCAATATCAAAAACTGAGGAGAGGAAACGAGAGAAAGGGAATAAGATAATGTCACAAGCTGGATTCAAACCAGTATTATCGCCAGTATTAACCCTTACTGCTTGGCTGTTTCTCCAACAATGCTGGTTTGTATTGTTGCTGCTGCTTTTATCCTAAAATACCCAAATTGAGCCTTTTGCATTGAAGAATCCAGTCATTTCTGGGATGACCAGTGCCTCTAGACACAAAACAATGAGCTGCTTCTCTACAGACAGCAGCAGGCAGCACTTCCTGCTCTATCAGGTATTCAAAAATTACCAATTCTACCATAAGGTTCAGTAAGTAATGGAACTTAAAAATATCTTCCAAGATAGTACAACCTTGAAGATCCATTATAATGGAAATTCCCTATGGAGACTGAGCAGAATGCTTTCATCTGTGTTCAGTCCCAAACATGATGTGTGGTATTCTGCTCTCTGTCATCTGACATATCTCAAATTCTTCATCTTTATTCAGAGCCTCAGTTCTGATAAGATTTACACGCCTGCATGGCAAAAACAAATTGATTTGTAAATGTGTCAGCGCTGAAAGGCGGTCACTTGTGCCATGCTAAGATAACCATGTTTTATTGTGGCTGCTGTCTCTGCTCTTCTTGTTGACTTCTTGTCAACCAGCAATGCTAATGAAAGTGTTATTGGGGGTAGAAAGATAGGTGCACTTACAGAGAACCAAAATGAACAAAGGAATGGCTGGAAACCCCTTGATACCCCTCATTTAATATAATAATGTGCAGCGCGGTGGAACTTCTGAGCAGCACCATTTCTCCTGCCGTGGAAATGTAATTAAGAGGCCAGACTCAGCTGCCATGACTTCTCACACACTCACGGTTCTATTTCATGCTCAGGTAGACAAAAGCATTTGTTTTCTAATGGTTAGAGCCAGTTGGGTAATGAACATATCACATCATTTCTACTCTTGCCTCTGTTTAGGAGATGTTGTTTATGTCTATGTCATTGTAATTATCCAGAGGACACAATGAGTTAAATGAAGTACACAAGTTTGTTGTAACTTCCTTGCTCAGAGGGTAGTTTGACTGTTAATGTATGCATTGTTGCATGTTATAATGGCTTGCTTGGAAGATTCTGGTGCTGCACTGGGAGTACACTTGGAATTCCTACATGGATATATTATGAAATATGGCGTGAAAGTCCTTCCGTTATGTGTGCCACTCTGCACAATGTCAGAGGGCCCTTCTGCTCACTGCTTCCTGCTCTGCTTTAAAGGGCTTGAGAGGAGCACTCTATAGGGATTCTCATTTGTCATTTTACTCTCATTTTTGTTGTCCATCGAGGCGTAGAGTGGAGTGAAATCACAGGCAGCTCATAATTTGAGTGTCTTTACTCTCAAAGGACATTAAAGTTGAAGAGTTTTCTGAACAGTCACGTCCTGAGAACATTCTGCTCAAGCCCATATTTAGGCACAAGAATAAAACCACAAAACCGTATAAAGGGAATTAATTACACTACAACAATCCTATTCTTAATCTTACTTCAGTGAAGTGATGTGAAGAAGTGACGTGAAGTGAAGGCCAAGTTTGTTAACCCATTCTTGGAATTTGTCCTCTGCATTTAACCCATCCAAGTTAGTGAACACACATTAGGAGCAGTAAACACACACTGTGAACCATGGACACACACACCTGTAGCAGTGGACAGCCCTTCACTGTGGCGCCTGAGGAGCGATTGGGGGTGAGGTGCTTTGCTCATTCGTGGGTATTGAGGGTGGAAGAAAGTTTGTTCATTCACTCCCCCCACCTACATTTTCCTGTCAGTATTGTGGATCGAAACCATACCTTTAGGTTACCCCGACTCTCTAACCATTAGGCCACAACAACCCCACAACAGTGTTTTCTTAAACAGTAAAAAGAGTTATCCCTAAATCCATTAATATTTACTTTATATTTTCACAGAGAAAAAGATTTTAAAACTCATTTTTAGAGAATGTATTTTGAATGTAACTCTTGTTGGCTGATTTTGTTTGCATACTAAATATGATCAATTCTAGTTTTTTGCATATTTGCAATTATATTATATTATATTATTATAGTAATTGTTATGCAAATGTGGGCAGTTTGTAATTTGTACTCATGTTTGTGAAGTCAGAGAAAATTCAGTTGTGAGTATGTCCGCTTTGAATAATGCGGTAATAGTGTTTAGTAATGAACATACAGTAGCATGTGTGTGTTGACGTGGTATCTTCAGCACTCTTAGTCCCTTACCCGTGTAGAGCAGGACGACCGTGTGTCTTCCTGCTGCTACTCTCTGACAGGCTTTTCAGGCTGCGGACACCAGCAGCTCTAATGGTGACGGGGGAATTCTCCGCTCCCCTGGAACATCAAAGAAATCTTCCTTAATTGGACTCTAGGCAAGAGTAGCCAGATCTGCCCTGATTCAAACGGTCTGAATCCCGGCACCACTGCCGCAGTCTGCTAAGCTCGTAACCAAGGCAACATTAAGTTAGTGATGAGCTCTCACATACAGTACAGAAACTCGGCTCCGGCCATGATAGAAGCGAGTTCTCCTTTAGCTGCAGGCAATTTCTGAAGTTCATCTGGGCTCGTGGACAATTAGTCAGACCATCGAGACCATCTTACAATACACTCGCGTGTGTCACCGCATCTGCTATGGATGGATGCCAGAGAAGAGCCTGTAATGAGTAAACTCTCAGTGGATCACAGACTCCAGATCAGCCACATTTTCTTTTACCTCTAATAAAGGAAAAAAAGGGTCTGATCCCAGCCAAGAGGCATGCCTTTCTCTATTTGTTCTGGAAGCGCTCACGCTCAGATGAAATATTCATAAACTTCTCAAGGACTGTTTTGTTTAAGCTCTGAAAGGGACGAGCTTTGGTTGAGGAGGCTTTGTGTGTTACTCGCTGCATCCGCCTCAGTCTGCCTGTGTCCTTACTTGGAGGACAACGTGAGCACAGGAAGTAAGAAAATATCACTTTCTCAGAAATACGGGGGCAGCTCTGAAATGCTTCACTGGCAAGTTAAATCTGGTTGACAGAGGGAGATATATTTGCAGCACCTCTGTGAATGGATCTGGCAGCAAACTATTAACACCCTGCGAGCCTATCGCAGTCCTCAGCGCACTAATGGGGTCAATCTGAAATTGAAGTTTTCTGCAGGCCCTCCAAGATGCGTTTTGCACATGAAAAGATGTGACTGACCCCATGGTGGTGTGAAAGATCATGACCATGGACACACACCAATTAATGGCGGCCCCGTTTCAATCTTTTGGAGCACTTCACAGCATGTAATGTCAAAAAACTTTAGGCCGACACATCATTTTGATGGTGGTTTACAAGCTTTTCCCTTTTTATTCGATAAAAGTCCATAAAATGAAGCGTGTAGCATTCTGTTCTTTGCTCATATTGAATTACGAATTTCTACTTTTATATTTTCACTTAGGCACAAAAGGGAACAACAAACAAATGCAGTCAAGTGGAAATGATTAGGCCAGCTGAAAGCTGTTGAGTATTGCAGAAGTGCACATCTTGCACTGTGAGTAATAGTATTATGGGCTGTGCATTTAAAGTTGAGAAAATGTATGTACACTGTTGCCTGAAAAAGAAAAAGTTGATATATATTTATTGGAGCTGAACAAGGAGGCGTAAAGTGTCTGGAGACAGCATTTCCATTGACCTCAATGCCAGTTGTCGAATAGTTGGTATAATCTTGTCTAAGCTGTCAATTTGGAGTCAGGGGCAAATTATGTCATGACAACACTGATTGGCTGATGGCCTCATAAAAAACAGTCCTAAACTGTTCACTAGCAATATTCATGAACTGTGATGGGAAAGGCAGTAGAAGATGACATAATATAAGTCTATTTCACACTTTTAACAGCCTTACAAAAAGAATTGGGCACTGGGAAAATGTCTACATTAATATAATTAAATATTTATAATTTGTATGTGGCTTACAACACATTTCCTCCAGAATATATTGAATGGCAATATTTCAATGGCTGTTAATGGGATAAATGCTTTTTTGCAGCTTTAATTACTAACTGTGCCATGCTATCATGCCAACTTTGCTGCCAAATGATTTCAAAATGCATTGGTGGTCACTGCCGTTACAAAAAAGGTAGGACTGTCAGTTTTAGTTGTACTCCCCACTCTGTGTAAGTTTGTTTTAGTGAAGCTTGTTGCCTGTAGAACCAGGCTAGACTTGCACAACCATTAGAGGATAAGATTTAAGGATAAGTTTTGTATTGTTACAACTTACAATGTTGGTAGTATACAGTATGTAAATGAACAATGTGTGCTCTTTTTTCATCTGCACCTAAATCTACCCATTTATTTGTCAGCCACTGTCAAATAAATGTCTACCAGTTTGACAAGAAAATTGCATGCAGACTTTTGACTGCTCCGGGACTTTTGTTAAAAATGCATTTTTTCTGTATTCCCGCCCTTGGACAGTCAGATCAACAGAAGTATGATGGCAAAATCAAAAGTGGATTATGAGTGTTGGGGTACCTTTCTACTGCATAGACAGCCAAGTTTTATTAAAAGTCCATCTTGCCTACCCTTTAAGATGGTACTTCAAGCTTGAATTGCTCCTAATGTAGGAAAATCCATTATTGTGGAAATTAAATACAGGTCAGGGCGCATGATTCATTTTTTTTTTTTTTATTAGATCATTTTTTAAATAATTAATCACTCTAAATTAGCATGTTTATTTGACTGTTAAATTATTATGTAACGTCTTGGCCTGCGGAGAAGTGTTTCGCATTTGAAAGGACTGATTTGTTTAGTGTTTCTTTTTTAGAGACATGTCCTCTCTGATTAATCACAAGCAGTTCGGGGCGGTCTGACAGGACTGACCTTTCGCCGTACTACACTGATATTTTGCGCCGCAGGGAGTTTGTTTTCTGGGGGGAGCGGGAGTTGGGTGGGGCTGAAGTGAGAAAACGTAAATGCTGTCAAGACTGATGTGGTCCTTGTGTGACAGCTGACATGGGAGAGGAGTGGGCAGTTTAGGCATCCATCCCGCTTTGTGCATGCCTGCGTACCTATGATTAACTGAGAACACCTTTGAGAACAGTGAAGCGCACACTCACACACTATAGAGTACATAGACATCATCTGAGCATATCACAACACACACTGCTCTTGCTCTGGGAACATTAGTGCTTAATGATGATAGACATTATGCAATGACCATTACCATTACAGGCTAAACAATGCAGCCAGCTACTTCAGTGAAACAGACATGTTCAATTCATTTACAGCAATACACTACTATTTGGATTTTTTAATACTTTTTAAAAATTAATTTAAATGTAATAAAAATTACTTTGATTCTTTGATTATTTAATTCTTTTGAACTTTCTATTCATTGAAGAATATATATATATATATATATATATATATATATATATATATATATATATATATATATATATATATATATATATATATATATATTTTTTTTTTAACCATTCACACAGCACAACTGTTTACAACGTTTCTTGAGCAGCAAATCAGAATATCTGAATGATTTCGAAGGATCATGTGACTAGTAATGATGCTAAAAATTTAGCTTTGACATCAAAGGAATAAATTACATTTTATAATATTCAAATAGAAAAAAGTTATTTAGAATGTTTTAATTATTTCACAATATTACTGTTTTTAATGTATTTTTGGTCAAATAAATGCAGCCTTGGTGAGAATAATATACTTCTTTCAAAAAAACAAAAACAAATCTTAACTCCAAATGGTAGTGTATATGGAATAATTTAGAAGAGGCATTGTTTTGGAATAATTTATCTAAATTATTTCATGTATCTAATCTCAATGACCAATAACTATATATGTAAATTGCTTACCTCTTTCAAAATGTATATATATATATATATATACTATACTACATATATACTGTTAGTACACATTTTTTAGAGATATATCATGCATATGTCTGCTCTTATGTATTATTTTGGAGCTGTGTATCATTAGTCCATGAGCAGAATTTTGAGGGAAACTAAACTTTAACTATCCCATTTTTTAAGTAATAAAAAATAACATTGAAAATTTCAAAGAAATCTGTTCACCTTAATAAAATGTATTAATCGTGACAGGCTGTAATGATAAAGCAGTGCCAGCTTTTGAATAAGAAAGTATTAAAAGCCATAGAGCAAAAGAGATTAGCGGGGTTAGCACAGATACACACAGCACATTCACACGCTTTTCTCTGCCCAGACTGAGCTGCTCTCTGTCATAGCAACGTTATCTAACCGTGCGCCAGATCTCCACAGGTGATCCTCTGCGGATCTCAGGTCCTGCGCATGGTGCCGCTGAGTGTGGAGGTGGCATTGGCACTGTCGCTCTGCCACACAACCATAATTAGCCTTGCAAACCGCATGACCAAACTTGACCACCCATACTATTTTGTGTGTGTTTTGTTGGATGCAATGACTAGGGGAAGAAGCAAGGTTTTGTTACAGGAAATTTTACAGGAAGTTCCTAATTGGCTGCAGAAATCATAGTGCCAGCATTGCATAATGTCTGCCACAGTGTAGTCGTACAGAGGACGATTGAGACTATCAGAATACAAGATTACAGTGCGATGAGTGGCGAGCCACATGACTTTAAATGTACGTTGGTTTCGTACAGTCATAAATTTGCATAAGCCATAGTGGAAGCTTTCAGGATTTTGTGTATTATGAACTGTTGTACAGAAACCAATTGTACAAGATGAATTTTAATCTGCTCTGTGTGAGTTTATCGGTCTACCTAAAAGGTTTTACACAAGGTTTTCGCTTGTGTGAGTGGCTTTAGTCACACATATATACACGGGTCAGTCTATCAAGTGGGGCTTGACAATCTGCAGTGACGTGCTGATGGAGTCCTGTCAATAGAGTAATCAGACAAATAAAGCCTGGGGAAGCCCTGTCCCTTCGAATGGATGACAGTGTCTGTCTTTGCTTTGAGCTGCAGGATATGACACCCATGTTTCGTGGCCTCTGTCAGAAGAAAGAATGTGACAAAACACAGACCACTGAACACGCCACATAGTTAGAGCTAATGCTTTACTTCATCTACGCCTAAAGGGGGAAATCAAATCATAATCATGCCCATTGCTGTCAAATAAAAGATGACAAACAATATTATCAATTAGCAGCAGGGCAAATTCAGTTTGTAAAATGTTATCAATGTCAATATCTATCTATCTATCTATCTATCTATCTATCTATCTATCTATCTATCTATCTATCTATCTCTATCTCTATCTCTATCTCTATCTCTATCTCTATCTCTATCTCTATCTCTATCTCTATCTCTATCTCTATCTCTATCTCTATCTCTATCTCTATCTCTATCTCTATCTCTATCTCTCTCTCTCTCTCTCTCTCTCTCTCTCTCTCTCTCTCTCTCTCTCTCTCTCTCTCTCTCTCTCTCTCTCTCTCTCTCTCTCTCTCTCTCTCTCTCTCTCTCTCTCTCTCTCTCTCTCTCTCTCTGTATCACTGAGATCACTGAATATCACTCCACCTCTGTAATCTCTTGTTGTTTGTCATTTTCACACGTACACCAAAAAAAAAAAGGAATCCGGTCTGACAGTGATTAGTGCATTTATGGAATCGATAACTGGAAATGCATCCACTGCTGCACTACTGTGTCATACTACTGCAATATCGACCAGCACAAAATAAATAAAAATGCTGATTGTGCCTTTTAACTAATCATAAACTTTTTTATTACTTAAATGCACTGGTGAAACAAGGTTAAAAGCATCAAAGTAAAAGACAGCAATGTGTCTGTGCTGACAAGCTCAGTATGAACATGTATTCCGTCTACTCTGCCTTCTACGTCTTTACCTCTTCAGCATTCTGACAGCATTTTCCAGTTAGTCTTTGTTTTGTTTTTTTTAACAGCTTAAAGTGTCTCTTTTAACATCATGACAAATTATCTCCACAAGATCTAGTTCTATGCCACCATCAGTGTTGCTGCACACACACACTTTCGCATATGCCGACAGCATCTTCCAGTCATGACACATTCGTGTCCAGCATGTAACTATGTAATTTGACAGAGCCACGAGAAAAGTAAAAGCTTTTTCCAGTAGTCGCAGGGACGCATCACAGTCACATTTTCCCCTGCACACGGATTCCATATTTTCATGTTAGCACATTATGTTGCTGCTTTGGTGCAATGAACTAATAACCTGAGATAAAGTGGCTGGGCAAAGAGACAAGGATAAAACACATCTATGATGTACTGGAGGCTGTTTGAGCACAAATATTTGATAAAGGCCATAAGTTATTTATTAATCTTGTTTCATGGCTGCATGTAGCCCACATCATTCTGAGGCTCATTAAAGCAGAGCTGTGCTGCACTAGATTGACAGCAGAGACAGCAGATTGTCCACCCACAGAACCAAACCTGAGACTTTTGTGCCGTTTGACGTGCCTTGTGACAAACCAGTTGTGCTCTTCTATTTGTTTCGTTTGCAATTATCACTTTTAGAAAAGCTCAGGGAGTACTCAAGCACAGGGTATCACATTTTATTTATTGGCAACTCTTATTTTTTAATTTTACTTAACTTCAGTAGCACTTTAATTCAATGGCCTACTATGTTCTACTAACTATAAGTAACTTTGCAACTACATGTCAACTAGCAGTATTAGTAGACTGTCTGCTTGATATCTGCCAGCACTTTACTTTGATGGTCCCCTCAACACGTCTATTCTAATCTATTCTACTAACCCTGACTTAGTCTACTAATACTCTTAATTTACATGTATTTGCAAAGTTACTTATAGTTCGTAGAATGTCTAAAGTGGACTATCAAAATAAAGTGTACTTTTTCTACCCTACTCTACTAACTTAACTCTACTTACTTACTCACTCAAGTCTACTCTACTTACTCTACTCCACTTACTCTACTTACTCTACTCCACTTACTCTACTCTACTCCACTTACTCTACTTACTCACTCTACTCCACTTACTCTACTCCACTTACTCTACTCTACTCCACTTACTCTACTCCATTTACTCTACTTACTCACTCTACTCCACTTACTCTACTCCACTTACTCTACTTACTCTACTCTACTCCACTTACTCTACTCCACTTACTCTACTCTACTTACTTACTATACTTACTCTACTCAACTCTACTTACTCACTCTACTCCACTTACTCTACTCTACTCCACTTACTCTACTTACTCACTCTACTCCACTTACTCTACTCCACTTACTCTACTCCACTTACTCTACTCTACTCCACTTACTCTACTCTACTTACTTACTATACTTACTCTACTCAACTCTACTTACTCACTCTACTCCACTTACTCTACTCTACTCCACTTACTCTACTTACTCACTCTACTCCACTAACTCTACTCCACTTACTCTACTCCACTTACTCTACTCTACTCCACTTACTCTACTTACTCACTCTACTCCACTAACTCTACTCCACTTACTCTACTCCACTTACTCTACTCTACTCCACTTACTCTACTTACTCACTCTACTCCACTTACTCTACTTACTCACTCTACTCCCCTTACTCTACTCCCCTTACTCTACTCCACTTACTCTACTCCACTTACTCTACTCCACTTACTCTACTCTACTTACTTACTATACTTACTCTACTCAACTCTACTTACTCTACTCCTATTAGTCTACTTACTATACTTACTCTACTTACTCTACTCAACTCTACTTACTCTATTCTATTCCATTTACTCGACTTACTCTACTTACTCTAATTACTTACTCACTCTAGTCTACTCTACTTACTCCACTCAACTCTACTTACTCTATTCTACCCCATTTACTCTACTTACTCTACTTACTATACTTACGATACTTACTATACTTACTCTACTCTACTTACTCACTCTACTCAACTCTACTTACTCTACTCCACTTACGCTTCTTACTTACTCTATTTACTCTACTTACTCACTCTACTCTACTTACTTAGTAGTAGTAGTATACTTAATTGTCCTCGAAAGGAATTTTTTTGTGGACTACATTTTGCTGCATATACTCTACATATAAAAAGAAAAGAAACAGTTGATTTAAGACTTTACAAATTTAAAATTAATAAGATAAACTGTTATTCAGCATACGTACAGATACAGGCCCAAAGGAATTCTTATACCGATTTAGTTTGCACAATGGGACTTTATATCTTCTACCGGAGGGGAGCATTTCATACTGTGAAAAAGTGAGTTTGGTCCCCCACGATTTTCTGTACCTGATTCAAAATGCAATTCTCGTATAAATGTTAAAGATTCAAATATTCCTCACGTCCAACAGTTTTTAGTGCTGTCAACACCAGGTGTGCTAATTTAGATTTAAGCTGTATAGTTAGGTTCCCAAACCATACTGTAAAACCATACTTACCTATGCATTCTAAAACAGCTTTGTAAAACAACATCATAATTTTCTTATTAACCCCATAAAAACGTAATCTACGTAAGAAGTACAGTCTCTGGTGCAGCCGGGTGCAAACCCATTCCATGTGAGTTTTTCAAGTAAGTGAGCTGTCTATATAAATACCCAAATACTTGTAAGTTTGCGTTTGGGTGATGTTTTGGTCATGTATGACCACTTGACGATGGTCACCTATACATTTGGGATCGAATATAATCTCTTCTGTTTTCTGTCTATTTATTATTAAATCATTTTAATTACACCAGTCAACGAACCGGCTTATTTCTGGCTGGTAGATGTTTCCTGTATTATCGTCTCCATAAAGTAGACTTAGGATGGCTGTGTCATCTGAATATTTAAAAATATAGTTTTTTGATTGCTTACTTGAACATTCATTTGTAAAGAGAGTAAAAAGAATTGGTGTACTGACACAGCCTTGTGAACACCTGTGCTAATGTTCCTTTGTTGTGAAAGACAATTGTTTACTTTTACACACTGAGTTCTATCAGTTAAAAAAGATAAGTACCACCTCCCCTGTCTATAGGCAAACTGTAAAGGATCTAAATTGTTAGCAACCTCTGCTTTTAACATTGACACAATACACTTTTCAAAACATTTCAAAATCACAGACGTTAACGCGATCGGTCTAAAATCATTATTTTCTACGGGCTTGACTATCTTCGGAGCCGGTATGATCACAGCCCTTTTCCAAAGGCTAAGAACAAAACCGGTATCCAAAGATTGTTGCTGCAAGTGTTCTGCAAAAGGTGTGACTCAATTAGACAGATCAAATTCAGACGTGTGAATGGGTGATTTCTGCCACAGCGTTTAAGTTGTGCATTTAAATTTTATTTTATTTCGGAGGCTGCATTCAAAATCCACTCCACACACAAATTTGAGGGGGCACATAACCTCTCAGTTTGAAAGATCGTGTTGCTTCTGCCCAAGTGGGGTGTCTTTTTTTTTTATCAGCTCGGCATGAAACTCAACCCTCTGCACCAGTCTCCCTCAGCAGTCTCCAGAGCCTGAAAGGGTAGCACGCAGGGTGATGATGCCTTTATTTAAAAAGCCCACTCCGGTTCCTCTGTCCCCTCTTCCTCTGGTGTGGCTTATAGCTGGGATTGACCGCAGAAAACCATTCATCCCGACAGGCATAAAAGGATGTGATCTTGCCTGGGACATCAAGGCAGAGCAGTATGTGTCAGCTGTGTACTGTAGCTGACTCGGGAGGAAGTAATTCAGTGGTTTGCCTCCTTTAGCTCCTTTTTTTCTGCCATAAGCACGTGTGGATGTGTGTGCTCCCTGCGGAGTGAGAGGATTTGTTGGCTTAACTAGATCTTGGTCTCTAGAAGGAGATGTATCATTGCTAAGTCAGAGGTTGGGACAGTACATTAAGGAAAGCAAATAATCACAAATTACAGTCTTACAGCTTTAAAGCAAAGGGGAAATGAAGGAGAAAGTTTTGGCTGACGCCATAGCCTGAGTTTTATTATCTGTATGAGGACAGTCGTAGATCTGTATACCATTTTGAAGAGTATGGAGAATGAGTGTTGATGTGACAGCACCTGCCAAACGTCTCTCCTGTGCAATCGACGCATGTGTGCATCCACTGGAAGAAAAACCCCAAGCCACGCTTTGTGATTAATACAGTCTAAACCACCGCATACCGTTATCCTCTTGTCCCTTGAGGTAAAAAAAGAAGAAGAAGTTCTGCAGTCGTGAGAAATGCAAGAGTTAGACTGCGTCGCATCGCCACAGACTTTGAGGATCTGTCAGGGTGCTAAAATACGCAGGGGAGCTTTCAAACAGCTCCAAAAATACGTGGGTGTTTTAACGGACTGTGGAAACGGAATTTCTCATTCAAGCAGATGCACAGTCACGTATCTCCATGGCAATCAGGAGTGTGCTAATTGTGTGTCTATGTGATTCCCATCCACTTTGCTAGTGCTAGTGGGAGAACTTACTGCACAAACGTAGACTTGGACACATCTATTTCAAAGCTGAAGACGCTCTTATTGACTGAGTGCCTCTGTTCAAATATTTTAAATTGGAAGAAGCTGTTGTAGCACTTGGTTTTAAAGATTAATGCATGTTTTTATTTACATGAGCTTTAGCATTTAGCAAAGGACATGTAAGGTAATGGAGCCAGAACTTCTATTGGGATTAGAAAAATATATATATTTATGCTGCCTGCAAATTCACCTGGGAAACTCATATTTTCCATATTACATCATGTCACGTATTCAAGTGGGAAACAAAACATGGAAGTAGCCTGACAAAACAAAAGAATTCTGAACAATACACCCTAATAACTACATCTGAATTCACTTCTTTATACATTGTAAGCTATCAAAACTAAATATTTGCAAACCATGAAAGTTGAGTGATTATCTTGTTGTCTATTAGAGGTTCCTTACATCAAGTCTTTAAAATGTGAAATACAGCATGTAAAAGTACAATAACTTAAGTGTTCATTGCAATGCACTACAGACTCTTTTGCTCACTTAACTCTAGATTAAATGATGTCATGTTTCCGCCATGTTTCAAATCAACAACACTTCCAACATTCCAAATCAACAACTAGAATTGAGCGTTTCCGCTTGTACAGTAAGTACTACTTCGCATAGTCATTTATGTGCTCTGTAACTCATAGTTACGATATTACCGACTCCAAAGGAGACAACAGTTAATGCTTTTAGTACCCTAGATGCTGTTTTTCTCCTAAATGTTTCTTGTTTATGGAAAGCTTTAGCTGATGTAATGTTACTAGTGTACGTGGGCTCTAATATTTGTGACTGATATCTGCACCTGCTTCTGTTTTTCTCTCATTTGTAGTGTCACACTGCATGTAAACTGGTCCATGGCATAGTGTTGCTTCTGAAATTGCTTGAATTTAGGTTGCGCAAAAACTAGGCTGTCCTTTCCATCTCTGAACCATTTGTAATTATGTTACGTAAATTGCTAATTTCCACACACAAATCATATGGAAATATTGTTTATTGTCAACAGAGATGTGGGACAAAATATATAGAGTGCTTTTATTTCTCACAGGCTATCCCACTTTCAAAAGACTCTTAAAGTGCACAAGCCAGAATATGATAAATCTATTGTGTGGCTAAAATTCAATCTGCTGTGCAAAATGGATCCCACACTCTCTTTCAGATGGATTACATTTATAGTCACAAAAGCTGGTTGCTTTGCAGGTTTGAAATACAATAAAATGTTCAAAGGAAAGCATTGTGGGCAACCAACCATCAATTTCAACCATAAGCCTCATTCAAATTCTTTTCACCCTTAGATCAACTTATCAACACTGAATTTCATTGCTAATCTTTGAAGGTATGAAGTTACATTTTTACAAATTTTACAAATTAATTTAAACATGGAGTGAGATTTATATGAAAAAAAAGCCTCTCTATGTGCTTTTAAAATTGTTTATTTAATATCACACAGATTATTTATTTATCAAGCAGCGGGATAGTTCATTTTAGAAGAATGTTCTGGCCATGCTTTTCCATTCATTGAAAGTAAATAAGGACTATGGGTGACAATCTTACAAAAAAAAAAAAAAACTCAGGTCACATGGTAGATAGATTTGAGATAAATATTTATAGTATATCGGGTGATCCAATTAATACATGGATAATTCATTCATAAATCATGAATTGGTTCCTTGTAATCCTTGTATGGTGCTTTTGTGTCCTTTTTTAACTTGAAAGCTTCAGATCCCTTGCATTGCACTTGCACAGAAAGGAGCGACCAGCACAGTCTTCAGAATTGAGCATTCCATTTAAGACAGAAATCAGAAGGTACATAAATGATGACAAGTTTTGCATTTTTGTGCGAACTATCCCTTTAAACCACCCCACCACTTAAAAAAAAATAGGCGATATTATGCCCCTTGGCAAAGTCTTGATTTTGTTTTTGGTCTGATCTGGTCTGCTAGAACAGGTTTTAATGCTTAAATGTTAAAAAAACATTGTTTATCAGATATTTAAATTATTTCAGCACCTCTCTTCCCAGTCCATCAGTAAATCTCTGTTTAGTTCCGGTTTCAATGAAGCCCCTCCTTCTGAAAAGCGTAATGTCCTCTGATTTGTTGGCTGGGCCAGCATGTTGTGATTTGTCAACCACTTCGAGCGTGTTTCGGAAATGTCACAGCCCTTACCATAACCAAGAGTTTCAACACACTACTAACGCAACTCAACTAGGCCTTTCCCCCTTTTTTTGCATATACTCTGGGAGGGAATTATTTAAAGCAACACCATGGAACTTTTCCTCTTCGGTCGCCCTACTGGTTGGAAAAGAAATTGTCCATTACCACTGTCGTAAATAATTTAGGCTATCATCGCACGCACACTCGCTGTTTATCCAGCACCGGCTTTAGAATGAACGATGTCCACAGACAAGGTAGAGTATGTTACATGATTTCATGTAAGTATGATGTATTGCGACATCAGAAACGATGTCGTTTTCGTATGTCTCATTCGGACTACAGCAACGCGACCCGATCTGGCAAACTTGCATAGTGTGGTTATAGCAGATATAGGACCGCAGACCGAATCCAGAAGTGCCTTTCACAATGTATCCGACTTGATGAACCACTGATAAGATTTTGGAAACATTATTTTAAGGTAAAAAATGTTCCATAGTGTTGCTTTAAATGAAGAATATTGTGACATGTACTTTCCCAAAGAAAACGAAAGACTACAATGAGGGAGTTATATGATATAGAGGCTGATATAGAGAATAACTCCCTTTGGAGTGGACTGTGTGTTTTGTAAATTTGCAGATGTTTTTCATGCTCAAACAGCAGCATTACACACTAAAGAAAGTTGAAAAATAGGTCTTCTTTAAAATGTAGTTGTGGAGGTTCTTCTCTCTCTGTCTTTGTTGTCGTTTTGAACAGTATTGACAGATGAACAACGTCAAAGACGTTAGACAGGAAAGCACTCAGTGTGCAGAAGATTATAGGCCTTTTATGTGAAATTACAGCGTTGGCGATATCAGACGCTATTGTTTACACAGTATAGATATAATTTGTTGATTTAATTATTAATTAAAATGAGCTGCAGGGCCTGCATATGATAATAGAAAAATAACCAAATAACTTGTTGAATATTGCCAGAGGGGATGAGGAGCCAATAATGGAGGATGCTTCACTTGTTTAATGCAACGAACAGCATAAAACACAATGCACTTATACAGAGCATTGTTTGGAATAATGTGTGTGTAATGGATACTGTAATGGAGTAACAGAAGATAGACACACATTAAAGACAAGAGCATTGTAATATCTCTTAAAGGTGTTTTAAGGTGTTTTTTTTTTATCTAGACACTTAATCTAATCTAAGGTTGTGGGAAAGGAAGCTGCTGAACACTTATGTGTTGTCCCTAAGGCAGACAAGTGTTCCTGTAGAGAAAACCAAAGAGGAAACAAATGGGATTATTTTTCTCTGTGCTCCCTCCCTCTCTGTTTCTCCTCCTTATGTCTTTTCTTTTCTTAAATGAAAGGAGGGTAATTTCAGCATGTTCCCTGGTGCAAAAAGCTGAGATTGCTGAATCCAAAGCAGTGTTTTTAGGTACAGATAAGTGAGTCTTTTAAGGATGCAACACTTTCTGGCTGTTTTTTTCCTCACAATTTCTTTTCTTGCAATTATGAATTTATATTTCACAAATCTGACTTCTTTTCTCAGAATTGTGAGATATAAACTTTCAATTGTAATGAAGTCCAATTCTGTGAAAAAAGTTTATATCTGGCAATTTTGACTTTATAACATCCAATTGTGACCTTACAACTCACAATTCTGATTTTATAACATGCAATTGCGACTTTATAACTCACAATTCTGACTTTATATCTTGCAATTCTGACTTTATAACACGCAACTGTTACTTTATATCATGCAATTCTGACTTTATAACATGCAATTGTGAGTTTATAACACGCAACTGTTACTTTATATCATGCAATTCTGACTTTATAACTCACAATTCTAACTTTATATCATGCAATTCTGACTTTATAACACGCAACTGTTACTTTATATCATGCAATTCTGACTTTATAACATGCAATTGTGAGTTTATATCATGAAATTCTGAAAAGTAGCAATTACTTTCTTTCAATTTTTGTGGCGTATTTTATTAAACTTTTTGTCCCTTTTTTTGTCCATAGTTTACAGCTGTTTTGCTACAGTCTGTATTTGTATGGCCGTATCTTTAAGTCACTTCATTATAATTCTGACTGCTTTGGTGATTATAACAATATCATGGATATTATTTTTTAGATATTTCTATATATTCTATATATTTATTATTATTTTCATGTATTGGTGCATGTAATGTTTACAAGTTCGAACAGAGATTATATTTGACAAATATTTAATTGTGACATAGTAACTGAACTAATCTTGCTGTTTAAACCTGGAATTGACAAGATAAATGCTAATTCAGCATGTGACTGTACCCACAGTACACTTAAAAAAAAGGAAAGTAGTAAAATAATAAAAGTAAGTAGTAATAGATTTTTAGCTAAGAAACTAAGACCTGGATCCAAATTCTCCATACTGTATGTTTATTAAAAAAGATTTTGTGTCAGAAACGTTTTTGGATTTTGTTACTATAATCACATTAGAGCGAGATTAGGCAAGTGCTTTTTAAAAGGATTGCAAGTGAATGTATATTTCAATTATCAGTGAAAGCGAATGGGTTTCCTGGGATTTCCTTTTTGCTGTTGTTTTTTGGCTCACACCATCTGCTTAGCCTACAGTTTTTATGTTATACATCAACTACTGTCAATCAATGTCAGTGATATGCATTCATGCAATAAAGTGATCTTGCACAGAAGACATAAAACAACAGCATTGCAGCTTCTCTCTCTCTCTAGTGGAAGTAGTTTAGGTGGGCTGGTTCTCAGATGCCTATTCAGGACTTTAATGCTAAAGTGTCAGTCTGTGATTCCACTCTGTTCCTGTATAAATCATTTCTCTGTTGGTGTGTCACACTGCAGATGGCCTGTCCCAGTCAACGGCTGTTCCTGCTGTTACCAAGCAACCAGAAAACTATACAACGGTGTAGTGAAGAGATTTTTCATGAGCAATCTAATCAGTGCAATCAATGTTGGCTGTCTCTGTTGTCTCTGTTCCTGATAGCCTTTTTTATTTACATCATGCACTTTTTAGGTACACAAATGGCAGTTTTAAAGATAAGACATGTACAAATGAGAAGAAAAAAACACTTTTTTTAACTTAGTCATTTAGTCACTTAGTAATTTTCATAAGTGTAAAACACAAAAGTATTAAATTGATCAAAAGTGACAAGACCACATTCAAAAAAATATGTATTTCAGATAAGCACTGTTCTTTTAAAGAATTCTCTATTCATCAAAGAATTCTGAACAAATGTACCATGATTTCCACAAAAATATTAAGCTGCACAATTGTTTTCAGCATTGATAATATTAATAAATGTTTCTTGAGCACCAAATTAATTAATGATGATGAATAAATTACATTGAAAAAATGTTAAAATATAATTTTTTTTTACTGTATTTTGATCCAATAAATGCAGCCCTGGTGGGCATAAGAGTCTTCTTAATAAGATCAATCTTATCAACACCAAACTTTTAAAAAGTAGTCTGTAAAATGTTATATTTTGCATAATCTTATATAATAATAAAAAATATAAAAAAGAAGATACATTTTAGAAGTTGTATTTAAAATCCTCTGAAATCCACTTTATTTGTTATCTTACAAGTGTACTTCTCTCAGGACCACTATCTTCAAATACGATTGACAATTAGCATACAGTTAGGATTGGCGGTATGGTTCCGTTCCTGGATGTCAATATGGACCGAAAATTGCCTGTTGAATATTATAGGTTGTATTTTTAAAAAGTTTGAATATTTTGGAAGTGAAATATGAAGGGTGAATATGGATTATTGAATTTTTAATAATGAAAATGTGTTTGAAATGTTTTGAATTGAAATGTTCACAACTTAAATATTCAACCATGTCAAATTTGAGCCAATAAAAAATGCAAGTCCTAAAAATACAATGCATTAAAATGCAAGCATGGTTAATGCAATGCCTATTTTTTTCAAGTAGTGCAATTCAACACGCTTTTTGTTTCAAAAACATTTGGCATTATTTTACTTCCATAAAACGTTACCTGCCAGAACTGACGCTAAGCTTAATTTGTGTGCTAAAACCAAATGCTGTCCACTTGCGGTCTCCATTTAGTTTGAAGATTGGTAGCATTCAATAACCTTTTATTTAACGTCACCATTGTGTCAGTTTCTTCTCTCGACTGGAAGGCATGTGATATTCCAGATCATTATGCACACAGCTGGCAGCGGCTGCGGTGGTTCAGCTGAAATAAACGGCATCTCAGCTCAAGGACACAGTGGAGGGGCACCACAGGGGCTTGTTTAATTGCTGCTGTATGTCCTCTATAAACAGACATATAGGTTTAACGGAGAGAACGACCACCGCGTTAGCGAAGCCAGCGGTCGACTCGAGGGTCTGTTACAATTCCAGATGTTTCACTATTCCTGGATAGCCCAGGGCCCTCGCACACGTCACATGTGCGTTCAGCGCTTTGATTTTCACCTTGGCCTGGTCTCTAGATCATTCTCACTGATGTAAATCCACACATGATGTATATAGGTGTGGAGCAGCACATGCCCAAAGGGAACGTCATGATAGCTTCAGCATTGCACATAATGATTTCAATTGTCTATTGGAAACATGACATTTTTGTGAGTAATATTCCCTGTCTCTCAGATGTATGCTGCATTCATCTGAACACTTTACCATAAAAGATGTGAGCGCTTGACAACTGCTCTGAGATAAATGTTTAAGCTATAAAAACTGCAATCTTCTTCAGAGAAACAAAAAAGTGCTAATTGTCCTCCATGGTAGACTAAAAGCACTACTTTCAGGCAATGATGACCTGGACATTTTTGCGCAAACTTTGAGTGGGCCTCATGTGTTTTTTGTAATCTGATATTGTAATGCTTGATAGGAGCCTCAGTAATTGGGTTTTAAAGACCAAAATGTTATTGCAAGAATGCATGGGCGCTGTGGTAATTGATCTGTTTTTATCTATATAGGAAAGTATTTTATTTAGTTAAAGACATTTTCAAAAGGGTTGCCAGGTTTTGTAATTTATACACCCTGTGGACAGCCATTTTAAAAAGTGTGTTGTGGGCAGCATTGGCTGAAATTTGTAATGCATTTTAAAAGGTTCCTGTAAAGGTTTTAAAAACCTATGCATGGAAATGCAATACAAATGTAGCGTTAACTGAAAGATATGTTGTCTTCATTACACAATAATCAATTTGATTCTTATAAATAAATATCAAGAAAGGCTCAAATATGAGCAAGCGTGCAGAAATATTGCAAGCACTTTGATCTTTTTAGTTGTTCTATTTATATTAATACTGCATTTAAGGAATAATGACCTCATGACCTCAGCGCAATTCAATCCGTAGCCGTGCAATTTGTTAAGAAACTTGAGTTTTTGTGTCACTTTACTATGTTAGAGTGACTTTGCCTGTCAATCAAACACTGTGACCTCTATTTTCTGCACACAAAAGCTGCGGATTCTGGTTCACCAGTGATTGATAATTTGAGTTTGTCTTTGCTCCCGGGACCGTTTCACCTTATTGTTCCTGTGGATGGAAGTATTTAGCAGCATGTTGTGGAGACTAAGAGGAACGATGATGGTTTGGATGTGATCAGCAGGTTTTCTTGCAGTACAGCTGGCCTGGTGCGGTTCTTAGATCCGCTGGATCTGTTGTGGGAATTCAGCCACCTGACAATGATAAATGGCTCATCTCTCGCAACTGCATTCTATAAACATTTTACTTATCCAGGTCCGTGATCATTAAAAGCCACTCAGCTTGTGGAATCTGGTTTTTTATCATACTCCCTGTTAAAAGGACCGACTTAGACCAGGAGTGAATTTCCATACTGGTTGATGCTGGTTAATGATGGCATCTGGCTGTCGGCTAATTCCACCGCTGGAGAAACGGATAATAAAAGAGATCAGACCTTCATCAGTATTTAATGTATAGGATTAATGACAAGTGGTGGTGAATGGAGAGCACAGGAAATGAGAATGAGATTATCTTGTTTCTAAGAAGCCGCTTACACTATCACAGCCTGATACATCCACTGAAGCAGGGAGGACTTTATTGTATTTCAAGGCCAGGACTTATTCCCTCCCATCATTATAGTTCATAAATGGTATGCTGAATCTGTGTTTTTAAGGCATGGGATCTGCCGTCTCCCCAAAGTCCTTTTAAGGCAAGTCATTTTATTCAACGGCCATCTCGCTAATGACTTGGGTAGCAATTTTCTATATAGGTAATACATATATGTACAGATATATAAACATGTACAGCTCCTATCTACTTGAATGGGAGAAATACTGAAATCTCCAAAGCAGTTTGTCAAGATTACATTTCAATAGCATGTATGAGAATGGGACTTTCATTCATACATCTGCCATAATTGAGCGTTACAATTTCTCCCAATTATTTGGGGAGCTCTTACAGTCTTATTATATTTAATCATAATTAAGTGAACATTTATTTGCATCCTATTAGGCACATTGTCAATTGTGCCATTGTGTTAATCAAGTTATATTCAATAATTAATTAGTCTTAAGTGCTTGAGCTTGACCTGAGAATATTTCTGTCTGCTAAGTCTGGTACATACTTAAATAGTAAATACTACTTTGAATTACAATGCCAGAATATTCTTTGTATTCATATGCTGTAAGTCGCAGAGGACTGCAAAACATGAAGAACCCAACCATATTGTCTTTCCCTGGGGTTTGGACCCTCTGACCCTACTGGAGAATGTTATTACAGACTGTCTTGATTGAATTTGCTCTCTGCTAATGAACGTACATCAGAGGGGAGCAATGCATCTCCACTTGCATTGTGATGAGTTGGCTGACTCAGAAGAACCCGGTCACCCTCGTGTCAGTGGGGTCCATTAGTCTAGGTGGCAGGCTGTGACGATCATCTTGGCCTAATCAATGTGATGGCTTCTTTAATCCTTTTCTCCTAAGCTAGCAACAAGCAAATAATACAGTTGTTAGCAGTGACAGTAAGTAGTGAGACTTCAAGGTTCTGTTTCTCAGAATCCTTTTTTTTTGTCATAATGCTGCCAAGAAAGGTGAAACCAGCACTCAGAGAAAGCCCATTTATCATTTTGAAGAGTTTCACAGAAAAAGGAAGCCTCTCTTTAAGCTTCAACATTGCAGGATATTTGTATTAGTATAATGGGAATCTATAATGTTTTTTTTCTGTACGTCAGTCATTCATAGGTTGACTTTTCTCATTATATGTAATAAAGTCCACTGAAGGCAAGTTGAGAGAACCCAAGTGCAGTTTATTTATAACAAACATGAAACAAAAGCATGGCAAGGCATGAAAAACATGAACTTAAGCAGTGGTTACAGCTAACAATACTAGACAAAGACACATGGCAAACATGAGGGCTTAAATACACACAAGACTAATGACTAGACAAGGGACACCTGTGAATAATGAAACAATGAACCAATGACAACATGACACATCAGACAAGGGAACACATGGCAGGACCACATGACTAGTAAGGGATCACATGACAGACAAGGAAACATGATGTGAACAAACCCAAAATCAAAACCGTGACATAAAAGCAAGAGGGCATTATGAACAAATTTAGTCAGTATTTTTTCGTCATATTCATCAATTTCAAACTGACTGAAAATCCATCTAATTTTACTCAACAAGAATAACTTACCAAATATTCAAACATTTTATATGTTGCTAAATCATCACTTGTAAAATATTGTGAGATGAAAAAGACTGAATTTGAAATAACATAACATATTTGAATAAACTTAATTGTAATGTATCCGAATTCAGTCTTGCTTATTATTACTTACTGGGGCAATGATGTAATCTGCAGAAAAGTTCAGTGAAATGAATCAGAATAAATATTTTTAGTCAACTGATTCAAAAGTTTCAGTTCACTGCATGGGAGAAATCATAAATGAAGCACAAATTACACACATACGCTTTTAAAAACCCATAACAATCTTTTGTATTATTTTTACCTAACTTTAATGCTGTTATAACATCGGCAACTATCAGAGAAAAAAAACAAAGAAGCTACTGCTAATAATCTGAACAGCAGTGCCAAAAACCCACATTAGCACCTAGAATGTGTAAATGAACACCTCTGTTAATTATGTCTTATTACTATTGCTTTATTTGCCAACTAAATGCCTCATTTATTCAGCGACACGATGCCAACTGCTGCAATCAAAGGGATTTAAGTTTAAAGTGTGATTTCCAACCTCAATAGTTTTTCAGTGAGTCATGCATTTGTATGTTAGTGGGTTTCAATCAGGGCAGTAGCTGCGGCTTCCTCAGAAAAGAGATGCTGGAGGTTTGTTCTAACACACAGACACATTTTGCAACACAGTCGTATGGCAGATGTTCACAAGAGAGCGTAATAAAGGAGGCAGTCTGCCGTGGCTGTGTACCACTTAGTCGGCAGGATGAGTTCTTCAAGGACAGACAATGTCTTACACAAACACAGTCCCATCTAGCCATCAAAGTCGTGCAACTTTTCTGTGCTGTTGCAGAAAGCCGAGTAAATTACTGCCAGAAGCCCCATTGCTAGAGCTATCTGAAGACAATAACTGGAGGCTTTGGATGCAAAAACACTCAGACGAGCCAAGTTTTCTGTGTTGTTGCTGTGTAGAGAACGAATAAAATGACAGCGATTTTCATCACATCACTGCAGGTCACCAGGTCGCTGTATTGTTGGTCACTAGTAGGCGTTCATGCTGCTGGATGCCCTAATACCCATAGCTTCACATAATAGATAAATTCACAATAACATTGAACTACAGTAAATTGCTAAAAATGGCCCTTATCACATACACACTTTTAATATTTCTCTACAGGGAAAATGGACAATAAATATTGACTCATTCTGCACTACACCGGTTTCAGATGCTCTCTAGAATAAGAATGTCCCTTCCCTGATGCCGACAGACAGAAATTCATTAAATTGATCAAAAATGACAGTAAAGACTTTGCCATAGAACAATTCCAAGTCAAATAAATGCTGTTCTTTTGAACTTTCTATTGTCAAAGAAACCTGAAAAACACAACTGTCTTCGACATTGATAATTAGGAGGAATAAGTAATGGCTGCTGAAAACTCTGCATTGACATTGCAGGAATAAATTAACATTTTTAATGTTTTAAAATAGAAAACAGTTATTATTAACAGTTATATTGTAAAATTTCACAATATTGTAGTTTTATTTTTAATCAAATAAATGCAGCCTTGGTGAGCATAAACAAACTCTTCAAAAGCATTAGAAATCGTACCAAATGTACACATCTGAATGGTTGTGTAACTTGTGTACATAAAATCTATTTAAAAAATAAGAGAGAGATCATTCTTTTAATTGGTCCAGAAGAAATCTGTCAACACAAGACCAAAACTGAGTTCATCATGTGATTTCATTGGTTCTTTAAGAGTTCCAACAAATGTGCTTGTTTGGTGATTCTTATTTTATAGTAAGTCTCTATGAACGAGTATGAAACACTTACATTTCCAAAACACATCATGTGCAAAGTATTATGAACCAATGCATTTATTGCAGCATATTGTCTGTGAATAATATAAGAAAGGTAATAAAGGGGGAAGAATAGTGGAATAATAAAGGAGTAGAATGAAGAAAACAATCTTCACAGTGGTTGGGACATTTTGCCTCCCTAGAGTTGGCTCGACTGGTGGTTGGGAAAATTCTTATTTTAGCAGTAATGCATTTCCATTTACCTTTTAAGGGGATGGATAGACCGTAGAGCTGTTAAACTTGGCCAGTTCATTTAAACAGAAAAGCATTATTTATTAAGTGACAGATTATCAATTTAAGCCACTCCACTCAGACTGTAGACTGTGAGTGGGAATGTGACTTGTTAAAGTCCACTCCATTTCCTGCATTTCCCTGGAGAGTGTAGCCATCTTTATGAAGTGGGATTTGGGACCTGAATGTGCTTCGTGATGTCAAAATCAAAGTCTGTCAAAGTATTCCACATCCTGATTACCCCCCCCCCCCCCCCCCCCCCCCAGCGGCCACTGTCCATCTTGAAAAATAATTTTCTTCATTGTGTGAACAAAAGTTGAATAGAAATCCTTGAAACTCTGCTTTATTGTTGACACCTTATCTGTTGTTTGTGAAGCTCCGTCAGAGCTACAGTGACTTAAAAAACCTCAGGGTTCATCATCAGCACCTGACTGTTGCGTTATTGTGAGGGAACACAATATTGTGGCGCCCACAATCCGAAAGTCTGGGATTGCTTATGGAAATGAGTCCATGAAGCAGTGTTCAAATTTCACATTTGTGTATTGCATATCAAGTGCCCATCATTTGCCCCATTTTAGATGAGCAGACCTGCATAATAGATGAGTTGCGAAGCCCTTGGTGGAACGAGGATGTCATTTCAACCCTAAGAAAGCTGATTGTGTCCTTGGAGGGTTTAAGCGCAGATGTTTTAAAGGTTGTGATTGAATAGAGCTAGATGATCAGAAATTGTCTGGAAAACATCAGGGTCCATAGGCGCCTGTGGGTGTTGTTGGTGCTGATTTGTGGTGTGACGGCCGCTGGTCGTGATCTTCAGTGTAGCGGAAAACGCGTATGGAGATGCTGATATGTCGTGCTTGGTGACAGCAGCAGCTTGTTTCGGCCTCATCGCTGACGGTTCTCATGGCATCTGACATCTCAGACAGCAGTGGAACCAATAGCTGTGCAGCTGAAACAGACATAACCCTGTTTCTGTTGCACTCACTAAATATTTCAGCAGATAAGCAGTGAGAAGAACATTTTATTTCTGCTTGGATCCTTGATATGGCTGCTTTGGCTGTATGGTTTATTGAATGTCTTACGAATTCAGGAAGGATGCATTAAATTTGACAGAAAGTGATGGCAAATACATTTATAATCATCATATTGGAATGATTTCTGAAGGATTATGTGACTGAAGACATGAGTAATGATGCTGAAAATTTAGCTTTGTGAGTAACATTGATTTCTCAATATATAATACATTTTTTACAACATATCTTGGCTTTTTATTTTATAATGGTTTGTTAAACTTTTAATACACCTCCAAGTCCAGACCTTTCACTAAATGTACTTTATTTTCATTTAATCTACAATTAAAAAAGAAAATGTGTAAGGCTTTGCACTCCTTAATCGTGTTTTAGAAGTTTAATTAGAATTCAGTCAGAGGGAATGAACGTTTTGCAATAATGTCCTTGAATTTTTTTGCAAATCTGTAGTTTGCTCTAATTTGTTAAACTCATTTTCTCTAACTAAGGGATCAATAAAATCAATATTGGTGTTTACTATCTATGTATATTTATGTTCCGTATAGAAATATTTATTTGCAATTAGCTAAACAAAATCCAGAAACCATGATATCTGTGATATATTTCCTTGACTCTTGTGCACATGGTTTGAGCATGTGAGCATGCTGGTGATTCTGTTGAACTGTGTGACTCTGGGCATGTTCCAGCCATGCGAGGACCTCAAGTGCCAGTCTGAGTGGTGTATCATCTTACAGGTAAGTCTCGCTCCAATATAATATGAGAGATGGACTCTGAAAGCTCATTATATGATAATGTTCCCTCAAACAGCATTCAAAGATAGTATTCCATAAAAGTTTCGGATAGAAAGTAGATATTGAATTGTATATACTGTAGGCTTAGATATTAAATTGCACAAAATAGCATCAAACCAAATGGCCTCTGCAATCAAATGTCATCAGAAGCTTCACTTTTCTGAGCCATTACTTCAAATCAAACTAGTTTCAATGTGAATTTTAGTGGATGTATGAAGATCGTCCGATGAAGATGAAGGCGTCCTAGACTTACAGCCATTATTCATCACATGTAGTTAGACTAACATGGTCCATGTTTAATATTTTTGTCTTTAATCGGTTTATCCATATTTTTCATCATTTGAAACCTAACAACCTTTCCTTGTCTGCATGACATTCATGGATTTTATGTGTGCATCAGGTTATAGTTAATCAACTAATACTAAAGCAATACAATATTTTTTATTCAAATAAAAAATATAAAAAATTATTTTATTTCAGTTAGTTGGTTAAAACGATTCATTCTCTGTAATCCTGCCCACGCTCCTACCAAAGTGAGCTGGGTTGTATATATGGTACTGTGGGAAATTTTTATGTCCAGAAGAGCCTGACATCAATATCAGCAGGATTTTGGAGATCGGGTCAGCTGAGGCCAGAGCTGAAAATACTACATAACATGAATCATAGCTGATCTTCTCACTCTCTCCCTGTAAAACTCTCAAATGGTCCCCAAATTTATATACACGCATTTTTGAAGTTCTTAGCCTGTACAGAGGTGATGGGGGAAAAAATTGATGAGAGGAAAAAAAAATCTTTTAATGTTTTTAATGGTTTTACTCTTTCACAGAGCAAAAATGTTGCTTGCAAATTCAAAACCATTGAAATATAATAGTTTTCCCCCATCTCATGTTCTGCCTCCTACGTAAAATGTCTGTCCTTCTATATGATTGAAAATACTGTGGTTTTTGTCCTCAGGCATTTGATGACTGCATCTTTGCCTTCTTTGCTGTGGAGATGGTCATCAAAATGATAGCCCTGGGGATTTTTGGATCAAAGTGTTACCTTGGCGACACATGGAACCGCCTGGACTTCTTCATCGTCATGGCAGGGTGAGGAAACCTGTCTCTTTTCACACTTGTCAATCGTGCATTCAGCCATTATCACCACGGTAAAGCTGGTCAAGAGGGACCCGCCGCTCGATTTACAGGCTGTCAGTGGGGAAATACAATTACTGTGAGATTTCCCAGCGCTACGATTCATTAACCATTTAAAAAACATTCCCCTTGTTGTTTAAATTGACCTTTAAATTGACATGAGTGATGAACGCATCAAGTCTTCTTTTTTAAAACCACTTTTATTTCATTATCCTCACGTAAGATCGACAAAAAGGTTATAGAGATTGACCTTTAGTGTCTGACTCTTGCAGTACATTTCCTCTGCTCTGCTTCCTCCAGGATGATGGAGTATTCACTGGACGGTCATAACGCCAGCCTGTCAGCCATCCGGACTGTGCGTGTGCTCAGGCCCCTGCGAGCCATCAACAGAGTGCCTAGTAAGTGTCTTTCATGCTAGAAAATCCTGATAAAATTATGCATTTATGGTCATTGATTGGTTCAAGGTGGTTTAAACATATTGATCAGGTTAAGTCGACTAGGTCACTTCTGGGGATCCAAGGCGATTAATCACATGACATTTACGGCTCAGTGAATACGGCTTGCAATTTGTATATTTCCAGGAGAATAATGTTATCTGCTATGAATTTTCTTGACAGCAACAAACTAGCTATTATATTCCAGAAACCAGCTTTAACCACCTGAGGCTGCTATGACCTGGTTTTTCCAGCAGGCTGATCTTTGGCTGCTGATGCCACCTGCCTCTCAAAGACATTGTTATGTGTCATTTCATCTGTGATGAAAGGAGAAAACAGCTGCCTGATCTATGACATGTGAAGCAGAGATCATCTCAGCCAATCACGTGATGAGCCTGTGTGCAGGAAAGACAACTTATAGAACACACTAGTCTATAAATTGCCCAGCAAAACATGTCCCATTTTTAAAATGTAATTTAGTGATGGTAAAGCTGAATTTTCAGCATCATTACTCCAGTCTTCAGTTGACATGATCGTTCAGAAATCATTCTAATATGATGATTTGCTGCTCAAGAAACATTTATTATTATACTATGGTCTGTCTGAATACTAAATTCCGACTGGCTGTGCAATAAATGCACAGCTAGTTCCAAGTCAGTTTAATCAGTTTAATGCGCTGCTTTCATTGAAGCAAACACACACATACGTTACTCACTCACACTCAGAGAGTGTAGATTGTTTTCGAAGTAATTCAACTCACAGCTTCATTGCTAGAGAGACACTGAACAGACACAGTTCCCTTTCGTTGTCACTCCGAGTTACGTCGGATGACGACGAATGGGGTTTCGCTTAGAAAGCCTATCAGCTTCGAGTATTTAAAAACGAGCCAATGGCAAAGAAATGCCATGGGTCTGCGGAATTTGCATGACGTAACTCCGCCCCACCTCGTGGGTATAAAAGGAGGACGCTAGCAACATGCAGTTATGTTTTCGCTTCGGAGCCAAGAGCCTCTCTTCACTCCACAAAGCCATCTCTGAATTTGTCAGCTTTTCACGTAAGAGTTCCTCTGGTGTTGGTGTTTGTGGGCGATATCCAGCGAGCGCGCGCTTCCTGCTTATCTGTGCAGTGGTTTGCCAGAGAGTGCGTGTCTCCCCGGGCGCCTCGACATCAGAGTGTTTCTCTCTCTCACAAAAGAGCTCGCACGCGGCACGTCTTTTTAAAGACGGCTCGCCCGTGCTTTAAAAAAAAAAAAAAAAAAAGTGGCGGCAGATTGGTATCGGACTCTGATGGGCACGAGCGCTGTCTAGTGTGTAGGGCTTTTATCATGCTTGTACAGCGCTCGTGGGTGATTCATGTTCTCTCTGGGAACATGATCATCGCGTCATTTAGGTCGAGACTCAATGAACTCGCAAGAGTGAGAGTCCCCTCATCCACACCCCGATCTAGCGCCCCCCCCCAAAAAAAAAAAAAAAAAGAACGAGGGGTGCTACTTCGGCTGGTGGCCAGGGTGACCAGAGGGTTATAGTCTGGATCAAGGCGCCGACTATCTGTCCGCGACCCCAGCTCCCTCCTGTGTGACGGTGCCCGCTAGTGAACCTCCGATTCCCGCGAGTCGACCTTCGGGTGGCCCGCGGGCTTCGGTTGAAGCTACAGAGAAAGATGCTATGTCTGTTGTAACATCCTAAGGTGGGCTTGGTTCTTCTGGAAGTGACGACTCGTCACAGCTGCCACCTTCTGGTGTGTTATGCTGTGCCTGAGTCTGATCCGGAGATGACGGCCATGCTTTCCTGGGACGATTGGTTTTGGGTAAGGCCGCCGACCCGCGTCCACGGCAAACCCCAATATCTTTCCTCCCGGACGTGCATGATGAGATCTCGATGTCCTGAAAGACCCCCGTGTCTTCTCAGGACCGTTCATTGGTCTCATCCGCCTTTCCCCCCTCACGGGGCCGCTGCCCATGCGTACACTGGGGTCCCCCCGGTTGAGCGCTCTGTTGCGATGCTACTGTGTCCTCAGAGTGCTTTCCGGCGCTATCCTAAGCACCCGTCCGAAGCCTGTAGTTCTTTTCGTCTACACTAATCTGTGGCGAATTCCTATAGTGCCACAGGACAGGCAGCCGCCTCACTGCATCCCGTGACCGTTCTGTGGTCTACCCGGCCCAGATGCTCATGGTTTTGCATGAGGGCGGGACTGACTCGAGGCTCTTAATGAGCTACCCAGCGCGCCGCCACTGACCTTGCTCTCCGAGCGACGAAGGTGGCCACGCGCTCTCCGAGTCAGGTGATGTTTACCACTCTGGGGCTGACCGGTCTGATGTGCTGGAGGTCGGCAGATTCGTCTGCTCACCCCCACGCCCCAGGTCGGCCTCTTCGGCGGTGCGGTTGAGTTCTTCTGCCCAATAGTTCTCAACCGCCCGGGAGCAGATTGAGGTTGTTCTGCCGACAGCCCCGCCGTCCGCTCAGGCCCCTCACTCTGCTAACCGCCGAAGGCGCCCTCCCACGGTCACAACCCCGCCCGTTCATCCGGGCTGGCTTGGAAGACAAGGGGGGATGCCTCAGCCCTCTCCAGCCCCGCCCCCCGCTAGACGCCGGGTTAAGCGGCGCTTTTTGAGATGGGCTGCTCAGAGATGGGACTCAGTTCTTCCAGGAGTTGGTAGCAGGGCCACTCCTTTCCCCGGTGGAGGGCTGGGGAAGAATCCTTATTCAAAAAGAACTGACTCTCTCGTCTCTGAGCACACAGAGTTCTCGGACGACACAGAGCGCCGCCCCAGCCGTGCTCTCCTCGTCCCCCTCTGTCCCAGAGTCGGTTGACACGGCGTGCCGCCCACGGGCCGTTTCGTCCCTGTCCCACTCTGTCGCCAGACCCCTGGCAGAGCAGGCCCCCGTGGAACGCTGGTCCTTCCCTGGCCTCCTCTGTCAGGGCGCGGATGTTAACTGCGCCCCCACACCGGATCGCTATGCCGTCAACGTCCGGCCAGTTACTCCGCTTCGCTGCCCCTCCGGGGGGACGCCGGTGGTCCGCATGACCCCGCTGGTGCAGTTCCTAGAAGCCTGGCTAGAGCTTCCCCTACTGTCCCGCTGGGTCGCCCGCACCGTCCGGTTCGGCTATGCGATTCAGTTCGCACGGTCTCCTCCCCGATACAGGGGAGACCGCTCCACTTTGGTCGGTGGCAACGCCCCGATCATGCGAGCAGAGATTGCCACTCTGCTGGCGAAGGGTGCAATCGAGACTGTCCCTCCAGCCGAGATGAGGTCCGGCTTCTACAGCCCTTACTTCATTGTCCCCAAGAAAACCGGTGGGTTACGACCAATCCTGGACCTGCGAGTTTTGAATCGCTCCCTTTACAGGATGCCTTTCAAAATGCTCACCGCCAAACACATTTTCGAGTGTGTGCGGCCCTAGGATTGGTTTGCAGTGATTGACCTGAAGGACGCCTACTTTTATGTCTCCATTCTCCCTCGTCACAGACCGTTCCTCCGGTTTGCTTTCGAGGGACAGGCATATCAGTACGCGGTTCTCCCGTTCGGGCTAGCCCTGTCTCCTCGCGTCTTCACGAAAGTCGTCGAGGCAGCCCTTGTTCCCCTTCGGGTTCACGGGGTTCGCATCCTGAACTATCTCGACGACTGGCTGATTATAGCTCACTCTCGAGACCGGGTTTGCGAACACAGGGACCTTGTGCTCCGGCACCTAGCCCGTCTGGGCCTTCGGGTCAACTGGGAGAAGAGCAAACTTTGCCCCGTGCAGAGGATCTCTTTTCTCGGTATGGACATCGACTCGGTCGCCATGTCCGCGCAGCTTACGAGCGAGCGCGCGCAGTCACTGCTGACTTGTCTGAGACAAATACAGGGCAAGAAAGCGGTTCCACTGAAACATTTTCAGAGGCTCCTGGGGCATATGGCATCTGCAGCCGCGGTCACGCCGCTCGGATTGCTTCATATGAGACCGCTTCAGCTTTGGCTTCGCGACCGAGTCCCGAGGTGGGCATGGCAACAAGGCAAGCTCCGAGTTCCAGTGACTTCGAGCTGCCGTCAGACCTTCACCCCGTGGTTGAACCTCAGTCTCTCAGGGCTGGTGTCCCCCTGAGACGAGTGTCGAGGCATGTTGTTGTCTCAACAGATGCCTCCACCACGGGCTGGGGCGCCATGTGCAATGGTCATGCTGCCGCGGGCTCCTGGACAGGACCCCAGCGCCTATGGCATGTCAATTGCCTCGAGTTGCTGGCAGTACGCCTTGCTCTGCACCGCTTCCGAGCGCTGCTCATGGGTCAACACGTACTAGTCCAATCAGACAATACCGCCACAGTAGCGTACATCAACCATCAAGGTGGTCTACGCTCCCGCCGTATGTCGCAACTCGCCCGCCACCTCCTCCTATGGAGTCAGAAGCACCTGAGGTCCCTTCGTGCTATTCACATTCCCGGAGCTCTGAACTGTGCTGCCGACGAGCTGTCACGGCTTCAGCCCCTCCCTGGAGAATGGCGACTCCATCCCCAGTCGGTCCAGCTGATTTGGGACCAGTTTGGCGACGCACAGATAGATCTGTTTGCCTCCCGCGACTCATCCCTTTGCGCCCAGTTTTATTCTCTGACCGAGGGCACGCTCGGCACGGATGCACTGGCGCACAGCTGGCCGCGGGGCCGCAAGTATGCGTTTCCCCCAGTGAGCCTTCTTGCGCAGCTCCTGCGCAAGGTCAGGGAGGACGAGGAGCAAGTCCTTCTGGTTGCGCCGTACTGGCCCACCCGGACTTGGTTCTCCGAACTAGTGCTCCTCGCGACAGCACCTCCTTGGCCAATTCCTCTGAGGAAGGACGTCCTTTCTCAGGGACGGGGCACCCTATGGCACCCTCGTCCCGATCTATGGAACCTCCACGTGTGGCTCCTCGACGGGACGAGGCAGGTTTGAGTACCCTACCACCTGCGGTGGTGGCTACCTTCACTTCCGCTAGAGCGTCGTCCACGAGACATGCCTACGCGTTGAAGTGGAACCTCTTCGTCAATTGGTGCTCTTCTCGCCGAGAAGACCCCCGGAGTTGTTCGATCAGTTTCGTGCTTTCCTTCCTTCAAGATGGGTTGGCGCGAAGGCTGTCTCCCTCCACCCTTAAAGTTTATGTTGCTGCTATTGCCGCTCACCACGACTTCCATAGTCCATAGGGAAGCACGACCTGATCGTCAGGTTCCTGAGGGGGGCGAGGAGACTGAATCCTCCTCGCTCTCCTCTCGTTCCCTCTTGGGACCTCTCAGTGGTCGTAAGTGCCCTGCAGAGTGTTCCCTTTGAGCCTTTGCAATCAGTGGAGCTTAAGTTCCTGTCAATGAAGACAGCGCTCCTGATTGCATTGGCCTCTCTCAAGAGGGTCGGGGACCTGCACGCATTCTCCGTTGACAAAGCGTGCCTGGAGTTCGGGCCGGCCGGTTCTCACGTGATCCTGAGACCCCGGCTTGGATATGTGCCCAAGTTTCCTACCACTCCCTTCCGGGACCAGGCGGTGAACCTGCAAGCGCTGCCCTTGGAGGAGGCAGACCCAGCCTTGGCACTGCTCTGTCCAGTACGCGCTCTCCGCGCTTATGTAGACAGGACGCAGTGTTTCAGGACCTCAGACCAGCTCTTTGTCTGTTATGGTGGGAAGCTGAAGGGAAAGGCTCTCTCAAAGCAGAGGTTGTCTCACTGGATTGTGGACACCATTGCTTTGGCTTACCAGCAGCAAGGCCGACCGTGCCCCCTTGGTGTGACCGCCCACTCCACCCGGAGTGTGGCATCCTCCTGGGCGCTGGCGCATGGCGCTTCGCTAGCAGACATCTGCAGAGCTGCAGGCTGGGCGACACCTAACACATTCGCCAGATTCTATAATCTCCGAGTGGAGCCAGTGTCCTCTCGTGTTCTCGCTTCAAACAGCTAGTTCCGGACCCGCTCAGGTGTCTTCGCTTGCTCGCCATTCCACTCCGCGGACTGGATACGTGCGATATTCTGCTCAGGTGAGCTTCTCCGAAAGCCCTGAATTCCTCCAGCACCCCTGATGCTAGCGCCAGTGTCTATTGCCTGGGCGTCGGCTAGGTGCCTCCGTGTGCATGGTCCCTCCCATGAGCTACCCCCACACGTGTATTTCCACTGTAAGCCTCTTTTGAGCATGTGTCTTTCCCTCGGCAAGCCACCTTGCCACCCCTGAGGTTGAAATATTCCACCTGCGGCTGGACACCTCAGAGTTTCTCCATATGTTTCCTTCAGGTCATATGTGTATTTTCAAATGCCCCCCCCCCCACTGGGTTGGTGATATTTGCATATTTCCCCTTAAAAGCTTGGGATATGCTTCCCAGTGTACCTTGGTATTCCTGTGCTAAATAGGAGTCCTTCGTCCTAATATCTCGAGGGCTCAGATTTTCGCAGGGCGCTGGAAGACAGCTGTGAAGGTGGCGTGATTTGACTGGTAACTCCATTCGTCGTCATCCGACGTAACTCGGAGTGACAACGAAAGGGAACGTCTCGGTTACGTATGTAACCCTCGTTCCCTGAGTAGCTGATAGGCTTTCTAAGCGAAACCCCATTCGTCGTCATCCGACGTAACGTCTCCGTTCCCTACTCAGGGAACGAGGGTTACATACGTAACCGAGACGGTAATTCACACACATATCTCTCTCTCCCTCTCTCTCTCTCTCTCTCTCTCTCTCTCTCTCTCTCTCTCTCTCAATAGGCTAATTCATTCAAATAAAGCTAACCTCACTGCACAACTTTATCTCTGTCTGATTTAAAATGGAACGAATGAAAGATCTAACGAGTCGTAGCTGATGAACCTAACCACCATTTTAACCCTTCCAGTCAGATTTAGCACTGCAAACATCAATGACAGCTTTAACTTGTCAGTGCTGCATGCAAATAACCATGGTAATATAGACCTTATTTAGAGCAGCGCATGACAGGTATGAAAGCGAGGCTGTGAGGGATAGACTTGCCATGTTTTCATTTGCATCCACTTTGAAACGCTGAATAAAACTCCTAGATCACTTATCATTTTCAGAACAATCCAAAAGCCCAGTAAATAAGAGTACAACCCACTGAAGAGATGTATGTCTATCCCTCACAGCCTCGCTTTCATTGCCGTTAAATATCTAAGATGGCGCTGCTGTGAATAAGGTCTATAAGCAGGATAATCCACGGCTAGCTGTGAATTAAACGATTTAAATGCACTCCGCTTTGCTTTGGGTGGTTCTTTGCCTCCACAGCGTGTATTAAAATTGTTTAATTCACAGCTAGCATTGTATTATTCCTTACTAATTATCAATGTTGAAAACAGTCGTTCTGCTTAATATTATTGTGAAAACCCTGATACATTTACATTGAATAGAATGCTCAAAAGAATTTATTTTTACCTTTATTTTAAGTCGTTTTTTTGACAATGTCACTTTTGTTCAATTAAATGTATCCTTGCTGAATAATAGTATACATTTCTTTCAGAAAAACTAAATTATATAGACTTATAGGTATATATGTATATAGGTGTGGTATATAAACTTAAACATCTTGACAGCATACTTTATATAAAATGTTTTAAAAAACTGCAAAAAAAACCAAAAAAACAATTTGTTTCTTTGCAGTGTTTTTAGGGAGCAAACTTTTAGTCCACTTGAATTTTAAGATTCCCTGGGCAATGCACTCACTACTTACTGTAACTAGGGGGTGGATTGAGACACACCCCTGGAGCTGTAGATTTTAAGTATGAGAAAGTCTGCTCCACCACATCAGCTTTAATGACTTTGCTGTTGCCCAGATGGAAGACGAGATACCGTGATTTATTTGTCTCTGCGGAGTGTTGCCGCCAGCAGGAGTGCTTTTAGTATGCAATGATATTACTATTCGCTGGAGCGAATTGTGGATGTTAGTTTGAGTGCATGTGTGCGTCTCCTTTGTTTTGTTATTGGCCGACATGCCATCTCACACCTGAAGCCGTAATTCAAATACCAAGCTAGAAATGCTTGGCAGAGCGATTCTTTATCTCGCCTCTATCTGTTTACCAGAGAGCAAGTTTGCATGTCCATCCTCTGCCACTGACCACGCTTTTCTCTAGGGGACTCATTAGAGTGTCTGAGCGACGCTGTGGCTCCACGCTGTCTTTGGTGGGAGGGATGCAGGCCATCGAGAGGATGTTCACACTCAGACAGGCCCATTTAAAGCCCTCTCCTCCCCATATCATACACTTAAATTACATCAGCCACACACACCCACATCAAACACATTAGTCACATGGATCCACCGGATGAATCGCCTCTCTCTTGGGGCACTTCTCTCAATGATGTTTGCTGATGTTTTTATGCGCATTTGCGAGAGCAATGCAGTCTTTTTGCTGCTTTTCACCATTGTTGCATCATCTAAAGAAAGCAGAGTGATGGATTGGACTATTTCATCTTAAATGAGAATGAGTACCTGTAGGTAACCTGTAGGTAAAACGTTGATGCTCTCTGGCTTATTCATTCTGACCGTTTTTAACACACCGCTCTCTGTCTTGATCAAAGGGCCATGTGACACAACTGAATTACATATGCATCCATGCCTGTTCTTTTGCTCTTTGATTTGGTTTTTTGTCAGGGCTGTCAATTGATTAAGATATTTGATTGTAATTAATTTCACAAAAAATACATAACGTGGACACTTTATGTTTCAATTGCAGCAAAATATATGTGCACTACAGAGATTATCCCCCCTCCCCCTCCCCCTCCACCCCCAACACCACCATCACATAATTAATAGAAAATACTTGTAAAATTTCTTTTGTCCCCTTAGACCAACCTTAGGCTCATTGGAAAAGCATACCTCTACCGAAATTTTTGCAAAACTAAAAAAAATACCTATACATGCAATTCATTGCAGTTTCTAGCTGAAATGACTGTAAAGCACCAACAACTTCGTTTCCACTCTCTGATCATTTCATTTCCGAACAAACAACTCAATAATATATTGCCAGAATCTCGTTCATATGTTTCAGAGAAAATTAAACACACTTTTAGCACCACTTACTGGACATTTCACTTCGAAAGTGTTGCAAAATTCTACCAATGATCCTAGGTTGCCTCTGACAATCATCTAATGTTTGTCCAAATTACATTTCACTTCTACAGCAGGGATTAGTATTTTATATTTTTGATAGTTCACCTAGGAGAGACAATTAATAAAACCCTTGAATTAATTATACTAATCATTAATTCAGTTTGAATCAATTCTAACATAAATACTTTTGCTCTTTTTAGTAATAACAAAATAGAATAAAGTCGTTATAATGTCATATTTAATGTGTTAACTGTGTGTAATAAAAATAACAACATTAGATTAAATGCATACGTTAATGTGCTAATTTTGACAGCCATTGTTTGTATTCTTTAGGACAGTGTAATACTTAACTGCCTGAAAGTTCTGGTGTGAGTTTATATTAGCATGTGAAATACATTCCTTACGTTTTTCCTATTATGGTAATTCTCAGTACTACACTAGAATTCTGCATCCACTCTCAAGAAAATGTGAGTGTTCCTTGCCTGCAAAACAGTGATACTGTAGGGTCTTGCCAGGGCATTGCTACTTGGTAGCTAAGGTATTGTGGGTGGGTTGCTACTGTGTTCTGAATGGTCGTTAGCTTTTATTAGTGGTTGTGTGAATGGATTTGGAATGGGTTTTTGTTCAGTGGTCTTAATTTTCCATTAAAGTTAGACTCAGTCAGTCCCTCCGGTCACTAAGCAGAGCACTTAAAATATGCAATTTGTCTGCTCTGTCTAGCATTATTACAAGTGGGACCAATTTAGGTTAAAGGTGCCATTCTACAACATAAGGGCCCGGTTTCACAGACAGGGCTTAGATCAAGTCAGGATTAGGTCTTAGTTCAATTAGGGCATTTAAGTAGCTTTAATAAACGTGCCTTAGAAAAATAACTTTACTGGTGTGCATCTTGAGACAAACCAATGGCATTTTATTTTAAGATATGTCAGTGCAAGTTGCTGTCAGTTAAAACAGCTCAAACATACGTTTTAGTCTGGGACTAGCTTACAGTAAGCCTTTTCTGTGAAACCTAGGGAAGGTTTGCCATTTGATTTACATTATTTCAAGGGGAATCAGAATGCCAAATCCTAAATGGGCGAGAGGAGGAGCTGGGGATGGAGGAGGGTAATTAGCTCCTGAGAAACATGATAGCTGCTGATAATACTGAAGGAGGTTATATATGTATACAGCGATAGGCGTCATATTCCTATAGGTAGACGTGTGTCAGCTGAGTGTCAGCTGATGCGAGCTTGACTAATGTGACCTGCCAGAACTGACCTATGCTTAATATATATGAATGCACGCGTGCACACATTCAAACGATTTAAATGCAGAAGAAGAGGCAATAATCGGCCCACGCACGCTGTTATCTGTGACTATCAAAGCACGAGCACGCAGAGAGAGAGAGAGAAGCTCATTTCAAGCAGCACTTGAACACTTTTTACACAACGCTTTTTAATTGATTCGTCTTTTGCATTTACTTAAGCTTGAACGGACACATACACGCAAAATAATGTCAAAATACCCTTCTCAGCAAGTATTCTTCCGGTAATGTCATAAGTGAGCAGTTGAGAAAGACACCGGATGTGTGTCAGTATATTCGGTCCATGCATTCAGGCTTAAAGTCACAGCAGCCTAATATTCGCTGTCTGTGTCATTAATGTTAATAAAATAAACATAAAAAGAACATCATCATCATCTATCCTCGCTCATGGCTCCTCAGGAAACTTCCTCGCTCCTCGTTCCTTGAGGTGCAATTAGAGAAATGAGATGCCCTTCCAGATGGCTGAGTTTGATCGGATTCCGGTCACAGGTTTGAGGACGTAGGAGCGAGGAAACAAGGATGCATCAATTTGAGTATTGAGAAGCACCCATTGTCTGATTAATCCATACACTGGTCTATCCACAATTTATACTGGCACTTTCAAAAATATAGCATAGGATGTTATGCAAACCATAAAAGCACAGGATGGCGTCAGCACAGTATAATTAAAATGCTGTTGCGTCTGTGTTCTCTTGTGCCTTTGTATTTCAGGTATGAGAATACTGGTGACTCTGCTTCTTGATACTCTGCCTATGTTAGGCAACGTCCTCCTGCTGTGCTTTTTTGTCTTCTTTATATTCGGCATTGTCGGGGTGCAGCTGTGGGCTGGACTTCTTAGGAATCGGTGTTTCATGCCAGCTGACGTTAAGGCGTAAGTACTGTCCTGCTCTTATCTAACCTGCAGCCTTCTTCCCCTCTTCTCCTCTTTTACCCTCTCTCCGCTGGGAGCATGTCAGCGCTATCAACATGATCCAAAGTGGCAGCCAACTGTTGCCAGCAGCAATGGCATTTCAGCCACTGACAGTCTTGTAAACTGAACATTGCACCCTTGTGTCAAATCAGTGCCGAGCATTGGTCCCTGAGCACTGAAGGTACACACACCTCCAACAAAGCTACAAGACAAGAGTAAAACAACATTACAAAAAAAAAAGTATTTAGAGGCATTGACGAGTACAGACTGCAGTCGTCAAAATGGATTGAATTATAAATCGTATATTTTGATGTAATGGGACAAATTGGTGCTCTGTAAGTGCATGTGTTTGTGTAATGGCCCCTGTGATTCAAGGGGCCATTACACAAACATTTTCATCTGTCAGTTCTTATTTAGCATGTGCTTATTAATAGCTAGTGAAATGTCCTGTTCTGAAGTGTTTTTGCTGAAAGTTTATTTTTAAGATTATTTATTGAGATGAAATTATATTAAGCACTGCATATGATGGCAGTAAATGCAGAGTTTTGACCCGGTTCAGCCCTTACATGCATTCAGTTGATTTAATTTTGTCTTAGCAGTACCATTTGTGATATTTCATAGGTGATGATATTCCCAGGTCTTCCATGGCATCAGAGTATATATTATTTTAATAACAATGTTTGACCGTCATGTTCTGTTTTAAATGTAATTTTTTATACGCTTGGGGGCTCCAGGGTCCCCAATAATGTGCAGATAAAATAATAATGGCAATTTTGAAATGAACTTATTTTCCCTTTAAATCTTATACTTCTTAATTTAAACATCAGGCGGATGAATCAATGACAAGCAAGAGTGTCCATGATAAAGAAAAGGAAAAAATATTTTAGAACTCTAATTTAAAACACATTTTCCAAGTTTGTAGAAATGAATTCTTTGTGTCCGGTTGGTTTCAGATGGTTTTGAACAATGTTTATACAATTTTCAAGTTTACATTTAATTCATGAATATCATACCATTTTGGGGGAATCGCCCCACATTTTACAACCTGAACCAACTTTGCCTTGTCATAAAAAGGTAAAATATCTAATATTTTAAGAGACTTATTGACCTTGGCACGCAGTCCTGAGGTTCTGCAGGGGTCTTCAGTTTTATGTACAGTAAATGACTAATGCAAAGATAAGGAAGAAGATGTGGTCTCTGACCATATAACGTGTCAGTTACAGTCTGTTTTATATATATATTTTGCATTGTTTTTCATGTGTTTCTACAGCCTTTATAATCTGTCATTCATGAGTCCGTACTACATGAATGAGGAGGGTGAGGACAACCCCTTCATCTGCTCCACCAATAAGGAGAACGGCATGCTGCGCTGCAGTGAGGTGCCCCGCCTCAAGGAGGGTGTTGAGTGCACTTTAAATGCATCTCCACCTGGACATGCCTACTCGGGCCTGGATGGGACCAGCAACAGCAGCTGTGTTAACTGGAACCAGTATTACAATGTGTGTGAGGCCGGGGAGCTCAACCCGCACAAAGGGGCAGTGAACTTTGATAATATTGGATATGCCTGGATTGCGATATTCCAGGTACGTTCCTCTTAAAGTGGTGTTCTGTTCAGTTCTCTAATCCAGATATTTTTTTCACATCACCGATGGTCTTTTTGCTGGACGCTGTTGGAATGGAAATGCATTAGTAAGCATCATTGTTCTTTTCCCTGAAGTCAAAGGCCCTAGTTATTCCAAAGATAGATTGGTCTTTTTACAACTTTTTATTGCTCGATTTTCCTCTTGAATGGACAAAGTCTTGTTAAGCACGCTCCAACCACACCAAATAATTGAATCTCCACTGAGAAAATGTCTGTTTTTGTCATTTTTGCCCCTTTCTCGGAAGGAGCTCTGCAAAGTGATGAGATTTTTCGATGGGAAAGTGATATCTTTTATCACAGCCAGTGGAAATTAAATAAGAAAAGAATAAGCATCACGCTGCATATTAACTCATCAGTTCTTTTAATCCATCCTCATTAGCAGAGTTGAATCACCACAGATGGACTGATGGCACAGACCTCTGTTAAAAGGTCATGAAACTCCCCTCTTTCAGCTCAAGTCTAGCTCACAATCTTTTTGAAAAATGCAACTTAAATGGCCGTGGATGGCTGTGAGAAGAAGGGAGGGAGTGGGTGTGGTATGGGATGGCCATCACTGTCATCGCCAGTGGCCCATGAATATCGACTGTCACTAAAAATCTGTGGTAAAACGTGCGGAAATGCTAGATCTTTTTTTTAATTTTTTTTATAGATGGCAAAGTTAAAGTCTAATGAAATACACAGACACTTTATTATTGTCCTTTCAAAAGTAACTGAATGCCCTGCTACATACAGTATATTATCCTACAGTAATCATACATGTATAATTATAATGTAATTATAAAACATATAGTTTATATACACACTATAAATGCATATATTTGAAGATGCCTAATTTTCCGCTTAAAAAAAACGTGCGTTTTTTAGACACACACATACCTCTGAGGGGATAGAAAAGTCCTCAGGGCTTGGTACCTCATCACTCGCAAGACGCAACCTACATTGGTCGTCAACAAGGCCGAAGTCCACCATTCTCCAATTCTCGAAGCTCGAAAAATGTTTGCGGCACACACACATATAGTTTAGATGTGTCCGTGGTTGATGTGTCCGTGGTTAAACCAACCGCCCAGAGCCAGAGTCTAGCGCAGCACCGCGGGGAAACATATTCAACCCACTTGGACTTTTGCACTACGAAAACAAACACTTGTGTCCCATGATTGCCTCTCTCCTCTACTTCGCTATATCACAGTTTGACATGTCTGTCATTGGAAAGATCAACGTGGTGTCATGAATAATTAAGATACTGTGTCTTCTCATAGGATATGAAAACTCAGTCTCATTAATAATTATGAGACACCGATGAGTCATCACAGTGCACTGCCATGTCACAACTTGCAGAAAAAGCGGAAAAAAATTAAAATTTAACCATTTTCACTCTACTATTAAATCTAACAGATGATAACATTGTCTTCAATGGTGTTTAACACACATACCTCTGTTAAAATCTCAGAAAATTTGGTTTTGGGTTTCATGACCCTTTAAAGAGTATTTTAATATGCGCAGTCATGCCCTTGGCGGAGGGCCCACCATACGGACATACAATGAGACCTATGCTTCATTCTGTGGAAATGAATGTTGGTCTCATTTGTCCGATCATTAAAAGTGGGTTAGTCACATGGCGTCCCTTTTGGCTGGGCTATAATGACAGTAAAGGTTATGCAATTATAAAAGAGGGCCTTTTCATCTGTGTCAACATGAGATTTTAATAAGACCTGGATTGTACTCATAAGATGACACCCCCGAGAGCAGGTTATTCCCTTTTATGTCCAGATAAGCCTTCTTATATAATGGTTACTGTAAAATTTAACTTTCACATACCATGCCATCATTTCTTTTTGATTTCTTTTTAGAAACTATATTTGTTTTAAAGTTGTTCCGGATCCAGACTTGCAGTCTTCAAAAATAAAAATCGATAAGAATGGAGTTGTGAATTGTAACATGAAGAATATTTTTAGGATTTAATATTTATTGTGTTAAAATGGATTTATATCCGTTTATAACAAGAAAATGAATGAAATTCAAGGTAGATTTCACTTGTGAGCTAAACATTTTTACTGTCTATTTGTAATTTGGCAGATATTTTGTTAAATTATGTTAAAAGTTTGAAAAAATTAGTTAATTGTGTGTGTTTGCATGAAATGTTGTCTATGAAATTTTACTTAGCCAAAAGCCGTCAGTTTTATAAAAAAAAAAAAAAGTGTAATATTAAACACCTTCTACATAAGGAAATATTCAAGGATATTAGGGCTAGGACCAGCTGAAAACAATCCAAATAACAAGTTTTTGTTAGTCTGACATCCAATAAATCCTGAGCCCAAATGGACTCTCAAGCTATATTTTGTATCTATGCCTGGCTGTGTACAGTATGTAAAGAGAGGCTATAATAAATTATGTAAAATTGTGTGTCTAGCAGTACAGTCCCATTTACAAAATGTAAATGTGGCTAATTTTTGAATCAGCTATTTTAAAGCCAACTGTGTGGATCCACTGCGGAAATCAAGAAAGAAGATTCATGTTTTTGTTTTTATGTGAACAACAGAAATGTGTCTCTTGTTAGACAGCATAAAAAGAATGAGAAAAACGGGGGTTCTCACATGAGGTCTAATGCTAAATGATACAGCTGGATGGGAATGAAATGCAGTGCTGCAGGCGCAGAGCTTCCAAAGCAGATGACTCAATGCTAATAGACGTAACCCTGCGCTACTACTTTTACTGCAATCAAACTAACAATCAGACCTCTGGCATCACTCTGTACCATGAAGACTAAGACATGCTTTATTTCTCTTTGATGTATGTCTTTATCTATAAAAAACAACACACACATTTAAAATTAATCCCTGGGAAGAAACAACTCTTTTTCAAGAGCTTTAGTGTCTAACAGTGTTCAAGATAAAAAATATTAGACATGTCTTAATCTGAGGTACGGTAATTTATTAAAACTTTACCTCAGGTCAAGATGTATTACCTGGACTCTACATTTGAATGTATTTGAAGTGATATTTTTCAAAAACCTGCAGAAGAAAAAAAATACAATAAACTTGCAGGCTTTCCATTCCCCAGTCAAACTCTCAAAACTCAGTGTTTGAGCCACCAGCCATCTGCACAAATGGAAATGTGAGCCAGGCCCCTGAGACTGCTATTGTGCTAAGCCAAGCTCAATATAATGATCACTTGAATCTTTCAGCTCATAGCATTTCTCTTAATTTCTCTTCTGTTTTTTGCAGGTTATTACTTTGGAAGGATGGGTGGACATCATGTATTACGTTATGGATGCCCACTCCTTTTACAATTTTATATATTTTATATTGCTTATTATAGTAAGTATACTCTAATTGAAAGTATTTCATAATAACGGCCTGTTTCACACCGTATACATGAATCGAGTGCAATAACAGGAAAGTGGAATTTACTAAATTACAATTCAGACAATTTAACATGTATAACATTTCAGGAAATGAAATGTTCCTCAACCCTGGTCGATTCATTTGTTAAATATATAAAGTAGTATATACAAATTTCTACAAGTGACATTACAAATAGATGTATCTCAGTGTGACCTATGAAATTTTGCGTATGCGTCACCTTGTTTTGGAATTCAAAGTCCTAAATTTGATTTTAAATTCAGGAAATTGAATTGAGAATGGGTATAAAATTACAGTTCTGTTCCTGAGTTTGAATTGAGCAGAACCCCGGTTAATAGGGATGCCAAAATATACACAACCATACTAACACTGATAATAATGAAAGTCTGCATTAGCATCAAATCAGCATATTAGAATGATTTCTGAAGGATCTTGTGAGTAATGATGCTAAAATTCAGCTTCGACATCACAGGAATAGTTACATTTTAAAATATATTTTAAAAATATGAATATTACTGTTAGTGAGCATAAGAGACTTCTTTCAAAAAAGAAATCTTGGCGACCCCAAACTTTTGAACATGTGAGGTGTAAAACAGGCATTAAACAGGTATTAAGGAGACTTCTCATGTTCATGATGGGAAACTACAGTGACCTTTGTGTCCCTCAGGTGGGTTCCTTCTTCATGATCAACCTGTGCCTGGTTGTAATAGCAACCCAGTTCTCAGAAACAAAGCAGCGTGAGAACCAGCTGATGCAGGAGCAGCGAGCATGCTACCTCTCCAACGACAGCACCCTTGCTAGCTACTCTGAGCCGGGGAGCTGCTACGAGGAGATGCTCAGGTACATCAGCCACCTGTACCGCAAGGTGAAGCGCCGCGCTTCCCGCATCTACAACAACTGGCAGAGTAAGCGCAGAAAGAAGGTGAACCCCAACAGCGTGCTGAGTGGAGGAGGAGGCACTGGCGGCGGGGTCAACGGTCACAGCAGGCACAGGGGTGGCGGGAACTGGGTCCGTTCCATCCACAACCTCATCCAACAGCACCAACGACAGCACTGTCACCTCAGCAATGGCAGCCCCAGTCCTGTGGTCTCTACTGGGTGCGGCGAGGCTCTGGAAATGAGGTCTATCGCAACGGGGCCGCAACTGACTGTGTCCTCTCAGCCAACCGGCATGCACAATCTTTCTTCCAGGACTCAGTCAGTGCACAGCATTTATCAAGGTGACTTTCACGAGGCCCCACAAGGGCGAACGAGCGCCACGGTGGGCGTGCCGGCGCTCGGACGACTAAACGGGGGTATGAACTATCCAACCATCTTGCCCTCCCTCATCTGCAGCTATACAGGCAGCAGTTCTTCAGGGAAAGGGACAGGGGAATCGGATGCAAATACAGGATGTGAAGCGATTGATCCCTTTGAGAAGCTGCACCAGCTCATGGGGGAACATAGTAAGTTTTTCATAGTCATTGTTTCCACTTCCAGGCAGTTCCAGTTGTACTCACCCTGCACAGCCTGTTTCAGGATAATGAAAGGCGTTCTGTGAAGTGATTGTCGGGCAGCCCTTTACGAACGTGACAGAAAATCAATACCTAAATGTTAAAGTCATTAACACAATCTTTAAAGGAGTGAGGCGGCAGCCAGCCCTCCACTAGCGATTGTGGCCATCAAGCCCTTTGAAATCCTACATCAACCGCTGATTCCTTGTGTTAGACGGTTATTCTGTCACTGGAAGGAAAACATCAGTTGTTCTTCAATTATTCAGACTGCTGGAGTTTCTGGTTGAGTAGTATTAAAGATTTAACTCACCCAAATATAAAAAAAATCAACATTTTCAAACCCATATAACTTAATAAGATAATAATTTAATACACATTCACATATCCACATGACTTATTTCTGTAAGGCATCTGGTTTTTAGAAATGTCACTAGTTTGATATCTATAAAACAATTTTAAGTTCACATTTTTTATTTGCACTCAAGAAAACTTAAAAGTAAACAGTAAGTTAAAATTCACATACAAGGTTATGCACTATGCGCACTATGTTATGAATTTTCTGTATAATGTTAAGTCGAAATTGACATTAAAGGTTGAGTTTTGACTGTCTGACACCGAATAAGAGGCAAGACTCTGGCATGTGTTCATACGACATTCTTTCACTTCAAGATTTGGAAAATGTGAAAGATTTAAATGGAAATGCAGCAACTGGTTCTTTTGTGTTTGTAACCAATCATAATAGGAAATTGTTAAATGCAGAGGTGAAGATTTTCATTGAAAAATACTAAAAGGGATAGTTCACCAAAAATGTACCTTCTGTCAACATTTAATCACCCTTATGTCGTTCCAAACGTGTATGAATTTTTTTCTTTTGTGGAACATAAGAGAAGATATATTTTGAGAAATGTCTCCGTTTTTGTTTGTTTTTTGTCCATACAGTACAATGGAAGTAAAAGGTAACAAAACTGCTTGGTTTCCAACATAATTCAAAATCATACAGGTTTAGAGTTACATGATGATCAGTAAATTATTTTTCAGAATTTTCAGTTTTAAGTGAACTATCGCTTTAAATTATGCCCTGTTCCTCACATTAAACTTTTGTATGACTTCAGAACACATGGAATATAAAAATATGATTTTGTTTGTTTTTGGTCAATTATTCCTTTAAATGCATGACACTTATATGAGTTCAAGTGACAAATTTACTACAGGTGCATTTTGTCCCTGTACTATACTAGATACTATACTTTAGTGCATTTGGTTTTGCATTATATCGTTTGTTCAGCCCCAGATAATCAAGGCATCTCTTTCATGCCCATGCCAGTTTTCATTTTTATATCAGTCTGTTGCAGAATGACTATTTGTGAATTTCTGTTAACAGGAATGTGTACTGCATGTTTACTTCAAATTCACTGCCTCTGCCAGCAGTAATTTTTGATTGCTGCTCGAGTCACCTCCACTTCAGCTCATTACCACAGACTAAAGTGGGCCACAGTGTAAGATTATGTCCTCAGGAAACACATTAGTATAAGAGTACATCCACAGACATACTCTGATTGGACCGATACGTTTTATTTAATGAGTGAGATCACAAGACCAAGAGAGGGCTTAAACAGAATGCATAGAGTACTGACTTGACTGTGGCTAGAAAAGTAAACTAATAGACTAACTAGTTTAAGTAACTGGTTTTGTTGGGTTATTCCACAAATTAGGTCCAGATATGTGTAATCGTTCAAATAAGTAACCTGACCTCACAATAAAGATTAGGTTAATTATAAAATCTGTTGATGTTTGAGTTATACACCAGGTAGAATAAATCATGTGAATGATTTAGATATCATGTTCCTTCTGACAAATGTCCTCAATCCAGAAGGAAGTACTGCACAACAGCAACAGATGAATTAGCAATCAGTGTTAGGGAATGTTACTTTTAAAAGCAATTAAGCATTACAAATTGCATTATAAAAAATAAATAATTATGTTACAGTGTTACTTTGTTTATGAAGTAATGTTTGTAAAACAATAATGTAATGTATTCCTTAATGTATTGAAATGCATGAAACGCAGTAACTTGTTGACTGATTGTGTTTTTCCCCCATGTAGGCCACAGCCGTGTGCTGTTGCAGATAGCTGGTGTGGTGCCCACTCAGTTGCTTCTTGAGCTCCTGAGTTGCCCGTATTGCTCAAGGGCCTTGGAGACCATGGATCTTGAGCTTGGTGATTCAGACTACTCCAGATCAGAAGGGGACGTGGTGTATGAGTTCTCCCATGGAGCAGAGTTCAAACCCAGCCGTGTATTCCATCATAAAATACTGGAGAAGCGTAACCGCCTGGCTCAGTTCTGGGAGGACTTCCGGGACCGATTGACACGAATAGTGGATAGCAAATACTTTAATCAAGGAATTATGATTGCCATCCTCATCAACACCTTGAGTATGGGGATTGAACACCATGAGCAGGTGAGTGCAAGTGTGGGTTCCTTGAATTTTCTGAACGCTTACATTGCTTTAATAGAAAATGCTGCAAGGACAATGTATTTTTGTTGGCCAAAACCCGAAAACAAGTTATCATTTTTGCACTTCCGGTTCTGTTGCCATTAAGACAAAAGGTTTTTAATGGGCTTTTGGGTAAATGCTTCCAATTAGGTTTTTGGTTAACAAAAGCTCAATATATTTTCACGTTTTATTCTATGACCTAAAATACATCAGTAAGACCCCCCCTTTAATTAAAGGGGACATATTATGCAAAATTCAACAAAATTTGCTGGCAGTGTGTGTCCACAACTAGCCTGACTCCGCCCTCCCACGTACTTCCGCTCAATTTTCATTTTCCTTTAGTACTACGTCTGGGATTCTGCTGTAGACTTTGGTTTTCTCCGATCAATTTTTTGGCGGGCCAATCAGCGAACAGAGGGAGTGGCTGAGAACAATGACGTTGATGTCGACTCGTGTGTTATTTTGAGTTGTAGTTAAGTAATGGCAGCGGAGAAAGATGCGAGCGAAGCCATTCGGTCCGTTGTGGCGACGCTGCCGAATATCAAGAAGTTATAGCCGGAGCAAGAACAATCTTTGCTTAGTTTTGTTGGTGGCCATCCTCCCCACGGGGTTCGGGAAAATACACGTCACGACCAAACGTTAGCGATTGGTTGAGGCAGATAGAGTGACTATGGGCAGATCCAATAGTTTTAGACTTCAATAGAGTTCCCGCCTACAAGGAAGTTAACGCTTGTCAATGGAGCGGTGCCAGACTCTATGTACAAATGAAATTAAATGTACGAGAGTCTGGTGGGACCAGGGTAGTCCATAACCACCCTATAATGGTAAAAATCCACCCACTCCTTTTTTTTTTATCCCCATAAATTAATTTGCATTTAAAGATACTTGCGCGATGTTTCATTTAAAGCCGACATTTAGCTTTTTTATTTCTGCCTGCTGTATTTAGGAGGGTGATGCTAACTTCTAGGTTGGCCTAACAAAAATGTGCCATCACTGTAGCACTCCATATTGATTGTTGTAAAGGAAAAACATAAGGATGGTTGTTATAATGATTGTTGAAGTCCCCCTGTAGTCAATCATTTTATCCCTTAAAACTCATTTTTGATCACCAAAATGACATTTGAAAGTTTTTTTTTTCCTATGAATTTTATTTATTCATGCCTTAACATAGCTTGAATGTAACTCTACACCCTTGCTTCATTTAATATACATGGATCCATGAATTTGCAAATTAGCCCCCCCTCCACTCACACACACCAGCTCAGAATACCTGATCCACTCGCTCAACTTCCCCGAAGTTAACTCTTGGCAAGTGTATGTTTGAACCAGAAACCGATTCAGTAGAAGAAGTGGAAAAGTAAATTATACAGGCTTCTATACAAGTCGATGTAGCAGAATGGTAGTGTGTTTTCTGTATTACTCTCTTCAAAGTCAGACACAGAACGGTAATTAATATGATTAGCCTTTTGCTTGACTATTTGCTTATCAAACAGCTAATAATGTGTTGCTAATGTTCCATCTCAGAGTCAGACATCTGCCTTCTTACAATCAGTATCCTTAGAAATGCTTTGAATAACTTAGAATGTCAGTGGAGAAAGACATGTCATCATGACATCATAATGTACATAATTTACATAATTCACCCGCTATATTGCTAAATGTCCCCGATCTTTCATATCAACAGAAATATATACCAGGATATCCTGGCTTCTCTTGAGACTCCACTGCTTCACAGCATAGTTAACGATGATTTGCTAAAGCCCACCCGCAGGTTGGCGTGATTGGTTACAAGGTAGTTTGTGACGTAAGAAAGACACCGCATTTTTGAGACTTCCTTTCACTGCGGTTTTAAGGAGAAAATACTCAGCAATGGTGTTGACTTATGAATTTGCACATTGTTTGTTTTAAAGCATATTGTAAACACCACATAGACATAAACAACATTAAAAACTTGATTTTCACCCCTTTAAAGGGATGGTTGATTATGATTTCACTTTTCTAACTTTAGTTAGTGTGTAATGTTGCTGTGTGAGCATAAACAACATCTGCAAAGTTACAACGCTCAAAGTTCAAAGCAATGTTAGGGTTAGTGATGTCACTAACCCGGGAGGAATGTCGTGTAGTCCCTACTAGCCGTTTGTTGTAGTCCTTAAAAAACGATTTCTTTAAAAGCAAATAGTTTTTTAAGGACTACTACAAACGGCTGGTAGGGAAAACATGACATTCCTCCCGGGTTAGTGACATCACTAACCCTAACATTTACATAAACCCGCCCCCGGGAACACGCAGTCCATGTTGAGAAGAGGAAGAGTTGGTTTAGTCGGGCACATTTGTGAGTCTGCTCAAGCTGTCACATACGTATTTTCACATGCAATACAGTGCGTAACACAAATGCAATAGCATGTCACTCTATCTAGCATGTCGGCATCTTACAACAGTTCCCACACAAGAGATTTTATAGATTATCTTGACAGAATATGCTAATAAAAGACTTGAAGATAGTTAACTCCACATCAGCAACATAAATTCATCTTCTAACCATTCAGAAACGTCCTGTTGCATTCTACATGTTGTCACTTCTTCTTGAGTCTCTCCATCATTGTCCGACATTTTAAATAAAAGGCAGAACAGTTTCTGACATTTTAGTGCTTGTCTGCTTGAGGTAATCGGAGCTGCTAACACACACACACACACACACACACACACACACACACACACACACACATACACACACACACACACAAGCTCTTGAAGCTCCGCCCTCTGTGCCGGCTCTGTGGGGAGCAGAAGCTTATTTGTATTTAAAGGGACACACGCGTAACAACGCGTTTTCACTGACCCTCAAAACAAAATTGCTATAAAAATTATCTGTGGGGTATTTTGAGCTAAAAATTCATATACACACTCTTGGGACAACAGACACTTATTTTACATATTGTAAAAAGGGGCATGATACCACCCCTTTAATAACTGTTAATAAGAAAACAAAAGTCATTTGCAGTTAAACTGACTATATAATAATGTATTCCCCAGCAAAATGTCATTGTGACACAAGCAGAGGTTATCTATTTATTTATTTTTCATTCATAAACTGTGATGAGGATTCATAGCCTTATTGCGCAAACAGATCCCCTGGTTACATAACTGTGTTGTGCTGCAATGCACCTCTATCTCTCCTCACCATGTTGTTTGGATGTTACTACTCGTGGTTTCGCACCCAATCCTGTGGTTTGACATTTATCCAATCTGATACAGGTCTCACAATAAGGAATGTGTGTGGAAGCAGTACTGACATTTTCTGCAGCTGGTATTGAGGATAATATTGAAGAATTGAGTCTTGCCTATAAAACTGAATAACTTTATGCAGGGGGAATAAAAAATTTACCTACACTGTTGTAATAGTAAAAAAAATACTTAATCTTGGATTTACAGTAAGGATGGCCCGATGGCCAACTGGCGGGGTTTCGTTAGTTATCTCCATTGACAAGATACACTTTTTTATGCCTTGCAAACAGTGATATACTAACTGTTGTTGTAAATTCGATTGATTTAAATGTCATCAAGTTTTCTATATTTCTAACTCAAATTAAGTTTTGTCAAAATTTGGGTTGTGCACAACAAACTATATTTGACATATTGGGTTATTTTACAAACTGTAAAATGGGTCTAATCGCTTCCGGTCCTGGTCTTTTTGCATGTGCGTCATTAAATATAGAGCCGTATTACTCAAGATACCTTCAAAGGAGTGAGTCCACTGCATATGCAGATCTAAAAGTTTATTTTTATTTTTTCTTCTTCTCATTAACATTACATATTTAAATCGAATAAAACAGGAAAAATAAAAAGAACTAGCTAGGTTATCTGATTACCTTTAAAGTCATAGCTATTGCCGTCAGTTCGTACAGCCGCGGATGCAATGAGACCTGTTTTCCTATTTGTTCATGTGACGTTCGGAGATTGGTGTTGAAATAATGTTTAGCTGCTCTGGTAGAAATAAATTTGAGCTGCACCTTGACTTTTTTCATCATTGAAAGAGCAATTTTCACAATAGGAAGCTAGTGTGCTAATAATGGATCTGAACAAACCCTTTTATCTTACACTTAATTATGTGTGATTATATATGATTGATTGGTTACTCTTTGACTAAAGCGTGGCTTGTTGAATAGCAAGGCGGGGCCCAGAAAGCACATCTGCTTTTGAAGTAAAGTCTTTAATCGTTAGGCTATGTTACTTTAAAGAACAGTTCATGTTGTCTAATTAACCCAAGGCATGAAATAAGGCTCTTTTAATCCTTATTTGAGAAGCAGGAGAGGTGAAAATAGTTTTGCAGACATTTGTTATGGTGGCTTTGGGGTTTAGAGACTTCCTTCCTTGGAGATTCTTAGATCCATTTTAAAGAATTAACATGAATTCTTCAGTAAAATGCTTGTTATTTGTGTCTTGAGGAGGGACTACTTTTTTAGGTCGAAGAACTTGTGATTATGTCACCAATGGCAATGTCAGTGCTTAGTTAAATGAGTTATGCTTTTGAGTATTAGCACATTTTAAGGATCTGTTTAAGCTGTCTGCTTGCTGCCTAGTCTTCCATTATATGTGTATTTAATGTATAAATATCTTTCCAGTTTGAAATTATTATTGGCATTCACAAAAGCTGATTCCATTTCAGAGTAAGAAAAGGATATTACAAGGTTATTTCACTACTGAATCTTTATTCATTGTAATTTTGACTTTGTATTGTAATTGCAACTTTATTTTTCATCTGAGGTGGTAACAAGCCTTCATAAAATGTGCATTAAATTAAAGAACAAAAATGTATGATGTGATAAACAGGATGTTTACTGAGTAACTGCCGTTATTTGAAATCCATTGTTTTAAGGCGTATCCATATAGGTGTTTGTTCAGTTCTGTCAGCTATTGGGAAAAATTGTCACCAGTAATTGAGGGAGGATTACAGTAATGAGATAAGGCTGGGTGCATTGATCTATGTACTGAATGCTCTTGGCATAGTGGGGAGAAAGATCAGCAACTCAGCAGAGTCTCCGCACGCTCGAGTCAATCAGCCACCTAATCGGATTTACATGGGGCCACTGACAGTCTTCATTACTGCATCAGTCAAAGTCACTCCAGTGAGATAACTGTTCACCCCATCGCATGTCTTGACTGCACATACTGTTATTTCCCTTTGATAAATATTAGACATTAGGCTGAGGGGCTGACATGAAATTCTTTTGGGAAGTTGACATACCCTGCAGTGTGATGTGCTATTCTCCTTCTAAAAGTATTTTAAAGCCATTTTTAAGTCATTTATTGGCTGAATCCCCTGAATGTGTAAACACAGTGACTCAAAACATTGCTCTGTTTGTTTGAACATCCTGACTAGCACAACATAGCAACAGTTGCTCAACCAATGGCACAAGTTTGGGGGAGGGTTATCTGTTTCTGCAACCAATGGCAGTTTTTGGTATTTTCCCGATTTGATTTGCATACAATCATTTATATATTTATTTTATTGTCATTATGCTTGAACATTTTTATAGCCTCATATTAATTAAAATACTTGTTTTGTATGTTTAAAAATGCATTTGTCATAGTGCAAAACATTTGTTAGTGGCAACAAAAATGTGAGTATCACCAAAATAGTTGTAATTATGCAAAATACGTTAATTACTGTTAGACAATGTTATTATGTCTTAATTTACTGAATTGAGCTAAATAATGTCTTCTGTTCAGCTGTTTTACAGCTGCAATTGGAGATGTTTCTTAATTGATGAATTGTGCAACTTTAACACAGTTATTTTCCTGTTTATTACACCGTGTCTACACCAGATGCGATAAAAGCATATTGGACCCATTTTAATGAATGATGCTGTCTACACTGGATGTGGTGCGGCACGGCACGACACAGACACAATAAATTCCCAACAGTAAACTGATGCCCCGTTCTATATCTGATGTACACCAAGCTCTCGAGCTACTTCTGATACAAAGGACAATTGAATTTGCAATAGTCGCTTTGTTGCATACACTGTGGATAGTTTCTATCTGTTGCATACAAATCCATACAAAAATATGTCCATAGTCACATTATGCATAATCTTCTTAGCTTCACCCAGAATCTTATCATCACACATTTATCTGTCACACCATGCCGTGTTTATCTTGAGATTGTGCAGGTCACTGATTGGTTTAGAGCTGTGAAATGATGAGCAGCATTATCTCAAATAGCTGTGAAGTCAAAGACAGTGTTGTTGTTTTTCATTGCTTTTGCCATTTCTGAGTTGTTCTGCATTCAGAGGAGTATAAAAAAGTAGGAATGTGTGCTATGCATCATGGGAGAGGATGGAGGAAGGGGGCAATAAAGGTTACAGCAGCCGACTCCCTCTAGACTGTCCTCTGCTAACATCACTCTCCTTTAGTCTGCCATGTTGCCGTCACTGAAAGCCCACTGTCCCAACATGCATTTTCACTGTCATTGCTTTTCCATTGCTCTGTCCAGCAAATGTGCTTGATGCAGCAGCAGTGGGAATTTGTAGCTTTGCACTCAAGCAGACCATTTTCAGGAAAGCTAGCATGGATGTTTGATTTGTGTGTAGTGTAAGTGGTTTAGTGGCTCAGTCGAAAATAAAAAATGTCATCATTTATGCACCCTCATGTTGAAAGGACATTAAAAGGGTCTACAAAAAGCCCCCAAAAGCAGTATAAAAATAGTCCATACACTATATTCCAAATCTGAACTCATTCAATATACAGCGTCCTTCTCAAAAAATTAGCATATTGTGATAAAGTTCATTATTTGATAATGATAAAAATTAAACTTTTATATATTTTAGATTCATTGCACACCAGCTGAAATATTTCAGGTCTTTTATTGTTTTAATACTGATGATTTTAGCATACAGCTCATGAAAACCTAAAATTCCTATCTCAAAAAATTAGCATATCATGAAAAGGTTCTCTAAACGAGCTATTAACCTAATCATCTGAATCAACTAATTAACTCTAAACACCTGCAAAAGATTCCTGAGGCTTTTAAAAACTCCCAGCCTGTTTCATTACTCAAAACCGCAATCATGGGTAAGACTGCCGACCCGACTGCTGTCCAGAAGGCCATCATTGACACCCTCAAGCAAGAGGGTAAGACACAGAAAGAAATTTCTGAACAAATAGGCTGTTCCCAGAGTGCTGTATCAAGGCACCTCAGTGGGAAGTCTGTGGGAAGGAAGAAGTGTGGCAAAAAACGCTGCACAACGAGAAGATGTGACCGGACCCTGAGGAAGATTGTGGAGAAGGACCGATTTCAGACCTTGGGGGACTTGCGGAAACAGTGGACTGAGCCTGGAGTAGAAACATCCAGAGCCACCGTGCACAAGCGTGTGCAGGAAATGGGCTACAGGTGCCGCATTCCCCAGGTCAAGCCACTTTTGAACCAGAAACGGTGGCAGAAGCGCCTGACCTGGGCTACAGAGAAGTACTTTTTTCGGATGAAAGCAAATTTTGCATGTCTTTCTTAAATCAAGGTGCCAGAGTCTGGAGGAAGACTGGGGAGAAGGAAATGCCAAAATGCCTTAAGTCCAATGTCAAGTACCCACAGTCAGTGATGGTCTGGGGTGCCACGTCAGCTGCTGGTGTTGGTCCACTGTGTTTTATCAAGGGCAGGGTCAATGCAGCTAGCTATCAGGAGATTTTGGAGCACTTCATGCTTCCACCTGCTGAAAAGCTTTATGGAGATGAAGATTTCATTTTTCAGCACGACCTGACACCTGCTCACAGTGCCAAAACCACTGGTAAATGGTACTGACCATGGTATTACTGTGCTCAATTGGCCTGCCAACTCACCTGACCTGAACCCCATAGAGAATCTGTGGGATAGAAAGTTAAGAGACGCAAGACGCAACACTCTGGATGAGCTTAAGGCCGCTATCGAAGCATCCTGGGCCTAACACCTCAGCAGTGCCACAGGCTGATTGCCTCCATGCCACGCCGCATTGAAGCAGTCATTTCTGCAAAAGGATTCCCGACCAAGTATTGAGTGCATAACTGAACATAATTATTTGAAGGTTGACCTTTTTTTGTATTAAAAACACTTCTTTTATTGGTCGGATGAAATATCCTATTTTTTTGAGATAGGAATTTCTTGGTTTTCATGAGCTGTATGCCAAAATCATCAGTATTAAAACAATAAAGACCTGAAATATTTCAGTTGGTGTGCAATGAATCTAAAATACATGAAAGTTTAATCATTACATTATGGAAAATAATGAACTTTATCACAATATATTAATTTTTTGAGAAGGACCTGTATTTGTGTGAGAAACAGACATTAATTTACTTTGATGTTTACTGATAATTTTCCCATTCGGGTGGTACAATAATTGCAGGGATCATTGAGGATAATTAAGTCATTGAGGTCAAGAACCGAATTAGTCTGATTTATGAACAAATCGTTCAGACCACTTTTGTATTGTGAATTAAGTGATTCATTGATTTGACTTAAAAGAACAATTTGTTCACAAATCGAACAGTGCGACTTCTCTCATAAACTCATATCATGCTCCAAGGAAATCTCGGGTGGATGACAAGATTGCCAGTGAATTATATTTTGGTTGTATGATACTTTCATGCACACAGTCCTTTTTTGTTATGATGGAGGTTGACAGCCCCGGTCCTGATTCACTTTTATTATATTGAGGAATGGTCAGGATATTGTTTTGATATTGATAGTGTGTGATTGTGAACCTTCCCTGGTTTTGTTGCGGGGGATGAGCAAGAGGGTCTGGGGAGGAGGGATCAACAACAATACAATTGTCCTCTTAAGATCTTAAAACTAGACATGCACTGATCATCTCTGTCACTGGAAAAAAGACACGCCATTTTGTTGGAAAAATTATGCACAGGCTTGAAGATTGTGTTTAGAATTAATCACGACTGAGCTCAGGCTATGGCACTGCATAATGGCACGTGTCTCCCTCTATGAGGAAAATTACACTAAACAATGTTTTTGCCCCATAGTATGTTTTATGAATCTGTTGCTTCAGAATTGTTCTGGCAAATTAGCATGACATTTTATTTCAAGCCAAATTAGAGTTAACACACTTCACCAATCTGAGGTGGTGTCCGCTGCTGGGATAATGATTCACAAAGCAACCTGTTCGACATGAAACAAGCACATCTGTTTATATATGTATGTTGCATAAATTGTACGATTTAAATGGAAATTTACCCACTGAAAATGTGACTACCATCTGTTTTATGTTGACACTGCTAGCTTGTATTAGCAGATATTCTGGGTTTTTGTTTATTTCTTGTACCCGGCAATACCACTTAGCCTACAAATAGCCTACAAAATCTGTGATACTAAAACTGTTTAGGACTACAAATTGATGCCTGTTAGTTGGAAAACGCTGGTCTAATCTATCATTGCAGTAGAAGGTGGTATAATGAAAGGTTTTCATTTTTCTTTTACTAATCAATTTCTAAGCTGTTGTTCCTGGGTAACAAGTAGTCTGGGGAAGTGGCATATAAATATTCATGAAGTACATTGATTAATGTATGTAGATCAATGCAGGCACCAGAGGCAGTGGAGCCCCCTAGTGGTAGTCTGTCAGCACAGGTTCTTTTACTTCAATTATTTAGAGGGTTTGTATACTTGCAAATTAATTCAATTATGAGACAGGTATAGATGACCTACTTTATATTTTGTAATGTAAACATACTTCACTGGTAACAATTTACAATAAGGTTTCATTCAGCATTCGGTGTAGAAATCATGATCTATCAATGAACAGCAATTTACAGCATTTGTTGATCTAGATAATGTTAAGTTATAAATGTATTATTGGTCTTTGTTATAAAGAGAAATGTCTTAAATGATTGCATAAAACTTTCAAGTTTAATGGGTTATTTCAATTTGTTTCTAGTGATAATGTGAGCTGTTTAATTTATAAGATTTAATAAAAAATAAAAATTCATTAAAGCAAAATTAATTAATTAAATCTAAATCCATAAAATAATCTCATGATGGGAACCTCTAAATGGTTCTAAATATGAAGCGTCTGACAAAACACTTTAAGGTCCGATATACCTTTTCTTCTAAGAGTGTAGATTAATAAATACTGTATTGTTTGTTGTTATTTCATTATGTGCAATAATGCAGTTTTATGTGTCTGTAACAGTAGGGCTATAACAGTGAACCAAAAAGGCGAGAGAGTGATATCAGAAACAGTGAAAGCTTAATGTATGCGGTTTTATCTTTCTAAATGGAAGTGTTTAACGTGATGACTTTCAGTTTGCCATAGCAAGGGCGATTGTCTAACAGTTTGACATATTGATTTTATAACAGTGTGTTAATGTGAACAGTATCCAGGTGAATTCTGAGGGTTGCTGCTCTTATAATATACAGCAGAACTAAGAGCTTCATATCATTTATGCTTCCTTTAGAATGTGTTTATTGATTTGCTCTGTGCTAAAGAATCGAAGAGTGCAGTGGTAATTCTTCAGTCACCAGAGTTGGTACAGTCTGCATCAGCAAATGTAAGAGGACTAATTCTCTGGCCCTGAAACTGCTTATGATGGACAGATTTTAGAGGTACTGTCCATCTGATTGATCTGTGTTGCTTTGCTCTCAATAAAAGAGCTTATAATGCTTTGGCTTTGATTGTGCTTTTCCAAGCTCAGCGCTTGAGCTGTTTGTGTAAAACTGAACAATTGTAATTGCTTCGTAAGTGTGCTGAAATGTCTTTCTCATTTGACTCAGAGGTACTGTGTTTACATAAACGCTCCATTTATCGTTTGAATGTGCTCAGTAGTTTTGCAGGTCTCTGTTCATATACAGTACTCATGGTGTTTCACGTGATGTTGTGAGAGTAAAAGTGTGTGAAGGTACCATTATGAGGGTCAGTAAATACTGTAAGGTCACTCACATGTTTTATTCCCAGCAGTATCTTGGCATGATTTTGGTCTGCAGAGGGTAATGAGGTGTGGCTCTGTTTCCTCTCACAGCCCACGCAGCTGACGAATGTTCTGGAGATCAGCAACATCGTCTTCACTAGCATGTTTGTCCTTGAAATGCTTTTCAAACTGCTGGCCTTTGGTACCTTCGGCTATATCAAGAACCCCTACAACATCTTTGATGGGATTATTGTAGTCATAAGGTAAGATCTGTTATATATCTATGTCTATATTCTTATCCCTGCTGAAAAATCCAGCATAAACCATCATGAATTCCATACTGGTCCTATGCTGGTCACCAGCAACCAGCATCCCATGCAGGTCTTAGCATGCAAAACATACCTTATGCTGGTGACCGGCAATGCTGGATTCTTCAGCAGGGAATTATATTATATATTGAATAGATTATATTGTAACATTCAATAGATGGAAAATTAATAAAATACTTATATAAAATACGTATATCAAATATACACTAGTTTTTTTTACTACAGAAGTTTTTTAATGATTTTGAAAAGAAATATCTTATGCTCATCAACTGCATTGATTTGATAAAAAATACAGTAAAACAGTAATATTGTGAAATATTATTACAATTTAAAATAACTGTTTTATATTTTAATATAATTTAAAATGCTGTTTATTAATTTGATGGTAAAGCTGAATTTTCAGCATCAATACTCAAGAAAAATTTCTTATTTCTTATCAATATCTAAAACAGTTGTGCTGCTTTATATTTTAAATTTTTTGGATTCTTTGATGAATAGAAAGTTCAAAATATTTATTTGAAATATTTTTTTTTGTAACATCATAAATGTCTTTACTGTCATTTTTGATCAGTTTAATGCGTCCTTGCTGAATAAAAGTATTAGTATCAGTATATTTTTTACAACAAAAACATCTTATTGACCCCAAACTTAGCAGCGGATTATAAAACATTTTAATACAATTATTATTAAAGATTTTGTGATATTGAAATGAAACATAAAAAGGTTTTAAATAAATGACATTAAAATTACCTAAACTTTTATTGATTAAAAAAATTCATGGACACATTACAGTATGCATCAGATACCCAGATGCTATTGCTGAAAGATAGAAGAACATTTTAGCAGGGCTTCTTGTTAATATGTTGTTCAGTATTGTAAGTGCTTGTAAGCATACATAACCAATGTTGAGGTAATGTTTGTTTTCATCTGAACTATTCAATATATAAACTCCTTAAATATAACCATGTGTTTCCGGTGGCAGTGTGTGGGAGATCATAGGGCAGGCGGACGGGGGTCTTTCAGTGCTGAGGACGTTTCGTCTCCTGCGTGTACTCAAACTGGTGCGCTTCCTCCCTGCACTGCGCAGACAGCTGGTGGTGCTGATGAAGACCATGGACAATGTGGCAACATTCTGCATGCTGCTCATGCTTTTCATCTTCACATTCAGGTGCAGACCAAACCCACACCCTCATTCAACCAGTTAGAACCAAGCTTGTTGCACAGTGCCACCAACACTATAGCTAATCTTGACAGTTTGATTTAGAAAACACTGTGCTACATTAATTCGATTTTATTGAACGTAATTCTGGAATTTTGTGCTTAAGTGTTTATACATTTCATTTTTATTTGACTGTGAATACAGCATTCTTGGAATGCATCTGTTTGGATGCAAATTCAGCCAGAAGACGGAGAATGGAGACACCATTCCTGACAGGAAAAACTTTGATTCCTTGCTGTGGGCCATTGTCACTGTGTTTCAGGTCAGAACAGAAACTATGCTAGCATAGATCTGTCCTTACTTACAATGAAAAGAATAGACATTGTATTATACTTTGAGAAATATTAACATATCAAGTGTGTTTTTAGTAATTGCTTATTTTTTGTCAGGTTAGAGTTATTTATAATATAATAAATATTTGTTTATCCCATAAACCAATTTATTAACTCCATATCTATATATTGAGTTAAAATAGTTACTAATGTGCAGCTCACTACAATGGAAAGCATCAGCGTCGTTTTGCATCAGCACAATTTCCTGAATTGCTGAACCTGCACTGTATCTTCCTACCATGCACATTTACAGCTATTCTCACTAGATTATCGCAACACAATTTTGTGGTTAAAAAATACTTAATTGCTAGACTGGGAAAGCCAATTACTTTTACTTCAGTAAGGAGCTGAACTCTGAATAGTTTGTACAGTATCATCACAAAACACTATTCAAATTGGAGCTACAGCATGAAATTCTGTATTAATTTCCCCACTGTATAATTCAGATACAGGAAAACACATACACAAAACACTAATCTATTGCACATCTAATTAATATGTCACAGTTTTTTTCTTTACTCAGCCCATTCTCTGTCCTCTGTTTCTCAGACAAACTGTTTCCGTGTGTTTTTCAGATCCTGACTCAGGAAGACTGGAACGTGGTCCTCTATAACGGAATGGCTTCCACCTCCCCATGGGCGGCTCTTTACTTTGTGGCTCTGATGACTTTTGGGAATTATGTTCTCTTTAACCTGCTTGTGGCCATCTTAGTGGAGGGGTTCCAGGCAGAGGTATAAAAAAAACCTTCTATAACAGCTGGCTCATTTACAGTATTTTGTTTATATTTCTTAAGCATTTGTGCAAAGTAATTGCTTTCTGCTGATAGTCTGAGGAGTTCAACTTCATTGCTGTTACAATACTGCAGTCAACATAAGTATTTTTCTTTTTTGTTCTTAACATTACATAAATAAATAATGCATTAAATTAAAAGAAAAGTAAAGAATGTAAATTGTGCTGCAATTAACTGATTATTTTGGTTTTAATTTTTCTATAGATTCTTGGGTTGAAAAAAATATATAAACCAATATATCAACTACAGATGTAAATCTAGTACTAAATATGTAGTTAATATGCTTTGGAATACTTCCCCACTGGCAAAATGGGCTTTTAATAAAACTTGGCTGAATTTCTCAGTCCAGGTAACAAGGAGTAAACATTGTTCATTTACGTCAACTAAAAAAGTGGGTTGAAAATCTGCGAAGTTACACTTTAAGAAGCTTGTGCTGCTTTTTTACGACCCTCACAGCTTGTTTTGTACATTTAAAGTTTACATTATATACAAAACATAATTTAAATATTGAATAGAAATAAATTAAATCTAACACACTTTGTTAACTTAATTTAAATTTACAGCTAAATATGTAGCTAATATGCAAAGTGTTCACCCCTTGAAGAGGGTCAACATGTGGCACACAAGTTGATCTTGTGCTACACACATTTACAGAACTTGGCTTCTATAGGATGCAGATTTTTGCACAAACTAAGTAGCTGCTTTCTCCAGAAAGTCTGGGGAGTTGAACTGTAATGCTGATACAGTGCTGCAGTGTTTGGCCCATCTGTCATCCTGGGGACTGTGTGAATTGCAAGCTTGTTATTAGTAGGTGTAAACCTGAAAAGGCTAAAACAAACACCAACTTACAACAACAACCCTAACCATATTTCTATCAGAGTAGCAAGGCATGAAGAATACGGACACCGCAGCTGTCTGTATGCACAGCAGTGAAGGGCAGTTTGTTGTTGATGCCAGAGGCCAGCATCATCCGAGAGAGCGACTCCTGTTTAGCTTCACTGCACCCTGAATAACACTTTAGTGGGCTGAGCGGTTACTGAAACACTGTGAGCTGTCCACAAAATTCTCTTGTGCTTTGCAGGGAGATGCTAATAGGTCAGATGTGGATGAAGAGAAGCGATCTGTGAACTTTGAAGAGGAGGAGAAGATGGGGGAATTACGAGCTTCAGGTTACTTCCTTTTTCACATAAAATGTTATTGCCAGGTAACAAAAAAATGGCTTTTATGCACACATGCACACTTTTTACACTACATAGATTTTTCCTATTCTTAGCCTGATCATTATGAGTGAAGTCTGTTAAGACCCATTACAGTGGGCAGTGGTCCTCCAGAGCCACATTAAAGTCAATGCGTACCCATTTCACATAAATGACTCTACTGAGGAAAATGCCCTTTTTTATGCTCTTCTGCCATATACAACTTTAAGTAGCTCCTGGATAATCCATTTTACTTTTATTAAGTGAATGGTGTTGACTTTCATTGAATAACCTCTTTCATTTTCACCAAAAGAGTTGAAGATGTACTCTCTGATGATGTCAGCGAATGGGCATGTGGATCCTCGTGGCACTTTGCCCCCTCCAATCATCATGCGCACTGCTGCCACACCCATGCCCACTCCAAAGAGCTCTCTTGGCCCGGAGTCAGTGTTTAGTTTGACTGAGTCCAGGCGGGGCAGTGGGATCTCGATAGATCCAAATGCTTTTGATCAGAAATCCCTGGTAAGAAAAAACTAAATCAAATGTCAACCTTCTGTACGTTACAGTGACATCACAGATAGATGCTTTAGCATAAAATAGTTGTGAAAAGAACACAAAAAAGGTAATGTCATAAGGTGAAGTGATGTCATAATTGATCTTTTTATGACATAGCTAAGTTTGTTTCAATTGAGACGTCATGTAGTGTGGCTCCCCAAAAAACGTAGTGATATTTATTCATTATTAATTTTTGATATTTTACTTTTTACCTTGAAAATAATGATTAAGATGTGTACATGTAACTGGTTACGTACATTAACTATGTTTTCTAGTTGTAAGTTGGAAGACATGATATCACTATCTACTTGATGGTTCCACCACATTACATTCTTAGATTAATTTAAACTTTGCCTGAAATGGTATAGAAGTTTTTTCAAAACAATATGAAACCGGAATTAATACAACGAGCAAAGGTTATTTGTTATTGACTTAAACCTCAAATGTAATGTCACTTTGGATAAAAGTGTCTGCCAAATTCACAAATGTAATTATTTTATGTTGTTTTTAATTTCTCATTGCTATTAAGGGGCATCGTTAGACCCTTTTAAAAATACCGCTGTGCCCCACCAAAATATTACTAATAAATAATTTTCTATCACACTGAAGATTACTTTATACAAACCTGAGAATAATTTCCCTAATAATATTTCAGAAATCAAATCAATTGTGTTTTTACAATCACCTGAACAAAATCAGACCAATCCTAGTTTTGCAAATAAATGACTCTTTTGATCTAATCAGTAAAATTTTCTGATTGTTTGTGAATCAGTTTGATTCATTCGGACAGTTCACTCACACACTGAATCCCTTGAAGCAGTTTTCTCACACAACAAAAAGTGTGCTGGATACGGGGGAAATGTACGTACAATCCATCGTAGGAAACAAAACTTATAAATGTCTTATATCGTTTGTCAATGACCAACCAGTTCTTTATTGAGCATAAAACATGTGCATGACTATGTACTGTAGGTAAAGAAAATTTATATCCATATATACAAAACAGTATCAAAATATGGGGACACTTATTTTGATGCCCCAGCACTGATGAAAGGCAGTAGTACTTAATTGCAGTAACAAGCAATATGTGTAACATAAGCACTGTAATGTAACATCTTACCAGGACAACATATTCTTTTACTAACTCAGACTAGCCCAAGAAGATCTCCGTGCCACCCCCGTGGCTCAGGCAGTAACTGGGGCAGCCGCAGATCCAGCTGGAACAGTTTAGGACGGGCGCCGAGTTTGAAAAGGAAGGACACGTCTGGGGAGAAGGAGTCTCTGCTGTCTGGTGAAGGCAGGGGTAGTTTTGAGGACGAGGACCTGGAGGGTGAGAAACTGGCCAATATCAGTGGGGGTTCGCTGCAATATCCCAGCTCTCTAGATATCCCTGAGCTGCCCCGGACCCCTAGCTTCAGCTCTTTGGGAGAATACCACGACTGCAATGGAAGAAGCCTGCACGTACCCACTGACCTGTACACCAGCCTGAGCAAAGAAGACTCCATCACAGAGGAGGACATGGATGATGTAAGTCACGGCTTGACACTTGAGAATCACACCTGTGCTGTGCTGTTTGTTACAGTCAGGCATTTCTTAGGACTTGTTTTTCGAAGATGTCTTCTCAGGAGTTTGTCTTGTGAGGAGACTAATTGTCATGCTGTAATTGATTCAGCGCGGTAGTTTGAAGACAGTAATTGTTTTTCTTGGTGGGTGGAAAATGACCTTTATTGGTATAAGTGTGATGATATCTCACCACTCAAGAGGCCTTGTCTTGAAATTGAGTTTCAAGTGCTGTGAAATTAACAGAAACAATGGGGCTACAATAAAGGCCCACATACAAACAACACACACAACCAGTCAAAAGTCTGGACACACCTACACATTATTTATTATAATTTATTTTTACACATTTTAGAATAGTAGTACATTTTAAAATCATTTTAGATTCAGATTTGACATCACAGGAATACATTACATTTTAAAATATATTAAAATAGAAAACTGATATTTTAAATGGATAGTTCTCCCTGAAAGGCAAATTAAGTCATAATTTACTCACCCTGGTGCTGTTGTAATGCCATATGCCCTTCTTGCTTGCTTTTATGGGCCACAAAAGGAGAATAAAATAAAAAAAAATCCTGCTCACACTCATTCACATAATGAATAGCGACCAGCATCAAGCTTTTTAAAAAATATGCAAAAGTATCACAGAATGATCCCATGCAACACGTGCGGTATATTCCAAATGTTCTGGGGGTATAAGATAGGGTTTAAAGAATGTTTTTGTTGATCTTGATTTCTCACAACTTGTGTGTTTTTCTGAGCGAGTCGCAGTGAACTACGGAGCTAACAGATTCTCATGAATGTGCAGTCGAGCACAGAAGACCAACAGTCAAGGTTGGGATTTTCGTTAAATAAATTCAATTTAGTTCTGTTTTTCACCAAACCCTATCAAATACCCTCAGAACACTTGGAATATACGGCACGTGTCGCATGGGACCATTCTGTCATACTTGTACATCCTTTTTTAAAGCTTGATGCTGGTCGCTATTCACTGCCATTATATGGACAAGCACGAGTGGGGACATTTTTTTTAATAAATACTCCATTTGTGGTCCGAAAAAAAAGAAGGGCAAATTTCATTAGAACAACACAAGGGTGAGTTATTTATGACTTCATTTTCATTTTAGGGTGAAATATCCCTTTAATTGTAATAATATTTCACAATTTTACTGTATTTACTGTATTTTTGATCAAATAAATGCAGCCTTGTTGAGCATAAAAAGGCTTTTTTCAAAAACCCAAACTTTTGAACCATAAATTTTAGATTATTCTAAGTTGCCACAGTTTGTCTAGTTTCTAGTTTTGCACATTCTGTTCATTTACTCAACTAAATACTTTTAAGCAGTACTGAAGGACAGTGATGGGATGAGATTAATATGTAATGTAATACACCATCATATCCAAGTTGTTAGTTTTTTTTAAATAACCTAAATGCATTACTTTTCTAATTTTATAGATAAATACAATTGAAAACCCTTTCCTTTGTAATAGAGTATAAGATACAATAATAATAATAAAAATAGGTTGGGGTGTAATAATAGGGGCTGTAATATCTGCGAGCTTATTATTTCACTTTTAAAAGTTGCATTTTAATTCATTAAAGTTCAATTTAACATTGCATTACTCATAATGTTCCCCAACATTGGGAACTTGTTGTTTACCGTTTTTTTTTTTATTATTATTTTTTTTTTTTTCCACTATCTGGTCCAGCCATTAACCATTAATATTAATACAAAAAGATCAAAAAGTTTAAGAGAAATAATTGTGCCCAAACTTTGACTAGTTCTGTATTTCTTGTTGGATGTGCAGATTTATAGCACACGTTTATTGGCAAACTCCTCTCATCATTGTCTTCAGTTTTTTTAGGCTGTTCCAGGAAACCAAATTGCATGTGTACATTTGTCTTCATGTTTCTATTATTTCTTGCGAAGGAAATTGGAGTTATGCATCAGGAAGGAGTCTGAGTTGTTGGAGGAAAAACACTTTAAATTGTTGTTTAAAAGGTGCTGCATGGCGGTGAAACTGAAACTGCATAATGGAGTGCATAAAATGTCCATAAAAACAGCATAAATGTGTCAGTGCTGTAAATAATCTATAATGATTTCCCACAATTGAATTACAAGCTGCATAATTACAGCTGCATCATGGTGTCATTTCTTCAAGTTGAACCATCTTTCTTGTACAAGTACCTGGCAAATCAATTAGGTATTGAGACAAAGTGGATTTTAATTGCGCAAAATCTATTTTCTGGATAACACATTTGCGAAATGCAAAAACAGTTAGTTACATGGTAATTCATCACGATTGAACAAGCATGCATTTGAATCCCTATTTATTTATGTATTGAATCCAGACCATTAGCCTAATGCTTATTACAGAGGTTCTTATCTACCTCAAACACTTTAAATTCCTGACAATTTAGAGCTGTAGTAATTATCTGTAGTTCTTGTTCAATTTGCTGACGCCTCTCTCTTTTTTGTTACAGAGTTTCTGTCTGCGTCTCAAGAGGACATTGGAAGCATATAAACCTAAGTGGTGTAAAGATCATGACGACTGGTCCCTTTATCTGTTCTCTCCTCAGAACAAGTAAGTATTTATCTCCTAGCATCTGCTGACCAGTTTGTTCTTTTAAAGTTTCACATTCACTTCTGTAACTGCTATGTAATTCTGTCCTAGGTTTCGGATGATGTGCCAAAGGTTAATTTCTCACAAGATGTTTGATCATGTAGTCTTGGTATTCATCTTCTTAAACTGCATCACTATTGCTCTGGAAAGACCCACTATCCAGCGATCTGTAAGTTTGCTTAAGTGAAATCTTATCCTTAATAGTTCATTTGCATCTAATATTTCAGATTGTCATGCTTACTGGATGTTTGATAAAGTATGTCATTGTTTTTTTGTTTTTCACTTCAGGAGCGAATGTTTCTCAGTATCTCCAATTATGTTTTCACTGTGATCTTTGTTGCTGAAATGACTGTGAAGGTATGATTTTGTATTTTCGTATATATATAAAGAGCGTTCATTCCGCAAAACAATTGCACAGACGTGATATGGCTTGTGTTAAAGGTGGTGGCCCTTGGCTTCTGCTCCGGAAAGCACAGTTATCTGCAGAGCACCTGGAATGTTCTGGATGGGGTGCTGGTCTTTGTCTCTCTCATTGACATTCTGGTCTTTCTGGCTTTCACTGGTACAAACCGAATTTTTGGCATCCTGAGAGTTCTTCGCCTGCTGAGAACTCTGCGACCACTGAGGTGAGTCAGTGAAAGGTCACAACATGCCTCTCTGAGGCACAATCCATCAATGAAATCCACTACACAGTCATTGCTCTAGTTAGGAAATAAACTGAAGGTTAGTTATGTGGTTGCATTATCTCTCGAGTCTACACGCTTCTCACTTACCGATTCAACTAAAGCTTGGCAGAATTAAGTTTATTATCCTTGCAATTTATTTGAGAGGTAAGACCAAGCGGTGGTTTATCGATCTTAAAGGTCACCCAGTCTATTCTGCCATTACATAAATGTTACTGCAATCCAAACAGGTTGAAATAGGTTGTGTCTTTGTTTTTCACCTAAATAGAGTGATTAGTCGTGCTCCTGGACTGAAGCTGGTGGTGGAAACGCTAATAACGTCCCTGAGGCCCATCGGGAACATTGTGCTGATCTGCTGTGCCTTCTTTATTGTCTTTGGAATTCTTGGAGTTCAGGTAATTGCTTCAACTGGAACACAATACATGCTTTTCAACAGAAATATGAGTTGTTGTTTTTTTAATAACATAGCATCGATATTACCTATCACAGCTCTTCAAAGGAAAGTTTTACCATTGTGAAGGTGGCGACACCAAAAACATCACCAATAGGTCTGATTGTCGTGATGCAAAGTACAAATGGATTCGAAGAAAGTACAACTTTGATAACTTGGGACAGGTAACTGTTATTCACTAGACATTATTCATTGGTTTGGAAACATTGAAGCATAATAATGTAATTGGCTGAGTGAGAAAGTGAGGTCATGTCGCCTTTTCATTTTTATAGGACCTCCAGAAAACATTTTCTGCTGTAATTTGTTTGAATTGATTCCCCAAACTGTCATTATGATCCCTGCAACTGCACTGAATGAATGAGGGTTTTGCTGGTTACTGTCTCTCTTCCGCAGGCTCTCATGTCACTGTTCGTGCTCTCCTGTAAGGACGGATGGGTCAATATAATGTATGACGGGTTGGACGCTGTCGGGGTGGACCAGCAGGTTTGGATCTGCTTTTCTCATTCTGGCCAGTGCTGTTTCAGTATTTATAAATTCACATGACTTTTCTAATTTGTCATATGATGGATGTGTCCTCTATCTTCCTGTCCTACACGCCTGCAGCCTGAGCGCAATCACAACCCCTGGATGCTCCTCTACTTCATCTCTTTCCTGCTGATCGTCAGCTTTTTTGTGCTGAACATGTTTGTGGGAGTGGTTGTTGAGAACTTCCACAAGTGTCGTCAGGACCAGGAGGAAGAGGAGGCGCGCCTTCGCGAGGAGAAGAGGCAGAAACTGCTGGAGAAAAAGCGCAGGAGTAAGGAGAATTGCGGGTCTGGTCGGTAGTCTATTTTTCTGAGCACTGCCTGCTTCCAGAGCCTGAGAGAGAAAGCTAGAGAAAGATTTTTTTTTAAAGACAGAAGCAGTCATAAGGCTGAGTTAATAAAAACAATGTGCATATTTTTGCACCGATCTGATGTCAGCCTTAGATTGTGATTGACTGCAGCATGTTCCTGCATGAGATGCCCGCAACACAAAATGCATGTCAAGCCAACATGGGAAGTTTGCACAGTATATGGGGTCAGCATCAAGACCAAAGCAGCAGAGCGTCCTGCTATCAGTATATAGTGTGATCGGTTAATAGTACACGCAGATTTATTTCGAATATAAGATTGAACTAGTACTTATTAGTTTTCATTTCAGAGCATCAAGATTGTAATACCAACCTTGTGTGTGTTGAGTCAACACACCTCGGTAAACCAAGCTTACTGAGAACAGGCAGCACAAAGTGAGCAAGAAGCCATTCGCACATCCGTGCATGCAAAAGCGTTTTTCAAAGTTTGCGACTTTGAAACAAGAAAAGTTTATTTTAATACAATAGAATCATGGCACAATATGCAGCGCAATGGCCAAAGATCTGAGATCTACATCAGTCAGTATGTGTACTTAGACCAAGAGCACATCCTGTGTGAACAGCCACCAAGTCTACACTACTGTTCAAAAGTTTGGGATCTGTAAAATTTTTGAATGTTTTTGAAAGAAGTCTTTTATGTTCACCAATGCTGCATTTATTTAATCAAAAATGAAGTAAAAACAGTAATACTGTGAAATATTATTTCACTTTGAAATATTTTGACAGAATGAAAATATTGAAAATGTCATATATTCCTGTGATGCCATAGCTGAATTTTCAGCATCATTATGCCAGTCTTCAGTGTCACATGATCCTTCAGAAATCATTCCAAAAGAAACCATTTTTATTATCAATGGTGAAAACAGTTGTGCTGCTTAATATTTTTGTGGAAACCGTAAAAAAAGGATTCTTTGATTAATAGAAAGTTCAAAGGAATCTGAAATTAAAAAAAATCCTTTTGTAACTTTATAAATGTTTTACTTTCACTTTTATTCAATTTAATGCATCCTTGCTGAATAAAAGTGATTCTTAGTACTGACCCCAAACTTTTAAACCGTTGTGTATCAGACAGGTTCACAAACTCGATTGCATAATAGATTGCTGTGGACCATAGGCCAGTGATAGACTTATAATCAATGGCACTTTAAAAAGTTAACAATGTATTGACTTCTAAAAAGCTACTTTTTATATATTCAAGGATTCACTTCTCTGCCATGGTCACATCATGCCTTTGATTTGTCTTTATTTGGGGGCTTTGCTAAGCAAATATTGCTAAATGCATTTAATTTAATTAATCTGCAAATGATTTAAAATAAAGTAGTAGTAATGCATCCAAAGAGGTAGTGAACATTTTTTTAATAGGGGTGGGGGATGTGTGGCTGATATTTATTCTAGAGCGCTGAACTCAAACATATGTAAAATGACATCAAGGAAAGTTACATCATATTATCCAGTTGAGAGATCGGAAATGGTTTGATGGCAATGGTTTGGCTGTCTGTTTTAATCAGTTTGGCACACTGAGGGCACTTATTAGGGTTGTCTGGTTCACTTCTGTGAGCATTAAGGACTCTGAGAATGCAGGCCATGATTTTACGTGACTAAACGAATAAATGTGAAGAAGTGTTTTCTTTGTTTAAGCACCACCCCTGCCAGGGCAAAGCTTCCTGATAAATGATCTTTAGCATAAAAGCTGACGGTTTTATCTACGTTTGTCACACTTGGCTCCTCTAGCCTTTACTGCAGTCAGGGGATTAATCGTGTATGAGAGTGTGACTTATAGTACTCATAGCTGAGTCCATAGCAGTTGAGTTTTTTATTTCCCTGGATCTATTCAAAGAGCCCCTCAATGCATTCATCTGGGATAGATTAAAGGATGTCTCACAAAACAGTTCTCACAACACAGAGTGAGTTTAGCAGGACAGGGAAGAAAAGAAGGCAAATATTGAATGCATTATGTTTTTTCAACTTTGGCCATGTGGACTTAAGAAAATAGCCTTGTGGAAAACATTTAGTCATATCACAGGAGAATTGTCTTTTTTTTTCTTTTTTTTACTAAGTGTTGAAAATTCCTACCACATCTGAAATTATGTATTGTGTTTAGTAGCATTGGAAATGGAAATTAAATTTTCTAACATTTTTTTTTATTAAAATGGCATATATAATTTGACTTTGTTTAGGCTAATTATGCATCCTAAATACACTTTTGGATAATTTGACAACATTTTAATTGAAAACTATTATGCTCATAAGTCATAGGACCTTTTTTATTACCTCAATCTTTTGCTCAATTATACACTCAGTATTATTTCATATTATTTCACTGCAGTAAATAATGCAATTGTTTATTTCACATTTTTAAGATGATCCATTTTGGGACATAAATAATATCAACGAAGTTGAAGAAACAATCCTATATATATAACATATCCAAATAGCATCTGTGGATCTGTCCATTATCCAGACTCACATGGAATCTGCTCCCACAGAAAGCTCTGGATTGCCTCAAAATTGGAATATCAATCTTGTACCACTCTTGAAATATTTTGGCTAATTTGCTAAAAAAAAAAAAAAAAACATTTAACTAAGAGTACAGTGAGTTCAGCTTAACTAATATTATATTCTGCAGAATTCAGCAGATTTGTCCCCAAATTCAGAGCAGAAAATGTGGAAAATATCCACAGATTCCATCTGGGCCTGCCATTATCCCATCATTATTGAAAGACAGGATGTTTCTGTGTGAAACTGTAAAAGACTATCAAGGTGGCCATGAGTGTCGTATCTGCTAGGGAGAGATGTTTCATGTAATGGTTATGCTCTACCTGCATGTTTAACTCGATCAGATATTCAGTAGCTCAAAAGGCTTCTCTCTTGGCATTTGGTACTATTTACCTGTAAACATGCTTTTATGGCAGACTCAGAAAGATGGATTCAAACTCAAATCAATTTTATGGTTCCTGTCATGTCCAATATATCACTCACAGTTCAACAAGGCTAATCGATAAACAGTCACCTCTAAGCTCTCCTTGGTAAACACTCAATATGTCCCCGTCACCGGTGCTACTCACAGAAGTCCTTTCATGTGTTCTCCCACACCCTGCCATGTTTACAACGGCATGTTCACCAAAGCAGCATGCTTGAAATCCATGAAGGCACAAGTGCTGCATGAGAGGACTGTAAACGGTTAATGTTGCAATAATAGCACAGCGATGAAAAGATAAAGTACTGGTCTTCTCTGCAGCAGTCGTCCCCTCACACCAGTGCCTTTTGCCTCTGCCTCAGTGATTCTGTTTATCTGTATCTACCCTGCACTGACTCTTCTGTGCTGTCTGTCTGTCTGTCTGTCTGTATGACTGTATCAACAGAGGCCCAGCAAAGACCATACTATGCAGATTACTCTCCAGCCCGGCTCTACATCCACACACTGTGTACCAACCACTACCTGGACCTCTTTATCACCTGCATCATCGGCATCAACGTGGTCACTATGTCTGTCGAGCATTACAATCAGCCTCGGGTGAGTCTGTGAACACTTTAAACACATCTTGATTTGTTTCATCTAGTGATATACCATTGCATAAAGTTGTATTTCATAATTTGAAACCTAAAGTAACAAACTTATTTTTGTGAAATCTTTTGCTTGGAAAGTGTTTGTGCTCGTCATTAAAATAATTTATTTAAATAGGTTTATTAATTTTATAGAATTTATGCCATTTATATAAATGCTAAGGCATTTGTGTATTATTAAATGTGGTTTAAGTGTCAATATGCTACTTTACTATAAATTGTACTATATTAAAACTGGTGAAATCATTGCTCTTATCTCCCACAGTACCTTGAAGAGGCATTGAAATACTGTAACTATGTCTTTACCGTCATCTTCATAATTGAGGCTTTGCTCAAACTTGTGGCTTTTGGTTTTCGGAGATTCTTCAAAGACAGGTATTGTTGCCTATATGGCTCTAATGTGAATAGCATATAATGTGAATACCCTGTAAATAAGTTTAACAATGAATGCATGTATGCAAATCTGTATTGTTCTGAAGAAATGTTTGGAAGTAAAATCAGTATTCCCAAATGTGTATTAGGGCATACTTTAGATGGTATTAAGGTATTATACTGACTATATACATTACATTCTAATTACCAATTTATTTTTTTACTAAGTCTTATTCTAATTCTAATCCTGATACTAAAGTCACTTTAAGGAAGTCTAAGGGGAGTCTTGTCAGTCCCCAACCCCTCAGTGACCTTGTCCCCTCTCACAGACTCTCTTTGTGCTGTGAATAAACTTGTGTTTTTTGGATTTCTGTAGTCATGCTGTAATAGCAAGTGCTTAACCCAATAAAGTTAATTAAATTGTTACTGAGATCAGACAGAAAACATAATTGACACCAATGTCCTTCAAAAATATGTGTACTTGAAGGGTTAGTTCATGCAAAAAGAAGATTCTGTCATCATTTACTCACCCTCATGTCATTTTAAACCCATACAACTTTCATTCATCTTTGAAACATAAATGAAGATATTTTAACGAAATCTGAGAGATTTTTGTCCCTCTATTGACAGTCCATGCAACTACCATTTTGTCGCAACAAAAAGTTTATAAACAGATTGTAAAATAGATCCAATTGAATTGAGTGGTTTAGTCAACATTTTCTGAAGAGACACAATCGCTTTATATGATGAATTTAGGCTTTTATTCACATTTAAACATTCATCAACACACACATTAGATATGATAAACGGAAGTTTAAGGATGTTTATTTGACATGTGAGAACCAATGAGGTTCATTCTTGTGTGTTAAGGCCCGTTCACACCAAAAATGATAACTATAAAGATAACGAAAAATATATAGGTTTAAAAATCATTCTAAATATAAAAGAATAGCAGATTCCAAACCACAACTATAACAATAACGGCACAGAGAAACGACATTGTTGGAATCACTTTCAGAACGATTTTTTGCAGCTGATAAACAATAAAAACATTGACAGCCAATCAGAATCCATCCTGCCTTAAAGAGCTCGAGCATTTAAAGTGGCAGACGACAAAACTGCAGCACGTGCTTAGAATAAACAGATCAATATCATTCACTAATGTGGATGCTAATATAGTTATCATTATAGTTCTGTCAGGACCAGGGATGTAGCAGCCATTATACAAGTGGGGGGAGGGCAAAAGCTGTATGGTGATGTGACCCAAAGGTGATGTTCATAATAATAAATTCTAGATAGAATAGCAGTTGGCATTTTACAGCACCCTGGTGGCAATTTTGGGAACCTTTCAGAAACCTATTTTTGTGAAATCATACTCAAAATAAAAAAATACTGCAGGACTTGGGACTTTCAGACCACTGTGGACATCTATACTTTATTTTTACAAAAGTTAAAGATATTTTATGATATTTACAATATTTCAGTTACACTACACTTGAGCAATAACTTTTATCTTACTTCTTAACAGTATACAGATTACATCTACAGTAATTTTATACAACAGACACTTTATAAAAATATATCAATAAAACCTAAATCAATGTATTTACAAGGTTTTAATATTATCAAAATTGAAGTGAGATTTTTAATCAACTTCCAAACTGAATTTTTCGGCTTTCCTTGCAGGCCACAAATTGTTAAACAAAAACAACAAAATCTCAACGTCACCTGACAGCGGTATTGGACATCAATTTGTCTGTCGGGAATAGTCTGTTATGTCTCATTTAACAGACGCTTACAAGAGCAACAAGAGATTTGAAGCTCGTGGCAGACACGCCCAAGAGATGATTCACGCTGTTATTGGCTGAATGTTAGTTCACTCAAGTCTAAGTAACAAATCAGAGAACACGGGCGGAAATATTGGCGCTGGGTCAAAAAAATGCAGGGAACAGAATCACCTGTTTCTAAAAGTGTGGGAGACGTGTGTCCCCCGGTTGCTATGCCCCTGGTCAGGACCACTATTGTCAAATACGATTGACAATTAGCATACAGTTAGAATTAGCGGTATGGTTCCGTTCTGGGCAAGAACTCCCTGCGCATCCATGCAGCCTAGCTTGGATAAGAGCAGCAATAACCCCCCTTAGGGTAAGCAGAACAGAACCAACATACATGTATGCAGATATCATTAATTCAAGATTTTAAAGTTTAACATAATTCGAGAATTTATTCTGATTCAAGGGGAATCAGAATACCAAATCCTGACTGGTGAGAGGAGGAGCTGGGGATGGAGGAGGGTAATTAGCTCCTGAGAAACATGATAGCTGCTGATCATACTGAAGGAGCTTATCTATGTATACAGTGATAGGCGTCGTATTCCTATAGGTTGGGTGTGCCGTAGTAAATATGAAAGCGCTAAATATATGCCTCATTTATTAATTCATTCATTCATTCAAACAAGTACAGTTGAGCTTCTGTTTATGTTCGCTAATCAATATATGTGAATAAAAGCCTAAATTCAATCTGTTCATCATATAAAGCAACCGATTCTCTTCAGAAAATTTGGACTAAACCGCTCAATTCATATGGAATATGTTTTACAATTTCTTTATGAACTGTTTGAAGCGTCAAAGTGGTAGTTGCCCATCTGTTAATGGAGGGACAGAAAATATCTCAGATTTCATTTACTATATATTCATCTGTGTTTTGAAGATGAAGGAAAGGTTTGGAACGGCATGATGGTGAGTAACTGATGATTTTTTTTTTTTTTAAATTGGGGGTGAACTATCCCTTTAAGGGATAAAACGGTGTCGTGAGATTAAAAGGTGGATTATATAAATCTAAAGGTGCTTTCACACTTGGTTCGATTCTGTCACGGAACGCTTGTTGACGCCTCCTCCTGGTTTCACTAGATCCCTCTCTCCTGCATACTAGGACTTAATTTCCCTAATCATCTCATCACGCCTTCATCAGTCTCACCTGTGCACCCTCAGCTACCCTTTATCTGGACTGTTCTGTTCATTGTTACTTTGTGAAGTCTTGTTTTACCCTCACTCTGTCTCTAGCTCGTTTTTCGGATTGCTCAGTTGTTTTTGACTTGGACTTTGTACTAGTTTCTGAACCTTTGCTGCCTGCCCCTGACCTTTGCCTGTTTGACACATGTTTCTGGATTTGCCCTCATTTGTATTCTGAGTTTTATGTCAGCTCTTCTTTGTTGGCTTACCTGTGTTAATAAAATACTGCGAATGGATCCGACCTCAGCCTCTTCGTCACAGATTCCCTGTTCTGAACCCGAATTCAATTGCTCCCCCACACCCGCTGGATTGTGCTCACATCATATTATTTGGGTCTGAACATTATTTGCATCATCAAAGCAGCAGTAAGTATTTACCCCTCCTGTTACATAGTATCGGCGTTGCAGGAGAAGGCAGCAAAATGAATAGAGTTGCTCACCTCACTTTTATATTTTGGTTTTTGAACCTTGCATCTATCTGCCGCGAATGTACTGTAAATGTTCAAATGAGTGCGGGAGCACTACTGAAATTTATATATTCTCTGCTAGCAGTGTGTCAGTCATGCTTGTCAGAAAAGTGAGTGAGAACACACACAAACACACAGTTTTATCTAATCGTACATCATCAATAGCGGTTGACTTCCGTGATTTAGCACGATTGTGTTTACATCAGCAGTGAACCTCACCTGAGTTTGCATGACCCGTACCCCAGACCACCCTTTTTATGCTGACTCAGGTATGGTTCGCGGGTGCACACCTGAGTTCGGAAAACAGTATTCACATCATCCAAACAAATCGTGTGCGCACCAAAAGTACTAGTGTGAAAGCACCTTAAATTAACCTTATGCATATATTTAGTTCTTTTGGCAATATTCAAAATATAACTGCAGTTAATAACAACACCAAATCAAGTGTTCAAACCCTAAAATGAATTATGTATACAGTATTATCACAAGACAACCTCACTAACCTCTCTAACACATTGTAAAATACCTGTGTAATTAAGCATGACAGCATGATTAAGTCCTGTTTTAATATGTTGCATCTGATGTCATGCATAGGGAATGGGATGAATCATTTGTTTCAGTTAAATGAAACATGCTAAATTAAAAGGAGTCATGATCCCTGTTGTTTATCATTAATCCCACATTAGCACATGTACAGCTGCAATCAACCATATGTTGTTGTATTTGCAATATTCTTGTAAATCTGTGTACGGTTTGTTTGCTCATTTTGCTTAATGTTCAGACACCGATTAGCTAAATGACACTCGTTGCTGGAAGTAGTATTTTATCCGTATGATGTTTTAATGTGCTGGCAGATGGAACCAGCTGGATCTAGGCATAGTCCTGCTCTCTATCATGGGCATCACACTGGAGGAGATCAAGATGAATGCAGCGCTGCCAATCAACCCCACCATCATCCGCATTATGAGGGTGCTAAGAATAGCTAGAGGTACTGCAGTTTTTTAGCTTCTTGTTTATCTCCCAGACCATACAAAATGTTTTTGTATGGTCTTTTACCAGTGGATGTGTTTTTGGATATGGGTTTCTCTGTGCTTTTGCCCAACAGTACTGAAGCTTTTGAAGATGGCTACAGGTATGAGAGCCCTGCTGGACACAGTAATGCAAGCTTTACCACAGGTACCTAATGTTGTGTGTGTTTTTGTTTATACATACAGTTTATAGTAGAGACAAACTATTTTGAAAGTGTATACAGTATGCTGTTGTGTGTATGTGTGATTTTGCTTTAGAGAGATAGATGTACTGCACAATTGCATTTGTTTGTGTCTTTGTGTGGATATGTAAGTCATGGGGGAGGACAGAGTAAAAGTTGGAGATAAAGTATCTATAACACAATGTTACTCCCCATGATTGATTGTTTAATAACATACAGAAATATTGCACTTCCTCTCTTTAGGTGGGAAATCTGGGCTTGCTGTTTATGCTCCTCTTCTTCATTTATGCGGCACTTGGTGTGGAGCTTTTTGGGAAACTAGGTCAGTGCTGCAATCCTGCTCACTCTTCATACTGAGCTCTCCATTTCACAGTTTTAGCGGCTTTGTTCTATCTTAGCTGACACTCTTATTTTTAGGCCAGAATTGCTTCAGTTTGGTATCCATGAGAATGCTTCTCTCACAGTTTTAGGACTATACAGTACTGTCATAATCAGGGGTTAAATTGGGATTTGTTATGTGGGAGGCTCTGTGGTGTCAATGGCCCATGACCAAGTAAACACCACTGTAATAAATAAATCATGTAATATATTATTTGTAGAAATTATAATACTGGAATGCAGAAATACTACACAGAACAAACTGTCATATTATTTAAGATAGCATGTTAGAAAAAAAAAACATAAATTGAATAATTCTTGTGCTGCATGTGGTTATAAGCTGGTGTCAGGTTATATAAGAAAGTGCTGTATGTATGTTTCTTCTGCAACACTATAAGTGTCTTAATAGAAATCTTAAAATACATATCATATATTTTATATATCTTAATTTAAATGGATGGCAATATATGTAATCATGTCTGGCAATTTGATCTATAAGCCTTTCCCATATTTCTACACTAATTATATAAAACGTCCTGGTTGCGTATGCAACCCACCGTTCCCTGAAGGGGACGTCGACTGAATGGGGATCACGTTAGGGAGCCAATCGTCTTCAAGTATCTTTAGAACGAGCCAATGCACATTGGCGTGCGAGATCTGCATCTCACACTCCGCCCCGCGGCGCAGGTATAAATACGGAAGTAGATGCACGCACCACTTGCTTTTCGCTGAGGAGCCAAGCAGAACCCGGAGTCAGCGGTGGTCCAGCTATAGTGGCGAAGGGACTACGTCCTCCGTTCCGTCCTTCAGGACGTTCCCTTTCAGTTAAGAACGTCAGACGTAGTCGACGTCGACTGAATAGGGATCTATTGAAAACGCCACTAGTGCTGCAACCTTCCAGTGCCTAGACACAAGCCTCCTGATCCCCCCGCGATTTAAGGCGGAGAAGGGACAGGGCTCTAGGTCAGGTATATATAAAGAAGTATATATAGCCTATTTTGTTGCAAATATGGGAGGAAAGTCTACTGATGAGTTACCAGCGCAAGCCTATGTGCCGGGGCTCAGCCCCGGACAGCCCTGGCCCAATTTAACCCCTGGTTATAATGGAATAAGAAGCTAAATTAGCGCTGTTGATCTTTGGAGCTTGTGCCTGCACAGGTAGCAATTTTGTGAGATAGCCTCTAGGCTCAAAGAGACATTTCTATGCTACTTAGTTATATTCCTTTTCTATGCTACTTAAATCCCTGCGAGAGGCCTCTGGAAAACAAATGACAGGATTATGCTTTCTCTTTAAGGGCAAGCACTCTAATTACTTTCATTAGCCTTCAACTTTAAAATCAATGATAATTATTGTGTCAGACGTGTCTGGGAGTAACAGCTCATTTGCTTCTTTAATGATAATACAGAGGACCCTGTCAGGTTATCTTTACTTTTAGCAACACATTCAGTGATAATCTGGGAGTCTAGCTATGCTTTTTGTGTATAAGATGTTTAAAAGTATTCGACTCTTGGTAAACTATTGTCTACCAATATTTTCATCTAGAATGCACTGACGACGAACCATGTGAAGGATTAAGTCGCCATGCTACGTTTGAGAACTTTGGAATGGCCTTTTTAACGTTATTCAGAGTATCGACGGGGGACAACTGGAATGGCATAATGAAGGTACTACAATGCAGAAGAGTTTTTCATTGTTCTTCTGTAACTGTATTGAGAGGGTTTCACATGTGCAGGTTTAATCATTAACATGTTGCATATGTGCAGGACACTCTGCGAGAGTGCCCTAAAGATGAGTACTGCTATCTGCCTCTGGTCTCCCCCATCTACTTCGTCACCTTTGTACTGATGGCTCAGTTTGTGCTGGTGAACGTGGTGGTGGCCGTATTGATGAAACACCTGGAGGAGAGCAATAAGGAGGCTAAAGAAGATGCAGAAATGGACGCTGAGATTGAGATGGAGATGAAAATGGCTCGGCGTCTCAGCAACGTCTCAGCAGGGAGTTCTTCAGGGCCGGAAGGCAGGGCAACTTATGTAGGACCACACCCAGATTCACCCAAACAGGTATACATGCCCCGGTCTGCCCAAATGAATCAGAAGTTTTGAATAAACATTGTCAAGCTATGTATTTATGATAATAGTATAACGAGGGGTTTTCAAACTGGGATCTGGGAAACCCCAGGGGGCTGCAAGACAGTGCTAGGGGGTATGTGAAAAAATTCAGGAAAACCAATATAGAACTAAGTGTATTTTTAGGGCTGTCAATAAAACAAAGTAAATAAAACATGTTTCACGCTATTATTTTAACACATTTATTTAGTTATTCAATTTTAAATACCAAGTTTAAATATTTTGCTGATTCTTTGGTGTTCTATACCAGACACAGCAAGCTCACTGTTCGCGAAGCTCGATATACAGGAAGAAAAATATAAATATTAAATTGGGGGTTTATATGAATGTATCTCTATAGAGAACTAACTGACTTCAGAAAAGTTTTGATACGATTTTCTTTTCTTCTTACCTCTGTATAAGATAGTGTTTATAAGCAAAGCGATAACCAAAGAAACCACTCCTGTTCCTTAAGCGCTACCTACTGTCAGAGTGAATTTGCATTTTCATTCAGTCCATCTGCTGTTTTTGCTTTTTGCAGGTGTCTTAAGGTAGCATAATTTCACAAATCTAAAGACCATTCTGATTTTGCTTTAGATCTTGAAATTATACAATCTAATTTTAATCAAAAACAACTGCTCATGCTACATCTGTGTACTGTAGCCTCTTTTTTTGGCTGCTGCTTCAAATGAGTGGTTGCCTCTAATTTCAAATGGCTAAATATATATTTTTAAGGCCAGTTTGGCCTGTTATAGAGCAAATAAACAACAAATAAATTTGCTTTAACAAAGAAAAAAATCGGCTATCAGAATCGGCCAAAAAAATATGAATTACATATCACTATACATCACTACTTTCTAAGGAATTTTTCAGGGATCTCTCACCAGACCTAACTCAGCAAAAATCCAGTCCTTCTAACAAAACAGACCAAACCCTTTGATAATAACGGGTCTCCAACAATCTTTGTTGCATCAAACATAAAGAGATATATATATATATATATATATATATATATATATATATATATATATAATTATAAAATTAAATTAATTATAAAAATATAAATATTACAATTATTTTTCACCACATTTTCCATAAAGCAATCATGAAAATAAATAATCTTAAAACATACAAAAGTATGCTATACAGACATTCAAATTAACAAATGACCCTTTTGCACAAATTTACTCCCAAAACCTACACCAAAGATATCTAAATACAAAGTAAATATTTTGTTATTTGAGATAATATTGTAATAATTTGTTTTGGTACAGTGACACTATGAAAACATGTTGTCTTTATAATATCACACGTAATATTTTCTTAATAAATATATAGATGCCTTTTATATTTTAGGTTTCTTAATAGGGGATCATCATATTGTGCCATCAAACAGTTTGAAAACCCCTTGTATAATAAACTGGTCATATAGTATACAAAACATTGTCCCATTTGTTTTAGTTTCTTTAGTTTAGTTTTGCACTTACTGTGCACCATTAACTTTATAAGGAGCTGCCTGAGTTGGCTTCAGGCAACAGGATTGCATTTGTGTTTTATTGGGTGCTGAGTTGTCACATTACAAAGAAAATATGCTGAGGCGATGTGGACAGTGAGAAGTGAGGCTCTACAGGGAGGCCAGAAACATTTGTTACCCCTCATGGGCTGCTCTGGCAAAGAGTAAATTTGCTTTGTCAACTGCAGTGAGCTGGTGAATGAACCTGGCATACTTGGCTCTCGGTGTTTGTGAGTTTATGTGTGAGGGAAAAAGCAGTGGAATACATTTCTCTTCCACAGGAGGAGGGGATGCAAAAAACACAGGAGAATTTGCTATCTCCACGGAAAATGTCAGTGTCAAGGATGCACTCTTTGCCCAATGACAGCTACATGTTTCGCCCTGTGAGGCCAGCCAGTGCTCCATATCCACTAGAAGAAGTGGAGACCAGTCAAGGGTACCTTGAATTAGGTATAAATACCCAGAATACATGACTTAATGCATTAATAATTATTGACTTCAAAAGAACAAAAAACTTAAGGAAAGTATTCCTTAACCTTTCCCATATAGGCTCCATCACCTCAGTCCACTCCCAGCCATGCGAAAGCCGTTCCCTGCTTCAGGTCCCTGGTGTTCCTCCCCATTCCCAATTCAGCTGCCTCCCCAAGATTCCCTCTCCCATTTCCTTTCCAACCCACAGCATTGGCAAGACTTTATGCAGACAGGTATACTCTCAAATGTCCCATCGATATCAAGTTCTTCACTATTGTGCTGTGATTGCACGACACATGTTCACAATGTCCTATGTTTATTCTTTCAGGAAGCAATTAAAAATGACTCCATCGACGTGCAAAGTTTCGACTCCAAAGACAATCTTGAAAGACAGGCAGGGATAACCACAGGCAGCTTCAAGCTGCATTTTCCTCGGATCCCTGGCCCTAGCATTCCTCAGGAGTCACCCTTGCTGCCCCCACGTGGACATGTACATGCACCCAGTGTCCGCACCTTCCAACAGCCCTATAGCCAGCACAATATCCCTTCTCGACCTCCCAGCCTGGCTAGCAGCAGCAGAAGCACCAGCCCCAGTGGCTCCATGTTTGACTCTGCTGATCCGACCGACGAGGAGGTCCGCCACATCAACAGTACAGCACGACTGTGGGCAGGGGTCCAGGCAGAAGCACGGAGTCACTCCCTGTCTCCTTACGCCACCTCAGGGACGCTGCTTCCCATCCTCGTGAAGAACTGCAGCAGTGCTGCCAACTTAGGCGAGTTAAGCATCAAAGACCCGAAGAAGTGCTTCGGTGTGGACACTGAGGGTTTTCTGGCAAAACCCTACGGTGCCGATGACCATCGCAGGCACTCAATTGAGATTTGCTCTTCAGTAGATGATGGGCTGTTTAGTCAAGAACTCAGCGAAAAGAGGCACGTTCCGATGCGCGGACAGTCGTTGCACATTCCCCGGAAGAAAAAGATGAGCCCTCCCTGTATCTCCATCGAGCCTCCATTTGAAACGGAGACCCCTGCCTCTCTTGCATCCATGAAAAAGCTGTCAGAGAGCAGCATGTTACTACGGAGGAGGACGCCATCCTATGAACTGGCCCTGCAACGGGACTCTCTGGATATGCCGGAGAACCAGCTGTCTACCCAGCCGCTCATCAAAGTAGAGCGGCACCCCTCTCACTGTGCCGAGTATCTGTCCCTGCCACAACCCGCCCCAATGGGCAGTCTGGCAGGCATTCTGTGTGAAAGCACACAGCCACCCCCCTTTGATAGCAGATTTGAAGAATCCACGGACTTCAGCTCTGTAAACAGGACAGCCCAATGAGGGACATCGGCTTTGGCCAAATTTTACCGTTCGCACTCGAGGGTGCGGCAACTAGTTGAACGGGGGATGTTGACCTCTTTCTGTAGCCAAAGTTTTCTTTGTTTCTTTTTCAAATGTAATTTCATCATGAAAGCCAGCCAGGAATGGCAGCTGATCCTAGTGGGAACAGCGTTTGATCTGGAAGGGTGTTGAACATGGGATATGCAATTTCAGGTTTCCAAATGGAACTCTGGTTCTTATTTTAGTCCCAGTGCTCAATCACATTGATTTGAGTTCAGGATGTGTAGTGTTATGCATCATCTGTATCATATTTGTCAGTCTTTCCTCTCTTTGTCATGAGCATTGCTAATGTTTTCTGTAAAGACAAGAGTATACAGATTAAAATACTAATAAGAACTGTACAAGTTATGTACTTTATTGACTCATAATGTGTAAATAGAGAACATATTGTATTAGTGGAGAAACAAGCTCTATTCATATGCACATTTTTTATAGAGATCTATAATGTTTTTGCACATATCAATTTGAATTGTCCTCTGTTGTCTTCTTGTGAATGTACAAGTTTTTTTTATCGAATAGCTGTGGGATCAATTCTAGTCTGTTTAGGCCTACTGATACTGAGATGATTTTTATTTTTCTATTGAGAGGACGGAGTGTGTCGTGTTACATAGATCCAATAAGAACCAAACTACAAATGATCTGTAGCCTGAGTGCAATACACTATAGATGTTTCTGTAAGTTTACCCAGTTAGGTTATTCACTTTTTACACAAACATACCAGTAACGTGCATCTCACATTTACAACCCTTTACCATACTCAGGTTCATCTCTAAATGTATATTACAATTTCTGCTACACTCTACATTATAGCCTAATTTAACCACAACATGCTATTTTAACATTTTGATGCCCTTGGCTGTGGCACAAGTTGCATGTGAAGGACAAAGTAATTCAAATGTAAATGTGACCTTGTTTTGTTTCTCCTGATGTTAAAACTTTATAACTATCAAAGCAGAAGACTAGTTTATATCAGTACACCTCTGATCTATTTTTTGATCTGTTCTGCTTTGAAATGGCACCTTTGGGTTTGTGCCCTTGTGCAGCAATGAGACACATGTTTAATGAAAGGAACACAAAGGTATGTTTTGATTGATTGATTGATTGATTGATTGATTGATTGATTGATTGATTGATTTTTGGAAAGGGGTTAATGTATAGTTAAACTAAGCCATGATGTTTTGGGGAATTCACAGGTAAATGACTCGTGCAGATCCTGCTCTTTAAATTATAAAACTCACAGTGTCATCAATGTATCACCTGAGTTTTAAAATACTCGATGCAGCTTTTGTGCTGTGTTAATTTACTATTTTCCTTTATTTCTGAATCTCCTCAAAAGATGGAGAGGGAAAATCAGTTGCATGTTACCTAGAGGAAATTTAAACATCTGGGTGTTTTTTTAAGTTTTTGATATTTCGATTTTCAGATATTTTCCATTTGTAGACTTATCTAATTGCACTGAGATGTAATTACAAGGTATTCCTCTTTGTAGAACTGAGTAAACCCACTTGTTGTCTAATGCAATATTTTATGATAGTCTATGTTGAGATTTGTGCAAGAGGTTTAGTTGTAAGCAAAAATCATTGATGATTACAAAAGTATACTCTGACAACATAATCTGACATCAGTTTAATATTGGGCTTTGAGACTAATGTGTGCAGTGTTTCATGCATCTTACGGTACTAGTCTACTACTAGATCCACATTTTTTGCAAGAGGATTGTTGAGAGTTTTTTCTAATTGCTTTTGAATAAATGATAGATCTGTATGGATGGAGTAGTATATAATTGCTTAAAGTGTTTTAATCACTTTGGGCATGTGGACATTATTACTGTTTTTTTTTTTTTTTTTTTTTACTTGAGCTTTTGCCATCAAGCAGCCTAATGTCCTTAACCCTTCAATAAATAATCAACGCATTTTCCTCAAGCTTTCATGATTACAGTCATTTCTCCGTTTTTTTTTCTCTTCTGTTATTGGAACTATAGGACTTATTTATTTACACAAACTGTCTGCAATAAGTTCAATTTTAATTTTTTGGATTTGATATGACTTGGTTGCTGAAGCAGAAGTGTTTGAAAAACTATAGAATTGTATTTCTACATTGTATTTACCTTGTTTTGTGTAATGACCACAACTAATCTGAGGGATATTCTCTGTGATCTACACATAAATATTTTATAGCAAAAGGAAGATGTGTAATTTGTTTTTTCATTTATATAGACAGTTCTATATTATTTGAATTATAATTAATTATAATTGTAATACCCCCCCCCCCAAAAAATTCAAACAAATGCACAAATGTCAGTAAGAAGCAGAGGCAGTTCAGACATAGCAGCCCTAAAATAGTTAATTGTAGTTTGAACCTTCAAAGGTTGTTGAATGAGCATGATCACAGTAACTAAGGGATTGCAGAAAAATTCCCAGAATTCACCTATATGCAGACATGCAATGTCAGGTTCCCAGCCATAGACAAAGTATTTTTAATATCATGAGATGCAAAAGTAAAAATTCAGTCATTTACCAAGGTGTGTCAAGCCAGGTTTGGCTGGTTAGCATGTTTCTGTTAGCTCCTGCTGTTAAATATAGGAACTACTAAACCATCTGGGGAGAAACATACCATATTCAAACTGGGGTCTCCGGCAGGGGAGGCTACACGCTAACAATAAAGCTAAAGACCGTCAGTCGCTAGCACACCTCCTGAGGCCAGGGGAGTGATGTTTACACTCACAGCTCTTACCGGCCTACGACAGTTACATTCACCCCCCCTTAACCTTGCTCCCATCCGGGTCAACGGCACTAAATGTAACCAGTCCTACTCGACCTGCTCAGAGCGGGATTTTAACCCGGGTCTTTGATGTGGGGCGCGAGCGCGCTAACGAAGATGCTAAAGACCACTTGAGGCCAGGGAAGCGAGGTTTACAGCTCATACTGGTCAACGTCCGTTACACTTATACTAGACACTATGTAGTTCGGCAATGCCGCCGTTTTCATGAGAATGTGTAATGCTACTTGCGTTTTTCTATATATTTGTTATATTCTGGTCTTTATACTCACAGACTCCAGAATATCTTGTTTAACACCCAACGGGTGGTGGTTTATTAAGCAATAAGTTTGAACACATACATAGTGAATTAACGGTGTAACAGCATAACATGCGAGTCTCGGCGTGCCACACACTAATCGGTCCGTGCTGCGACCACAATATTACCAAGGATCGGCATCATAGCACATTCCCACATGCTAAACAATCACTATTGTTACAATATTCACCGGCATTGGCGCCGTTCATAGCCTCCCACCACTCACTGACTTCCTATGATATGCACCGGCTGTCCCGCTGTATTTATTTGGGGCTCCCGCAGTCAAACCTTTCTTACCAATAAGCGCACTGAAACAAACCCTTGCGCATATTGGCCAAGAAACTGGATTATAGTAGTGAACCCGAAATATGTCTACTCTCATGTTTCTATATTTTTCAGAGAGCCCGTCATCACAGGCATTGTCTGATGTTGCTTATCTAAGTAGTGTTAACTAACTGGTGTGGAACGCTGAACTACGGCAGTGGTGAATTGCCCTGTGTCAATCACTTTGTCTTTTATATGAGTACTTGGACGGCCCTCCATGCTCAAGCATACAGATGCAACAATAGCTTGTCAGCATCAATTTTATATCTCCGGTCCATGCCTCTAAGTACCTCGTCTCTCAAGCGATAGACTTAATCTGGCACCCCAATCCAGAATTGTGGAATCCACACATCTGGCTGCTCAGTGGAGCCTTCCGGCGTTAGCTACTCTGCCTCAGTGCGTGCTGGATACGATTAATGAAGTGAGGGCCTCTTCTACAAGGTACTTTTATGCTCATTAATGGAGAGTTTTTGAGAGCTTGTGCAGCTCAAGGGTGGAAGACCCAGTGAATTGCTCAATTACAGTCATCCTGTCTTTCTTACAACAGTGCCTAGGCAGCAGCACACCTTCTACGCTAAAAGTGTATTGTCACTGTGTCAGCATTTCACAGCGAGGTTAACGGGAAGTCAGTTGGCATGAATGACCTGGCAGTCATGTTTCTACAAGGTGCAATGAGGCTTTATTATTTTTTTGAAGAAAGTTGTTTCCCCATAGTGTTATGGATCATTTCAGGGAACCGAGGTTATGTCAGTAACTGGAGAATTATTTCATGATGTTTTACATTTGCCTTGTTGAAACGCATATGCACTGTCTGCTATCTTTCATGAGGAGTGTTCGACTTCAGCAGTGAGTGGCGTTAGAAAATTTTTGTCCGGCTTGAGACGGCGCTGACGCTACTTCTGTGATGTATGCCGTACCGCAAGAGTAATTTGATAACAGCCACCTGGTGCAGGCAGTGGAGCTTCTTCAGAGCGACTGCACATGGTCAGATGATGACAAAACTGATTTACAATTGGCCGAATTCACAGATGACAGCGACCTTGTGTTTCATGTTTATTCTGACACCTTCAGTTTCGCTGATGCTAACTCTTTTCATGTAATCTTAATGTTATATTGTAACATGTTTATGAAAATATTTCTGATAAAAGAAAGTATACACATAGACCCCACTCCGTAGTACAGTGTACATTTTAGGACATGCTCAGACCTCACTCATATGATATGACTAAAAGGCTTCAGGTCTCAGGAAAAACAATGTCAGGTGTCAGTTCTCGTACAATTAGGTATCGGACCAAACAGCCTCAGACTAGAAGGCATCAAGCAAAAAGGCATTGGACGAAACAGACTCAAGGCCCCGATATATTCACTGCAAAGTTATTTTTCTTCTTTGCTTTCTTCTTTGTACATGTTAATTATGTAGTATTCATTGTATGTATTTATGTAATCCTTTGGCAATGTTCTTTATGTAGGCTAATTATTCAAGCATTAAAATAATAATGAGAGAGAGAGAGAGAGAGAGAGAGAGAGAGAGACAGAGACAGAGACAGAGACAGAGACAGAGACAGAGACAGAGACAGAGACAGAGACAGAGACAGAGACAGAGAGACTGTACTTTAAAGGGTAACTAAACCCCTGGTCAGAGCCTGACTCCACCCAGGCCCGGTTCTAGAACCAAATCACTAAGGGTGTTTACTGCTTACATAAACATAGGAAATGGCTCCCAATCGTCATCAGTCTGAAAATAGTAGGGAGACCGGGGATGCATTTAGAGTGATTTACTGCATGGTTTAAATGCAGTTAGAATGGTCAAAATTCAAAATATGGGGGAATGCCCTGTACGAGTTGATGAAGATTAACTTCATCAACTCGTACAGGGCATTCCCCCATATTTTGTAACCCCATATTTTGTAGTTAATATAAGTAACTTACATTTTAAACATTTAGTTTCTAACGAAAATTAATCAGTCCTTTTGAACGAAAAGCTGATTTAAAGATTAAGGTCACTCGGCGGCGGCGCCATAGGCCGCGACACTAGGTTTGTCGCCGGTGTTTGCAGGGGTGTCAAGCGGTGAGAGTGAGGTTGTAGGGCGGGGTTCACTGCTGTCATAGGCAGGCGGTGTCATTTCATCTTGTGATGTACTAGAGGTTTGAGCTTTCTTGAGCCAAAATCTTATGTCCATGATGAAAAATGGACAATTCATATTTTTAGGCTACCTAAAGCCCCGTCTAAGAAAGTCAGCGAACTAATTTCCTGAGCGGTACGCACACACGCAAGCAAAGTGGGCAATTTAAGAGACAGCTTCACCTATGCGTATAACGATCGCAAAAGGACACAACCAATTACATGCATTAAACATGAAAGCATAATTAAATAAATTCTGATTTGAAAAATCGTGTTAATGGATTTATTTTGTATGTGTGTGAAATCCGTCTGTGATTCTATTGTCGGCGAAATCTCGTTTACATGTGCTATATTAATAATTTCATCTGAGGGTGCTTTCACTTTTGTTTGAGGGTGCTTAGCACCCTCAAGCACCCCCGTGGGACCGGGCCTGACTCCACCCACTGGCAATATTTGAAAAATGCTGAAAAAGTGGGCAGACCCAGAGACTATTTATATAGAGACATGCCACTTACTCAATCCTCAATACAACTATATAGGGAAAACCCGTAACGCCAAAGATGGCGGTTGTATGCACATGCCCCGCCCCTCCCACTGGAAAGCCAATCGTCTGCTTTTAACAGTCAAGCCAGGAAACATTTAAGCCTATCGTCTGGTTCCACTGACGCATGCGCACAGTTGAGGTTTGCGACAGTGGAAAATACGTTACTGTTTGAAAAGGCGGCAGATTTTATATGCAGTGTATGTGTGCGCTGTGTAAATATCAGACATCCCAAGTGCCTACCGCATATTGATAGCGGCTCCCTGATGCCCGCAAATTAGTTCAAATCTCCCAGAATCTAGAGCGAGCGAGCGAGAGCTCACACATACTGTGTTTCAAACCGTGCCGCGCGCGCACGTCAGAGAGGGGGAGAACCATTGCGCATGCGTAGTAAAGTATAACCTGTGGGGGAAAAGGCGTTTTAAACCTTATTTTGAGGCAAAGTCATCAAACTTTTTCAAGCGATTTTTATCATATTTTACTGCTGTTTCTATACATGCAGTTTTTATGTCCCGGTGACCAGTGAAAATGCAGTTCTGACTCTCTGCCCATTCATTTAGATAGGAACCTGGTCTTGTTAGTCCGAAATAGCTGCACCTGAGACCCGCAGTGACGGATTGATTGACAGCTGCTGTCAGACTCGCTAAAATGGAGAGCGACTGGAGGGACGCAAGTAGCTTTGCAACAGAGCGGTCATTTGAAGTCGAGGAATTTTTCTCCCCCAACTTCACCTGATTTTCCAGCCTTTTAAGAGGACCAAATCTGAGGTGTGGTCATATTTTGGCTTTTACAAAAGTCCTGAGGGAAACTTAATCGAGGATAGTCACCCTGTCTGCAGAACATGCACAAAAAAGTCGCTGCAATACACTTCAAAAAGTTGTTTTGAGATTTTATCTCACTCACTTGAAATAAACGTGAAGCTTCCGCGAAGAAAAGTTGGCATTAATGTTTTAAATCTTACCTGTTTATAAATCCATTTTGTACAGCGTACAAAACAATCATCCAGACAAGATGATAAAAACAATATTATCAAAGTCTGTAAACAATAAATAAACTCTGATTTCATTTTCAATACAATCAAACACGGAGATGCCAGACGGCAAGTTGTATTTGAATGAAACGAGAGAGCGCGTCCGTTGTGATACATGGTTCCCTATCAAGGCTACGGAACTCGACATTACGGATGTCGTATATGGGAACTCCTCTCATCCTTCACTTCCGCCGAAATCTTATAGGCTAACGCCAGCAGAGCTGGCCAATTGACGCAAATATGCAAATACTGAACTTCGTAGCAGTATAAAGCAAGTGCAGCGTCAATTCCCTTCAGAATCTCTCTCTTCACGCTTAAATCGTGTGCTAGAAAGCTGATACTACAACTTGAATTACTTCGCCGTCGTTGAAGTTGCGCCGAGATACTTGCACTGTCTCCTGCATCCGATGGCAACTAACTGCAACTTGTGCGCGGGCCACATCTTGCCCCCCGACACGCACCTGTTCTGCGTCGCGTGTTTGGGGCTGGCCCATGCCGAGTCAGCCCTCACGGACGGAGGGTCCTGCGACCACTGCGCGGACATGTCTCTTCGAGCTCTCAAAGCCAGGAGGGATGAGGCTCGCGCAGCAGCGGGGATTGGGCCCACCGCCGCCACTGAGCCGCTGGTAGCCCCCCCCAACCGCGGAGTCGAGGTTCGTCCCCCGGTGAGCTTTCCCGACCCCACCTTTCAGCCCCCTCGCGAGGTCGCTGACTTCGTTTCCTTCGGGGCGAGTGAGGAAGACGACTCCATGTCTCTGTCTGCCTCCGAGAACGACTGGGGTGCGGAGCAGGCCGCATCACGGACGGCCGCGGAGCAAGAGACCCCGGCGGACCTGCAGGACGAGCTTTTCCGCATCCTCTCGAAAGCCGTCGAGGAACTGGACCTGTCGTGGAAGGCTCCCGACGAACCTTCAAAGAGCAAACTGGATACGTGGTTCCTCCAATCGAGCCGCCGTCAGGCCGCTTCGAAAAGAGGAACACCGTTTTTTCCTGACGTGCATGAGCACGTGGTGAAGTCGTGGGTGGCCCCGCAATCGGCGCGCACCCTCACTTCCACCCAAGCCATGTTTGCCCCCGTGGACGAGGCGGGGGACCACGGCTACCTCCGCATCCCCCCCGTCGAGGAGACCGTCGCCGCGCACCTCTGCCCGTCGGCTCCCGCCCTGGGCTCGGACCGCAGCCTGCCGTCCCGAGCCTGTAGATTTACGGCCCACCAAGCTAACAAGGCCTACGGTGCCGCGGGGGAGGCGGTTTCTGCGTTGCATGCCATGGCCGTTCTCCAAGTGCTGCAGGCTAAGCAACTCAAGTCTCTGGATGACGCCGCCTCTATCGACGCTGACGCCATCCGAGATCTCCGTTCGGCCACGGACCTCGCGCTCCTGGCCACGAAGCGTTCGGCCCAAGAAATTGGCCGTTCGATGGGGTTCCTGGTGGTCCTCCACAGACACCTGTGGCTCACCCTGTCGGACGTACAGGAGGCCGATAGGAAGACGCTGCTGAACGCACCGATCTCCCCTGCAGGCCTGTTCGGAGACGCCGTGGAGAAAGTCACTGAGCGTTACTCCGAGACGCAGAAGAAAGCGAAAGCCATGAGCCACGTGATTCCTCTGAGGGCGCCGCCGCCACCGCAGCAGCCGCAGCCTCGCTCTCGTTCGTCTTCCGCCTCGGGCCGCCAACCTCAGGCCGCGGCTAGAAGACAGGCAGCGCCCCGCCCGGGACCGGATGCCCGTAGAGGCCGTAGCGGCCAGTGGCATGGAGCGGGCGGCAAGAGGACGCAGAGGAGCCCGCGCAGAAAGCCCACCGCGTCCCCTGCGAGGCCTAAGCAGTCGTCCTGTCCGCTCGGGCAAGAGGAGAAGAGAGCGCCAGGTCGGCCCCGCGTCCAAGCGGCGCGCTCTAATGCACTTGGTCCCTCGGCGTTCTGCGAGCGACCCGTGCAGTTGTTTTGTGAATGTTGTTTCTTGTTCAGAAATAAAGCAGATCACTACTTCACAAACAGAGCTTTTTTCTCCTCTTGCACCACACACTGTGTTACCCGCCCTGCCTTCGAGCAGCGCAGAGTCACGGTCAATAAATATTCCCAGCCCTCACATAGCGGCGATGACCGCAGCGGCGATGACCGCAGGTTTAGATCAGCCCACGCTCAGTCGTTTTCAGGCAGCGTGGGAGGCTATTCCGGGCATTTCGCCGTGGGTGTTGAATATAATTCGGTGCGGATACACACTTCAGTTCAAACGCAGACCACCCTGCTTCCGCGGCGTAATTCAGTCATTAACTTTGCCCCAAAACGCTCACGTGCTGAGGCAAGAAGTGTGCAGCTTGCTCGAAAAGAAGGCTATAGAACCAGTTCCCCCGAAAGAGTGGGAGGACGGATTCTACAGCCGCTACTTCGTTGTACCGAAGAAAGGAGGGGGTCTCCGCCTCATTCTGGATCTGAGACCGGTCAACAGAGCGCTTCACAAGCGCGCCTTCAGGATGACTACTCTGAAGCAAATCCTGGCGCAAATTCGCCCCGGGGATTGGTTCGCTTCAGTGGATTTAAAGGACGCTTACTTTCATATCCAGATAGTAAAGCGTCACAGGCGATTCCTGAGGTTTGCGTTCGAAAATTCGGTGTACCAATATACGGTGCTCCCGTTTGGACTAGCCCTAGCCCCCCGAACATTTTCGAAATGCGTGGACGCGGCACTTTCACCCCTCAGATCGAGCGGGATGCGCGTCTTGAACTATCTGGACGACTGGCTGGTTCTCGCGCAGTCGAGAGAAACGCTGGTCAGCCATGTGGAAGCCCTCCTTCGACACCTGGGGAGGCTCGGTTTGAGGGTGAACGTCCAGAAAAGTGTGCTCACACCGAGCCAGACTACAATATTCCTGGGAGTGTGCTTGGATTCAGTGAGAATGAGAGCGCGCCTTTCCCCCGAGCGAGCGGAGACTCTGAGCTCCTCTCTCGGTCTCTTCAAACCTGGCAGACTCGTCCCACTGAAAGAGTTTCAAAGGCTACTGGGACGGATGGCAGCGGCTTCTTCGGTGTGTCACCTGGGGCTGCTGCATATGAGACCGCTGCAACACTGGCTGAAAGCGCGCGTCCGCCCGAGCGAGTGGTTTTCTGGCCACAAGCGCATTATGATCACCCGCGGATGCGCCCGCGCCCTGGACCCGTGGAGGAATCCAGATCTCTTCAGCTCAGGCGTCCCTATGGGCATAGTGACGCGGCGCGTGGAGGTCCTGACGGACGCTTCGTCCACCGGATGGGGAGCCGTCTGCTTGGGAAAGCCCGCCTCGGGTCGGTGGTTAGGGAAGCAGATGGAGTGGCACATAAATCGTTTGGAACTAGAAGCGGTCTCTCTAGCTCTAAAAGCCTTCCGGTCTCAGCTGAAGCATCAGCATGTGTTGATTCGGACCGACAACACTTCTGTGGTCTTGTACATAAATCGCCAAGGCGGGGTACATTCCAGAGCCCTTTTCAGGCAGGCGGAATCCCTTCTGCTGTGGGCGGACCGATTTTTCCTCTCGCTGAGAGCGGCGCACATCCCCGGCGTTCTGAATCGCGGGGCGGATATGCTCTCGAGAAGCGGGATTCCCCAAGCGGAGTGGAGGCTTCACCCCGGGACGGTTCAGCTGATATGGAATCGTTTCGGCAGAGCGGAGGTCGACCTCTTTGCGACGAGCGAGAATGCGCATTGTCAGATGTTCTTTTCGCTGTCTCGTTCCCCCCGGGAGGTAAACGCGCTGACCGCGCGATGGCCGAAAGTCCGCCTCTATGCTTTTCCTCCGGTGAAAATTTTGCCCATGGTGTTGTGCAAAATCAGGGAGGAGAAGGCGGCGGTCACTCTGGTAGCCCCGAACTGGCCGAATCAGCCCTGGTTCGCGGATCTGGTAGAGTTACTGGCAGGACAGCCATGGGAGATTCCGCTCAGGAAGGACCTTCTGTCTCAGGCGAGCGGAACGATCTGGCATCCCAACCCCGGGCTGTGGAACCTCCATGTGTGGCCGCTGCAGGGTCGCTGAGCGGGCGGGACACGCTGCACGCGCGTGTTTTGAATACCATCGCGGAGGCGCGAGCTCCGTCCACCAGGCGCCTGTATGCTTTGAAGTGGGGTGTGTTCTCGAAATGGTGTCAGAATGTCGGTATAGACCCAGCGAACTGCTCTGTGTCGGTTATTCTACGCTTCCTTCAGTACAGGATGGACGAAGGGAGCCTACCATCCACTCTGAAGGTATATGTGGCCGCTATTGCCGCGTTTCACCCCCCTGTTGACGGGCAGTCTATCGGTAGACATGCATCGGTGACACGGTTCCTCAAGGGAGCTAGGAGATTATGCCCTGCACGGCCGCCTTCGGTGCCGCCGTGGGATTTAACGTTGGTCTTGGACGCTTTGTCGCGACCGCCTTTCGAGCCCTTAGCTTCGATTGCCATTAAGGAGCTATCGGTTAAGACGGCACTGCTTCTCGCTCTCGCCTCGGCGAAGCGAGTTGGGGATTTACAGGCTTTCTCGGTAAGTGAAGATTGTATTCGCTTTGGACCGGGAAACTGCAATGTAATTCTCAGGCCGAGGCCGGGTTACGTTCCTAAGTCGCTCAATACCCCGTTCAGAGCGCAGATTGTTTCTCTGCCTGCCCTGTCCACGGAGCCATCAACCTCTCAGGATTCGGTTGCTCAGAGTACTATTTGCCCAGTCAGAGCGCTCAGGGAATACATTTCTCGCTCGGCAGCTTTTCGACAATCGGACCAGCTGTTTGTGTGCTTTGGTGGTTGCAACAAGGGACGGAGTGTCTCTAAACAGAGGCTTGCTCACTGGATTGTGGACGCTATTGTTTTGGCTTATGATTGCCTAGGGCAGGAATGCCCCCTTAACGTCAAGGCCCATTCGACTAGAGCGATTGCCTCCTCGTGGGCTTGGACTAAGGGTATGTCTATTCAGGATTTATGTCTTGCGGCTGGCTGGTCTTCTCAGAACACGTTTGCCAGGTTTTACAAGTTGGATTTGCCCTCCGTAGCGTCTCGAGTGCTTTCGGTGAGTTGATTGCACACACAGCACTGGATAGAGCTGCTCTGCGCTTTGCTTATGAGTTGTTCTGTGTGCTATTTGTGTATTTGTACTGTTGTCACCGCTATGCGTTGACCTTCTCTTACTGTGGTTATTGCCCTGTTTCTCGACAGTGCAAACTTCCCCCTATTTATACTGCTCGGGATATGCAAATTCTGGCAGTGTTTGTGAGCTTGTGATTGGTCCCCTCGGGCCAATCAGAGGTTAGAGGTTCGCTATTGGTCAATCTCGGCCTATCAGACGCTTGCATACTGGGGAGGGGCGGTTTTGGTATTGGGTCTGTTGTCAGTGGTTGTTTGCTGCCACGGCGGGATTCTATACAGTTCCCATATACGACATCCGTAATGTCGAGTTCCGTAGCCTTGATAGGGAACGTCTCCGGTTACTTTCGTAACCTCGGTTCCCTGAAAGGCAAGGAACGAGACATTACGCTCGCCGCCGTGTTCGCTATTGATTTAGCGTTTTTTGTTCGATTCTGAAGGGAATTGACGCTGCACTTGCTTTATACTGCTACGAAGTTCAGTATTTGCATATTTGCGTCAATTGGCCAGCACTGCTGGCGTTAGCCTATAAGATTTCAGCGGAAGTGAAGGATGAGAGGAGTTCCCATATACGACATCCGTAATGTCTCGTTCCTTGCCTTTCAGGGAACCGAGGTTACGAAAGTAACCGGAGACGATTTGCGCTGTGTTATAATGCGTTGCTATTGACGACGGTCAGAAGGAAATGCCACAGAATAGAATCTTGCCTTAAAAAGTGCATAGACCTGCTTGTTTTATTTGTTGTTTGTTGATTTTCAAATATAAAACTATCATGATCGTTTTTTAAGAATGGAGCTTCATAAATGCTGTTCATTGATTCGAGTACATTTTTTGCTCGTAATTCCAACTCCTCCTGACTGGCTACAGTAGTTTGACGGAACCAGATGCTTTTATACCAGGGGCTGCCAAGGGCGTGGTGAGCTCGCAGCAAGGGCGTGACAGAGTGACGTCAGAGAGTACCCTACGTCACAGAGTACCCCTTCTGCAGGAGCTTTCCATTTAACCTGAAGAGGGCAGCACTCAGACGTTTTTACACCATATATTTGAAAATTAAAACACTTTATACCCAAATGTCAAAAAATTTACTTGAATCAATGAACAGAATATAGGAAGCTCCATTCTTACAGATCATTAACTTAAAAAAGTTTATTTAGTGTTTAGCTACCCTTTAAATTGGATTCTTACTTTTAATTAAATGTTACACTGGTCAGGAGAAAGCAGCAACACAGTCGTGAAAGTTTTTTTTTTTCCACTTTATAATAGTTTTCCAACATGCAAGCTAGCTAGTTACAGTGTGTTATTTCGCTAACTTTTTAAATGTGCAAATAAAACTAACAAATAATACAAATGTACAAAATAATGTCAATGGGGAATGTTCTACACAATTTAAGCAGTAAGAAATCCATGTGCATGTGTATCGTCACATTGAGGCAGGCCATTTCGAAACCGTGCTTCCGTCTGAGTCTGTTTCGTCTGATGCCTTTTTGTCTGAGTCCAATTCCTTTATGTCTGATGCCTTTTAGCCTGAGGCTGTTTGGTCCAGTGCCTAATTGTACGAGACCTGACACCTGACTTTGTTTTTCTTGAGACCTAAAGCCTTTCGGTCTGAGATGCGATGCCTTTTTGTCCAATGACTGAAGCCTTTTAGTCTGAGGCATGACGCCTTTTCGTAATATGAGTGAGGTCTGAGGATGTCCAAAAATGTACACCGTAGCCTAGGCTACTGGTATTCAATCAGATAATATGATGGACTTGTCATTCACTCAATCCACCCGTTCCATTGCTGTTCGTCAAATGTTTGTGAAAATTGTGTCTCGGTTGTTGAATTTTTTTTTTTCTTTTGCTGAGTATAATATAACCATGTAACCACAAATGTATTATACACTTTGGCATTTTGGTGACAGCTTAATATAATATGTGATATATTTTTATGGGTTATTCAAGACTTACCTGGCTGGTTATTAATGAAGTTCTCAGTAATAAGACAACACTTTTTTTTAATGATTCTGGTCAGATGATTCAGAAAGCAGCTGTCACTGTAATTTTCTAGATCTGACCAGTCAAAGCAAAGCAGTATAATGGAGTGTTGGCGTATGTCGCCATCTACTGGACAGTGGTGTATACACAGATTGAAATAAACGGAACTACCCATCTGCAATGATGTTCCATACGGAACTGATAGTGTGGCTACACTGATGGGCAGAACGTTAAACGCTACTGATGTTGTTGTTGTTTTTGTTTTAAATACAGAACATTTAAAAGGACCAGTATAAAAAGAGTACATTAGGAGGTAGGCATGTCCGTAACATATTCTACTAAATTACTACAAATACAACCGAGATTATTTACATCTTTCCGTAGGCATAGTTGCACATTATTTCATTAGCGTTATTTGGCAGAATACAATTTATCTGTAATATATCAACAGCAGCTAGCACTAAAACTGTCTTCAGTACTGAAAGACAGAAATGTGGGGAGAAATCGAGCCATGTATCAAACCTAATGATGGTGAAAACGTGAAGAGCTGCGGCACAGACCCGAGATGGACACACTCTCCAGATCGGCAGGTGAGGAGAGAGACATCACATTCACACAAGTTACATGTGCTCCGCTCATTTGCGTCGACACAACACTTTTTCTGTCAAAATTGTCAAATTCAAGTGCAAATTTCAAGATATTTCATTGCAAGCAAATGTCTTCTCTTTTGTCTTATGCTTTGTTTGTTAGTAATCTAAGAATTTACTCCATTTTGACATTTTTAAATAATAGTTTATAAGAAATGAAGAAAATGTTATGGGTTATGATAAAAGTCTTGACACATAACTTTGGGACACCCACTAGAGATTTATATATTAAATCAAACTAAAGTCGGCATGAAATGGAAATTCATCTTTCTAAATGCATGTTTTTGATCTTATTGTGAATAATGTGCATGTTTCTTTTTCTTGACCTCGTTATGTTTAATCGAAATGTAATAATGACTTCTCCACTCCGACCCTTTCATACATACAACTGTAAAGTCACATTCAGATCTGTCTCCATCCAATTAACAACCTTTGGACAAAACCAAGACTGCATCCGAAATCACATACTTACCTACTATATAGTATGCATCTGAAATCGCATACTTCCCTTCTATATAGTAGGCGAAAAACAGTACGTGACAAGAGTAGTATGTCCGAATTCACAGTACTCATAAAAGTTTAGGCAAAAAGTACCCGGATGACCTACTATTTCTGTCGAGATTCTGCATACAATGGACTCGGGAGAGGATTTGTGAATGGCAGTGAAGCAACGCAACTGACGGTAGATCACATGATAATGACAGCATGGTGAATGTAGTACTTACATTCATACTATATAGAACATACATTTTTAGCAGTCAAAAAGAACGTACTTGTTCAAAATAAATACCTACTCATGAGAGTATGTGATTTCGGACATAGTCCAAGTCCCCATCCTCCATTTTTATCTTTTTTTGATCATCCGTTTTAAAAAGTGACAATGAAGACAAGATGCTAGCTTTTCTCACTCAAGTATTTTCATCAAGATGTGCCTATATACTATTATTGTATATTTGTATAATGACCCAAAATGATGCTAACCTCTTGAATCTCTGTGGACGCTCCTCTTTAGCAGAAGACAGCACTGTGGGGAGAAATCGAGCCATGCACGAAACCTAATACATCTGGCAACTGCAATGAACCTTCTCCTCAAGAAAGATGTCCTCCTGAGACAGATGTTAAGGAGGCCCAAAACACTACAAGCTATTCCCCAAATCTACAGGTGATGTCACCTGTGTTCAGCACTTGAACTATACATGCAATTTAATTCTATACATGATTCTAACCCTGTTGCTCCTGCTTGTTTTTCTCAGGATGAGCCATCCAGCTGTCTGAGCGCAATGATCGAGGCTATAGCAGCCAGTGGAAGTCCAGTGAAAAGCCAGCAGCTGGGGGAGCCAGACTTAACTCTGGAGGAGAAGAAGGGGGTTTTAATGGATCAGTACAAATCCAAGCCCTTAGTCTTTCTAGAGCGTTATCAGGCCCATCTAAAGCCAGAGCACATGGACGCTTTCTCACACCTGAGCAGTGACTGCAGGGCGCAGTATTACTGCAAGGAGATTCAGAGACGGGCATCTGGCACAGCAGACCGGACAAGGATCCGGAACCATCGATACGCAGCTCTTCGTGCTCTTCAGAAGGGTAAGTACAGGTTATTCGAAGTGTGTTCCTGAAGATTGCATAGGGTTACTGCCGTTAAGATTCGGCCAAATTCTAACGCAGCATAACTTGAACCCTTCATGGAGAAGGCAATCCCATAATGCACTGCAACAAGTAAAAATAGGCTACAAGATAGTAAATGATGCAAGATAAATGTTGATTAATTAATTTAAGTCATGATTCATTCAGCACTGAAAAGAATTGATAAATACAGTACACTACAGTTCAAAAGAGTCTGTAAGATTTTTTTATGTTTTTGAAAGAAGTCTCTTCTGCTCATCAAGGCTGCATTTATGTGATCAAAAATACAGCAAGTATTGTGGAGTAGTAATACAATTTAAAATCACTGTTTTCTATTTGAATATATTTTAAAATGTAATTTATTCCTGTGATGGCAAAACTGAGTTTTCAGCATCATTACTCCTGTAATGTTACATTATTATTATTTTTATTAGTTTATTAGTTTATTTATATTTAAAACAGTTTAATACTTTTGTGGATTCAGGATTGTTTGATGAATAGAAAGTTCAACAGAACAGCATTTATTTGAAATAGAATCTTTTGTAACATATGTCTTTAGTGTCAGTTGAAAAATGTAATGCATAATTTCCAAATAATAGTAGTAATATCTTTTTTTTTTTTTTTTTTTTTTTTAATTTTCGGCAAGAAAAAATCTATAAAATACCCCCTCTAGCACTTTGTGAACTTGCTGAAGAAATGCTTATGACAAGAATAGCATGCTTTTTTACTTAGAAGATACTTCTGTCTTCCTCAAAAACATTGTCTCGGCAGAGGGCCAGTACTTCAGCGAGGAGCAGATGCGTGTGCGAGATCCACTGCTGTACGAGCAGTACATCGGACAGTATCTCAGTGAAGAGGACATCCTGCAGCGCTCAGAGGAGGCCATGAGGAACGGCCCAGGGGGACTCGCTAACCTGCTTATTAACTCCTACCAGGAGAAACTCATCCAGAACCGCCTGGAGGAGGAGCAGGAGAGAGAGCAGTGTGCAGGGGAGGAGTCGGATGAGGAAGGTATGAGTCATAACTCCGATTCTATATAATCAGTTTGATGGATGATTGTGTGTGATCTGGCATTTGTGGTTTATGAGGACACAAATGTGTTTAATGAATGACATGGTTATTACTACGTAAAGGTGGTTTATTAGGACACTTCCTGTGTCGTCGTAAAACAAATGGCTTAAAAAGTTTTTTTTTTTATTACATTCAAAAAGTGCAAAGTTTAGTGTGATGGGTAGGGTTTAGGGATAGAGTTAGTGTAGGGGGATAGAATATACAGTTTGTACAGTATAAAAACCATTACGCCTATAGAGAGTTTGCGTAAACCACATATGCCAGTTTGTGTGTGTGTTTTAGAATGTGAGGAGCCCAGACCGGCGGAGTGGGAGCCAAATGCAGAAGAGAAAGCCATGTTGAGGGAGGAGTTCCTGAGTCAAATGCATCAGCGCTTCTTGGATGGAAAAGATGACTTCAACTACAGGTTAAATCAGAGGACTTACTCATTCTCCAGTTTTACTATTAATAAATATTGCTTTGGCACAATGTCTTTCTCTTCAAATTAGTTGTTAAAGGGTTAGTTCACCCAAAAATGAGCCCATGATTTACTCAACTTGAAGTCATCCTAGGTGTATATGACATTCTTCTTTTAGAAGAATGCAATCCCGAGTCATATTAAAAAATGTCCTGTTCTTCCAAGCTTTATAATGGCTGTGAATGGCTGTTTCTGTTTGAAGTTCATAAAAGTACATCCATCCATGATAAAAGTAATCCACGTGGCTCTGGGGGGGCTAATGAAGTCCTTCTGAAGTGAAGCGATGCGTTCGTGCAAGAAAAATATTTATATTTAAAACTTTATGAAGTAAAATAACTAGCTTCCAGCCAAACGAACATACGGATTTGGCTTAAGTCTAAGTGCAACTTATGCGAGTAATGCAACGTACTTTATTAAAAAACACCTTTATTTATTAGTAATGTGTTAATTGCTCATATTTTAGCTCTTATATAATCTTATATCTTAAATAACATTGATATTTTCATTGCAGTGAAGTGGATGGGAATCCAGATTTTGATAACCTGGATATCGTAAGCCATGATGCAGAGGAGCGCTACTTTGATGATGATGATCAGGTAGAAGAGGAGGAGGAGGAGGAGGAGGAGGAAAAAGAAGAGGAGGATGATATGATGCAATAGCCCTTCATGTTCAGAATGATTTTCTTATTTCTCCTGTTTGATAATTTTGTTTGTGTAGGTTAAATGTGATTATCAACACTTTATTGTCTTTAATAAAAGAGTACTATTTTTCAAGGTGTTGTTGGTCACATTTGAGGAATTCTTTTTGTTAAAAAAAAAAGTTTACCTTTTTGTTAAAAAAAAACTTGCCAGCCACCGCCAGTATTTGATCATTTTCACCAAAATATCATGGCCCCTAGAATATTTTGTTGAATGAATATCTGTACATGCTATATATCAAAAGAAATAACAGACCCTCCGTTTTATTTTAGTGTCATACATTCTTTTTTTAATCAACACTTGAATATGGATAAGTTTCATTAAAGGGGACATATGAAAATCTGACTTTTTCCCTGTTCAAGTGATATAATTAGGTCCCTGGTGCATCTACCAACCCCCCAAAAATGAAATGACAACCCAGTAACTTTGTTTTGGTGAGCCTTTCTCTGCAAGCATGTCAAAAAATTAGCCGATCAGATTTTGCTCCCCTTCTGCATAGGAAGGGGATCTTATATTACCGCCCAACACTGATTCATCTCATCGACCTGTGCATGTCATGCAATGTATACACTAACAATTCAGAAACATCCAGGTGCAGTCTAAAAGTTCCAACCTCTTCCTGAGTCTCTCCATAAGGCTTCACTCCGCTACTTGTGGTAATTTCTGAGATTTTGGGATGTGAAATTGTTATTGCTGGAGTACCCGAAGGCGAAGTTCGTGTAAAGGATCGACCCGTCTTTTGAACTTGGGCGGGAAGCAGCAGCTCATTTGCATTTAAAGGTGCAGTGTGGTTTTTAGAAGCATCTAGTGGTGAGGTTATGAATTGCAACCAGCAGAAGTTAAAGTGGGCGACAGGAGAATATGTTGTCGTCTAGAGTGGCCAGTTAAGCAATGAGGTTTCTTTACAAAGATAAATTAAGAAATTATGTTCATTTAATTACTCAGTAAAACATACTCAGTAAAACAATGTTATTGTGAATATTATTGATGCTTGTTTATCATTGTGTCTTTTATTCACTGACTTTAGCTAGCTTTGTACGAAGAACATAGTGACGAGCGCGCTCTATGGTAGTGTGTCCGTTTAAGGCTAAACGGCCTGTAGAAAAATGTCGGCACAAAATGGCCATTTCAATATAAGAGGACCCGCGGTGTATGTTGATAGAAACAGCTCGCTCTAAGGTAATAAAAACATAATGGTTAAAGTTCTTTATACACCACTGAAAACATAGTTTTGTATATGACATTGCATTTCTGTCAACAGATCCTCCTAAATATTACACAATGCACCTTTAAAGGGACACATTTTTGCCCACACCCAAAAATAGGCATATACATATACATGGTGTACCCAGAATGTGTATTACATATTGTGAAAAGAGGCATAATGTCACATTTATAAAAAATAAAACATTGTGAAAAAAGATGAGAAAAAAAACAGTTTTGTACATCCAGATCGGATTCAGAATGATGATCAAAATATAGATCGAGTAGATCGAGTCCAATCAAAACCCCTAATGCTTGCAGAGTCCTATAGCTCGTCCCGGGTCGACATTCAATTCAGTAACATTACATAGACAGTTTTGATTTATATTCTTTTTAATGTTGATGATCGTGTTATTTTACATCACTTGTTTCTGCATCTTTTGCATGCATGTTCATCAGGAGATTCAGTAATTTTTCAGAAGATGTGTAATAGCGCCCCCTACCGTATTATAACAGTGAAAACACGGAAAGACAGAAAATTCTGTCAATGGCGGGGAAAGAGTTACATGTATAAGATCAATAACCTAATAAATGGCATTTGATTTTATTGCTAATTTGAGTACAGACAACACAGACAATTCAACAAAATATGGAGTAAATACTTTATTAACATTCAAGATTTCATTAGCATTGCAATATCTCAAATTAAAATTCTACACAAGAAAAATAAAAATTAAATACATGTTCACAGGATAGGTGCTGGATGGAAAGTAAAGGTTATGTAAGGCAAAAATATACAAACAAAAATTAATGACCTACAATTAGTGAGGGGCCCTTGGACATGTAACGAACAAAACAAAAACCTGGGAATATGCATGGAGAAATGTAATGATGCGTCAATACCAAGCTAATTGTTTATGTGCAGTTTTACAATGTAACTAGAGCCTTTCACTTTTAAAGTCATACTTCTAAAAAAGCACACTGACTAACATCTGTATTGTCTGATCGGAGCATCCAAATGTGTCTGTGCAACACTTGTCCTTTTGATTCTTTCCCTTTATTAGCTACACTACCACCTATAGAAATCATTTCTACACAGCCGTCTATAATTGCCCCACAAAATGCAGTGTTAGAAATGCCTAATTACTTAAATGCCAGTGAAATATCTATAAAATAACAACCCTTATAAGCCATAAAAAAATTATTCTAAAGAATACTGTGTGAATAGAAAAAGTCATTAGCTCCGTCATAATGTGTTAATACTGTGGCAAAAACAAACGAGTAGAAGAGGAGAATACTGAAAGGTTACATACACACCATGTTCCTTCAAATTACACACTTCACAGTTAACTGCCAGAATTACTTACAATGGCAAGTGGTTAAGGGACATTTAAAAAAAAAAAAAAAAAACTGAATGAAATGAAAATATCTCTATCGAACCCACAGGGTCCATAACTTGAACTTTTCAATAGATTTGTGGTCAGAAACCATCACAGTATCATATGTATATATATAGAGATAAAAAGGCTGTGGGGGGGGGGGGGGGTAAATGCTTCATACAGACTACATACACCGTTCTCCTTAGTAAATGAGCAGGGCACTTAATATGTTTCAGCTTCTAATTAGGTTTTGCCATTTAATGGTTATTTTCTGTTGTGCCACGATAAACATATAACCTACGTGGAGCGGTTGTTTGCCCTAAAGTACCATTAAGATTCATGAACTTTACTGTAGCAGCCATGTATTTTAGGAAATCAACTGATAAGGCAAAATATAAACTTCTGAATACAAGTATTTCGATTTGATTTAGCTTAAGCAAATGAATGGCACACAGTGAGAAGAGAGGTGACGTGAGAAAAGAGGAATGTTGAGAGACAAACGAAGAAGAAAAACTTCATGGGGTCAGTGCAAGCAGCCCCCCTACCATCGTACGGACATTGTGCAACACATCTTGGCCGTTTTATCGCCCGATCCCTTTAAAAGTCACCTCTCAAATGTACCATTTTATGGCCCCTCAAAGGAACCAATGGTTGTGGGGAGAGAAAAAAAAGGAGAGGAAAACCAGAGGAAAGTTGAAGGAGAACAGGATAATAGAATGAATCATTCAGTCTTTTGGCACAGGGGGAAAAAAGTGCAAAATTCCCACTGTAAAACCTTGATGAACAATGTTTGGTGCAACTTCCGGAGTCACAAACCGCTCTGTCAAGATCCAATTTGAAGTAATGAGTTTTCATCCATAACTGCTCCTGAAAAGAAATATCTTCATCAAGGCTTAAATACGGATGCAATTATGTATGATCACAGGCACTCCTCCAAACACACCGATCTTACAATCACTCAAACCATTCTGCACTGCCAAACGTGTCCACAAGGAGGCAAAGAGGTACACTAAAACAAATGTAAAACGGCTATGGCTAAATAAAAGCGCTGGAAACAGTGGTCTGTTCTTAATTTTCTGTACATTTACAGTTCAGATAATAATGCCTAAGGCTTAAATGAGTAGGATGAGAGAGGCAGATGCCCCACTGAGAGCCAGCTTGGTGGAATTTGGACTGCAGGAATCACAAGAGTGCATGAGAAGCTCTGCGTACACATGTACTAACTAGACAAGGAGAGGGATTAATATGGAAGTAAAATAGTGTGTGTGTCTGTGTCTGTGTTATATACACTGTATATAAAATTAATGCATTTTCATTTTAAGTGCATGATTTTGTTCAGAATATCTCCGATATTCATTCATTTAGATAGACAGAACCATTTTTTTATACAAATGAACTTAGACACTATATAAAATTATGAACAAAATCATGCACTTAAAATGAAAATGCACAAGGACTGATTCACCATCTAAACAATCAGATTCACTTGGCTATTTCCCAACACTAGATATTATTTCTGTTTTTAACCAAACAATGATTCATATCAGACTTCATAAAAGACAGCAAAAAATGTTGCTCTTAGCAAGCGAACAAAAAGATACACAGATTTTATGCTATACGCCTAAAACCCCAAGATTATGGAAAAAATATTTAAAACGGATACATAAGCACCTATTTTACTGGGATTTGTGTCTGTATGTTTTTGTATAATGCATTTTTCCCTGACATGTTTCCTTTGTTGATGTTTACTGTATAACCTATTTTGTTGGGTTTTCTCCTTTTAATGATATGTGTTTTTGTATTTTCTTGTAACTGTTCTTGAAAAAAAAAGTGTATTATTAATACAAAAACATGTTTGCTATACTGCTACTGTACTTGTTTTCTAACTCATGTAGCTTTTAAACAAGCCATGTTTTTCAGCAAGTGAACTATTGTCACTCAACTAAAAAAAAAATGCAGTGATGTTAGAAGTACATTTTGTTCCTCACCTTCATGAAATACACGAACACCACTTTTTAGCAAACTAAAGTCTAGCACAGATCTGCAAAATAAATAACTGCCAGGGTCAGCGGGGTGCATGTCCTCAGTCAGACACACCTCCTTTCTGCATCCAATTACAAATCTCCTGTCTACTCTTCACAGACCACAGCGCTCCGCAGGCCTGCTTAAGTGCTAAACCTTCCTCACCTCCAGCTGTCTGCCGGCTCGCCTCAGTTGATGAGAATTCCAGGAGGCCTCCCATCCTCCTCTGTCATGTTCCTAAAGTTATTCTCAGCTTCATCCACAGTCCTAAAGAAACAAAACATTGAGGGGAACCCAAAATACACTTAACTCTAATAGACCAGAACAGATAAATAAAAGGCGCTCACATTAAGAAGTCTTTGACGTCCTCAACAGTGAGATCGCCAGTGGTGTCCAGAGTGATGTCGGCACTGCTGTTGGGAGAATCCAGGACGGGCGATGACAAATCACTCCTCATTTCCTCCAACAGACCTGAGAGAAAGACTGCTTGGGCTGAAAAACCATAAAATAAGATAATATGCAGTGAAATCATTGTATTTCATGAAATACATGTTCTTGACAGTGCGATTTGTATTGTCACAAAAGGGGTGAGATCATAGTTTAAGAAAAATTAACTGCTGTAAAAGTACATAAATTAGACCTCAGTAATAAAAGTTCTAATTTAATTAAATTCTGGTAATTTCAGCTAGTTGAGTGAAGAATGACATATATATTTTCCATTTGTCAAGACTTGAGTGCAGACTCATTACCTTCAGTTTCAACAGACTTGCTCTCTGCTTGTGTCTTGTGTCTTCCATTAGCCTGTGGTGGGAGCGTCGTGCTGGAACTGCTAAAAAAAAAAAAGGATTGAAATGTGCTGAAAATGCAGAAGTACTATTTTCTGAATATCAGGGACATGACTGATCCACCAAAAATGACCCGTCTGTAACAACTGTTCAAAGGTTTGGGGTCGGTAAGAGTTTTTCACGTTTTTAAAAGAAGTATTTTATGCTCACCAAAAATACAGTAAAAACAGCAGTAATACTGTCAAATATTATTACAATTTAAAATAATTTGAATCTATTTTAAAATGTGATTCATTCCTGTGATGTCAAAGCTGAATTCTCAGCATCATTACTCATCTTAGGTAAGTGTCACGTGATCCTTCAAAATGCATTCTAATATGCTGCTTTGCTGCTCAAGAAACATTTATTATTATCAATGTTGAAAACTGTTCACAAAATATTCAATGCCAAACCGTGATACATTTCACCTGCAGGATGTTTTGTGTAATCACTTGAGTAGCCATTCCAACAGTAAAATCTCACTGATCCAAAATAACAATTGCATTTTGTACATCAAATATTTTATAATTGGCTGTGACTGATGCCCAGGAGTATAATTTAATATTGATTCAGTGTGTATAGAGGTCTAAGTTTGGATGAATATTTTGGTGGGGCTGTGGCTGTTTAAACTGTAATTAGTGAAATGTTCCTCACCTGTGTGCAGAGAGATCGTGAGGTCGCTCCACATCCATTCGGCACAGTGGCTCTGTGATCACACGAGCTGACAGCGAGAAGCGCTCGTACTCCGAGGGCGAAATCAGGTAAAACCCTGATCAAGTCGAAGGCAATTTAATTGAACTTCATTCCAGTGGAAAGGCTCCGAGCTAGAAATGATTACAGGCTGTTTGAGAATGAACTACTAACCTTGTCCAGTCTTCGTGAACACACAGGAAGCAATGCCACTGATGTCTTCTTTGCGAATGCAGTCGTAGCGGACTTGCGGTCTCAGTGCTGGCACACTGAACACGTGGAGGTCACCCAGATTGGTAAGGCACACTAAAGCGTTCTCAGAGTACTCTTCAGAGCTCACGCTGGTGAAGTTCGACAGCGCCACCTTCCGTACTCGACAGCCCTCATGGGCGGTCAACTTGAACTTGGTTTTTGCGCTTACTTTAGGCAGTGTGAAAATCTACACAAAGCAGAAAATTATTCACTTCCAATTTAGCTTTTTACGATCTAGTTAATGGTAGATTTAGTTGTAAATATCCCAACCTTAAACTGCTCTTCAGAAGCAATAAGAACTGAGTGGCTGCTCTGCATGTCTGGAGCTTTGGCCAGATCTCTGGAGACTTCATACGGCTCTGGCAGAGGGGTTCCTCGACCATCCAGCACAGCGATGGACACCACTGGAGCTCTGTGCATGAGCTGGATCTCTTTCCCCAGCAGGGCCTCCACACTCTGCTCAGAGAACTTCTCCTGCGAGGGTACGTCCAGAGCGTATGCGTACACCGAGCCAGAGTTTGTGCCGGCCCACATTGTAGGGCCATGATGCGTTCCTGAGAAATGAAGGAAAAATAATGGTGGCCTATAGCATGACATAATGAACAGATTATTTTCCATATCAATACATGATTGTCTTAAGAGCCTGGAGTCTTATTTACAAAACGCAAGCATGATTTGATCTTAGTTTAAAAAAAAACAAATAAGGTTAAGGCTGACATGAAAGTGTTATTTGCAGGATTGTAACTACCATAGGTAAAGGCCCTGTCCCAAATAGCACACTTCATATGCACTTTCGGTCTTGTGGACTTACAATGACTGCCATGTGAACGTGTCCGTTAAATCCGAGACAGAGGGGTGTCCCATTTGTCGTTTTAGGTTTCAGAAGGGTGCTCGCAAGCGCCCCCTTTGCGGTCGATATGCGCCCTTTTGCAGAGCCCACATTGATGCGAGCTCTGCAGCAGACTTCTTCCCAGCAGTCAAAGCGGTGTTACATCACATAAGTGCTCGTAGGACCGCAAGAGTTTAGGGTGGCATTTGGGACAGGGCCACTGTCGCTTTTTGCATGCTTAGTTGGGGACATTTAATATTCAACAATATAATTGATCTGCCTGCATTAACAATCATATGTGAACTGAACTTACTTAAGCTGGACTATGACACTATTTTCTTCTAGATCTGCTGTACAGCAAAAACAAACTCTGTTGTATTAATTTCCTGTTATCACTGTAAAGTTGCTTTGAAACAATCTGTATTGTAAAAAGCGCTATATAAATAAAGGTGACTTGACAGGGCCATAAAGGGGTATATGCTCAAGTGTTTAACTGGTATGGGATTAATATACACATGCCTACATATTATTTCACACAGGACAGAGTAAACTAACTAACTAACTAACTAACTAACTTTCCTTCTCTCTACACTCAGAGTTCTAGATTAGCAAAATAGCTTATACTGGTCTGATATTTTGGCTTAAACTGGTACAATAACAGAGGGATAAAACAGCCGTGTATATCAAATGTTAATTAAATTCACTTTAAATGTAATTACAATGCACCAACATGCATGTACAGAAGTAATTTGTATCAAGTGGTAAAATACACTACAGTAGTAGTTGTACTAACTTAAAAAAAAAAGGCACATTTTAGTCATGTCACAGTGTGCCCTTTTTCTCACAATTCTCACCATCTCTGAGGAATGTGTCAGCGAAGCAGAGGCAGCGCACCACTCCAGACAGCGAGTCGTCTGCAGAGCGGGGCTCAATCCGTCTCTGCACCGGCGTCACCTCAGCATCATGCTCCACCAATTGAGCGTTAGCCTCCCGCACCTGATGAATACAAGATCATCATCTTCTAATAATCTAATAATCAACAGGTGAGCAGACTCAATGGCCTCATTCCATGTATCACAAAAACCTGTGAGATTGTGAAGCACGTATGGGAGATTTCCAGACACTCACTTTACCAGCGGGACTATTAACCACGGCACGTTTCTTTCCTGAGACTCTGCTCTTCCGGATTCGTCTGAAGGACTGGCGCAGGGATTTCTTCAAAGACTTGACACGAGACAGCGGGCCCTCCATAGCCAGAGAGTCATTGGGGTGTAGGGTGCACCTATGGAGAGAACCTTCCTTTGAAGCAAACTCCATTCATACAAAAGTCAGATCTTTATTAATATCCTATGAGGTTATTCTGCTGTAACGGCTGAAGGAAATGTTCATTCAGATTAGGGTTTAATTGCATACCTATAACAATCCAATGCATTCATTGGGTAATTCAATGGATAATCAATTACCGTTACTATACCAATTAAAAATAAAAAAAAAGTTATAAAATTATAAAAATGTATAAAGTATTAATATTATTTATATTAAATACAATTATTATTATGAATAATTTTATATTAAATAAAATAAAAAAATGTATCTAATAATATCATAAAGTATCACTATTGTTGTTATTATTATTATTATATACTATTACTACCACATTCTTGTGACAGATGCTTAATATGCGAGAATTTTATATGATAGAAATCCATTGTATGTGAATCCAGTTAAATTGTTATTTTTCGGGATCATCTATTTTATTGAGTTCGTGTTCTGGAATATTTGTAGAATTTGTTTGGAAATGCGGTTTCTGATGAGACATGCTCATCAAGATAATTCATTTTATGACCCAGCTTAATTTGAAGATGGGCTTGTACATGACAAATTTCACATATTTTAATTATTAATTTAGTAAATGTTTCTACCTATATGTCTCCACCATTAAAGCGATAGTTCCCCCAAAATTGAAAATTCTGTCAATGTTTATGTGACTAAAAGCCTAAATTCAATCTGTTCATCATATAAAGCGATCAAGTCTCTTCAGAAACGTTGTACTAAACCGCTCAAGTGTCAAAGTGCTAATAGTGTTGCTGTCAATGAAGGGACAGGAATCTCTCAGATTTCGTCAAAAAGATCTTCATTTGTGTTTCGAAGATGAGCGAAAGTCTTACAGGTTTGGAACGACATGAGGGCGAGTAATTAATGACAGAACTTACATTTTTGGGTGAACTTTCCCTTTAAGGTATTATTACTAAGTTACCAGGGGCAGTATCTACCAACTCAAATTCTGCTATTGAGCCAACCCCAACTCAGAACACTTCAATATCTTCATAGTGCTTCAACCTGAAAGATTGATGTCATTTGCTGATTATAAATGCTCCTAAACGAGCATTTGGCCAAGTAATACAGCAGCCTTGGACATGGCCCCATGAGTTACCTCGCCAGCACCGGACTCCGCCGATGGTAGTCAAAGAGGCCAAAGCCATGACTGGTGCCAAAGGCAATGAGGTTCCACTCTGCGTGCAGGGTTACCGCAGTAACGGCCGCAGGCGGCATGCACTGCACCAGGACAACCGGCTGGAATCCAGGAGCAAACACTACCGGGCCCATCTTAGGAGGCAGCCGGTCATGACCCTTCCACGTAAAACCCTCTCGGTCCTGGAGCAGGTCCACCGTGGCCACATCAATCATGTGGTCTGACTTCTCATCGCTTAGAACCATAACTATAACCTGTGAACAGAGCTTAGGTTATAACATTACTATCATTCTAGGCAACATTTTTATGGCCCGTTCACACCAGTAACTATAAAGATAACTATAGCTATAACTACATTAGCATTCACGCTAGTGGATGACATCATTCTGTTTATGCTAATTGTGCTGCAGGTTTGTCGTCTGCCACTTTAAATGCTCCAGCTCTTTAAGGCAGGATGGATTCTGATTGGATGTCAATGTTTTTATTGTTCGTCAGCTGGAAAAAACCTTTCTGAAAGATTAATCCAACAATATTATTTCTCTGTGCAGTTATCGTTACAGTTGTGACGTAGATTCTGCCATTCTTTTATATTTAAAATGTTTTTCAGAACTAAATCTTTATTGTTATTGTTATCGTCCTAGGCATGAATGGCCTTTAGGCAATATTCAAATGGCACTGGTTTTGGAGGTGGGATGAACTCATGTTTCACAGACGATTTTGGGTGGACAGTCAAGATGTTATGAGGTTTCATTAAGTGTAGAATACTGCCTATGTGGATATATTTGCATTAAATCGTTAAAAACTAGGGATCCTACTTGTCCGGCAGTTCCAGCCACCACCAGTTTTCCACTGTATTTACAGAGGCTGATCTTCTGGATTCCTAGTCTAGGATCATCACTGTATGGGTCAAAACAGCCCACCTGGAAATAAATGAAAAGCAAACATAGATTATTATTCTCCATTGATTTCTAAATGCAGCAATATCCTATTTATGAGGAATGTATAGTGTAAAAACACACATGAACCAATTAAGTCTAGTAAAGCCCAAAGTATACTTCGGTTTTTGTATGTACACGAGCGGCCGCGTACATCGTGCGCGATGCAAATTTCATCACTAAAACAGTACGCCTACCACCCGCTTTTGTAACCACTCATGCTTTAAGTGCGTTTAAGTCATGTCGAAAAGATCGTATTTAAAGTCATAAATATGAGTTGGAAGCACCCAACTTTACAAATTGGGGGCATGTTAGAGAGAAAAATGTGGATATACCACAATATTTACAGGCATTTAGCATTGACATTCCCAGGCTTTTTCATTTACAACAAAATAAGCTAATTCCATGCACAACAATATCATTGTAATTATAAAGTTTACAGTGGATTAGTAAATTAATTAAAAACATTAAAAAGCAAAACACACCTGATGAACATTCTTTGTTCTTCATTTTCTGGGAGTACAAAAACCTTTCTGTTTTTTGTGTTAATTAAGAGAAGGTACACCACCATCTTGCTCTACAAAAGTGACTTGAACGCACCTGACGGCGTAAGCAACTTCAACTCGTAAAATACAAACTACCCAGGAGCACTTGAACGCACCATTTTTACACGCAAGTCGAACATGCGCATTGAATTTGTTTTGCACTTATCAGTTGTTCTACAAGGTGGCAACACTGGGCCGGCCGTTGTTTCTACTGAGCATACTCTAGTGTACGTGTAAAAAAAAAAAGAAAAGAAAAATAGGCTACTTTAGCATGTAGAAGATATTTTGTTTGTTTTTGTGACAGTTAGGATAAAAGAAGGGGGGGGGGGCATCAAAAACCATCCATACAGCCTTAAAGAAAAAGAATCAGCCATAAAGCTTGACCACATGTTATTAACATTATGTAATGCAATCGGTAACAATATAAGACTGTATTTCCTTCCCCTCTAGACACATTGACCCTCAACCGTGTCTGCTCCCGCCCAAACTGATGCCGACAAAGTCAAGAACAAAGAAAAGAGGAATGTGCATGTTATGAGGAGAAAAAAAAAATAAAAAAAAAATAAAACAAAAAGCAATGCAGCAGTGCCATCCAGAGCAACAATGTGCTTCATTTTCAGCAGACGCTAGCAAAGCATTTCAGTCGTCAGGCAGACAGTCTGCTTTTAATTAAGGTGCAAACGGAATCAACTCCAGTGTGAATCCCATATGCTTAAGTGGGCCACATGCCAGACTGCAGTCTGCATTTTATGGAGAAGCTGAAGAAGAGGAAAAGGTGGATTAGGAAAACAAAAAGAGAAGTGAGAGGTCAAGAAACTTGCAGAGCAGAAGCTGCCCTTGTGAAAGAAAACAGAGTAAAATAAAATAAGATAACATATATCCTAGTGTTCAGATGATGTAATGTGATTTTTTTTAAATTCACTTTAAAAAAACACAGCTCATAACTCCCAAATAATTCCTGACCTTTCTGAAAGGAGGCCATTCCTCCTCCCCAGCATGTGTCAAGCTGTCGTTGTGGTCGCAGTCCGTCTGAAAGATGTTCGCTGTGCTCAGTTTGTACAGAGGTTTGAGCGACACCCCCGATGCATCCCAGAAGCGCACTGTACCGTCCTCATGACTAAAAAACAAACAAGCCACACATCATCCTGACAACTGATCCAAATAAGTTAATGCATTTCATTAAAGCCTGTAGGACGTTTTATCAAAACCTTTAAGAGCAGCTGTTCAAATAACTTGATTTTGATTTGTAATATGTAAAGGAAACTAAAATAAAATAAATAAATAAATACAAATAAAACAAACTCACCCAGTTAACAGTAGTTCTTTTTGCTTCGGATCAGGTGCTAAGTTTTTCCCTCCACATATTGGCCAATTCTGTTTAAAATACAGAGGGAAAAAACACTTCAGCAATTCTAACACTTCAATGAAAAAACATCTGGCAAACTTTAAATTCTGTAATGAAATACATTAAATAAAAACTTTGATGCTGGTTTATGTTTTACTGGAGGTTGTTAAATAAAATCCATTTCAGAAAGTCAAACTCACTTGCTCCTAAGCTATTAAATCTAAAAATACAGTATGAGCTTGCTGTATTAAATTAATTCATTTATATAACAGTAACAAAACCGAAGGGAGGTGTTGGTTTAATAATGTTAACGTTATACACATAACAGATGTTATATGAAATGCAGCAGTTTTCTACTGAATTGGAAAAAACATTGACATAGTTGGATTTCCTCCATTTACATCTTGTTGTTCAAACGGCAACACATAATTTGCAACATTCTACACATTATCAAGAATTTGGCTTTATATTATTTGCCTATTATACAGTATTTTGAAAGAATCTGAAACAAATTCATATAAATTTTTTGAATACATCTCAATAATACTTTAAGCTACCAATATGAGTTATACTGGCTCCAACATTTTAAAACTATTCCACCAAATTTCATTTCAAACCAACACAGAACATGTATAAAAAAATAAAAAATACAAAAAAAAACCCCGCAAGTTTTGGGTCTTTGTGTGGAGTCCATTCACCCACCTCATAGTTCTGCAAAGGACACTGCTGTTGGCCAGCACTGATCACCCTCTCCCAAAACTTGGGAGGCACATTTGAGATGTGACATGAAAAGGTGATGGCGGAGGAGTGCAGAGGAGCCAGATAGGGAGCAGGGACAGTGGGCCAGCCAGCCATCTGAAGATCAATCACTACCAGCTCCTCTTCCAAAAGAACCACAAGGGCTGATGGCTCATCAAATTCTGTGAGGCACAAAAATAACTAGAGTCCATGCACAGGAAATAAAAATAACCATTTAGCAGACACATGTATCATCAGTGATTTATAGAACGGGTTATTACAACCCGGGTCCAAGTGCCATGATCAAGAGTACAATGGTGACAGTTTAGTGATTGCCCCATGTAAGAGTTTGAACTTAAAACTACGGCTGGGTGGTATGATGGTATAGATTCAGCTGTACGGTATATATGACAGCATGTATTTATGTTACAATTTTCCTAGGGATGCACCCATGAATCAGCCAATTTGTATAGGCTGATAAAAGCAATTATTTTGTTTAAAAACAGCCAATGATCAGGGCAGATTATATCCTGTCAATCAAATGCTGAAAAATGTATCACACTGCTGTGGGAACTCATACTACTGTGTGTGAAGAAAATATCTTGTGTTGAATTAAGGACTGTTGAAGTTAAAGCGACAATAACAGTATTAAAAAAACAAAAAAAAAAACAGATGTGAAAGCTGGCTCTACTTGACCCTTTGAATCACCTGTAGTTCAAGCCAGGGTTGCCAGGTCCATGGTAATTCCATACACTAAATCGCAAAGAGCTTACAAAAATGTATAACATATCATGTAATTACTCAATCACTGTTTCAACCACAGAAAAAAAAAAAACGCCAGTAAAACCGCTTGTGAACGATGGCACTTAACGTTGCATTTACAAGTTACAAGTACAAGTTATCCAATGTTCAGTTTGTTAGTGAGCTATAAAAAACAATAGAGATGAGCTTATTTACTATTAATCATATGTGCTGTTTGAATACATTTGTCATGAATAAATAGCAGTTGAATACAGTTGTTTAGGCTCTGTTGTTAATTGTAACCTCTAATACTTGGTAATGTATCAAATGAGCTTACAGCATTACAGCATTTTTTTCATTTATTTTTTATTTTCAAAATAAATCTAAATATGTATCGGCATATATCATTCCGTATAAACGGCTATCAGTATCACTGGAGACATTTTGTGAATAATGTGAAGCGTTTTTGCATTGACGGGAGACTAAACACTGCATTCTGGTTTGAATCCAGAAAGTTAATAAGGTATTAATATTAATAACAACAACAACATTAATAATAAAAATTAAATTATTTAATAAATTATTACTGAATAGGTATTATAACAATTACCGAATAATTCAATAAATGATAATTATGTATCATTAATATTGTAATATTGCCATATCGCATTGATAAGGAATTTAGTTTCTGCTTTGCACCCAACAAGCAAATAATCTATCAACAACACCTTTAAAAACAACAGTAAATGTTGTTGTTGTTATTATTATAAAATACATAATTCAATAATTATTTAATAATAATAATACGATTATTATTAATCTTATCCGCCGGCACAGAGGGCGGAGCTTAAACAGCTTGTGTCATTTTACATCACACAGACATGCACAGAAATTTTCAAAAACTTTTAGCCCTTTATGTTCAAACCGGAGTCAGAAAGATGGAGAGCCTCAAGAAATGACAACATTTCTGATTGGTTAGTTGATTAATTTATGTAGCTTATGTGTAGTTATCTTCTAGTCATTGATTAGCATATTCTGACTTGATAATCTATAAATCGTGTTCAGAGACGGGGTTCATGTCAATTTTAGGATTCGTGATGTCACTAACCCGGGAGGAATGTCATGTAGTCCCTACCAGCCGTTTGTTTTAGTCCTTAAAAAACTATTTCTTTACAATAAAATTTCTCCCTTTGCTTTGAATGTCGTATCTTTGCAGAAGATGTTTGTTCAAACAGCAACATTACACACTAACTAAAGTTAGAAATGTGAAATCATAATCAACCACCCCTTTAATTTTTCAACAACCACCACACCACCTGACCCACTCACCCTTATCTCTGTCTGTGCAGTGAATGGTGAAGAAGTCTATGACACGCGAGGTGAAGTCCAGGGTGACATGGCTGCTGTCCTGCAGGATGGTTAAGCAGTGTCTGTCTCCATAGCTGGCTCTGGGCATACCGCCACTGAACAACACTAGAGGAGCTCTACAGAGACAAAAGAGGACACCCTCCCGAGTCAAACCAGCAGAGCTAAAACATGAGATTATGGGATTTCATTTCACACATTAAGGCACAAACCCTGATTCTGTCGTCCTCCACAGGATCTTGTTCACGGCTTTACAGGGAAAGGGGCCTGAGATGAATAATACAAAAAGAGGAAAAAGAAAGACAAACTGAGTTTGAGAGAAACCAACAAAAATACAGTAATCTTGGCAGAGTAGATGTTAAAAATTGGAAAATATCCGTAGATCCCCAAGCGGTTTGTGTCAACAAACCATCAGCTAATAGTGAAGAGTGCATTTGAGGTTTACGATCCCTTTAATAGGTCTGGAAAAGGATTTTAATGGCCTATTACAGAAGTTGAACAGACCCTAAGCTTTGCCATATAACAACATTTCCTGACATTGTGCGAGTTATGCAAACATATAACCAGCCATCTATTAGCTAATGGCTACTGGAATTACTACAGTGTATCTGCACAAAAAAAAAGGATGGGCATGTACATGCATGTTAAACATTTGATTTCAATCAGAATAAAACAATAGCTAGTCTTTTCAAAATGTAATGTAAATGCTTTAGTCCAGTGCTTCCCAAACTGGGGTATGTGAGGTGATGGGGTACGCAAACAAAATGCTGAGTTTTGCCATTCATTTAATTCTACCCCACCTTAAAAATGACACTAAAACCGAGCATGCATTTCTAACAGGCAAAATGCCACCTCTAATGTAAATACAGGAAAATGGTAGTGCTATAAAAGGTCAAATATATGACAAAATCAAATTAAATCATCTTTTGTGATCAAAACATACTGTATCCACACAAGCAGCATCCATATGATAGGTTCTACACTATTGCCATTCTTTGTAACTTTGTAAAAGTGGGGATTTAGCACTTACTAGCATGACGAACAAATATAGAAATTAGATAGATACAGACTGTGCATAGACATTGATTAAAACTCAACTCTCTTCAATACCAAAAACATACCCTGTGTGAGTTCTTGTTTGTAAATGTTGATAATATATTATACGAGCAAGAATACAATTTTCCCCCGAATATCCACATGCTTCCAATTGTGACATTTTATACAACAGTTCAACAAGCAAAAGGGCAATATTAAGTGATGTATATTTGCATTGTCAATATTGTGTGCTCTATTTTGAAACGGAATAATACAACAAAAGCCATAGCAGAACTGTTGTGCGTTTCCAAGCAACACACAGCCGTGTTTTGTTAGTAAATGAATCAGCAGCTTTGAACAAATCGGGAGAGTCAATGATTCAATGACCCATTCATAAATACAGCCTCTCACTTCATTAATGAATGACTCGAAGACTCACTCATAAGACAGTGACTAACAGCCACCAACTGGCACTTTTAGTTTGACATTTAAAAGCATCACTTCGTTTTTAATCATCATTTTATATTTCTCTGTTGAACTTTTTCCACTTAAAACATTATCTCATAACATTATTTATGCCGTTGCAATTGTATTCATGCCACCTCTGAGCAGCATTAATCTGTGTGAATACATCTATATCCAGCTTGTTGATACTGATTTCATCTGATTGAAATTATTGATTTAGTTTAATTTATTGCTTTATTAATTATATTAATAAATAAATTAATGGAATTTTAAGAATTTGGCAAAACATGAAATACATTTAATAGGGTTTGAAAAACTTTGCCTTTATAAAAGTAAAAAAGGATGTTAAATGCCTCAGGTTTTACGCCAGTCTAAAAAGTTTATGAACCACTACTCTAGTATGACTGAAATTGTACCAGAGTTCAGATATAAAGTGACTGGAGCTTGGCTTTGTTCAAAATGTATATGCATCATACAACAACTGGCCTCAGTGATGTTGACTCATATTTAATCCTTCAAATATCATGTCATGTACAGTATGTACATTTCATCCTTCATATTGTGTTGTACAGTACCAATTAAAAGTTGGGGGTCAGAAAGATTTATGTTTTTGAAAGAAGCAGTCATTACATGATCTTTAAGAAATCACTCTTACATGCTGGTTTGTTGCTCAATCATTTCTTATATAATTATGCACCAAACTTCCTGCTAACAAAATCTGTGAGAGTGAAACAAAAAGAAAAGGGAAAGGCTGTGTAATTGGCATGTGTTGTGGCTCACCATATGGTATGGTGGATGAGATTGGGTCATGGGTGCAGGGATTGCTGCTGCTGACAGCCCACACCATGTATCCGCCATCACTATGGGAACTAACAAAGCTGTTCCCGGACCGTTCCCAGACCAAACTCTCCAGCTGCTGCAAGAGTGACAGTCCCACACAATACACAGTGTCAAAAAAGGGCCAAAGACGTTGAAAGGAAGTCAAAAGATTTGAGTTAAACCATCTGGACAACTTAACATCAAGCATGGATGATTTAAAGATGCAATTTAAGCAGAGTTATGAGTATGGGACAGATCTCTTGACCTTCTCCCTTCGAAAGTCAGGAGTGTAAGTATTTGACATTTACAGACAAACTTTGAATTAAAATAGAAACATAGACATCAATGTTTAAAGTTTAAAGCTCATGACCGCAAGGAGTGTTGAAAGTCATTTGAGAGACATCAAACTTGCACACACCTGCTTTCCCAGGAAAAGGTTGTCTACGTGCCGACTATTGAGGTCCCAGAGTGCAACCAGACCTCTGCTGTAACCAATGAGGATTTTATCAGAGTCTTTTGGATGTTCCTGCAGGGACTCCACAGGCCCCAATGATTTTCCGCACTTGTACTCTTCTGGAACACTGAAGAGGGGAATAAGGAGACATATGAATAAAATGACACAGCAAGATTTTATTCAGAGTACATAGAAGATACAGAAAACCTACAGATAAATGACAAAACCAAGCGCTATGCTGCACAAGAAAACATTTGGGAGATTTATTCTCTTTGTAGTGCCGCTCAACTGCACTTCTATTTGGTATAAAAACCCAAATCTGAGTACACGCTACTTAACTCCCCAAACACAGAGCGCTACTGAAGTACACATCAGAGGTTACAGAAAACCTTCACTGCAAAACTTCACTCAGCACTTTTATTCACAGCAGATTCAAATGCAGGCTTGTGTGGAAAAGTATTTCACATGGAAAAATGTGCAGGTCTCAGGGTTTAATGAGTGAAGAATAAACCAAGCTGCAAGCTTTCAGAACAATGCATTGAACATTTGGTAACAATTACTCGATTCATGTTTGCAAAGTCTAACGGGGTGAAATGGAAAGAAAACGCAAAGTTCAATAAACTACTCAAAAACATTTCAGTGGTTCAAACACAAAAGTAACATGGCAGAAGTTGACACCATTATCAGACGCTGACATGCTTAAATTCAGTTTGAAAGCCAGACAAATGATGACCAATCAAAAGCCACATTTCGGGATTCCTCTGTGGCTGTGGCATGGATTCAAGAGCTGGAATGTGCATGGTACACCCACAGAGTCGGGATGAGATGTAGCCATTAAGGGGGAGAGGAAAAGTGGAAAGCGCATGGAAAAGAAGGACTGGAGTAGTGGTTTGATGACATGGGATGAAAACAGCCACAAATAACAAAATTCACACAAACAACAAAGGCTTTTACAGGAAAATGTAAGAAATAGAAAACCTGATTCACACTTCTTGAAAGACATACCACTGTTTATAAGTCATGTGTGATAACCAAATCATAAATGTATATGGCAACGTTGAAATTACATTATTGCTCAGAGATATAGATTGTTGAACTGTCAACTTAATGGGAGATCTAGCAATTTTATTTCTAAGATTTCTTAATTATATTTGTATAAAAACTGAAAATGTGTAGCGGTCTTTAAGTTTCGAATAAAAATTTCAAATTAAAGGATTAGTTCACTCTAAAATTAAAGTTCTGCCATTTATTAGCCCTCATGTCGTTCCAAACCCGTGCATGATCTTTTCATGATTTTCCCTATTATTGATATTCATGAATTAAAAAAGTATTCGGAAGACAATAAAACTCAAATACATGTCAATCTAGATTGACTTAAATGCCTTAAAGAATAACAAATCACCACAAAACACAATGTTTTCTACGAAGACGCAGAGAATACTCTGGCATTCTGGATCCTGCTGATTCTCAAAGATGAGTTTGCAAAGCTCATATTCTCCATTTTAAACGCCTCTTTGGATAGGGCCCAAGATATTTGGCACTTGGTACAAAAGCATTTTGTTCAGTAGTTTCCTGGCTGACACATACTTATTACCAGTGGCTCAGATAGGATGCCCATTACCCAAAATTGTGCGGAGTTAATGAGCAGTTCAAGGTCTCTCAGAGGCAGATGAGGTCCACATTTAGCCACCCAGGCTATATCTGCAACAGGGCACACTGGGAAAGCAGTAATTTATCTCAGAGTTAAACAACGTCTTTAAAGAGTAAGATGAATAGCTAGTGTGATTTCCTGCCTTGTAACAGTCACAATTACAGCCATTAGGAAAAACAGATTTCTTCTTAAAGATTGATGTATTAAATATTTATAAATATTCTTACAATGACAACTGAATAGCAGAGGAATAAATACTGCATCTCATCAGATCGCAGAGATCAATGCCTTTCTGAACTCCAAACTTCTAACTGTGGCCATGTGAAGTCAGTGCCTTAGCAGTGGGATAGGAAAGCTCAAGCTGCATATAACCTACTGACAGAGTAACAGACAGCCACAGCTGGGGGCATATAGGGGCAAACAGCCTTGGGTGAATCAGGAAGTTTGATCTGTTCCCTGTTCAAAGTGTATTTGAAGTGTGACAAAGGCAGCTTGGATACGGGCTAAAGGAGGGAAGGAAAATAAACAAAGTCTTTCTGCAGCTTCATTAACTCATGCATAGTCTTTTCAGATGGGGTGGGAGGCCCCAAATGCTTATTTTATGAGGTAAGCGGTGTAGAATCTGTCTGCACTGCCATGTTTATTAGAGTCCATTGTGGACTTCCTGATTAACAGAAACAAAAACAAAAAATGCCATTGTCCCTTGAGAGACATTCAGAAAATATTTTTCAGAGTGGTTGTAGAAAGGGTTAGGGTTAATACTTTTATTCAGCAAGGACACATTAAATGGATCAAAAGTGATATTTATAATGTTACAAAAGATTTCTATTTCAAACAAATGCTGTTCTTTTGAACTATCTCCCCAAAATGTGTTAGCATAATATGGACACTTTAAATTTTTGTTGTAACTATTTTAAAGGTTCTAAATGTTGTTTTGGAGGTCTCCTCCAATAGGTTTAAATGCATCCAAGGTCAAAACCACTTAATTTTCTCATAACATACATTGCACATTTCTTAAAAAGTCTGAAACCGGTTTGTGTGAAGATTCAGTATCTGACAGCCCACTCTGCTCGGATTGGTCAGATGGCCAGTCTGTTGTGATTGGTCAAACTTACAGCACTTGTCAGAAACAAAACGCCTATTACCATATCTGAACTTCAGCTCCGGAGGCTTCTTCAGCACTTGTATACATAATGATGCAAATAGTAACAACGGTGTCAATTTTTTCACATCAATTCCAGCGAGAGTCCTCATCTGGAAGTTTATTCAAAGTGGAGTTGCAGTGCTAAAAAATGGCATCTTCTCGACATGTCGACAACACAAACCTCTTCCAGCCCTCTGGTACAACTAGTGTTGGAGAGCGGGTCAAAGTAGACGTTTGTGGGCAGCCAACGAAGACCATATGCAGGCAAGCAACACTATTTTACAGTATGCATAATTTATAGTTACTATAGTAACTATGTGTAACAAGGACAATTACGTGCAACTAGCCCTAAAACCCTAAACCCTGGGTGGAGCTTGGAGGAGGACCTGATTTTGATCAAATAACTGCAGCCATGGTGAGCACAAGAGACTTTTCAAAAACATAACAAAAAAAGTTAACCAACTGGTTTGAATGGTAGTATAATAACTAAAATTTCGAAATGAAATGCAGCTAAATACAGCTAGTCTAACAACTAGTAAAGTGGTAACATCTGGGTGACCTGATAATGTGACAAGGTCAATATGGATACTGGAAGGGCAGCTCTCACCTCTGAATGACCTCGTCCTGGAACAGTGACTTGTTCAGCAACATGAGGGTGGGCAGTTCCAGAAAGTGTACCCCGCCACCTTCAGTGCCCAGAGCAAGAAGATCACACCCCAGCTTCAACAGCATGACAGTCACACGTGTTGCACTACAGAGAAGCAAGCAACCTCAAGGTCATAGTTTGGACAAGATTGGACAAATTTGGGGAGTTTAAAAAAATATTAAAATAATAAAAGAAAAGAAAGAAACTTACCTAGTGCTCTCAATACCTGGCCTGCCAGGCAGATTGAAGCTGTGAACCTCTATCAAATGTGAGCGGTTTTCTCTCTGCACAATCTCCCATAGGTGAATGGTGTTATCATCCAACAGAGAAAGTATCCTCCCCTAGAGAAAGAAAGAGAGAGGGGGAAAAAAAACGTCCCATACGGCTTATTGACTGTTCAAATGGCAAAAAAAATACCAATAATTTCAATAAAACACACCCCAGCACCAAGCTACAATGACTGATGTAAACATGTGCACCTTATGAGTACAGGATTAAAACATGATCTTACCTGTCCATAGAGGAAGTGTATCTGAGTGACAGCAGCTGTGTCTTTATGAAGTCCAGTCATCTCCACCCCAGGAGCGCCATATCTTAATGCCCAGTCAAGGAATATTTTACAGTCGTGCATTCCAGGATTCACATCTGTTTTGGGAACAGATTATCTCAAGGGGAAAACGTTTCAGACTACGTTTTGAGAACTGATCATTTTTCTTCAGTTTATCAAGTATCTATCTATTCATGCTTTCTTTAAACAATGCAGAAATTTAAACATGCATTAAGCTATTTCTGAGAAACACTGTTGATATTTGAAATCAACCCAAACAAACACAGCCCTCCCTCCCTTGCTCCGCCCCCAAACACGCAATGCAAGAGTGGATGTCTCTTTATCATAGCTGAATGAAAGAAAATAATGCTTTGTGAAAAATAAAGCGAAGATGACGTACAAACGACAAGGAAGAACAAAAAAAGAGCTTGCTGTTAGTCGCCAGCAGCTCCACACAAACAATGACACTCAAAACTGTCCTGTTAGTAGCTAACATTACATCGACAGCATATCTTGGTTCTGTGAAACCAACGTTACTCACATCTGGAGCAGAAACAACGCATCCTCTGCGTCCGCTTTCAGGCCTTCTCACTTAGGGCTCTTCTAATATTAACACTGGTCCGCATGCTCTTGCCAGACCATAACCCTTCTTTCTCCGGTGATATTTCTCTGACCTTTTCTCTTCTGTAATGTCTCTCAGCCATCTCTCTAGTCTTTCTTTAAATTTCCCTCTTGCTTACTGTCTCTCCTCACGCCCCCTACTGCTGATTGGCTAGAAGTGTGTTGTGGTGCATTTTCAACAACCTTTCTCAGAAATCACTATCTGCATCTTTAAGTCTTGATAAACGCTTGCTATTCATGGTGTACAAAAAAAATTAACGGACATGCATTTGTGCTCTATGGAGTGTTTGAAATTAAATGGCGACAGAGACGTTAAATCACTTAAATTTTCTTATGAAAGGTTTTTCATAAAATGGTAATGCTTGTGTACTAATCAAAAATGCAATTAATTTATTTTTATTATTGATAGATTGCAGCCCTACTTAAGACATGTTTAGTCACATATCAGCTCCAATGAATCACTTTCAATCCTGTTTTTTCAAAGGGAAATCATGCCAAAGCTGTGGTGAATGCAGTTAAATGTAAAGTCAAGAAGCAACACTGTGTAAAGACTTAAACTCATGAAACAGAGGATTCTCTGAGGGAAGTAATTGCAGACGCTCATTAAACAGTCCACTGAGCTAAACACTAAGAAATTAGCCAAAATAAAATCAAAACTAAATAGCTCTGATTGGCCCACACTCAATCTGATCCTGAATCTCTCGAGAATCAAGAGAAATCTCCTACTCTTTCAGTTTGACATCAACAGCAGTTGGCAGAGCTGATTGTGATTTTCTTCAATAGACTGTAGCTCAAATGATTTCTGGATAGCTATTGTGTGCTTTTCAATAAAAAAAAATACACAGCCTTCCACTCATATAACAAAAGAGTAGATATCTAGGTCAAATCTGATCCTCATAAAAACGATCCAAACTCTGCAGGAAGGAGGACACATCCTTAGAAAAACTAAATTCAGCAAGCCTTGTGAAAGAGAGGAGCTCTTTAAAAGTAAAATCTTGACTTTGAACAGAGCACGAATGCGTTTGGAATGGCACACTATTGAAGCCATATGTATACTGTGCAAAGCATTCACATTTTTGGGGGCAAAATGTGCAGTAACCCAACAACACTGCGTCAAATACCTGACCATTCATTTCCATCTTGACAAATAAGCTGAAAGAGTAGCACAAAGTGCCATTATTTGACCAAAAAGCCAAAAGAAAGACATTTGTACACAATTGAATTAAATGTGAAATAAGTCTCTTTTTCTGCACAGCATGCAGTTTGTATATTATAATATAAAATACATGCGCACACGCACCAGATATAAAACGACACTTTTCTTGTAAAGTGAGCATTATTAACAAGTTTTAATTTTAATGTGTAAAGAGACCTGGGTTCAGACCTCAAATGAACAATTTTTTTTATTTCTCATTTATAATCAATATCTTTATAAAATATATTTTTTATTTATTTAAATTTTTAATAATAAATCGATATTTATAGTAAAAAAAACGTCATCGTTGTTTTTTATTCACTTTCAATGGGTTGGAATGGACATGATGATTCTGAACAGTCCCTTTCTCTCAGCAAACTTGCTTGTGAGGTATAGGTACATCTGATTCAGACTAATGAGAAGAGATGCACTGATGGAGCGAAGGGAGCACAGGACACGCCGTCAGCTCGACTGAACCCAGAACAAAAGCTCGGGCTGTGTGGCACTGCCGCACGTCACCCTGCCACCTCACACACAGCTCTCTGAGAGCCACTTCAGCTGCTGCCTAATCATGCCCATAATGTCTTACACAACCAGGCTCTTGAAACGGCACCCCAGACGAACTGCTCCATTCTGAAGTCCCCGTGGTTGCCATGGCAGCATCTCGATTATGTCACACGGGAACAGGCATCCTGTTATTTGCAGAAGAGGCTCATATGCCCCAAAAATGCTAGACAATAAAAGCTTCAAAAGCCGAGAAACATGAGACACTGAGCGTTAACATGCACAATCTTACACCAATTACTTGTTACTTATTACGTGTTGTTTATCAGGTAATGGTCATAAATGGTTTACACAACATTTTGTCTGCATGAAACTCCAATAACAGACACATTTATAATTTTATTTCAAATGTGGTTTTCTTGAGTTGTTTGTTTTTATAATTGAGCTGATGATATGTATATGTGATATATGATTCTTATTTATGAATGAATAAATCAAGAAAAATATACATGACAGTTAGTGCTGTAAAATCGTTTAAATTGCATCTAACATAAAAGTTTGTGAATATATAATAAATACACCTTACACACAACAAACTTTTATGTTAGATGCAATTAATTGCGATCAATCGATTAGACATCAACAATAGTAATAAGATATCTTTACGAATATATAAAATACTTTTTTAGAAGTGCATGTAAGCACACTCATTGAGTAAAGCTTGCTTTCCTATACCTTATGTAGCCCCGCCCCTTTTCAGTGCTGCACTCAATGTCTTTTGACTTCCGGTCAGTATTTTCACAGCGATCTTGCGCAGGTATGAACGAACGGCTCGTTTAAAAAAAAAAGTTCCTGGTCGACATTTGTTTAGACATCTGCTTTACAATGCTTATGATAAACATTACAATGCTCACGATAACTTTCGTTTACTCTACAATAAGTAAATCCACTTCACCAGCTAATTACTCCTCGACAGCGATGCCATAGAGATATACAGAGCGACCGCAAAAACGGAAGTTCAAAGACAATATTCTAAAGATGGCGGCGCCCTCGTTTCTCTGGTGCATAAGGTCTATAGGACTAAAACTTCCATTCTCAGTGTAATTCATATTAATGCATTAGGCATAAGCTTTTATCAGTATACGTTTTATCAGTTCTTGTATTCCCACATCATGCAGAGCCGCTTGAGCTACCGAAAAACTTTTTTTTTTTTTTAATAAATATTAAGAATAAATGACAAGGGATGTAAAGAAAAGAACCTCTAAGGAAGAAGAAATATACAAAATGTACCCAAACAATTTATTGGACTACATTAAAGAAAGTCCAGGTCAGATTTCCAATGAATTAAACAAAGGTGAATACAGGCTCCTTTGATGTGAAATTGAATTAAAGGGGAGAAAATTAATTTCAATAAGTGAGGTCAAATAGTACAGAACCAAAGGAGGGTCCAGGTGTGTGAAACATGCTGGGAGTTCAGGATTTTGTGTGGGAATTAAACAGAAGAGCGAGGAACAGAAACATCTGTAAAATTCTCTCACACTCACTCAGCCCTGTCATTTTTTCCCCTCAAAAACTCCCCCTATAGTCAATATACCCTCCTTTTTAAGCCAATCCATCCACCTCAGTGCATTGCTAATGGTGCGGAGAGATTACAAACCATGAGATGGCTGCACTTCGAACAGGGCACAGCATGAATTTGGTTTGTTGACATGGAGAAAAAAAATGGATTTCCGGGGGGTTCTATTAGGAATTAGACTTTTTTTTTTTAAGAGAACTTCACGTTGTTCAGTTAAAACATCTTTTAGAAACCTCAGCTACATGTCTCACATGAGTACTGAAGTTTCTATTGAAGTAACAAGCGGACACTCAAAACAGAACCTGATATTCCCAAGACACAAAGAACATGAATTTCAAACAACTGAAGGCATCCAAATCAGCTCAAAAACATTTTAAAATCACATTTTTACCCTCAAGAAATTCATGAAAGTATTGCCAGTATTTAGATGCAAATTATTTTGACCAAGATCATCAATATGAAAGCCAAAGACGACAGTTTTCAGGAATGCAAATAGAAACAGAACCCAGCAAGCAGAAACTTTGAAATTTTTACTTTGCTAATCTGGAAATCCAATATACCTTAGCAGTTGTTTAGTTAAGAGACATGGGAGATACTTTCCTTGTCTGAAAAAAGATGAGCATACATTTTTTTTCAAAGCCTCTCCTTTTGTGGCCTACAACAAAGGCATGGGGTTTAGAAAATACAATTGAGAGTAAATGACAAATTTCATTTTGGGTAACCCTTGTGAAAAAAAAAAAAAAAAAAAAAAAAAAAAACAAGTACAGGTTAGTATACAATTTTTTTTTTTTAAATCCTTACACTGGGGCCTTATTGAACCAATGGCTTCTTCAATTATATACTTTAAAAGATTATTCTTAAGTGTGAAATGTATTGGTTTTAATCTATATAAAAAGCAATTAGCTGTATTTGACTGATTTTTTTTACCTTTAACTTAAGCAAGACATAAGTAAATGTTTATGTAATTTCATAATTCTATAGTCATGACACATGCAAAGTGTACTGACAAGTATTTATAGTAAACTAATCTAACCAAATATGTCATTTCTATTGAAGCTTGTACGGCATGTATTTTAATATATTTGTAATTAACCCTGTAATGAAGTTGCAATTTAGTAATCTTAAAACAACTTTTTTATAATTTTTAACTGTAGTGTTCAATATTACATTTTAAAGTGCATTATATTTGTTTTATAGTAGTGTACATCTAAATAAGTGTCCATTAAAGCATGATAAATGCTTACAACAATTCCTTAAATTAAAAGTTTCACTTTTTCAAAGCATAATTAAGTGCGTTAAGAAAGTCATGAAAGTGTAACAAGTTAAGCCTTTTATTTTATTAATATTATATTATCTTCAAATAATTCTAATAAAAAAGTATAATTAATATATATATATACACATATATACATATATACATATATACATACATACATACATATACAGAAGATTTGAAGAACAAGTGCACATTTAATACAATAATTTTTCACAAGGGGAAACTACAGCTTTAAAATAACTGCCTTAACATATTCATCTAGGCCTAAATACTATAAATATTTACCACACTTTAGATGTTCTCTCCACCCTCTCCATTACCACAAAAAGAGTTTTAACATGTCAAAGTCATGTAACAATCAGAACTCCCTTCCTGGGCCCCAGACTGCTCTCACAACATAAGCCAAACACACTCTCCGAGGGCCCACGCTGGCCATCTCCTCTACACATACTCCCAACAATGCTCGACAATTACTCACTCAAGCGCTAACAACAAGTTAGCAAAGGATAATGCAATTTCACGGTCTGAATAGTGACAAACAGCAGACATTGTGTCTGAAGTCTAATGTAGTAAACATAACGTTGTCCTATATTGAAGAGACAAAACCTAAGTAATTATGGGGGTTTTCTCTTACAAAAAAATAATTATAAAATAATTACAAGAAAGTTCTGTTGAATGTGTCATTTATTGATTGATTAAACTCAGTCTTTTTATGCTAAAAAGCAAAAGTATCCACCATTTTTTAGATAGAAAACAAAGATACATGGTATCCTCATAGTTAATTACTTAAAAATATCGTCTGATTTGAGATACATATGCAATTTGAGATTCCTTCCTGTAAACCATCTTCCAAAAAAAAAAAAAAAGGCAAATGACGAAACTTAACATACAGCAGCTCCGACTGAACTTTGGCTTTGTAAGCATTTCTAGAAACTGCAGTTTCAGTAACAAAAAACTAACCGTGAACTTTGAAAATGGACATGCACTATGGGTAAAACAGTTCATGTCATCACTGATTAGACGAACTGGAAGGAGATTCCTGCGTCTGTTCTGGTCATTTCCAAACCAGACTAAGGTCATTATAAAGAAGCCACAGGCAAACCCTTTCCCGTCCAGTAACTTGCCACAATTCGCAATTAAACTGTGGCCCTTTAAGTGGAGGGTTTGGCAGCAATGAACAAAACAGATTTCAATGAGTCTTCTTCACAATTAGAGTTTCCAAAAGTTCTATAGATTGCTTACCGGCCACAGAAGTGCACTACCTCGGGGGGGGGAGGGGACTGATTCTGAGCTCCCTGTGTGTGACCATGAGGCTCACAACAGAATACTAATGACTTTCGGCTGAGACACATGAGAGAAAAGATATGCAAAGAGACATTTAAATTTCCTTCAGAAGCACCATCAAAAACCATCAGGAAGAAACAGCTCCAGCAAAACGGGAAAGTTATGAATGAACCAATGAAGAGGCGTTCGAGTGTTTCCTCAGCTGTGTTCAATAAGAAGAGAGGACATCCCTATGTGGGAATGTGAAATGTGAGAGTATCAGTCTTTCATGAGGCAATCTGCCAAACTAAAAGTTGTGATAAGCCTATGCCTCCAGACAAGACAAATGTTTGAGTGTTTGCAGTGGCGTAGATGCAAGCTTCCTGGCTCAGATCAGAGAGCTGCAGCAATGCCGCTGGGAGAAGAAAACAGATAGCTAGCACACTAGGATAAGACCCTATGCATACAGATCCATTCACGCAGAGCTACTGCGCCTGATTGAGAAGACAAACGACGATAGGAAAGATGACAGACAATTTCAAGATCTAGCAAGAAATATATAAATGGAAGTGTTGTATTATTCTCTAAAGTGCACTTATTCTCCGTTATCATTATCAAGGGGGTAAAAAGACTTGGAGTCGGCATAAAACAGAAGTTGCTGATAAGTTGTAGTCGTATCGATCCTTACTGATATCATTCACTGTGCAAGCCTTAAGCTTGACCTCTTTTTGTTGCAGCACTATGATCATTCATAATGATTGTGATAGAGTATAGATTAGGTTAATGAGCTCTAATGTGTGCCAAGTAATCAAGGGGATGCCATGGTAATGACGAAATTCATTTTGGGGACAGCACCTCATTTGAGGACAGTCATAATCAACAACAGAAGCAGCATTTCTGACAGTTACATAGTTCAGCCTGCCAGAGACGGTCAATCATGGAAGCCGTTGCTCCTCAAATCTGAAGCACATCCTGATTACCAGCCTGTTCCAGCGGTGGCCCGGGAAACCATTTCAAAAGATGTCTTTGAGACAAGGACTAGCAACAATAGTGCAGAGGAATGTCCTCTTACAGCAGAGGGTGAAATAAGGCCACAGCCACATGCATTCTTTAGGAGTGAATCCGGCACTTCCAACAGCTCCTCTGTCCCAGCAGTCTCATTGCTTTCCGATCTTACCCCTCGTCTGTCCTCCCCTTTAGCTTTAAAATATAGTTCCAGCGGAGACACATTTATGATCAGACAAGCTCAAATTACATTTAAAGCTTACTAAACTGAGGCCAAGAAACAAAAGGCAACTGTAAATATCGAATTTAAACGCAAGCCTTCAAAGGATCAAGAATATTGGCTCATAAAAACAACGGCTGGATTTTAAAGGTCCGACATTTCTGTACCAGTGATGGCATTTAAATATTGAATAGTTCGAAATTTCCCAACAGTTTTCCATCTACCTGCTCTTCCATTGTTTGGTTAACACTAGAACCGCCAGGGGTCATTGTATAGGCCTACCTAAAACCGCCAGCGGGTAAAATTGACCTATGCACATGACAACTGTTTTGTTATGCCTAAGAAGAAAAAAAAATGTCACTGTATTATGCCACTGTCTTCAAAAAGTAATGACTACTCTAGAGTCATGAAATTATTATTTTAACTGTTTTTGTCCTGTTGTTTTATGTTCTACGCTACTTTAAGCAGGCTACACTAATCATTTCTCTTAATGGTGAATTGTAGGCTAAACCAGCCTGCAATGACAACGAGAATTAGATGAAAATAAATACATATTTGGGTGGTGTAATATTATCCATTGTGACAAACTGTTTACCACTATCACAGTGGGTGAAAGGCACTGCCTAATTACATAGAACGTTAAACATAAGCGGGACGAAAATATAGGTAAATTTGACTTGCTGGCACTTATAGGTATAAATGCCCCGGTTTTAATCTGGTTTAATCTAAACAGCTGATTGTACATAACAGATTTTCAATAAAACAAGTCTGCCTGTCATTGACTTTTACTAAAATTGTGTTATGTACATTTGAAAACAGTAATGGGTAAATTTTACCCCGTGGCATTTCTAGTGTTAAACAGTAAGCCATTCGTAGGTTTTGGGGCAGGACATCCTAATATCGGTCTCGATAAAGAGTGTTTCAGCGATGACATTTTTTGTAGGTCAACCCTAATTTAGGGGTTTTGTCGAGGGAACACTTGTTCCCTCGACAAAAACCTAATAGGGTTTTTCCATTGGCTTTTAGAATACTGCACAAAATAAGCTGTGACCAACAAAGGTTTGATTCTTACAGGTTTTGTTCATCATAATCTTAACGAATGAACAACTTTCATGAATTTTGAAACCTAAATACAACCGGCAAAATTAAAAACATAGGCTATAAAGACACTCCAACACAGTTGCATGACTTCATTGTCATTGTGGCAAGCAGGACGAGGCAGAGGGTCGTGAGAACCAGGTGAGGCCGGTGGAGTGATTGATAATAAGTGTCACGTGCCATTTTGCACCTGCGTGGAAGCATAAAAGGAGGAGCGATGACAGTGACGGACGAGAGAGGACCAGGCCTGGGCTGCGTTCCAGTCCACTTTTAGACACGCACTTCCCCTCGGGAGAATCCCTGCCACCATTTTGAAGTGCGCTCCACTTCGTGAAGTGGACGAGGGAAGTTTATATGGACAGACCCTCGCTCCTTCGATTTAGATTTTTTTTATTTTACTTCATATGTACACTTCAGGCAGATCCATATACCACTATGCAACATGATTGTGACGTCAATGCATATTGCGTTTAATTTACCCCACCACAATTTTTTTTTAAACAACTCAAACACACCTATATAGAATGCTGCATTAAACAATTTCATAAGGGAAAAAAATAAATAAATAAAAATCAACCCCATAGTGGAATCTAAGTGATCAAGGGCTTAGCACGTTCCAATTCAGCCTATTGCAAAGGTTGTGCCAGTAGTGGGCACATCCGAGTGAACGAGACGAAGGGAAGTTAGCGAGTGAAGGGCATGACCATTTTGGACTGGAAGGCAGCCCTAGACTATTTTACGTAATGTTTTGTTTATGTGTGTGCGGCAGTCTTCCGTGAGGGGCTGCCGCTTTTACTTTAGCTTTGTGTTTGTTTATTTATTAATGTGTGCTGAACGTTCGCAAGTTCCCGCCTCCTCCTTCCCTTATCAATTAACTTTCAGTTTTCATCACTAAGATTAAGACAACTCTTTCAGTCTTTATTTTAAAAGATTTTCCCATAAAGTTTGAGTTAGAATAGTGCAATTATAAACACAACGAGGATGTGGAAACAGACTAGCGAGTAGGTGAAATTAAAGTCTGTGACAACATTCTGTCCTATGCAAATGCCTTTTTTCAAGTCAAGTGAAAGCTTAATAAATATCACGAGTGGGGTATTACTTATGTCATAGGATAAAACGGGAAAATATCTTGAGCTTGTGTTAACCAAAGACCTTATTCGAGCATTTAACCATAAACCCATTAAAAAACCCATCGACTTGAGGTTGATGGAACAAGAAGTGCTAAAAAGCTAACTCATTTTCGGGTTTTGGCCAACAAAAAAATGCATCAACCCTGCAGCACTCTATTAAACTGCAATAGGAGTATTTTTTTATTTTTTTTTTGAAATAGCTTCTTTTTAGTTTTTTTTCACTGGCATGGTTAATGGCTTAGTCACATAATAAATGAATATATCAGAGCTTCTGTTAACAGCTTTGCACAGGATGAGCTGGACAAACTCTGATGACAGCACCCTTGATCAGACGCGCTTCAGACTGGGCCGTTCTGGCGTCTGACATCAGGATGACCGGGGCTGTAGAGCTATGCACATCACAGCAATCTAGCCTTTGATGTGCAAACCACACATCTGGAGCTGGAACCAATCCAGATAAAATGGAGCTTATCAAACCACAGCAGCGTTCCAGTTTTTTCCTAACTAATGAAGAAAGCACTGACAGCTTAATCAAATAACTCAGCAAGAACTGATAAAGTTCTGGTGTGGACTATATTCTGTTTTTACTAAATAAGTTGTTCATAAAGATCTTGCTAGTTTTTTCATTCAACCGATTATGGCTATTGATTCAGCCCATGTTTACCCATGTCATGACCTTCCAATAGGATGAGAGCAATAGCATGTCACTCTATAGGCATCTTACAACAGTTCTCACACTACCAATGTATAGATTATCAATAAAAAATATGCTAATCAATGACTAGAAGATAGTTAACTCCACATCAGCTACATAAATTCATCAACTAACCATTCAGAAACGTCCTGTTGCATTCTACATTGCCACTCGTTCTTGAGTCTCTTCATCATTGTCCGACTTCGGTTTGAACATGAAAGACAGAACAGTTTCTGACATTGTATTGCTTGTCTGCATGAGGTAATCAGAGCTGCTAACACAGCTCTTGAAGCTTCCCTCTCTGTGACAGGAGCAGCAGCTCATTTGCATTTAAAGGGACACAAACAAAACTAGCCATTTTTGCTTACACTCAAAAAGGGACAATTTTAACATGCTATAAAAAAGTATCTGTGGGGTATTTTGAGCTAAACCTTCACATAGACATTCTGGGGACATCAGAGACTTATTTTACATCTTGTAAAAAGGGGCATTATACCACCCCTTTAACAGGTTTGTTAGTTTGCTTAACTTATGCATTTACTAGTGGTCGACCGTTATATCGCAAAGAGCAATCTGCATTGGTACTTTTATTTTGACAGTATTGAGAATGCCAGTGCCTGAGCACACAATATAATCATATATTATTACATAGAACTGTTAAATAAAGCAAGTAAACAATATACAAAACAGTAGCATTTTCTTTTTATTATTACTAATAGAACGGCAAACACTGTAATATCACAGTGCCTTTCTCATCTAACGTTAGCATTCAGCATATACTCATTTATACTATTTAAACAAGTCTTAGAATGTCTAGTAAACAATTCATTTTTCAAACCTTGCAGACAGTCAAATTCAGCTGTGAGATCTTCTGCAGGGTGCATTTGTAGCCTGCATGAACTAGTGTTATAGGTGATGATGTACGGGGCAACTTTTTAATCAATGTTGCTTGGGCACTTTCCCATCGAGAACAGGCAAAACATTTCTAATTGGAAACTTTAGATTGGTCATGGGCCCTGTGTCTCTCACCTGGTTGCCCATTGACGCAACATTGTCCAGCAACATTGCTCAAAAAGTTGCCCTGTGTATCATCAACTTTACTCTCGTGCATGATGGTCGGTCTGTGCGAATAGGATGCAGACAGGGGAGCTCAGCTGCCAATGGAGACGCACGAGCGGCAACTTGATTTCAAACTTTACTGCGCTTTGTCCTGGCGCCTACTATATCAATCCATGTCATTTTCACTGTGTGCTATATGTAAAATTAGTGTTCACCTTGTCTTTATTTGAAAAAATTATAATTATATAATATATTGTTTTTTTTATTGTTATTTATATATAGTTTTATATATAATTGTATAATATATTCATATTTTTAACCATTTCTTTATTTGTGAAAAAGAATATTATAGGATTACAGAATCATTAAGTTGATTCTGTTTATTTAACAGATTTTTGCTCATATCATTTTCAAATTATTCATTTCTAATTTAAAAATATTAAGTAGAATAAATACAAATAAATGCAATGAATTTTGATAAATAGGTCTACCACCTAATATAATATAATAAGGGGGGGAAAATTGATTATGCTTTAGCATTTAAATCCATTCCACAGAATTCAGCACAAAACAAAATAGTGTGACACCAAGTCATTTAGTTTTCCTTGTAAAATAAAATGGTGAGGAAACGTCAGACCAGGGCCCGTATTCATAAAGAATCTTAATGTAAAGAGTAGCTCCTAGTGAAAAAATTCTAAGAAAATTCTTAGAAATGTGGGCGTTTACTCTTAAAATTAAAGAAAAAATACTAGTAAAGAAAAAAAAGTAATTCAGAAAGCATCTTAACCCTTAAAAGAGGTCTTAAGGTCAAAATTGTTAGAAGTATGGATGAGGATTTTTAAGAGGCTTAAGAGTTTCTTTAGCAGAGGAGAAAATGACAGAACGATGAAGAGGGAGAAGAAATGTGATGCAGACAATAGATGACAGTGAGTTAATAAGACGCTATAGATGAGATCGTGCAGGATCATGTTTGTGACTGATCTTATTAGAGACAGCTAATATCTCCGACACAGCTCAGGAATCCCATAACGCCAGAAATGAAAGTAATCACTACATTAAAATATTTGGCAAATGGGAAAATGCAATAAAGCAGCAGTGATTTGGGTCTGTCACTACCTTCTGTAAGCAGTGATCACACAAACATTACAGCACTTTCAGAACCTCTTACTGTGTCTCAGTTCATTTAGTTTCCACTGGACATTCCCACCTTGCAGGCTCAAAAAAACTGCAGTTATGAATAGCAGGCTTCCCTGGTGCGCACAAGCAGGGGAATTAACCGTTAATAATGTGCGCTATAAGCTCCATGCTGTGACACCCGGCCAGAATTTTCCTTTAATGATGGCCTAGCCATCCACTAACTGGGCTAACACTGTAAACGGTTCTTCTGACCAGTCGGGCTTTCTCGTCTTTCTTGTTTTTTATTCCATGTTTGCTATATTAAAACAAACATTCAAACCAACACTTAAATAGACAGCAATCAGTGTAATTGGAAAGAGTGTAACAATTTTTATCATTCTAAGCCAATCAAACACCTCAGGAAATTAACAGCAAGGTAAAATAAAGGATTTATATACATAAATATAATGTGTGTGTGTGTGAACTCTATACTTAAAATGGCTCTTTTTTTTCCCTTCTTGGACAACCAACCAATCACAGTCTTCAAAAGATTGTGTCATACAATCAGAGTTGCTATCAGATCATTCCCGAATCGCTCTTAAGCTAAGACTCCTACGTAAAATTTAAGCTAAATTAAGAGTTTTCTGAGAGGATTCTTAGAATCTTTATGAATACGGGACGAACGAGAGAGAGAGAGAGAGAGAGAGAGAGAATTAATATTCCCAGAAGTTATTCAAAGACATCCAGTTTTAATAAAAGGATGGAGTCAGAATGTGTAAACCAAACACTGCATTCAACAACATCCAATCAAATGCCTTCAAAACCAAATCTGTCATTACTCAACCCTTTATTTACACCCAACCAGTCTCTGTCTTCTCTCTATCCTGAGTCTTCCTCTGACGGACGAGACATTAGCTAAGTGCTGACAGATATTCGCTCAGATCAGGTGAGTGGCAGGCTGTCAGATCAGGCCGTTCTCAGCCCCTCCCCCCCCACCCCACCGAGTGAGTCAAGGCAGCAGGCTGAGCGTCTCTCAGCTGGGCTGTGCCTGACACTACCAGCCTCCTAAAGCTCAAAGACCTGCACTGTACCATCACAATCATTATAATATCACTGATCCTGCCTGTATCTCAGCTTCCATCTCAAGAAAAAAAAAAAGCAAGTATTACTGTGAAAGAATGTTGGATTGTATGTTTTGGCTGTTTGACTCGTCCAGTCCAAGAGGACTAGATAATGACAGCTTTCCAGAGGAGTCTCCAACACTTTATTCTGATAATACCCTCCTTAAACCCACTGGACATAAACATCCAGGCCTGGACAGCATCAACTATAATACTATAATTATGACAATTTAGAAAAGTTTGTTTTTAAAGTACCAAGTTTGATAGGTCTAGCACAATATGTAGTGAGTCACACTGTGTACAAAAGGCAGATTACTCAAATCTTGAACACAACAGAGCCATACATCCAGAGTAATTCATCACAATCAGTGAACCATAAACTAGGACGTTCCCTCACTGCATTGTACCATCGATCGAGATAAACATGACCAAATCTTTCTCAACATTTTAAGAAAATGACAGAGTTTGGAGAAGTATCATCAAGGATGCAAAGAGTTTAATACTATAACATTGAAGTCAGTGTTCAATAACCCTGTGGATGTAAAATGTCAGTGGTTCTCATCAAAGTTTGGACACCATTATATAAACAAATACAAATAACACCATTGTTTTATAAAAAAAAAAATATATATAATATATATATATATATATATTGTCCACATATGTCTACATGGGAAAAGTTGTGCTGCCTACTATTTTTGTGGAAAGATGCATTCTTTTCAGGATACTGTATATAATTCTTTTCTCTTTTTTTAACAATGTGAAAGCATTTACTGTCCACTTTTGATCAATGTAATGCATTCTTGTTGAATAAAGTACAAATTTATTTTTTTTATAAATCTCAAGTGGTAGTCAGTGTATAACAAAAAATGAACTTTTATCGTTAATTCCGTTTTAGTAAAGCACTCACAAAAGGATACAATTTGATGGCCCCTGGTTTAGTTCCAATGGCCATAAGCTGCAGTTTGGGATCATAGGCCAAAGCGCTTGGCTGGTTTGGGAATCCATGTTCAACTGTCTGAGTAAAAAAAGAAAAGAGGAAATCTCACATTCAGAACTTAAACTCAAGTGTTATGTACATAAAATAGAAAATGTAAGAATTCCTCTTTTTCTACTAATAAAGAAACCAATTAGTACTTCATTGACCTCTAATGAGCCCTGATGCTACAATTAGCAATGTAGTTGTGCGATCCTGACAGGAAGGGGGATTTCCTTGTTTTTACAACAACAACAAAAATACAGAACCAGAAATAGTAAGGAAGGAAACCTATTGGATTTGACAGACAATGTTAAATTCATCTTCACACAAGCTATCAAAAATGATTTGCAGAAACATGTTTTGGGGCCGTTTTAAAAACGTCTTTTTAAATCAACACACAAGAGGGCACAAAAATGTAAGCAAAAAAAGGCTTGAAGTTGGTCGAAGGATGCAGATCTCTTTTCACAGGTTGACAAAGTGTGACATAGTAAATAACAGGACCTTCTAGTAACATTATACACAGTGTCATGACACTTCAAATATGACACACAAACACCTTCCACACCACTAAACCATCTGCGGATAAAAGTCATCAGCAGCATTAGAGAAATGAACAAAAACTGAGGGCTAATCTAAGAAGTTTAAAAATGGTATCTCTCATGGTCTTTTAAAGTGAGGAGGAGGGCTAGAAATGTTGCCAGAGTTTGGTCATCAGCAAAGAGCCAACAATCAAACCCTTTCTGTGTTTCTAGCAGGGGAGCAGAAACATGTTCATTATGATTTAAGAGCAGCCTCGTTTAAAGAGCTCTACAAGTCCTTATAATCACCCAGCTGCTGCCAGCACAACTGGAGGATACATTAAAGGCTTAGAAACCAACATCAATAAACAAACATTTATTTTTAATTTAATACAATTATCATTGAACTAAATTAATATATTTAGCTCTTATATAATCTCATATATTATTTGTTATTTATACACACACACGCATGCATGCACGCATAAATGCAAATTAATAAATTAAAAAAAGTTTAGTCAAACATACCAAAATTAAGTCAAAGAAACTGCAGGACAGACACTTCCTGTTCTGCAAGTGAAATTCGTTGGATTTTTTTTTTAAACTAACCGCTGAAGATACAAACATGAGTAAACTTTGAGGTCACTCACAGTAGACAACGCGCCCTGATCTCATCTGATTTCATGATGAACTGATGAACATGAATATCAAACAACACATTTTTCATTTTCGTAAAGCTATAAAAGTCAAACTGTGCATTAACAAGAAGAAAAGCTTGCTATACATAAAGTACTAATTGTTTCAAACAACTTTCATGCGTGTATATTGTTGATACTTAGCCTATATATCTGGCCCTGATAGTTGGAAAACATTGCTGTTAACAGTTGCGTGTTAGTAAAAACAATATTTAAATAATGCATGCAATTATTAATATATTTGCTTGAATTAAATGTTCTTTCAGTCGATTTAGTGCAACCCGAAACGCATGCATGCTCGAGACAGGAGACCCAACGCTATATATTCCACATACCTTATTGAATGCAAATAGATCCTGCTTGATTTTCTCACGATGAGGGTCATTTCCCTGCCGTCTGAACCTAAACTTCATCATCCTGAAGCCGAACCAGAGATATATCACAGCCCGCACCGTCTCAGATTGATAGAAATTCCGTTAGGCGTGAATTGGTGCAGAGAAACAATGTGATCCTTCATGCAAGCTCCAGTTTCTTTTGTATCCACTCCTCAAACCCTGCAAGTTTTCAGCTGTGTGTTTATGCAGTTTAACCACAGGGCAAGTTCGCAGGAACCACGTCTCAGGAGAGCCAATCAGAGACATGAATCTGTAACCAATTCACCAAGCCACGCCCACTGCCAGCAAACGCGTGGAAAACCCGGATCAGGATTCGGCTGGCTTAACTATTCACTCGTCGGAATTGCCTAGCATCAATTTAACGAAGTTATCAGTCAGTTAAAACTTTAAATGACTTTCTTTCTTTCTTTTTCTTTCTTATTTTTTTTATGTATAAAAATGTAACAGCATCATGTTAATATTATTCAATGTGCATTCAGTGTAATTAAATTAAATTGTGAGAAACAGTACAACTGTGATTTATTTTATTTAGAATAAAGACATTAATACATTCATTGTACATATAGTGCATTCCTCGTCAACATACAGAATTTAACATAACAAAAACATTGTATAAATATTTAATTCATAATAGTCTCAAGTAGTGCAACTTCAAAAACAGTGGCTAAATTTTTTTTTTATCACTCTTTCTCTCATAAAAAAAACCTCTTCCTGATCATGTGTTCGGACCTAGAGGTAGAAATATAGTGTTTTAAACTATGGGAGCATATGTTCAATCTAATGGAAAGCATGCAAATTGTTGCGAATAACAAGCTAATCCTGGATCTTGGTTGAATTGCAAACAGACATATTGCACTATCAATAATGACAGCTGGCTTTGGATGTGTAGTAGTTTAATAGTGTTTGATTGCAATTATTGGCTTAAAAGTACTAATAAATAACATCAGTGAGAAGGCGTGCTAGAGCAGTGTGATTTCACTGGGCGGCAGAGTAAGTCTCTTCTCTCGTACGGACAGCAGATTCTCCACATGCATGGCGATGACACGGCACAGCTCAAGGCTCTGTAAAGTCAAACGCACAGGAATAAGCTCAGCCCACACTGGCCCAGTGAAAATGAAAACTCATTATATATGACTAGATTTATATTGTGTGATGATTTGGACTCATACATTCACTCTTTTAGTTGAAAGTCCATACCTGGTCCAGCTGTAACTGTGTAATGCGTTGAGACATTAGGTCACCCAGCATTATCTCCACGTATGGGTAACTGGAGCCAGCTGTGGGCCTCTGTGTCCGGGTGGACTGGACCTCCTTCAGCGGGAACTTTACCATCGGCTCCTGAGGAACATTGAAAACAGCTGTGAAGTCTATACGTGACCATGTTATATAATATGTTGAGAGGAAATGCAAATACATTTGCAAATATAGGGTATAATGGACACTTAAGCAGTGCCAAAGCGGATTACATATTCAAATCCTAGAATAATGCATACTTTTACATAAATTTGGTGCAAAATTCAATTAAATCTATATCTAGGACATGCATTATATTTACTAAAATACAGAAAAAAGTGCTAATGATTTAAAAAGGCGCCTTAAAGAAATATACTACCATTCAAAAGTTTGGGGTCAGTAAGACTTTTGGAAAAAATAATACTTTTATGCAGCAAGGGCGCATTAAATTGATCAAAATGGACAGTACAGAAATTTATACTGTTACAAAATATTTAAATTTCAAATAAACGCTGTCCTTTGTTACTTTTCTATTAACCAAAGAGCCCTGAAAGAAAATGTATCATGATTTCCACAAAAATAATAAGCAGAACAACTGTTTTCAACATTAATAATAATGTTTCTTTAAATCAGCGCATTAGAATGATTTTTGAAGGATCATGTGACACTTAAGGCAGGAAAATTCAACTTTGACATCACAGGAAAAACATTTTAAGGTATATTAAAATATAAAATGGTTATTCTAAGCTGTAAACATTTTTCAAACTATATTACTATTAATAAATAAAAATACAAATAAATGTAGCCTTGGAGAACATAAGAGATTTATTTCAAAAACATTAATATATCCAACCTCAAACTTTTGTACTAATTCTGTCATTATTTATTCACCCTCAATTCATTTTAAACACATTACTGTCTTAATTATGACAGAATTATAAAGGCTTTAAGTAAAGATTGGGAAACAAGGGGTTAAACTTACATGAGTCTCTTTGCTTAGAAAGTTCAGCCCATTTTGATTGACAGCCAGTACACACGGGGTGTTGATAGCACCGTTGCTGCTGCTCTGTATGTAGAAGAATGACGAGCCAAACATGGGAAAAGCACTCACAAGCCCTGAAACAGAAACACAAGTACAAGAATCAGCCTTTCAAATAAATGGCTGCGCGCCTCCACATTGGCTGTTCTCCTAAGTCAACACCTCACCCAGAAATTGTGCTTTGGCCTGATGAGGACTGAGGGCCTGCACCTGCTGCATATGCTGGTTTACCATGTTTAACCACTGCTGGGCCCGCTGGAAACCAAAGAGCTGGGTGGGAATACACTCCTGAGCCTCATGGCTGATGGCAGAGAAAAACAGAAAGTTAGTCTATAAATGAGGTGTCAAACTTAAATGACCTCAGGAACACTAGTCTGATGATTTTCTCCATCAGGGGCCAGCTGAACAATTAGTGTTTTTACAATCACGAGTTTTACCTCTATAGAATTATTGACAGAGTAATTAATATGTAGACAGACATCTTCAGAGTGAATAATTTCTCCCTCGTAACAAGTAATGATCCCTGGGATTGTATTCCTCGACAACTACAATTTTCTGATTGGAGATCAGGCAGTTATGCTTAATGGTCAGTGTGTGTACACAACTGTTCAAAGTTTGGGGGTCAATGTCTCTTCTGTTCACCCAGGCTGCATTTATTCGATCAAAAATACAGTAAAGTCAGTAAAATTGTGAAATCTTATCCCAATTTAAAATATTTGTTTTCTATGTTAATATATTTTAAAATGTAATTTATTCCTGTGATGTCAAAGCTGAGTTTTCAGCATCATTACTCCAGTCTTCAGTGTCACATGATCCTTCAGAAATCATTCCAATATGATGATTTGCTGCTCAAGAAACATGTTTTTGATTTTCAACGAATCTATGTTAAAAGTTTTGTGTAATCGTAACATTTTTTCAAAATTATTTTATGAATATAAAGATCAAAAGAACAGAATTTATTTTAAATATAAATATTTAGTAAAATTATAAATGTCTTTAATGTCACTTGAATTTTTTTTTTTGCTTTTGACGAATACATAACATTTCAGTGACGCCAGATTAATGGCATTACATGGAGGGCAGGTAGAGCGAGTCCTTGGCACGATGTTTCAGGGCTGCCAGTTTTGACACTTGCTGAAGCTGCTGCTCACTGGCCTTACCCTGTGGGACAACATTGAGCAGCCCTTTCAAGTAGTCAGGGGACACCTGCAAAATATGAAGATCAGATTAGTAGCCTGCACAGAGATAACTTAGATCAAAACAAGGACAAATGCCTTAGATCTTTGTATGTTATGAAATAAGCAGCACAAGACATGAAAGGAACGTCTGGGAAATTGAATCAGTCTGGCTGATGTACCTGATTGTAATGCATAGTGACTCCGAGCTCGTTGTCAAACTTTAGTGGCTGCGTCCATATCACTCTTCGAAACCATAGACTGTAGTTGCTATCAACGCGTTCAGCCTCCGTAGCAATATCCAAGATGTACTCCCTTTTGTTTAGAGGCCGGACATTCTGACCTGGAGAAAGAGTGACAACACGTGAGAAAACAGCTTTTATAACTTGTATCATCTCTACCATCTCAGCTACTGAAAACAATCAGTGGCAAATTATTTGAACTATGTGTTTTTTTTTCCTTTTTGTAATCTCACCTCTGTTTGTGACAACAAATATAGCATATTCATCCAAGGCCTCAAGTTTATGCAGACCCATCTCATAGCACAGCTCTTCAATGGCATCCAGTGCCACCTTCAATGTAACAAGAGTGAATTAGAATCAAACGTTTCCTACTAAATTAATATGATTGGTCAAGCTGAAATAAATATCACAGAGGCAACTTACTGAGCAGGTTTTGATCTTTAGATGGCGTTCAATTCCACCAGGAAGAAGAAACAACTGGCGCTTGGAGCTCCTTCCAGCCTTGAAAACAATTGTGCATGATTAAGTACAGATTGGTGAAGCATTGAAATTTGCTTATGTGCAACTAACCAGCATAGCTTTCAATTCCATCCCATTAGGGTGCTCAAAACGTCCACCGTATTGGAACGTCTTTCTTAGGTTCTGCTCACAAGCCTTAGCAATGCCTATCAACATATCGTGGTATTTGTATTAGTCAATTAATATGTAATCAGTGTGATTTGTGTAGTTGTAACATGTAGGTAAAATACCTTGAAAGTGCACCCCAGGACTTGCACAGACATCCTGAAGGTATTTAAGCAAGTAAGGTTTAAGCGCCTCTGAACACTTGTAGTATGCAGTGAGGATGTACAGCAGCCTCCAGCCCCTCTGACAACTCTCCCTGCGAAACACAGTAAAGATCATCTGTTACTCTGCTTGGCACATTACAACGAGTCCTACATGGTTCGCTCACTCAGAAAAAAATCAGGATTATACATCTTGGAGCTGGTGTTCCCAGTGATCTGCTTGAGGACTTGGCAGTACGCTTCATCCTTCATTAATCCATATTCGCCACTCAACTGAAACAGAGATTGAGCTTATAATACAGTGGCATTGAAGATATAAAGCACATTCCTGTCTGGTATCTTAATATTTCATGATGGCAAGGCTTGTTGGGCTATTTAAAGAGTTGCATACCCTTAGGATGGTGCTGACAACGTCCTGCTCGGCCTGACCTTTCATAGGGTAGTCTCCCATAAACTTCATTATAGCTGAAGGATAATCATCATTGAAGTCATATTAGATAGTAAACATTAAAAAGAAAAAATTGATGACAGAAAAAAAAATCTGTTACTTAATTTGTGTAAACGTAACCTTCTGCTTACCAAGAAAAATCTCTCCAGCTACTCTGTTCATATTTTCATCAGTGAACTCGATCAGGGACTCTGTAATTGGAGACTAAAAAACCAAGTCAAAAATCAATTAGAATATGCGTAAAAAAGCTTCATAAAATATATCAACCATGTTTATTATTATTATTATATAAAGGTATATTAAAATCATATAACATGTATTTAAAGTAAGCGCTGATTATATTCACCCTTGACCTCCAATGTACAATTCATTAATGAAACATTCTTTGAAATGGTTTCACATTCAATTCACTGAATGATCCAATTTTAGCGAATATTTAATTAAATTGTTCCTCACACAAAGCTATCATATGATTCAGTAGACTTGAAATACAGTGCACAATATGCATGGGCTACTTTTATGATAATATTATGTTTTTTAAAGCCGAAAAGCCTCAAAATCTGTTCATTAAATTACACGATGAGTAAATCATGACAGTATACTAATTTTAAATTAACCAGATTCTTTTAAAAACCTCAATGTTTCAAAATGAATGGTATGGTATGTATTCTGTACCTTGGAAAATTTCACCATTTCTGATGGTTCTCTGGATTCCTTTGTCTTCTTTGACTTTTTCTTATATGAATCACTGCAAAATACAAGCAAATGTCAGTATATCTATTATTTTTTCTTAATTCAGCAACTGTGAGAACCTGAGCTTGCAATGCCCCATGATGTAATCAACAGACCCGTTGTTTCTCTGGGCCCCTCTGAAATATTTCTTGGCAAACTCCACCATGTTGTATTGGCTGTCCTGAAAGATTCTCTCATCGATGTCCATATCAGCACTGTATGTCAAGGCCTCTGCATACTCACTGACAGGAGACGCCACCTAGAGGTGAGATGCAGTGACACAACGGCTCTCAGAAGGATCTATGGTACATATAAATCAGGATTTACATGCTTGTGAAGCACATATACCTCAATGGACCGGCCCAGCTCATGGGCTGCGGCAGCGGACCCCACAGCTACAGCCACAGCGGCCGAGGCGGCCACGCGCCCCTGCTTATTCTTGGGTTCCTCTTTCTTGTCCACAGGAATGCTAATGAAGTCAGGAGCAGCCACTGGCTGTACAAACTCCACAGGAAAAACCCCAGATCGCCCATGAATGGCCCCAAACTTCCAGCCTTTGCACAAAACAAGACATGGTGTGTGAAAATGTGCGTATGATGGTAGTATGACATTTTAAGAGTAGAAGTTCCTGTATAAAAAGCATCAGTGAAACCATCATGCAAGGAGAAGGAAGACTGTTTCTATACATGCAACTAGGGATGCATAAATTCAGATAAATCTGCAAACCAGAAATTCAACTGTAATGACACTGCTAAGTGCAGAACAGTAAAACAGCACATCAAGAAACCCACAAAAAAACACTCCATGCAGGTTCCACGCACGACCCACCAAAATCAGGAGTGTCTCTTTTTAACTCCTCCAGGAGAATCACCTTCTTCTTTACTATGCAACCATAACACTGGCCTGTGAAACAGCCACAGAGCCAGCAGTCAAAGTTATGGCTTAGGTGAACACGTTATTGTCCCTTTTACACAATCGTTTCTATTCTAGCTATATTATATCATTATGCTATCTTTCAAAAGTTTGGGGTCAGAACTTTTTTTTTTTGTACAGAAAAATCTTCTTTTTTAGCAAGGACACATTACATTCTGAAAGAAAAATTCTGAAGAAAAAAGTAACAATTACCTAATAAAATTAAAGTAATCTAGTAATTATCTAGTATATGTTCCAGGTTAGTTGTTTATTTGTGGAAAAAATTTAATTAAATAAAAAAAGAGGTTTAATTCATTATTTTAAAACAAGTTCATCATGGAATAAGTTGTTTTATGTATAAAAAGCAGTTTATTTTAAAAAAATCAACAAATTAACATATTACATTATTGACTTTTAAGTGCTACATTTCAGAGCTGCTATCCTAATTATGTAGGCTCTTTTCCCCCCAAATATGAAGAGTAATGTAAGGTCTTCATGACCACTTTTGGTCTAAAGTAGTCTCACCTGCATCCAGGCCTTCCATTTTCTGCAAGCGTATGATGTCTCCCTTGTGGAAACTCAGCAGCGTTCTGTCATCTGTAATGTAATTACGCACAGCAACGACATAGTCTGAGTCCTAGAGCGAGAGACAGAGACTGCAATTAATGCACAGCACCACAGCCAATCATCCCCGAAGTGAATCAATGTATGAGGGAACTGACCTTTTTCAGTTCTGTGATAAAGTAGTCAATCATAGTTTTAACCTGAGGAGCTTTGGCAGAGAACAGAATCAGTTTCTCATTGGTGAGGTTGAATTCCAGCATGTTTTTGGAAGGAATGGTGACAAACATGATGTCTGTATAGCTGTAAGAGGTAAACAATGATCACAACAAGGAACATTTATGATGGTGATGGTGGTACTGTATCATTAATTAAACTCTAAAACGCTAAAAACAATGACATAACACAGACATTAAAAGCCTCAGCAACTGGTACCTGTAGGGTCGTAGAACTCTGAAGTAGTCTGGGGCTACCGCACTGCTCCTGACCATTTTTAAAAGCTTGATTCCTCTATGAGATACAGACAGCACCTGGACCCCTGTGCCAACACTGCCCTGTTCAGGGCAAGAACAGTAAGATTTTCTCCTTTAGGTTTATCTAGTTCAGTAATGAAACTCTAGATGGCACATGCTAATAGGCCCTTTACATGCAATCTGCAAGCAGTCATACCATTACCACATGGCACAAGCTGATTGCAGCCCATCTCATTGCAGTTTGCGCAACATGACTGGTTCAGTGTTTACTGTTTTCTAGTCCTGCAGCACTGAAATCCTTCACCTCCCCCAGTTCCACCTGCCTAGGTCTAGATTTATGTAAGTCTATTCATGCAGCAGCAGCATATCTTACATGTTCACAGCAGCGTCTCTGTGTATCTATTGGCAAGTCCATACTTGTTCTGCAGCATCAGCAATAATCAACAGCAGCAGCAGCGTAGCAGATTTAGGGGCAGATTTACTAAACAGGGTAAATTAGCATGAGAGCGCAATTCCAAAACAGCGCCGCTGGGAGTGGAAAGTTTTGCTCGTGATCTACTGACGACGAACAAATTAAAGAGCACAGAAGCAGTCAGATGATTTCCATAACGACCAACGCAATCTACCAGGTATCGTCTCGTTTAAGATGTGCTTTGTTTGGGCGATAAATAATGGCGCAAACCTTAGTAAATCAGCTTGCTTGATTCATTTAAATACTCTCCTCCCAGAAATGTTGTGTCTGAAAGGGAAACTCCTACAAATGTCTATGCAATAAGATCAGCTCCAAAAATAACTGTGTCGATGCCTTTTCAGCGCTAATTTTTCACTGCATGTCTTTAGTAAATCCTGACAGTAATTTTTAAACGCAAAAAGAGGGTTTGCTCTGGCGCAAACTGTTAGTAAATCTGGCCCTTAATCCGCCAAAACCAAATACATGAGCATTGCCATATAATAAAATGCCAAAACTACTCTGAGAGTTGTCATGATTGAAATAGCATTATGAAGCAGCACATACCCGCTGAAAACATTAGAATACATTATGATGCGTTTTAGATGATGACGTGCCAGATATGACTACATTCCTTTCAGCCAGCTTCACCAGAACCATGCTCATTCAGTAATTTCACAATTTACATTTTGTGAACAGTGTGCTATTGAGAACAACCTGACCAACATAAACCAGCCCTGAACTTCAGGCTGGTCTACGTAGTTCTTTTTAGCAGGGATAATCTGAGAGAGATTCCTTACAGATGCTGGGAAGAGGCGTGAGAAGTAGATCTCCCAGGTGTCTCTTGCGGCAACCACAATCTTCTTCTTCGCATTCTCATCCTGGATTGTGGCACTGATGTCAACATTTTGCTCCACTGTCACAAAATAGAAGCCAAAATGTTCCTCTCCACAAGCAAAGTTCACATATCACAAGAGGAAAATGTGTATGTAAGTGAAACATAAATCATACCAAAAAGGGATTTCATTTTCTGCCTTTCTTCTGTTGTAATGCGAATGCAAGCCTCTGAAAATGTATCATGGACAATCTGAAAGTTTCATTATAATTATGGTTAATAAAAGTAAAAACAATCACAAATTGATACACTACCATTCAAAAGTTTGGGGTCAGTATCTACTTCAATTAAATGCTGTCCTTTTGAACTTTATATTCATTAAATAATCCATAAAAAAAATGTGTTACAGTTTCCACAAAAATATCAAGAAACTGTTTAAACATTGATAATAAGAAATGTTTCCTGAGCACCAAATCAGCATATTAGAATGATTTCTGAAGGATCACGTGACAATTATAAATTATAATACTGTCATTTTTCACAATATTACTGTTTGTACTGTATTTTTTATCAAATAAATCTGACTAATCTGAGCATTAGAGATTTTTTTTATTCTTTAAAATTTTTTTTATCACAGTCAAAGTTGATTATGTCCATAACTTGAGGGTAAAAGGTATTATATTATTGAATTATTGATCATTTGTGTGTGTGTGTGTGTGTGTGTGTGTGTGTGTGTGTGTGTGTGTGTGTGTGTGTGTGTGTGTGTGTGTGTGTGTGTGTGTGTGTGTGTGTGTGTGTGTGTGTGACACTGTTGCATAAATTTACACCACAAGTTTCATGATCCACACTTATTGCCAAAACTATTAATTCCACCTTGACCTATTGTTTGATTTTTTTAGGAACTGAATGCACAAACGTGTTAAACAAAACAAATTATGAGATAAATCACAATTAAAGCTTTAAAATGTTAACAGTCCTAAAACCAAAGTTAACAGAAAGAACAAAACAAAAAAAAATCCAAACCTGCTTAAACAAGAGGTCTAGTATCAGCGGGTGGTTGAAGCTGTCTTTCGGATAAAAAACCTGAAAACACATGAAAGCATTTTTAATGTTTCATAATCTCATAATCTTATTTGTAATAATAATTTAATAATAATTAATAATAATAATTTAATAATAATATTTTAGAGTAACAGCACTGTGTCCCATTAACCCAATTCAAAACAATACCTCTTTCCTCAGGTAGATTTTCCAGGGTACATTGGTGTAGGTGTAGTGCTCTTCACTGCTCCTCTTGTGCAGCTGAGTCTGAATATTCTCCTCTTCTACTGGAAGTTCTCTAGATACTGTAATGTGACACACCACAGTGACGTTATAGCCATGCTAATATGGTTTCTATATCAAAATGAAATGGCATAGATGATCTGAGTTTACCAGGAGCAGGAGCTGGGAATCTCTGACTAACAGCTGGCACAGGAGGTGATCGCTTCATCTTTATGCTTTTTGCTGGTTTTAGTGCCCCATGGTGTTCATAATCAAACTCCTTTGCAGATGACGAAGGAGAAACTGGAGTGTAGATTTTCTTTCGCTGATAGTTTGGGACATGAACACATCAGCATTAACTGCAATGATAATGCTAAAGCCCACTGATAATTCTTTCTATCACTTTAACTCATATGACTTTAACACTGTCAGTTTATCTGTAAACTAACTATGACTGATCTACCTGTGAAGGTGGAGCACTCATCTGGTCCTTAAGAATCAATATAGCTTCGTCATGGGGGTCTGGTTTCCTCAAAAACACCTTAGCTTCCCTCCTGTATTGAAGACCAGTGGATTTAGAGCTATAGCCTTTGTTCTGTTCTACTTTAATGATCTCTTTTGATTAATATTTGATCAATGTTTTGTTACAAGGTCAAGGAGAACATTGGTTTGCTGTGTCTCAGTTTTCAGTTCAGGTCATTCATTATTAATGAATGTGGAACTGCTGCTCAGATCTAAATATGTTCAGTTCTCATTCTCACCTGGGAAACTCTGCTGGTTTTACAGGGTTAGTCTGGTACTGCCTGATAATGTCTTTGATGTTGTGACTTGGCTCTAAGTGTTCTGTGTTTGAGATAGTGGCTCTCACCAAGTCCCCCGCTGGTGGATCCCTCCTAGTTGGGCCTTTTGGATACAAAGCAAAACACTGTTGAAATGGTAACACTTTACAATAAGTTTCCATTTGTTAACATCAGTTAAATACATTAGTTAACATGAACTAACAATGAAAAACTTTTGTATAGAATTTAGTTAATCTTAGTTATAAATTATTAAAATGAAAAAAATAAAAAATAATGTTAATATTATTTAATGCACCACAAATGTATTGCTCATTGTTGGCTAATGTTAGTTAATGCATTAACTAATGGAACCTTATTGTAAAGTGTTACCCATGAAATAATAATTTGAATGAGTGAAATTAAGCATGAAGCTATACAGATTGAAATAATGACGTACTATACTGTCGCTGTGAAGGTTTCTGTGGTGGGGAAGCAGGGGTTGGTTTGTAGGAAACAGGTCCAGTTTCTTGTTTAGTCTTCAAATAAGATACATGACCAACAACAGCTTTTTTTGAATGTATCAACTGTTCATTAGTATGTTTTGAGGAAACAAATCAACCACCATTCAAAAGTTTGGGGTCTGTAAGTCTTTTTTAAAGAAATGAATACTCTGCATAGGTGCATTAAACTGATCAAAAAGTGACAGAAAAGACATTTATAATGTTACTTACAAAAGATTTTAATTTAAAATAAATGCTGTTCTTTTGAACTTTCTATTCATCAAAGAATCCTGGAAATAAATGTATTACGGTTTCCACAAAAATATTAGGCAGCACAACTGTCTTCAACATTGATTATAATAATAATAATAATGTTTCTTGAGCAGCAAATCGTTATATTACAATGATTTCTGAAGGATCATGTGACACTGAAGACTGGAGTAATGATGCATCACAGGAATAAAATATATTAATAAAGAAAACAGTTATTTTAAGTTGTAATAATATTTCACAGTATTGCTATTTTTACTACATTTTTTATATAAAAAAATACAGCCTTGTTGAGCATTAGAGACCTTTCAAAAACATATCTTACTGACCCCAATACTGTATGTGGAAATGTAAAGTTCTAATATGACGTCTATCCATGGCATTATAATTAAGCTTTGACTTGATTTCTAATGATTTATCATCCATATAGTAATCAGTGCTCAGAGATACTCACAGGGCTGTACTGGCTGGAGCGGGGAGCTGGCACATGCTCGCTGTGTGTGTGGTGCGCTGAATTATACATCTGCTGCTGGAGGGCCATGGCCTGCATTGTCATCTGCTGAGCCTGTCATACATTACATTAGCTTGCTTTTCAAACACATTCAGCATTTTGCTATAAGTCTAAGTCATGCTTTGTTTGCTCACCAATATAATCGCTTGCTGGTTGATGATGGCTTGCTGCTGCTGTGCTAAGACAGCTGGATCTACACATTTAGAGATTTAAATAAGCACAAAATAAAACGAATGTAATAACTGTGATTAGAACGCGCAGAAATAAACAGTGCAGTGTTTAAAAAATTATCCCAGAGAATCAATCAGCGCCAAGCGTCATTATATAGGACTTATCCAGCATTCATACCTGACATATCAGGCATTGGTGGCACATTAGGCATAGCTGGCAAAGGTGGCAGAGCAGGCAAGGCTGGCATAGAAGGCATAGCTGGCATTAGGGGTACTGAAGGTACGGCGGTAGGGGCATGAGGCACAGAGGGCATAGCTGGCATAGGTATAGGTGGCATCATTGTTCCTCCCATAACAGGTAGAACTGGCACCGCTGAGAACAGTAAATATGACTAAGGATCAGTGAGCAATGACCCCTTCCACATATCTTAATCAAATGATTTAATGCGAGTTGGTCAGATGAAACCCAATTAGCTGTGCCAACCAACTATATTAAATAAACATGAACAATACTGCTTAAAGTGAAATAAACACCTTGCAGCTTTTTTCATATAAGAACTTTTAAAGTGTTAAACAGTCTGATTCAATTGATTAATATATATATAATATTATTTAGCTTGAGGTGTAACACACCTCAATACCCCACATATATATGTGTGTTACTGTATAATTTGTTTTTTGTTTGTTTTTTAAATAAAAATAAAGTTTCTGGCTTTTTGTTCATGTGATTAGAAAAATGTCTTGTAAACATAGGAAAAGTTGTCATCAGCTAGTTGTTACTTTTTTTCTTTTTTTTTTTACACATAAGTATATGAGGAACACGAACGGCACCCATTTTGTAATACCAATCACCAAAAGCCACAGTAAAAAAAAAAAAAAAAAAGAATCCCCAAAGCATTAAAGCAATCTAAATGGTAAATTGGTTATTTATCATGCAAATCATTGGTAAATGTGCAGTTTACAAACATTAGCAATTCTGAATTTTTATCTGGAAATTAATTGCTTTTAGGTACAAATTGACCCTAGGGTACCCATCCATAATTGATGTGTGGTAAGAGGAGGACAGAAAGAGAACAGATGCAGAACTCACCACCAGGCTGCAGTCCGGGGGGATAAGGCCTGCTGGAGAGGGGCTTCACTATGTCACCATCATCCCCTCCAATCCCACCAGCTCCCTTCATACGGCTGGACATGCTGGATGACTTCTCAAAATCCTGAAGAAGAGATAAGGCAAAGCAAAACAGGCTCTCAACTCAGGGCTGGACCCTTCCCAGCTCAGTCATACGAGAAATCAATCTCCCCATGGGAGTACCTTATACTCTCTAAGAGGGGCATGGCCAATTTACTATTGCAACTGAGACAGAGCCACGCTGGCCTAGACCACAGGAGTCTGTTTTTCCCTTACCAGTCTAGGATCTTTAAGTGATCCTTTATATATCCTTTATATAGATTCCGGAGCTTATTTTTTACAATTGTCCACAATTTAATATTTCTATGTTTGCCAAAAATATATAAATCATTCCACTGCCATACCTCTATAAGTGTTTAAAAACACCAGATATTATCTCAAAATGATAAAAGCTAAGGGAAAACATAAAGTATGCTCAATGCTGTGAGAAATACGGTAAACTGGTAACTTAATCACCTTCATTGCAGGGGACCTGGCAGCCATAGAGCACATTGATACACTCAATCACTTACACTATGAGGATCACTATTTCAGGTCAGTTGCGTTCTTCATGCACTCATGTTATATTTTTAAGCTTCTTTCCATAAATACACTGATGAGCCAAAACATTACAATAAGTCACAAGTGAAGCAAATTTCATTGATCATCTCCTAACAAGGCCACATATTAAAGTCTGGGTAGATTAGATGGAAAGCAAACAATCAGTTCTCGTAATCAAAGTGTTGAATGCAGGAGAAATTGGCAGGGATAAAGATCTGAGCGACTAGGGACAAATTGTTATGGCCAGACGAATGGGTAAAATCATCTCTGAAACGGCAAGGCTTGTGGGTTGCTCCCGGACAGCAGTGGTGAGAATTTACCAACAGTGGTCCAAGGAGAGAAAAATCTGTGACAGGGGGTTTGGGCGTCCAAGGGTCATTGATGCACGAGGGCAACGAAGGCTATCCCGTCTGGTCTGAGCCAGAAGAAGGTCTTTGTTCTGCAGGGAAACCATGGGTACGGCCATTCATGTGAATGTAAATTTGACACATTGTTGCAGACCAGGTAAATGACAATGACGTTCCCTGGTAGAAGTGGCCTCTTTCAGCAGGAAAATGCACCTGCCACACTGCACACATTGATCAGGAATTGTTTGAGGAACATGATGAAGAGTTCAAGGTGTTTCCCTGGCCTCCAAATTCCCCAGATCTCAATCAAACTGAGCACCTGTGGGATGTGCTGGACCAACAAATTTGATCCACGGTCATCCCCTCACAACCTACAGGACTCGAAGGATAACGTCTTGGTGCCAGATACTACAGCACACCTTCAGGGGTCTTGTAGAGTCCATGCCTTGGCAGGTCGGTGCTGTTTTGTCAGCAGGCGACGGACTAACAGCATAGTAGGCAGGTGGTCATAATGTCATAATGTGGCTCATCGGTGTAGTTACATTTAACATCCAAATCATGATGTTTCTATTACATTTACACTTGTTAAAAACTCGTGCTGAATTGGGGAAGTGAACAAGAGACACTTACCCCATTACCATCAGACAACACTGGGTCAAACAGGCTGTCGAGATATCTGTCCATGCCTTTCTGAGTTGGTGCTTCACTGAAGTCTGATTCTATTTTTTTTTTACAGTTATTGAGAAAAAAACACAGAAATCATGTCATTAGCATTGAACAGAATATATAAAAGTAGCTTAAAAGCTAGCCCCAAAAAAATAAGAAAGAAAGAAACAGCTGACCGTGGCTGTAATACCCATCTGAATCTGGGAGACTGGTGCTCAGCATTGTCTGAGGGAGCAGAAGTGAGTTGTCATCATCAGAATCAAATCCGCTTCCAAACAGAGCCCTGTGAAAATTCGTATTGAGGGCAAAGTATTAGATAACACTACAAAGACACTGCAAAATATTTCCCCTGAAGTTAACTATACAATGTATTTTTTTACTTATTTTACTCATCAGCGGCAATAAACTGAATTTAAAAATGATTTAGCTATTTTCAAACACTCCCCGTCTCCCACTGTCAGTCATTAGTTTGGTGCCACAGAACTTAAACACTCACATTTAACTCACTTTTAAATGACACGCAATGCAGATATATTAAATTACAAATCATATTTATGATCATGTATCACATTAGTGTGCTAAGCCATTTCCAATGTAAATAAAAGTCAAGTAAAATGCAAGACTATCATGTAGATACTGACAGGCTGGCATTTGGCCTGGTTCTGGTGGGACTCTCGGCGGAGATGATGAAGTAGGACTTTTGCTTTGGAAAATTTCTCATCAGTTCCATGTCTGCGATCAAGTCCATTACATAATCGTGCCCTGCGAGCTCCGCCCACTGTCCGTGCTCCTTCATGACAACAGAGCACCCCTTCCAGCCCTCGTTCACACCCCTGTGGAGCCAATTAATGAGGCTATTTATTTCAGGCAAATTACAGATGAATAATGAAGGCCTCATTATAGACTGTACATATTCCAACATGCCCAGAAGAAAGAGCCATGAACTAATGACATGGAATAAAAGGTTTCTTATGAAGATGAATGGATGGATGAATGCAAAATCAAAGATTGTGTGTTGGCTGACTCTAGGAAAGAGTAGAGTGAAAATGGTTGGAACAACAGATATAACAGAACATAATGTGGATAGTTTGTGTACGGTCGTATACCTGTGCTGTAGAATATCCCCAGCCAACTCCTCCCCACTCGTCCAGGAGTGCACAGGGCACAGGGAAGATGTCCCTGTCAATACAACATGACGTTTAACAGCTGTGGTTTGACAGGAGTGAAAACTACATGCAAATCACATTTTTCTATTCTGTGTAGCACCACAGATCAGGTATCACCTGATACAGTATAGATGCAAATTACACAATTGTCGCCAGAGGGTTTTGAGGAACAAAGGAAACTTCCAGGCAGATTTGGGGAGATAGTAATGGAAGAGTGTGGCGAACAGGATGGCCGAGGGACGTGAGAGAACGGCGCGAGGCCGGTGGTGCGATTGCTAATGAGCAACACATGTGAGGCACACCGGTCTCGCATCTCTCACGGAGGAGCGGAAGCATAAAGGAGGAGCGACGACGTTGATGATCGAGAGAGGAACAGGCCTGTATTTTAGTTGTGTTTTGTTTTTGTATTTTATTTTAGCCAGCAGTCGTCCGCGAGGGGCTGCTGGCAGTTATATTTATTTTCGGTAGCCAGCAGTCGTCCGCGAGGGGCTGCTGGCGGTATTTTCGTTTGTTTTATTTTAAATAAATTATATTTTGATTCTTCGTCGGTTCCCGCCTCCTTCTTCCCTGAACATTGCTACACTGGTGCCGAAACCCGGGAAGAGGGAGGAACGCGCTGTCAGAGAGTCCTCGCCGGTGTGGGGAATCCGCGGTGCCATCGAGCATGGTGCGCGAGTCGCCGCCGCTCGCCGTGGGCCGGAGCCTGCTGCCATCCGCCGAGCGAGGGGAGGAGCAGGGAGCGGGGGACTCGCGGCCACGGACGCTCGAGGCGGGGCGCTGGAGTGAGTTGCCGGTGGGACGGTCGAGCTCGCTGCCGGCCGCCTGGGTATTGGAGGGGCGGCTGCCATCCGGGAGGGAGAGGAGGAGTCGCCGCCGCTCGCCGTGGGCCGGAGCCTGCTGCCGTCCACCAGTGAAGGGGAGGAGCAGGGAGCGGGGGACTCCTACCGTCTGCCCAAGGCACCCGAGGAGCCGTCGCCGTCCACCGGGCGGCGGAGGAGCGTCGAGCCGTCCACCGAGGGCTACCCAGCGTCGCCGCCAGGCACCGCGGAGGAGATCGCCTAGCTGGTGGGGGACCAGATGGCAGCGCGTTGTGGGAACCGGACCAATTTTTTTTTCCTCTCTCCCCTCTCTCGATCTGTCGCTCCTCATGCTTCCGTCTCCGTTTCCCTCGGTTTGTCTGTCCATACTCCCCAGGGATCGCCGCCGCCGGGGGGGGGAGTAGGCACAGGCTCGTGAGTACCCCCCGGCCTGTGAGGGGCGATGGGGGTATGTGGCGAACAGGATGGCCGAGGGACGTGAGAGAACGGCGCGAGGCCGGTGGTGCGATTGCTAATGAGCAACACATGTGAGGCACACCGGTCTCGCATCTCTCACGGAGGAGCGGAAGCATAAAGGAGGAGCGACGACGTTGATGATCGAGAGAGGAACAGGCCTGTATTTTAGTTGTGTTTTGTTTTTGTATTTTATTTGAGTTATATTTATTTTCGGTAGCCAGCAGTCGTCCGCGAGGGGCTGCTGGCGGTATTTTCGTTTGTTTGTTTTATTTTAAATAAATTATATTTTGATTGTTCGCCGGTTCCCGCCTCCTTCTTCCCTGAACATTGCTACAAAGAGCCTTTCAGAACTTTCTTTTAGTGTTTTGTAAGCCATCCTTTGTGTTTGAATCATTATGTATGTCTGCATATCTCTTTCATTCCAAATGGCAAATATTCTCCTTTCTAACTGACAAAAGCTGTTTCCATCACCGTTTTTGTGCACATTTTGAAGTATCTCATCAGAAACGAGTGATGGAAACGGCAAATTTCAAGGAAAAAAAATCTCTTAATTCGCAAAAAAAAGTTGTTACGCTCCCTTGAGGTTTTTTTTGACTTAAAAATAGTTCATGCGAATAATGGGAGCTGGAAACACATTTGCAGAATAAATTCTGATGTAGAAAACATTAAACGCAGGTGACTAATCGGCTGTTTTCCGATTTTGTGTTTTATTTACTGTTGGTTACTAGGTTAGCAATACCACCGTCATCCGCTCAAACAACTTGATCGCACCTAATTCGCATTTGTTTTAGTTTTTTTGCGAACTTTGAAAAGATTCGCTTCACGTGTGGATGGAAACACAGCTAATGTTTTTTAAAATGTGCCTTCAAACATCTATGCTGATTTTTCATGATATGTACAGTATAGGAGTTAACAATTGCATTCAAGTGCTAAAATGTGGATTTGAAAAGCAAATGAGCAAAAGCCGACTGTTGCACCAATAAAGATTAAATTAGGCAGAAATTTTAATTAATCAAGGATTTAATTAAGCTTACTGTGATTTAAATTTATGTAATGGACCCAGGTAAATTACGTTCACTTTTTTAATGCAACCCAACCTACATGGCAAACACTGACTGAAGGTTGCCAATACTCAAACAGTGAAGGTGAAACTGATACACACCATCAAAACAGTGTACTTGCAAAACCATGTTTGCTTTCTTCCTATTGGCTGTCCATTCCAGCAGGGACAGTGGGTAAGTCCTCGCTGTCTCCGGTCCATACAGGGACTTCTGCATGGCTTGAATAAGCTTCTGTTGGCCGACGGCTTTGAATCCATTATAGGCATGATCTGAGACAAACCTAAAGCCAAAAAGTAATGAATGCTTACAAGTTGCTAATGACCCAACATGAATACTAGTATGTTGCTTACTTCAGAAGGTATTTCTCATTTTTGGCTGATGGTGCAAACGCACTCAGGCAGGCCAGCAGCAGCAGCCAGCCCCTCTCTGAGTTTTCTGGATTGGTGTTTCTCCAAACCTGATTGGCAATTTGACATAAGACTTCATCCCGCAGACCAGGGTTGGTAAGCCCCTTCTGAATGATGTAGTTTCCAAATAAATTCTCCTGAGCACCATTTAGATGTGGGTCACCCATAAACCTTAAGATCTACAAAGTAAAAGACGTAATGCTAAAAGAGAGCTAACAGAGTTGAAATCACACTGACTTATGGCTACAACAGAGACATTTTTCTTCACTTAATCTCATGCTCATTGTAGGTCTGTGTTGAAAGGTTTATATGTTAAAAATCTATTTCTCTATGGAGAAAATGAATAGGATTTTTACTTCCGGAACCAACATTTGTGCTTAAGTCTATTGCATGTAAAATAAATGACAATGGCAAAATCTTCAACAGTACATAATGTAGTGTACCATGACAAAGGCGTCTAGAGCCTCATGTGTAAGATCATCATCAATGTGTGTTAGTGGTGTCTTCAAAGGTGCAGTTAACATTCCAAACTTTGGCTCCTATTATTAATAATCAAAAAAAAACATACAAATTAATATACAGTATATCAGTCATTCCTGAATGAATATCTGAGTATGTGATTTTGGAATAAATTACTCAAGTATGTCTTACTTTGAAGTGAATCTGGACAAATTTAGAGATAGTGTAATTGTTGATGTCAAGAGGTAGAGTGATCTGTGACTCCACCTGAACGGTGGGAGCCTGGACTAAAGCCAAGCAATCAGAATGGAGCTCTCTACCACCTTAAAAACACAGAGGTGAGAGATGACATGCAGTGGACATTATAAATACATTATATTTACTTTTTATATGCTACATTTGAAAAGTCTGGGGTCAGTAAGATTTTGTTATCTTTTATGCTCACCAAGACATTTATTTGCTAAAAAACAGCCAAATTATAAAATATGTTTTCTATATTTAACAGATTGAAATATTAATCAGAATTTAAAATATCTGTTTTCTATGTTAATATACAAGTCACTTATTCCTGTGATGTCAAAGCTGAATTTTCAGCATCATTACTCCAGTCTTCAGTGTAACATGATCCTTCAGAAATCAGTCTAATATGATAATTTGAAGCTCAAGAAACATTTCTTATTATCAATTATGAAAACAGTTGTGCTGCTTAATATTTTTGTGGAAACCGTGATACATTTATTTTCAAGATTCTTTGATGAATAGAAAGTTCAAAATAACAGTATTTATTTGAGAAAAAAAATCTGGCTTACAATTTTTTTAAAGCTGACAGTTACATCATATTTAATTAAGTACTTGGGAATATTAATTACCTACATGTACTTACTATAGAGTTAGGGTTAGGTTTAGTTACTTACCAACTGTTATTATTATAGTAAGTACATGTAGTAACGTGTAACTACGTCACCTTAAAATAAAGTGTTACCAAAATCTTTTGTAACACTATAAATGTCTTTACTGTCAATTTTGATCAATTGAATTGAATGCACTCTTGCTGAATTAAAGTAATTTTTTTTTCAAAACATAATCTTACTTACTCCAAACTTTTGAACAATATATAAAAAGATATATTTAAGGCGAGGAAATTGCCCTGCAGTACCAGAGGCTGCCTGCAGCAATGCTCCGAGTTCAGCTGGAATGACCAGATGAGTGACGTTGACCACTTCCCGTTTTGACAGCTCCTGCAAATAAAGATGATATGGAAACACTTTACAATAAGGTCTTATTTGTTAATATTAGATAATGCATTGGCTTACATAAACCAACATTGAGCAATATATTTTTGCAGTATTTATTAAACTTTGTTAATGTTAGTTAATAAGCGAATTAACTAATGTTATCATATACAACATCTTAAAAAATGCATAAGTAAAAGTTGAGATTAACATTAACTGAGATTGATAAATGCTGTAGATGTATTATTCATTGTTAGTTCATGTTAACCAATGTAGTTAATTAATGTTAACAAATTAAACCTTATTGTAAAATTAGAGACTATATTGTAAGCAGGGTTTTTTAATAAATTATTCCCCAGTCTTTTACTATATTTGGTCAAATACTGTAGGCATAAGAAATTAACTAAAATGTGATCAATTTAGACAGTAAATGTCATTATAACCATTTCTATTCTCCTTTGCTCCTCTTCTGCCTTTCTCCTGGCCTCGTATCTCAGCTAAAAGAAGAAAAATAAGTAAAACGATTAAATGTGGGATTGCAGCTTAGCCTGATCACTACGCACTAAAACAACATTGTTCTTACCCTAATATATCTCTTGCGATCAACATACATATGGACCAGAGAGCGTAATTTCACCAGACTAGCTCTCATTTTCACATACCGCTTCCTGTGGAGAGAAAGCAAATTTATAGAAATTGTCAAGATCTAAAACAATTTATTGGATAGAAATTGCTATTTGTGAGTAAAAAAAAAAATGAATAAAAAAAACAATCACAAACTAGAAAAATCATGTCAATTTATTGGTTATAAAGAAAATGTAGTAAAATCAGATCCAAAGGACGGACATCCTTTTGACAGCAAAGCAATATGTTGCTCAAATTGGGTGCTCAACAAGGAAATTAATAAAAAAAAAAGGAAAAAAGTCAGCCCACCACAGCTCCAAAAATGTGAACAATTTAATTTAATGTTAATAATTTAATGTTTAGATTTACTAAACAGGACTAAGTAGCATGCGGCTGCAATCTAATAAAAGCAGTAATGGGAGTGGAAAGTTCTGCGGGTGATCTATTTACTGAGAATGTACAAATTCAATGTCATCCCAGGCAGTTAAATAATGCCACAAAGACCAGTAATTTGACTGCCGCAAACCTTGATAAATCATGTTGCATGATTAATTTAAATACTCTTAAGTATATAGTATAGTATAGTATACACTTTAGTTTGGGGACCAATTTTCAATATTAACTAGTTGCTTGTTAGTATGCATATTACTAGCATATTGGCTGTTAATATTAGTATTATAAAGCACATAATAATGCCTTATTTTGCATGAGCTTATTCTACATCCCTTAATCTTACCCAATACCTAAACTTAACCACCACAACAACTACCTTACTAATTATTAATAAGCAGTAAATTAAGAGTTTATTGAGGCAAAAGTCATAGTTAATAGTGAATGTGTTCCCCAAACTAAAGTGCGACCGATTACTCTCCTCCCATAAATTTAGCGGTCTGATAAGGAAACTCATACAAATGCATATGCAATAAGGTCATCCGCAAAAATAACCTTGTCCACACTATTTTATCTCTGTGTGTCTTTAGTAAATCCTGACAGTGTTTTTTTTTTAACACCAAAAGCTGTTAGCAAATCTGGCCCCTAGTTTCTGTAAATAAAAAGTCTGACAATGAGCAACTTTGTCATCATAGCAGAAGCATCAGAGATAGTTGTCATTGACAATGAGGGGGCCTTCGACTCAAAAAGGTTGGAACCACTGATTTAGAGTGAAAATAAGGAATTATGGTTTATACCTTGTGAGAAAGCCTCGGCAATGGGCCTGCAGCCGTATGATCTTCATGCGGAAGGCTGTATAGCGTTTTCTCACAAAGAACATCCTGGTGTAACGCTGCAGAGTCAGGGCAGCTACATGCCTTACTCTGTCCCTCTTACTCTCCAACAGGAAGTAGATGTCCTCTTTCATGAACAACTAACAAAAAATAAAAGATGCAATCAAGTACTAAAAAACAGATGTGAAGAGTAGTCTCACATAGCCAGACCTTTCTCATCATAAAGTCTAGTCCACATTGCAATGATATTTTGACCATTAACTACCTGTGGGTGGTCCATGGTGTGACGTCTGGGTCACCGCGATTTTGCCAAGTAAGACATGTTCCTGGAGCAACATATTTTGTTGACCCTGGAACAACATTTCTGTCTGAAAATTTTGTCCTATCCCTAACCCTAAATCTAACCATAACTTATCCCTTAAATCAGAGGGAAATGATAGGTGAATAACACTGATGTAGAAGCACCTGGTTGTAAGCCTAAACTTGATAAAACTGTAAACTTGCACCTCAAATCTGATTCGTTGATTGAAAAGTTGTTCAAGGATAAACAAAGATGTTGATCCAGGAACATGTTGTACTTGGTGAAATCATGTTCACCGTGACATCTAACAGTCTGAGACTAAGCGAAGAGTAACAATTGCACTTAATCAGAATCATACACACCTTGGTGACACCGACTTGAAACGATCCTTGTCTAACAGGGCAAAGCTTCCTTAACATGACGACACAGTTTTCACCATTGGCAGGTGGAGGCTGTTTGAGGCCTAGCAGTGATTTATATCTAAATTCAACCAAATAATTGAGTAATTATTATAATTTTCTTGATATGTTAAAAAACAGATACAAAAGGGAAAAACTTTGTGTTAAAGGCCTCAGACGTGTTTGTCATGTCAAGCTCTTACCTGAAAAGGAAGACATCAAATGGCATTCTGATCGGATAGCCCTCTCTCCTGATTCGAATGGTTTCTAAAATCCCAGAATAGTTAAGTTGGGCACTGACCAGCTCCATGTCAAACACAGCAGGCTCCTGCAAGGTTATATACTCTCTCAGTGGATTTCAATTCCAGCCAAGATGAAAATAGCTTAATACCCCTGAACCCAGTTATTGCGGTTCTTTACCTTGTTTTGATTTGGCTTTATGCATCGCACAAAATATGGGTTGGCTCTGTAAGTACAAAATGGAAAGAAGTAGTTGGTGATAGAAAAACCTACATGGGTCTAAAACCAATCACAGAAGAGATTCATGTAGACAGCGTAATGCACAATTTAGGTGGTCTACCTCTCCATCTTTTCAATGAGCTCCATGAGAGATTGTTGGAACTTGGCCGCCACCGTTGAGGCCTGATGGCGCCGTGTTACTGTGCTGTTCTTCCCAACATGAGATCTCTGCTGGTTGAGGGCCTCAGCATAGCACATAAACAGGTATGCAACCATCTAAAACCACAGCGAGATACGGGTCAGTTTATTGGGGTCATTTCATACCTGGCTCATGGTAGTTAAATAATTTCTCTTACCTTGTTTTTGCTATGAATAAAAAGGTCAAGAACATCCTGGCGAACTTGATCGTAATTCTTATCCAGAAATTTATGGACCTGTGAAGCATGTTTTCAAGCACAAAAAAGTTTGGTCTATTCCTCCACTAATACTTTATAGGGAATAATTAAAATGTTTGATGGTTTGAGACAAGTAGTTTAAATGGACCTGATAGGAGACCTTCCCAGCGAAATGCTTAATAGTAAATTCAGGGAGAGGCATTTTTGGCTTGGAATACAGTGGATTGTTGCCATGGTGATAGTGGCATTTCTGAAGGAAGGTATGGTCTGTAGCCTAGAGGAAATTTGTTCAAAAGGAGGTTAATTAAAATGTAAATGATGCAAATGAATAGATATGAATAGATAAATACTAACAAGAACATCAATGAACATTAAAAAGAAACGACACCTGTGGAAACCCGCTCTGATCATCAAGAATTCGGAGTATCCCATGGGGCTTTGCTGCAATCAGGTCTATGCAGGCCTGGTTGTCAGAGAAAGGCAACTCTTCCCAGTTGATTTGCTCTCTGCTATATTCATCCTTGCACATTCAAAACAAAATAATTTTTCAGATGCATCGCACATGCAGTTTCTCAGAAGATTAGAGTGAACAGAGACAGCTTACTTGTTCTTCTTTGAAAATGACCCTGTTGAAAAAGAACTGAAGGTACTCATTTGCATAATTTATGCAAAGCTGTTCAAAGCTGTTGAAGGTAAGATCCTACAAAGCACAAAAAAGTGAGATTCAGTCGAATGCAATCCAAATTTTACTGCAATGAAGAGTATTAGGAAAATATTTTACTGTCGTGGGAAAACAAGTTACAGCGCCATACCTCAAATCCATAGATATCAAGGATGGAGATAGATAGTGCTTCGTTCCGAGGATAAACCTGCGTATTTATTCTGTCTGTTAGCCAGCTGAACAGAAGGGAATACAGGATCTTGGCAACTGCATCTCTGTTATGTTTGAGAGGGAAAATTACCATAATTTGATTACCTCAATGGTCCATGCAGAGAAAGTATTTTTAATGACACTGATTTTAGTTCTAATACTCTACATCTGAATGTTCATGGGTTTCGATCGGTTTTTGGAGTTGGGGGAGGGCCAAGCCTTCTTTTGTTGTTTTTGTCAATGTTCTTTTTTTTCAATTCCATATTTAATTCTTGCTCATACTATGGAAGTAAAATAATGACATATGTTTTTGAAACAAAAAAAATTGTTGAATTGCACTAATGCATTAACCGTGCTTGCATTTTAATGCACTGTATTTTTAGGGCTTGCATTTTTATGGGCAATATCCAGCAATGCTCAATAAGAGAGGTGGGGGTTTCCCCAGTGATGCCGGGGACCCTCGCTGTCAGCCTGGAACGGTGGTGCGCATGCACACCAACACCATGGGTTCTTCGCACAATTCAGTTCGGATATCAGCTGCAGTTTCTCTCACAAATAGTGGCACAGATTTGGGACCGGTTCAGCAGGGCCTAGGTCGAGCTCTTTGCGTCCAAGGAAAACACGCACTCCCCGCTGTTTTTTTTTTTTTAATAACAAACAGCAGTGCCCCGCTGGGGGTGGATGCGCTGTCTCATGTATGGCCCAAAACTCTACTGTACGCTTTTCTGCCGGTAGACCTGAGAAAGCCCACTCTGGACAGAGTGCGTCAGGAGGGTCTGTCACTTTAGTAGCCCCGTGCTGGCCAACAAAAACATGGTACGCATGCACCATGACTAGGGATGGGAATTGAAAACTGATTCCACTCCGAGTCCCAGCCATAATATACAGACCGTGAACTCACAACTTTCCCTTTTGTCCTTTATCGGGATGTCCTTTTGTCCTTTATCCTTGTGGGATGTCCATGACCTAACTGCTGGGATTTTACACAGGTATATCGAGCAGACGCAGGCGTTCATCCGACCAACTTTTTGTGTTTTGCCAACCCGGTTCTTGGGAAACCGCTGTCTAAACAGCGTCTTTCACATTGGATTGTGGAGGCGATTTCAACTGCATACAAAAGTAAAGGGTTAGGTCTACCGGCAGGAGTACGGGCGCATTCTACAAGAGGCATGGCAACGTTATGGGCGTTGTTTAGAGGGTTGTCAGTAGACGACATTTGTGTGGCAGCCAGTTGGGAATCACTGCACATATTTAATCGGTTTTACCGACTAGATGTCACTGCTTTAACAGTGGCTCGGTCCGTGCTTACTGCAGAGGCTTTAGACCCAGGGCCGTCACTCTCCGTCACTCTCTCTGAAAAAGGGTCATGTGGCGATGCTGGTCCCTTACGTTTAGTTCAGTGACTTTGTGGGGCGTGAATATAGGTCCCATAGTAATGTGTTGTATCGAGTTGACCGGCTGAATGGGAACGTTGAGTTATGCATACAACTACTGTTCCCAGAAGGAAGAAAAAGAGGTACAACACCTCTGGACCCCGTGCTGTCGGGGTTCTGGTGAAGAGCTGGACTGAACAAAGGGAATGAGCATATGACTGCATTTATATGCTGTGGGCAGGTAGCTCCGCCCACGTTGTCATGCGTCATTGGCCTTTCAGGCGTGAATAAAGGTGTCTTCAGCAGATGGCGCTAGACAGCAATATCCCATAGTTATGTGTTATAATACGTTTCCCTCCTTCTAGGAACAGAAGTTATATGCACAACTCAACGTTTCCTTAACTTTATATTGTGGAGCTGTGCTTCAGAACCTCCTTCAACTTTCCCTCAATAAAGTCATAAAACCAACTGCTAAGTGTTGATGTAGGTGTCAGGCATAATCCACACCTTTTAGATAGTTGATATTTAACAAAATAAACAGTCAAATCATGTGTAGTTATTGCTATTTTTGACTACCGCATGAGCTCATAATTATTTTAATAACAATCTAAAAGGTGTGCATATGCCTGACACCTACATGAACACTTTACAGTTGTTTTTTTATGACTGAGACATCTTGAAATGCTATTGAAGTTAGAAAACTGTACGTCGTATGTAACTTTAGAGACGGTCCCTTAACTTGCAAAGATCAAACGTTCAATGTCAAGCCTGCCAGTATTTCACTGGGAAACGCTTAACTTAGCAGCGTGAAACTTTGCGCGTTACGTTCATATCGGAGTCTGCTTGCCTGTAGCCTATATAGCCTACAATAAGGGTTGGTCTTTTCACTGTAGGCTATTAGTCCATTAAGCTACTTTACGCAACCCGACGGCCGGGGAATCCTGGAGAATGACGTATTGAGAGAACCCCCAGTTCTTAAACACAGCTCCGCGATATAAAGTTAAGGAAACTAAACAACCGAGAGAAATCAATGTCTACTAACGTTACCTCAAATTTAACGTTTGATCTGTACGTCAGCATCGGGGAATAACGTCATAATCTCCTTCACGGTAGACAAAGCTGATTACATGTGCAAAACCTGTGAAGACTTAAATGTAAACACAACTTTTGTGTCTTTATCAGCTTTTCCATATATAGCTATTGCTAAGTTACTACTAAGTCACTACTGATCCTGATAAACATCACACATACTGACCGCTTGCTCCATTTCGGTAAATCCGTTTTTATCATGGACAGTAAAAGAAACGGTTTTTGGGGGTTTTATGAATGAATAACTCTCTCACCCGTTGCTCTGGTCTTCGTCTGCTGGTGAGGAAGACTAACAGCTATGGAGATTATTAGTCGCTAATCTACTGCTATTCCTGCCATTCCCATAATGTCAAATGTCGAATTTGCTGTCGAATTTGAACCACTGAATTTGTAAGGCGAAATAAAATGGACTGAAAATTGCCTGTCGAATATTATAGGTTGTATTTTAAACAGAATTAACATTTTGGAATTGAAATCTGAAAGGTAAATATGAATTATTGAATAATAATAAATTAATAATGAAAATATGTGTGAAATGTTTTGAATTGAAATATTCACATCTTAAATATGCAACCATGTTGAATTTCAGCCCACAATGCAAGCCTTAAAAATACAAAGCATTAAAATGCAAGCAAGGTTAATGCAATGCCTATTTTGTTTTCAATTTGTGCAATTCACATTTACATACATTTAGTCATTTAGCAGATGCTTTTATCCAAAGCGACTTACAACTGAGGACTAAACCAAGCGAGTCATCGGGAAGAGACAAAAACAACGCAAGAAGTGCTCAAAATACAAAGTTCAGATATTTCGCGGAGTAGCATAAACCAGATAAGCAGGGATTTAAAGGAAAAGGTTTTTTTATGTTTCAATTCAACAAGCTTTTTTGTTTCAAAAACATTTGTCATTATTTTATATCAGTCTTTAACCATTATTATTTATTAAACCCCCTTGTGAATTGCATTCTTTGTACATTTTATTGAATTCTACAAGCCTTGCCAAACAACTTCACTTGAAGGTGCAGTGTGTAATATTTCTGTGGATCTATCGACAGAAATGTGATATAAGATCCATAACTATGTGTTTAGTGGTGTATAAAGACCTTACTTAAAGGTGTCCTATGTAAAAATTGAGGTAAAATTATCCAAAAAATGAGCTACACGCATCAAAAGAATGAGAAGAAATAAGTGCAATTATGTCATTAAAAAATTGACAAGTTATAGTGCTGCCGAGATATAAACCTAAATTAGCATGCTAAATTACTAGCGCCGGCCCGACTGGTGTCGTAATACCAGTTTCGGCTATGGGAGGCGGTTTGCGGGGAACATAACCACCATTCAAACTGTAATACACGAATAACTCGCACGGCTTGTGGGCGTACTTGAACCTGATGTCAATCATGTGAAAAGTACAGCCCATTACTTTCAGTTCAGGGAAGAGACGAGAGCAGAAAAATGGCTGAAGCCCTTGGCAAGAGAGCCTAAGCCACACTACAACCACCCCCTGCAGGGAAAAAAACTCGCACAGATGCTCAAAAAAAGGAGCAGAACCAGAGTCAATATAGGCACTGCTTTCCATCGCTGGAGACTTTTAATGGACAAGAAAGAAATGAAGTTCGACTCTGAGCTTGCAACATTTCTTTTGGATCGGTAAGTAAGATGCTGTTAGTATTTCACTAGAAGTTTGTTTTATATGTTTGTGTAATTTTTTCGGGAAGTTATAGAAATGTATCGAAGGATGTTCGAAAAACAAAAAAAACAACTGACCTAATGCTGTAAACATACAGAGAGCCCTATCAGCTGTTAAAATTAAATCTAATGCATTCTTTTTATTATAACAACTTTATTTAATGATATAAGTAAAATTATAATAAATATGTAGTAGCCCTACACATATATAGCAAAATACACTATAACTCTTTTTTCTTGCTAACTACGTGGCTTATATTATCTTTATTAAATGTATTTCCTGAGGTAAATCTGACATATTTGTTCTCCAGCTATGTTGTTGCCTTCTGTACACTGATTAAAAAAGGATTGGATAGATATTATGTATGAGGAATACATTTTGGTAAGATGTAGCATAGGCTACTGTATTTTTTAACAGTCTTCGTGTTTTTTACTATTAGCTAACGTTAGGAGAGATGATCGGTTTCACGTCCGCTATAGGGATCTCTCATTTAACTTCTACAAGCGCCAAAAAACATATTGTTTGAATTGCGTAATAAAATTGACAGAATCTGAGAGATTAGTTTTTTATATATCATAACTAACCTGCTCTGTCTAATCTGTCGGTCTACGTGTCCTCTTTGCTTTGCGATTTTTCTGTGCGTCAGAAAATTTATGTGTGGCGTGAGAGCGTGTGAAAAGTGTCCATTTCGAGTTAGTAGCTCTGAATGGCGCAAGCTTGGTCTAAATCAGCGAATGCTGTCTGTCAAATAAATGTAATTCAAACTATAAATTAAAATTAAACAATAAATATGTAATATAAACAAAACTAATATGAACATATTCACTGGTAAAGGTTTAGGGGAGTAGCTTGAAGATGTCATTTAAAAATCACTTGACATCAGCTAACGTTCCTCTGGAGTCTGGAGTCAAATCGTCCTCTAACAGGAGTTGGCTCGGCTTCTGCTATGGCGTGAAGGTGGGGGCGGAGCCATAGACTGTAAGGGCGGAGCATAGAGACTATGCCGTTTCTCGTTTGTTACGTTAGAGTAGACCAACTCACTTTCTGGAGGTATACTGCCCCCATCTGGTATGGAATGTGGAGTATTAATTTATTTTTTGGCAGACATTCCACATGGCACCTTTAATGAACCGTTAAGTATTACCTTAGAATGAGTCATTTATATCTACATAGGCGCGGGAATCCCCTTCTATGAAGGTTGCCATATTGTGACGTCATGTTTCTACCGTAGCCGACAGCGAACACACAGCGCTACAGAGCGCGTTTCGTCACTACCTTGAAAGAGAAGCCGCAGAAAGCTAGAAGCCAGATAGACACCGTGAGTAGTGACTTTCCCTTGTCAGTGGTGTAAAATATGTAGTTGGATTGTTTCATGCAACTTCTTCTCCCTCGCTGTGTTATGGCTTTGCTATGTGGGGATAAATGTGCTGGTTACGTTCGTGAGACAGCTGATTAGTACTCTTGTCATTGACCGTAAAACAGTATGTTACAGGAATCACCAACCCGTCGATCGCAGTCGATCTTGGAAGCATTTTAAGTCGTTCGCGAAGAGTTTTCAAAATCGGAGAAAAAAAAGCCTATTGTGTGTAGTAAATGGTGTCTAGGGGATGCGGAGGCGCGCGCGCTGTTACAATTATGTCATTTTTGCAGCGCGCACCTTTGGGCTCATGCGGACGCGTCGAGTATAAACAAGGCTTTACGCTTTAACCAGCTCAGCCACAGTAGCAGCTCATATTAGCCCGCTAAACTTTTACTACCCTGTTAGAAAAAATATAGTTTCATGTGGTTCTTCTCCCTCGCTGTATTATGGGTTTGCTATGTGGGGAGAAATGTGCTGGTTACGTTTGTGAGACAATCAGCTGATTACTATTATTATATTATATATTAAGACCCTTGATCCTCACCTAACTATGGCTTTGTAAACTTTATCCATGATGTGGTTTATAATGGACTGTGATACAGAAACAGTGACAATGTTACACACTCTTGGCTTACTCTGGCTATTCTCTGCTGTCTCAGTCGACGATATGTTTGTCCCGTTTTAGCCACCGTAGCTTCTTCGAAAGGGAGGGGTGAGCAGTGGGCGGAGCCATTAGTGCAACTCACAACAGAACCGCTAGATGTCGCTAAAAATCACACACTGCACCTTTGAAGTTATTTTTGTTATTTTTATGGAATTATTCAGAAATGTATCCTACTTGCTGAAAAAAGATAACTGACATAACGGGCCGCTTTAAATTCAGCCAATCAGAAGGCTTTTGAGGTCCTTTCTGCTTGTCAATCATTTACCGCGCCAACATAGGGGAACGGAAACCGGACGCTGAGAGGGGGATCAACGGGTAAACGGAGCTTGTAGAGTGCGAAATGTTCGTGATTTGTCATTGCAATGCGAAAAATGGCTTACAAAGCTAAACGTCGTAATGGAATAAAGAGACAAAACAAGAAGCAAGACGAGAGTGAACATCGTTAAACTTATCATCGCTGGAGGGAGCTGATATTAACGTCACAGCGATTGAAAGCAGTTGCCGCGCGCGCTTTTCTTCTGCTTGACAGGTAAAACCACAGACACACACGCGTTACACCAAAGCGATGTTGTAGAAAGAGGGGGCGTGGCTAAATCTGGTGGAAGTCTCAGAACTTCAAAACAAAAAAAATTGTTCCAGAAATGCAACAGCGATTTTAGTTTTGTAAATTTTAATGAACAATTTTTTTCTTAGCTGAAGCTTACAAAATTCTCAATTACCTCTTTAATTGCAAATTCATATCTGCAAATTTGTTCTTGTTCTACATTTTTGTTCTTGCATTTTCCGAATTTATATCTCACAATTCTGAGAAAAAAAAGTTAGAATCGCCAGTTCTAAACTCTGAAAGACAAGGTAAGAATTGTGAGATTTTAACTTAATTCTGAGGGGGGAAAAGTCTAAATTGTGAAATATAAATTTGTAAAGTGTGAAAAAATGTGAATAAAAGTTGCGATTACCTTTTTTTATTATTATTATTCCGTGGTGGAAGCAAACTTCCAATTGTTTTTATTTAGAAATATTTATTTATTTGGAAATTAGCAAAGTCTAAGTGTAAGCATATAGAAATGCTTTGTAGGAGTGTCCCTACCTGGCATCAATTGCACTCTCAACAGTCAGGGGCGTGTAGATCTTCTCCCTCATTGTTTCCTAAGAAAGTATAGAATTACTGAAATACCAAAAATACTGGTTGCAAATCCGAAAGGGGTGATCTGAGACATTCTGTTATAATAAAACACACCACTTTTATTGGAAACCAGCTTTGTTGAAATATTGTGGATCTCTTGAGATGAAATGTTGCTAATGCTAAGACAGTATCTTAAGCGCAAATTAAACTGATATGGTCCTTAAGAAGACCAGCCTATAGCACTAGTTTCTGTATTGTACACATCCCGGCATCTGTGGCAAGACTATACTAATCCCTTTCAAATGATGACATTAGTGCTTTAAATAATAAATGAAAAAATCTTTCCTTATATAGTTTAACGTTGTGTTAGAAGAATTACCCTTCTCATTCACTTTACTTGGATAGATCAATCCCTTAGTAGGATAAAAACCTGGTGTCGATGTCTGAAAGAAGGGCTTAAGGGTTTTATCAGATAAGAAAAGCCTGGTAGCATGAGAACCCTGTCCAATTGAATGACAAAGGGAAATTACTTTGAGTATGGCCTTCTCCTGTTACATATAGACCTGTTCCTTTAATGAAAAGAATTAGCTAAACTACATTGAAGGGCCCTCAAAGGTGTCACACTTGCAGCCATGAGTACTAGTCTAACTGCCTTAGCACATTTTAACATGGCAATGGGACTGTGAACATTGATGAGCATTGGCTCTGACCAAGATTGAGACAAAGGCTGATCTGAAACAAGATGCTGTTTAAAGGATCATAAGAAAGTTTTTTTTTCCAATGATACATCTGAAATCAGGAATTGATGTGGATCTGATGTGAGGAAAGATGCTGAAACAGAACACGGACATGTTGATGGTCTCCACCAGAGGAAGGTTGAGGAATCAGCTCTTGATACCTCAGATGGAAAATATGTGAAATGGAAACAATTGGTAGGTCATAAGGAAACATCTTAAAAACCCTGGATTCTTCTTTATTTACAGAAACTTTACTGGACAAGGAATGATGGAACTAAAACACTTTACCTTTGTTGGTGTGGAATATTTGTATAGTTTCAGACATATCGGGTTTGAATAGGAAATCTATTTAAATAAGCTCTCTGTTTGGTTTGATTGACGCATTTGAGAGATTTTACTATTGGGCCTAGGTTTTTCATGAATTGATTTAATAAATTATTCGATTTCAACAATTTCTTCTGGTGTCAGTCTCTGGCGCTGTTCGTGTTGAAAACACAGTGCTGCGCTTCTGGGTTCTGGGCCTTGAAAGTTGCAATTACGTTGCAGTCTGGAGTGGGGGGTATGGGTAGTTGTGGTCAGAAAGCTCTTGGATTTCATCAAAAATATCTTAATTTTTGTTCCAAGGATAACAAAGGTCTTACGGTATTGAAACGACATGAGGGTGAGTAATTAATGACATAATTTTCATTTTTGGGTGAACTAACCCTTTCAAATAGATTGTTTCTTTATATATGATAAACATCTATAAATTAATAATTTTATATTTCTCCATTGTTTTTATATTTCTTCATTCAATTATTTCATTAATAATGCTTCATGATATTGTAGTTCTTTCCCTCATTAAGGCTGTTAAATGTAAAAGCTATTAAAAATTCCCTAGAAATGAATGGGAAAAATACTTGTAGAACCAAGGCTGCTGAAAAAGTGGCCGTGCAGGCACTGTTGCTCTCTAAAATGAAATTTCGTTTCACAGTCCTTTTGATCACATTGTATTCATGGTAGAACTGCCTTTTAGGTTTTGGAATAACTACACAAGTTTACTGTGTTTGTGGTGAACTGGTTAAGCTGGGTTAATACTACGACAGACCTCTTGGTGGCACCCCTACAGAGGTGGTATCTGCTATACTCTTAGGACTGTAACAGTCAATGATCAGGGCCTCATATTGCTTTAAGGCCTCTTGATGTCTGTTTCTGCCCAGGGTTTTTCCTGGGTTACACTGGTTGCCATAGGGATATGGCATGCTGCCCTGCCATAATCAGCTTGCCATGTTATACTATATGAGGGATTGGGGCTAATACGCACCATTTGCGTCTATTTTAATTGGTGCCTTGTGCTTGCTGTCAAATTGAACAGTGTTGGCATTTGGATCGTGTTTCCAAAGGACTTTAATGAAACTGATGTAATGATAAAACCTTCACTAACAGTGTGCTGATACTTGGCATGGGGCCTTGACGTGTGAGTTCTGCCAGGAGGTCATGTAAGGTGTAGAGGTGAGACGCGGACACTTCCTGTTGATATCCTCGAGTCCAGTATATCTCAAACAGTGAATTACGCAATATACAGTGGCCGCAAAAAAATTGTCACACTTTAAAATATGTGACAAATTATGACAATGCAAGTACCATCTAGTTTAGAGAAAGACAGCGAGCCTTTCAAGCAAACATTTAAAAACAAGAAGATTGTTTAAAATTGACACTTGTTTATTGTTTATAGTTATGTTGATAAACTACATCTGTGTGAACTTGGGGGTGCTGACTTCCTACATAGTAAAAGTGTCTGGTGCTGCTGGTCGGCATCTGTCGGTGCAGTGTGAAATTGGCCTTAAAAGTGGGTAATGTGAGTACAGTTCTGCATGGATAGCATGCAAATGCCACTAAATAAAAGCTATAACATTTCCCAAAAAATCAACCTTCATTATCTTTTGTTATGTACAAGGTGAATCTTTTATCTAGCACTGAAGACATTATCAGGCAGGGTTTTTTTTACCGTAGCTTTGAAAGTAATGGACTTCTGTAGACCCTCTGGGGAAATCTGTAGAAGTTCAGCCACCACTCGGATCTCCTGAGCACTCACAACTGATGCCACTTCCTGAGATTCAGTCTGTCAAAAAAATCAAACTTATCTCATTGCACCACTGAAATAGAGCATTATAGTGCAGCAACATGAGGGGAATCCAGTGAGGTGGATGCAACCATTTGTTTGTTTCAATGTACCTCATATCTCTCAAAGAAGACATTTCCTAAGTGAAGGATGGAAGATAGCACTCTGAAGATACCGTTCTGGTCTTCAGCACTGAAATGAAGTATTTCCATGGCACTTAGGAGCCTGCGGAAATCCTCCCCATCACTCTTGCCAACAATCTCACAGTCTCCGCCCTTGCGACCAAATAGAGCATCCATGAAAGAGAACAACCATCTGGTTTTTGATTTTTTTTTGCTATAAAAATCTAGTTGATTAAACCATGGCCTCACCTGATTGAGGTAATAATACGTCTCGGCGTCTTGAAGGTAGAAAGACTGCTTCTGCTGTGAAGGAAGGCCTGCAAGCATCTCATAAAAAATGTGATAGTTTCTTTCATCTTTGGCCTGAGAAAGAAAAATGAAGGAAATAGAGAAAAATTAACATTGTGGTTGTCTATAAAGAATTTGTTTAATAAATGATTATTTTAAATATCTATGATGAGCATTATGAAGAATACCTGAAACACAATCCTGGACTTTTCAAGTAGATACTGTGAGGTTATGGCACCGCTGATTACCCCTCTGTTTGGGAGCAGGAAATTCAGACAAGCATTAATATGTAATTTGCAACTAAACCCATGTACTCTAACATACTGTCATTTTAACCAGCATCATGTGAATCTTGATCCTGTTATCCTCTTTCAGTTGTAAAGGTACTCCATAAGTGTTTCCTCGTAGGTGTATCAATAACATTGTAAAGAGATTTGGAATTGATAAACTTACTCTTCCATAAATATTTCCATGTATTTCCCAAATCGACTGGAGTTATCATTCCGTACAGTTTTGGCATTTCCAAAAGACTCTAAAAGAGGCGTTGCTTCAAGAATCTGCAGATTAAGCCATAAATTAATAAGTGGGATGTAGCAATAATTACAACAACAACAACAAAAAGAAACATAATATTACTAGTTTTGTCTTGTTTTCATGTTAAACTATCTAAAATACTTAAAACAAGATACATTTACTTGAGAAGCAACACTGCATGAGACTTGTGTTCATAGATTGTATTTTAAAGGGATCATATGATGCGATGTCTTGTTTTCTTTAGTGTGTTATGTAGTTGTTAGTGCATACATAAGATCTGCAGAGTTACGAGGCTCAAAGTGTCAAACCTAAAGAGATATTCTTTATAAAAGTTAAGGCTCAGCCACGCCTACCTAAAACGCTTCGTTCAACGCCCCCACAAATCAACATCAGTGTGTGGGGGCAGAGTTTCATAACACCGCCCAAATGTAAACGCAAAGAAAGAAGGCTTTACTGTTTCTGGAAAGCATGTGATATTCTTTTAGTTTAAGATACTTTCCATATTATTCACCACTTCTGTTAAATTGTTTAATACTCCATAGGTAATTAAAAAAAAAACGTTTGCCCACTTGCATATCACAAAGTGCAATAAGCCATGCAACATATAAAGGTTGCAAACAACAGAAGGCCACGCAAATGTACAATACCTCAATCTGTATGATAGCATATAAAAGTAAAAGAGAAGAAAAAGATAAGTTATAAAATATGCATGAACTGAGTATAACAGTTTTTAAAGATTTTATTAGCTTAACTCATACCTGCTGTGTGACGTTCTGTTTGTGATGTATTGCGGCTAAGTACCGGAGAACTAGCTTTGTGGTCTCTGTTTTACCAGAGCCACTCTCCCCACTGAAAGACAATAAGCACATTTAGACCACATGATAACTCTAACCCCCTAAAGTACCAGTTTAACTACTTAATTGGCATAGAATGCGGCTTGGCATGTGAGGAACCGATTTTCTTGTCTTTTGCCATGCACTTAAGTAATGAACCAGGTGTCTGATCATCAGACAGAAGTGAAATTGAATGCTTGATTGGGACTGTCGTTCCAGCTACTCTGAACAGCCATGGGTGCATTTCACAGAGACATGATCTGCTGGTGCAATCGTGGCCTAGACGTCAGTAGTCTTTCCTTACACGTATCTCCGTCAGAGCTAGGTTTAAAGTGTTCCAGACGATCAGCTGTGTCAAGTAGAACTGACACTGGTTACATCAGTGTAAAAGACTACTTAAGGTGACAGGACATAGATTATCTTAGCTATTTGAATTCTGTCTGTTCTCTTAATTAATCTTTCCAAAAACACATTTTGAGTTAGGTCAGTTGAACAATGTTCAAATATATATATATATATATATATATATATATATATATATATTAAAGTATTTAAAATATTACATTCTGTGAGATAATCTTACATGTTTACCTTAATTTAATCCTACCTGATAATAATGCACTGGTTTTCTTTGGCATCCATCATTTTTGTGTATGAGGCATTTGCAATAGCAAATAGATGTCTGCAAACACAATGGATAAGTTCAAAACATTTAAGAAAAAAGTACAATACTGTATAAGGAATTAGCCTAGCATTTATTAAAAAAGCGATCATCCTAAGTACCGGTTAAATACTACTGAAAAGTAAAGGCTTCAAACTAAGTATTATGAATTAATTAATTAATTAATTGATGAAAGAACTTACGGAGAATTCTCTCCAAGCGCATGCCCTTTGTGTTGTAGAACCATGTCTGTTCCGTAGATGTTGAACATCTTGTAGGGATTAACGGCCACCAGAATACTTCCAATGTAAGTCTTGGGACAAACAAAAACAACATTGTTTTTCAAAACACATCATTGTTTATTTTCCTTTTAAAATTCACTCAAAACTCTTTGTACTAAAATATTTACAGAATAAAAGTGTTTTAATTTTAGTGATCAAAATACATAATTCTTAGTTCTAAAGAAACACATGGATAGCTTTTAGTCATAAAGAAACAAATGAATGTACTATCCATGTGTAGTAGACTTTGCATTTGACTTACATATATCAAATTGCGTTCAAATCTTTTCTTCAAATTCAGCAACACAGCACCTTCATGCAGTTCCCTGAAAAGAGTTTTATTTTTTTATGGAAGCATTTAAAAGTGAACACAAAATGTCTTATATATAGCATTTATCTTATTCAATAATCTCATACTCAAGCTGTGTCATGTCCTCAAACCCATCCTCCTCTGCACGTTCACGATACAGCATTGTGGGCAGACTTCGAATGGAGTACATCTAAAAAGCATTTCAGTAAAAAAAAGAAAAATGTGTAAACAATATGAAGGCCTAAACCAAACATGATATAAAGCCAGTATTTCAGACTATAATTATGTATAGACCTGAGTCAGGGTAGAGACGCAATATTGAATTTCACATGGATGAAAATTAGGCTGTGAGGGATATACTTGCAAGTCTTATAGTCTTTGCAATGACATACACTATTTTATTGAGTTTTTGTCTACTGAAAGATTTTTGGAATGATGTTTTAATAGCAACTGGCATGTTGTTAAACAATAATACAATTCATTGAACACACTGTACTTCTATCCCTCATGGCGTTGTTTTCATTCCTGTCAAAAATTAAATATGCTGCTACGGCTAAGGTCTATTGAAAGGATACCTGTACGCTGTTGTGATATAGATGGCATGGCAGGTGTATTTTGGTGCATTGTATACACAAACTTAAATACAGTACCAAATCATCCATCCATCCCTTGTCTATATTGTCTAATATCCAGTCAATACCAAAGTCATAATATTTTCCTTTGATATTTGACATTGCCCAACATCATTTAGATTTACATCTATGCATTTGGCAGACGCTTTTATCCAAAGCAACTTACATTGCATTTCAAGGTACACATCTACATTCTTATCAGTTCTTGCCTTCCCTGGTAATCGAACCCATGACCTTGGCGTTGCAAGTGCCAACGCTCTACTGTAAACATATTTTTTGACCCATAGTTTTAAATCTAAATTTCAGTATTTCTAATCTAATTGTTTTAACCTGAATCTTCAGTCATACAATTTCATTATTTTAGTGGCACAGATATTGAATGTGTATGTGTTTCCACTGTAAAACAATTCTACAGGAAAGGTCTACTATAGCATTTAAAAGATGAGCAATGTTTTCTTATAAAGAGTAACTATATGCAAGTTATTTTACCTTGTCATACCAGTTCCCTTGAGGTTCACCTTCTCTATTTGGTAGCCATGCAGGTTCTGTGCTATCTGCCGCTTGGCCAGGAAACACAGGGACGACAAAATTCTCCAGTTCTTCATCCCTATACATGGACCATTTTGTGAGGTTCTGAACAGTATGATGAGGGAGGACTCTTTCTGAAGACCAGACATCATCTGGCTCATGAAAATCTATTATTTGATTTTGAGCCCAGTGTTCACCAGACTGACCCTGAATCTGAGGGGTCACTACTGCGTACCTTGGGTCCTCTGGAGAGCGTCCCAGTGTTGACGGCAACTTGTAGGAGGCTTTGCGTAAGTTAACATTCGTCAAGGCATTTCCCAGAAAGGGTGAAGTGGGAGATTCACTTTGAGCTGGTTTACCTCTTGTCATGATTGATCCATCAGGAAATCTGTAAGAAGCTTTACGAAGGTTTTGGTTTAGGAGGGCACTGGACATCATTGAAGAGGGAGCTTGCTCTTGTTTAGGATTTCTAAACAGACCGGAGGTATTAGGTAAGCGATAGTTGGCCTTACCAACATTTTGCAATGCACTTGACAAATGAGATGAAATTGATTGCTCTGGTTCCTGTTCAGAGCTCTTAGTCAAAAGTGTTCCGTCAGGAAGTCTGTAAGAAGCCTTACGAAGGTTTGAGTTCAGAAGAGCACTTGAAAGATGTGGAGAGGGTGACTGCTTTGCTGGTTGGTTTCGGGAAAAAAGAGTGCTATCAGGTAGTTTATAGGAAGATTTACGTAGATTAATATTCTGTAGAGCACTTCCCAAGTATGGTGAGGATGTTGTTGTGTCCACAGTTTGATCAGTGCTATCGGATACAAGTGTTCCATCAGGAAGCCTGTAACTTGCCTTTTGAATGTTTGGATTCTGAAGAGCATTGGATAGCAGTGAAGAAGATTGAGCTGGTTGTGCTGGCTCATTTCTCATTAGCGTACCATCAGGGAGCCTATAAGTTGCTTTCCGGAGACCAGGATTTTGCAAAGCATTTGACAGAACAGATGTAGTAGCCTCCTCTTTTTGGCCTCCTACATTTCTAGATATTATTGATCCATCAGGTAGCCGAAAGGAAGCACCTTGGAGGTTTCGATTCTTTAATGCATTTGACAAAGGTGAGGAATAATCCTGTGCTTGCAGGAAAGGAGTAGGATTTCTCTGTAAAGGAGGGGTATAGGATGCATTTCTAGATATTTTTGATCCATCAGGTAGTCGAAAGGAAGCACCTTGAAGGTTGGGATTCTTTAATGCATTTGACAAAGGTGAGGAATAATCCTGTGCTTGCAGGAAAGGAGTAGGATTCCTTTGTAAAGGAGAGGAATAGGATGCATTTTTTAAGTTAGGATTCTTAAGTGCATTTGATAATACTGATGTTTGCTGTTCAGGCTGTGACATCACCGGAGCATATAAAGATGTATTTCGCTGAAGAGGTGAGATATATGAGGCACTGCGTAATTGAGGATTTTGTAGTGCATTTGTTAGTACTGAAGAAGATTGCAAAATGTTCTGTGGTACCTGCTGAGCTGCTGTGGGAGAATATGGAGATGTGCTTCTTTGCAGTGGGGAAGTGAGGGAGGCATTGCGTAGGTAAGGGTTTTGCAATGCATTAGAGAGCATTGGAGAATAATTCTGATTGATTACCTGAACCTCTTGAGGTGCCACCATAGAATGAGGAGATGCAGACCTTTGCAGAGGTGAGCGGTAAGTGGCATTACGGAGAAGTGGATTTTGTAATGCATTTGATAAGCCTGGAGAGGAGCTCTGAGATAAACTTTGGTTGATCTGTGACATTGGGGATTTAAACCTTGGAAGCGGTGAACTGAACGAAGCAGCAGCAAGATTTGGATTCTGTAAAGCATTTGTTAGTAGAGGAGATGGCCCTTGTTCAACTGTCTGGGCAAATTCAGTTATTACCTGAGGCTGAGGAATGCTACTCAATGGAAATTGTGATCTGAGTGAGGCGCGATTGATTAATTCATTATGCAGAGCATTTCTCTGTGAGAGGATCGGTGATGGAGAGCGTAGAGACATTGGTGAACTAGCTCTCACTGAAAGCTGAGGTGACGGACTTGGGGTTGGAACATGTCTTACAGAGAATTGTGGTGAAGGTACTCCTGGCCGTTTTATTGGAACGTGTTGGGGAAAAGGGGGTTGAGCATTCATTACAAGAGTATGGTTCTGGCCTCTTATTGATTGTCTGAGAGGAACAGGACTTATTGGTACTCTCACAACAGGACGCCCTCTCCCAACAGGTCTATGAAACCCTCTCTGTGGATTTGGTGTTCCAGATGGAAAGAATCTCTTTGAGTCTTGAAAACCTGCTGGTCTGGAACCTTGTCTTGCCAACATGATGGGTGAGGATCTTGCACTCTGATTCAAAGCTCCTGAACTCATGGGTACATTATGGACTGAAGATCTGAACGGAGCAACGTTTTGCATTTGGGGAGTGGCATGATGGCTTTTTCTTTGGAAAATTGGATTAACAGGAGATGGCTTAACTGTTCCCATTGGCACTTTGTTTCCACCAAATCCTCTGAATCTACGTGTAGATGAACGAGTTGGTAGATGATGTGGGTCATGTTGAATTCTGCCAGAAAATGCTGATGGTGATGGGGAAAGAGGTCTCTGAGATCTAGAGGCAAAGGGGGATATTGGTCTTGGAGACACTGGTCTTTGGGTGGGAGATGTGGCTCTGTGAGGTGGGTATGGAGAGCTCTCCTCTAGTGACTGTTGGCCTATAGTTGGAGACCGTGGAGGGCTCCTCCTCCGTAAAGATGGTTGTGGTGAAAAAGAACTTTTCCTGATAGATCTTGATGACATGAAAGAGTCTTGATTGCTTTTACCAATTGGCCTGAAACGAGATTTTATTGGAGGGGCACGACTAGCCTGGGAGCTTTGCCTCAGTGTTGGTCTAGGTGAAGGAGGACTTCTTCTTCTCATTGAGCCTCGTGGAGACATTGGAGGACTCTCTCTTCCATTAACAAGAGGAGATGGTGCTCTAGAACCAAATGGCTTTCTCTGGGGTATTGGAGATTTTCCCCTTAAAGAAGCTAAAGGTGATGGTGCTCGTCTGGACGGTTGTGGAGAAGAAGGGGGGCTAAATTTTCTCCTTTGAATGGGAGATAACTGCCTTTGTGCATTATTATTGTATGATGTTGGGCTAAACATTCTTGACTGCCTTGGTGAGAACCTTGGACACATTTCCTCATACATATCAGATCTTTGGCGAGGGAGAGGGCTGCTTCGACCTGGTGAAAAATTACTTTGTCTTAAGGAGAGCTGTGGGGAGGGGAGATTGTTAAATTGTCTCATTGTTGGTTGGACATTTTCATGTGGAAAATCATGTCTCTGAAACATAGGATCTGGATAGACTAAATGGGGAGATACTGGTTCAACCATAATGGGATCAAATCTCCTTGCAGACAAAACCGGAGATGATGGTGTTGAGAGTGGTATGAGTCCAACAGGTCCAAAATAATGTCTACTTGGGACAGGTGACACTGCCATTGGAGATGAAAAGTGTCTTGCCTGAAGAACAGGTGAGGATGGTATTTGGGGTGTTCTGGTTAAAATGGGACTACCAGGTGGTATAATAGATGCTGGTGTTTGCTGAATGAATATAGGCGTGGGAGAAAATGACCTTTGTACAGCTTCTGATTGATGGTGAAGCATAGGTGAAGCATATTGGTTCTCATATTGGTCTGGAATCATAAATTCCCCATCATTCCTGGTGAATTGCATCGGACTTGCAATTTCAAGTTTTTCTTTTCCAAACAATTTTACTTGTGGTCTAGGGAATCTGAATGAATCTTCAGTCAATATTCCTTCTGTTGGTATTTGTACATATTCATTACCATACATTCCTGAGGGTTCTGTTGGTTCCATGACATCCTCCACTGTGTACATAAATGGCTGGTTAGCAACCATCTGAGAGTCAAGGTAAACTGCGGTGGTGTCTCCATTGTATATGTACTGATTTGGATTGTATGCATATGGATAACCTGGATACGTCATGTTGGCATCTGAAACACCATCGTAGTGAATGTAATAATTTTGCTGATCACCATAATAGTCAAACTGTTCTGGATAGTATCCATATTCATAGTATTCCACATCATTACCAGGGTAGCCAAATTCATCTTCCACAGCATAACCCATTTCATCATAGTATTCCGTACCATCAACAGGGTATCCAAATTCATCAATTCTCTGGTGCCTGTAATCATAGTCGATTCTATCATCATAATAACCATATGGTTGTCTTACATCATACTGATACTGATCGTAATAGTGTTCATCAAAATAGCCATACTCATCCTCATTCATAGGATCATAATAATCATTCTCCTCCTCATAAAAGCCATACTCATCTTCAGGATAATCATAATATTCCTGGTCATCTTCAAAGTAGTCATACTGATGTTGTCCTCTGAAGCGCCCCTCACCATAGCTGTCATGATTTCTGCTCCTATAACGTCCCCGGGGGTTATTTCTGCTATAACTACTTTGTACATAGTCATCTTCCTCATAGCTGAACTCACCCTCATCATATTCATATCCTCCATTCTGATAGCCATGATATTGCCCCACACTTGACCTGTCATAACGAACAGAGCGACCCAGTCTTCCAGATGTTTTGGATGAGATGAATTTGTTAGTTAACCAGTTTGCTGCTCCTGCTATCTTCCCCAGAGCCCACCCTTTACTTTTGAATTGTGCAGCTCCAGTTTTCTTTTTACCAAAGAACCCTTTGAATTTGCCTCCCAGTCCAGAGGTGGCTGCTGCATTTTTATTTGCTTTTCCACCAATATTGAGTAATAAAAATGTTCTTCCACCCTCCTCTTTTTTATTTTTGTCTTCTTCTGTAGCTTTTGACTTACCAAAGCCTGAAAACAACTTTGATGTACTTTGTAATGCCTTTGGGGTCATACCTTTTTTCTTCTTGCTGCCAGATAGTCCCATAAAAAGCCTAGATGTGCTTTTTAGCCCTCTTTTTGATTGTTTTGGGGCTGGCTTTGAGAAAAATGGGGACTTTCCTGTCAGACCTGTGAGAACTTTTGAAGCACCTTTTAAATTAGCTTTTGCATCCTCTTTCTCTTCAACATTCTGCTGACCCTGAAGAGCAAAGCCTGTCATAGCCGAAGATGCCCCTTTCAGGTTTATGTCCTTCATTTTACCTAGCTGAAGTTGTGGCTTTTTTGGATCAACACCTTCCTCCACTGCTTGGCCACGCTTTGGCTTAGCTACAGCTTTCACTGCCATAGCTTTGGATGCTCCCTTCAGTGCAGCTTTCCCTTTCCCTTTCCCTCTTTTACCACCATCATCCTCGCTTTGCACATCCTCTTCATCTACTGCTTCATTGTCCTCAACCTCACTCCTTTCCACCTCGGAAGCCTCTTCAGATTCACTAGGATCTGGTTTGCCTTTTCCTTTTCCTTTCTTTGGATCCTCTTTCCCTTTCCCTTTAGGAGGATCTTTGCCTCCCTTTCCCCCTTTCTTGTCATCTTTTGCCGCCTTTGTATCTTCTTTTGCTTCCCCCTTTCCTTTTTCACCTTTCTTTGGTGCAGCTTTGTCTGCTTTCTTTGGTGGCATTTTATCCTTCTCCAAAAGTCATACTAATATACGTCACTGTGTCAAAAATGGGTGGTCAGTGAGAGAAAACTCAAACAGTAACACAAATGTTCCATGTGGATATCAGGTTCAACAAAAAAGTTATGAATTATGTCTAATAATTCTCTTGAATGTAAGCCCAAGTCAAAATAATTTTCACTTAAAACAAAAGCCAAAAGGCTGATAGCTCGTTTTGTTATGGACTCTACCTTACAGGTGTATTCCTCACATTTCAGAAATGTCCGAGTCTTGTCCTTGGCTGTAGTGCTAATTTTGGCAAGAGATTTCCCACAGACAAAAGGCTCTTTATCTCAGGCATCCATGAATGTCAGCATCCCTTTTGTCATGTTCTACAAGCTTTTTCATGCCTTGGGAAAGTACTCCAGTTACACTTTTTGTCCTCTTGAGTTTTGTAGGTAGTGTCCTTCAATAGCTCCAGATGCATGTGTCTGAAAGTACGCGAGGGCTCCCTGTAATAGCTGCGAAGGGCACCTTAAATGTATCAACTACACTGACTTAGAGTAACATTATCTGTTTGGCTCATTCCTGTATAAATAATGCACGTTGGCTGAGCTGTTACTAAACTGTGTCTGAGGACATTTCCAAAAAGTATGGAAATGATACTGACAGAAGAGGAATGTCTCCATCACATCTGAGGTGGGTTAAATGTTTGATATTATTTGAGTACCAAACAAATAAAACAACTGTAATTTGATACTGTCATGCCCATTTTTTTTTTCTTTTTTCTTTTTCTGTTTTTGATTGAGCCATGACTTGCAGCACTGACATTTTAATTTAAAGCAATGTTATCAACCACCCAATAGGACTATTGGAGATGGAAATCATTTTAATGAATTGAATATAACAATCTTTTTGGATTTGTTGATTTTGTATTTTTCAAAAAAACAAAAGTATATTATTTGTAAAACAAAGAAGAAAAAAAAAATAAAAGAAAATATAGCTTGTAAATGTTTAGACGGACATGAATTGTATATGCTTTATTGGTAGGATGACTTTGGAGAGTTCTTCTTTACCTTTTGACTATATTTTTATGAGCAGGAGAGAATCCAAACAGATATCAACATTCATTATTATGATGCTACCAACTCTCTGATACATATGTTTATGTCAGCTCTGAAAAGAATGTAGTGGTTATCACAGACAAGAATCACATATGTACATAATAAGCTGCGTGATTATCTCTCTGTTGACCACTTAATATTCCAAGAGTTCATGACACTGGTAGGGATAAATTCTTAATAGCCGGTCTGTATTCAGTTCACTAAGAAATAATTAAATATTAATCGGAAAGGTTCTAAATATAGAGTGACCTGATTCATTGTTAGCTTCAGATATTCGCCATCACATGCATATATTGCATATTTATGTAATAATACATTTAGGTGATTTTTAAATAGAACATTATTTTTATTATTTCATTTTTTTTTTTTGTCATTTTCTTTGCTTGAAGAAGAGATGGTTTTCTGTAATAAAATTGTTTAAAAGTTCCTCTGCGGTGCATCAGCTGTTCATCTGTTATGTTTTGAAACAAGTCCAAGAGGAGGTGGGCTGCTTTCTTTTGAGGATGTCCAGTCCATTTTCAATACACAACACATGACTTTACCTTTAGCTATCAATTTATACTATAAATTCAGCAATAATACTATTCAGCAAATACTAAATGACGCTCTTAAAGTAAGTTTAAATTCTTTTTTGGCAGTATATATACAGCACTACTTTCATCAGGAATTAAATGCATATTAGAGTATAAGTAAAGAGAAGACTTAAACCGGTGTAGACCCATAGATTAGTCTCCCTGGCGAGACGTAATGCATACCCCAAACCCTAAATGAACCTGTTTAAATCCAAGCCTAGCTATTCACCTAGGCCAAGTGCTGGGTACGGTTACAATTAAAAGGCTTGGGGGATGACTAGATAAAATTTCAGTGATGTTAGAAATGTTTAGAAGCGAGTTATATAAGTGAATAAATCTATACATTGTCTCACACCATACATATGTCAAACATCATCTTTGCCACAATGAAATGTCAAATGGCTGAAACAACAGCCTCTTAACTGTGCAGTTATCCAATACTGTCTACAACCCTTTAAAGGGATAGTTCACCCAAAAATGAAAATGATGTCATAATTTACTCACCCTCAAGTTGTTCCAAATCTGTATGAATTTCTATCTTCTGCTGAGCACAAAAGAAGATATTTTAAAGAATGTCAGTAACCAAACAGTTGATGGGCCCCATTGACTTCCATTTTTTTTCTCACACTATAACGTCAGTCCAGTCCATCAGCTGTTTGCTTATGTTCTTTAAAATATCTGCTTTTGTGTTAAGCAGAAGAAAGAAACTCATAAAAGTTTGGAAGAACTTGAGGGTGAATAAATGATCACAGAATCTTCATTTTTGTGTGAACTACCCCTTTAAATTGCTACTTATCATAATTATTAATGTTCAATTTATTGTTGTTTGTCTTGGGGAAAGAACTCCAAAGTCATTTTACCACATAACAGTAAAAGCAATGAGAGAAAAAAAAACATGAATTCACTTGTTAAACTACCTTGTTACTTTGTAAATAACTTATTTAATTTAATGCAATTAGGCTACACCACACAAATGCAATTTTGTCACACACAAGCGCAGTGTTTGATTGCTTGCAGATGCCAGCCATTAATTCTTAAATAATGAAGGGAAATCTTTAACAAGGCACCTGGGATCTATAGAATGGTCGTCAAATGTCCAAGATATGCCTGCATAGTGTAAATTGCCAGGTATTAAAAGGAATAATGAAAGGAATATATACTGTATATATTCAGTATATACACAGAATAAATAAAAATATAAACAGCTTAATTTTATTTTTTTTATCCTAAAATAAAAACATAATAAATCATGATATTGTCATGATTGTGCCAGTAGTTGTAACACTTACCTTGAAAATTGTTTTTAAAAAATCATTACATCTAATCCCTTTTCCAAAAGAGTCACTCAGTTGCTATATTCTGTTCTGGAATATAAGATCAGATCTCAGTACAATCAGTGTGCTGCACTGAACTTTGCTGGACCAACACATTGTATGTTCATATTAGGGCTGATATATATATTATGTTGCATGTCCTCTGCCAAACTGCTCTCTTTCAGAAGTAAAAGCTGCACAAACACGCAAACAGACCTTTTTCCACAATGCGGAGATGGAACAAAAGCCATGGTAATGTGACTTGCTTGTTTTCTTATTTGGACAAAATTCATTTTTAGCACACAAAGCAACATCATATACCTCAGAGAAGCTAGCAGGTAAACAATTTATATTATTCTAGAAACCACAGGCCTGGCTCTGTATGCAAACAAACTACCTCACCCCTATTACGAGCTAACTGTTACAAGCAGTGGCTGCAGACATGGTTCAAAGATCTGCACTTGACTCTAGATTTTAGAGGTGAAAAAAAAAAGTTCACGGGTTCAACAACTTGTAGCAGGACACCTGTTTTAACATCAGTCAGAAATGTCCCCCTAAATGACACATATTACTTTAAAGTCAGCTTGAAATCAAAATTGGCAATACTTGTTTTTATGGAACATTGCAGTGTTTATTATAAATGATTTATACTTGCACATCATTATTTTAAAACATTCATGTGCCCCCATAATCTATAATCAAATTAACTTTTCCTTCTTGCAGCAACATCTCTTCTCTTCTCTGATGTGTTTTACTGGCATGAGGGCAGGACAACCTGTCACTCACATGACATGACAGCAATTACAAACCACAGCCCGTTTTTTTTTTTTTTTTTTTTCAGCCAAGTACACCTGGCTGCAGCCTGCAGATCGGGCTTTTTTTTTAATGGATACTGGATTAAAAACAAACATAACACTCCAAGTAAAACAGTGCTGAACTGAAATGTGCTAAATTAAATAAATATATATAAAATGAATATATTAAAACTAGAACTTCTACAGAACGAACTCTACAGAAAATAATTTAAACATTCAAATATTTCAGGTCAAATATGTGTTTCTTTAGCTATAACCTAGAAACATATGTAAATTTCATAGGTAACACTTTGCAAGTCCCATTTGTTAACAAGGATGTAATATAGCTTTCATGAACTATGCATTATGCAATATACAATATACAGTTTTACTGCATGCATTAATATTTGAGCAATACAATTGTACCTTAATCATTCATGTTAGTTCATAGTACATTAACTAAGGTAATAACAGATCAAATTACAATTAAAACTCAATTTAAAATGTATTACTAAATGTTGAAATTAACAAACTAACAGTGAATAATAATTCTACAACACTTATTAAACTTAGTTAATGCTAAAAATGGAATCTTATAGTAAAGTGTTACCATTACATATAAATCCAAAGAGTCATGCTTAAAGATGGCCATATTTAAATCTGCAAAGGCCAGAGCATTAACATTACATAAATGTAGACCTAAATTACATGTATAGTCTCTCACTTTATGTGCTTCTGTTTTAGAACACTTGATGATTATCTAATCAAAATAACAATATGTATTGTAGTGATAAAAAATAACTGAAATCGAATGCGTTTCTGATTTGTTTGTTTCTGTCGGCTGAACATTTCAAAGTTGAGAAAGAAATCATGTCACTAGCTTTAAATATGCAGCTTCGCCGGCTAATGAATGCATAAAAGTGACCAGCTGGATATAAACTAATGGAAATAGATGGTAACAATTGTTTTAACCAGTTTTAACTGGTGTTAATAATTGCTCAGTTGGACAATAAGACTATAAGACAATAAGAAAGACAATAAGAAAGATGATGGTTTTGATTATCTAGTCTCCAAGTCAGTTTAGTTACAACAATAAAGCAAGATGGATAACAATGTATTGACATTGACTATTGATTTATAGGCTATATTGCATTTAAAATGTTGATTTGTAGTGGGAGCACTGGGGTCTCTGGTTTACATGGCTCATGGGTGAGATAGGAGGGCCCCTTAACAGAACTTTGCTTAGGGCCCCAGGGAGGTCAGGGCTGGCTCTGTGAAGACTTGAACCTCCTGTTGTGAATAATCAACCAATTAATTTTTTGAAGTGTTGTGGGGTCGTTCGTGCGTTAGCCTAAAGACCATCTTAATTTATCAAAACAAGCAATTCAGGGATATTGCGTGTTAAAGGCTAATGTTTTTTTCCCTGCGTTACAATGAAGGCTCTGTGAAACTGCACAGCTTTTACAGTTTTTTAAATGACATACTCCTTTCTACACCAACTACGAACACATTTTTGAGCCAATCAGAGTAAGTGAGGGGCGGGGTGACACGTGCAGCCCCGCCCCAATCTGCAGGCTGCAGCCAGGTCCTTCTCTTTTCGGGAAGCCTTTTCACACATGTTCTACTGGTAAATCACCAGGGAGCAGCAAAGGCTCTTTAAAGAAGAGAGTTTGAGATAAACGTCATGTGTGAAATTACACTACTGTTCGTAACACTACATGGGAACCTCATGAAATGAAATGTCTACCTCACTTATTCCCTACATATGCAAACATACAGTTCATTTTGAATAAAATATTGTTATACTCATTAACTTCCCTAATCCTGTGTCTTATAACAATACATTTTATTGTGTGTCAAAAGCACTTCTACTTTGCCCATTCTAATCATTTCCTATGGGTTGTCTCAGCACCTTCCATGCTTTAAATACTGTAGTAGTCACATGACCTATTTGGCCCTCTTAAAGATGATGTTAATGCTCTATAAAATATGAAAGTAAAACAATCAAAACCATCATCTTTCTATTGAGTCTTATTTTCCAACTGAGCAATTATTAACACCAGATAAAACTGTGATCAAGAATAAAACAAATACTTTCACTAACTTTTTGAAAACTTCATGAAGTTCAAAAAGGTCATGCAGTTTATTTCACTGGGCTTGTCTGTGAGCAATGTCACAGTAGCTAATTGATATGGCTGTCTATCAGCACTGTTGTGATTTGGCCGTAGGGAGTGCCATAGGTAATCACAGCCTGCTGATATACAGCCATATCACACGACTACGAGTGTGATATTGCGTTTATACAACAGTTTGACAGCACAAGTGAGTAAATAAGAAACAACATAGTGTCTTTAAAAACCCTTTTGTGCGGAACTACTTCCTTCCGCCACAAATTCAAATCTCAAGTTGACAGTTTGACGGTTTGCTTGAGCCTCCATTACTGATTTCTAAAACGCTTCGATTGACGTTATAATAACTATAAATAATAAATAATAATAACTTTTACTGAACTCCATATCACAATCACTAATAGACCCTTTCTCAATACCAAATATGGCATATTATTTATATAAAATATTTACAATAATATTGAACAACAACAATAATAATTTGTTACATTTATATAGAGCTTTTCTGGGTACTCAAAGCGCTTTACGTGGAAGGGGGAATCTCCTCAACCACCACCAATGTGCAGCATCCACCTGGATGATGCGACAGCAGCCATTTTGCGCCAGAACACCCACCACACAGCAGCTTACTGGTGGAGAGGAGACAGTGATGAAGCCAATCAGTATATGGAGATGATTAGGAGGCCAGGATGGACAGAGGCCAGGGGGCAAATTTGGAGATGTGGCCAGAATGCCAGGGTTACACCCCTACTCTTTTTCGAAGGACATCCTGGGATTTTTAATGACCACAGAGAGTCAGGACCTCGGTTTAGCATCTTATCCTAAGGACGGTGCTCTTTGACAGTATAGTGTCCCCATCACTACACTGGGGCGTTAGGACCCACACAGACCACAGGGTGAGCGCCCCCTGCTGGCCTCACTAACACCTCTTCCAGCAGCAACCTGGTTTTCTTAGGAGTCTCCCATCCAGGTACTAACCAGCCTCAGCCCTGCTTAACTTCAGTGGGTAACCAGTTTTGGGTTACAGGGTGATATGGCTGCTGGACAATATTTAGCCTAAATTAAACAGCAATAGCCATTATAAAAGATACATGCAAACAATTCAGTAAAACATACAAAAGCAGCACTCTAGTACAGGATTTAAGTTAAATATAGCCTAAATATAAAGTTATGGAACTTAATTTTTCCCGTAACCCAAATTTGCTCTGGGAAAAGTAATTTTTTAAAAAGACCGACCATTTAATATACCCCAAATTAATTGTTTAACCCTATAGTATGCATTATGTTCTAACCATGAAATATTTTTTTAATTACATGAAATAGCTTCAATCATACAACTCAAAAAAGATTTTTTGAAAAACAAGATTTTTGGTGGAGTACTTAGGGAAACGTTAAATGGTCAATGGACAGTAAAATGGTCAAAAAAGTAGTTTTTCTATAAAATTAAGATTTTCTTTTCTATTTAATTGCACATTTCTTTTAGAACTTGATTGTTATTCATACATAAACACAACTACAATAAATACTTCAAATAAATAAATAACTGCAACCAAATTGTTGATGTTATCTAAAAAAAATCCCAATGGGGAAATACATTACTGCAAAACCACTGTGGTACAGCGTTGCCATACGGAAAAATACCTATTTTTCCGGTATAGTGTTGCCATATGGAAACATTGATATTTTCTCAATTTACAGTAAAAAAAAAATATGTTAGACAAAGTTGATTTGTTAATAAAAATATCTAATTTACTTATCAAAGATGCTGCAAAAAATGCCTCTTGAGAAGAGATGTTTAGAAATGAGGTTAACAGAGCAATTTCTGGGGGACTTCATCAGGTGTCTCAGTGTGAGGGTTACAGTGGGAAAAAGAGTTTTGGAGGGACATTCAAATGTCTTCCTTTTTTTAACTTAAAAACAGCACATCATTGGCTTCATATGGCTGCAATTTTAATTCCCATAGTGCAATATATTGTTTTTTTTTCTGAATAACAAGGACATGAGTAGAAATTAATTGTTGCCATATGGCAATGCTGTGCCATAAAGGGTTAACTATTAACCACATAAAAGCCAGCGGCAAATTCACGAAGGACAGGCCGAGATGAAGCTGTTCTCTGCGGGTACATGAGCGCTAAACGGCCGCTGATGGCCTGGAGCTCAATCTCCGAAAAGGTCGCAACAATTGTCAAATAGGCTATGCGCTATGTTTATACATGAGTAACATATTTGAGGTCTAAATACCTGCAGTCTTGCATAAAAAAACTATTAGAACTAAATTTAATGACACAACAACAGTAGGAGGCCTATTTAAAAAATATATATAATAATAAAAAAAAAAAATTAGTGGATTTGCTTAACCATCATGACAGTCGCTGTAAGTGGAGTAATACAAATGGTGTAACTTTCCAGTGCAGCTGGAAAATGCTCTTAGCCAATCAGATTCGAGTATGCATTTGCTCAACTAGAAAAAAAAATGAAATGGTCTTAAGGAGCTTCCTTCTTCAGTAAGTTACAAATAGCTAGGCCTACATAAAAGTTTAGCTACATTTCAGTTCACAATGTCAGACTGCAGTATTCAAAACATTCCAGTATGTTCAAAACCTCACGATCAGCACAGCAGTAAATGATGCAGAATATCAGAATGAAGTAAAAGCTGAAGTACACAGTCCCGGCTTAGAGCGCGCACACACACACACACACACACACAGCACCATATGGCCCCAGCATCAAGTGTCATGCTCAGCTCGTTGGAACAGCACTCGTCCTTCTTACCATTATCTTTCCATCCAAACTCATTCAAAGTAACTCCAGCGTAGAAACGTCAATCCTCAAGTTATTCCAAAACAGTTTCTTGCCATCCTGCTCATCATTTTAGCGTTTTGAAATGTGGGCTAATTACACAAAGCCCCATCAAGCCTGAAGTGGAACAGCCTTCCAATGGCTTGATAATTCCCCACTCCACACTTGTCTGTTGTGTTGTACAGCCCGAGTGCCTCAGCATGCATATTTAATGTCATCTATTATGCTAGTTTTCTGTAATGAATAGAGTAGGCAGCTCTAGGTTTTCAGATAAATACAGAAAGCTAACAGTGAACATCTTGTGATATAAAGAGTGCTTCTGAGTCACCACCCATGTTTAAGTTGTGTTGAACTTACTGGTGTGCTGCAATCATATAAAGTCTTCACCATATAACCATACTTTATTACAATGCATAAATGTACGTTTTATACTGGATACGCTACATTTAAAACTCTCAGCAAGTTAAACATTTGTAAATGTTCCTTGGATATGTGTGCTAAAAAACCAACACAATCTCATCACCTGGAAACATTACAGATGCAATTAACCTTTAACAATTATTTAAATGGTTAACTAATACACCATAAGAGAAGAAAAATAACCAACACACCTGGTGATAAATTGTAGTGTTGAAGTTCAGCATAATCTGCTACTCCTTAGAAGAACATGATCTTCTCTAGCTATCTTCAACTGGTATGGATTAACTGGACAATGTTCTTGTCTAAGTGCTGCAAATATGAATGAACTATGATCATTTAAGTCAGTCATGTTTTAGGAGAGTGTAAAATACAGCTAACACAGGATTGGTGGAATCTATCAGCAAATCTTTATGATGGTCATTGGTCACTGATTTGTGTTGAAACACTTTTCAATAGTCACTTCACCCTGGTAGCCTTATATACTTTCAATGTCTTTTCTATAGGCCTATCTATTATATGTCTATTTTCTGTCAAGTTGTGCTTTATCTGACTGTCTGCAAGAAGTAGTTCACATGATCAATGTCATAAATGTGGTTAGTGACCTAGAAAAGTGCAGAATATGAAATATTACATTTCTTCTTTTTTCCCTCCTTTTTTGAACACCAGATTTTTCAAGTAGTCTCAGACTTTTATTTCTTACTGTACATGTCCAATTCAGTTTATTAAAAAAAAAAAAAATTCTGAAAAGCACAAATAAGAACAAAAATCTGAATATTTATTTGAATGGGTTTTGTCAGGATGTTTTTCATAAAATAATCACTTTTCACTGGCTGACCACAGGTTCTTCCATGAAGTTCTGTGAAACACTGCAGTATTAACAGAAAAATGTTCTGTTGTGCATGTATCAAATGTTCTGTTGATACTGTAGAGGATCTGAAGACTAGATTTTATTTCTTCACGATCTGAATGACATCCTCATGTTCCATGATGTGTGTCAGTCCAACTCTCTGAGGACTGTACTTTGTGCTTGTTCCCTATGATCCAAAAAGACAGTAGTTGTTGAAGAAAAGCACATACAGAACAAAAGCAAGACTGTTTTACTACAGGTGGAAGAGAATCTTACCCAGACAAGTGCATACTTGAACTGGCTAGCTAATGTCCTGTGAATTCTGTGACACTGGAAGAAGTAAGAGGTGCAATCATGAGTTCATACAAGTGATTGACATATACAAAAGTGGCCAAAAGTGATGTCCGGCCTCGGAAAATTGACACCTTCACACTATTCAAATATTGTTAAAAATGTGTTAAAAATGGATTTTGTAAGCTTATTGAGTAGGTGTGCTTGAAGTCAATGAAACATGCCAAATTGTTGGATATAACTTTTGGCCAGGCTGTCATATTAAGAAATTATGGAACAACAAAATATTAAACACTATGTTGTAGTCAAAGTATGCTTTTTCCTGTGAACCTTTTGCTTTTCTATGCATTTTTTTTTTTTTTTGCATAATAAAATAAAACCAGTAGCTGTAGTTTCCCTATTTTGTCAGATAAATACCTTAACCAAGTGTAATGTTTTGTTCTTCCCTCATATTTAAAATATTTTCCACATATTTTGATGGTTTAATCAAACTTGTAGGGTCGTTAAAAACAAATATCCCCTCCGGATATCACTTTTGGCCACTATAGTATACAGTATACGATGAAGATTTAGTTAGACAGCATATCAAATATAAATGCACGTATTCAGGTATATTTTTACACAGTGCACACAACACTTCATCATCTACAATGCGTTTTTTTTTTTTTTTTTAAATGAATAACTATGAAAAAAACTTTTTTGGTTAAAGGTGCACTGAGTATGTTTTTTCATAGGTTGACCACAGCGTAACGCATAAATAAAGTAGCAGGAAATACAGAGACATACCACATGTTCAACTGATGCTCCTCGTCTCATGATTATAGGGTCACCGAAATCTGGTCGTGCTACACAACAATAAAAAAAAAGGAGGGTAAGAATGGGGGAACAAAAACGCAATAATTATAGAAATTAAAATATCTATACTGTATTTATATTTAACAGAAATGAACACCAATACACCTCTTCAAAATGAATGCTTTTTAAAAAGTACTGTACAGCAAAGAAACATAGCACTTATGTTCTTATGGCAATCTCTGAAAGGGAACTTCCCAAATTTATGTTAAGATTTAAATTTAGGAGGAATGCTTTAATACCAAATGTGAGCCTTAATCCACATCACCTTTTCAAGTGGATGGAAAGCCAAAATAACACCAAAATAAACCAAAATCTGATGCCAAACAGACTTGGTTTACACTAAAAACTCAAATAAATCATAACTCATCTCAATTAAAATGCTAAAAAGGATCATCAACTTAATGTATCAATACAAAACAAGCAGCTTTGTCATGATCACAGCAAAAATACTGTAAATAGAGGTAGGACTTCAAATATGTTGGACAACGAGGGGCCTTTGAGTCAAAAAGGTTGAGCAGCACTGCTCTAGTGTGAAAGCCTGCTAAAATTTTAAATGACTAAAATATGAGGACAAAAAGGCACACCTCCTCTCTTCTTGGTGTATATGCAGATCAGAGCCAGGTATTCCCATAACTGCTCAAGGAGGTAATCTAGATTCAGTTTCATGCCACAGCTGATCACTACACTGTTAGGTCTATGGGCCAGACGATCCACTTCCTCTATAGAAATCTGGTCCACTTTGTTGTACACCTGTAACAAGATTAATCATATTCAAATTTGCCAACATACTGTTAAATCTGAGAAGCTTTGCATTAGGCTGATACTTCAATTGAAATATATACTCACATATAAGCAAGGCATGTACACTCTGTTGCCCACAATGACATCAATAAATTCATCTGGAGTGCTGTCCTCTCTGAACAAAACCTCAGCATTGAAGATTTCTGCAGTCAAGTTAAAGTAGACGTGCCGCTCTTCATTAGAGGAAAATTAAATAAAGTGACTAAACTAGGCAAAAGGATACTGTACTCATGAAGAATAAGCTGGACAAGCTTCTCAGAGCAGTGTGTGAGGGGAACTGTTGAATTGTATGATAAGCCACCACCTTTTTTAGGCTGAAAAACAGATATTTTACACGTGAACAGATACAAAAAAAAGTAATGTTTCAGTATATCTGTGTGTGATCCTATTAGTCTCTAAACAGTAAACAGTCTCAGTATTTCAGATTTTTTTTTTCAAAAGGACTATTTCACATGTAGCTTTATGTTGATATATTGTTATATTTGACAATGATTAATAAGTGCTTATATAGGCTACACAACTGTTCAAAAGTTTGAAGTCGGTAATTATTTAAATGTTTTTAATGTGTTAGTACATTATACTCACCAAGGCGGCTTTTATTGGATCAAATATACAGTAAAAAGAGTTAACCATTTTCTATGTAAATATATTTTAAAATGTAATTCATTCCTGTGATGTCAAAGCTGCATATTCAGCATCATTACACCAGTCTTCAGTGTCACACCATGATCCTTGAGAAATCATTCTGATATGCAGATTTGCTGCTCAAGAAACATTTCTTATTACTATCAATGTTGAAACAAAAAGTTTTTACTGCTTAATATTTTTGTCAGGATTCTTTGATGAAAAGAAAGTTTAAAATGACAGCATTTTTCAGAAATAGAAAAATGTTGTAACATTATGTCTTTACTGTCATTTTTGATCAATACGTCCTTGCTGAAAAAAAGTATAATTTTCTTTTCTTTTTTTATCTTACTGGCCACTAACTTTTGAAAAGTAGTGCACATTTTTAAAAAGGTTGGACAATCTGTGACAGCTTGACACTTTTGTCAGTTGCATATTATCGTCAATTAAAATATTATTTTCAACAAAAAAACATAGTATTTTGAAGAGAGTAAAGGAAAATGTAAAATCGACTCAAATTAATGAATGAGACTACAAAATATTGACTAAATTTAAAGGACATGTTAGTCAATAGACAAACTGAAACACTGACCTTAAAATAGATATTTGGTTTGGGACGGTTGAGTCTAATGCCAACAGTTTCAAGTTCTTTTTCCAGAAGTTCCCTGAAGAACAAAACAACAATCATCAAACAGAACAATAGTGCAAATATTGCAAACATTCTCCAAATACTACGGCCTGGTTTCACAGACAGGGCTTAGTTTAAGCCAGGATTAAGCTTTAGTTAAATTAGGAAATTTAAGTAGCTTTTATTTGTGCCTTTGTTTGTGCCTTACTGGTACAAAAAAACAACAACATTGTCTTAATACTGGCTGCTAAAAAAAAAAAACATTACTGGTGTGTATCTTGAAACAAACAATGGCACAGCCTTTCAGTTAAAACAGCTCGAAGCATTTTAGTCTGGGACTAGGATTACCGTTAAGCCTTATCTGTGAAACGGGGGATCAATATTTCAACTCACCTCTGAACCTCTCCTTTAGTTGCATCCAACATCATGATGACCACATCTGCAGTTCTGGCCACAGCAATGACCTGTCTACCTCTGCCCTTACCTTTCAAACAAAGATTCCTGAATTTAAACACGTGTCAAAATATCTTACACACAAAAATGTACATTACAAAAGAAAATACCTTGTGCAGCCCCCTCAATGATACCAGGCAAATCCAGCAGCTGTATGTTGGCACCTTTGTACTAGAATTGAATTTTTAACTAATTAAATTAAACCAATATCATGTCAGATATACATGTATATGATATTATATTATATACAAAACTAGATATTATATCATAATTACATTACTATAATAACAATAGTAATGATATAAGCAAAAAGAAGACATTAACAAAAACAGAGAGGAAAGAGAAATCTTTTAACATAAATGATACCTCAATGACACCTGGAATGCAGGTCAAGGTGGTGAACTCATATGAAGCCGCTTCACTTGCTGTTGATGTCATTAAACTAAGAAAAGTAGACTACAAGAATACCATAAATTAGACCATGTCTAGTCCATCATAAATATGGCACAGTTGGTGTCATTGTTACCTTGCCAACTGAAGGGAATCCAATTAGAGCCACTCTAGCATCGCCAGATTTCATAACATCGAAGCCTTCACCTTTGGCCCCAGCTGATTTTGAGGGCTCCAGAAGCTGGGCTCTATACTTGGCTAACTTGGCTTTCAATAAACCCAGATGGTACTCAGTTGCTGCAAAACAAGTTGGGAAATAATCAGGATTTAATCGATGAAGACGTAAACAGATACAAAGCAGCAAAAGGCCCATCCATTGGACATTTAACCAGGGTCTCTTGACTTACCTTTATTCTTCTGTGTTCGAGAGATTTCTCTCTCTATCTCCGCTATCTTTTCCAGAATCCCCATTGTCAATGAAGTGTGGTATGTCTACTATTGTGAAGCCTGTGAAAATTACAGTAGCATGAAATAAAGCATGTCCATCTGCTCTCTACCAACGTTGTCAGTAGTAAGCTAAGCTAGTAGGCACTTATATCAAACTTGTCAAACAATGTTGCAGATTAATATGTGATGTCATACAATTATCATATCAAATGGCTACTTAGACAAAGTCAACACTTCAGAGAGTATTAGACACTGTCACTCGTGTATTTAAATAAGTAAATTCTGTGATAATTACAGTTTCAGGCAGCCCGAACTCTGCGGCATGGACTGATGGTGACGTCACCACTCGCTGGTGGACACAGTGCTGCACAGAAATTGCTCCGGTGTGAAACAAATTCTTTAATGTTTAAATCCTGAAGAAAAAAAATCATATAGCGCTTACATTTACCGTGATATGTCAGTTATATTTTACCCGTTATTGCCATAATGTTGATAATTTAAACAAGACCCACACATGTTTGACAACAAACGTTCCTATCAATCATGCATAACAGTGGTTGGAATTCAATTCCGACTCATTTCCGCGAATCGGTAAATTAGAACAGTCGTTTCACAAAACCGATTTACTGATTATTTCACGTAGGCATGTAATTACTTCGGATTTTGGTCCCTTAATACCGTTGTAGGAATAATGTTCTAGTAAAGCCAGGTGAATGCACATATCGTCGTTCATGAATAGTTCAGTTTGCTCATTGAGAAGAACCGACTGAAAGCTCACATGAGAAGTACACAAGGTTGCCAAGTCCGCGCTTTCCCCGCGCAATTCTTTTAAACTGTTGTCACAGATTTATTTTCCTCAAGGATTAAAGGTTTGACCAATTATTATATTGAAATATTTTACTCTACCCAATATAAAACTGTGCTAGGCTGATAGGGAGAAAAAAAATGATTAAGGACCAAGGTGAAGAATATAGCATTAGAACACGATCTTAAAACTGTAAATAGTTTGTTATCAAATAGTTAACAAATAAATGATAACTACTTCCACCGAAGTATTTTTTTTTCACCAGCTGTCAATCTTAAAGTAAGATAATTTTATTTATGAAAATGTGTTTTCCAGTTGAAAAAAATATGTAATGCACAACAATGACTGTTTTGTGTGAGTGGCATATTTTAATAGAACAGTTCATCCAAAACTGAAAATTCTGTCATCATTTACTCATCCTCAAATTGTTCCAAACCTGTATGCGTTTCTTTCTTCCAGACAGTTGATAGCATGCACCCATTGACGTATAGGAAAAATACTAAGGATGTCAATGGCTGTCAACTGTTTAGTTACCAACATTCTTTAAAATATCTTCTTTTGTGTTTAACAGAAGAAAGAAACGTATACAGGTTTGGAACAACTTGAGGGTGAGTAAATTATGACAATTTTCATTTGTGGGTGAAGTTTCCCTTTAAGATTAGTTTTGAATGGCTGGGTTTATCACGGATATCTGGCAACCCTGATACAGTACATAACACACATCGTGCGAGTTTAAACATGGCAGCCGCTGCCGGGTCGCGATCCTCCACGCAAAATAACGCTGGTATGGAAGGTTTCTCTTTCCCCGTGGTTGACAGACCACCTGCGGACAGTACGAGTAAAGACCCGACCACTACCGGAGAACCGAAAACGAAACCGTGCCGAGCGTGTACGGATTTTAACTCATGGATGAAGTTGCAGAAGCAGACGTCCTCAGTCTCAGTGCAGGTGACAGTGAAACTACAATTTTGAATGAGAATCAGGAGTAAGACATCTGTGTAAACAAAATCATTATTTTAAATAGATAAAGGGCATCCTTCCTCATTTATAGTCTTGACTCCTAGAATGCTATATTTCTTGGGCAATGATGATATTTTCAACCATATGTGTAACATTCTTAAATATTGTAGATTCATAATAAATAATTTATTTGGGGGACTAATGGAATAACATTTTATTACAATTATAGTAGCCAACTTTCTAAATATTTTGGCTACTACTATAATAAGTAAATTCAATACTTTTTGCAGTGGTTCTCAACTCAGTAAATAACTCAGCCTCAGTAAACTTCCAAAGGAGTTGCAGGATGACTTTAAAGCATTTACATGAATTAATCATTATTAATATGATGATAATCATGTAATAAAATATAATAAGAAATATGTAAAATAACCTAACAATAATTGACATTGAACTGCTTTAAAAAACAAGATTTAAACTGAAATCATATTTCTATTATCCCCACTGTAAATATTGTTTTAATGAACTTCTGGAATCACTCAATAAACTGTGGTTAATTGATTTACTATATCAATACTCTCAGTTTCTTTTGATTAAAGTAGTTTGAAAACAAGCAGATTTATTACAGCAGAATTATCTGAGCTTATGAGAGAGCGGGCCTTTGAATATTGTGTTCAGCATCAGTGGGCCTTTGTGTCTAAGTTTGAGAACCATTGTTGTATAGGAACCAGTTGCACTGTACTAATTGGTAGAAGAAGCCAGTCATGGTTCTAGTCAGTGTTGGGGAAAGTTGGCATTGAAAAGTAATGCATTACAATATTGCGTTACTCCCTTAAAAAGTAACTAATTGCATTACTTAATTCCTTTTTTTTAGAAAGGCGTTAAGTTACTTTTTGTTACATTTTTTGTCAACTGGGCTGGGCTTGTTTTTTTTTATAACAAAGAAATTTATATTTTTGGGCAAATGTAAAGACACTTTCACACCAAAAGTAAAATAATAAGCCTCGGGCTGAAGGAAATGCAAATTCACGGTTGTACAGTAGAGGGCGCAATTCAAACAAACCTTTCAGCTGTGCTGCCAATCTGGATTGAAGAAGAATTGGATGCAGGAGATATACACTCATATATATATAGAAAGTAAGGAATAACACTTACTTTACCAATAAAAAACTAAAAAATCTAGTCATTTTTTCTTATGGTTTTACTGAATCATCGAATGTCAGAAGCAAGTACATGAGAGAGATAAAAATGTAATGTTTTATTTAACATATTTAGTTATTGGAGGTTTGCAAAGCATTTTGAGGAATATTGAATCTTTTTTTGTGCAAGTGAGATGAGTAAATGCATGCTCACATTTAGTATAGAACTACTATAACCTTCAAGTACACAACGCCTCTGCACTTCGATTTGTCTCCACATTTGGGTCAAGAGAGCTGTGATTCAATAAATGGGAAAACAAGGTAACTTGCGTTACTTATTTGAAAAAGTAACTCAGATATTTTGTTGTTCATTTTAAAAGTAATGCCTTTACTAGTTACTTGAACAAGTAGTCTGATTATGTAACTCAAGTTACTTGTAATGAGTTACCCCCAACACTGGTTATACCTGTAGTTACTTGTCAAGAACTATAGTTTAGCTGCCAGAACAACACAATAATGTTGTGCTATAACAGTTGCTATTATTTACAGTAACAAATCATATGATATTTGAACAGGAGAGCAGGGCGGTGGAGGAAACTAAGCCTGTTGAATGCCCTCTGGACAGAGAGGAGCTGGGCAGGAGCTCATGGTCTTTTCTTCACACTATGGCTGCTTATTATCCCGATACACCGACCACAGAACAACAGGGGGAGATGACACAGTTCATCAACCTCTTCTCAAAGGTTTTCCCGTGTCATGAATGTGCAGAGGACCTGAGATCAAGGTTGTCATCATTTATTGTTATGGTTTTTATGTGTGTCCTCTACCATTTTTTTTAGCATTGCAGTGTTTACATTTATGTTTGGTAGCATATGTTTCAATGATCTTGTCTCTTATCAGATTGAAAACTAATCAACCAGACACTAACAGCCGGCACAACCTCTCACAGTGGCTGTGTCGTCTCCATAATGACATCAACATCCGGTTAGGCAAGCCGGAGTTTGACTGCAGCAAGGTGGATGAGCGATGGCGAGATGGCTGGAAAGATGGTTCTTGTGACTGAAATGAACATGAGCTAAACATCGCATACTGATTCTGTGGACCTGTCATTTTTGTTGCAGTGCCAATCAGGTGTCATGCATAAACATATACATGTTGACTTTGCACTTAAACTTTGTTCTACTTGATATAATGATTTATCAATATACAAATGTTTAAATTGTGCTTTTAATCAAGAGTTTGTCTGTCTACAAGAGTGTGCTGTTATGGCCTATACTTTTTTTTTTTTTGATGGTTGAGCTCTCGGTGGATGTAAATAGCCCAGAGGTAATGCTTATATTGAAATATTTACCCTTCCCAATATAAAACTGCTAAACAAGGACCAAGATAGAGAATAGTAGCATTAAAACAAGATCTTAAAACTGTAAATAGTTATTTTTCAAAAAGAATGACACAATCATAAAATCTAGATTTATGAATGAAGAATTTAGCAAGTCCGAATAGGTTGTTAACCAAATAGTGTTGTGTACAATGTTTCTTGAGCACACCAAATTTAACTTGTTCTAGCTAAATGGAGTTGACATGTCGACGTGGTACATTTTGCTGTACAACTGAGAACAGAATAACTTAGTCAAAAAATGTCATTTCAATGTCATTCTCACAAAATTGACAAGTTTTCCCCCAATATCAAATTTTGACCTATAAGTAATTTCTTTGGATGGATATATGTCATTAATTATTTTTAAATGTAAGTTATTTTGCTTTAGGGAAACTGGGGTAATTGGACAACCCATTCTTATGTCTCCTTCAAATCAAAATCTTTAGAATTATATAGTGTCATCTGAGCTGATTTGGTAGAAGTCTATCAATGTAGACACTTGTAATGTGCATGTTGTTCCATAAATGATCTCTAATAGAATAGTTATAGGGATGGGAGAGAGATGGAGAGGGATGTCACATGGTGTGCAAGAATAGCAATATCACCATGTTTAGAATAACAATATCACCAATATCATCACTATGTCAATAATACAAAGACTATACAAAGACGATTATTAAAAGTCTTGTGAGGACTAAAGTTATGAGAAAATGCTAATAATTTCCAATCGAAGAGGACTTGCTGATGAAAGACAGATAAGAGGTTGGACGACTCGAAATCACAGTTAATTCTAAACCAGCCACTTTGCCAAACACCAAAGAGAAGACTAGTCAGTAGATGTTGCTGTTGAGAATGTAACAGAATCGGAGAGATTGCGCACGCCTCTGATAGAGAGAGAGAGAGAGTGTGTGTGTGTGTGTGTGTGTGTGTGTGTGTGTGTGTGTGTGCGCGCGTGCGCGTGTGTGCGTGCGTGCGTGCGTGCGTGCGTGCGTGCGTGTGTGCGTGTGTGCGTGCGTGCGTGCGTGCGTGCGTGTGTGCGTGTGTGTGTGTGTGCGTGTGTGTGTGTGTGTGTGTGTGTGTGCGTGTGTGTGTGTGCGCGCGTGTGTGTGTTTGCCTACCTCGACCAAGAGCCCAGAGCCTGAATAACAGTAGGAGGAAAATGGACGGAGTGGGTTCATTTGGCGCTGGGAGAGCCGGGGCTGCTTTCGACCCTTTTGCCTTTATTCAGCAGCCGCAGACCATCCTTAGAATATTATCATGGGTAAGATATGTATTTACCTACAGATAATCATGTCAGCATAGAGGAGTCAAATGTAGTCTGTGAGAATAACCCAGAGCATTTCATAATTACAATTTCATCACACGCTCATTTAATAATTGAACGAGGTCAATGGGAAATATGACGCTCGTACATAGGCTATACGTTTATTTGCGACATGTAAGATTATTTTTCGTTTATATTGCAAATTTTGACGTGTTGATGTCACGAAGCGTATTTGCCTCTGATGACGAGATTACTCATGTGATTCCTTCTAGAATAATAACATATAAGCATGAATATAGCCTAAATACACGCGCTAATTCTTGAATCTGTTGTGTTGTTTATTATTGTGAGATCAATTCGTTTATAATAGCATTATATTATTATGTAGCCTATTATATTTATCAATAGGCCTTATCACGTAGACGTGACTTCATATAGGCTATATACAAAGCCTAAATTAATGAATGTTTCTCTTATAGCCTATAGAGTTTTTTTTCTTTAGTAAGAGCATCACTATAGTTTATCAAAAATTATGCGAGTGTCTCATTTTGAGCTTTAACGTTGCTCAGAAATGCTGTTTAGATTTGCAGCCCACTAGGTTTTGATCCGCAGCCACAGTCTGCTTCTATATGACCGGCTCCTCGATTCTGATTGGTCGTTGCTTTACTATACGCTCATGTACTGTTACTTCCATTTTTGCATCAGACAAACACATCACGGGGATTATGGCTTTGTGCAATAAAATTCTCTTTCAGTCAAACTTTTTTATTTCGTGTAAAATAGGTGTTAGCCTATATAAATATTTTTAGAAATAAAATATTTTAGACAGAACAATAGTTTGAGGACATTTTGTCCTACAAATGGAAAATATTGATTTAGAACATTTACAGTAGGCCAAAATAATGTTCATTGAATTGCATTAATATGGTCATACAGTGGATATCATTATGACTGTGTAAGTTTATATATATATATTCCCCACTGACCCAAGGTATGTATAATCAGGGAATTTGTCCATTTTATTAACATCAAGATTTTAGTTAAAATGTATGTTTCCCTTTCGAGAACGGTCACTTCGTATTGCGTAGCTATACGCAGTGGGGAAACTCCTTTTCCTCAAAATTCTGATGCCTAAAATGTAAAACACATTTTGCAGCTGCACGGCTAGCACAGTGAGTGTCTGGTATGGAGATAAATTGATGCCAAAACGATTGAAAATGGACAGACTAAAAGTCACAAATAGATATTACAACTTGTAAACACAAAACACAATACACAAATAGATTAATAATACGCAAACAAAGTCCTCATGATCCACAAATGTGAAACAAGATCTACAAATAGATACAAAGTCCTCAAACAAACTCTTCGTGATCCACAAATATAAAGCATGATCTACAAAAAGATAAAAAAAATCCACAAATAAACACATCCTGATTCACAAATAGAAATCAGTGACTTGTACTTGAAAACCAGAATTTGAATGAATGTAAAGTGACTTGTTTGCAGGTGAAGATCATGTTCAGTTTGTAGATTGTGTCACATTTGTTTTCAGAATTCTGACATTTTTGTTTTGCTGATGTGACAAAATAATGCCATAATCATTGAGAATGAAGAGACTATGAGTCAAAAATGCATATTACAATTTGTAAACACAAAACAAGATCTACAAATAGATAAAAAATCAAAAAAACAAACTCTTTATGATTCACAAATAGAAATCAGTGACTTGTACTTGACAACCAAAATTTGAATGAATGCAAAGTGATTTGTCTGCGCATGAGGGTCATTATTGATTGTAGATTGTGTTGCATTTGTTTTCAGAATTTTGGCACAACTGTTTCGCTGTTTTTCCCATTAAAAAAATCTACAAATGCCCTCCTCACAATTTGCAAACAAACATAGTCTAACTTGTATTTTCATACCACTGTAAACCACTTACACATTCTGTGCAAAGCTCAGCATGCAAGTGTTGAATCTGTGTTTGCAGATCACAGGGCATTCACAGATCCCTCTGCACACATCTACAGATCTTTTTGGTACTATCTTTTCGCAGAGTGCATGACTACGATCCACACGTGTAGTCAGCCAATCAGGGGTATTTGCTTCAATGTGATGTCACGTCCCCTCAATAAGCCCTTTTCAAAATAAGAGCTGACACTTCTCATATGGGTGGGCTGGGCTCACTGCCATTTTCCGTGACCCTGTGCAGACAGAGACTGGACAAAAGCAAAGCGAACTGCGCGAGAGAGACAGAGTGTGTCTGGCATTTGAACAAGGCTCTCATGAGACGGCCATTCAAAATGTTGACTATCAAACAAATCCTTGCGCAAGTTCGCCCGGGGGATTGGTTTTTTACTGTGTATCTGAAAGACGCTTACTTTCACATTCAGATTGCCCCTCATCACATGCCATTCTTGAGATTCGCCTTCGAGGGGCGGGCTTAACAGTACACAGTTTTGCCGTTCGGCCTGTCTCTGGCACCCCGTACGTTTATAAAGTGCATGGACGCGCGCGTGCTGAATTATCTCGACGATTGGCTGATTCTAGCTCAGTCAAGAACCGAACTGTTACATCACAGAGCTTTGATTCTCAGCCATTTGCAATGTCTGGGTCTCAAAATCAATATATCCAAGAGCAAATTGAGTCCCAGCCAGAGTGTGATCTTTCTGGGCACAGTTATCGACTCTACAACTATGAGAGTGCGCCTCACAGCAGAGCACGCGCTCTCTATTCAACAACTCTCAGCCTCCTTACCAGGCAGGCGAGTGCTCACGCCTGAAAAAGGTTTCAGAAACTTCTAGGTCTCATGGCAGCCGCATCGTCAGTACTCCATATGGGACTACTGCGCATGCATGCGCCCACTGCAACACTGGCTCAAGTGGCGTGTGCCAGCCGGTGTGTGGCGGTCAGGCAGCCTGTATGTCATGGTGAATCGCGGTTGTCTACGGACCCTGATTCCCTGGCAGGCTCAAGACTGGTACCACGAGGGCGTGAGCTTGGGGGTGATTTCCACTTGGAAAGTGGTTTTCACAGATGCATCCAACCAAGGTTGGGGGGCGTTGCTCTGGTCGAGCACGGAGAAGAGCTTATATATCAACTGCCTGGAAATAAAAGCAGTGTGTCTGGCCCTCAAAGTGTATCTGCCAAACATCAGGGGACACCACGTGTTAGTCCGGACGGACAACACATCCGCGGTGTCATACATAAATCGCCAGGGTGGCGTCAGGTCGGGCAGCCTGTACGCCCTGGCAAGAGACCTCCTTATTTGGGCACAAGTCAATCTGAACTCTCTGAGAGCAGCACATATCCCGTGCATCATGAACACGGGTGCGGATATGCTGTCACTAGGCGCTTGTATGCTTCTAAATGGTCAGTGTTTTCCAGCTGGTGCTTGGACAAATGTTTTTTTTAGCAAAACTACTCTTGCTAAAGACTGCTCTCCTGCTGGCACTGGCATCTATCAAGCGAGTGGGAGATTTGGAGGTGCTCTCTGTGAGCCCCTCTTGTTTGGAGTTTGGTGTCGGCGACTCGAAGGGCGTTCTTAAACCCAGACACGGCTATGTGCCTAAGGTGCTTTCAACACCGTTGATCACTAGGTGATCACTATTTGCTCTTCCTTTTTCCACAGAGGATGGGGAGGCTAATCTATTCTGTCCTGTCAGAGCACTGAGAATATATCTGGAGCATTCCGCGCCTTTCAGACATTCAGAACAGCTCTTTGTCTGCTTTGGTGGTCGGTACAAAGGGTCTCCTGTCACAAAGCAGAGAATATCCAGTTGGCTAGTAGATGCTATTTCTCTGGCATATATACCTTGCCCTATTGGGACTAGAGCTCATTCGACTAGAGGCATGGCCTCGTCTTTGGCTTGTCTTCTGGGTTTCCCATTCAGGATATTTGTGTGGTGTCCGGCTGGTCCTCACCATCTATGTTTGTGAAATTCTATAACATGGAGGTACCTTCCCTGCAGGCAGGGGTCCTTTGTGTATGATTTAGACCCAACATGTGTCCGGTCTTATCTACATATTATGTCAATGTCATAAGCACACATTCATTTCATTAATAAAACCCGCCTCTGGCCGGTTAGGATATCCCTTATACATAAAGACCCGATGGTGTCTGGTCTTATTAGTATATTAGGTTGAATATGGATGTATGGGCATTACATATTTATATGTATATATTATAATGCCCGACTGTGTCTGGTATTTTTAAATATATATTGGATTCTGACTTGTTCTGTGGGCTCAGAATTCTCAAGCCGCAGTTGCAACCAGTTACTTGGTACGATATTTTACATGGTGTCCCCACTGCGTATAGCTACGCAATACGAAGTGACCATTCTCGAAAAGGAACGTACTCGGTTACTATCGTAACCTCGGTTCCCTGAGAGTTAGGGAACGAGGATTGCGTAGCAGGCCGCACTGAGTAACATGCCAGTATGTTGCTTCAGTTGATGTAACCTGCTATAATGGCTGTTTCGGGGGTATTATGGGCTCGGGCCACGCCCCCGTGGTGGGCTCTGACGTGTATGATGTAATGCTAGCTCATTGGCGCAACACGTTGGAGGTGTCCGCGCCATTGGATGTGCAGTTGCTGCAGCACAGCCAATGAGTGAGCCATACACTCACTGTGCTAGCTGTGCAGCTGCAAAATGCGTTTTACATTTTAGGCTTAAGAATTTTGAGGAAAAGGAGTTTCCCCCACTGCATATAGCTACGCAGTACTCGTTCCCTAACTCTCAGGGAACCGAGGTTACAATAGTAACTGAGTACGATAATTTATATACGCAGAAATTAAAATGTGTATATTTTAGCTGTTGTAACTGGTCACCATTTTATACAAATATAGTCTCTCAATTCATATAAAACTGTAACTATAATGTAATGTAATAGTAACGGTATTAAATGTTTGCTGTAATTTACAAAGGGTTTAACAGCATTATCATAAAAACACATCATTAAGTCATGTGTATCTTTTCCCCTGCAGATCTTCTCAATAGTGGTGTTTGGATCCATAATAAATGAAGGCTACGTCAACCACGGCAGTGAGAGGCTCTATTGCGTTTTCAACAAGAACAACGATGCCTGCAACTATGGGACCACCATTGGGCTCATAGCATTTCTAGCCTGCATTTTCTTCATTATCCTTGACGTGAAGTTCCAACAAATCAGCAGTATTAAAGACAGAAAGAAGGCAGTGATGCTGGACATTGGATTTTCAGGTAAACGTTGAGAGCAAGTCAAAACAGACTCAGACTCTCTGTGACTGCATGCTATTTTTAAGATGTGAATTATTAACGGGGTCTGGCAACGATTCATAATCTCCACAGAAGTACTGTATGCCTTCAGACATTGTCACTTTTATTTGTGATTTTGTCTATTTATGTAAACAGTATAGTATAGTAAACTATATTGTCATTAGTCTAATATTATTTGGTACATGATTACAGGTTTCTGGGCATTTTTGTGGTTTGTTTGTTTCTGCTTCTTGGCCAACCAATGGCAACGCACCACCCCAGATGAGCTGCCATTAAATCAGGGCGCGGATGCTGCCAGAGCTGCCATAACCTTCTCCTTCTTCTCCATCTTCACCTGGGTAAATGACAAAATGGAAATGAAAACACATTTTACTGTCATTTTATGAGAGTGACCGCCTTTCTTTCAGAACACCAATCCATTTTGAGTTGAGTACTTGAGGAAGTTGTTAAATCATGACCTATCTCATCAACATTAGCTTGCTCTACATACTGGTTTCAGCCCTCAGGGGATTTGGAACATGTAATAGAATTACTTCCTTTTCCCTGGCCATGAATGAGGATCAAAATAGTGTTTGGTGGTGTGTCCTGATGTGAGAGAAGCACTGAAAGACATTGGCTATTTCTTACAGTTACTGAACAAGAGTGAAATGTTTATCTCGTCTATGATTTTTAGAAACCGTTACATCAACGATTATTTTATTTTGTTTATTACATATTATATACTGTAAATGTTTAATTCCTATTTCTTGCAAGACGTCGTACAAGGACCTGCAAATGTTGTTTTGATAATACTGTGATGTTTCAGCATAACTGTATAAAATTATGATTAATAAGTTATAACAACGTTTTTACATTGCTTTAACTCATCAAAATAAGTTAAGTTATAAGTTATACAAGATTCTACTCATTTTACAAGTCAGTTTAATGTGATTTAAGTTGTAATGACTTAAAAATTTAAGGCAGCAACTTTTTTTACTGTGATGTTGCTAAGGATACAAATTTAGCGCCATATGACAAAAAATACAAAACTAAATACCAAGTACTAGAATAATTTGTCACCAATATTTCTGTAGTGCTTTGAGAACAGGAAAAGTGGTCAGTGTTGAGAGTGGTTATTTTTAAAGAGAGTTTGATAGTAATCCGTGACTTTTTGTATTTCAGGCTGGTTCGACTGTAAGAGCGGTGCAGAAGTACCTGCTAGGGACCGATATGACCCTGTTCACAACAGAGCACATCGATGGCAACCCTCCCGTCCAGCCCTACCCCACCGTCACAAGCACCGAGCCCGACGACACATACCAGAGCCCACCCTTCACTGAAAACCTGGACCCAACCGGCCAAACCTACCAGGTGCCAATTTACTAAAATGCTGCCAAGCAAGAGTCCATGTGCGATGTCATTGGTCTATCATTGTGGATGACTGGCACTGCTCTTCAAACTGAAGTGGTGTGACAATGTTCATAGGTAGTACCGTTCTGTGAACTTCTGTACGAGAATATGTTGATTGTGATTTCACTTTCATTTGGAATATTACGTGTTAATTTATCAGCTGGAATGAAACTGATCGAAGGGTATCAGTGTTGTATAAAAAAAGGTTACGTTGCATGTATTATATTTAGAGAGCTATAAAGTGCCATGCATCCTAAACAATAACTTATATATTCAGTTTCCATAATGTTGTTGGGTACTGTATATAAAGTGCAATATCTGAAACATGGAATCACCAAACGTTTGACACGTTCTCCAACTAAAAGCTTACGAGAGGTGGTCTTCCTAAAAGAGGGTGGAGTTTCGCTGTAGATAAGGGTGTCTTCTGTATCAAAGGTGTGTAAAAATGGTGTTCATAAAATGTTTGATTTCGTGAAGCCTCTAAACCCATTGAGACAAAGCAAGATTTTTATTTTTTTTGTGTGGATTTCGAACAAAAAGTTATTATTTTATTTTTATCAGAGCCACAATTAGTTACATTTTAAAAGTGAGGAATACAACTATAGTTATGTAAAAAGCATAGCAAGGCATTTAAAAGAAACATTTTATGAATGATTTTACAAACTTGGACAATGACACCAATTGGTATGCAAGTAAATTTGAATAGACTACCGTTCAAAGTTGTTGTTTTTTTTTTGTTGAAAGAAATCATTATTTTTATTCATCAAGGACACATTAGATTTATGATCAAAAATGACAATTTTACTAAAAATTATATTTCCAATTAATGCTGCTCTTTTGAACTTTCTATTCTTCAAAAATCACAGTTACCACAAAATATTAAGCAGCACAACTGTTTTCTACATTGATGATAATCAGAAATGTTCCTTGAGCAGCAAATCATCATATTAGACTGATTTCTGAAGGATTATGTGACACTGAAGACTGGAGTAATTAAGCTGAAAATGCAGCTTTGCATCACAGGAATAAATTACATTTTAAAATATATAAAAATAGAAAACCGATCATTTAATTTGCAATAATATTTTACAATATACGGTTTTATTGTATTTTTGATTAAATAAATGCAGCCTTGATGAGCATAAGAGACTTATCAAATCCTTACAGACCTTAAATGTTTGAACTGCACTGTAAATTGCAAAGTGATGTGTTTGGGACACCCTTCAGATATTCATCAGTAGGCTGTTGTAAAAAAAAAAAAAAAGCTGTTTGGTGACCATCATCAGTGCTTTGTCTGATATGTGGTAGATTTTGGTAATGTTTCTGTGTTCAGAGATAGGGCAACATACAAAAATGATAGTGATTGTACTTGAAAACATGTAAATGAAGTATGTTTGTGAAAGTGGTCAGGGTCTTGTGTTTCCTGTACTTAACTCTGCACTCTTTAAAATGCCTCATGGACCAATATTTCTAATTTACTGAGGTATGTTTTGCTGGATCAAAATTTGCACCTCTAAACAAGTGTAATAGGTGATGAAGAGATGTGAAATTAAAAGCCTTATTTAGTTTTTGTATTTGTACTCCTTTGAAGGACAAAGTGCAAAATTTGCATCAGTAAAAATGCCTTGACCTAGTCCATGACTCTTTTAAAACACATATTACATACTATATCTGCAGGCAATATATGCCATCTTGTGATTGAAAGATGTACACAAAAGATTTGCTGTTGTCAGTTGGAATGTCTTCAGACTGCAGTTGTCAGACATTATAAAAATAAAGACATGTTTTTTCATGAGTGGATCACCTGTAATGTGCCCCTTTAATGACTTTCACATACCATTATAATGAGATTATTCAGTCGTCAGAAGCTGTACCCTGTAAAATTTTGAACTTTCTACTTTAAATTGTTTCAATATAATTCTATATTCTTATATATCCCAATGTTTTTTAATTCTAAATTTAGCAAAGAAAACGTTTATGTTTACTCAGGTAACCATGGTTCCCTGAGATAACGGGAACGAGTATTGCGTTAGTTCACCAACTCTTATGGGGGAAACTCCTGTTTTCTCAGATTCCTGATGCCTGATTGGTTCACGTCTGCGCAAGTGCACAGACAAATGGCATTTCAGCCTGCCAAAAGGGGCGAGTTTGGCTGAAATGCCCAATCTTCAGAATCTTTCGACTGAGGAGCAGCTAGCATAACTCGCTGTGCAGCACGCCAGCTACACAATGCTCGTTCCAGTTATTTCAGGGAACCAGGGTTACGTGAGTAACCATAAAACGTCACCTTTCGACACGTAGCCTATTCTCGGCCTGAGGACCACTTTACAGTCATTAGGAATGAACTCAAGGCAGGAAGGTCTGCAGATCTCAAACTCGCTTGACTGATGCTAAAGCCAGCAAGAAGGCAGTCTTGAGCGAGAGGGACCGAAGGTCAGTTGACTCAAAGGGAGGGTCCCAGAGGGCCCTAAGGACTGTGGAGAGGTCCCATGACAGGATCGAACGTGGGGAGGGAGGATTCAACCTCCTAGCTCCACTGATAAACCTAACAACCAGGTCGTTTTTCCCAATAGATTGATTTACGCCAGTTCAGCATGAATTACCGCAATGGCCGCCATGTGTACTTTGAGTGTGGAGGGGGCACGCCCACCGTCCAGCATCTACTGCAGAAACGTGAGAAAAGTTTCGCACTTGGCTGGGTCTATTTTCTGAGCTAAGAAAACAGACCATTTCTGAGAGTAAAGGCACCTTGTGGAAGGAGCCCTCGCTTCCGAGATCGCTCTCATCACTTCCTGGGGAATGCCTGATGGTTCCAGTCGAGGTGCGCCATATCGTGTTGACTGCCTGGGGGCCACATTCCCATCCCCGTTCCCCCGGTTCCGGTCCGCTGCAAGAAAGCATCTCTGCTCCTTCGTTGGAGGAGCCCATCAAATTTACCGCCCTCACTGAGCGAAGGTTCCTCTGTGCCCATAGCAGGAGATGGTTCACCATTATGTGCAGAAGGCGAGACCTGAGAGCTCCTTGGTGGTTTATAAAGGCAGCCACCATCCTGTTGTTCGAGCAGACCAGGACATGATGACCCCTGAGTTCCTGCTGAAACTCCTTGAAGGGCAAAATCACCGCAATCATTTCCAGGCGGTTGATGTGCCAACTTTACATAGATACCATAGGCCAATGGCTATTCTGCCGTTGAACAGGGTACCCCAGCCCGTCTTGGAGGCGTCTGTCATGACCACTTTCCTCCTTAAAACCGAGCCCAGCATAATTTCCAAGGGACCAAGGCTTTGACGCAGCCGTGGGCCACATTGAGAGTTTATTGGCCCATGTGCCAGGCATGGGGTGGGACTAGGCCGTTCCAGAGCTGGAGTGGTCGTCTGTGGAGCAGGACCAGCAGAATGACCAAGGAAGCTGCCGGAGTTCGGCCACTCTTCACACTCAAGAGCCAGCCAGAGACATTGAGTCTAACTCTTAGTCAGACCCGCCGAACGAGACCATGCCACTCGTGCCAGATGAGGGGCGTCAGCTTGCCTGCAGAGCGTTAAAGTTCCACTGCAAGGCTCGTTCAACTGCAAGGAGAGGGAGGCTTCAGTCTTCGGAGCATCGAGATGATCTTCACGCTGAAGGAGAAATATTCTGACAATTGGGCTTTTCTGCAAGGCTTATATAGACTGCCAACCCCACCCCTTTCGGTGGGCTGAAATGCCATCAGGAACCAGTTTTCTTCCCTATAGGCGTTAGTGAACTAACACAATGCGAGTGAACCTTAAGATCCAACTATAAAATTAGATAAGACATATTAAGGCAATAGTTCACTCAAAAATTATAATTCTGTCATTTACTCACTCTCATGTTGTTCAAACTTGCATGACTTTCCAAAAGATGATGTTTGGCAGAAAGGTTCCCTTTCATTCGTTTTACTGTATGGAAAACTAAAAGTGAACGGTCACGGAGTTTGTCAGTCCCTGATATTCTACCTACGCTCTTAAGGCCCGTTCACATCAAGAACGATAACTGTAAAGATAACTATAACTATATTAATGTCCACACCAGCAGATGATATACTGTTTATTGTACAAGCTGCAGTTTTGACATCTGCCGTTTAAATGCTTGAGCTCTTTAAAGCAGGATGGATTCTGATTGGCTGTCCATTGTTTTATCGTTCATCAGCAAGAAAAACATTGATTCCAACAATATTGCTTCTCTGTGCCATTAAAGTTATAGTGTGGTGTGGACTGCTATTCTTTTATAATTAAAATGCTTTTTAGAACTATATATTTATCATTAGTTATCCTTGGTGAACAGGCTTCAGAAATAAAGTTCCATAAAGGCTGTTTTCGCAGCCGATGACATATATTCTTAAAAATAAAGGTTCCAAAAGGGGAGGTTTTGCAGTGGTGCCATAGAAGAACCATTTTTAGTTTCCCCAAAAAACCTTTCTGAGAAAGGTTTCTTAAAAGAACAAAGATTTAAGTATGAAGATTTGGTGGTCAAGAAGCCTTTATTCTAAAACCTTGGCGTAATGAAAAGGCTCCATGGACTCCAAACTTTCAGTGATCCATTCTTAAAATAACCTTTTTTTTTCTCTTAGTGTTAAGAACTTTTTAATCTAAAGAACCCTTTTCCACTCAGCAGCTTTTGTGCAGTGGAGGTTCCATGGATGGTAAAGTCTCAACATGGAACCACGATTGCCAATAAAGAACTTTTATTTTTAAGAATGTAACATCAACTTTTGTGTTATACTTAATAAAGTGCTTCTTAAAATGACAGAATTGTAATTGTGCATAAACTCTTCCTCTAAATATCACTGCAGTGAATAGTTTTAAGCATGTTGCATACAACGACCAGATGAGGTACAGAGACTGAAGCCTTAATAAATGAATCTTAAGGTTGATAATGTTCACCAGCATTTATTCTGCAGATATGTCCTGACACATCGCAAATTGTTGACTACAAGGTCTTGCCACAATTAGCAGTTAATGTAAGAGAGATTAGAAACGATGAGCGCACTAAAGTCTCAACAGTCTTCTATGAGAGGGAGAAAAAATATTTAAGAGGCACAAGCACAATGGTAATTAACAAAAACTAAGCAAACAAATTAAAGAATTATCCATTTAGCCAAAACATTCTGTAATCTGATCCCATCCGCCAGCCTTTCAGAATGTCCGTCTGGTGTTATATTTGAAGGCAGGTGAAACTTTCTCACGCTGATGTAATTGTGTAACAGAGAAAAGACAATCACATGAGCCCTAAGGAGTGCTGAGTGGTGGTGCATTGTGTTCCCCTGCTTGATTGTTTAATTGCAAATTATTTAAGCACAAACAAACATTCAAAAATGTCATGTGTCAAAAGTCAGTTGACAGATCACAATAGCTTACTGTAAGAAAACTATATTAACCATTCATTTTCATGTGCTGTAGAGTTTGTACAAAGAAATTAATATATTTCAACTGAACGGCAGGAGCATTCTGAAATAAATAGGTTATTTTTCAAAGGAAGCCAACCTTACAAAAAAAAAATGACCACGCTAACAGCACTGGAAAAACCTGATCAAAAGTTGTCAAGATGAACTGGAATTAACGTTAGAACTCAAGGCTTCAAGTAGATTAAACCCGTTTCTCCCTAAAACGGTTACAATTCCACTTGCACGTTTTAGGGTTGATCTTTCCTCTTTAAAAAAAGGTGTTGTCAAAACTTTCTGAACCTGACATATCCAAGTAAACATTATCACTGCAGCTCCGACAACCCCTCATCCTTTCACGTATCTTGCCATTATCCTGGTGCAGCACCAGGCCGTGTGTCACAGACAGCCGTGGACATGTGCCTGCTGGCAGCTAGCTGATAATCTTGCTTATGGCCTGTAGAGAGGGGAAGTCATCATCACCAATGTGCTGGGTCTTATGGGTGTTGAAGTCTTTCAGAGCCAGCACCTGCTTACAGGTGGGACACACTTGGCAGTCCAACTCCAGGCTGCTGCTGCTGGTGCATGTCTGCCAGGCTTTCTTTTTGTTTTTTTTAGGCTTCAAGCCTTGCTGCTGTTTCTCGAGAGCCTTAAAGTCTCTGTGGGCAGTGAGAAGCTCCTGTTGCTTGCGAGTGTCTGGTAGGAGAACCAGCAGCTCGTTGAAAACCCTGTTGAAATTCTCTCCCAGTAGCTCCTGGCAGCTTTTGTAGTACTGGACAGCAGGGATTATACCCTGATCAAGAGAAAAGAGAGTTTATTAACATCCAATAAAGGGACAAATGTTAGAGATCAAAGTACAATATAGTGTGTAAACTGATTTTGATAAACAGAGGTTTTATGTTGACATTTTTTTCAAAGAATGTGAAAGGAAGAGTGTATCAAAGGTTCTATAATGGGTCAGCAGTTTCCCCACCATTTTTAAACACCTTTCACCTTTCAAATGGTCCTACAGGATGTGACAAATAAAACTTGAAAATAATATATTCAATTCACGTTTATTTGTATAACACTTAACAATACAAACAGTTTCAAAGCAGCTTTACCAAAAATGCACGTTTCAAATATTCAAATATTTTAAATATTCAAAAGTATCAATTAATGAGCTCATAAAAGCTGCATAATAATTATAAAATACATCATGCTGCTTAAAATAGTTTGACATTGCAGGACTAATAATCCAAAAGTATTTTATATCAATATAACACTGGAAAGAAAAAGAAGAGTAATGAAATATTGGTTTGAAAGTTACCTGTCTAAACTGGCCTGAATAATTTTTGAACTCATTGAACTTGGTTTCATCATTTTGAAGGAAATTCTTAATAGACTGAATAAGGTCCATGTTTCTTTGCTGGAAATTTTCAGGTATGAGGTAGGATCCAATAGCAGGTGTCGGCCTGAAAGAAAACAAGGCATGAGTGAGGTAAAACACTTAGTTCACTTCAAACACTTAGTTTAACCTATTTTACATCACGGTAAAAATATCAAACCGAATTCTCTGTTGTGAAGTGATTTTATAGTGAAATATTCACTACCATTCAAAAGTTTAGGTTCGGTATGATAAAAAAAAAAAAAAGTTTCTGAAAAAAAAATAAAAAATAATATATATATATAAAATAAATAAATATATATATATATATATATATTTTTTTTTTTTATGCTCAACCAAGCTGCATTTTTTTTATCAAAAATTTTTATACTGTGAAATATTACTACAAAATAAAATAACTGGTTTCTATTATAATATTTGAGCATGTAAATGTAATTTATTCCTGCGATGGAAAAGGTGAATTTTTTCATCTTTACCATCTGCCTCCCTGCTGAATTAAAGTACTACATTCATTAATACTTTTTAATCAATTCGGGAAAAAAAAAAGAGAAAAAAAAAAATCGTATTAACCCCAAACAACGGTAGTGTAGGGAAAAATATATGTACAACAAATGTTTAATTTTAGCAATTTTGTGTATATCGTGAGGCAAAAAATGCAATACAATATAAATACTGTTAAACAGTAAATCAGTAAGAGTATTTAGACATTTTCTGGTTTTCAAAAGTTAGCGGATCAAGTCAGTTAATGAGATAAACTACATATGAGGGGAACTGACTCCATAAATCCACTTGATTAAATGGACTTGCAAAAAAAACCCCAGAAAAGTGAATTTAGTGGTGAGAAAAACTTTAGTATGCCACTTGGTTTCTTACATTAAACCAAATATGCATTATATATTTGTGCATTAGATCATTACCTCATATTTTGGTTTTGAAACAAAGACTATGGAAAAAACCCTTTTATGTACTCAAAATAAACCAGTGACAAGAAACACCACTTTCCCCTTCACATCACACACGCTATAAGAGTACACGTCTCTAACCTGTTAACATCCGACACTGATGACTCCACCACATTACTGTTGAGTGGGATGCCAGTGAACCCTGGGGGAGGTTTGCTGACAACAGACCCGAGGCCAGGAGGAGGAGGAGGAGGCAGTGCACTCTGAGTGCTCTTCAACGGAAATGCACTTTTAAAGCCTACGAAACACAAGGAAGCACTTATGAGTAGGGCTGCAAAAAACTGACAATGCAATATTTTGTTTTTCTGTCATATATATTGTGATATGAAAAAAAAATAAATCACAATTTGGAACTAATTAATCATTCAAGAATGATTGGGGTGATTTTGTTAAGTAGTGCATCAGCATAGAAAATAAAAATAAAAAGAGAGAGAAAAATGACTTTTTACTCTGAAGACTTTAAGAGCAAAATCCTAAATGATTTGGGAAAACTTCTAAACATTAATTTTGAATAATTTGTCAGTATTTTCATCAATTACATTTTTTTACAGGCGAAACTGAGACGATAACAAAAAACAAAAAAAACAGTTTTGAATTAGCAAAACCTATGACGAAAATGTTCGGTATAGATCTGAATAAGAGTGACGAAGCAAAAGAGCACTCTATTCAGTACAGTGTTCTGTGGGCACACACCCGAAGCGTGCAGCCATTCACATACAAAGCTATACAGAGCACGAGTAGTACTGAATTGTGCTCTCTTTTGCGTCTGAATGGACAAATACACAACATTATGTCTATGTCCGTTGTGGAGAATATTCACTTAACAGTCAGTTATACTCAAATAGAAGTCTTAATTTCTTAATTTTCAGATGGTATCAAAACAAAAAGTGCTTTTATTCATCAAGCTCATTATTTTGATGGGTTGTCGTAAATTATGCGCTTCACTCAAACCAGTAGCAAATTGCAGCCTGTGAGATTTGACAACTGCACTAAGCCATATCGAGATAATTTTATTTCGATATATCACTGAACCCTACATGAAAGTGATGTCATTTTGTGCATTGCCTCTTTTAAGAAAGAAACCCACTTACCAGGTGGAGGCTTTTTGGAAACAAGAGCTGGGAAATCCTCTTCTTTGGATAGAGGGGCTTGATCAGTTACTGGCTGCTTGAAAGGGGAAGGAATATTTTCAGGAAATGATGAACAGGACAGAGCTTCTGCTGGCTTCTCCATGAGTCCATTTATAAATGAGTTTGTTTTGGGTGCCGCGGGAGCTTTGGCGAGACTGGTATCTGGTGGCTTCATCTCAGGAACGTTCTCTTTGTGAGCCATCTTGGACACGGACTCCGGAGTGTGCGTGGGAGAGCCCAGAGATGAAGTCGTCGCTGGCTTCTTCTTCTTACTGGCTTTGGGGTTGGGGCTGGGCTGAGACGAGCCACCTTTCACTATCAGCAAAGTGGAAATGTCAAGCATAGTTGGTACCGTCCGGATCTCCTGGGCTGTTTTACCGCTCTGGGGGTCATCATCATCAGACGAGGATGGACATTTCACTTTAGGTGGAGCTTTGTGGGTTTCAGCAGGGGTGAGCTTCTTTTTGCGGCGAGAAGAGGCGGCAGAGAGAGGCTGAGGCACACTTCCACTGGGGGGCGGGTCACTAGCGGACAGTATGGATGAAGTGACCACATGGGCTGTTTTGGTGGGCAGAACCACAGGTTTATTGGGAACCACCACAGGTTTGCTTCCAGCTTGAGACCAGGCTGACGTTGTGCTCGACTGGGGCTTCAGTGGTTTGATCTTGGAGACCAGTGCAGGGAAGTCTTCCTCCTGGAAGGATGAATGTTTCTTGGGTTGATTTGTGTATGCAGGTGTCATTGGAGAGGAAACTAATGAGCCAGACAAACTTGGAAAATCATCTTCCTTCAGGGAGACAGAAGTTTGTTTGATCGTGCTGCAACAATAGGGAGACATGACATTGTTAATTGCTGATCTGTTTAAATTGAAGGGAGACTTCACCCAAAAGGGATGTTTTGCCATCATTTACTCACCCTCCAGTTGTTCCAAAACCTGAATAAATGTCTTTCTTCTGTTGAACACAAAAGAAGATATTTGAAAGAATGTCAGTAATCAAACAGTTGACGTTAGCCAATGACTTCCATAGTAGGAAAAAAATACTATGGGAGTCAATGGGTGCCATCAACTGTTTGATTACCGACATTCTTTAAAATATCTTCTTTTGTGTTCAACCGAAGAAAGAAACTCATAGGTTTGGAAGAACTTGAGGGTGAGTAAATTACCATTTTCATTTTTGTGTGAACTATCCCTTTAAACAATGTATAATACTAGATTTAAGTGGTGCTTGTCCATGCAAAACGCGTTTCTTGCTGTTGCTAATTCTAAGTGCCCACTGAGAGCCCACCCCTTAATCTCTAAAAATGGCTTGGGTCCTCTCTCTGACATCATTCCCCTTTTTGTTTTGGGTTTTTCCTGCATATTTTTTCTTGCTGATTGCACCTTATGACAAAATAGTTCAGTTGAAATATTGAAAAAAAAATTTTCAAAGAAAAATAATAAAAAATTATGCCAAAATAGGCAAATAAAACAAAGGTTTTGTTTTCAAAAATACAGACGACTTTTTATGTCATTATGATACCAGGAAAGTAGATTTGGAGGACAAAAGCATTTTATGATAATAATAAATGACTGTGCCAAAAAACCTAAGGTTTTGTTTTCAAGAACCCCTTTCATTATGATTTCAGGTAGTGTTAGTTTAGTATTATTTATATGCCATTATATTATTTATTAATATTTCAATTAAATAACTTTTTTTCACTTGAAGTTTTCACTTCAATTTTTGTTCACGGTTTTAGTAGTCATTTTATTACTCTTTTTATATAATATTTCTATTCATTTTATTTCAGTTTTAGTTTAAGTAGTTTTGGTACTTTAACTTGGAAAATTCAACTTAAAATTAAAGTTAGAAATATTGCTATCTAATAGTTACATTTTATTTGCGCTTTATTTCAAATAATGGAAATTATTTATAATAATTTTAGCTTTGGTTTTAACAGTAACACTGATTTCAGGTTACCCCAACATTTTTGACTTAAAGGTGCAGTGTGTGATTTTTAGCAGAATCTAGTGGTGAGGTTACGAACTGCAGCCAACAGAAGTTACGGGGCGACAGGAAAGATGATGTCGTCTGAGACAGAAGAGAGTGGCCAGTTATGCAATGAGGTTTGTTTTCAAAGATACATTTAAGTTTACTTAATTATTCAGTAAAACAATGTTATTGCGAATATTATTGTTACTCGTTCATCATTGTGTCAGTGTTTTATTTGCTGACTTTAGCTAGCTTCTCTGCACGAAGAACATAGTGACGAAACTTTTTTGTCCGTTTAGGGCCACTGTAGAAACATGTCAGGGCATTTCAATGTAAGGGGACCCACAGTGTATGTAGATAGAAATGGCTTATTATAAGGTAATAAAAACATAACGGTTCATTAAGTAAGGTCTTTTATACACCACTGAAAACATAGTTATGTATATGATATTGCATTTCTGTCAACAGATCCTCCTAAATATTGTATATATAAATATTTACACAATGCATCTTTAGTGCCCCCAGATAGAATTTAACTCGGGCATTAAAAACATCACATAAAGTAGTATATTAATGTCAATGAATGAATAAATTAATAGATCTGGACAAAATAAATGTGCAAGCAAGCAATCACTACTAATAAAAAATGCTAATTACCATTCCTACATGGAAAATTACATAAACGTGACAAAAAACAGGACAAACATACCTTTGAATTGGGGCTGGAGGTGCAGCTGCCCCTAAAACTGGGAAGTCCTGACCAGCCAAAGAGGCATTAGTCTTCATTGATCGAGCTGAAATATAGGTAAAAATGCAGTTTCATCCACTTGCGAAAAAAAAATACAACAATTTACCATATTTTCGATTCTCATACCTTGCATTTCAGTCGTCGGCTTCGCTGTGCCTCTGTTTCTCATTTCATCTGGCTCCATCTTTTCTTCTTTGCGTGGCTTCTGACTGCTTCTCTCTTGCGCATGGTTTCTTTCTTGCGCATGGCTTCTCTCTTGCGCATGGCTTCTCTCTTGCGCATGGCTTCTCTCTTGCGCATGGCTTCTCTCTTGCGCATGGCTTCTCTCTTGCGCATGGCTTCTCTCTTGCGCATGGCTTCTCTCTTGCGCATGGCTTCTCTCTTCTTGTCGACTGGCCATTGAAGCTCGCAAAGCAGCGGCCATCTCTCGGTCCTCTTCCTCTCTGCAGACAACAACTCTCAGTCTTCCATAATCGCTCTTATATGTTTAGAATGCAGCCCTGATGAGGACCTACCGAATATATCTCCAGCTCCTGACGTTCTGCTGTCCTCCTGGGCCTCGGACTCTTCCTGGTCTTCCCAGTCTGTTGAAGCGATCCGCTTCCTCATAGTCATCGCCACCAACTGCCAGACCTAAAAAAAGCCATTCAAATGAGTTTGAGGACATAGAGCGCATGCGGCACCTGAATAATCATATCCAACTCACAAAAAGAGCAAATTCTGCTTTACCGTCATTTCTTCGTTGCTGTCTGGGTGCATAGCTGAACTGAATGTCGATTTGGCGATTCTGCCGTGCCTCTGCCCGGCTTTTGCTGTGGGCAGCAGCTTTGTGAGCCTTATAGTCAATCTCTGTGCGGAAAGCGTGAGTGAACTGCTCTGAACTGCAGCGCCCTTCCTCACAGAGATAATGGCTCTCTCTGAAGTGCTCGCTGAGGTACTGGTAGTCACTGTAGGAAAAAAATATTTTCTGTAGTTTCTGATTCTGTAGTTTAGCTGACACTAGGTATGTTTACATGCACTACGTTTCGTCAGTCGGAATGAATCCAATCAGATTTCAGCAAATATTTAGTTCAGTCTCATCCATAAAAAAGTTTGTAATGATGAGAAGTAAAACATACACGCGTTTGCATGCCATAAAACATGCAAACGCATAAAGGCACTGCACATGCGTGCCAGGTATTTTTTTTATCCGATTGAGAAATTAATCGGATTCAAATGTTTACAAGCTTAATTTTAAGATTTTAAAAATGATTGTTGATTGTATTATTTCAGGTCTACATGACCCCTTTCAATTCAATCAAAAAATGAATTCGGATCGACTGAAGTGTTTTCATGAAGGCTTTTCAGTCCAACTTAGCCATTATACGGGTGCTTGTAAACGAGTTACTTGTGCAAATAAATGTTCATATAAGTAAAAAAATAGTGAACAGGAACTGGTCTTCTACCTGTAATACTCCTGAGCTCCATCTGCATCACAGAAATGGCAGAAGTAATGATCTCGTCGCAGGTGCTTCAGTAGCTCATCATTGTCCAGGTATCGATCATCACAGAATTTACAAAGCGGATGTCCACGATGCGAGGTGTCATCTGGGTCCCCTTGCGTTCGATGGCGAGCCAGGTCTTTTCGATTGTACCACTTCCGCTCGTACGAGAATATCTGTATACGGTTCGGCAAAACATTCATTGTACGAACGAGGAGCTTGCAAACAAAATAATTCAATCATAAATTAAGATGTAATACGCTACCTTCAGATGCTTAGCACATAACTTGCAGCAGAAGAGCTCATGTTGTTTCCGCATATGTTGCTCTAATTCTTCAAATTTGGAGAACACTTTTGGTTCTGGACAATGTGGACATTCATGTGACAAAATCTTCCTGCATTTGTTGTAAAAGATAACAAACCGCTTGTAAGTAACACGTATCATCAAATGTTGTTAATATTAAGGTAGAAAATAGGGCTGGGCGATGGTTTTGCTGGCAATATAAAATTAATATATTGAGGAGACCTAAACGGACTTTTTATTTGGTACAAGTAAATTGCCTAAAGATTGCATCAGAGCAGGTAACTGATTCACTGATTAACACTGTTCCATTGTGTTGATTCACAACTCTGATTTAACTTAGAATCTCAAAAATGTCTTGATAACACTTTAAAATTGTATTTGTCCTTGTTACACATTACACATATATATATTATGCACAATTACATTTAACTAACCCTAAACCAAACCCTCTTCCCAACCCTACAGTAAGTGTATGTAGTTAATTAATATTAGTCCGTAATTAAATGTATAATTACACTGTAACACAGACACCTTAAAATAAAGTGCAACAAATGTGTCTTTTTTTTATACATTAAGAAGTTTTAGTAAACATTGCAGTTTATTAGTTTGTGCTGTTAAATTATTGTTATAATACAATACATACAGTGGTGCATATAAGAAAATTCTTCAGAGAAACTAAATGGGAAACATGGCTTGATTATTTTAACAATTTAATTTAATAAACATTTTGAATATACTTGGCAACAATTAATTTTTTGTTGAAATTACAGTTTATCTAAGATCTGAGCGAATATAATATACATTGAATATTGTTAAAAGCCTAAAGGCTATTGAGACAATGTAGTATCTCTGCTGTAAAAAAGAAAGATAAAAAAAAGGTAAAATTAACACCTGAACTGCGCATAGATCTTCCCATCTCCAAAATAGATGTCATATTTCTTCTCACACTGATATTGATGAATTTTCAGACCGGCAAATGGTTCAGGTTTCTTTATGAAGACCACCTGGGATATTAAAAAAATAATAAAATCACATTATTAATTACAGGAGAGAGAAAATTATTATGAATGAAAGTCTTCCTTAAACAGCATGAACAACGTTGTCAATCAAGCAAAAGCAGACTAAAACAGATTCGTATATCACATGTCAAACTTGCTGATTAATGTAACTTGTGCTTAGCAGGCACTTTAGAGCCGCGTGCACTCTTGATCGATTGACACGCGAGTAAATTACCGTCAACATGACGTCACACTTTGACAGCCTGTCATAGAAACTACACGTCTAGTAGTTCTAATGGGAGTTATCATTGAAGCTGAGCTGTCCCAAAATCATGTTTATTAAAAAAAAAAACTTAACAAATGAACTTTGTCCCTAATGTATCCATAGCATTCACATATGTCTTAACAAATGTGAAGTAAACTACACTGTGAGGGATGACGCAAAAAAGTCAACTAACGTTAGTTGTCATGGGTAACGTTAACGTCAGGCGTTAAATCACCACTGATATGCTAAACCAGCTAACATTTAAACTGAAACCAAGATTCCAAGTTTAACATCAAGCAAAAACAGATATCATAACAATTACTCAAACAAATACATTTAGTTCACTTCTAAGAGATGACAAAACGGAACTAAACCTTTTCAGGTCATCTCAACCTGACAAGCACAACCGCTGCCATTATGATTCGACATGCTAGCTAGTGTGATGAGAGTGGTGAGGCCGTGTTTCCGCGTGTCTGAGGTGTGTGCACAGCAGCAGTAACCGAGGCCTGTGCTCTCGCTGCTGAAGGAGAGAGGGCGAGGCGGCACCTTGTCGAGCTGTTCCCGGCAGACGGCGCAGTACTTCTGCTCGCACAGCACCCGCATCTTGGTGGAGCAGCGGTAACACACCGGGTGATCGCACTTCCCCACCGCAAACATGTCGATGTCCTGGCAGCACAGCACACATGTGCTCTCCGTGTCTTTCTTAAGGGTGGATTCCATACTGTAAGAAGGCACTGGCTGTGTGTGCTGTAGTTTTCTCGGTATAATCCGTATGGATAAGGGCTTGTTGTAAACGACAGTACGGGCACTGGCAGTGAGGCCGGGTGAAGCGCGCTCCTGAGTGCGTAATCGTTCAGCGCAGTGCATTGTGGGGACTGATCCACTCACCGTAGACAGGAAGAGCTTTTATTATGACACACCGGACTTCTATACTGCATTCCGTGCGTGAATTAAGTTAAAAAGTAATCTTCTAATTATATTAATATGCTTTAAATTATAATAAAATGTAATTTAATAATATAAAAATAATATGATTTTTGTATAATGTTATATCAATATGATTTAATTATATGTAAAAAAAAATCATTAATATAATAATAATACATGTAAAGGATACATCATGCAGATGCACTGGGACACATCCTCAGTGATTCCATAGGTACCGAAGGAGTTGTGGGCAGTGCTTGTACAGTGTATGGAACTCCACTAGACCCTGGAGCGGAGGCTGATATAGCTTTTTTCACCACCTCCTGAATCTCTGTCAAACTGGGCTCCCTCGTGACAAATTCAACTGTCGGAAGATGTGGGCTTATCAGGTCCTCTGTGTGGTGTGTAGAGTCGCTGAAGGTGTTCTGTAAAAAACAGAGTTCACCTCCTCGGTTTAACATGTGAGGCTGCCACTGCGCTTGTCACCAAGAAGCTTCTTAATGAAGGAGAAGGGGTTGGAAATAAAGGCAGCACGCTTCCTAGCCCTTTCCTTACCCCTCCTCCGGTGCCATTATACATAACACATTTACTATAACATCAATTTAACGCAAGCTTTTGGGCCAATTTCTGCTCATAAACAATGTGCAAAATCATGAATGATTTTTTTGAAATATATATTGACAATATTCATTCAACTGTCAGTATTAATGAAAATGACCATATATGCATGCAATGACAATTACTCAACAAGAGACATACAGATGTGCGATGAAACTTTATTCAATACAAAATACATAAATAGAGCATTTGCAGGTGAAATCAGTGGCAGAAAATATTTGTACACATAGAATACATTTATAAATTCAGACAACAAAGCTGCGGTGACAAGAAACAAAATAGGGCAACTTCACCATCTTTTGCAAAAATTAATTTTATCTCTACCAATCCCTTTTATGACAGCCATAACATTTTTGATAAGCATTGTTAAAATAAGAATTTTTATTTCCTTGGCTAAACAAATTTCCCTGTCCAAGTTCAACAAACATTCAAAATTAGAAAAAAAAGTAGTCCATACACAGGACCATAACCTTTTCTTTTTTTTTCCTTTTTTTTTTAAAAGCACAATCTGTGACTGATGAAATGGTGTCAGCCAAATAGCTAAAACAGCCTTGATATGTAAAGACTAAACCATAGTAGCACTAGACCACTAGATTGCCAGTCATAGCAATTACAGATTTCTTAGTTAATTAAAATAGCTGGGTTCAACCCAGTTAACTGCTGCATTATTATGGATGTACTGGGCAGTTTAAGGGCATAAAAGCATAAATTCTCATTCTGACACATAATAAATGAAATAACATTCCACATAAACTGAGCAATTCATTATTCCATCAGCATTGGCATCAGTCTACATCCCAAAAGTGAAGCAGTAACAGGTCAAGCTGACAGAATGAAACATTCAAAGGCAAAAAATAAAATAAAAAATCCTGTGTGAGGCACCAAATCAGCATTGCGTTAGGGTGAGATCTGAAACAGACATGGGTGTTGTGCTTTCAATAACTAAAAATCTTGGCAGTATATGTGATATGCATATACTGAATATAACAAGAAAAGTGTAGCCCGAACAAATGATATAAAGAGTTGTCTTTAAAATAACAGCTGCAGAATTTAGAAAATGTAAACAGACAATTGACAATACTTGTGCAGCTAGATGGTTAAAAAAAACTTTAGATTCTCCCTCAATAGATGTTCTTCTAAAAACCATCCCTTAAGGAATACAGCATTTGATCTCTTAACGCTTACCTATGAGCTGTATCATTTAGACTCTTCCTGTGACTTTAAATCTACATATAAATATAAAACTCATTAATATCACATCAATTAGCAAATATATTATGTGTGAGCTTTTTAAAGAGAGTGATGCAGTGCACATTGATAATGGAAGGGCTGTTGTGAGTGGTGTGGTTTTCTGAACCCTAATGCTCATTCTGTATTCAGACCGTGAGAGGCTGATTTATGCAAGTGCAGTCTTGAAGGTGCTCCATGCGTGGAAACAACGGGTAAAACAGTGAGGCTCGTTGCCTTTGCGCACCAGGCGCAGTTTTCTCGGGTGCTCTGCATCCTTGGACCTCATGTGTTGAATATAGACCTGATTGAAGGGCAACAAATGTTAAGCCAGGCATGGGATGTGCTGGTGTACAATAAACGTAAGTGTAAAATAAAACTACCACTCAATATGTCACTGACCTGACAAGCCTTCAAGCTCAGTTTGATCTCCACCTGGCTTGTCTGTGTGCCAACCCACATGTAAACCTGTGAAACAAGCAAACAAACAACTCAAAATAGTAGTAGCATAATGTTTTTTTTTAAGCAGTGTCAGCATCTGAGGCCATCTTAATGGCGAAAACAGTTACAAAAATATAATAAAAAAATAAAAACAAAACGGAAAAACATAATAGCATGAAATATCATACAAGATGTTTTACATTAACATATGATACAAATTATAAAATCTTTTTCGGAAAGATTCCACAAAAACAAGTTCTTAAGTGACAACTCAGCAAAAAAATAAATAAAAATGCTGCCAGGATCATCTGTTTGGCTGCAAGCATGAAGCTCTACCTCTTTCCCATTGTCCAAAAGCATGATGTCATCATCAGCCAGGTCATCTTGACAGAAGTCTGAGCACTTCTCTGATACAGCAAAGTAACCCTTTTCATTTGAGCACCTGAGATCAGAGACAAAATCTATTATTACCTCAGAAATATGGTAAATGAAGAGAGGCAATTTAAATAAGTACATGAATAATAAATAAATAAATAAATAAACATAACTGTTGAAAAGTTTAGGGTCAGTATGTTCACCAAAGCTGCATTTATTTGATTTAAAATATCATACATACACTACCATTCAAAAGTGTGGGGTCGATGAGAGTTTTTAATGTTTTTGAAAGAAGTCTCTTATGCTCATCACGTGATTTATTCCTGTGATGCAAAGCTGAATTTTTCAGCATCATTACTCCAGTCTTCAGTGTCACATGATTCTTCAGAAATCATTAGAATATGCTGATTTGCATCTCAAGAAACTTATTTTTATTATTATCAATGTTGAAAACGGTTTAATATTTTTGTGAAAACCATGAGAATGTTTTTTAGGATTCTTTGATGAACAAAGTTCAAAAGTTTTTGAAATAGAAATATTTTTTAAAGTCCTCCTGTGGAGAAAAATAAGATTTAAATGTTATTTATATGTCTATGTGGCGTTTTTAAAATCCTTTAAGACAAACCATGTGCAAATTCATAAATCAACACCATTTATGAGTATTTTCTCTTTAAAACTGCAGTGATCTAACCTGGGAAAACCCAGACAACTTCCGGCAAATTTAGATTTGCTCTGAAAGTTAGTCTGGCAAAGAGCTCATTCAAGCCCATTTCCAATCCGTCGAGATCGAGGCACCAATCAGAAACGTTGGGGCGGGCTTTACATGATGACGACGGTGCTGGGATTTTGAAGCAGATTTTGTAGCCTACATTACAAAGATGGATGCCGCCGTCGAACATCACTCGTTCGAATCAGCTATCACGTCTGTTTTAAGCGATTTGAACGTTTCCTATTTGTTAAAAACTGAGCAGAGAACAATATTCTTTATTGTATATTAAGACACATAAGATGTTTCTCTGCCGCTCTGCATACGTCATCTCCTTCATCGCTCTGATTGGTTTTAGGTCCATCCGCAACGTCCGTTGGTGACGCCCCTCTGGAAATGATTTGTCTATGATGCTCAATTTACAACTGAGAATGGTCTGGTTTTAACCAGGCTAGCAGTGATCTAAAGACAGTCTCAAAAACGCAAAAAATTTTCACAGGAAAAAACGTTTAAATATGTATTTTTGGTGATCAAAGATGAGTTTTAAGGGATAAAATGATTGACTATGGGGGACTTTAACATTATAAAATGTCTTTACTATCACTTTTGGTTAAAAGCATCCTTGCTAATTAAAATAAATTATCTTCTTTCTCTTTCAAAAAAATTGACCCCAAAATTGACCCCCCTTTTGGACGGTAGTGTATTTAAATGTAGCTGAAACGAAACGCTCACCTAAACAGTCTAGCGTATTTCATGTACTCTGCATCTTCATCGTATGGCTTCTGTGAGCCAATGCCAACCCAGAAGAAATTTTCTGGCTCTTCTCCTTCATTTATCACCTGAAGGAAAAAAGAAAAAATTGTTTAAAAAGAAATAGTCAAGATGATGTAGTAAGCAGGTTTTTGATTTTCATAGCTGGAATGAACCTGTTTGCTGTAAGTGTCATCAAACATGGTGTTCATGATGTCCTCTGCCAGTTTAGCTTCATCAGGGTCTGCTGCTCGGCCCACCCATGTGTAAACTATTCCCTGGTTGTCTGTACTTTCAAATGGCACCTAAGTAATATTTTAGTTATTTATCATTTATAAACCACTGCAAATATTAATCTTGATTCCTTTATTATTATTTCATGATTTATAATACATGAACAGGTGCAACAAATGCCAGTTACCTTTAATATGAAGCAGAATTCAGAGTTGAGGTTACTGGAATCTGTAGCTATTTGAATAGTCCTAAAACACAACAGAAACCCCACACGTTCATTTCTTTGATTTAGAAATAGCTGAGGAAAAGATACTTCCTGTACATACATTATATAGTTACCTGGTGCATAGCGCACTTCCATTTGTCCTAATGTGGTACAAGCTTGGCTGCACACTGTCCACTTTTAGCTTCCTCTTTCCTTTGTGGATGATGAACTTTCTCTTGAAGTGTGACAAGAACTTGAGATTCTCCTGTTGCTGGGTCATCCTCACAACCTGAAATATGCATGATATGAAGTCTCTTTAAAATAAATGTCCAGTCATGTCATGACTTATTGTAAAAATTACAAAGATACATTTCATCACTGTCGGGCAGAAACCTTGTGTCTCCATAATTCGTCATTTTTAATTTTTTTCATAAATCATTACTATTGGTCACCCTTTACAGCGGTCTCTGGGTTTTGCAAATAATTAACCTATGAAAATTATTAAAAAGACCTTGTGACTAAACCTTGTAACTTCATTGGGTCCTCAAACATTATTACCCCACCCCAACTTGATCATGAATGAACTCCGTTTGTGTGTGCGTTTGTGTGTGTGTGTGTGTGTGTGTGTGTGTGTGTGCGTGTGTGTGTGAAAGGAATAATTGACGACAGGCCGTTGAATTATTAGAAAAATAATGCACAACGAGGTGGTAATGCAGTCACGATGCGAAGCAAAGTTTCCGTTACACCTCGGGTGTGCATTGTTTTTCAATAATTCAACGGCCCGGAGTCAACTATTCCGCTTATACTACGGTTACCACACCTCAAAACATTGTTCAGATATTGTAACTCAAGACATTTGTCAGGTTTTCGTCCTTAAAATGTTCTTGTGTGTAGGACTAATTTCTTACGGATTTCATCCCAAACTTCCGTTTGCTAATATCAAAATGTTATTTTAGAGCTAGTAACGGAGGCTTACTTAAATAGTAAGTCTGTAAATACTGTTTGTTCATAGCATTTCACTTTTTATATCATGAGATTTGGGCCAAATGACAGAAGAAACTAAGCTCCCACATAGCTACAGTAAACTTTATAACCTGTAAGTTGATGAAAACATAATGCAATGCACTTACTGCCTCAGAATGACGGACAAAACACGCATATTCGAAATTCGAGCTTGATTTTGGTAACATTTGTTAACAATATAATAACACATGCAAGTGTCTGACCATATATAAAGTCTGACCATAATATCAACGTTGACAACATGTTTAATTATTTAAAAATACAGTGTTTTTTTCCATACAAGGTTTCCACCCGACAGCGACAATATGAGGCAAGGCAATAAGAGTCACTACAACACAATGAAGATGAAATATGAGATCAATTTCATAATGGATCCATTTAATTAACCATGTTAGCATGCAGTACCTCCAGTTTGCCTGGGAACAAGCTCTCAAACTTCTTCTGCAGGCTGAAAGTGAAGGTCAACCAGCCCATGTTGGAGGCCTCACGGCCCTGCCAGAAGTAAACCACACACTGGAAGTCTTCCTCAGGCTGTTTGTCCTCATCATCTCCCTCTTCTCCTTTCTCTTTTTTTTTCTCCTGATCATCCTCATACTCCACTGGCACCCAGTACCTGAGACAGACACAAATATAACATAATTTCAATACAGATTTAAGTTATAAGTATCTAATACAGTTTATTTAGTTAATAGTTAATTTAGTTAATATAACAGTTATTATTAGTTAGAAAGAAAATCAGTAAATGTATACAGAGCACTGAGAATGAAATTTAATGTGAATAGAGTGTCTTTTTTGTCTGAAGATTTCACCTAGTTTATCAGAACTCTGTACATCTGAGAATTAAATGACATCACAACCTGGCTGCAATTTTTGCAGTTAATTTTAGTGAAGCCCTCCGACCAACCTGCATAGAAATACGTAGCAATCCTGAGTGTTAAAGTGACCAAACTCCTCCTCTGGTAAACGGGCAAACTTCTTCCCCTCCAGAACGAAGCCCTCCATGCCGTCCAAATCCTCATTCCACTCCTCCATCATCTGCTCCGCCTATCAGATTTACAACAAACCCACAAAGACACAATGAAATTTTATAGAATTTTGACAGAACTACTCAGGACATCCTAAAACTGAAAAGTTTGCATTAATGAGCAGTTAGTTCAGGCCTCACCTCCGTGAGAGGCATGGCTGGCTGTCTAGCCAGGAACAGAGCCGTTAGATCAGCTTTCATTTGGTCTTTCTGCTCTGCATCCTTCTTCACCTTTCCAGACAAGCCCACATTTTGTTTCACACTCTCTGCGTTCCTGGTATAATCCACTTTCAACACGTCATCCCAATTCTTGAACTTGGATTTAAAGACCTGTTGAGCGCAACATGGAATTAGAACAGAGAGTGTTATGTCATTTAATAGAGTATCTTTAAATAAAGAGTATCTTTTTTTTTTTTTTTTAATCTCTTATTTTGTCAATTTTACCTGTCCCTCTGTGCCCTCCAGATTACGGATGACCACGGCGTGTTTTGGCCGATGAAGCATACTGCACACCTCTTGGCCCAGTTTCAAAGCAGCTGCCCTCACAAGACGTGGGGACTTACGGCCAATCCAAATGAAGACATCTGACCAGCAATCTAAGATGTAGACACCTTTAGTGTCCAAAAGACCTTGTACCTATAATGAGAAAAGATTCCACCAGTTAGTGTATTCAGGCATGATTAAGAAACCCAAACTTTTGAATGGTAATATACATTTTTCCTAGAATTTTTTGCTGCTACAATCATTGTGGAAATGACATTACCAGTCTGTGCTCTGGAACCACATCTAGTTTGAGCTTGTCTTTGTGCTCCACAGACAGTTTGTAGTTGATCTGAGGAAGTTCAAGGTATCCCAAGCCCAAGCCAACCTAACAGAACAAGAAAATACGAAATATTTTACACCGTGGTGGTTTTAGAATCGAATGCACAACAAACCACAGACCATTCGCTGACCTTATAGAGCTTGGGTCGGACAGGAGTGAAGTCATCTGGGACATGTTTCTTGATTTCTTCCGGCTGTCCCCCAAGCTTTTCCCAGAATTCTGGAGGTTCATGATTCTGCATCAAAGTCGTAATCTCTGCTTTGCTTTTTCGCTCATTTTTGTTAATCTTTTCAGCAAATAACCTGTAAATAGCATGGGGACCATTACAAATCTGAACAAACAGACCAGGGGAAAAAAACAGCGTAATTGTTTGCATATATTACCTTGCTTTTGTAGTACCACCAAGTGTTGCATTTGCTCCTCTCCAAATAAATAATTCAAGACCAGTGTCCAACAAAAAGACAAATCTTTAAACAGAAAGAAAAAAAAGAAAAGAAAAAAAAAACTATCAGACCGAGTCACTCTTATCAACATACATAGAACAAATGGCACACAAAACTCACCGTGGGTCCAATGAGGATGCTTTCAGAGGCACAGATTCTAATCTGATGTTCTTTTTCCCATAAACCCTGTACAACCTGCCCAAAACACAAAACAAACAGGATTAGTGTGAGTCAGATCAGGGGTGAGCTAGGCAATCCTGGGTGTTGTTTTTGGCGGGGCACCTGGTCGGGTATTGCGTGTCCTCTACGGTGAAAAATCCACTAGAAGTTCCACCCTCAATGTAAGAAATCTCATTGTCAAACACCTAAAACACAGTGCAAAAAAATGTAGCTAAGCATATGCTGATAATGCAGCATTACATCATTTTGCACAGGGAATGGCATTTGCTTTACTGACCGCAGTGAATTCTTCACTCTCATCTCCCATCTCCTCTCTGATTGTCCTGCACTCAGCACCCAAATAATTACGTAGATTGACAGCATGGATAGCAGAGCCGGCTTTCTTATCAAGCGTGGCTTCTTGCCCAATCCAGTAATAGATATGCCAGTTCAGGGCTCCGTTGTCATCTAAGAACGTCTGTAAAAGTGCATTACAAAGCATTAATTGAAAGAGTGGATGCAGAGTGGGAGCAGAAGATCTTATAAATGAAAGAAACAATATTGAAACTATGGTACTTTAATAAACATGATGATCATTAGATTTTTTTTACAGGGCTGACCTTAAGAATAATGTAACAGTCTGCTTCATAGAACTTCCCATGGAATGCCTCGTCCACCTGCATGGGTACAAAGTTTTCTATCTGCCAAATCGTAACACCAGGGATCTGTCCCACATCCTCCAAGAAGAACTCAGAGTAATCTAGCTGAGGTTTCTCTAGGTTCTTGTCCCAGCGTTTGGTTTTCAGGTCAGAGTATTTCATGTCTCCATTCTCCTAAAAGATCAAGAGGCAGGTGAAGACCAGAGAGGTTTGTACATGTAGACATGTACCAATATAAATGGCTCCATCATTATAGCTCTGCTGTTCCCTCACCTCAATGGATTTGTTCTTCTCTTGAGCCACGTCTGACATTCCCTTCAGCACCTGTTTAGCCTGATCATCCTGGGCCGAGTCCTTGCGTCTCCTTAGCCTCATCTTCCTGGCCATATGATCTCTAGGACTATTTCCTGTATAACACACAAAGATCATGTTGCACTTTGTATTAGTCATATTTTCAGTTTTGTTACTTTAAACTCAGCATCTTCAGCCAATAAGGGTTAGTTTGGAATAGGTCATAATTACAATAATATAACTCTTAGAGAAAAAAAGCATATTGTACCTCCACCAGCTGCTGCCACAGTGGCTGGAGACGCACCAGCCAGTCGCAGCTGGTTCTGCAACGAGAAGTCTATGTTGTACCACTCAGCTGTCCTGTCTACTGGTTTAGGGGGCATGACTAGATTGGGATTCTCACGAACATCCAAAACCTAAAACATCAACGTCACAAAGACAACTTTAATCAGCATTTATTAACTGGTTTAACATATGCATTTGTTGCTTTAGTCTTTTGAAAAAGTACATAAAAACATACAATACTGTTCAAAATTTTGGGCCTGGTAAGATTTTTTTTTATGGAATTGAAAGAAGTATCTTAGGGCTGAACGAACTTGTTCAAAAAATAAAGTTACACAGTAAAAAGAAAACAGTTATTTAAATTTGCTGAATATTACTATTTTAATATGCATGTAATTTATTTCTGTGATAAAGCTGAATTTTTGGCATCATTACTTCAGTGTCCTTCAGAAATCATTCTAATCTGCTTTGCTGTTCAAGAAACATTTCTTATTATCAATGTTGAAAACATTTGTGCTGCTTAATTATTTTTGTAGAAACTTAATTTTTCAGGATATGTTTATAGATATTTCTTCATTAAAGAGTTCTTACCTCCAGGTCAGTGAGGAAATGGATGGCCTCTGGTAACGTCACAAGCCGGTTCTTGTTCAAGACCAGCTTTTTCAATTTTCCACACCTGAGCAAAATCAAAAAGCCACATATTACCATTATCAATATGATATACATTGGTTTTATAATTATATCTAACCACTAATAAACTGTGTCGGTTCTCACCTGCATAGCCCCTCTGGAACAAGCTCCAAATTATTATTTGCGGCCATAAACTCAACCAGGTTGGACAATTTTCCCACACCAGATGGAAGCCCATCAAAATCTATTTTATTCGAGTTCACATACAGCTTTTTCAGCTTGGACAGCTTGCAAATGGCAGACTGCACATCAAGTGTCCATCACACCAAATAGGGAAAAAGAAGAGACAAGATTAATTAATATATATCAAATATAATCTGAATGACAACATTATTAATGTGATGAAGCACTTTTAAAGCCAAACAACTTCTGATAACTGATAAGTTCCTCTGTTTTACTTTATTTGGCAATGAGGGACTTACAGGCAGAGATGTGAGCTGATTCCTAGAAAGGTTGAGCGTCTCGAGTTTGGTCCACTGATCTATACACAGTGACAGTTCAGATATCTGATTGCTGCTCAGATTTAGCCGTTTGAGATTAGCCAGCGAATACAAGCATTCTGGTACCCGAGTTAGATCATTGCAGGACAGGTCCACATCTACACAAAAACACACAAAAGATGGAAAAGCAATTAGAGACAATGATGATTATTTTAAAAAGTAGTAACACCATTAGATCTCTACCTGCTAGATTAGTGAGGCCCTCCAGACTCGTTGGCATATTATTTTGAGTACGCTGTGTGTTCCTTAAATGGAGGGTCTGAAGAGCTACCATAGCAGGTAACTGCCTGTTACGACAAAGGCATACAAGTGACACAGATTGGAGTCAGAATTTATCAGAGGCAATGTTGATAACACAATGATGTCATCTGAAATGAATGCAGACTTCCTACTATATGGTATAGATGGAAATTAAACCATAAAAACAAACTGTCTTACCTCAGCTGTGCGTGCATAAGCAGATTGTTATTGAGTATCAGGGTTTGCAAATGGACCAAGCGTCTCATCTGAGGAGGCAGACTGTCCAAATTATTGTTACTGAGGTCCAGGTACAGCAGGTCAGTGAGGTTGATGAACAGCTGATTCGGTATGTTATCAATGCTGTGAGAAAGCAAACATCAGATAACTGTTTCAGACTAACATTATGTTGACAGAAATTCATGGTTAAAACCATTGTGACTACAAAAAAAGGATGTGCACTTTGATCGCTGAAGTATTTAGGGAGGGATGGGGGTAAATGATAAAGCTAGTTCGATCTGCACTATTTTTTTTAAATTACGAGTCCATGTTCATATGTATTAGACAGACATATAAATTAGTGGTTCTCAAATTGGGGCTCTTGAAAAACATGAATATAATATGAGGTAGCCTAATCTTTTTAAATTGTGATTTTATCTCTAGAAAAGTCATGTAAATTAATTAAATCTAATTACCCCAGGAGCATTTTTAGAATAAATGCACATTTTTATACTCATGCCAAAATCTAAAATATTTTTTAAATCCCTATCCACTAAAATCACAAACAACTGGAAAAGTCACGGGGCCTTCAAATATCGTTGTGGAAAATGAGGGTCCTTGGCTCAAACTAAAAATAGTTCAACTTTTACAAACATATCCCAAAATCCATGTGTTCTTTTCCATTCCATCAGTAGCACATCTAGCACAAGTCCAGTCTAGTCTAAATGCATCCTTTAAGTGCTAGTTGACCCAAAAATGAAAATTATCCCATCATTTACTCACCCTCAAGCCATCCTAGGTGTATATGACTTTCTACTTTCAGACAAACACAATCAGAGTTATATTAAAAAAATATCCTGGCTCTCCCAAGCTTTATAATAGGAGTGAATAGCGACTTAGATTTTGAAGCCCAAAAAAGCTCATCCATCCATCATAAAAGTAATCCATAAGGCCCCAGAGGGTTAATAAAGGCCTTCTGAAGCAAAGCGATGTGTTTTTGTAAGAAAAATATCCTTATTTATAACTTTATAAAATATGGTCACTGGCTTATAGCATGGGATAATTTTCACATTTGGGTGAACTAACCGTTGTACATCCCCAAATCATCACAAAAGACATCTTCCAAAATACCACGGTAACAGATCACAATATAAATTCCTAAAATATTTAGGAAGTGAGTTAGGAAGTGCATTTTCATGATAGTTCATTATTCTTCACTTCCAAAAACTTGGGTTAAAACAGACAGACACAGACCGTACCTATTGTGACTGAGATTTAAGACCAACATGTTTCTGGAGTTCTCCAAGTCCCGAGGGATTTCAGAAAGTTGGTTGTAGCTCAGATCCTGAATAGAGGAGGGAACAATACATACACACCATCATTGCAGCACACAAACGATGACAAATTTGCATAGTTTCACTAATCAAAACACAGCACTGCTTACATAAATTTAAATTATGCCTGTAATTTTGCACTTAACTGAGACATATACTTAACTGAGAAATAAACACGAAGTAATTCTCTACATACCAGCACAGAAAGATCATCCAGCTGAAAAATATCATCAGGAACACCAGAGTTCTTTAGGCTGTTTCCTCTGGCCACAACCGCCTACAGCAAAACAACAAGAGCAGATTAAACGCTAGTAAGCAATGTAAATATTTACAATAAAATTGAAATTCATGCTGTGTTAATTAACAAAAGCAATTTTAAGTACATAGACTACCGTTCAAACTGAGCCGTTCAACTACCGTTGTGAGTCAGTAAAAATGTCTTTAGACATTTTTGAAAGAATTTGTTCACCAAGACAGCATTTATTTAACCAAAAATACAGTAAAGTAGTAGTACTGTAAAATTGTATTACAATTCAAAATAACTTTTCTATTTGATTACATTTTAAAATGCGATTTATCCCTGTGATGGTAAAGCTGAATTTCCAGCATCATTCCTCCAGTGCCACATGATTCTTTCAGAAATCAGTCTAATATGATTTGATGCTCAAGAAACATTTATTATCATTATCAGAGTAAAAAATATTTGAGTGGATTAATATTTGGAAACCGTGATATTTTTTTTCAGAATTATTTGATAAATAGAAAGTTCAAAAGAACAGTATATACATGAAATAGAAATCTTTTGTGACAATGCATCCTTGCTGAATAAAAGTAGTAATTTCTTTCAAAATACAATCTGACACAAAACTTTTGAATTGTAGTGTATGTAAACAGTTACAAAAATATGTATATACTTATGTGAAACGCTAGTAGAGAACATATCAAGTATTTCGCAATATGGTCAATCATATTTACCCTCAGGTTGGGAAGACTTGACAATTCTCCATGCAGGGTTGTGAGGCTGTTGTGACTCACAGACAAATGTTCCTGATTTCACACAAAAGGGCAAAAAAGAGAATGAATATTAGTAAGTTGACAAAACCTAGTTAAAAAATATGACATTGTGACTCAGCTGTGCAATACACAATCACCAGTTTCTGTAGGGAGGCCAGTTCCTCTGGAAGATAGCAAAGCCCCGTTCTGTTCAGCTTCAGCCATCGCAAGCTAGTCATAGACTTGACATGCTCAGGAAAATAACCCCCCTGTGTTCAACACAAGAGATACAACGTCTTAAATCAGACCATCACGAGTCATTCGAGCCAGTTTCTGCATTAGTGATTTGATAGTTTTTGATGGATCTGCTACACTGATTTCATTTCCCAAAGAAATCAGTCTGATGCCTCATGATCTAAAATAAAATAAACCTGGTACAATGAAGTCATTTCAGGAGTGAAAAAAAAAACATATGGGAGATTATGGGGTGGGTTTGCTATGGCAACATTGTAAGCATGAGCCAGAACCAGGTTTATCAATTTATTAGAGACAAAAGAGCCCCAAATAAGATCGTCCTTATGCGACAGACACTCATTCTAAAATTTAAAAGGCATCTATATGGCTTCTTGTATAAAGACCCAATGTGTACTGTGAAATAAAATAATTTTAATAATCAAAATACTATTTGGAAATAGTTTCCATTAAGTTACATTTATTGTATTGTTTCTATTTATCAGAAGTAGGCTACTGTATTGTTAGTAAGGAGGGATGCACAGATATGTTGGCCGATATGACAACCGATAATTCTTTATATTTGAAAGCCGATATAACCAATATGGCCAATAAATTTAAATCCAATTTTTTTAATCATTTTTGAGAGCCTGAATACAAAAACAAAAGTCTCACCATTAAAAGCCATGTCCAAAGCGCACAATTATAATGTTCTCATTATAATTGTATGTAGCCTAATCCTATATGACAGACTTGCGCTGCACCTGTTGCACTTAACTATAGTTTCCTTTTTGAAGTGATTTCAATCATATTTCAAGCAATTCAAAACCATCATGGCTAACAGTGCACATCTGAAGGAAATACTCCATTATTTATCGGCTTTAATATATCACACAAATTTACTTATTGGGCTGGCTGATAATAACATTAAAAATGAACATATATCGGCCGATACCAATATGGTGGCCGATATATCGTGCAACCCTAATTGTAAGATGTAATTATTGTATTCAAACCTTTACTTATTATAATCTATTTTTTATTTATCTTACACAGTTGCACAGACCCCCTAGCACTCTCGAGGTCCCTGGGAGCCCCCAGACCCCACTTTGAGATGGAAAACAGTAAGCTGCGCTCACACAATCATCTCGATATGAGCAGATCTGACTGAAGTGGCTTTATACAAGACAAAGACTTAGAACATCATCACAAATGTACTCAAGTAAACTGACACACTTGAAAGGCTGGGTAATACTTCTGCTTAAGGAACCCATGTAAAAGACTTCTGTATTTAACGTACACATGATTTAAATAACAAAATCTTACTTTTATATACATATTGATGATATATGTTCTATCTAGTCTAAAAGAAGCTAACTTATTTCCTAACGACATGTTTTGAAAGACTGTCGACCGCGAGACAGTTAATTTCTTGAGGCAAGAGTATTACTGTCAACAAGCACAGCTGACCTACTAACAAACTTCTAGTTATTCCCCCTGCCTGTCACACCACTTGATTGACCGCAACAAATTTTGACAAGTCGCGAGCTAACGCCCAGTGTTCTTCTAAGCTAGCACAGTTAGCACTGCTAGCTCACCATTTCAACCTGTTTTGAACGCAAACTAACATACATCGCTTTCCTCGTATGAGTGAATGATTTATTAACAATAACCCGTACCTATAGAGGTATTGAATCGGAACTCTCACCTTAAAGTCATTCCCACTCAAGTCTACTCCCCTGATAAAGGGGAGAACTCCGGTCGCGGCCATGTCTAATTCAGGATATGGCAGTCGCAGCCTATTTCAGTTGGGCAGCGGCTGGTGGAACAAACACTCGCTCCTCCACCCCCCGCTCACATGGTACAGCCCACGAACTGCTCAGCGTTATCAGCCACTCACTTAAAAAGTTATTTCTGTTTCTATAAAAGAACAACTGTTACATAAACCCGCCAAATGCGTGGTAAACTACACCCTTTTGCAATTATTAAATGTTGACTCATAACACACTGATTCATTTCTGAATCATTTGAAGTGCCATTTACAAGACGTGGGAGACATATAGACCCTCTTATTACAGCTAGGGCCCATCACAACATTCCCAGTTTGTTCAGGTCATTTGTGGTATTTTTTCTTGTTTTTGGATGTCTGGAGTAGTATATTTTATTTCAGAGTCCATACTGCATTTACATTACATGTATGCATTTAGCAGAGTTGTTTTCAAACTGGGGTCCTGGGACCAGGGGGGCCGCTAAGGGGGTGAAAGTTAGGACGATTCCAAGGCCCCACAAACTTTTGGGGCCCTAGAGATCAATTTTATTAATGGAATGGGTGTGTGATTTAAATGAATAAAAGCATGATTAACACTTTATTTAAATAACTATATAATAAAAATATTTAAATGAGCATAGAATACATCTAACAGTTCAGAACTAGTGAGTAGAATTCTTTTTAAATGTAACAATGTAGAAAATTAATATTCCAAATATTTTATACATTTTTATAGTATACATTTTCCCTTTATACATGGAAATATATATAAATATAAAAAATATTTTTTTTTACTAGTTTAAAACAACTTTATTTTACACAATACAATTTATTATACATAAAAAAAACATTAATTATACATCAGACAACATTCATTTCATTTACATTTGTATTTTACAAAAATTGCAGGAACTATTTTTTACTGGCCCTGAGGACAGGTGACCCGGGTATGACCCGGCTCATGACATATTCCACAGGTTCTTGGTCTTTTGGCTGTGGGAGGCTTGTTTGAGGCAGTGCTGGCCTTTTTGTTCCCAGGATGTTTACCACCATTTCCTCCAGAAAAACCTGTGGCTAAAAAAAGTGAGAGTAAAGGTAAATTAATTATGAACAACAAAAGACAATATTGAACAAATTATTCCCAAATGAAATGTAGCGAAATACAAAACAATCAAAGGCAACCCGAGAGAGAGAAACCAAGCAAATGACAAAATGTCTAAAATATGTCACACCTGATTAGGTTTGCCAGGATGCTTAAGTAAAATACTGTTCAAAAGTTTGGGGTTGGTAAGATTGTTTAATGTTTTTGAAAGTGTCTTATCCTCACCAAAGCTACATTTATTTGAACAAAAATAGTTAAACAGTAATATTGTGAAATATTCCAATTTAAAATAACTGTTTTCTATTAGAATCGATTTTAAAATGTAATTTATTCCTGTGATGCAAAGCTGAATTTTCAGCATCATTACCCCAGTTTTCAGTGTCACATGATCCTTCAAAAATCTTTGATGATGTATTACTGCTAAAGGAACAGTTCTTCTTATTATCAATGTTGAAAACAGTTGTGCTGCTTAACATTATTGTGGAAACTGTCATACATTTTTTTCAGGACTTTTTTTATGGATAGAAAGTTCAAAAGAACAGAATTTATTTGAATTAGAAATGTTTAGTAACTGCTACTTATGATCAATTTAATGTCTTTGCAGAATAAAAATATTAATTACCTTTAAAAAAAAATCTCACTGACCCCAACATTTCAAATGGCAGTCTATGTAAGAATGATCTTGTTCAAGATATTCCAATTATATTTTGCCTATGTATATACAGTATTTTTCAGTTTAAATGCATGATAGACTGGTGTTATACCTGGAGCCACATTTTCATTTGTCCACAGGAAGAACCCACACTGCTGATCACGTGGTTTCCCACAGGTGTGGAACATTCGGCCCTTGTTTGGCCCATCTTTCATGACAGTCCTGGTAACTGCAGGCTCATTACAGGTACACATGGTTTCACCTTCATCACCTACAGATCCTCTGTTGTTTTGCCTCTGCTGAGGCATGTTCCCAAAGCCATTTGAGGGCCTGGAAGGTTGAAAATTCTGAATCAGGGGTCCTCTATCTCCTTCCGGCGCTCCCTGCTCAGTCGGCTGGTCAGCCCACAGGAAGAATTTACAATCCCCTGTGTTACACTTGTAAAACTGACGGCCTTGGTTGGGACCCTCTTTGCGTACAGTGAGAAGAATGGCATCCTGACCACAGTTACAAACAATAGCACCGCCCTGGGCTGAAGCAGGTGGTTGTGCTGCCCGAGGAGGTGGGAGACTGGTTGGGGGACGGTTGCTGTCGGCTCTGGGTCTGGGTGCAGGAGGTCTCACGTTCTCCATCCTGAATGGAGGGGCTGAGTTGGTTCGAGGTACATGATGCTGATTTGACCCAGAGATGTTATTAGGCCGAGTGCCAGAATCTCCTTCTCCTCCTCCTCTGAGATATTTTAAGTTCAAGACCTCTCTGAGAGTCTCATCACATCCTCCAATGCAGCCAACAAATTCAAGGGGCATCATAGGTGGCAAACTTCCTCTCTTGAATTTAAACTTCAGCCTGTCAAAGATGTTATGAATAAAACAAGAGTCAGTATTAAAAAATAATCATTACTAATGTTCTCAATACATGGTACTGGTCTTATTGTCCATGGTTTATTAGCACAAATTTCCACACACACAAACAGTAACACTTTAAAATAAACAGAGCAATTCCAAGAGGGTCCTCCTCACACCATCGGTGCTCGGGCCCTAATAAGGTTCATTTTCTTAAAGGGATAGTTCAACCAAAAATGAAAATTCTGTCAGTAATTACTCAGCCTTGTGTTGTTCCGACCCCGTAAGACTTTCGTTCATCTTCGGAACACAAATTAAGATATTTTTGATTAAATCTGAGAGCTGGATCACTCCTCCATAGGCTTCTATGGGATTGAAACTTGCTGGCCCAGAAAAGTTATTAAAGACATCGTTAAAATAGTCCAAGTGACTACAGTGCTCAACCTTAAGTTCATGTGACACACAACACAGAAGCGCTGCGCTGTTTTACTACGTGAACTCACTCGAGGCCCACAGAGAAGGAAATGAATAGTTGAATAAAGTCATTCTTTTTTGCGCACAAAAAGTATTCTCTTTATTTATTTTCAGCATCATTTCTCCAGGCTTCAGTGTCACATGATCCTTCAGAAATCATTCTAATATACTGATTTGCTGCTCAAGAAACATTTCTGATTATATATTTGTGGAAACCATAATACATTTTGTTCAGGATTCTTTGAGGAATAGAAAGTTCAAAATGAACTGCATTAATTTGAAATAGAAATCTTTTGTAAAATTATACGTCTTAACTGTCATTTTTGATCAATTTAATGTGATCTTGCTTAATAAAAGTAATTAAGTATTATAATAAATGTGTTTATCTTATGTAATGATACGCATTTCTTTTATTTATTTCTTTTATTTTACTGACCCCGCACTTAATTGAAGGTAGTGTAACTGCTCTGCAATATTAAAATGATTACAAAGCAGCATAAGAACCTCATTCCTTACATATGGACCGGATGTGGACGGCACGTCGAACAGATGCTCTCGTCTCTGCTGACCTCCAGAACTGTGTCTGGAAACCACACGGCTGCTTTACAAGCTGGATATCCCATACATGAAAGAAACATCCTGCACAGAGTGATATAAAAAGGACGATCAAAAAAGGAGTAAACAAACAACATTTCCATTTCAGAACTCAAACTGTAGATTAACCCATGATGCTGTCTCACCCTGTGCTATCTTTCTTCCTCTTTAGCACCATGTCACAGTTACACTGAGGACACTTTCGCACTGGTAATGGCATCTCCATCTCTCCTTGTTCCTCTTCAGCAATCTCCTGAGCCGGGCCCAGATAATTGGACAAGGCTTCATCCAATCTGCACGCAATATGACAACAATTACACTCAATACAAATTTGTATGTAGAAATGTAATTTGCAGTGTAATTGAAATTGAAATAAGTGATGCTACATTCAGACTCACTTCTTTGCCTTCCTCACAGATTCAATAAAAACAGCCTTGTATTTTGCCATATGATAACTGAGGACAGAAGCTTTGTCCTTCTGGCCCTCTGACACAAGTTTAAGATCCGCCTCAAGCTCCGCTCTCAGGTCTGGTTTAGACATTTCATACCCCATAGAGTTATACCCTGAAACAATGCGACACTCAATTTCACACCAATCACAGAGATTGAACTGCCTCTATTATGCTATTTTAAAGGTTCCTAGTTTAGTTTTGCATGCATCCACTAATATGCTAATTTTGTTACCTTCAACAAGACCCATGCCGAGCTCTCCAGGAAGGAACCGCTGGTCAGCCGTTAGCCCCACGTACATGCGACTCTTTATGGTCTCAATGTGTTCAGCATGTGTTGCGTCGGTACCTGCAACAGCAACTCAAGCTGAGTGCCACTCTTTTTTGAACAATGATGTCAAATATTTAAGGTATAAAACTTGACTGATTCATGTTTCAGTACCAATGCCATGCTTCTCCATGAGTGATATCAAATCGGCCTCGGTCAGAAGCTGTGGTGGACTGGTCTGTCCTTCCACCATCTCAATCGCTGTGGGCTGGAACGTGGTGTCAGGCCTATATAATGGAATTACCTGTGCAAAAAAAAAAAAAAAAGGCATAAAAAAAACTGAACTCAATTTGTTCAGCTATAAAATGTGTTATGCTTTGAGTAGTAATCACCTTATTGTACCACTTGTCATAAGGGTACACTTCCAGATAATTGCGTGCAATGATCGTCAATCCACTAGCAGAGAATCTCTCTTCAGCTATTTCAATTTCAACCGTCACCTCTTGACCCTGAGCATCTTTGGAGCAACAGGCTAGGAAGTGACGTACAATGAACTCATACAGCCGCTTTTCATTACCCTTCAAAAAAATTATTAAACATTAACCATAATAATAAAACATTACCATTGTGTATATTTCTAGCTAATTGCAGCTGCAGATATGATGGTTCTAACAGAGAGGTTACACCAGAGCCGGCGCCAGGACACAAGAAAGGGGGAATTCGTAATTCTTGAGGGAGGGCATCGCGTAACAAGGGGAGGGGGGGGTATCTGTATGACAGATGTATTGCTTTTATTTCATTTATTCCTTTTGTATTCAAAATATTCATAAACTTGTCAACTATATCATAAACTATCTGATATATTCAGATTGTTGAATAGGTGAAAGTGAATGTGTTTCGTTGCTTAAAAACCTTTATAATGATTGTGGCGAGCAGGACGAGGTCGAGGGCCGTGGGAGGACAGCTCGAGTCTCAGATCTCTCACGGAGGAGCGGAAGAATAAAAGGAGGAGCGACGACAGTGGAGATCGAGAGAGGAACAGGCCTGATTTTATGTTGTGTTTTGTTTTATTATATGTGACAGCAGTAGTCCGTGAGGGGCTGCGGTCCTTTACTTTCGTTTTGTATTTGTTTTATTTTATGTTATTAAAAGTTGTTGAATGTCCGCAGGTTCCCGCCTCCTTCTTCCCATAACATCTGAACTGTGTTACACTGATCATTTTAACTGATATATAACACACGATGCCGCCATCTTGGTGCCGCCATGTTAGTTTGCGCTGCCATTCAGAGAATCGGATCAGTCGGATTTACATCACGTATCCACTTCTCCTGAAATACATAACAGTTGCCGGCAAACTGGGACAAAAATGTACATAAAATGTAGTAAACTTTATAGCTTGCAAAACAATGTGTATCTAATATGAATAAAACATGTCGTCAAAATATATTTAAATGGATTGTTATTGCGGCTTCCATAGACATCAGTGTGTATTTAACAAACTATACTTTTTTTTTTTTTGCTAGTACTTATTAGTATTTAAATGTCTGAAACCAAAAAATAAGCATAATTTGTTTGAAAACACTGAAAAGTTGTGATATGAAAAGCACTGAGCGTGTCCGTCTCTGGCTCAGCAAAACACATTTGAATTTAGCCGGTTGTTGACGTGACGCACTGAACATTCTAATCACACCGGTGTGGTCGTACGCGTCAAAGGGTTAAAAATCAATCGGGGGTTTTGGGTTGGAGGGCGTACAAATTGCCCCGTCCTGGCATCGGGCCTAGGTTGCTCACCTGTAAACTGTTGGTGTATTTAGTGGGGTGAATGGGGGGATGGGCCTGATCTGATTTGTTTCCATTTCGAGGTGTGGGCCCACCGCTTTCCAAAATGCGCTGAGCAAAATTTCCCCATTCATTATCTTGTGTCTGTTGCTCAACCAGCAGGGTAAGGTTCAGGTTCTGAGGAAACATGTTGGTCTCAGTGCGAGGATAACTGATAAACCTGGAAGGAAACAGAAAGGCTGATTTGTGAAGGGGCACAACAGACATGCTGTAGACCAGTGTTTCTCAAACCCAGACCTCGGGGACCCATCTGCCAGAATGTTTAAGATGTCTCACTAATTAAAACACCTGATTCAACTCATCAGCTTTTTAGTGTGTTGTTGAATAGGGAGACATTGAAAACATTCTGGTAGGTAGGATGGATGAAATAACCAATAACATACCCTTGGGTGTACAGCTTTTCTGCGGTTTTCATGGTTTCTTTGGCACTTATCCTCAATTTTCTTGAAGACAGTTTTTCAAGTTCCTAACCAAAAAAATAAGTAGACATTATCATATATGCTACATTTTCATATTGTCCATGATTCAGTTATTAATTGCACTTAACTCATGCAACAGCACTACTAATTTGTGGATCATTTTGGACACAAGTCACTCAAGAAATTGCACTTTGAAAAAAACTTTAGTAGCTAATGACAATTGTGTACCTTGTTGTAAAAGTCAAATTTGTTAATATTCATCAACTTGTCTGTAGCTGTATAACAAAAAGTACACAATCATTCAAAAACTTAGGGTTAGTAAGATTCTTTTAAAGGAAATAAATACTTAGACGCATAAAGGAAGCAATAAATTGATAAAAAGTGACAGTACATTTATAATGTTACAAAAAGATTTCTATTCCAAATAAATGCTGTTCTTTTTAACTTTTTATTCATTAAAGTATCCTGAAAAATGCATCACGTTTCCACAAAAATAACCCAATTGATTGTAATAATGTTTCTTGAGCAGCAAATCATCATATCAGCATGATTTCTGAAGGATCATGTGACACTGAAGACTGGAGTAATGATGCTGAAAATTCAGCTTTGACATCACAGGAATAAATTACATTTTAATATAGATTAAGATTTTTAAAAGTTATTTTAAATTTTAAATAATTCACAATATATATATATATATTTTTTTTTACTGTATTTCTGTTATCTGTAAACTTTTGAACGGTCATGTTTGTGTCCACATACTTATGTCCATAATTCCAGAAAAATCTTTCAAGAGACATGTTCTCAATTACTCACCACAGTGTCAAGGGGTAAAGGTCGCCATTTGCTTTTTGGTTTACTTGTTACAGATATCACTTTCGCCATGGGATCCTAAAGAAAAGATTAAAGCCAGGCACAGGAAACTTATGATGACAGAATAATGACCAACACATCTTACATATGTGTACTGCATTATTTCAATGAAGAAAATTAAATTAAAAAGCTATATTGTTGCTATGCATTTAAAAATCCTTTTTAAGAAATTAAATAGAAGCACAGACCTCCATGCACATCTGATACAGCACAAGGCACGCTGTGTGATTGAAAAGACGATGTCTTTTCCAGCTGAATTCTACGGATTCCTCTTCGTTAGGCTCATGGACAACTAACAGACAATAAAGTGTATGTGAGAAAGCACTTGACGCATTTCTTTCATCAATATTAAATGTGTAAATTAAAAAATCAGAGTACCTTTGATTTTAAAGAAAGTTTCAGGGACGAAGGCTTGAATTGCTTTAAACCGCTCTACTACAAAGCCAAGGGTTGGGAACTGACAGCTGCCATAACTGATGAGCTGATCGGAGAGAGATTCTGGGAATATCTTCTGCAAGCGCAATGTCTGGAACCTGGTGAACGATGCCCCTGAAGGAACATTATGTTAATATGATAAACACATTAGATTTCGTCTTAAAGAAAGTAGTTTGTAATAATGTTCTCTGATATTTAAAAATGCCTACCGATGCGGAGATCAAGCTCCTGTCTCACATCCACAGCATCACTGATGTTGATATTCGGCTCAGTGAGGGTCTCACAGGCTCTTCTTATGGAGTTTGGGGTGATCTCAGAGAACCGTGCACGGAAGACCTGAATGTTTGGCTTCACTAAATTGAAAGATATCACAGGAGGTTAAAGTCACTGTGAAATCAAAATAGTTTATTCTTACTTTTAATGGAATATAGCAGTATTTATAATGATTTATCCATGATTCTGTATACAATATTATTATTTTTATTTTCCTGTGCCCTCATTATCTTTAATCAAATAATAAATCTCTTCACAGATGACATGTTTACTGGCGGGAGGGCAGGGCAACCTGTCACTCACATGACATCAGAGCAATAGCAAACCACAACCATCCACCCTACATTTTTTCTAATTTGGACGTACGTCACAATAAGGAAGAAAAGACTATCACAACTTCTGTTTCATGCCGACTTTAAAAAGTTACAGTACATGATACACTAAACTTACCTGCTTTGCAGACATTAATGATCTCAAAGCCGATATTCTCTCCTTCCCGGTCACAATCAGTCCAAATGACCAGAGCTTGACACTGTCTTACCTCTTTCTCCAAAGTCCTCTGGATAATGTAAATACATTGTTTTTGCAATATAAAATACACGCTCATATTCTAAACGAAAGGAATGGAAATTAGTACCTTGATCGGAATAAAGTTTTCAGGGCAGTACTTTTCCACCTCAGCATCAAACAACAGGACTGGATTACAACTATGCCTGTGAAACATACCACAAAATAAAGTTTAAATAAACTATAGTTAGTTATTATTATATTAAAGCTCTATATATATATATATATATATATATATTACCATTTCTGAAAAGGAGCTTTGAATTCGAGACCCAAGAGATGCCCTGATACTGATGTCATGTTTACAGTTACATTCTGTGAAGAAATAAACACCATGATCAACACATAAAGACTATATATTTTACAATATATATTTTTTTCTGTGATAAACCAAAAAAAGTACTTACTTGGCCAAACAGGTTGTATTCATACTCATATATTTTGTTGTAGACAGAGTAACCTTCTCTCTGTAAAGAAAACCAGGTTCATTAACAATGACGACCATCCTAACAAATAAAAGTAACAACTCTTTTGATGATAATAATCAGAATTGACATTACAGATCAAGATAACTTGTACAAGAGTCAACACTCACTCTTCTCGATCTCCCATTTGACATAATTTCTGCTATGCACTTAGCAGCGTCGTTTTTCTCGGCAACACAAAGCACTTTCTTAATCTGAGTGCGTCTTATCATGTTTACGGGTATTTGCCTATAAAGTTGACTGTGAATTGTCACTCTTAGAGATCTATGCAAAACGTTCATAACTGTGTTCTAGCAGCGCATGATCACAGTACACTCGACAATAAAGCACAACAGCAGCTTGCTTGCTAACTAGCATAGTAAAACACTGACAATTATACAACAACTGAGATCAAATATATCAGTGTAATTTCAAAGAAAAATACATCTGTAAAAGTATAATGTGTGAACACAGCAGATGAATCAACTCTAAAAACTTCCAATTCCGGCGCCTGACGAGAATTGTCGTAAAAATACCGTAAAGCAATTTGTTAGAATGCCGTATGGCTGTATTGTGTATTTCCCCAACGAAATGTCATTAACTAAATAACTAACTAGATAAATAAATAAATACATAGGAGAAATTAAATAATTTCCAGAGATATAAGAACGAGTCTTGTCATACGTCACGAATAATCTAATTTCTCCCCTCGAACAACCACAAAGCGCGTCATAACAAATGTCCTGTCTGTGTGTCAAAAACCTACTTAGTACCTAGGCAGCATATTGGGCACTATACGCGCTTTTCAAGTCGCTGGGAACCTCCAAATGCTGTCTAGCTAGGCAGCTCACTAGGTTTAGAAACACATCCACTTCCTCATCATGACAGTCACGTGGGCAGGTTACGATCGTTTAAATATGGCTGCTTTCAGAGGATGTCAGTTTATTGAGCAGCTGGATTGCATTGTAACAGTGGTGTTTCGATACACTATTTATATGGCGGATTATAAATAGGTTTATATAGGCGGCGACCGTTGACAGATGTTTCAGATTTATGGCAGGCTACGTCAAAGGTCTGTCAGGCTGGACAGCATCGTCTTCAAGCTCATGCATAGCAGATCGTGATCTGGCTCAGTGGACCAACCAGCCTCGCTGCAGAAAGGGAGCGAGTCCTCAGTGCACAACATATTTATGATTTGTGTTTTCAAAACGATGTCTTTGTTAAATATTATGTCTTCATTGATGGAGATACTGAGCATTGAAGGATATTTCTGCTGATGTCTCTTTATATACTCAGAGAACATGATTGGCTCACCAGATGTGGTGGCTTTTACCAAAGAAGATGACTTTGGGGAGTCATTCTCGGATCCATTGTCACTTCCAGAGGAGTTTTCTGTGCCTTTGTTTACTCATACTGCCAATGCAAATCCATGGACGAAGACATCCTATGCGAAATTCTCGAAAGATTTCATACTCATCTCTGAATTTTCAGAACAGGTTGGTCCACAGCCTTTACTCACAATTCCTAATGACCCCAAAGTGTGCGGGACATTTGACCTTAACTATTTCTCACTACGCATTATGTCTGTGGACTACCAGGCATCTTTTGCCGGACATCCTCCTGGCAGTAATTACCCAAAGCTAAATTTTGTAGAGGACTCAAAAGTTGTCCTAGGTGATTCCAAGGAAGGGGCTTTTGCATACGTCCATCATCTGACGCTGTATGACTTGGAGGCTCGCGGATTCGTACGGCCCTTTTGCATGGCCTACATTTCCGCAGATGAAAGGAAGATCATGCAGCAGTTTCAAGAGCTGTCATCTGAGTTTTCCAAGGCTTCAGAAATTGTCAAATCAGGAAACAGGAAAGCTTTTGCAAATGAACTGGAAAAGAAACTGAAAGACTTGGAGTACACCAGATCGGTGCTGCACAAAGAGGCAGAGCTGCAGAAAATGAACAATGGCTGTTATTCCACACAAGCTATTGAGAAGGCGAATGAATTAGCAAATATGGAGAAGTCAATCTATGAACACAAAGATCTACTGAGGCAAATCACATCTTATCCTTCCAGGAAAAAGAGAGATATGGATTTTGTAGAATGCGAGACAGAAAAACAGCCTGACACAAGTGTATCAGATGATACACTAAATAGTTATCATTCTGAAGTTGCAGAGAAGACTGTAGAATCTGAAAGTGATAGTAGAAAGTCCTCTTACACGCCTCAGCTCATCAAGGCCAAATCTGCAAAGTGCTTTGATAAACGCTTGAAAACGTTGGAAGAGCTCTGCGATTCCAACTTTTATCACCAAACTCTAGAGCAACTAAATGTAATCGAGAAGTCGTTCCGAGGAGATCTGTGCTCTATTTACACCAGCCAGATCGACAGGGCTCTTCTGAGCAAACAGAGTGTTACTAGTTTTGTCTTCGAAGCTGAATGTGATTGGGAGGATGAAGGAACCTCAAAGGACTTCAATTTCTCTTCCAACATCCCAACAGTCCCCATTCTGCACTTATCTGGTGAGCCGCTGAGTCTCGAATCCTACACCACCTGCATAGATGTAGATCACATTAAGCCAGGTGTGGAGTCTATGGAAGGGCCTCCTGAATCCAGTACATCTGACATCACACAGGAAACCTCTGAAGCCGCCGACACGGAGACCAAAGGGAGTTTCAGTAGCGACAGGAGCATTGAGGCTCTTGGAGGTGTTAGTCCTTCCAGTCTACAGACAAATTACTTTGATGGCCTTGAAAGAAAGTGCAAGGTATCCATTGCATCCTCATTTGAAAATGCGTCCCATTCTGTTGCTGTCCCACGTAGGTCATTCGACGGGAATCTAGTCCCGATGGATGCATCCTGCTGTATTGGACAGGACAGTTTTGTTTTTGAGGAACCTTTACCTGAGCTCGCTCAGGAGTGTTGTGGCGACACTGTGGTGAACCAAGAACCCCTGTCTCTTTTTCAGGGAGATACTTCGTTACAGGTAAACTACATTCTGGAAGAGTCAGCCCTCGCAGAGAGCACCAACATGGGACTGACTTTTTCCGAAGTAAACACTTGCGTTCTCTCAGAGGATGTGGCAAAAATTAATATCGAAGATGCATCTGATAGTACGAGCTACATGAGCGCCTCCACCAGTTCTGACCGAGCAGTGTCTCCATTAACTTACGGCAGTGCATTGACACTAAAGCAGAAGAAGAAAGCTGGTCACAGCGCGCTTCGATTCATCAGGCAATATCCATTTGCTCAGCAAGCCATTTTCTGCCTTCTAAGTGGCCGAACGCTTGTTATTTTGGGGGTGGATGAGGGCATGGTGAGGAAGCTGGTCAACGCTTTGTTCGTTTTCGTGCCCAATCTCGGCAAGTATGGAGAAACCGTCCAACCGTGGCTTTCAACGCCATTTCTGCTTACCGACTTGCAGAGGTGGAAAATTATTGGATTGCAGAGGTATGTTGAGAAAATTTGACCTGTAGTCAATCAATAACTCGTATCGTATCATAGTGGTCGAAATAATTTTCTTTGCTTGTAATGCTTTAAATCAGTGACAAAAAGTGCAGTGTACAGAGTTTTGACATTTCCTTTTTTTTTTTCTTTTTTTTTCCCAGAGCTGCCTCCCCGGCTGGATCCAGCATCCTCCACTCTTTGAATCGATACAGTCGTTATGTAAGCATTTTGGATTGTGACAACAAGACCCTCCGGTGTCCACCATACAGAGGAACACTAATTAGCCATTTGGCGGACCACAGGACTCAGATCAAGCGTGGCAGCACCTACTTTCTCCATGTTCAGGGTATGTTGACTCAGCTTACAGCCAAGGCCTTCCTTTACACATTCTGCCATCACATTCATCTTCCCATGGACATCAACGACCAGGGCTCGGTAAAGTCACGCAGGACTAATTTCTTGTTGCAGCTCGGCTACACTGTTGAGGAGAGTAAAATCGTCCAGTACCTGAGTGAGCTCATCAAGCAACATTACATTCAGGGATCCTCTAAGTGGGTCAAGCAGTCTTTTTGTTTTAATTACACCACCAGCTATTTGTACAAAATCTGAAAGTGTCTATTATCTGTTCACCATTAAACCCGGTTAAGATCAGGAGACCAAATGTATTATTTGAATTGAATGCAATGAATGTTTTTTTTTGTGTGTGTGTGTGTGTGTGTGTGTGTGTGTGTGTGTGTGAATATTCTCGTGGCATTCCAGGATGCAGTCCGATGTTACAGAATGTGGTCTATTTGTTTAGTGTAAAGGTTTCATATTTAAATCTATTGCCAAACCGTTTTCCGTAAAATTGAGAAAATAGGTTCCTCATGTGGTCTGAAGACCTTAGAGAAGCTCTGTAATAAAATCAAGATTCAGCAATATTTCACCGTCGTGAAAGCAAAAGTAGACAGTTTTGAAAGAGGCTGTGTATAGTTACAGGCTTGTTTTCATTAACAGCTATAGCTACACAGGAACAACAGCAGGAGAGTCTCTAATCACGATTTAATTAATCTGGTCCTGGTAGCCTGTTTAATCATTAATGTTTTTTGCCTTCATAAGCAATGAGACTGTTGCAAGCATGAAAATCACAAGCATAATTTGAGTGGAACAAACTTAAGTGGCATCGTTTTACAATACATGTTCTTCTCAGTATGGTGCTGCTGTTTACCATTGACCAATAGCCTCTATAAAATGCACTAACATAGCATTATATGCATTTAAATTAGTAGAAAAATTTGATGCCAATTCATGGATTGGTCCTTTTATTGGCTTTTCGATTCTTCCATTGTGAGCGTGAGAAATTTGCGCTAATTGATTATTATTATTATAAGAAAGACAAGCAAATTTACTCCTTTTTCTGCCCTCTCTAGTGGACATGAAGTCTGAAGGGACTTTTAAATCCAAAGATGAACAAAGGTTACAGACATTTGGTAAACAAACAAAAATTGAGCCAACTGCCCTTTCTGTTTTAACATAATTGTGTGATAAGGTGAATGAATGTACTGCATGTAAAATGTCACATCGTGGAGAATTGTTACACAATCTTCAGCATGTTTGAAGAACACAATGTAACAATGGCAAAATATGGGGCATTGTATCTCACGTGTTACTCTTCAGCCTTTCTAGATATATTTAAAATGGATATAAATTGTCTAAGTTGTGTGCAAGCAACGTCAGCATGAGTAACTGTGAGGATGAAGTGGCACTTCATTCTAATGTCTGTTGTAGTGTTGTGAAATGATCGATTTTGCCAATACGTTGTCTGTAATTGTTATTCCCACTACTGCATTAAAGCAGTTGTAGTCCAGAAATACAAACTGCCACTGCTGTTTCATCACGTGTGTCTTAATATTAAGTTATTTTGGCTACTCAGTAATTATTGGCCTTTAATGATTGTCAGCATTTAATTGCAGTCTGTTGAATGTAAATTGAGAATAAGCCATACCATTATACGCACATTATCTTCTAAGAAGGTTATTTCTTTTTGCTGATTTTGAACACATCTTGTTTGCTGTAATGGTCTAAATCAAGCAGTTTTGTTGCTACTTTTCAACAATCTATTTTAAGACAGTATTGTGAGGTAAAGTGTAATCTTCATGCTAAAATATTTATGGATGTTAAAGTCAAGTAAATTGAGGGTCATCTGTGTGCTTTAAGTTTCTGCCCACTGTGAAATTACTCTGCCTTCAATCTCATTAAATTATTTCTGATTTAGCCTTGTACATTTAGCCACATCTTTTTCAAATTATATCTACTTTGTAACAGTTTTGTGTATTCAGCAAAACTATACTTTTATTATGTAATTAAAGGCACATGATTTGTCTCATTCTGAATTTGTAATGACTTACACATGTAAACTTATTAGGGTAAATGGTAACAGTGAAAAGTTAATTTTATACTTAAACAAGACAGAGGTCCAGTCACATGTTAATAGGCTTTATTTGCATTGCATGTACAAATCTATTGTGCCAGTTGAATATTTTTTATCTGTTGATCGGTTTTAGTGGAAACTTTTCATAGATTATGCAGTTTAATTCACAGAAAATAAGAGAAAACAAGCAAGAGTACAGAAACCATGTTATTCAAGCCTCTGTGCCCATCAAATCAAAAGAAATCTTTATTTCAGTAAGACCAAAATGTCAGAAAGACATGCAGTAATTATAACTCCGGCAACCCAGGCATTGGGAACTTTCCAGAAAAGTCTTCGACTTCCTTTCGGATTTCATTTATTTTCAATTGGTACTTCTCATTTTGTGCCAGTTCCTCTTTATACTCCTTCAGAGTTGCTTTAGGATTCATGTTTCTTTGGATTTCCAATGTCAACGCAATGCCTATAAGAGCAGATACACAATAAATGTCGGACGTAGGTTAAAAATTCGTACCATATCCTTTAATATTATATTATTGCTTAAACTCACCCTGGTGAATAAACTCAGCAACCTTACGGAAATCGTCCTCCACAAATCCACGAGATGTAAGAGCGGGAGATCCTAAACGAAGGCCGCTTGGGCGCAAGGCACTTTTATCACCTTCAAAATGGAGTTTGGGAGAGGAAAAACTGATTAGATTGTAGTAAAACATCCAAAAAGACTGTAAAAGATTGGGTCAATTGTACAAGTATTAATGGAGCATTTTTAGGCACCTGGGCAGGTGTTCTTGTTGCAGGCAATGGCACAAGCCTCCAGCACTTTCTCTGCCCTTCCTCCATCAGTTCCATTTGAACGTAAATCAACTAAGATGAGATGATTATCTGAGCCGCCTAAATTTAAAATGAAAGATAAAGGGAACACAGTCTGTATCCAATCTCTTATCACTATCAGCCAATGGTTTCCTTTAGCTATAATTTATATTTAAATCCTTAAGAAACTTACCTGTAACAACTTTGTAGCCCTTTTCCATTAGGCTGGCTGCTAAAGCCCTGCAATTTGCCAGAACTTGCAATTGGTAGTTCTTGAACTCTGGAGTCAGAGCCTGCTTCAAAGCAACAGCAACCCCTGCGCATCACATAAATAAATAAAACATCTGAAATCAGATTAAGGATTTTCAAAAAATATTAATCATCAAATATTATAAAATATAATTATCGTCATCAATAAACAATTTAAATTAGTAATATAATTAATAAATATTTTGTTTAATTTGACCAAAGCACATGTTCGATAGGGGGAAAAAAATCTGAACTCAGATTCAGGATGCCCATTTTCAGGAATACATTAAATAATTATTTAATTTATACAAATTAATGCATATTTACTGTTAAATTGAATTAAACAAGACTTCAAAATCAGATTTACTATATTGTAATATATTTATGTATTAAGTGTGAACAGTTTGTACATAGTATGAATTTTGTTGAATTTGGAATTGAAGTCAAGTAATAACTCAGGATGAATCCAGTGCATAACATACCACTACACTGGTCATTGTAGGATTACAGTGTACCAGTACCCACATGCCCTCCTGGCAAGCTCTAACATGACTGTTGATTGGGGTGATATCAATTAATTATCAAATGTCAGTTAATAGATCTTCGATTAATCATAAACATCCCTAGTGTAAATGCAAACTTCTCTAACCTTTATATTAAAGACATGGAGGACGTCAGCTCTTACCTGCAATGGCATGGTTGTGAGGGCCACCCTGCAGTCCAGGAAACACAGCCTGGTTAATCAGAGTCTCCAGGTTATACAGGGTCTCCTTGCCTGTCTTTGCATCAACACTACGAACTCCTGAAATTCAAGAGTGTATTGTGATCAGTGCTGGGGTAACGCATTTCCAGTAACGCAAGTTATGTAATCAGATCACTTTTCCCCCTCAAGTAGTAAATGTATTTCTTTAAATTTGCAGCAATATTGGAGTTACTTTTAAAATAAGTAACGCAAGTTACTTTGTTTTCAAATTTATTGTTGACTGACATCTCTCGTCCCCATGTTGAAAGAAATCGGGAGTAAGTGCAGAGGTGTTGTGAGCACTGTGTGAACATGATGGTCATTGTTTTCCATATTCTTCGAAATGAATAAAAACAGTGAAATTCAAAGTAAGAATATATTACGCAAACCTGCAATAATAATTATAATCTTAATATGACAAATAATCCATATACTTTATGCATTTAATCTGACTTTATTTATTGTACAGGTGTGAATTTGCATTTCCTTCAACCTGAGGCTCATTCAATTCACTGGTGTGAAGGGACTTTACATTTGCCAAAAAAATAGAAACTTTTTTTGTTATTAAAAACCCAGCCCAGGTGGAAGTAGCGCAAAATTAACGTAACACTACTTCCCATAAAAGGTAACCAAGTAATGCAATTTGTAATTTTTTTAGGGAGTAACACAATATTGTAACGCATTAATTTTAAAAGTAACTTTCCACAACACTGATCAAGGCAGTGCTGTCAAGGGCCTAGATTTAGTGTGACATGTCAGTTCACTCTGAACTCACCCTTCCTAAAGAAAATGAGTCCTGCCCTGCAGCCCCTCAAGGTCTTATGGGTCGTGGTGGTAACAACATCACTGTATTCAAACGGAGATGGAACGACTCCTGCTGCCACTAGACCACTGATGTGAGCCATGTCTGCCAGAAGATACGCTCCATTCTCATCTGCGATCTTCCTCAGCCGACTGTAGTCCAGGTTACGGGAATAGCAGCTGGTTCCTTAATGATACACAGAAATGTTAAAGGTGATGTTTGTCATTTCTTTCCATGTTAAAGGGCATCTATTATGCTACTTTTTACAAGATATAAAATAAGGCTCTGATGTCCCCAGAGTGTGTATGTGAAGTTTTATCTCAAAATACCCCACATATATTTTTTTATAACATTGTAAAATTGCCACTTTTTGGGGGTGAGCAAAAACGTGCCGTTTTTAGGGCCGTTCACACCGGAGGAACGTTTTCATAGTTCCTAGAACTATTGGCGGAAGTTCTGGGTTTTTGGCATGTTCGCACCGCAGGAACTAGGAACGATTTTAGTTCTAGGAACTCCTTTTGGAGGAACTAATTTAGCTCCTACTTCAAAGTAGCACTATAGGAACTATCCGTGACGTTAGTATACGCTGATATAAACTTTATATCCGTAAAACTCCTATGAACTGTAATAAAGTGCATGCTCTAGCTTTCATTACTGCCGTGACCAGTATAGCTCTGTGGCACTTATGGCACTTTTCCATTACCAGTACCAGCTCAACTCGACTCGCCTTGTCTCACTTTTGGCTCCGTTTTCCATTGCAGGTAGTAGATAGAAACTGCCGTGACGTAATCTTCTACGCGACACACACCCGCTAACAAAGGAAAGTCTGCACCTCCTCGTTTGACCACGGAGTATTCTTCCGAGTTGCCATAATATTAGTAATGGGTATATCACGCAATCTCGGGCCAAACTATTTAAAAATGGCGGGGTTATTCAGGATACGTCTGACGCGTGCAATGATGACGCGGTGAATAGTGACGACTCTCTCTGACCAATCAGCAGTCTGCCGTGTTTTCACGTCACATTTTAGTATCGCCTCAGCTCGCTCAGAACCTCGCCGGAGGTGATACGAGAAAAAGTATCTGGAAGCAGGTACAGGTACAACTTTTACAGTGGAAAACCAAACAAAGGCGAGTCAAGTCGAGGCGAGCTGGTACTGTGTAGTGGAAAAGCACCATAAGCGGAATCACAAACAGTTTACTGATCCATCCTCGAGTAGGGCTGTGATGGTGGCAGTTTTTTATCACAGCGGTGGTAATGGACCAACTACCGGCGGTGGCGCGGAGGTTGGGTTGGTTGTTTTGAAATAAAAAAAATAATAATAAACAAGGCTCAAACATCCATTTCGTAACAGACATGCGTGTTTATTTGAGCAATACCGTAAAGCATTAAATAAATATCAGTAAATAATGGCAACTTAAATAATATAATGAAAGTTAAATATTTAAAAAACCATTCGTTTTATATTTCCACACAAAGACGTGTCATATAGCCTACCGCTCTGCGCTTTGAGAGGGATGTGGGACACGAGCAGGAAAGAGACCATCGATCTCTTTTCTGATATCTTCATGTTTTCTACTTGTTGTAAAAGGTCTGAAGAGCGAATTGTATCTTCCGCAGTGTCAAGACATTTAGGCTGTTTGATTTTGCGCTGCCAGAGAAAGCAAAACTAAAAATCACCCATGTGTATGAAACCTGGTTTATAAATAAACTTGACACACCTTACCATGTCTAATAACAAGCACAAACTGTGTTAAAAAGAATTTGACGTGCAAGTAAAAAGGTAGGTTATCTGTCCTTCAGCGTTTTTCTACTTTACCACAGTAAAGAATGCAAATATAATAGGCCTAATTAAAAGCGAATCAAGAAAGAGACGTTTATAATCCCCTTCGAAAATGGGGGAGACATGAGTTAAGATTTGGGAAAAGAAACAAGAGATTCCATGTCCAGTGGAATAACTAATGGAATATGGTTAAATTAGCTGATAATCGGGTGACCAGTTCGCAAACCAGAACACAAAGCCGACAAAGATTAAATTTATGGGCTCACGCACAACTCTCTCATGCGTCATGAATCCAAATGTTTCCATGGCTGCGATTTAACATTTAATTGCTAACCTATTATTTATTTTGTAAACAACGTGTTGTGCTTCACTCGTGCCATAATATTCATGTAAAACAGCATTTTCATACACAAAAAGTGTTTTGGCATACCACTGCCGGTGCTACTCAGCCACCTAGGTGGCACTTTACAACCACGGTGTCACAGCCCTATCGTCGAGTAACAACTTTTAAAACAAAGCCTGCCTTGTATTGCCCCTCATTCACAAAGCAGGTCTGGAGGGAAATGACGTGCGCAGACAAACGAATTTAGGTATATTTTGGGGTGCATTACCTTAAAAAATAAAACTAATTGTGTCCTCAGTGGCTCAGATGTTGAGAGAAAACGAAGACTCTTATGTTCACTCTTACATCCAACTGACAACAGAACACCGGGATTGCTTACAAGACATTTGTTGTCGCTACAGCTGCTCGAACATGGAGAAAATGGCGGGTAGTGTACAATTCCTATGGAAACTATGGTAATGCATGCAAGACTGTCGGTCAGCGGCCGTGGGCGGGGCCTGAGCAGTATGATGTCACACTGCTCAGAGTTTCAAAAGTCTAGTGAAAATGCAAAAAGGTGAGGGTGGATTTTTATCATTGTAGGGTGATTGTGTTCACACAATCACATTTATGTCCAAAAAGTGGATTTAGAATAATAGGTGCCCTTTAAAATACATTGTCCCAACCAGTGCACACTGACTTAACCAATGATGTGAATTTGGGCAGAGTTAATTGTTTATCTGACTAATAGCAGAAAAATAGGGAATATTCAGAAAAACTGTTTATGTAGTTTTTTGCAATTATATTTGCATCATGTATTGTTGTTTTTTCACATTATTTAGTTGAAAAAAGATGTATACTGAATGTCCAACAACTAAAATTATGAATACCTTACATCCTGTAGTTTAGAAATTCCTTAGATTTCCTAAGAAATGAATTATGCTGACCTGCAATGATAAGTCTTGGGTGGAAGAGGCGAGCATTTTCCTCAAGTCTGTCATAATCAATATATCCAGTTTCTGGATTTACCTGGGGGGAAAAATGGTAACACTTTACAATAAGGTCCCAATACTTAATGTTAGTGAATGCATTAACTAAAATTTGCAATTAGAAATACAGTAAGAGTATTTATTCATATTTTTACCGTTAGTTAATAAAAATTCAACTGTTCATTGTTAGTTCACTTCTATTAAAAAATATTAACAGAAATAACTTTTGATTTTAATAATGTCTTAGTAAATGTTGAACTTAACACTGACTAAAGAGTGCACTACAATGTTGATTATAATCACAAGGTTACCTTATAAGGCATAGACTCAAAGAAAATAGATGTGGCTGATATTTTCTTCTTGTCAGTCATGAAGCCATGGGTGAGATGGCCGCCATCAGGAAGATCAAGGCCCATGATCCGACCATGAGGTTCCACTATGGCTGTGTATACGGCAAAGTTCGCAGGAGACCCTGAGGAAAAAAAAAGAAACAATATTTTGAACAATGTGCACTTGAGTTGATGTTTCATATGTTACATCATCTCTTCCAGCAGCAACAGTCCAGAAACAGAAACAAGCCTACCAGAGTACGGTTGAACATTCACTCCCCATTTATCCGGATCGAGGCCGTAGACCTTGAGAGCTCTTGCCTGACACACACGCTCCAATTCATCAACATGCTCTGTGCCTCCATAATATCTTATAACATTACACAAAATTTGGCATTTAACACACATTTTTCAATATGTACGTGCTAAGTGTAAATGAAATAATAATCTTATTCTCATTACAAAACAACATTAAATTGTAACTAAACAGTACATAAAAATTCCATTGCACAATAGTCACCTCTGACCAGGATAACCCTCAGAGTACTTGTTGTTCATGCAGGAACCAAGAGCCTCCAAAACAGCTCGACTAGTGAAGTTCTCAGAGGCAATGAGCTCTAATCCATACGTCTGTCGCCGCTTCTCCTTCTTTATTATGTCAAATACCTAGTGCAAACAGAAATCTATCAATGTGACAAACAGATAAGCAATGACGCAAGTCGTTTTAATTGACTCAAGCACAGATGTGTGCACTGCATGCTTTCAAAATAATATAGTCTTAAAGCTGTTTGTATAATCACACACTTACCTCAGGATCATTAGTGCTGAGAGGCTCCAGCATCATCTTGTTATGAGATTCCCATGTTTTATTATTATGGCCATTGAGCTGAGCCATAGTTGATTACCTCTAGAGGAAATTATGTTATTGTTATATGTGAGAAGAATACCATATGCAAAACACACTGTATACACTGGAATACATTATTTATAATAGAACCATTAATGTACTTGAGTTTGAGTTCAAAAAAGTCTTTAAAGCAGGGTATTCTTCGTCCAAATACAAATTAGTTTAAAAAAATGTTTAACTTAAAGTACTTAAATTACTCAAAGTGAAATAAGAGCTAAATAATAAAAAAAATGAATAAATACCATAATAGTATCTAGTACTAAAATAACACTGCTCAGCTGTCAATCAAATGATGCAACTTCAGCTGCCAGAGCGGAGCACGCTTACGAAACAACTGTTTTTCAATGTCTTATCGATAACTTTAGGAGTAAAACACAATTAGATTCGCACCAAGTGTGACACACAAACCGGAACTATTGCCTTAGGGGTTACATTTTCCACGCGAAATACATCCTGTAACTAATCTAATACATAGCAAGTGAGTGATGGAAACGTTTACTAATAAAAACTGTAACAATGCTTTGCATAATGTAAGCGCGCTTTATGCACATAACGTTATCTGCACAACCGTAAGAGATTAACATTAATCGGCCAAGAATGTGGAGCACATGCAGAAAGTCACAAGGTTTTGATTTGATCCGCTAAATCACAACTCTGCTTTACGTTACCTAAACTTTAAACATACTAGTAGCTATTATACAGTGGGAATTTTCTTCCAGTTACCTGAACAAACGTGATGAATACTTCGCTCCTCCGAATTACTTTTAGCGAGTGAGTGTAACTGTTTTTTAAGGTTTCCTCGTGTCAAAGTCCGCGAAATTTGGAGACCAATGATCACACTGGGGGGCGTGGCTATAGTCGATCACGTCCTGCTCCGCCCACTAACAACTGGCGTGCACATTTTCTGCATTGATACTTCTTTGTTCAGATCTTAATTTTGAATAACTCTGCTATTTTTAAGGCTTAAGAACACCCTGGGCTTTTCTGGGACTTTGAGAACAAAGGTAAGGGGTTGTGTGCAATATGATAATACCAATATGATCATTCTAAAAATATATATTTTAAACATCTTCGCAATATGTTTCTAATGCACTCTAAATATATAATATACATAATATAATGTATAATGTAATGATCTAAAAATAATATAAATGTCAATACATATAACGATTACAAAATGTCAAAAATATAAATGCATTCAAGTACAATGTAGAAAACTACACCTTTAACAAAATCAAAACAGTTCCTCGGAAGAGATTCAAGAACACTATTAGGATTTACAAAAAAAAAATCACGATATAATAAAAAGTTCTGACATTTTATTGGTATGTTTTTCTTTACATTATTCGAAGGGAATACCATCAGAACATCAATCTAAATTACACCAGGTCCTTTACAATTGAGGACAGATGTCTTTATTCTTACAGTAATCCTTTAAACTGAGATGGCAAAGTCCACTCAGTTACATGTGGCAATGTGTTAATATATTAATAAATATGTCTATACTTATATCACTGAGTGAAAGCAAGCATTGAGATTTAGTCACTTTAGTGAAAGCACCAGAGCTTTCACAAAGGCATTTTATTTGGACAATAAAATGCCTGCTTTCTGGGTTAATATACTCTGAAATATTCCTTTTCAATGAAACATTGTTATATCATCTTACATAGCATACCACATTATCTTTTGCGTTGTCTTCAAAAATAACATTGTCAATATAATTGTATACTGTCCACAAATGCATTAAAACCTCAAAGAATCCAATATTTGGATTACTTGAGTGACAATGTATGTAGTCCTTTAGCCGCTGCTGCTGCCGCCGCTGTTGCGTCTTTTTCTACAATGACAAAGAAGAAAACATGAATTATTCTCTGATTTACCATGAGACATTTTGCACACATTTACATTGCATGTTTAAGTGACCCAATTTAGATTTTTTTTTTTCCTCCCATGTGGCACAGATCGGATATGACCGACGACAAGTAAGCAGAAAAAAAGAATATGGAGTCCGATACTCTCAGATCGGTTTCACGCCTCATTCATATTTGGAAATAAATCTGACATGAATTGGATATGTGCATGTGCATTTGCATCTGTCAAGTAAGCAGCGGACAGATCGGATATTCCCACTGTCAATGCGAGTCGTACGTCATTGAAAAAGCAACGGTAGCGAATTAAGTCAACTCAGGTGGACACCAACTGCGATCACATGACTTTTTTCATTGTCCAGGCTGCAACAAGTACTCTCTTCTTTTTCCCCTCTGCCTTAAGAGACCAATGTTTTGCAGACCTTTTAAGCAAAATTATCATTTCGTATGCGTCCATTGCAAATCGCGCCGTTTTTACTTTTCGGTCTAAGCTTTTCCGGGTCAGTACGTCTACATTGGGTTGTTACGCCAAGTGTATAGTGTAAATGCAGATTTCAGATATGGGTCACTTTTGAAACAAGATGTAAACTGGGACCACAGTTGTTCAGAATTAATCTAATCGAATTTCGGCTATCGGATTGCAGCAAATCTTTAAAATGGGTTGTTCAAAAGAAGAAGAAAAAAGTATTCTAAAATTGTATTAGATCACAAAATCCAACCTTGGTTTAAATCTGGATTAAATCATCAGTCTGTGTTGTTTAAAACCTTTTAGTAAAATAGATTAGGATACCTTTGAGCCAAAAAATTCAGGATTATGCTGATCCCAGCAGAAGGGTGGATTTCAGGAACAAAAATGTAATAAAACTTTAAAACTGGTCATAAAATACAACATTTGTATCATGTAATATATACACACATTTATATTTTTATGTGGATCTTGATTAGTTAAATATTATGCTACATACTGTAAGCCTTTCAGTACAGTTAAGTAAAAAAATGTTTTGGTGCCATAAAATAATCCCCCAAACAGCTGTCAATCTCAAACAAACATAATATATATTTAACTTTAAATGTGTTTTTTTAATCGCAGTGTATAAACTACATTGGGACAATCAATAGAGAAAATACTTTCGACTGGTTCATCTAACAACTGTATCCCTTATTGCAGACCTCCCAACTTTTGAGTTTAGCTTGGAGTGAGATTTATGGGAAAAAAAACAGGTGTACAAAAAAAAAAGAAAAAACTTGCATCACAATAAATGTAGGTTATTGTGGTTGTTAAAACATTTGGTAGCCTAACTACACATAATTTTATTAGGTTTAGTGACAGCATGGTGCAATAATTGGTAAACACTACTGCTTTAATAATTGCTTGATACACATTTTACAATTTCAATTTAATTCTAGTGGTTTTATTCCGATCTTGATTCAATTTGGATACATATTATACATATAGGCTACACTAGATGTTAATTTTTCTCAAGAAAGAAAATCGCACCTACTGCTGTAAACAAAGAGCCCTGTCAGCTGGTTTTATTAAAGGTTAAAAATAACAACTCCAATTAAATATAGGCCTAATGCGGTTTTTATTATAACAACTTTATAATATTTTAGTGATATTAGTAAAAAATATAATAAATATGTAATATACTGCACATATTTAGCAAAATACTAATTTATACTAATACTAAATATATTATAAATTACAAATTTTTTCAAGCCAACTTACGTGCTATGGTCATTAAATGGCTTTCCTGATGTAAATGTAACGTATGTAACATTGTAGTCTACTTTAGCTATTTTATTGACCTCTTTACACGGTTGAAAAACACTGATTGGTCGATATTACAGTATGTATGAGGCATATACATTTCGGTGAGTTGCAGGCTACTGTATCTTTCAACACACGTTACACACCTGTTGATCATTCGTGTTTATTTACTATAAACTAGGCTAGTGAAGAGAGATGATCGGTTCATGTGCCATTTGAACTGAGGCGCTATAGCGATCTGTCACATTTAAAAGCGCCAAAACTGTATTTATTGTTAGAATTTCGTAATAAAGTTGACAGAATCTGAGAGCTGAGAATTTGTTCCATATCAAAAGTAACCTTCTCTGTCTAGTATGTCTGTGTCAGTGTCCTCTTTGCTTCGCGATTTTTCTCTGCGTGAGAAAATGGATGTGTGGCGTGAGAGCGTGTTTAAAGGGTCAATTGCGTGAGTCTCACGGTCAATGCGTGAGAGTTGGCAGCTCTTGTATATTTGTATATCTAAAGGGACATGGAAATGGGAGGAAAAATATGAGATGGGAGGATCTCATACTTTTGTGTTTTTTCACAAATGTTTTGCGTTCCCCCAAGAAACTTTGCATTCACTCTCAAAACTTTTGAGTTCTTTGAGAATGAATGCCAACTTTTCTCCCATTTTTCTTTACATCTCCATGTCCCTTTAGTGCCTCCATAGGGGTCTGATTGTTTGAAGGAAATTAAAATGGAAAGAGATGTTTGTTTGTTTATATTGTTTTCTTTCTCTTTATATAAAAACACTTTAAGTGACCCACACTGACTCTTCTACCTGTTGCTCTTTACATATCTAGCAGTCTCCTATACTGTGAGATGTAACCCCATGTAATCCAGATTTGGTAATCCGGAAAAGTGTCTATTTAGATCAAAGTGATCCAATCCTATTTTACTTCTTTCTTTTTTTTAATGGTACAAAAGAAGACGGAATTCCTTATCCTGGATAGCAAAACATGGGATTTACAAATCAAAATTATTCTGATCCAGATTAAACTTTTTAAACAACTGGGCTCAGGTCGTTAAAAAAATCGTATAGTCAACAAATTGTAATTGGGCATCAAGACCTGCAGTGTAAACGTGGCCTTTCACATGTTGCTCAACAACATTGCCGTGTGCTGAAGATTTACCTTTACGTTCCTCTTCTTTTTTCCGTGCGGCCTCCTCACGTTGTTTTCTAATAATGGCAAGTCGAGCGAGGTCGGCTTTAGCTTGATCTGTCTTTCCTGCTAAATGCATTTTCATATACCTCTCCTTGGCCTTTTGCTTTTCAATCTCTTCTCTGAAATATGGAGAAAAATATATATATACATATTGAAATAGCTGAAAGGTAACAGATGTACGTATCTAGAAGACTATTTATAAAAGTATATTAAAGTATATCAAACATTTTGTATAATGTGAGCAGCAATAACAAAAAAAATATACAAATAAAATTATGACAAATAATGAGAGGGTAACAAGTAGTAGAAGATAAAGACGTTGTCTCTTACCTTTCTCTTCTGGAAAGCTGTTTAGGACCCTCAAGTTCTATCTCTGTGACTTTCTTTGTTTTTTGGGCAACTCGATTAGGATTTTCTATCTCTATCAATCCCTCAATACCCTTCCTTTTCTGTGACAAAAATGGGGACAGTGTTGTTATTGTTAACTGAAACTAAAACTATTAAAATCGTTTAGTTAATTAAAATATATAAATACTTTAATAAGAAAATAAGGCTGAAAGAAAGATAAAATAAGAATATTAGATAAAAGACAAACTTAAAAAATAAAATGTTAAAGAAATGTTGGCTTTGCAACTAACTGAAATAAAATAGGTTTATGTTGAAGTAATAAATTACTAATACTAAAACTGAAATAAAAATCAATTAAAGCTTAATAAACGTAACATAAAAAATAAAACTTCAACTAAAATATAAAAATAAGAGCCAATTCAAAATATTTATTTTTGAAGCATTGCCAACCAACCTTCATCCATCAGATGACTGTGACTGACATCCCACGTGTATAATTCCTACGTTCTAAACACAATGATAGAGTGACTAATCAAAGAGCAATGCTCTGCTCTACCCAGTGAGATTCCACATTCATTAAACTGAGTGAAGGTCCATTTAAACCAGGGACGATAACTATAACGATAATTATGACATTTTAATAATCATTCTAGTTCTATGAGAATAGGGCAATCCACATTATGACAATAATGACACAGAGCAACAATATTGTTGAAATCACTTTTTAGAACACTTTTTTTTCAGCTGATGAATGAAAGAAACATTGTCAGCCAATCAGAATCCACAGACTTTAACAAGCTTAAGCATTCAAAGCGGTAGACGACAAATCTGCAGCACACGCTTACAATAAACAGAACATTATATCATACATTAGTGTGGATGCTAATATAAATTATCGTCATATTAATTGTTCTTGGTCTGAGCGGTCCTTAACAGTGTGCCAGATGTTTGTGTCCAGAACTGGCTGAATATCCACGTCCTGTCACGGTAGTCTCTGATGAATGAATCTGCAGAAGTATCTAAAAGTAGATGGACAGCTCTGCAGGAACATGGAAGCGCCAATTCTGAGATCAGATTTACCTGAGACCCCTCATCGTCACTGTCCTCTGAGCCTGATGCTGTCAGTTTGTCCTCACTCTGGTTGTCGTTCACTGCTGCACCTTCTTCTTCTTCATTCTACAATGTCAAAATAAACCATTACCACATACAACAATTAATTTCAGTAATTTTACTTGCAGATGGCCACTGAATCTAAAGTGGCAGGAGAGAGTGGAGCTCTCTGTTGATTCTGATTGATTGATTCTGTTGAGAATCAATAACCTTTTGTATTTTTTTTAACAACTGTTATTTTAAATTGTAAGAAAGGAGTGGAATTTAAACAGACTTAATGATTGGAGAAGTCTGGCGTACGTCACCAGAGAGAAGTCTGTCATTGCACTGAATGTTTTATGACATTTTTGAATAAAAATGACAAGGTCAAAACAACACTGCATGGATGAATCCTTCACAATAAGATCATTAAGACACTTAGTGAATTAATGGGGTTCATTTTCATTTCATGCCGACAATTAATTATTTAATTAATTACTCACCCTCATGTCAGTTATGTTTTTTTTTTTGCACGAACAAAGCACTCACATCACTTAATAAAACTGAGGTTATCCCACTGGAGACACGTGGATTACTTTTATGATGTATTTACTTTCTGGGGCTTGAAAGTGGTAGATGCATAATTGTCAATGGAGGGACAGATTTCATCAAAAAGATCTTAATTTGTGTTCCGAAGATGAAGAAAGTCTTACAGGTTTAGAAACTACATGAGGGTGAGTACTTAATGACAGAAGTTTCATTTTTGGGTGAACTATCCCTTTAAGACTATTACTTAAACGTTAATGCTTACTTTAAAAGCTCATTCTTGCCCATATTTGTTTGTATTTCTGTCTGAAGTTGCAATACAACTTACCTTTTTTCGTTCTTTTTCTTCTTTCATTTGAGCATCTATTTCTTCAGGACTTGTGTAAGTTCTCATGCGACCTTTATGGCCCCCTTTTTTCCCTAAAATAAGCAACAACAGAGTCTTTAGATCACATTTGGGTTCACTTTCTAACTGTATAGTTCTCAATTAAAAATATCCAGATAAAGCAGAATAAAAGTATAGAATACCGACAGTAGACTATATAATGTAAATCATAAAAGCAGACTAAGTTATGAACAGCACCAGCTCATGACGTGCTCAATCAGTGATCTAAAACTAAATTATATCTTACCTCCTTTAGGCATGATGAAGATTAAACTTAACTTGTTATCAAAAGAAAATTCACTCAAACACACTCCCAGTCCCAACAAAAGCTTGGTACAGTACAGTTATGATAGCAGGTTGTTTCACTTCACCACTCTCTCGCGTATCCAATTCTGTAGGTACAAAATTGCAGTAATTAATTGTAAGTGGTTGTGATTGGCTTGGGGGCGATACAGTAAATAAAACAAATATAAAATTCCACGATTAAGTAAGTACAGTCATCGATGATCATATAGCCAGTGGGTCCATATCTATATATTTACACTCAGGCACACAATCAGGCACCTAGCCTGACGCAATAGACTGGAAGAGAGAATAACATCACAGCTTTACCATAATAAAACCAATGTTGATATGTGTATAAGTCAGGATTTCAATGCAATCCATTTCAGCAATGAAATGTCAAATAAAATAAACCTGATAATAATTATAGGTCGTATTATTATGCTCGTTATGTGTAAGAACAAAGACAGCTCGTTGACGTAACTTTCTTGTAACAAGTCATTCTATAAGGACCCAAACGAGTGACGTCATCTGTCTGGCGACAGAAATCGGGAAATTTCCTAATGCATTAGCTCGTTGTTGTTAAATCACTGAGACGATCGTGTATTGCCTACATAATACAATGCCTAAGGTGAAAAGGAGTAGGAAACCACCTCCAGATGGTTGGGAGCTCATAGAGCCAACCCTTGACGAACTGGACCAGAAAATGCGCGAAGGTTCGTTCAGCAAGCCACAATCTATAGCCGGAGTGCTAACTCAAGTCGATTGTTTATTTGGAGCGTTTAATGATCAGAAGGAACGTTGGTGTAATAAAACATTAATATTTATGTATGTCTTTAATAAAACATTTTAAAAGATTAAGAAGTTACTTTTTATTGTACTATTGGCTAGATATCTCGTTTATACGTCTACCACGGTGTTCTTAACAGTTGCTTTACATTCACAGCTGAAACCGAGCCACATGAGGGCAAACGTAAAGTTGAGTCTCTTTGGCCAATCTTCCGACTTCATCACCAACGCAGCCGTTACATTTTCGACCTTTTCTACAAGAGAAAGGCCATCAGTCGAGGTTTTAGTTCGATTCAGCTTTGTAGTGTTTGTTATATTTCGAGATCTGTAAGTTGTTAACTTTTCATTTCTATTTCATTCCCAGAGCTTTATGATTACTGCATCAAAGAGGGCTATGCAGACAAAAACTTGATTGCCAAATGGAAGAAACAGGGTTATGAGAATCTGTGCTGTCTACGGTGCATTCAGACGCGTGACACTAACTTTGGAACAAATTGTATATGCAGAGTTCCCAAGGGCAAGCTGGAAGTGGTGAGAATCAAAAAGAGCTTTTTGCCAAGTGTGTTTACACACAATTTACCTTGGTATTGAAGCTTCCAGCATACACATATAAATGTAACAAGACATGATAAAATTTAAGAATAAAAATAAATGTATCATACACAGATAGGATTAGTCAGAATAAGCATTTACAGCATTGTGAATAATAATATGAATAAATGCGACTGAATTAATTTACAAAGATATTCCACACAGTTGGGAGCATTGCACTTACAGACATGTGCCTTGGGAGGCATTTAACTATTTAAGAGGGAAATTACCTTGTGAGAAGAAGCTGTTTCTGTGTCTAGATGTTTTAGTGATTCCATTTTTTTCTTCACCAAACACTGGTCCTGTTAGTAAATATGTATGCCAAAAGTTTTTACATTTCTTTCACTGTCCCTAATTTGCTCTCTGTTGTCTTAGGGTCGTATCATTGAGTGCACTCACTGTGGATGCAGAGGATGTTCGGGATGAGGCAAAGGGGAAACAGCTTACTGAGCTTTGATTTGTGTTTTTAATTCACTTAATGGTGTGATTGCGATTGTTGGATCTGTTGAAATAATGATTGTTGTTTATGTATGTTTTGATTTTTTTTTTTATTAAACTCCTGTATCTTAATCATTCTGGAACAGTGTCCAGTCTCATTCTTTGATTATCAATCATGTATGTGTGTATATATATATATATATATATTTATTTATTTATATAAAATATTATATTACATGTCAGGGTTTCCCACACTGGGGATTGTGATGGAACTGCATGGGGAGATTGAGTTTAATGAAAAGCTATTAAGTAATTAAATCATACATTTTAAATAAGAACAATCAAAAGAAAATAATAAATATTTTATTTGTTTGCCTGCATGTCATGTGATCATTAACTTACAGCAGAGAGCCATGAACTTCATTTTATTTTGTATTATTATTGACTTAATCCTATTATTGACCTAACATATTATCTTAAAATCTCAGGGGTTACCTCAAGTAAATATATTATTAGGTCAAAAGTGGTTCAGCTGACAAAAAAGTTGGGGATTCCCTGCACTGCATGCAAGTATGTGAATCTGTACATTTCAATGTGTTTGAAAGACAAAAGCCTTCCAAAGACATACATGGTTAAATGACTGACTGTACGATAATTAAAAGAATGAATGTTTTTGTCAGGAGCTGATTAGACATGCAATGTTGAGAAATTTTAAAAGGGAAATGATTTCAGTAAATCACATGCTGTGTGGGTCTCAGTTTTCAGTGTTAGGCACTTGACTAGTGGCTGGTCTGTGTGTGCACTTCCACAAACCTGGAAGACATTCTGAATATATAAGTAATATAATAATTTTTTTTTTAGAAAGGAAGTGAAAATACATTGTGAGAATAACATGTAGTCATTAAAAAAATAAACTGATGAGTATTTCAAAACAATATAATTATAAGTACTTAATTTTTTTGGAACTGGAACTTGTATATGAAAATTATTTTTATGAATCTTTTTCCCTCTCCAGATATGCAATATTAACTGCCTACTCACTCAGCTAACACCTGCAGAATGCCAATAAAAATGTCCCTAATAGTATTGAAAAATGTTTACTGATGGTACAAATTCAGTTTTCACATCAGTTCCTTGCAGCTTAAGAGCATTTTATTAATAAGTGAATGGGTGTTATTCCTTTATCTTAAAAATAATGAGTAGCTACATTTTCAGAGGTGGGTGTGACTTAATTCTTGTCCTTATCTGTTCAAAATACTCAAATGAAAATGGACATGCCAAGCTTAAATAGAATTCCCCCTCCGGTTCCTCAGCTATGTTCTACATTTTCTTAACTAAAATATGAAATAGAGAAATATATAAATGTATGACTAAAACTAAGATTCACACATTCAAATTTGAAATCCCAGTACAATTTGTCCAGCCGCACCACTGGCAGCACCATAGACAGTAAAAGAAACACTTAGCAGCACTCCTGGTTGTCAGCACCATAGACATAATAAATACATAGACGCCCTATTGGCCGCTGGAGCGTACGTCAACGGCGCCGCCATATTGGGGATGGCAACTTTCCCATCCTCTTATACCGGGAATTGAGAAAAATGCCTGTTTCGTGTGCTGCCTGCGGCTGTAGGCCTACAAATCGCCACACAATTGAAAACAGCTTTCGAGGAATTACCTTTCCCAAGCAAGAACAAACGTTTGTTTTTGGTTCTATTTGGTCATGATTTAATTAGTAATAATAGTAACATTCAGAGGATACATTTAAAAATACTACTGTTATTGTGTCACGAAATGTAGTTTTAATCGTTTTTCAGTCGACAATCTAGTTTTTTAAAGCTCAAATATATGGTTTGTTTATAAAGATAGCGCCTATTTAAAAATTTGATCTGACGTTTTCGGAGTTGTATGATGCGATCACCGGGCGCTCAGCGCTCGTCTACACCGCCTGGAACTGCCGTACCTCGGCCAGTGCTTCTGACGTTTGCCGCTGGCTCGGATGTCTCTAGTCTAGTGGTTAAACATGAGATATAATTTGTCTTGTGTATATCTAACGGGCAATCTTTGGTCTCAATCTATAAATGGTTCCCTGGTAAATCGTTTTGGCTGAGGGCAAAGTGAAGAAAGTGAAGTTTCATAACTTTATATTTAGGCTATTTTAACGTTGTTTCCTGCTGTATGTTTGACTGAAGCTACTTCTGTTATAATGGCTATTACTGATCAATAAAACTGACATTTAACAAAGAGTTAAATATTAAATATAAGTCACTATTTAAATTCTTTTTTTATTGTGTATATTCTGTAATTTATATTTCTTATTCTATTGCTATTATTATAGTATTATTAATAAGCTATATGCTATTATCAATATTTTATGATTATATTATTGTACTTATGATATTATAATTATACTATTCATTACTATTTTATTTGCTGTGTACTATTAGTTTATTTTTTGACCAAACTATTTGCTATTACTTCTCACTTTATGTTATATTTACTATTTGTACCATAACATTATGTATTATCATAAAGGATCCATCAGTTATCTTTGTTATTGCTAAAATCAGGTCAATCACAGAAAATGCTTTTCTCCACAATGAGAAAACTTAAATTTAGTGCTGTCAAACGATTAAAATATTTAATCGCGATTAATCGCATTAATGTCATAGTTAACTCACGATTAATCGCAAATAATCGCACATTTTTATTTATTCGAAATATCTCTTGATTTCTTTTTGTCCCATTATTTTTTTTCTCATTTTAATGCTCTTATCAACATGGAAAAGTGGATCGGCTTGCTTTGTGCAAATGTTTTTTTTTTTATTGAAAACAACTTTGGCATATACTGTGTTCAATTTCACACTAACATTCTCACTTGGAGCAAATAATCTATCACACAATGTAACGGGTTAAAGAAATACTGACGAGGTCCTGATATTGACGAGGGGGCAGAGAATTCGCGTCAGCTGTGTGTGTGTGTGTGTGTGTGTGTGTGTGTGTGTGTGTGTGTGTGTGTGTGTGTGTGTGTGTGTGTGTGTGTGTGTGTGTGTGGCCATCAAGTGATATTTCAGACTGGACGTGCTGCGATGATAGCTCAGTTCACAACGACAAAATACACAGATCACTTTGGTCTTGTCAATGGAACCATTTGGCAACTTTTTAAAAGTAAACTTTCCATTCAGAATCTTATTGCCATCCATTTCGGCGTCTCGCGCTCGTCATCCACTCAAAACATAACGTTAACCCAGCCTACTTCTCCTTGGCCGGATCGCAAGCCCAAACAAGTGTGTGCGCGTGCCTGTTGTTTTCGGTCTAGCTAGATCCGGTGTGGTGTTGTAGTTTAACTTTCAGACAGGACGAAGAATGCGCAGCGTCAAAAGTTGAACTATTTCGAACTTTGACCGTGGCGTGCGCGCCACTGCGCTTGGGTTGACAAAGCGTCCTCGCGCGGCGCAACTTAAGCCATTAAAATCATGATTGAAATGAATGGGTTTCATAGCGCAGCGCCGCGCATGCCGCATCCTGTTGCAAAAGGATGTAGAAAACTACAAAGTTTGCTAGGCCAAAAATAACGTTAATCTCGCGATAAAAAAATTGACGCCGTTAAAATGGGTTTGCGTTAACGCCTTTAATAACGCGTTTAACTGACAGCCCTACTTAAATTATATCTCAGTATTGGGGTCTTCCCCATTCTTATCCAAGAATAAAGAGCCAGATAGGCCTACATGACAAGCCTGAGCTTTGACCATTATTTAAAAAATATATATATTTTACAAGTCTAACTATCAAGATTTTAAACAACTAGAGATGGAACTTTTTGTACACCACATAAAAACCACTGAAATCGGTTGATAAATGTTAAAACAGTCTTTGTTTTTATCCAGAAAAAATGCATCTCACCCGTTTACTTGCATTTGATTACAGTGCAGTCTTGCCCTCCCCAAAATGGCGGACCCGTTGACGTATCGCAGCAACGTTCCAAAGTGGCCAATAGGGCGTCTATGTATTTATTATTTCTATGGTCAGCACCACAGACATAATACATATATAGACTCCCTATTGGCGGCTGGAGCATACGTCAACGGCGCCGCCATATTGCGGAGGGCAACTTTCCCATACCTCTCATACCGGGAATTGAGAAAAATGCCTGTTTCGTGTTCTGCTTGGGACTGTACAAATAGCCCAACAATTGAAAACAGCTCTCGAGGAATTACCTTTCACAAGCAAGACTGAACATTTGTTTTTGGTTGTATTTGGTCATGATATTAGTAATAGTAACGTTCAGAGGAGAAAGGCCGCGAAATTTAAAAATACTACTGTTATTGTGTCACGAAATGTAGTTTTAATTGTTAAATAGTTAAGAGATAGCGCCTATTTAAAAAAAACTATCTGAGGTTTGTGGAGTGTGATGCGATCGCCGGTCGCTCAGCCTCGTCTACACCGCCTGGAACAGCCTCACCTCGGCCAGTGCTTCTGACCTGTATATCTAACGGGCGATCTTTGGTCTCTTTAATATATAATTTGTTCCCTGGTAAATCGTTTTGGCTGAGGGCAAAGTGAAGTTTCATAACTTTATATTTAGGCTATTTTAACGTTGTAGCCTGCTTTTTGTTTGACTGAAGCTACTTCTGATCAATAAAACTGAAATTTAACAAAAGAGTTAAATATTAAATATAAAGTCTATTTAAATTATTTTTTATTGTGTATATTCTGTAATTGATATTTCTTATTCTATTGCTATTATAGTATTATTAATAAACTATATGCTATTATCAATATTTCTATGATTGTATTATTGTACTTATGATATAATATAATTATACTATTCATTACTATTTTATTTGCTGTATACTGTTTGATTATTGACTAAACTATTTACTATTACTCCTCACTTTGTGTTATTTACTATTTGCATTGCACTGTAGTTGTACCATATCATATGTATTACCTTAAAGGATCCAAAAGTTATCTTTGTTATTGCTAAAATCTGGTCAATCACAGAAAATACTTTTTCCACAAAAAAAAAACGTAAATTATATCTCAGTATTGGGGTCTTCACAATTCTTATCCAAGAATAAAAAGCCAGATACATGACAAGCCTGAGCTTTGACCATTCTTTATAAAAAAAAAAAAGTATATATATAAATATATGTATATATATATATATATATATATTATAAGTCTAACTATCGAGATTTTAAATAACTAGAGATGGAACTTTTTGTACACCACATACAAACCACTGAAATCGGTTGATAAATGTAAAACGTTTTTGTTTTTATCCAGAAAAACAGCATCTCACCCGTTTACTTGCGTTTGATTACAGTGCAGTCTTGCCCTCTGCAAAATGGCGGACCCGTTGACGTATAGCAGCAACGTTCCAAAGTGGCCAACAGGGCGTCTATGTATTTATTATGTCTATGGTCAGCACTGCATGGCGCTAGTGACTGCAGCAGACCTTTTAATCAACAACCAACACACTGATCAATGCATAAGCATTTCGTATATTCTTTATTAAGTCGCCATCAAACGACAAATCAACAGTAGATCATTTGCACACCTTTTTATATTAATAAGCCGAAATTACTCATTTTAGGAAATACATTTTAAAAAATGGAATTCGCGCGTTCCCTGAAATGTCGATACTGTTGTAGTCGATTATACGGCCTGGAGTTCGTGGGTCAGGGGTCACTCTTGAGCAGCGCTGTAGAAGCAGACGGTTCTAAAATCAACTGTTTATTTACAATGTTTATCTCTTTTACCGATCCACTCATGCGCTACATTAATAATCGTTTACTCAATTAATACATCTGCATACTTTTTCGCTATTCTCTCTTATTTCGTATTGTATTAAACCCGATCAAAGGCACACTGATAAGTTGTTAGCCATCAAGTCTTTTAGTTTTCAGATAAAGTGTTATAACGAAAAGACTTTCTGCTGCTGTTTAAAAAAGCATACCGAATATAATAGCAAAATGCAGGAATTAATCGCTTGTGCCGATCACCTCAAGTTTGATCTAGAACTGGCTGTAGAACAACAATTGGGCGCTCAACCATTGCCATTTCCAGGAATGGACAGTAAGTTAACTGAAGCACTGATTAATATTTGTTTCGTTTTCTGATTTATTATTTCAACATATAAGACGAACTGCTTAATAAAGATTGCTTAGGACAGAAGACTTTTAATAACGGTACAAATATTTTCTTGTTATTCTACAGAATCTGGCGCTGCTGTATGCGAGTTCTTCATGAGAGCTGCCTGTATGAAAGGCATGTATTCCAAACGCTTGTTTAAGGTTTTAACGTGTAATTCAGACTCACTGATTTGGTCTGACTTTACAGCTTTCTCTTTTGACAGGTGGAATGTGCCCCTTCAGACACATCAGTGGAGAGAAGACTGTGGTGTGCAAGCACTGGCTTAGAGGTTTATGCAAGAAAGGAGACCAATGTGAATTTTTACACGAGTATGACATGACAAAGATGCCTGAATGTTATTTCTACTCTAAATTCGGTTAGTATTTTGAAATCTATCTATCTATCTATCTATCTATCTATCTATCTATCTATCTATCTATCTATCTTTCTATCTATCTATCTATCTCATCCATCTGTCTGTGTAATAAGTGTTAAAAACTTCTTTGTGCAGGGGAGTGCAGTAACAAAGAGTGTCCATTCTTGCACATTGACCCAGAATCTAAGATTAAAGATTGCCCATGGTATGATAGGGGTTTTTGTAAGCATGGTAAGTCTTTTTATTTTCGGATATTTGCATTTTTACATTTATATATTGTATTACATTTAAAAATAAAGTTGATAAACATTGTATTACATTCCATTATGTTAAATCAATGTTTTAAATGAATGTTTAAGTTAATATTTATATTTAAATGAAAGTTACATTACAGATATTTCAAAATTAATTTTTGTAACGGAAAATATAAAATGTCCATTTCCCCCACCTCCCCTTAAGGTCCGGATTGCAGACACAGACACACAAGAAGAGTCATTTGTGTAAATTACCTGGTTGGCTTCTGCCCAGAGGGCAAGTCATGTAAATTTATGCAGTGAGTATCTGTCATTGCAATTGTGAATGTGACATTTCTGCTTTAGAATTTGGTTAATTCTAACCGAATTAATACATTTTTTGTAATTCCTAGCCCAAGATTTGAACTCCCAATGGGTGCGGCTGAACAACCACCATTACCTCAACAAGCACAGTCTCAGCAAAAGGTTTTTTTTTCTTCTTTATTTCAGAATACTCGTAAAGATGATTTTTAATCTTTTCCTCTTACTTTTGTGTGTAATGTATCTGTTTGCACATTTATACAATCTGCAAAGTTACAAAGCATATAGTTTCCCACAAAAGGGATTTAGAGTATGTTTACACTACAATGATGTACTAACAACTTTGCGCTTTTCGCATACAGACGACGTTGTCAAAACGAATCCAGTTCACACAGACCTTCAACAATGTCTAAAACCGCTGTATTATTCATTCCAGGCCAGTAATTGGCCGGAACACGTAATGTGCATTGCATCACCGTTTTCACAAATTCGTGTGTTTGTAGTGTACAAGGAGACAATAACAGTATTCTTTTTCAAAAACTTGCACTTTGAATCACGTTTTCAAAAGTTTGTATTTTCAGGCCCCCAGAACGCCATTTTGGTGTATATGAATGGCCAAAACACATAAATTTTTTTCCGTTTTTAGTTGAAAACGATGTAGTGTAAATGACCCTTATTCTATCTAAAAAAGAACACTGATCCAGACCTGCCTAAAATGCAAAGTCAAAGTCCAGAAATCACTCCGCAAGCGTCTGTCACAATTTGTAATGTTAGCACAATGCCTGCCCAAAAGCATAAGCAAAGAATAAGGTGAGGCTTCAGTGAATTGTAGTGTTGATGCGATTATGGAAAGGAGTTCAATCTGTGCTTTTCAGACAGACTGGAAATAGAAATGCTGCAATAATATACATTGTGAAAAATAATGTTCTTTGAACATTAAAGCTTGTTTACCTATTCTAAAAGACGGTGATTGAAAATATTTAATAAAATATTAAAATATATTTAAATGCTTTTGCAGTCTCTCACAAAACTTTTCAAAGAACTCAAGTTTTGCACACAAATGCTACGTTTTTGTGGGAACACAGTTTCTCAGGGGAATGCAAAAACATTGACAATTTTTGACAGCCATTCTTACTTCTTTTTTTTTACTACTGTTTCCCTTTCGGGGCTCCGTACCAATCTAGTACAACCAATACACAAAATAATGAACTTTAAAAACAACATCATATGGCCTCTTTAATGCTTACTTTGATACTAATGTTTCATCTTAATTTTTACTCTCCAGCAGCAAAACATGCAGCCCATAAACAGATCGTCACATTCACTTATCCAGTTAACCAACCCCAATATCAACAACAACCACCACCACCAGAGAATGCCAAATGTTGTTGGGATAATGCATTCTCACAGCAACATGGGTGGACCTCGTGGTCCTCGTCCACTGGACCAAGTTACATGTTACAAGGTGGGAACGCCATTTGATTTTATGCATAAACTTTTTCTTTCTGCCATATTAATTTGATGCCCTCAAAATGTGCAATCACACTCAATGTCTGTTTGCTTCTTCCAGTGTGGTGAGAAGGGCCATTACGCAAACAAATGCACAAAAGGACACCTGGCGTTTTTGAGTGGACAGTAGTTTTCTGAATAAAGGATCTCCAATATGTGGTGATATCTTGCAAAGTGAGGTATTTGATTCCTAGTACATTACCCTTTCACTGTAAAGGTTCGAGATGTGTCGTAAATGTGGCTCTACCTCACTGTCCATGTGCCAAGAGCATCACAGTCAGGACACATTCAAAAGGTAGAAAACTGCTTTTTTTTTTTTTTTTTACTGATTTTTGATTTTCTTTCAAACAAAACCTTACATAATCACATACTTTGAAATGTGAGTATTTTGTATTGGAGCAACAAGCATCTTGATTGCTTCAGCTTTAAAGCAATGCTGAAATTCTTGGAAAATATATGAAAGCCTTTAGGAAGAACATTGTATCATTTAGCAGCCAAAATGATCTGAAGAGACATTTTGCTGTCTATTGACATGCTTTTGTGTATCTATAAAAATGGATGTTGTACTTATTACAATAAAGGTTAACTTAGTCTATTCACGCTGTTTTAGCTTCTGTGTCTGGATGAGGATCATTTTGTCCCTCTTTCTCCCACATTCTTGTGCTTAGTGAACAAAATTCAGTGAACATTTCCATGCCTAATAATCTGTTGCAACGTTACTGACTGCATACTGAATTTGTATTCAAAATCAGTGAAACTATCTTAACACTTGAGTCGTGACAAAACACAAAAAGTCTAACCCCAATCAATTTAATACATGTTTATTTCATCACAAGAAATGTGAATAATCAAGTCTTATAAATAAAGCCTACACTTTTGTATGCTTTCAATAAAGAGTCCAAATTAAATAAATGTCATTTTATTCTTGGCCACAACAGTCACAAACAGAGAAAGCTGGGAGGTGTGGCGATCACACTGCTGCAGACAAAGGATTTGTTTTAGTGGTACTTCCTCCACCTGTCGTGCTCTGTTGAGGGGCAAGAAAAGACATACTTCTTTAGTGACACTAAATTTAGACAACAGCACAATGGCAAAGGACATTACTAGTATTGGATTCTCCAATACTTTTAATACTTACTGATGTGATCGTATTCCCAAAGGTAGCTCAGGGCAACGTAACCAGCAATGAACATGGCAATTCCACCAATACCTCCTTTCTTCACATTGATGTATTTGTTGCAATATCTCTCATAGCCTGAGATGAGATTTGATTAGTGAAATTATAACACAAATTATTATAACATTATTGATCACAGATGTTTTTCTAATATATATATATATAATACATTAATTTTGTAAATTACATTAGTCATTACCTCCACGAATTCCACCAATAAGTCCATTTGGGGTGAAGTCTCTTTTTCCGAGCCAGGATGGCAATTCCCCAAGCTTGACATCCAAAAGCTTTTTCTGGGCCAGGTCAACTGAGGAGAAAAAAACAATTAAATAAACAATTGTCAAGGCAATTATTTGATAAGCTCAGTAAGCTAGTTTCCTTGTGCATCCAAATGAAACTTAAAACTAGTTTGTAATCAAGTAAAATACTAGGTGTGTGCATTGTTAGAAAGGTTAAGTATGTCACTCTTGAGTTTGGACACTGAAGATTATGCAAAATGCACTTTTTCAAATTAGTGGTTTGTTTGTTTGCTTTTTAACATATTAAAGTAGTATCGTTTTCAGTACTATGACAGTATTATTTGGTGACTATTCAGTACCATGGTGGTGTAAACATATAGAAAACTTTGGTAATGCTACTATACTTTTTGCAAAGAGAACACTCCCACGCCAAAATATTTAATATAATATTACTAATATTAATAGTTACTAAATTATTTTGTATTTTTATTTTATTTTGTATTTTAAATTATATATTTGCATTCTCGGAAAAATGTGAGATGAGTCAATGAGACACAATGACAATCTTAACTTTACAAAATGTAACAATTGCTGCTTTTTTTTTTTTACTCTTGAGTGAAAGCTCTCAGCCAGTAGTTCAATACAGTACAGTAGTTCAGCATAACGTTTTTTCCCCCTCATTAAACCAGAACGAGTCACTAACGAATATCTCACAAAACACTATGGGAGGATTTGCATGTCCTGGACATTATATTTAGTCATGAAGTAATCAGGCAGCCAATGTTACTGAAAAGTCCTTGACATGAGTCGCGTCTGCCTGCATCGAGGCCTTCAGCGTCTCTATCCGCACAAACGACATCATGAACATTCACGCCATTCTTGTCTTCAAACACAGCGATGAATAAAACAGCACGATTTCTGTAAAAACCTTAACGCACTACAGGGAAACATATATTCACCTATGCAATTCCCATTCAGACATACCTGATTTATCCGCCATCTTGCTCTGAACTTCAAGATGATGGCTGCTGCAGTAGGGTACGCTGGGAGTAAAATGAAGTGACGTCAACGAGCAAAATATGGGGCGGAGTTTTACAGATCATGTGACCGCAGGATAGAAGCGCGATGCTAAACGTTCATACGATCAATAATATCAGAGCCCGTCTAACGGAGAGCCTTGGCACTTCCTATTAGCCCCATTGTGTATCATCTTGGTTGCAGTTCCATTAGAATTCCACTGGAGGTGATCGCGGGCGAGTGCAGAATGAATGGGAGTCTATGGAGCTAGACGGCTAAATGTATCTCTTTCTCCTGCTTGTCGTTGAATAAACATATATTTTATTGTTGATTCCGCAAGTTCAATATAGATTATAGACCAAAAGTGGAATGAACGAGTACTTATGTCCTTTCGATTTCGTACAGGTTAGGCCGTTGTTGGCTGGACCACGCTAGCATTCTGCTATTATGTGACGTCATCACATTTTTGAACGGATTTTTAGAACAGATAAGTTAACTTAAAAATGCAGTTTTCAGCTGAGTGTATTATCTTAGCCATGCGTTTTGAATGCAACTTTCAAATTACTTGACAAAAAATTACATCCTGAGAAAAGTGGATTTCTGGGGGGTAAACCCCATAGACTCCCATTCATTCTGCACTCGCCTGCGAGCGCCCCCGCATGGACAGAGACGTGTTACTGCAGCCAGTCCAGAAACCGGAAGTAACCATACAGTGCCAATTCTCTTTCTATTAGACATTCTCTGATAATGTGCTGTTTGGCTTTGATATCAATGTAATGAAATAAGTAAACAAAAACAATCGGTTTATTCTAGTATTAACTATAGCAAAGGCCTACACAAAAGCAAATACGCTAATAAAATACCACGTTTTCTGGCATAATGACACCAAACAGAAGGCTACGTGAAAACAAGCTTATCTAAGCATCTAAAACACGCAAAATTACATTATATTATATTATATTATATTCTTGGTCTGTTTAATATAGTCTACTACCACTGGAGGGAGACATTTCTGCATACGCACTTTTTGTTAAACAGGCAATGATGAAAACACATCAAATCACATACTGCATCTTTCTGGTGGTAAACATGTGCTTAATGGTAAGTAATCAGACCTACTTGTTGGTTTTTGTAATGTGAACACTTGCACTTGTTTTCAGATATTTATGCAGATCTGTTGCTTTGATTGTTTTACGTTTAGCTAGAGAGAAGATTACTGGATTTTTGAAGGGGTTATGTGGTTTATAGGCAAAAGCAACATCATCTCTGAGCAATAGAGGCATACAGAGACACTAAATTCATTGTTGCAAAATCAGGTAGTTGTTTAGTAATGTTCATATGCAAGTGCATTTAACTTTATGCCAAACTCAGTTAATAACTTAATAGTAATATTTATTTAGCAACATTACAAAATGGGATGATTCAGCGTTGTGTCGGGTTGTGTCAAATTTGTCAGCAAGTTTTCAAAGTTTTCATACAGTATAAATGATACAGATGACTAAAACAGGATCAGTAGGCCTATTTACAGACTCTTTCCTTAACTGAAGGCCCAGAGTACATCTTAATCCAAGTCGTCCCTACAGCCAGGTGCACATACATCTATTTGTATGGCAGAAGACCAAAAGCTCTCATGGCAGCTGAAATTCTTTGAGTGGATAGGTATATCTCAGGTAATGTATTTAGGATGTATATACTTTAAACTGTGAATACCTTTATATTACATGGATTTGTTTTCTGCCGTGACATTTAAGTAAATGATGGTAAAAAAAATAAAAATTAGGAAATGATGGTTTAACCCTTGTGACTATATATGCATTTAGCAGGGGGAATCATTGTTAGACAGTATATAACAACTAATTGTTACTATTAAAATGCTTGATTATTGTCTTTAACTCACTATTGCTTTGCACCAGTGTTCAATAACATTCAGTAAATGAGAAAGAGAGAAGTCTGTCATGGTGATCTCATTAGAGACTGTGGTAGATGCATTAGACAGGAGGTCAAAGACATAAGTGTCATTCATTACTCTGCTCTGCCATAAAAATCCCCGGCAGAATTATAATTTTGAGATTTTAGTTAAGATGGTGCTGCAGTCACATCAAATGGACTCATCAGTTCATAGTCTTTCAGAACTGTCCAGCGTGCAGTTACATTATATTGATTTTCATTATTCTCATGTCTCCTCTGATTTTCACTATCCATTTGTTTACTCCTCAAATATTATTATTTTTTTGCCATAGGACGCATATTACATTTTAAAATAATATTATTTCTAATCTGTTTTCAGAGACCCAGGTTTATTAGTTCATCCATAATGTCTGCTAACACATGGAAGATAAGGCCAATTTCAATTCCAGACTCTAATTTAACAAGTTAATAATCCTCATGATTAGGAAAATTATGTAATAGAAAGAATGTTATTATTCTAGCTCATTTATCTGCCATGGGAATGATAGAGAATATATGAATTTTCTGTGTGCCAGTGGACTTGTACTACTGCTGCAGACTTCCAGTATATAGTATGTATACTAGAATGTTTTCTAAATTTAAGGATACTCGGATGACTGCCATTTGCCAAAACAAGCAGTATACAAGACCTTACCTTACTGCATGGCCTGCTGTATCCCACAATGCAATGTGCCGAACTTGACTTGCTATTTCCATTGTGCTGGATAAACCAGAAGAAATATTCTCTTCACATCTCTTTCTTGACTCATTCAGTCTGCTTAATGTAAATGTAAATTTCTACACAAAATCTGATTCAAAATGCTCAATAACCATTTTTATTTTCAAAATGATAACCTAATGCAACATGCATCATTACAAAGTCATATCACTATAGCATACTATTTTATATATTTATTGTGGAATAATGGATTAATAAAAAATAAATAAAAATAGTAGTCAGTAATATGGTATTGCATTCTGAAAACAGCCAACATTTTTAATCTTATAAGTGCTGTTGAGTGAGATCAGTTTACACTGATTGTATTAATAAAATGAAGGCCTTGAAGTGTGTCCAGGTAATTCTTCCTCACCGCATGTCTCACTAGCTAATTGCTTTTGACAATATATCAAAAAAATCTGTCTAGCAATGAAGAGAGACTATTATGTTTTGCATTATATATTCATATCATTCTGTCATGATAGAAATTAACATGTATAACATAATGATTTTTAATTTACAATATTCAATCTCATTACATATACAATAAATAATTGTTATAATAATGACCTATTCTGCATGCACAAGGCCTGCGGTACAATAAATGCCACCTCCTGTAAACCCTTCACCCTCACACAATCTCACATGATATTATTGTACATAGACTAACTCTATTTGACTGAAACAGCTTTTTCCCTGAGGCTATTAGGCTCCTTAACACCCTCGTACCTAATTCCAATTCTTGGGAAATGATTTAAATTCATCCTGCAGTGTTTACATTGTTCTCTTGTTCTCTATACTTGTTCTTGTTCTCTCTGTATTCTGAGACGCGCTTATGACTACACAACTGCATTGGCTGGTCCAGCCTGAAAAATGCTGTTTTTTTTGTTTTGTTTTTTCATGTTTTGAGTGGTTAGAAACTAAATTTATGAGACAGTTGTTGTCAGATTTCACTGGTCATTTCAAATAGGAAATTCAATCATAAGATAAGTGAACAGCTTTGGAGAATTTGACGTTTTGCCATTAAAAGAGATAGGAGCTGTACTTCCATGACTGAAATAGCTGCCCGAGAGGCTTTTCAAAGATGGCTGCCAAGTGAAATGTTGTGACTTAAAGGGACACTTTGTCTTGACTTGGGGCACAGGTCTGTTTGGAGGCCACCTCCTGATGCCATTGTGAGATTTAATGTTCAAATAATAAAACATAGTAAAGCAAATATAAGATCTAAAATCACAATAGCATGATATACTGTTTCAAAGTCATTAAATACATTTGCAGTTACAGGATTTAACAAGCGGTGTTCAAAATACATTGCAAATAAGCCTATAAGGTGGCCTCAGAAGGCACTATTAAAACTGAGCAAGTTCTAGGAACAGATCATATTTCTCATTTCTTCATTTATTTGACATTATGGCACCTGTTATTCACACACAGTTAAGCATTGTTTGTCTATCAATCAATATCTAATTTACATCTTCAATGGCTTGTTTATGTCAGCTATTGTGGTTCAGATAAAATGTATCTTATCTTGCATAGAATAGTTATTTGGGATTTGTGCTATGTATATTTTGTTGGAATAACTGTTAACTTGAAGCTTTGAAAATCTAACATATTGTTTTGTTATTATAGCAATCGCTGCGCTGCATGTTATGAGAACATTTCCTCTGGTTTGTCAAGGTAGCTCATGATGTGCTACAAACCCCAGCAGTAAACTCGATTAATGAAGGCAGTGTTTGAGCCGTATCTCATTACTCATTACTGAAACAGCATCCCTAGTAGCACTTAACTGAATAAGAAGCGATCAACTCAAAACTCAGCTATAGGGCAACTATAGCACATAGATGAACTCTGGACCTAAATCTGTCTTGTTTTATGTATTTAAAGTCGACATGGTATTTTCTTCCCTATTGTGACATTTATCTGAGGGTGAGTTTACACGACAACAATGTACTAAAAACGGAAAAGTTTTTCCATTGCTTTTTTCAATTAGGCCTACAGAAGACAACGTTGTCAAAACGATCCCTGTTCACACAGATCCACGAAACGACTAAAGATGCTGTATTAAGCTGCCAGGCCAGTAGTTGACGATGTCACTTTGTAAAGTAACACCAAAGCCATGGAAGACAAGCCTGCAACCTTTAGCCAAAAAAAAAAACATTAACAGCTAAAGCTAACACTCCGGCTTTGGCTGTACGCAGGGAAGGATTAAGAGGCCTCTTTTATGGATATCAATGGAGGAGAGGCTTCACTACTCTGAATAAACAGCTTACAGCAGAAATAGGTTAATTTAATGACTTGAAAGCCTGTTCGCTAATCTACAACATGTTTTAGCCTACACTAAACAATACTTTTGTTGTGAACTATAGATTTTACCTTGATTAAAATTTTTTAAGAGAAGGCAAATTCGCGTTTTTGTCGTTTACATGGGGACAATAAAAGTCTTTAAAAAAAAAACTTGGATTTTCAGACCCCCAAAACATAGTTGTTGTGTAATTGGACCTCCCAAATGAATAAAAAGCTTTCCGTTTTAGTTTGAAAATGGTGTCATGTAACTGCCCCTCAGTGAAACAGCTTCTTGAACAAAATAAAAAAATGTAGGACAGGACTTGATGTTGTCCATCGGGAACTGATTGGATCATTGTGGTTTGCAATTGGTCGATCTCATGTGTGTGACAGATTGTCCCGCCCCCATGCCAGTAAACATGTCATCAGAGAAGAGTAGAGATGTCAACACAAGAGGGAGGGGAAGTTATTTTGATTAAAGAATATGAAAGACGTGAATAAATAAATAAAAAATTATGTGCACAAATTAATCATTTATAATCAATTTGCAATATTCCATTAAAAATGAGGATTGTCCATGGTGACTTTAAAGAGATAGTCTAAACATTTTTGTTGAGGGTGCGCTGGCTGATAGAGTTGTTTTGGACTTTTTTTTGTAATGGGAAAAAGAGTGCACAGCTAAATACATGAAATTACAGAATACAGGTTATGTCAGGAATTATTAACAATATCGTTATGCCAATAATGGACTGACTGGGTGAATATGAGACTCAGAATACCTCGTTTTAATATGATTTGTTATGCCAGGGATTGTATGTCTTAATAATACTCAAATAGCTCAAATTGTAGAAAATGCCTTTTGGGCAAATGCCTCTGAGCCATCTAGTACTCTCACAGAGCAGGTGACAAAGTAGGTAATGAAACAGCCCAGTCAGCTTTGTGAATACACAAGCACAGAAGCATGCTAGGGAAATGACATTGGCTAGGAAATTAGATTCCCACTGGGAAACAGAACATCCAGGCTAAGAATGGACTCATTTAACTAATGTATAGGATTAATCATTTCGCCAGTTTCGTATGCTTGCAAATGCAGCATGTGAAAACAAAAGGAATATAGGCTATATACTTTGCTTCCTCATGAATTTCAGTCAACCAAACAAATGTCATACATCAGGGTTTTTTTGGATATAGAATATCCTGAATCAGTCATTCTGCATGGAAACAAGATTACCTCACACTTTTAAATGACGTAATGGGAAATTATCAGGTAAAAGAGTCAAGAGTGCTAATTCATGAATATAAGTGTGAATAAATTTGGTACAAAATCAAGTGATTCAAATATTGCAAATATTGCTCAGCCATACACAAAGTGTATTATTTCATTGCTAAATGGTAAATAATAAAAGCATCCTGTGTCTGAATTTTGCAACCTTTCTCAATAATATTGATTGAATTATTAGCTTAAAGAGAAAGTTTTCAGCTGACATTTTCTTTTACAGCGCTTCTGCCGCTGTTTCTGGTTCAAAAGTGGCTTGACCTGGGGAATGCGGCACCTGTAGCCCATTTCCTGCACACGCCTGTGCACGGTGGCTCTGGATGTTTCTACTCCAGACTCAGTCCACTGCTTCCGCAGGTCCCCCAAGGTCTGGAATCGTTCCTTCTGCACAATCTTCCTCAGGGTCCGGTCACCTCTTCTCGTTGTGCAGCGTTTTTTGCCACACTTTTTCCTTCCCACAGACTTCCCACTGAGGTGCCTTGATACAGCACTCTGGGAACAGCCTATTTGTTCAGAAATTTCTTTCTGTGTCTTACCCTCTTGCTTGAGGGTGTCAATGATGGCCTTCTGGACAGCAGTCGGGTCGGCAGTCTTACCCATGATTGCGGTTTTGAGTAATGAAACAGGCTGGGAGTTTTTAAAAGCCTCAGGAATCTTTTGCAGGTGTTTAGAGTTAATTAGCTGATTCAGATGATAAGGTTAATAGCTCGTTTAGAGAACCTTTTCATGATATGCTTATTTTTTGAGACAGGAATTTGGGGTTTTCATGAGCTGTATGCCAAAATCATCAGTATTAAAACAATAAAACACCTGAAATATTTCAGTTGGTGTGCAATGAATCTAAAACATATGAAAGTTTAAGTTTTATCATTACATTATGGAAAATAATGAACTTTATCACAATATGCTAATTTTTTGAGAAGGACCTGTATACCTCAGTGGGTCAGGTTTGCCCTATTGGGATTAGAGCTCATTCGACTAGAGGCATGGCCTCGTCTTAGGCTTGGTCTTCTGGGTTTCCCATTCAGGATATCTATGCTGCAGCTGGCTGGTCCTCGCCTTCTACGTTTGTGAAATTTTGTATCATGGAGGTGCCTGGTCTTAGTAAGTAGGCTATAATAGGTTGAATATGGATGTATGGGCTTTACATATATATTTGTGTATATTATGAGGACCGACGGTGTCCGGTCTTTCTTAACATAGATTGGTTTCTGGCTGGTTCTGGGTTCTCGAGCCGCAGTTGCAACCAGTTACTTGGTGCGGCGTTTTACATGGCGTCCCCACTGTGTATAGCTATGCAATACGAAGTGACCGTTCTCGAAAGGGAACGTACTCGATTACTATCGTAACCTCGGTTCCCTGATAGTTAGGGAACGAGTATTGCGTAGCCGGCTTCAGTCGACGTAACCTGCTATAATGGCCGTTTCGGGTGCAATTATGGGCTCTGGCCACGCCCTCCTTGGCTGGCTCTGATGTGTATTTGATGTGTATTTTGATGTGTCATTGACGCACACTTTGGAGGCGCCCGCGCCATTGGATGTGCAGTTGCCGCAGCACAGCCAATGAGTGAGCCAGACACTCACTGTGCTGGGGGGGGGGGTAATATTACTGATCCCAAACGATCCAAACAGTATATTATTATTACAAGGACTTCTAATTATCTATTCTAATTATTTGTTTATAGTTTTAGATTTTCCCAAAATATTACAATTGTGAAACTGCATGGTAATAATTGATTAGTTTTGCATGTATTATTCATTGCATTATAAAATGTGCATTCAGAATCATGAAGAGCACTAAAGCAGGTTTCCTTTAATGAAGCGATAATGAAAGCGGGTTTCCTCGGCAGACAGCTGGAGGCTTGTAGAGCGATTCAAACGCGCTGTGTGGGAGGGAGAATGACAGCGGCTCTGTGGCTCTTTACCTTGCCAAGGAGGATATTTACACCGGAGAACCGAAACATCACCGCACGTATGATGAAAATACTTTATATGTAAAGAAGGGTTGTGGTTACACTGAATATCATGCGAATGAGGGAGGAAAGAGTCATTTAATTCTTCGGGGGTAAGATTTAACCTGTTGTCTTTCTGATAACTGTATCGCTTTTGTCTCTCTAAATGATGCATGAGCGCTGCTATGAAAAATGGAAAATATATGCTGCGATTTGATTGTGTGACTAACAAGTCCCGTGAGAGCAACAAAGCACCTGAAAGAAAGCAGCCTACAGATAGCAGAACATGATCTGAGATTTTCTCGCAGGGATGGTTTGTTTTGGAAAGAAGAAAAGTGATTAAATTAGTGCTCACTGAAAGGCGCGTTCATGACTGCTGTTTTTGCCATACTGCTAATTATAGTGCACTACTGCACGATTAGTTAATTTTTCACACGTAAGTTTTCATAGCCTACTTCATTTGGATTTAGACTTATTTTTTTATAACATTTTTAATACACATTTCAGAGATTTAACTTGTGCTAAACACACAACAACATCACAACAAAGCACTCGAGCATCAGGTCCTTAAATGTTCCATATCATTCGTTTGCGTTCATCAGCCCATTTTCTATATTATTGCCTCTCCGCATCATTTTGTAAAACTTTTATACATTTCTACATATTAATTTCCTTTTTTGTGCGTATCATTATCAACTAGCCTATAGAAAATGACAGTAAATAAGCGGAGTAAAATGAGTCTGACAGACCTTGACAGTTCGTTCAGGAGCAGCCAGGTGTTGCTCTGTGCTTTTTATTTGCATGTTTCAGCACTGTTGACATACAGTATCTTAGTTAAAGAGCATGAGCCACTATGATACTATATGCTACATGACTGTGTAAATTATTGACAATGAACAATTCCATTTGGGTTGTTCATCATTCACTCACTCAATGCAACACAGCTTGGATAAGGCACAAAATGTGCCTAACCGCTCTCTAGTCAGTGACGTAACACTGATATCATCAAAGATTGCTTTTCTTTTGATCCAGTCATGCATTGCAATCTCCAGCCTCCTTCAAATGATGCACTGGCAGATTTCCAAGATGAAGATTTCAATAGCACGTCCAGCAGTGGCATCTTGACCAAGTCTCTGCTGGCTGGAAGTGCCTGATTTGCATTAACAGAATAGATTTTTTGAGATAGCCTACTGTCCCTTCCTAAAATAGAACACATAGGGATGCAATATATCCCTTGACAATTCATCAGTAATGATGCACACACATGCATATGCAAACAGATATAAAGAGGACGTTACTTGGACTTGCACAAAGGCATACAACATATAGCCAAAAGTGAAATGTCACATAGCATGGTCGACTTAACAGAAAGTGGCTCGAGGCTGCTCTTCACATGCTTTTATTACACTTCATTGTTCAGTCGCTAGAGCCATTTGTTCATCTCAACTGATATTGGCTATAATAATGCCTATAAAGTGTGTATTGAACTTTATTTACATCAGGAATACGTGCAAAATAAAAACAAAATACATGTAACTATCTTTAAGGATTGTTTATTTTTTAAAGATATTGTTAAGATTGATCAGAATGTCATCATCTCATGTGATTATGTTACATGGGGGGTTGTATTATTAAAAGACTTAATTAAAATACTTAGATAAAATTAAATATCTTAGCTATACTTTACATTTTGAGGTTGATTAAAACCAAAAATCTAAATGTTTATAGTTTATATGGTAATGTGTTGCATCTAATCTGTTTTGTAAGTTGCTGGCACATGAATATTTTTCATCCTCTTACAGATCATATTTCTTGCACTGTTAAAAAAAGGCCTTTTTGAAAGACATCTCGGGGACTATGGGCTCAAAAGGAGTAGAGAGACGTAAACAGGCCACCCCTGGCCAGACCCCCGAGGGCAATGTGGTGATGAGCTTCAGTTTCGAAAGCTATCAGCTGGAGGAAGAGGACTGCCATGTGAAAGACATCTCTGATAAAGGAGTGCTGGCCCTTTCAGAACCTGGTGAGTCTCTGCTGCATATGATGTGCCTCAATGTAAAATTGTCATCTGAGTCACTATTTCATATTTGGTTGAGCAAGGATGAAGACTCACCTTGGTTGGAAAGGTTGCATTACTTGGCATGTATGCTAGGTCTAATCATGTTAGGTGGAGAGTCTTTTGTCCCCTCATGTTGCCTAGTTACAAAGGTCATGCTTATTGAATCAACGGCTCAGGAGAACAGGTTACTCCATGATCTTTGGAAAAGCTAAACATATAATAAGTTATATTTTACATTTGATACTATATGCACTAAATACAGCAAGAGGCACAAAAGTGCTTCCATCAATCAGTTCCTCGTCCAGAGAGAGAGAGAGCAAAATGTCAAATGTCTCATACATATGCATAAATATACTTCAAAGAGACTGCTGACAGGCTGGGAGCCAAATATTTAAAATGCATATATTTTGAAATGTCACACAAATAAAACATAGATGGGACAGTGTTTCTAACTCTGACTTGTTGTTTGTGCAATGTTTGTGATTTCTGTGCATAGTGTTTGAAGAACCTATTCCAGACGACCGTTACCATGGGATCTATTTTGCCATGCTCCTGGCTGGAGTGGGCTTCCTGCTGCCTTACAATAGCTTCATTACAGACGTTGACTACCTGCATCATAAATTTCAAGGTACACCATTATATGTATGCCTCATAACTTACCAAAACTGTGAAATGAATGAATTCACTTGATTTATGTTGATTATTGTGATTTGTATTTGTATATCCTCCTTGGACCCAGGAATACTCTTTTGTCCACTGTAGTGTACATTATGTTTTAATGAATTTCTCTGACGCCATACATGCCACAGTCTGGATGTTCTGTAAAGAGCAAATTCAGGGCTTTTCAAATATACCAAATGTTTGGAGGTTTTACCATGACAACAACTTTTACTTGGTCTTTAAAAATGACTGACAATTATTTGGTGATCACATTTAGCACTCTTATGGAAATAAATTATAATTTAAATCGGACTCATTTTCAATTTTTTGCTATAAATCAACATCTCAGGAAAATGTTCTGGGATTTCTAATCAAAATATGAATTTCTGTTACAAAACAGGGCCTTTATTTCACACTGTAGTGGACACCAGGACTTAAAGCATGTTTATCAGGTATTTTAGGAGACACAACCAGAGAATAGCAAAATAATAATTATATGTCAGTATTCATATTGTGAAAATGTCGCCAATTATTACTCCCATTACTACATTAGTTTTTTCATCACATGTTGCCCCAAGAACACATTAATATGCAAATTAGATACAGTGTATATATAAATGGGTTTGGAATGGGTCCACCCATGTATGGCCATTTTACCCACAAATTGCATAAAGTAAAATGGTATATCAATTAATTCCCTTATATATTTCATAACATAGTTGAGAATCATCGTTATACAAAATTTGGTTTAAAAAAAATCCTGAAAACCCCAAAAACTGATCCTATTGTTTTTGCCTATAGCCTAAATGTCATTTTATTTTATTTATTGAGTCCTGGTGTCAACTAAAGAGGCATAGCATAACATTTGAATAAAATATATTTAAAAATCCATTTGTTTCTTATGCTTTTAAACAATGTAATGACTTGAACAAAAATGCACAATTCTAAGGAGGATGTATAAAATCTAAATGTACAATTTTTTTTTTTACAAATGTATATATACAGTATATAGTATATAATAAGATGTGTATTATATATATATATATATATATAAAAAGGTTTGGGCTCAGTATGATTTTTTAAAAAGAAATTTATACTTTATACAGCAATTAAATTGAACAAAAAAAACAGTAGACATTTATAATGTCACAAATAAATGCTGTTTTATGACTTTCTAGTCTTTACAGAATCCTGAAATAATGCATCACTGCTTCCTTTTCACAGAAATAAAAAGCAGCACAACTTTTTTCAGCTGTGACATTAATAACAAATATATTAAAATAGAGAAAAGTTATTTTCACAATATTACTGTTTTTTACTGTAATTTTGATCAATTAAATGCAGCCTTATATCATATCGACCCCAAACGTTTGAACATTAGTGTAGACTGTAAATATAATATAAATCAGAAGATTTGTGAATTTTGATGACTTTTAAATATAAAACAAATGATCAGCAGAAGGTGCAACTTGCAACTCAGCTTGTGAATAGGTGTGACCTTCCACAGCTCTTTAGTTTAACATTTTAATCTCACAATAACTGTTAACTTGTTATGACTATGATTTTTCTTTTAAAACAAATCCAAAAAGGCTCAAACATCTGATTATGTTAATGTATTGCTGATTATGTATTTCAGGTCTGATATCTGAAAATTCATGAATCTCCTCTTTGTGGTTTTTGCATTCAATTTGGAAGTCATTTCCTCTTTGTCTTCTGTGTCCTTCAGGAACATCTATCGTGTTTGACATGGGTTTAACATATATTCTAGTGGCCCTAGTGGCCGTGATCCTAAACAATGTCCTGGTGGAGATGCTGAGCCTGCACACCAGGATCACTGTGGGTGAGTGTTTATCTAGAGAACAAAGGGATGGGGGAGGAGGACGCTGATTGACCTGAGACAGCTGCTGGCCTGAGGGGAGAGCTGCATCGCTCATCTGAACCTGAAGAATAACACTCGCAAAATACTGCGAAATGCACACTAAGAAGATGGATCACATAAAAACAAAGGAAAAGTGGTTGATGACACCACAAAAACACACACTGCCACAAACCCTTCACTAGTGACCATCAAGAATGGGAGAAAACAGGGAATAATTTCATGCTTTTAAAGAAATAGTTCACCTAAAAATGAACGTTCTGTCATTATACTTACCCTCACGTGGTAAGGGGCCGAATAATGCTACCTATCAGATTGTGCTACCAACACTATATTTGGATTTTTTTTAGGTATGGTAGGTATGGGTGTTAATAAAGCCTAAAACCACATGAATATGATTCTGGTAGAACAATCTGAGAGGTAGCATTTTTCAATATCGAATTCTGCTACCTACTGTTTTAATGGGAAGTAGCGGGTAGCACAAATCATCAGAACACCCACCCATACAGAATGTGTTTTTTCCATTCTACTATAGTTTTCCATTGTTTTTCAATGTAAACAGTGCTAGTCTTTAATCATTGTGCTCGCATCTTTTACAGCATTTCACGCATGACGCAGTATTCTAAAAATGCGGCACTCAAGTTAAAATATGTTTAACTTTTAAAAAACGCATCTCTAGGCTGTGAATATTTTACTCAACTGTCCTGCGTGTGAATGGCCCCTATGCCTTTTTTTCCTTCTGTGGAACACACAAGATGAACGTATTTTGTCCGTAGGCTCTTAGAAAAAAAGGTTGACTATAGAACGTATTATATAAGGTGAAATGTCTATATAAGTGTGAAACTATTGCATTACTATTATAAAGTAATAAAGTGATAAAGTATGTTTACTATCTGTTTATTTCATGAAGTTTAGTTTAAAATAAAAATTTATTAAAACAAAATGAATGAATTAAAGCTAAATTCATGAAATTACCCCATGATGGGAACCCATAAAATATTCTATATACAGTATATAAAGCACCTGAGAGAATCCTTTAAAGATTCTATATAGAACCCTTTCTTCTAAGAGTGTACAGTATAAGTCAGTGGAGTCCAATTCTTTTGTTTTGGACCCCATTAACTTTCATTACATGGACAAAAACACTAAGACATTTTTCAAAATGCATTTTTGTGTCCCACAGAAGAAAGAAAGTCATACAAGTTTAGAACGTTAGGGTGAGTCAGTGATTTTTGGGTAAACTATCCATTTAAGAGCTCTCCAAAAACAAATCAGGCCTGGTAAAACTATAATATACTATACTGAAATATTCTATAATAATAATATAATGAAATATTCAATGATATTATTTGCAAACATAGTTTGATTTTGAGCTGTGCTATGTCAGATTTGTTTATATCCGAGTTCATCTCTTGCAGGTTACCTCTTTGCACTTGGACCTCTGTTTTTTGTCACTATTTTTGATGTGTGGCTGGAGAAGTTCACCACAAAACAGGCATATGTCATCAATCTGATGTCTATGGGCACTGTGGCATTTGGATGTACAGGTATTTAGTCATATTTTCCTTTACGCAGAATCATGTTGGGCTGAGTTAGGCTCAGAACATTGTGTTCTCAAACATTTCCATCCATAACAGTCTTTTACCCTGTTGTGTCTCCAGTGCAGCAGTCCAGTTTCTATGGATACATGGGGATGCTTCCCAAGCGCTACACACAGGGCGTGATGACTGGAGAGAGTAAGAGGCTGTTTTGTCATCAAATGTGGTTATGAAAAAACATGATGTTTGGGCAAACAGCAAAAACAAGATTCTCATTGCTTGTTTTTTTTTTGTGTGTGTGTGTGTGTGTGTGTGTGTGTGTGTGTGTGTGTGTGTGTGTGTGTGTGTGTGTGTGTGTGTGTGTGTGTGTGTGTGTGTGTGTGTGTGTGTGTGTGTGTGTGTGTAGGCACAGCAGGAGTAATCATTTCACTCAGCCGAATCTTCACCAAACTACTGATCAAAAATGAAAGGGAGAACACCATCATCTTCTTCGTCATTTCCATCTGTATGGTGCTGGTTTGTTTTGTCCTGCACATGCTGGTGCGACGGACACGTTTTGTCCAATACTACACGAGCCTGGCACGACAGGGCCTGTCCCATGCCAAAGACCACTCACACCATGGAACCCAGTACCAGGTCCACCATGATGTCATTACAGAAGAAGTAAGATTTGTAAGTTTTGCATGTCAAATGTGAGAAGGACATATTAAGATGAACCTGTTTGTGGCCTTTCTCCAATAGTGATTCTGTTATTGTTCTGAACTAGCAAATGGCAATTTCACCACATCTCAAAATCGTTTATTTTGTATTTTGTTTCAGTTTGTGGCAGACTTGAGATTTTAAACATTTTTTGGAATAGTCTCAGACTCCTTGATATCTTTAAGGCTAACTTTTTATGAATTCGAATTAAATCACAATATTTTGCATAATTTAACAAAATTACAACTTGACTGGCAATAATGCACATTATAAACATACATTAATATTAACATATATTTGTATTGATATGTATTGATTTAAATATATTAATAAATTAATAATTCTAAAATGAAAACATTAAAAATACAAGTATATAATGTGTACATATTAGCATATTATCAATACATCATAATCCAATAATATATAAATAAAAAAAATACGAAATGCAATTTGCTAATAAATACATGTAAAAATATATATAATACATAAATAATATGTAGATATTTAAATAGCTTACCTTTCATTTTCATTTCAAGCATGCTGTTCACTGATGTTTACTTCTATGTAGCCAAGTACACTAACTATTCTAAGATTAACAAGGGTAAAACAATTAAATATATATCCAACAGGATCCAAAATAGAAGCTTAGCTAAATTAAAAAGTTTATTAGAAAGTAAAAAAGTTTCTGTGCCTGTAGTCATCAAACCCATATAAGCAACTTTAAGATGAGCAGGGTTAAGGCCCGTTCACATCACAACTATTACGATATCGTTGGAATCACTTTCAGAATGATTTTTCCAGCTGATGAATGATAAAAACATTGACAGCCAATCAGAATCCATGCTGATTTAAAGAGCTTGAGCATTTAAAGCACGACAATAGCAGACAATAAACAGAATTTTATCATCAGCTGGTGTGGACACTAATATAGTTATTGATATAGTTATCTTTATAGTTATCGTTGTTGTTGTGAACAGGCCTTTAATCCAGTCATATGGTTTGAGTGTGTCCACAATGTGCTCTTTAATACTTTTGCTTTAAGTGTTTTTGTCATAATTACTGCTGCCCAGTCCAACATCTGAGGTCAGTTTTTGCTGGCAAAAGTCCCCAAGAACTCTATGTAAATGAAACAAACCTTCTCTCTTTTCTATGTATGTGTAATAGAGGCCAGCTAGTGAGAGCTGTGCAGGTAAACCTCACTCCCCTGATCTCAAGAACGACTGACGCTAGGTCTTTAGCATTCTTGTTAGCGCGCCCGCTTCCCATGCAAGAAATGCCGGTTTGAGTCTGCTTGAAGCAGGGCTAGTAGGACCGAGGGGTTTAGAAATCCAATGGTATTAAATAAATAAATTCATGCTATGCTGGTAAGTTAATTGAAAGGTCGATTTGTAAATCTCTTTAATTTAGCTGGACTCTGAAAAGATGCATACTCAGCAGTGTTTTCTGTTAAATCCCACATAACTTCATTCTATTTGTGCCAGTCAGTGCTCTCTGAGACTGAGAAGGACTTAGGGAGAGCATGATTTAAGTGCTCACTGCTCACTCAGGTACAGGCAGTCCAGGCAGAGTAATATATGAAAGCACTTCAGAGTAACCTCTGGTTTTTCCTGTGGGTGACAGAATGAGCACTCGGCCGTTTCTCCCCTCTAGATTTATTCATCTTCATCCAGAAATTCCTTGTTTAGAGATCCAAAATGATTGCTAGTGGGATTTCTATCATAATTGGAAATTGATCCTAAATTCTCCATAATTATATGTTCTAAGCATCAAAACAGATTCTAATGGATTCCTATTTTTATTCCCATTATTAATTATTTCTTACATTTACATACTTTTTGTATTATTGTCCGGTATTTAGAATTGGTCCAAATTCAAATTCTGAGAATTTTTTCGACTGGCCAGGATTCACGGCTGATTTTTAAAGTATAGCAAAGACAAAATGCCCCAAAATGAGGCTGTATTTGTATCTTAAAGATTCTCTCTGTTAGTCACTGCTGTGTATTTATTTTTGATATATGCAATGCTCTTCTATGCTAGAGCTTAAATGTGTGGCTAGCTACTCTGAATGGGGTATTTCTCCAGAGCAGTTCCCTGTCTGTGCTGCCGTGGGACCCGAATGCTCTTGTTTTATCTTCAGCAAATTAAGGAGAGTGGTTTTAACTCAGCCAGGCACTTAATCAAGTAATGGCCCTCCTCACAAAGCCCCTGCAGAAATGCAAGTTCATCAAGAGAAGAATTACAATATCTGAATTCAGTGCACGCTCTTATAAAGTTGCTGTGACCTGCATGATGTGTTCGATTTTGCTACATGTATTAGTGAATGCAAGGTTGCCATACTGAACTAAAAACAATTATTGATGGTCACTCCACTGTCCTATGCAGATATAATGTATTCAGTATGAATTGTTCAGATGTCCTGTCTGTTTTCAAGGGTAATGGTGCAGTGGGCTCCTCCCCAGCTGAAGACGGATGCACAGATTTTGCTGGAGGAAACACTTACGTAAGATTTGGCGTTCCCAAACCAAAGATTAAACGGAGCTGGCCAGGCATCAAAGGTGTGATCTAATTTACAATACTGTATTTTATATATTACTCCTCATGCATGTTACAAAGAAAGTATGATTTAAGAATGCATCAATATTACAATTCTAGCCTAAACTGATTATTATAAATTATTTTCATGTCATGGCCAATAACTGAGTGGTTGATATCAAAAACCTATTATTTTGTCTAAATAAATAAAAATAAAACACTAAAATACTTTTTTTTTTTTTAAATACTACACATTAATTAAGGCACAATAACATTATAATGTACAATTTTAAGTCATTAGAAGATCTATATTATTGGTGTTAAATTAAGTGTTTTTAAAGACTGACTTTATAGTTATAGTTATGTAAGCATTAGATCACCTCAAACATAATGTAAAAATATAAACTGTAAATGTGTAAATATGTAAATGTAAAAAAATGTATGTAATATTTTCAGATAACTTATATGTTACTGTTACCGATATATTCTGCATTCCTAATAAGCTAAAATTTGCAAATATTCTACCATTTAAAAGTTTGGGTAAATTTTTGTTCACTTTTTTAAAGAAGTCTCTTATGCTCACAATGGCTGCATTTATTTGTGACAGTAAAAACAGTAATATTGAGAAATATTACCACAATTTAAAACATATTTTTATGTAAATAATATATATTTAAAATATAATTTATCCTTGTGATGGTAAAGCTGAATTTTCAGCATCATTACTCCAGTCTTCAGTGTCACATGATCCTTCAGAAATCATTCTAATATGCTGATTTGCTGCTCAAGGAACATTTCTTATTATTATCAATGTTTTTTTCAGGATACTTTTGATAGAAAGTTAAAAAGAAAAGCATTTATTTGAAACATTATAAATGGCTTTACTGTCACTTTTAATCTAATGCATCGTTGCTGAATAAATCATACTGACCTCAAACCTTTGAACGGTAGTGTATACTGTCAAAAGCACCTAATTTTCATGATATTTGGGTTAATCGAGCAATGACCCTCTGTTGCAGACATGATCCTGCATCGCTATGTGGTTGCCCGGGTGACCTGGACTTACATGCTGTCCATTGCCGTCACTTACTTCATCACGTTGTGTCTTTTTCCTGGACTGGAGTCTGAGATAAGGAATGTCACAATGGGGGAATGGCTGCCCATCCTGATCATGGCCATCTTCAACATATCCGACTTTGTGGGCAAAGTGTGTTCAGAGACATGGTGACATAAATCGTTCTCTGAAATCATTTGATGTCTAATCTCGTCTGTCCATGTGTGTAGATCTTGGCAGCCATACCGTATGAATGGAACGGAACTCGTCTTCTCCTCTGCTCCTGTGTGCGAGTAGTTTTCATCCCTCTGTTCATCCTGTGTGTGTATCCCGCTCAGAAGCCCACCTTCAGCCACCCGACATGGCCTTGCATCTTCTCTCTCTTCATGGGCATCACAAATGGCTACTTTGGCAGTGTTCCCATGATTCATGCTGCAGGCAAGGTGGCACCTGAGCAGAGGGAGCTGGCAGGTAAATGTATCGCTCCGTTTAGATTTATGGACTTAAATTCAGATGAACAGGTGCTTGTATACAAGTCTAAACCTTCAGAAAGATGCATTTATAATCTCCTCTCTAGAGATGCAGCAGGCAGGAAATTTAGTTTGTGTGTTTTTGTCCCACAGGGAACATAATGACTGTGTCCTACATGTCTGGACTGATGTTGGGCTCTGTGGTCGCCTATGCTGCCTACAGTTTCACCGCTTCAAGCTCCATCTTCCACTCAGAGACTGGCTACAACTTCACCCAGGGGTACTAGTACCCTATAGTCCAAGCCAAAAAAACATGTCTGTTCCTGTCATCAATCTCATTGGACGGCACCTTTGCCGCACTGTGTAGCAACACCGCAATTCCCATAAATCAGACCTCTGCTGCAGGCTTCTTTTGGCCCACCTGCAATGCTGTGTGCCTGTGCCCTGTGAATGTAGTCAAATAGATGAAGAAACAAGCTTTGACACTGTAAAGAGTTATATATGTGTTCTAAGTTGTGTTGCCTTTTGTGTTGCCTATTTTGTTCATAGTGTTTTCTTCATGTTGCCAAATGTTCTTTGACGGCGCTTTGGTTAAGATGCCAAATGTTACTTGTGTGGTGATAAAGCTGGCAGCACTGTGAAAATCACCGTGGGGTCTTCTGGTTTAAAGTCTGACTCCACATTTTGTGGTGTTATATGGTATTGACAAACAAACATGAACGTATATTCTGACTGTACTAGATGAGGGTCACATTATGTCTGGATGCATGTAAAAGGGATTTGCCGAAAAGAAAATCATAGTCAGTGCAATATGGATACTGGACCTTTTTGCTAAAGCTAACTGAATGTAAACATATCGAAATAAATTTTTGTAAACTTACCTGCATTTTTCTTTTAGAATTGTTTTAGTAAAGTTATCTTAATTTGAGGTGTGTGACAGTATTATTTTAAAACTGCATTCAAGTCAAGTCACCTTTGTTTATATAGCGCTTTATACAATACAGATTGTTTCAAAGCAGCCCTACAGTGATAAACAGGAAAATATTGATTCCATGATGCAAAAAGCAATGATGCTGTAAAGCAGTTCTAAAATGAAAATAGTGTCATTGTTCAGCTAAAGTTCTGTTCAATAGCTGAGTAAAGTTCATCAATTATGGATTGAGTTAAATTCAACTATAGCTAAAAGATCTCTGCACAAAACAGTAATGTCATATTAAAGCCCAGCTCAGTTATCATCCAACAGTACCAGTGCAGTCAAATCAGTAATATTGCTGAATATTAAGTGTCCCTAAAAACAAGCCAGTGACAACTGGCATGTAACCCACACTCCATTGGTGACAGAAATGGAGAGAGAGAGAAAAAAAACTTGGGAGAAACCAGGCTGAGTCAGGGCCTGTTCTCCTCTGGCCAAAAAGAACAAGGTATGATTGATTCCCGGCTGCATCACAAGTCAGATTGTGGATTGATGTCATTCAGTATATTTCATCCAGTTCATAAAATGCCATCACAGTAACCAGAACATCCATTTTTCAAATGACAAAATCCTTACATGAAAGATTAACTGTAAGATTTAATAAACCTGATTGTACTTTGCAGCTGCAGTTCAATTAATGACATAAGGCCTATACATTAATAATGCAGAAAGCCTATTTAATATTATGGCTCCTTCCTATTTATGCTGCTAAAATCATTTAGAATAGCATAGATTCATATTTAAAGGGACAGTTCACCCACAAATGAAAATTATATCATTTACTCGCCCTCAAATTGATCTAAACCTGTATGAATATTTCGATTAAAGGGACAGTTCACTGTCAAATTAAATCTTAATGAAAAGGTCTAGAATTTTCACCCACAAATATTTTCATTTTCGGAACTATCCTTTTAAGCTTCCCTTTTTCGAGACTTAAGTGTAACTTTTTATGTAACAAAGCATAGGCCTATGTGTTTGAATGTAATAATTCTCGTTATATCGATTCTCGATATATCACATTCCTCGGCTAAAGCAACTGTGAGCGATTTCTACATCACGCATGTTCGTTTGTTGGATGATTGGCTCACAAGAGCGGGCCGTGGTTATTTTCATTGTCTTCTTCTTCTTCTTTTCTTTATAGAGCCTAGGGCTGTCACAGGGACATACAAGATGTCTATAAGACACATATTTCAGTAATATCAGGTATTAAACAGCTTGCTACATGTACAATCTTCAAGACAGCAGATGGCGCTGCTGCGCTACGTTTTCAGACTAGCATACATTACAGAAACACTGTCCAGTGTTCTTGACAAAACACTAAGTTTTGTATTATTATTTTATGTTGGCTGCATGCGTTACATTTCTGTTTACATCTGATTAAGCACAAATTATAACTTAATATATAGCCAATGCACCACGACCTACTGCTCATGCTATAGGCCTATACAAAATGCAGCTCATATCCTGTGCTAATGCAGGGAGCAGATGATTCACTGGTTTAATGGCAGGACATTCTGGAGATAGGCTACTCTGTACTGCGGTGATACGCTGCTATGAGGAGGCAACATACAGGGATGGTGGGAGAATTAGCCAAATCCATTACATTTTAAATTTACAGCGACTCTGTGAGAATAAAAATGCAATTTGCAATCAAATTCTAGTCGATCTCTGTCTGAATAACAGACACAGTACAGATTTCCTCCTAATTTAGCTGACATATTCTTAGCTAATACATTCACATAAAAACTGCTTGGTTGGTATTAGCCCTCACCCAATTATTTTTACTGAATATAATGACAGTAGTTTTAGTTTTAATTGCATGCAGCAGGAAAAGCTTATTTCTTTAATTTTAAAATATTTAGTCACTAGATTTGCAGTAGGCCAACGTTTACTACATGGGCAGGACAGCCCTCCTGTGGCAACCTGACGCTGCTCAAGGGCATAATGGTGATGATGGGAGATCCCGGTCACTCTCCAGCTCATCAATTGACTCTACTGGGGTTTCAAAATAGCAACCCTTAAAGGGACAGTTCACCCAAATTTGAAAATTCTGTCATCATCACCCTCGTGTCAATCCCGTAAGACTTTTCGTTTTTTAACACAAATAAAGTTATTTTTATAAATTCTGAGAGATTTCTGTCCCTGCATTGACAGCTACGCAAACCACTTTGATGATTCAAAAAATTCATAAAGAGATCGTAAAAACGAATCCAAATGAATTTAGTGCTTTAGTACAAATTTTCTGAAGAAACGTGATCGCTTTATATCATGAACAGATTGAATTCAGGCCTTTATTCACACATAAATATTCATCAACTCACACATCAGTTGTGGTAAACTTGCAAGAACCAATGAGGTTCATTCGTGTGTGTTAAGCAGGACATTTGAGCTTCTGCAAGAACCAATGAGGCTTGTTCTCATGCGTCAAGCAAGTACGATTGAGCTTCTGTTTATGTTCGCTGATCAATGTTTATATGAGTAAAAGCCTCAATTCAATCTGTTCATCATATTGCGATCGTTCATCATAAAGCAATAGTGTCTATTCAGAATTTTTTTGTGGACAACTCAAATGGATTAGTTTTTGATCTCTTTATAAACTTTTTGAATCGTCAAAGTTGCGTTGCTGTCTATGGAGGGACAGGAATCTCTCAGATTTCATTAAAAATATCTTCATTTGTGTTCCAAAGATGAAAGAAAGTCGTACAGGTTGGAACGACATGAAGTTAAGTTAATTGATGACATAATTTACATTTTTGGGTGAACCAATCCTTTAATTTTTAAGAAGGGATAATATATAATATAGACAAGAGAATGAAATGAACAATGAAATGAACCAGTAAATTAAATGAACCAGACTCAAACTGATTTCATCCATAAGGAATCCAAAACCAAAACATGTGAATTAACCATTAACCTGTTCTTTAACAAATATCAACATAACCATCATAACCATATATTAACAGCTATTTAACCAAAACAATACTGGCAAAATAATAATAAAGGTACAACACTTTATTTTAAGGTGATGTAATTACATGTTACCACAAGTACTTTAGTATATTACAAGTAACTAACCTTAAACTAAACCCTAACCGTAGTAATTACATGTAGTTAATTAATATTACTTACTTATTTGAGTAAATGCAATGGAACTACATCACCTTAAGTGTAACCAAAATGTTTTACCACAATCTGACTTTCCCTCAAGTTGCCTTTAAAATAACAGGAATTTCTCATGCGTGAGGATTTATCTGCTACCATTTTTCCACACACTCTCGTTTTCATAAAACCACCTGAGGATACCGTAGAAACATTATGTATAGTAGTGTTGTAACCACGCTGGCCTAATTAACTCCATAGAGAATTAAAATAGGGTGTAGACTCGGTTACAATGAGGCTTCTAATTTTGGTCTAGCCGCTGGAGGGTTCCTGGTGTCTAATAGTACAGTTCCTGAACATTTTTCACTCTGCTCTAGTTCTCTGGCACTTTGTTTTGAGCAGCCTCCAAAACTCTAGAGGAGATGGATCAACTCGTTGAAAGTTAAACGGGCCAGGATGTGCCAACTGACGTCCAATTCATCACTGGGAATCATCCTCTATCCCTTTTTATAATCCCACTTTGCTCCCTGTCCTCTAAACTGGATACACACCAATAGAACAATGTCAGAAACGCAAGTTTTACTGACCATGGTTATTTTGTTTAACTACACTGCAACTCACTAAAAACATGTTTAAAGGAAATATCGATTTAACCTGAAATGAATTTTTAAACTAAAATTACACTACCATTCAAAAGCTTGGGGTCAGGAAGATTTTTAAAATGTTTTTGAAAAATGCGTTTATTTAATCAAAAATTCAGTAAAAACAATAATATTGTGAAATATGGAGGCTATTCTAGATTTGTATTCTAATATATTTTAAAATGTAATTTATTCAGCAAAGCTGACTTTTCAGCATCATAAGTCACATGATCCTTCAGAAATCAATCAAATATGATGATTTGATTTAAAAAAACGTTTATTATTATCAGTACTGCTGCTGCTTAATAAGCTTGTGGAAAATGGGAAAAAAATTCAGGATTCTTTGAATAGAAAGTTTAAAACAGCATTTATTTAAAATAGAAATCTTTTGTGAGAATATAAACTGTCCCTTTTGATCAATTTAATGTATCCTTGCTGAATGAAAGTGTTAATTTCTTTCCAATAACTTTGAGAGAGTGAGTTCACTGTGTGATACCAGAGACATGAACGTAGTTTCAGACAGGTTTGCCATGGCATGGGGAATATTAGGAAATATCTGACAGCAGGGTGCCACAATTGACCAATGAAAATTATTTTTTTCAAACTGCAGTGAAATAACTAATTTCTAAATTACACTGTTGGCCAGTAACAATTCAGAATCTGTCTGTCTCATTGATTTATCATTGTTGTCATAGTTTTGTTATCATTGTTGTCACTGACTATCTTTTATATGTTTCAAAGCTAAACACCTAACAGTATCTCATTGCAAATATGCCACTTAAGAGTCCTTCCCTTGGAAAGTAGGTGATTTTTATTTGTGTTTCCAAGCTGTGGTGAAATATTCTTGTTCTTTGTAGCGAGCTTCTCAGCTAGTCAAGGACATTGCCAAAGTAGCATTCATACTCTTTCTTTGACATGCACATCAGGGCTGCACAGTATCTAATAGCTGTTTCATCTAGTACAAGTGTCAGCTCAAGCAAATACTAGATGTGTATGTGTTACTTTCCTCCAGGGATGATCCAATAAAAATGTACACTGGCAATGGAGTTATTTTGCTTGAAGGTTAAACTCATGAAAAAGACATGTGAATGGTTTAAATTGTGAGTATGTCAGAGCGAGAGTCTCAGGCGTGACAGACATACTGATTACAAGGAGGTGCACTCTCAAGGGATGGAGCAGATCGTGAACATCATACCAACATACTACAAATTTTTCCCGCTTTGAGACCTCTAATCGAGACAGTGTTGAATGTTTAATGACATGCCAGACACTGTGGCCCCAATCTTATGACTTATGCCTCCTTAGCCAGGAAGTGTACTGAGAATTTTATACTGAGAGCTTTCTAAAGAGCATAATACAAGGAACTAATTAATTTTTTATTTTATTACTTTCTAATTACATATAACAGCAAATTACATATTCGAACCATTTATGCTGACCAACTTTAGGAATTAATATAATAATTATTAATTAATTATTAAAATATATTTAAACAAATAAAAAAATATTTATATGTAATTTTTCATAGTATTACTGTTTTTACTGTATTTTCAATCAACTATATGCAGCCTTGGTGAGCATAAGAGACTTCTTTTTTATTCTTAAGAAAATTCTTAATTATTCCAAACTTTGGTATTGTGTAGTCCTTTATTATGAAATGAGACAGTAACCAACTGGGACATACAATATAAAATTGTAAAAGACGGTTTCTATTTCAATCTAAATAATAGTGCAAAGAAATCCATCTTCCAAACATGATTACTCAAATACACTTTTATATATCTATAATAACAATTTATATTTTAGAGCTGTCAGGATGGATGTAGCAGGAAATAACCTTTTACTGTCTATCGGAAATAACTGTATAGCACTGGTTGTGTGTAACATGAAGCTGAACGTTTGTTGTCACAGCAAACAAGAAAAACTGACACAGATTCACTGGTTCTAAAAACAAACAACAACAAAAACAACTTTATTTATTTATCTATCTGCTCTGATAAAATGTCCTATATTCATCTAACCACATTTATCTGCGTAGAACAGAGCTGAAGCACAACCAAGAAAATGCTCTTCTGCAAGACGCATTTTAATGGCCAAAAGTTATATAGTGTAGCTTTAAACATTACTTGTTATTTGCCTAATATTCAATTTTTGGATTCATGCATTTAAAAAAAATGTGGATGCAGCTTCAGCCTTGCATTCCTCAGCACTTTAAAAAAAAAGTTTTCCCATTTTTCAGCAGTGCAAGTGGTCAATACAATTTTAAAAAGCATGCACAGATACACACTTTGAAGATTCCAGAAAACGTCGGTATACTTATTTAAATGTACTATGATTTAGGACACACTACTTCTAATATTGCATGCTGTTCAGGAAAAATATGTGGCAAACTGGGATGCAGTCACAGTCTATGTCATTCATTTTCAACTCGGCCAACAGATGGGGTGCTTCTGTTGTATGTTGGGCTAGATGTCTTATAGCAGCACATTCATTTCCATGCTGGCTGGCTTGAAGTTATTGTACAGTCAGGGCTCTTGTAATAGCCACTTGTGGGTGTTTGAATTACCATGACCCACTTAATGGCAGGGATACAGGGACTGTAATGAGCAGACTTACATTTGACACAGCTGCTCCAGACAGTGCTAAGAGTCGGACTTGACTGTGAAGGTGCTAATGTGGCTACACTAGATGACTCATAGAGCAGGAGAAACACTGGGAAGGACAGATGCAGCTGAAACAGAAGACAAAAACACATTGTTTAAGAAATGGAAGTATCTACACAAGCTTAATGTATCATGCTATCAGCTAAGTTTTCCCTGCTGAAAAGACCATACAGCTTAACATGGATTTCCATGCAGGCTACTTTACGCTGGTTTTTGCTTATTTTCAACAAACCGGCATTCAATAGGAGGGACCAGCGTCCAAAAGACATGAGAGTTGGGGTAAAGCATTATAAGTAACACGAGTTACGTTTCAAGTTACTAGTAAAGTAACGCATTACTGTTAAATTTACAACAAAATATCTGAGTTACTTTGTTTTCCTGTTTATTCCTCTCCTGTCCCCATGTTGAGAGAAATCGTGAATAAGTGCAGATTAAGTACTTTTTGTATTTAATCTCACTTTATCAACCACTGTCTTTGCTGTTGACCTTTAATGATACAATTCAACCATGTGAATTAGTAAAAATGACTTAGTTCAACATCACATTTGTGTTTCTTTTTTTATTTATTTGCTTAAGTTAAAGGCTGCGTCCGAAATTGCATATAGGCCTACTGTCCTAAATAGGTAGGACTACTTATTTCGAATAAGTAATTACTTTACGAGATCACGACCGCTAAAAAAGTACATTTTAGAATAAATGTGTGTGTTGTTGAATGTAATCTGGACGTACTACATTCGCCATGTTGTCATTATCATGTGACCAACCAGCGTCAGTTGCGTCGCTCGCTTCCCTTCCATTCATAAATCTTCTCCCGTTTCCATCGTATGCACACTTCAGAATCTCGCCACAAGAAGTAATCCGGATACTTTTTTGCCTAATCTTTTATGAGTAGGCCTACCGTGAATTTGGACATACTTCTTTTGTCACGTACTGTTTTTCGCCAACTATTTGGGAAGTATGTGATTTCGGATGCAGCTAGAGTAGCCTATACTTTTCACATGTCCTTTCTTCTGCAATCCAAAATTGCCACATTTGGCAGCACATAGGTTTAGGTTTGTTTGAATTGCGCCCTCTACTGTACAACCGTGAATTTGCTTTTCCTTCAGCCTGAGGCTAAATCATTTCACTTTTGGTGTCAAAGGGATTTTACATTTGCCAAAAATAGAACTTTTGTTTTGTTCGTTAATCGTTATTAAAATCAAGTAAGCAGCAAGCCCAGCACAGGTGAGAAAAGTAACACAGAAGCAGATGCGGACAGAGTACACAGCTTCATTACTTGAGTAAAAGTACAGATACCCCTTGCTAAATTTTACTCAAGTACAAGTAAAAGTACTACAGTCAGATGTCTGCTTAAGTAAAAGTACTGAAGTACTTGTTTTGAAAAGTGCTTGAGTATCAAGAGTACAAGAGTACATTTTCTAAATATTGCATTACTACTGCCACAGTGCTTACATTTATGTACAGAAACGTCCTACATGGAGTTATGAAAAATGCAATTGAAAGTGAAATCAAGTCATTTTCATCTTTTTACCATGTTGCTTTATTTAACATTGAAGAAAATTTCAGAAAATTCAGAAAATGTAAATAGTCTGGCGAGGTGGGGCCACGGGTGGCACATTCCCGGGATGGACCTGCTGCGTCTTCATCCATTGTTTCATCTCTTATCTAAATCTGACCATGGAGTTGACTTTGGTGGAAAGCTGAAGCTTATTGCTGATAATCAGTGGCGCCTGCACAATCCAATCGCATTTGAGAGGGAAACAACAAATTGAGGGTTTTCGAGATTTTTCTTTTTTCCTTTTTTTTTTTTGAAGTAGTAACGGGTACTCACGGTTATGGTTAGAAATGTAGTGGAGTAAAGAGTACAGTATTTGCCTCTCAAATGTACTTGAGTAAAGTCATGAGTACTCCCCAAAAATGATACTCGAGTAAAGTACAGATCCCTCAAAATTTTACTTAAGTATACTCAAGTAAATGTACTCCGTTACTGTCCGGCTCTGCACAGAAGTAATGTAACTCTTTACTTTACATAAAAAGTAGCCAAGTAACACAATTAATTACTTTTTGAGAAAGTAACGCAATATTGTAAGGGATTTGCAGTTCAAATAGACACTTGGGGCAACTTTCCCCAAATACTGGTGGTTATTATCAGCAATGCTTGCTTTTTATTTATTTGTTTTTACAGGATTTGTTTAATTTCTTTATTAATATTAGAAAGAATATGAATGTGTTGCCAGTGATTGAGATGAAAAGTAAAAGCAGTAATTTCCAAGACAGTGAAACCAATTAATTTGTTGCTTAAGAGATATTCCAGAAAGTGATCGATATTGCGTTTTTGCTCTTTGATTTTTACAGAGGAATCCAACTAGACCACATGCTGGCTCTGTTTTCTTTTCTTTTTTATTATTTTTCTCTGATAGCGCCGCATCCTGCCTTTCTACTTCTGGATTATGAGATAAGCGCAGGCAAAATATCCACTTTGAGCAGCAAACGCAATCAGGATTATGATTGTGTTGTATGGTACTGAATACAAATCAAGTGTCATGACTATATTTCAGGTTTCATTCATATATCTGTGTGCAAAACCTCTTTTACAGTTAAAAGTGCTATAAACTGGATTTGGGATATCATTTATGAAGCTCTTTTTTTATATAACACACAAGGCAGCGGTAGTTTACGGGGCTTTTGGTGAAAACCAGGTTTATATGGGATTATGTATTTACTTTTCAATGGCTTCAGTGGCAGGTTAGGGATTGGATTATGATTTGACAGGAAGAGACAGAGGTAGAGATTAGTATGACCTCAATTTTCACTTACACATGCACTCAATATGGGATTGAATTTCAGATCAGGTGTTACACAGGGAGCTTTTTTTTAAATCTGGGCCAGGGAGTGTCTGAAGATGTTGAATGAATGCGTTGATCATTGATCCCTCACTTTCTCTAGGCCAACTTTATATATATATATATATATATATATATATATATATATATATATATATATATATATATATATATATATATACATATATATATATATTGGTACTTATTATTTTAAAAACAATTTTCAAAGCATTTTGTGGAACCAGAACCATGTGAAACCATGTTCCCTCGAGAAAAAGAAAATTGGTTTCCCATCAGCTCTCAATATATGCAGTTCTCCATTTTACAGCAACCAGCATGACTCCACTGAAATGGCTGCTGGTATAATTCCTGTATTGTGTCGAAAAGGAGAGCATATAAACCTTTTGACGTCACTTTTGGTAAGCCAGCATTCAATGAAAGTCATTTTATGAATTGAAGCTGTGCTGTAACTCTTCTTCAGTCAGGCTTCACAGTTGAGTACAAGTGCGTTTTATTGTTCTATTAACCTGGTTTGTCAGGACAACCACTGTTGTCTTCTTCCACTAACAGTTTTCACACTGTTAATGGTTCAAAAGGACTGCATGTACTGTAGGAAAACTCATATTTAATTTCTATTAAATGAGTCAGTGAAAAACTTTAGCCGCAGTAACAACTGGGCGGTTTTGTAATTAGAAACAATTCTCAGTACAAAAGGAAAGTGATCTGAATACTGAAACATTCTAACACTCCTACATGCAATATTTTATATTATAATATTTATAAAATGTATATTTATAGTTTCCTTAGTCAAATTTTCCTTGGTCAAAAACCCCCCCAAAACAAACATTTTCTGTCATAATTATAAATAATAAAAAAAATCAAATTTCTGTCATGATTTGGAACTAAATCTAAGGGTTTCCAATGGGATTTTCTTAGGATTAAGGCCCCGATATAAAAGCTCCTTTTTGTTCTTCATTTAGGGGTAAAAATATACATTTGCAGCCGTATACTGTTCAATGTTTACCAGCCAGAAAAAAACTTTTCTGGAAAGTTCACTTTGGCAAGCTGTCGAACTCCCAAAATGAACTTCATTTAGCCTGTTAACCAGTTCATTCTTCGATTTTACTCGAAGTATATCAGGGCCTTTACAGCACAACACAAAATAGAAACCTAGTCCTAGATATTTTAGAACACATATGGTTTTGAAAGATTATCTGGATAAAGTGGTTCTCAACCTTTTTGACAGCAAGACCCACCCCAGCCCCGTGACTACAACAATATTCAAAGGCCCCCAGATATTAGTGATCTACTGTATAAGGTTTAGTTATGAGGATTTGTATTAACGATGAAGGATTTAATTCTACCCTATTACAATAGGTATAACTATAAGTTTGGCATACGTTTTAATTGATTTTTTTTTTATTGACATGGCTTTTCTAGGTTTATCACACTTTAAAACAAGTTTCCTCATATATTGAGATTTTTCAAGATGGATGGGTAATTTAATATAAGAAATATCTTGATTTGTTGTTGGTTTGGCTTATTTTAATGCTTGTTTTTTCTTATTTTATTAAATCTTTTTAGGTCATCTTGAGTCCCCCTTGTAAGTTTGCTGAGGCAGTGGGTCCAGTGACAACAACTGCTCTATCCAACATCAGTATGAATTTTATTTTAAAGCTCATACTTCCCATGTGGGTTTTTTTAAGTACCAACCACGTCATTTAAAACTACTAGAAGATTTCTGATAAAGATAACACAATATCCAAAAAGAACTCTTAAGGGTCAACTAGAAATCCAAAAAACCTGTATATTCAGATCACATTTGACTTGATCTCATTAGATTTTTAAAAATTCCCTAGGGATTGTTTATTTTACCATATATGAATGCTTTAAACAATTCTTGTAAGAACAGCAACGATTTCAATCTTGACAAATGCTCTGTTCAAAAGAAGACAGCCAAGTCATAGGAGTAGATAATGTTGTTTCACTGAATACATAAGGCACAGCAATTCAGACAGCTTCGGATCTTGCCATGCGAATTGCAGGGTGCGTTTTCAATATCCAAGCCACATTTACTGTCACTATAAAGCACCCCCAAAGGATGTCTGGGATGCCTGTAAAAAATTGCATCCATCAATGCTCCGTTCAAGCGATCACAAATCCAGGAAAAACGATTTGACAGCAAGGACATGGGTGTGGGTTTTTGGTAATAAAACATGTTGATTGAATCTGTGCAAAATTATAAAAAAACATTCTACGGTCTTCATATAATGGGATGGCTTCTGTTTGCCATGCTCCCTGGCTTCTGCTCTGTTAAAGGCCATGCAGGCTGGGCTGGTATGACCCAGATTTGCAGACAGCTGTTTCTGCATTGGACACACCCCAGAGAGCACAGGATATGGAGCCATTAGAAATTAAAAGGAAACAGTGCGATCAGCCTTGCTGGGCTTGAAATAGCAAATATGTTTTACTGCTCCTTCCTGCCAATCCTTTATTCAGGTTTTATCATTTTATTCTCCCCACACAGCTGGGTATCTCGAAGAGGTGCTGGTAACAGCTTATTTGGTCTGAGCCAGAAAGCTCATAAGGCAAAATGAGGAATGAAGGTTTCCACCCATGCGGTATGACTAACATTTTAGAGACATTACATCCTTGGAGGAAAAACACTGCTTGCATGTAGGATTCAAACATGGCAAGGGCTGCTTCACAATGCTGTAGTAAATGTGTTTGACAGTCAATCCCTGCAGACATGAGCTGCAATTATATAATGTGTTGCTCGAGTTTAGAACTACACAATGCCAAAGGTCATTGAAATGTGTGGTTTGCGTTCACCACACATTACATTTTAAGGGAGAACATTATTATCCAGCTGACATATTTTCTACTGCAGCCCAGCAAAACGAGTGTGAAAATGCTTTTGTACAAGTTCTATAAATTAGGAAACTAGAAGTTAATATGAGTACACTTTAAACAAAAACAAAAAAAATCTGTGAATTTTACAGTAAAAAAGGCAGCTGTGGTTGCCAGAACTTTACAAATACGGCAGCTACATTTTACAGATTGACCATAAATTTACAGTAAAAAATAAAACATGCATTGCATTAACTGTAGTCATGTTATTTACCAAATCACAAAAAAATACATTTATAATACTGACAGCCATCATTAAGAAACCAGGTGGTTAGAAGAAAGAAAGCCAAAGTCCATCACATGTAGCTTTTATACACAAGCTGACGCACAGTGTCATACACACAAACACAAAACACATGGTAACACACACGACACTAAAATAATAAAATAAACATTAATCCAACATTAACAACATAAAATGTAACATAAAACCCTAGCTGATCAGAAAAAACTAAGAAAAGAAACTTCTTAGTATAGCGTATTCTCCGTATAAAGTCCCGTTAAAAGGTTTTTACTGCAGCATTTTTAGTCTTTTACCAATAAAATTGAAATAATTTTGTACAGTGTAACTTACATTTTAGACACAATATTGACAGTTACTTAGTGTTTTTTGCTTTATCAAAAAAGTTACAAACAAAGCTACAACAGAATGAACTGTTGAGTCTCTGTGGACACACAGTAGTATTTATTTTCCAAATGAATCAGTGGCTGCATCCGAAATCACCCCCTATACCCGTATCCACCTTATTTTTCAGGTAAGAGCGGACGCGTTTGTAATTCGAATGTGTCTGGCTTCTGTCATTCTTCCAGTTATTTTTAGATAAGTGTTTCTTAGATCAGAAAAGTGTTACAGAAAATCACTGCTTTTCTGGAGCAGTCACAGACAAGACAAGTAAAAAGTCTCTGTGATTTTTGTCTGTGTGTGTATCAGCAATTTTGAAGAAACAAAGGTATATATTATCATAGCCTACACCTTAATCAAATGGAAGTTATCGTGAGAAATGTGACCCGAGAGTCTTTATAAAAGCCAACACGATTTCGGCATACAGCAATGCCATCATTCATCTGAAAGTGTTGTAAGCAACATGCGCATATTTCCTGAACATTAGCACGACACCGTCAGCTGGATATAGAACATCTACAGTGACAGTTTCATTAAAGTCTTTCAAACATTTGTCTCTCATTCTTGTAATATGAAGTTGCTTTTGTGCCAAAGCGGCAAAGCTTCCCTCTCATCTGCGTGCACTTGTCTATTTTGTGGAGTGACACGAGCAGCTGCATCTGGGCGCCTTTTCAGAGTAGGAAGCCGATACTCATGATGTCATGATTAAAAGAATGGTGAAAAGACCGAGTGTAACTGTAAGGTATTGTTTGGCATGCTAAGTCTCGGCTCCTGGGGTGAGCTGTGGTTTTCATGCCCAGAAATGGCATGCATGTTGCGGTTGATAGAGGCCGACGCCTGCACTCTAGAGGCCTCAGATTCACCGACTATGCAAACCACACACGGGTAAGATGAAAACGGAGTGTGGGTGCATTCAGAACGAGACGGTGCATTAGCGGGAGTTTGTTTTTGTCATGCTATGCTATTTTTGCACAGTCGCTAGCAAACTTCAAAGCCAGTTCCACGCTGGGTTTTTGCACACGGGTACAATGCACATTGCTCTTTGTTGCATAAAACCTAACTTCCTTTTATTCCAGCAGCTGCTGAACATGATGATTACTGTGATTTAGTGATGAGTAAAACGTTCGACTCTAGTTGATTGATTTCAAAGGTTTTGTGCAGCAATATAGCCTGTTTGTTTTTAAGCCATCATCCTCTTTCTGTCAAGCTTTATGCTGCCCTCCTTATGTATACACATTTACCAAACCGAATAAAATATATAAAAATAATAGGCTAACCTTTATCGTGGTCAGAAGCAATGAAATATTAATAATTTATATCCTTAATGCATGCACTTGATATTTTTCAAATCCATGCAGGTTTACAAAAATTTAAGCATCCATCATCCTGGTCATAGTTTCCAAGAGATCAATAATGCAAATTGACACTTTTTATGCAGGCTCAAAGCGAAAGCCTTCCATTTTCTGTGTGATTTATTTCTGTGCTAGAAGCTGTCACCTTCCATCACAGCAGCTTTTATCACTAAATAAAAAGCTGTGCTATAAACTGCAAGCATCGTGGGTCATTGTATCACAATGCACTGATGCTCACGCTGTGCCACAGCAATCCTGCTCTTCATCTGACCAATTTATTCAAAGCATCAGGCCTTTATTTAACACAGGAGAGGTCAGATGACCTTCCAAGGTAGGAGCGCCTGGGTTAATGGCAAACAGCTGAAGCACATCACATTGTATTTCCCAGAATTCAGGGCCAGCTACACTTACCAACCAGCTCTGAGTCACCTTCATGCACATAAAGACTATTCAGACTCAGATAAGCGTCACGGTAGCACAATATTGTGTTTTCTTGCTTCATGTCCTAAAACATGTATTTTTTGATAAACACTCATTTGTGGCACAGTCTTTGATTGCATCACTTGAAAACATCATGCTGAATGTTTACCTTTTTATCTCTTAGAATGTAGCTTGATAATGACATAAAAAAAAGTCCACACCTGTTCATTTAGATTTACGTACTGCTCTTTTATTATACTATCATGCATTTATAACCATTGGCATTTATAATTAGCCATTAAATGTGACTAGGTTCCCATAAACTCTTTATTTACAATACCATGCTGCATTCTGCAGCAGTTTTCATCTTCTATGTATTGACACAGAAACCAAATGCATAAAACAAAATGATTTCTATTGTATGTGATTGATGACATGAAGCAAAATGAGAGCAAATGAGCCAGACTGATGGAGTCCAGTAACAAAGCAGAAAATGACTGTCATTTGTCCCTCTTCTATCAATACGAATACAATGAATTCTGAAAATGTCATAGGAGGGTTTTGTTTCACTGCTTGTTTGTCACGGCTCTCATAACCAAATAAAATAAGCTGATGAACACTTTAATAGCATAGCATGCTCCTTTTTTAGGGTCTCTAGTATGCTGTTAATACATTCCACTTTTCAACCACAGTCAGTTCTACTACAGTAAGAAGTCCTATGTCTAAAATCGTGGGAAGCTTTAGCGATGGCATGCAACACTGGCATGTATGCACAATTAAGCATTTTAAAGACAAAAACAACATGTTTTGTGGTAAATTGAATCATAAACTGGTTTTGCAGAAACTCTATCTCAGTGTACATGCTCTGGAAATGTAAATAAAGATCTAACTCATATTATAAACCATGACACTTCCAAACCTATATTTTAATTCTTCAAACTTATATTATTGTATGAAAACGATAAAAGCAGCAGTGGCAGAGCTTATGGTTACCTGAATGTGAAATGCCTGGGAATAAGTGAAAACTAAAAAATGATTTCACTTTGTAGTTATTTGGTTGTTTTTGGTTAATATATAACATTTACTTTTACCTCAGTGTTTTATGTTATTGTTGAACAATTCATCCAGCTTTTTTGCTGTTTTAAAATACCGTTTTTTTTACCCTTTTGAATTTAAGGCTTAGTTTACACAAAAATGAAAAATGTGTAATTAATTACTCGCCTTCATGTAATTCCAAACCTGTAAGACCCAAGTGCTTTAACCTCAGCTATATGAAGCGATGCGAGTATGTTTGAACAAAATAAACCCCACATTATATACCACTTTATTTACAAAGAAATCTCCAACGCGAGTTCACGAGAGCACCGCGACACATGCGTGTTGTGTTGTGTTGACGCGAGATCAGTGGCGTGTGCCATGATGGTAGTTGAACAAACTCAGGGTTGCAGGATTAGTTTCGAGTTGACAAAACCAAACCAATCCAACCAGGCTTTGTTGGTGGCCTACCATGATGCTGATCATCATCTTTCTCTGTCAAGTCAGGCTTTGATCCTGAGTTTAGGTGTGACATCATCAGTAGCGAACAGCCAATCACATGCTGATAGAGTGTGAAACTGCGATTCATTTCTCGCGAGAGAAGCAGCGCAATTAATTTATTAAATAAAATTATTAAAATATTAAGAATTTAAACAAATTTACACAGCAAGAAGAAAATAGCTGTCTATGAAAGAGTACAACTAAAAGAAAAAGTCTTGCTACTGTATATCAGAATTGAACATTTAAGCTCACATGTGGTCATTTTATAGCTTCATCTATTGATTCTAAAGCGTATTTATATCACCTTTATTTATTCATTTAAACTCTGCATAATAATAATTGATGAACTAATAGCATAGGCTACATGTGTGATCGATTAAGGGTAGGCTATAATAATTAGATAGATAATAGGCCTATCAAAATCATACAAATTTATAATTCTTAATAAGCATTACTAAAAGCCAGACGTCTTTAAAATTAATTTGCTATGTAGGTTACTAGTGACCTTTAATTTGGAGTAGAAACAGGTGGAGTGACTTTTGCATGGTGCCTAAAACCAACGCTATCTCACGACCAATTCGTACGAATTCGTAAGAGTGATTAAAAAGTGGCTAATTCGTACGAATTCGTACGATCTCACTCGTACGAATTCGTACGATTTGTCTAAACCCACGTGATGGGTAGGTTTAGGGGCGGGGTCAGGGATAGGTCATTCGTACGAATTCATACTAATTGGCCAAATCGTCAAATATGTACGTTTTAGCCCAAATCGTACTAATTCGTACGAGTGAGGTCGTATGAATTCGTACGAATTAGCCACCTCGTTGAATTCGTACGAATTCCCGTGAGATCGGTTTGCTAAAACCCAGGGTTGGCGCAAACTAAACTGAAACATACCTGGCTACTAGCCACATAAAACTGGTTCGTGGTATAGGCCCCAGCCGCCCCAGATGTTTTGGGGCGAACAGGAGTTAGAGATTAATAGGCTATTTTGTAAATAAATTGCAACACTCCCGTCACTTCAGAAAATGTAAGGTTAAACCACTGGATTCACATGGATTACTCTTACGATATAGTATATCTACCTTTGAAAGTGGTAACTTAGTTGTGTAGCTGTGCAATGGAGGCACAGAAAGCTCTCAGATTTCGATAAAAAGATCTTCATTTGTGTTCCGAAGATGAACAAAGGTATGAAGGGTTGGGAACGAGATAAGGGTGAGTAATTACTGACAGAATTTTCATTTTGGGTGAACTATCCCTTCACCAAAAAATTGCACACTAATGAATTGGGTGGAATTGGGGAAAGGACCTGAAGGGGGTTGGTTTAAAAACACAACTTTTATATTTGAATTGTAATTTTAAAAAAGTAAAGTAAATTAAAATAACTGCGTTACAGACATTAAAGCAAATAATTTTACAACACTCCCTGCTTTCCCCTATTTAATACCTGTAAAGTAACCTGGAAAATGGTTCATGGCATTTGTTTAATTAGCTATAGATATTTTTTTCCCCAAATAATATTTCTATTCAAAAGCTATGTTCACTTAAATGACTGTGACAGACACCCAGTAAAACTCCACCATAGATGAGCAGCTGAGATAAAGCATGTTTTTTCCCTGAAAATCAACCTCTTTCTTCTGAATCTTTCATGCGTACTCACGGTTATTCCCATGACGTTTTAATAACAAGTTTTCAACCATCGCCGTCCTCAGAACACAGTGCCAGCTTTGTGCTATTTAAAGATGGTGGGAGCAACAAAGTGTGTGAACAATCTGATTTTGTGTACTTTTCATTATATTCCCTTTGTATCTAGCAGCTGTTTAAAAGTAACAAGGTCTTTTCCCCATCAGATAAAGCAAAAGAATTTCCCCACATCACAGAAACATGCGGTCCAGGCGTTCTAAGATACAATAGCGTAACATTTTAAATCAGAAGCACTAACATAAATATGCATGGTTGTATTCTACAATCTCATCTCTAATCCACATTAGCAAGCATGTAATCAGCTAGTCTTTCTGTGGAGTTTGTTAAATAAATAAAGAAATGACTTTAAAATGATACTATTCTCAACTCCAAAGCCCTAAAGAACTCTTTTGATATTAAGGTTTAATTGCAGCTCTGATGTGCATCAGATCAGAGTGTTATTTGCATAGGCCTATAACAAAACACAAACTTGCATAAACAACATAATTACGGCAACAGTACATTTAATCTCACTATTAAGCATCGGAACCCACGCACACTTACAAGAGGGGGAAAATGGCTTAAAAAGCCAATGTGTCGTGATATGTTTATGATCACAGAGCTTAAATCAAAGCACGTCGAGGGACTCCAAATGCTCCGTGCTGTATTGTGAATAGTCAGATAAGTCGCAGCCTCTTGAAACTGGGGGGTGTGGACATTGTGGCTATGAAAGTGTTGCATGATTGCCTTGCTTCCCCATGCTGAGGACTGAGTATCATGTGTGTGCGAACTCAGCCAAAGCTCAAGGGGAGAAGATGGACTTAAATTCTGCTCTGGCAACAAAATTCTATTCTGACTGACACTTGAGGACCAGAAGTCAGTTGAAGCTGGCAGAAAAAGAGAGCGGGAAGGTCACGGGAGGTCAGGCGTGCATGGGTTATTGGGAAGAGCTCATGTATGTGCGTAGTTCGGCTCTGGCTGAAACGTCTGAAGCATTGCCCTTTTGAAAGTCTGCATCTCAACTACTGAGGTACACTGCTGGTTTGTGATGAACCCAGGGATAATACAAAGCCTGAGTTAATTAAAAATGTCAAACGCTCTCCCACCCACATTGAACACCCCTTCAATAGGGGCTGATTTGAACTGCGTTTAATTTTTCATTGCAATAAGTTTAATTTCCTGAAAGCTCTCTCTGACCCTCAGTCTGATAGACGCTTTGTGTTAAGTCCCTGATTGGATTTCACTGGAAATGTTTAAGCCACAATAACATTCTTATTCACAACGTTTCTTTCCAGATGTAGTCATTGTACTAAAAACTGGAAACTAAGAAATATTTTGAAAAATAAGTATTCAGAGTTACATATGAATTTCTTTCTCTTATAGTCTTTATAGATCATTTTCTTGATCATTTCTAAAGTTATATTTAAAAAAAATGATTGTCCACAGAATTTTGTCTAAAATTTTGAGGACTTTGAATTTAAATATAATTTAACTGCCATTAATAGCTTTCACTTCATTTTTATTTTCATGGCTGTTGGGGCAGATATAATGCTAGTTATTATAAATACAATAATTTACAACAAATACAAAAAATTAGGCTATTTCCAAAATAAATTATATGATGCATCTTTAAACGCATACTATTCCTGAAAGCTAAAATAATGAAACCGAAGTCTGTTGAAAATGATCTCACCTATTGATTTTCTTTTAAAATAAAAAGAAGACTATTATTAGATCTAGTGAAATATGCACCATGACTATCACATCTCACTGTATGATTTGATGTGTAATTATTTTTTGTGCGTTTAAATCAGTCTGGTCTACCGGCCGTTCTCTTGTCACTCACAGACAGACGCTGCACAGGGGAGAGAGCAGTCTAACAAAAGGCAAACAAACTCATGAATAAAGGAGCCATGAATATATGTGATGGTGTAAAGTGGGTTGGGACACGCTGGCTGGAATGTGAATATCCTGGGGTATATTTGATCCAGCGCCCATAGCAGACACAGACAGTGCATGAGTAATGTTGCCCAGTGAGAATTAAAAGCTGTCATAGGAGCGGCCCACCACACTGAGATTAAGCCCCAGAAGGGCTCGACATCCTGGGAAGGTCTCTGAGCTCTGTGGCAGGTTGTCTCACTCGCCTGTCAAGCGCTGAGTTGTCACTGCTTATAAAACCGAAGGCACAGGAAGGCAGAAAGCTATATTCCCTGAGGATTTCTACCAAGGATCTCTCCAAAAAATGCGAGTCTGTAAAGAGCAATAAATTCTGTATCCAAACATATATTTCACATAAATGCTATTCAGAAGACAAGCAGATTTTCTCTTGTTAAGTGATGTAAAATAGTGTTGTCTTTTTTCAGTGGAGATCTCTAAGCTGTTTATTTACCTTTGGATGCACTGAAGTATTTTCCCAGTAAGCAGTTGTGCCTCCATAAAGAGCAGATAAAGCCGTAAAGTAGATTACATCTGCCCCAGGCGACCAATGTAAAGCATTCGTGCGACTGAAATCACAGATAGCAAAACCAATGGAATCAAACAGGCTCGGCTGAACTTAAGGGCATCATTTTTACTTGTTCATGCCGATTCTTGAATTTTTTTGTTTTTTTGTATAGGTTTAGCTCTGCAAGATGCAAGTGGTCAAACAACCACAGAAAAATACCTCTCTTAAAATATCACGCCGGCATTCCCCTTGCACTACCCGTCTCTGCTTAAATTTCCAGTTGTTTAACTTGTTTAACATAGCTGTCAGCAAATATGATTCAAATATTTTAAAGAGAAGGTTTTCATCTTTTACACAAGCAGAAATAATAGCCGGCTTCATGTATGACATAATCATTATAATAACATGCCTGCTTAAAAATGTAAAAATTAGGATTTCTTTATTTAATTTTTTGATGCGAATGATTTTTACTATAATTTCAAACACGTATGGCTTTATTTGTCTAATAGTGAACGTATGACTTTTAAATAATTAAATAAATAAATGGGGATGGTTATTATAACATCTTTACTACACTTAGTGCACAGCACTGGCATTACTTTGCCCTTAACTGTAAATTATATCTGTTGATAAACAGTAATCTTTATTGCTGATGGAGTAGAAAAGATTGCACTTTTGGATAGCATCCACAACACTGTGCTTTTCTGTTTATTACAGAGTTGGGCAAAACTAGATGCTTTGGTTTATAAATGTCTATTTTATGGAGGTTTTTCCCCGTCCACACTTTTACGAGTAGGGGTCTTACCTTCACTGAAAGAGAGGTGAATTTCTTTTGCATGTATCGTATGAAAATTATAGGGTAATAAGTTGTTAAAATATCAAGGTTAGATGCAAGTATGTTGAATTGCATGGCTGGCTAAGGTCAGCTCTCTCGGTTTTTCAGGACCTTGAGAAATGAAGCCCACTGACATACACTAGTGTGTGGCCGTTACCTTTAGGTGGCGCTGTTTCTCATGACACTTTCACATTTTTGCGTTGATGAATCACGATCTTTTCATCCTAATAAAGGGCGTATTTTATCCACAGTAATCATTAATGAGCTGGTGACATAATGATAGTGCAACAATTCCGGCTGAACTTGAAATTCCATACGCAGCAGCATGACAGCAGACAGGGTGAAATCATCACGAGTTGGTCTTCTTTACCTTCCACAAGCCTGTGATCGATCATCAATGAGGTGTTTGCTACAGCTATTATAAGCAATTATTTGACATTTTATACACAATTATCCACTGAATATTTACACACAGTGTACTAAACACTCCCATTATATAAAAATCTATTTATTTGTCTTCCATTTTTCTCAAACCACCCGAAAACATTTAAAACAAAACATGTACTGCATCAGATATGTCTGAGGTTGTTGGAGAATAGAAGCCACACACACACACACACACACACACACACACACACACACACACACACACACACAGAGGCTGCTATGAGTCATCTGATTCAAAAGCAACAAAGGCTGTGGGAGGCAGATCTTATCTTTATTTTATAGAATTGACCTTTTGCTAAACTGGCAGAGAGGCAACATTATACTATCATATCTTTGGTTACAATAAGTTAGGGCTTTTGTTACTTTTGGAACCTCTTTTAGTAAAAATGTGTCTGCCAAGAACATAAAAGTCTATTGTTTTAGGAAACTGATCCCTCATGATTGTAGGATATTTTCCCAGCATGCAAAAAACAACAACAAAAAAAAAAACACCCAGGCAAGATTCAATGTTTGTTTACCTAACATGCATACTTTTCGGCTATAGATAATATGCCATATATATTCCACATAAATTCCTGCCAAAGGGAGAAAATGTAAAACACTCGGACATCAGCCATTTTTAATAATCATCAAATCACAAGTTATTTATACTTTTTGCGCAGTAATGGTTTCCATGTTTCCCAGAAATTTGATTATTCATAATATTTATTTTCTAAGAATTGTGAACACATACCATATTTCAAATGAACTACAGTAGTATCGTTCAAAATTCATGTGTAACTTTGAAGAAAGGTTTTGATCCACTTCAAATGTTGACTACTGTACATGATGCCTCAAGTCAGATGTCAATAACATAAGTGTCCCAATACTAATAATGTTTGCTTATTCACAAATGTTTATGTATATTTATATATAGGCTTTTATAACTGTATGGCTTGTCGATGGTGATTGTGTTTCAATGCTTTAATTCTGTCATGAATTTTCTGGGTATTTGCATTATAATTACAAACATACCTTCCAGTTCATTGTACCAGGGAAGTACAAACCAGTCTGACTCGCAAATTCAGGGTATTAGTTTATATTTGCACATTTCAGGAATATAATTTCAGTGCCTGTTACGCACATGCAAAATGTGTGTTTGTTTACATCTGTACTTTGCTTATTATTAAATTAGTTAGTGTCCTTCTGGTCTGAATAGACAAAGATTTGCATATAGCTCAAAGTCTTCATGTCAGGCCCTGCATTACAATTCTCATTTGATTTGAGAATTGTATAGACTTACCCATTTACTTATTTTAATTCACTAACTTGACGTATGAGGAGAGGATGAACAATGAAACTGGCACAATTCTCATATAATTTTCCACATTAATTACATTTTTCATTTTATTTTTGCCCTCGTCTGAAGCATTCAGAGACGTAAAATTGACTGCAAGTTGAAGCAAAGTGTGTTTGTAGTAAATTAAATACACCAGACATTTATCTTTTTAAATTTATTTAATAACTTTTTGTTTGGATACATTGCACTTTGGTTTGAGGCATATAAAGGATTCTGATCAAATATAAATATTTGTGTAATAAAATAATGGGTAAATACAATAATAGGCTCATGCGAGAGTTTAATGTGCTATTCCCTCGATGTTTTTCTTGGATACATAATATAATATACTACTAAATTAACGCTTAGGCTTCAAAATATTTAACAATTATAAATTTCCTTTAAACAATAACCATGGAAGACAGAACCATTAAAAACATAGGCCTGGTATGTGTAAAATGTTTATTTCCACGACACGCATTCAACACCCACCTTAACAATAGAGATGATGGGTCTTCGAGAACAATGGACGAAAGAAAGGATCCTAAATCAACAATCCATGCTGATTTTAGGCATTGGGAAAGGCGCACGTACGCAACCAACATCCAAAGGAAAACAGGTATTTTATCAGTACAGTTAAAATTGCCAAAACGAACAAACACGACTACGTCTGCCATTTACTGTCGCTCCGCTGCTCAAGAACATGAACGCGTTCGGAGCCCTGAAACTGTAGGGCTGCACTGATGACCATGCAGCGTCTCGAGACCAACGGTTTCCACAGCAAACCAGCGCTATTGTTCCCGCGGGTCCTTGGAGAAAACACCCAGTCCTGAAGCTCAGCTTTTCTCAAAAGTGTTGTCATTTTGGTAGGAGTTGCAACAGAGGCATGGTCTTTTAAAACCTGACAATTCAAGTAAGTCTTTTCCTCCTGTGTGACCCGTTTCCACTGCCTTCACGAGGACGCCTTGAAACCGCCTCACTGGTGAGGCACACCAAGGGGCGGTTAGAAACCGCACCATTTTTTTCTAATCATCTTTTTTTTTTCTTCAGTGTGGAAAGATCTCGTGAACTGATCGATTGATTACCTAGATGAGTTTGCTGTTCAAGTTCAGATGAAATCGTGAATTCATGCTTCAATTACTGATTGTGGAAGTGAATGGGTGATTCAGAAAATTGGAAAAATAATATTTGATATTTATTTCTTGAGCTTGTTTCACAGGCGGTGATTTGTCGTATGTAAACATCACACCCCTTTAATTAATTTAATTAAATGTAAATAAATTACACGCCTTCGGTAAACTGGGTTAGATAATCTCATGTGTTCACATTATTGTATGTGAGTGTATGAGTGTAATATATGTGTCGCTAAAGTTAATAGGCTAACTTAATTTTATTCAGTTAAAAACTAAGGCTGTTAATAGCCTCTAATAAAAAAATACTTGCGTTTTCCGGATTTCCGATACCAGAATGGAACAGTAATAAGATCAGATAATAAAAGATAAAGTGTTGAACATCATAAATATATTAGGTTAACGTGTAACTTTGGCTGTTCCCCAAAAACATATTTTTTTCGCGGAACCCCAAGCCCCCTTGCGATACCCGGACCCAACTTCGAAAATCCATGGTCTGAGCTAAGCTTACTACTACAACTCATACCATAAATGCTTTAGAGATTGGACTCATATATAGTGTGTGTTCATTGAGTTAGCTATAAAGTCCGCATCCTTCTTTTTAATGAGTCGAATTTGAGCGGCCTTGAAACTGCCCTCCAAAAATTCTTCGCTTGTTTTTGATCATTGAAGTCTTGAAGGAAGGGGAGCTTGAAACAGTTCAACCTCCTTGTTCCATAATTGGTTTTATAGAGCTGGCGAGGAGCCAAAGTGTTTACATGGAGTTGATTGACACATCTGTAGACCAATCATATGCTTCGCCGTGGAACGTGTCTGGTGAGATTCGCGGAGGCGGAGCTTGTTAAACAATGCTTGTTTCATTGCTGAAGAGTTTACCGAGAGCTACAGTGGTTTGAACGCAGGGCCTTCCCCCCCGTATGTGCTTTCACTCTGCGTAACTACGGATGGTTTGTAAATGGAGTCTAAGAAATTTTCCAACACACGTCTCACGGATTTTGCGAAGAAACTGGATTTTATAAACTGAGTCGCCATTTCAAGTAAGATGTCGCCAGCCTTAGCATCTCCGCTCATGATCCGTCACACAGTAACATTATGTTTATGAAGCAAAATCGGAGACACTTTTAAAAAGAATGAGCTGCTTTCGCGATGAAAAGGCGGGGGATAGTTTGATTAACAAGCTTTAGTACTGCTTTATCTGTAACGCATTAAACCGTGTGTTTCAGCGATTAACGTTTGCGCGTAAAAGTTTCGTTGCTGGAAATTGAAACGGGAAAGTTTGAAACGTGGCTGACGATCGGCTTGGTGTTGCCATCATGAAGCATGGCTGTATAACATAACTTACGCGTATTTAAACTTTGATTCGTCGTGATTGTCATTCGTGTTTGTTTTCGTACCGATTTAACTTACTTAACCTTGGCATTTGCAGCAACGTTCAAGCTACTAAAAGTTGCCGTGTGAAAAGGTCAGTCGAATACGGCGAATTCCTGAAACAATAAACACTACAACTTCATAACGTAATGCGTTAAATTATATTAGGAAAGGAAGAACCGCTCAAATTATATTTTAGTAGTTAACGGTACCATCTGTTTGAAGTTAATAACGCCTAAAATTACGACGAGGCTGCAGTGACAAACTGTTCAGCAGGGTGTTACATGATTCAAACTGTTTGTTTCTGCATTCAAATCTAGCTATTCGTTTTATGGGATACTACCGTCATAATTTAGATATTTATATATTAAAGACTTATGTGCAGTATTTGCAGCCCATTTGCAGTAGACAAACCTGGTTTGTTTTCATACAAACCTTTCGCAGAGGTAAATAACAGTCCGTTCAAAGGTAGCCTACGTTAGCATACAATAAGCAAAAAAGAAAATAATACTGTTTTATAATCATTAACATGTTTAGTTTATCTAAATGGACACCAACCAGACATTCGTAAATGGTGGTTGTTACATGCGTCCGTTTTCTCGAAATATGTTGTTTTTGCTATTTCGTGCGCGTTGAAGCGCATTCACGGACTGTTTTTAATAGCCTACGAAGAATGTATGTAATATGTTTGTAATGCGTTTAAATAAGCCTATAGGTCACTTATTGCGCGAATAATCGGGCCAAGTCCCCGCCAAAAGGCTGCATTTTCGCCCAATATACTGCCTGCATGCAGATTACGCGAGGCATTGCCGTCTGTTGATCTTAAAACAGACTTTTCGAGAGTGATATTGAACGTTTTTTTGATGTCTGTTTGCAGCCTCACCACTCGCACTTGAGAAGATTACTCTTTTTTCCAATGATCTAGTTCAGATTAAAACTGCGTCATTATGACAGCACTGCTTGTGTTCATCTCTATGTAATTTTGGATTCAGTTCGGTAGTGATCCGCAGCTATCAAGAATATTTTCTTCTGTTTTGTTTTTGTAGGTCGGCAGAATGCCGGATAAGGACACTGATTTCCCTGGGAATCTAGGGACATTATAGCCATTAAGACTGGCTCATTCGGATTACCCTGATTGGACTGTTTCATTGACCAAGTTGGGTTATTGTGGATGATGGATGGCCGAGACTTCGGACCCCCCAGATCTGTTCACTTACCGCCGCCCCATCTCTCGGGGCTGCCCATGGAGTCACACCGACTCGGCGCGGCCGCTGCGGCCGGCAGAATACCACCGTCTCCCGGTCATCTGGGCGCGGGCCATCCGGCGGCTCTACACACTGGGAAATATCTCTCATCGGCCATGAACCTACATTCTCACCACAGTAAGTTAATTTTTAATTTTCCTCCTCTCAGTAAACACAATTTTAGTTGTTTTTTAAAGTGAAACCTATAACGTCGCTTTCTAACTTTTCTAGCGTATTGTAAACAATTTGCTGTTCTGTTCATATCTTCGCATTTTTAAATCGCTTGATAAGACTTTACAGAAATATGGGAATGAATAAGTAATGTTTAATAGTTATTTAGTGCATACTTTAATGCATACACATATTATGCGGAGGGTAGTGTAAGTGCGCTAACACTTTTGTAAAATAAGTACAATAATGAATATATATTCATTCACAAAGCAATACTCGCGTTCGGCTACAGAGAAGCACTTTCTCGTTAGCGTTCAGCTGTCGTTACAAACATTTATGCGAACAGTTGTTTTTAAAAGCAGTAGACTAGCAGCGTTTAAATCACTCGTGTAATAATTCTCTGTTCGTTCGCAAACAACAAAAAATACTAAAACCACGGAGAGTAGGCCTAATGCATTTTGTCATAACTTCAAATTCATTTGTTTGAGTAAAGCACGAGGTGTGTTTTGGGCAAAAGACCTATGTTTTAACTAGCATCTATTGAAAATCGACCGTATAGATTTAGCCTATGACTGAAATTGCCCCATTTGTTTTCCATCACTCCCCCTCCACTGGTTGGGCAAACTCTACAATTATTGCTCTTCTCGACTGAACTATTGCCTTCCCTGTCACTCATTTAAGGCGCAGTGTCTGACCATTGTGTTTAGAAATGCTCTTTGAAGTCCACCCTGCATATTAAAGGAAAATTATGTTTGCTGAGATGGATTCTGTTCTGTAAGTGTTATGAAGATCTTAAGGAGAATTAACTTAGAGCTGAATTTACTGTTGTAACATGTTGATATGTTGTATAGTCATATGAGATTTAGTCATGATGTTTGTTGCAGTTCTTTATTAGGGGAAACAGATCTTTATGTTTTGGACATTATAAGATGCCTAAAGAGTAACACATTATTTTTTTTAAGTTAAAATTGTCATACCTAATGATCCTTTTCAGGCAAAATCCACTAATTTATACTGCATAGACATAATGTACTGTGTTTATTTGGATGGTGAGGAGAACATTGTGTTGTAATGTCCCTTCAAGGATGCCAAAAAGCTTTATTGTGAGGATATTGAGTTCAGAGAAAGAACTCATGGTGTATTATGTATTTCTGCAAAGATTTGTGTTTCTGTTACTGTCTCTGAGAGTTATTGTAAAATGGTGGCTTCTGTCATGTGCACTAATTAAAATGAATGTGTTACAGCTTATATTGCTCAAATAATTCAGTAGCTATTGTTGTTTATTGTTATATTTGTTTAACACTAAATTGTAGGTCCTCATTAAACGAATAACAGCGTTAATGATTCCACATAGAATAGCTGCCTTGTGTCCTGGGGCTGTACCTAATGTAGAAGAAACCTCCATCTACATCAAAGGCTGTCACAAATGACTACAATGCTGGGATTGTTGGGTGAAGAAAAGAAAAAAATCAGTGATGTTCCAGTTTTAAAATAAAAAAAGTGTTCTGTGTTGTATCTCTTTTTATATTGTGATTAATGAAGTTTCAGACTTTATTTTCCTTTTACCCCTTGCACTAGATGTTACACTCTGCAGATGTCAAAGAACCTTTAGATCTCTTAAGAAAGGAGATTTCATTTTGTTTAGGGGTGTGTAGTAGATGTCGATAGTTTACCCATCCATATTTCCCATCTACCTGAGAGAGCTTTGTATTAGTTTTAGTCACCCTCACCTTAGCATTCGACTATCATGACATTTTTACATGTTATTGGATGCATTATACTGATAATTTGGGTTGTGAGTGTAAAATTATATCACTGCATCTGACAGCACCTTACTCAGGATGATGAACTTTCAGAGATGATGGTTTTTATTATTATTTCCTTGACCTTTGAGTCATCTATTATTTAAAAAAAAAATTGTTGCATTTAACGAATATGCATATAACTTTATCTAGCAATGTCTTACAATAATCTTTATAAACAAGACCTTTAAAGGGCATGTGGAGCTCTTTGCTCACAAGCCCAAAATGCTCTTGTTTATTTTATTGATCTTGCCAATATGGGTGCTAAAACTGCACATTGAAACTAAATATTTTGTAAGTTGTAATAAATAATACAACTAAAACTGTTTGTGGCACTAATCTACCACACAATGTCTTTGATGTAGCCTAATTGTAATTCTGTAAAAAACATAATTCTGACAACATTATATAAGAGCATTTATTTTAAAACGTACCTCTTCCAAGTGGACATCACATTGACTTCTTTCTCTTTGATATGTTTGTTTGTATTTTATGACCCCCCCCCCACACCACCACCATAAATAGTCGTCTTGCGTAGTTGTAATAAGTGTCGGATACATCATGTGTTTATAGAATGACTCCGTGTCCTGGGAACTGTCTGAACATTCCATTCTTTCCAATAATAACTGTTCAATAGCCAAATTTCCTCTGTTTGAAAGAGAAAACAGATTTCAGTCTCTTCTGCTGTTCACCAGATTCTATGGAATATGTTGTTTTCATGACTAGATGCATTAGTTACTGAACAGGATAGATGGAAGAGTTAACAGCAGTATGTAAGCATGCTATAACACATTTGTTCAATGGTGCGCAGTGTCGGGAAGTGAGTTTTTTTTTTTAATTATATTTTCAAGCTCTTTATACATGGACATGTTGAAGTTGTAAAGGAAGGCTGCTTTTGAACCCCTGTCTCATTGCCAGGTTACGAGGAGGGTGGCTTCTGGTTTGTTGGATTTAAACCAAGTCACATAGTGGGACTTGAGGCTGCAAGAGAGCAAAACTTCATGCCTGAAATTTCATGTGAAATGTATGTAATTTGAGTTTTGAATGTACATGGCCTTGTACATGTGGGGTGGAAAGAAAGCAATCTCATTTTGTGCCATATGTGTCCCAACCGATTCAGAAGTATACTGGTTTTAACCCAGCCGTTTGTAATGCTGCATTACTTTACTACTTCTCTGCTGTTTGATTCTGTAAAACTTTGTAGAATTGCCCACTGTTCAGAAGAAAGAATAATGCAGTAGTTCTGGAGAGGATAGAACCGTGTAAATTAGTAATTTCATTTGTTATATTGTTTGTCTCTTACACGAGGAAAGTAGCTAAAGCTAAATTAAACGTAAGTGCCGCTCTGTTTTTAGAAAGGGGTGGTTGAACCTTTTGGAGTTTTTGCACCAGATTGTGAAGCAAGCAAACATGTACAACATTGAACACTCGTTCCAAAAATTTCACGCATGAATCCAAGTCACCAGATGGCTGTTATTCTTGGATTTCAAAGTGACAACATTCTGTCCCTTAACTTTAATACTTTACATTGCTGTGATGGAAAGCTTTTTACTCAATTGTAGTTGCAGAGCATTTCTATAGGAAATGCTTTTTTCCCTCCACAGTTTTTATCTGTAATATGTCCTAATAGCAACCAAATTTTCTTTCTATTCTGAAGAGGCCTTATGCATTATGAACTGTAAAACATCATAATGTTAATAGAACTACAGTTCTTTTCTTTTTTTTTTAGATGTATTAAAATGGGAAAATGTTATTTAATGGCCATTTATTTTCCTGAGCAGAAGCATGTTTTTCTTTTGAGTAATGTACAGTTTAGACTCTTAGAACGTTGCAAATTTATCTACTCGTTTGATTTGCTTCTAAAGATCAATTGATTAAAATGTTTTGAACACCTTGATATTTACAGTGCAGCAATTTAAAAGCAATCCGTAAACACTGCAGAAATGACATGAATCATCACCCAAAGGGCCGTGTTTTTGGGCGTCTAGTAGGAAATGCCAGCGGATGTTGAGAGCTTAAAGTGATGGTTTGAGAAACATGAATCCTGGAGCATTTTATAGGTATGAAACCTGCCCATCTGCTGGTCTTCACATTTAACAAGGAACATCACACTGAAAGAGGAATGAAGCAACACAATGCATAGCACTATATGAGTCCCCTTTATTTTATATATGATACAATTTATATGACAGTGTAATTAATGCAATTGTAAGTGATTTGCATGGGCACGTTGGAACTAGGTGGATTTACACACCTTCATGATAACTGTAGTTTATGGACAGTAGCATTAACATGGTTTATCTGGAAGGAGGATGAAGGAGAGCAAGCTTAAATTGTGTAATACTCAATTTATGGGCAATGACTGACATGTTCAGAGATTGTTAAAGGATGTTAATCTACCTGAAGATTAAACTTCAGAGAATGATTCACTAAGTTCCTTTTGACTTGCATTTTCTGGTTGATGGTTTTTCCTTTCTCATTGCCTTGGAGTCAGTAGTTGTCTATTATTCAGATTAAACGATCATCCATTAATTTTTTTTTTTACTTCCTTGTCTTATATTAGTAATGCTAGCTTTATCAATTGTAATAGTCTTACTAATAGGTGGATGTTAATGTTTGTTCGAAGTGCTGAACATGAAATGTATTACGTGAAACTTGTCTTTCTACTCAAAGCCCTCATTTAACAGGGTTCCCATGAAACTTTGAATTACCGAAGGATCATGGGAAAATGCAAATCTTTGCTTGATATGCCTTTGAAGTGCGCTGCCTTTTGGAATGTACGATTGATCGATTTTCATATGCCGCATCAGAGGATCTGAGTTGCAGCCCTACTGGTGGTTTATGGGCTGTTTTTAATAGAGGACCCTGGTGTTTGGCCTCAAGATAGGAATGACTGCCTCCACAGGGTTCACTCCCCTCTAGATTTTGGGGTTGGTTTTATTGATTCCATTTGAGCACCCTCTTTTTGCAAAAACCCCAAATGGCAACTCAGTTTTCTGTGAAATGTTCTATTTTTGAGGAACTATCTTAGCACTTTCCTGTCATTACACTAGGTTGCGGGTATCCAGAGCTGAGCATGAACGTTCCTGTTGTTACATTTGTTATTTCAGCCTTTTCTGTTTAATAAGCTATACGTTATACCTTCGTTTTGATGACTTCACCAGAAAGGCTGTGCTGCCTTAATCAGGAAGGGAACAAACCCTTATTTATACCTGTGGGTGCTTTTAGGGGGGAAAACCACTTGTAAAAATGGCCTTTGCCATCCAGGTGTTATCCTTTCCTGCTCCGTATGCTGAGGTTTCAAGGTTACAGGAACCTTCCTATGAAGTGCTGAGAGGGGGAAGGAGCTAAACCAGTGATTTGTTGCTATTTATTTAGCAATGGGATGCGGCGGGAGCCGAATTAATGTGTGACGGTCCTCTGTGCTGTCTGGTTCTATCACTGCAGTGGAACTTACTCTGTGGTCTGCCTGCAGCGTGGGCCGGGAGCGGGCCGTAGTAGACAGTATGAGACCTGTCCTTCATTGTGATCTGCTGTGACAGGTGAGGAGCTTGGCTGAAAGAGTGAATGGTAAAATGCAGGAGTCCAACCCCCTCTTGTCCTGAGGGGTATGGAAGGAGAGAAGGGACTGATGGAAAGTGAGCAAGGGGGGAGGATGTGTGTAAACGTCCTGCAGCCTTGACTTTCCTCTGAATTAAACATAAAGTGTTTAGTGTCCTGCCGCGTAGACCCCATTTGCTCATCCTATATGGGTTATGCGCTGCGCACATTTGAAATAAAATGCCCCAGCTGTTAGACATGCTCACATGAACATGTTTTATAAGGAGTGCTGAGAGTCTCACTGGAGGGTGTTTTTCGCTTTATTTTTCTGTTTTAAGTATATGGATGATTCTGAATTTTCTTTCTTTTTTTTCCTCATTATTTGAAACTCTTCTCCCTGAGTGTTTGATCTTTAGTCTTTCTTAGTCTTAGTCTTTCTTTAGATACTTTCTGAGTATCGACTGATACAGATCCGATATCAGCGCAGTTTTTGTTTTTTTACATCAAGTAGAATTTCTATAACTCTGTGTGTTGAACTGATAATCACTCTTTTGTGTTAAACACAATCTACTTAATACAGACAACTTAAAGAAAAATAACAAAAAAAAAATATGATCATAATCTGACAAAAATGCTATTTTAAACTAGATTAGTGGATAATTCAGCAGTAAAATTTAGTCTAGAAAAATCATGAGTGCACAGTAATTGTATAAAATCTGAACATTTAGTGAAAAAACATTTAACGGGCAACAAATAGGCTAAGAGACAAGTGTAACACTAAATCTAGTAAAACGTTAGACATTGCTCTGTGTATGGTTGTAAAATACATTAATGAAAAACAAGATAACAAAAATCAAAAAGATAAATTAATTTATATATAGCCTACTATAAAATTGAGACATGTTTTAAATGTATAGCACATCTGTTTAATGAGGCAGCAACATATGATAGATAGGACAGAACAAGAAAGGCTATTAATAATCTTTCATTGCTTCACTGTATAATGATATAAAAGGCTCCAATACAGTGCGGCACAAAGCGCTTATACGCGTCCCGTGTGCAGAATGATGCGCTTGAAGCAACACGGAGTCGCAGCGGTTCGAGTCCGCATTGAAAAGTTCAAAGCTCAAAGACATATTGATGCGTAAGTGTATTATACAGTATCTATATATGCAATAGTTTGAGCCTTTTCGTTAAACAGTTTTAAATTTCAATTACTTTGCACGTGAAGAACAATTATAGTGCTCTTACTCTAGTGTTGTGATCTAAGAGACACCCCCTAGAAAGAAACATGATTAAGTTACAGCAATAAAGTCCAGCAAGATAAAGCTGTTTTATGCGAAACCATAGACCTTTATCTACAGATCAAGTATAATAATAATAGTAACATTGAATCATCTTGTTGTGAGTTTCATCGTGTTGACTGTCGTAACGGAACGCAATGCGCTGTTTGAATGCTGAAGGAAGAATGATCTTGAATTTAATGACTTAAATATTAATTTCTATCTCACATTATAGCTACTATATGATGGCTTCAGAACACTTGTAAAATAGTGCACGGAAACTGTATGGTGCTTTATAATGTTTTTGTGCCTTGTGTTGGGCTTAACAAGAACACAGAATAATATACGCACAATATCGTATTTGGATACCCGATCCGGCAAAAATTGTAGTATCGGAGCCGATACTGAGTATCAGATCGCTGCATCCCTACACTGCACACTCATTCTCGCTCGTAAATCATCACCATTGTCATTCCCATGTGTTTTGGTGAACTAATGAAGCCGTCATCGTCTAAAACGCATGTGCATGTTATTTTACTTCCTGAACAAGTGCGCACCCATGTCCGAGTTGCTTTCACATTCACTCTAATCGCACCACAGTTCCGGTGTATCCGAACTCCTTGAGGTAGTCTCGGGTTCAGTACCCTCACGCGCTCCCGGGTCCGTACGACAGCTTTCGCATTACCAATTTTTTTATGCAAACCATGCTGCGTTTCGATCTTAACAGTCAGTGTGAAACAGTTTCTATGCTGCAGAACCTCATGGCCTAGAAAAAGCACACCAATGCTGCTTAATTTGTATTTCTTTGCTAAAGGACAAAGCAGAAATAGCTTGCTGATTTATTCCATATTTAGGTTTTCTCACTCTTCACATTAATAATTGGGATTTTGTAAATTTCTAGTGCATTTTATATTATAATATAATATTTCACATTTATTATTGTTGTTAGGGTTATATTATACTTTTTATTTCTTCATTTTTTGCGCAGGTTTAATTTTCAAACCTTTGCCCCAAGGAATGCTTTGCTGGAAGTTCTTTTGTAAATTGGCATCTAAAAATGATTTTATAGGCTGATAATGACATTTTGCAGTACATTGAGTCACTAGCAGTAATAATTAGTGTTCTCATTTGAAGTTGCTGAGGCTGCATGTGCACACGTGTCTGAAGGATGGGCCAAAGGGCAGTGAGAGGATGGGGTAGTTTGTGTCGGGGGAAGGGCCATACAGGGTAGCAGTGACCTGACCTGGGATTAGGCCGTGCCTCTGAAAAGCTAACAAAGGATGTGAAATGAAAGCCAGCACTACAGCCCTGCTCTCATATCACTGACTCCAGTTACAGTGCCTGGAAATAAGTGCTGAAGACGCTTGTACTATTTTAGCTTACCCAGCTATGGCAAAAATTTACCAAATGCAGCCTGTTGTATTCATTTTAGTTTCATTTACATGAATTGTTTGGTACTTTTGTTTTTTTTAATGTGCAGTTTTGGGTTACGTAGCCCAACTACTTTGACATTGAGTATTCTTAAAAAAAGCAATCCATTTATTAGTGTTATTTATCAGTTACTAGCAACCCTCTACGCACACCTTGGCTAGTACATTTTTTGGGGGGTTAATCGCCAAACTGTATATATGCTTATTGTAAAATGGCACAGCTTTTTAAATATCTGAATGTACAATCAGTCAATCAAGCATTATATTATGATAATCAAGCATTAGCCTATTTAATGATAGAACTTTAGTAATTAGAACTAAAACTTAATCATGCATGAATGCATATTTGTCATTTTAACTGAACTTAGGACTGGTGGTGGTGCTTAAGATATTGTTGGTCATTCAGTGTTTCTGTAAAAAAAAAAAAAAGAAAATAGTGATTGATTATAGAAATTATTATTAAATAGATAATCCTACTACTTATTATACTACTAATAATGACAATATACAACCATAGACTGTAAAAAATATAGTATAGGCCTACAACACATTAGCTGCTGGGATCATGAATGTTAGTCACGTTGTCAGCATACATTCGCTCTGATTTGCTGAAATTAAAACAGGGATGATTGCCGTTTGCGCATTAGTTCCGCCCACTTCCGGAGAAACTGGCATATCTTCTGCTTGTTCTTAAAAGCTGAATAATTCCAAATGAACTCAGTTATTGTGACAAGAATATCCTTTACATGTAGGGCATCTATTTTGCGTGGTAAGACTCTCTCGCTCTCTTTCTTTGTGTGTGTGAGAAACGCAACAGCAAGTCACGCACCTTCACATTAGAGTTTACGGTTTGTCAAATACAGGTACGCTGAGCTGAATTTGAAATACTGGTAGCCTACAGATCACTTGACAGAGCAAAACTCTCAAGCGCTCAGTCTGTGTTCAGCGAGTGAAAATATATCTATGCTAAACTTATACTTAGCATCTAACACACACACTGGCAAGTAAAATCTAAGAATTTATTAGCGAATGGCTAATGATTGACATTATTTAGTCGCCCAGGGTGGAATTTACTCGCATATGCGAGTGATTTACTCGCATTGCAGAGGGTTATTTAAGAAGAAAAAAAAAATACTTTTTAAAAAATGTGATCTCATGAAGAAATGTGCTATTTTGCCTTTTATATTTGTTTTTATTAAAGATCCGTATACATTTTTTTAATAAAAGTCCATAACTTTTTTGGGTTAAAAATTATCCCAAATAATTGAGCAAGTGCATAACTAGCCAGTGTTCAAAACATCTGCTTGCCGTAGCTTGATTCAAAACGGTAAGCTTATTATGTTTTTAATTCCAGTGGAACTGGTGGATTTCCGCGGGAAATTCAAGCATGCCTTTGCGTCATCACGTCACATCTGTACACATAAAGGTGTTTCGGCTAGTAAGGCTATATTGCGTGTGAGGATGTTGGAGGTGGAGATTTATAGCCTTTTGTCACAGCACTTGATATAATTGAACTTTTTAATTATTGGCAGATCCAGAAAAGTTCAAACGACAATCACCAGTGACAACTGGAGATTCACCCGATTGTAAAATGCAAAAGACTTTGGAGTGGCTACAGAAAAAAAAGAGACTGCAACTGGGACCATACACAAGGATAAATATCGTAAGGGCTTTTGAAAGGTGGCGTGAAGTCCGTGTTTTGAAGGGGTTCAAAACGAACGCAGAGACGGCTATTTTTTCTGCTGGACAGGTTAGACATTTCAATGGTTCAATTATGTAACAGTAGTGCACTTGTTCGTTTAATTCATACAGTTACGGAGTACTGAACTACAGGTAGCCCTAATACACGTTAAATGTAGTCACGCAATGCTGATGTTGTTAATTAACAATTTGAGAACAAAGTATAATTTGCACGGTTTGACGTGATATGATAAGTGTCCGTTAGATTTAATCAGCTCGATTTACTGCAATGCTTTTTCCCTTAGTTGGTCAGAACAAAAGTGGATGTTACTTACTTGTTCAGAAGACATTTTCCAGTGAAAATTCTTACGTTGGTCATACTTTCAAAAAGTAGAATCTGTGATTCTGAATAATAGTATCCACACCAGCGCGGTGACTGACGGCACATTCGCCTCAAAACATTGGATTCATGCGCGCTGTGCCGTGCCGAGGCACAACCCACGTAAAGTTGATAATTCCGCGAATAAATGCAATTGCAGATTTCGAACAGAGATGGTGACAAAGAGGAAAGGCTACAGACTGCAGCTTTAAATATGATTAATAATAATAATAATAATAATGGTGTATAAAAATAATTCTTCACAGTACCCTTTGTTTACTCAGGTTTTTTTCTCCTCATGCATGTGCCATCATGTGCTAATTTGTCTGAGGAAAGATGAAATGATCAGGTGAAATCACAGCTCCCTGTGTAATATCGGGAATGGTGGGATCTTGAATTTGGATAAAAAGCCTTATTTTCCATGTCACTAAAGATGTACATTGTTGTTCTTGTGTAATGAAAAGGTGATGAGCAGCTTTTCTTCAGTCCAGATATTAATGTTAGAAGGGCAGTGCGTCACATCGCACAGCTGTTTGAAGTAGATATGATGAGAAAGCTGTCGCATACTACAGAGCTGCCTTTGTGTGCGTTTCATGCTGCAGTTTTTTTTCATGTTTCATTGTGGGCAAGTAATTGCAATGAATTTCATCGCATGCGCACATCGTTCATTGGCCACAAGGTCACGGCTCTGTTTGCTGACAGTACCTTAAAAAGACACGCTGTGAACAAATGCTACTTTTGTAACTTTAACAGCATTCTGTCTTGAAAGGAAGGATTGAATGCTGGTGGTGGTCATAAATGTGCTTGACCTTTCTATTGCTGGCTCATGTTTCTCCCTCTCCTGGTAACCAATCAGGTGTTGGGTGGAGCGCAAAGGCTAATCCTCTGACAGCAATAAATAAAACACTTTCTTTTTTTTAGTTTTTTTTTTTTTTTTTTTAGATTATTTACTGGAGTCTTTGCATTTCAAGTCTGCTTAAATAGTAAAGAAAAGTACCATTTGTCCTGAATCATATTTACTTCCCATGTGCTTTGACTAGGCCTGTCACGATTATGAAATTTGGCTGATGATTAGTTGTCTAAAAAATAATTGAGATACGCAGATTAATTGCCAGTTTTAGGGCTTTGGCGATAATACTGATTAATTGTCTGTTTTAGGGCTTTGTCTACATTTATTTTTGTGTGCTTCATTTATTAAATAATTGTGATGAATTTAATGCTTTGTAAGTTATAATTTTGCAGTGTAAGATTACAGTTAAATATTAAATAAATGTATTCAATAGCTATAACTTTTTTTTTTTTTTTGAGTGCTGGAGCCCCTGCCCTGTTTCAAAATTATTCAAAAGTGTCCTCCTTAAACAAATATCAAAGATAATATTGTGGTCAATAAAACAAAATGCATTTGATTATAATTAACATGACAATGTGTACAAAACTAAATGTACCCTAAATTCATGTTTATTTTTACGCTTCTGTCAGTCTGAGGTGTCATTGTCATAACGCGTTGTCACTTGCGTGTGACTGTCTTGCTTTGAACTTGACTGAAGAGGTCAGTCTCCGTTTTCGAGGGTCGAAAACTCCGGAGTAGTGTGTGTGGACGGCAGGTGCAGCAATAGTATAATAGTACAGTACTACTGGTAAAAAATTGACACTACAATTTAAATTTTTCTTTTTTTTTTAATGCGCATCTCTTATGCGCATTAAGCCTGCATTTATTTGATCAAAAATACAGAGTTTTACCGTGCATCCTGTCGTTACCGGACGAGGCGCGTGCTAAATGCTGAACAGAGAATGATTGATAGCCGCAGAGGAGGGAAGTCGAGTTTCCGTGAACTTTAATTTAACACTGTAAATATACTTCTGTCGCTCACAGTAAGCAATGGAATGGCTTCAGATTACTTTGAATATATTGCAGGAAACCATATTTCTTTTGGTCCATGACTCCCCCTTGTGCTGTAGGCCTATAAAAGAGCGCAATAATCGCGGTTGTCTGAAACAATCGCGGTTAGATCAAATAATCACGATCAGACAGTTATTTTATTATCGCGACAGGCCTAGGTTTGATTACATATTATTCTGCTCAAACTAAAGGACAAACTCTGCATGCAAAACTAAACATTCACTATTGTATACAACAAAGGGCCATGTATAATCCTTGGCATTTTCTAGGATGAATTGCTGCCCAGACACATTGTTTAACAGTTGTAGGCTCGGCTTTTGAATAGGCAGTGACGCCTAAACTTGACGCTTAGAAGCTAGTTTATTAGACAAAGATTACCTCAGTATGTTGGACTTACCACTATAGGCAGCAATTATATTGTCACCCTTATCTCGTCAAAACATCTGAACAAAAATTTCAGTTTGAGCCCTGCAGTGCAGTGAGATGTGGGAATTCAGTGTATTATATAAGATCCAGGTTCACTTGTCAAACTGTACTAGTTCTAACATGTTTTTGTTTCTTTGCAGGTGATGCATTGAGCTGAGATAGAATCCCAAATTACTCATTTTCCATTGGGCCATAAAAATACACCAAACTTAGTGGATAGGAATGCTTCCAAAAATAACTCTTCAAAACATCTTAAATGTATACTTTTCCCAAGTGAATGTTGCATTGCTCAACAAGGATGGTGTTTAATTCTTAATAGTAGGCTAGTTGTAAAAGTTGAACAGCTGTTTTCCACCATAATTATTGGCTACCAGTAGGGTTAGTTAAAAGGAACTGACATGTAAACCTTTTTTTTCTATATAACAACAAAACTAGTGAGGAGCTTGTTAGATCGCTGTTTTGATTTTGTGCAAAGGTTTTTGTTGTTCTGTTGTATATTTGGGTATCAAATAAATAATTCTCTGACCATGTTTTAAAAAAACACATGCTTGAGTGGAAGATGATATTATAAAACATTAGGGTTTAGTGTGTATATAAAAAAAAGGAATTTCAGGTCCACTAGTGTCTGCTATTGGTCAACAAAAAGATGTTTAAATTGTTTCGCACCTGAGGAAACATTTCATAGTTCCTAAAACTAATGGTGGAAGTACCTGCTTTTTGCCGTGTTCGCAGTGCAGGAACCGGGGAACTAAATTAGCTCTAACTTCAGAGTAGTGTCTAACTCTGTACAATAGGAACTACCAGTGGCTTGTAACTTTAAGCTGATTGGCCAAATGCACACGAAACACCAGCACCTGCCATTTAAAAAAAGCAAAAAGCAGTGTAGACACAGTTTATAGCCTATATATATTTACTCTACTAACATGGAAAACAGTATAAAGGTTGAGAGGTCCATCGATCACGAAGGAGAAAATCCAACGTGACTTCCAAGGTGACCATGATTATTTCTGCTCAGCTAGCGACATTGGGCATCAAACACATGGCAAACCTAATACTTTTACAAATACTGTTTACTTTTTGTATAACAGTTCTGTCCAATAACGTATTAGATAGGATTGATAAACAGATAAACAGAACTAATGAAGACGGAGAATGGGAGCGCTATGTGCTCAGACTCTGGCGTTCTCAGCGCCGTCAAAATAAATGTCAGCCGCACTGTCAAAATAAGTCAACATCGAACGCGGTTTACATCACTTCAGAGTTCCTACTGCCAGTGTGAATGTAACCAGGAAAGGGGAACCACCCTGGTGGCTAGTTCCTATAACTAAGTTTCTATAACTACCCGGTGTGAAAATCAAAATCCCTAATGTTGCTATTTTGGACTAATCATTGCATGTTATTGTACTTATTACTTAATTTTATAAAGTTGTGTCTGCACATTACAGTTGGTATGACATTGAAATTGAGACCAACTTCCGTATTTTAATGAATTTGAGTGAAACTGCTGATCAAACTACAAAAAAATCCACGTATAAATGGGTTCAATTTTGATTTTATGACTGAATTTTTTTTATTCAGGTAAGGAATTATTTTAACTTAAATATGCATTTCACCATAAACATTTTTTGTTTGTGTATATTCACAATGTTTTGAGTTCTTGTGTAATTCCGTCATGGTTTTTGGTTTAAATGACAGTTTCCCCTTGATGTGTGAATTGGTTGACTGAGCATGCTTTGTCTACAGCATTGCAATGTCTACAGCATTGCAATGTCTATCATAATGTCATCTTTTGTCGTGTGAGTGCTCTTTATGTTTTTCAGAGCAGGTGGTGGGCTTCGAAGGACCAGTTAAGAGTGGCTCTGAGTATTTTAACGGCCCCGTTTTCTTTAACTCAGTTTAAGGCCTTGTTCTAATTAGTGTCTCTTTTCCCTAATTTACAACAGTTCTTTCTGAATTGTTTTTAAGGGTCTAGCTTTAATTATGAGGGGTGTTGGTTGGGGAATTGCGAAAACTCAATGCAAGGCCTGTTGGGTTGCAGTTAAGTTGAACAACATGAGCAATTAGGAAATTCCTGTGTCCTATTCAGCTGGTCTTCTGACAGTGGCCATTTCGTTTGGAGGAGGAAAATAGTTGAACTCTTCCAAAAAAGAAGAAAATGTTTCTGAACTTTTTTTGACCTACTGAACCCCTTGTGTTTTTCTTCATGCATCCTAAATGACGACTGAGCGCTATAAAGCTGAATGATTGGAAACAATTAACGTGCCCTGCAAACTCTGGGTTCAGAGGGATTATATGGCATTGGGAAATGTTTGCAGATGGGATATGAATATTTCAGAGATAATGTGAAACAACTGACTTTGTAAATTCCCATTGAGACCTTCTTGGACGTACTTCCAAGTAAACAGTCTTGTGGCACTGATCAGGGCAACAGATTTATGGTTGCTGTTGTGTTGTGGTTTTCACACTGCGCCCGGAAACTACACACAGAAATGATGCTGGCTTTGAGGGTTTAGTTATATTTATTTGACAGGAGCTGCTGCTTATGTTACAGGCTGTGGCACAGGCATAACTGTGATTTCCTTTTGAGTGGAGCATTCACCCTACATAAACTTAAAGAATACTTGTACTCAGTCAAAACTCAATTTGCACGAATGTATACTTTGCATGATCAAAAGTCTGGACAAACTTGTGATTCAGTCAATCCAGCCTCACCCAGCAGTGAAGTACACAGCCATAGACAAACACTGACAGTAAAATGGACCACACTGAACTGCTTTAGGATGTGAGTTGGATGGGGTGGACAGACAGACAGGGCATAGCAGATAACAGACATACTAGGGCTGTTGGAACGAATTCTGAAATTCGAATATAATTTGACTATTTAAAAAATCAATACTATTTGAATGCTGATGTTACCATTCGAATATTGCTTTTTAATGTATATTGTTGTAAAAAATTTACGCAATCTTGCCTTTCTTGCCGCCTTGGCTTACACGCATGTGAAAATGAAATGCTTTTGTTTCGTCTGATGAACAATAAAGTTTTTTTTTTAATCGTAACACAATTGTGCACGTTATCCACGCTGTATCATAACAATACTGTAAAAAATGATAAATGTTTAACGACGTAAAAAGCGCCCCTCCAAAGCACCCGTGAAGAAAAAAAGCAAATATCTCGACAAAAATGGATTCTGCGAGCGCCGGGCTCGTTGGAACCGTCTAGTCGAACTGAAAAGAAAGATATAAGTTTCTGAATTTTTGGTGGTGTTTTCGCAGAGATATTAGCCGAAAACCATCGGAAGCGTTTCAACCATATTCAGCACGAATAAAATGTTTCTTGTAATGTCCCTCTAATGGACAGAACGTGTAACAACAACCACATGCTATAGTGGCATTAACGATCCATAAGCCTGTGTACTATCGTAAATATTAATAATAGGATTAATTTGAGCATTTAATATTCAAATATTATTCGAATATTAAATCAAATAAGGAATGGAATTCGAATAGTATTATAGAGGAAGATTGACAGCCCTAAGACATGCATAGTTACAGGATAGTCATGTCATCATACAAGGGTTAGATGGGTGAAGTGTTGATTTTTCTTCAGAAAAAATTTGTTTCGGAAAAATGGTGAAATACTATACTGTGAACCCTAATAAGTTTGCAAAACTCAAAAAATTTGGGGTAAAAATGTTGTTCTTAACTTGAAATATTTGAGTAAGCGAACTCATGCATTTAACTTAAAATTATCATGTTATCTCAACTTAAATATTTTTAGTAGAGGAAACATAACTAGCTAATCAGTAAATGCTGACTTGCTAATTGGCAATACAATGCTTTCACTAGCATTAGTATTTCATTGCAATTGCTGAATGAGCAAAGCAATATAGAAAACTTAACATAACCTGTTCTCAAACCTCTCAAAGCTCATGCTCCACTTGTCACCATGATGGTAACCCCCACAAAAAAAAACATTACAGAAACTTTTCTAAATTAGCATAGCAAAACATTAAACACTACTAAATATCCCACTTAACATTAATATTGCACACACACAAAAAAAGTATGACACTTTATTTGATCGTTTTTACTCTCCCTTGCAAGTGCCATGGCAAAGAATACTGGGAATTAGAAATCCCAGCCCAGATGTTTTAGACTTTTTGTACTTTTTGAAAGAGTTCAGGCAAGTCCCTTTTCTGTTTTGATGTCAGTACACACATTTACAAAACAGCCAATGCAGTTGGTTTGTTGAGGTGGGAATTGAATAACTTGATTTACCTGCACAGAGCATTGAACTGAACACCTTAGGGATAAAGCTGAATGCCAGCATGGCTGCCCCATATCAATGCCTGACATTAATGTTATTGAGCTGAATGGAGCCAAATCCCATTCCAACATCTAGTGCAAAATAGCCAGAAATAGAACATAGGCATGCAAAAATGCATTGTGATTTTATTTATGCATATTTGGAGAATATACTTAGAAACTGCTCTTTATGCATGTCTTGTGAATGGTTATTTTTTTATTTTGTTACATTCCATTTTTTTTATTGTTAGTTATTTTATGACCATGCATGATGTTATTGGTCAGTACGTTTTGCCACGTTATACGCAAATCTTTATTATATGCATATTTAATAATCTACTAAGCATCTGTTTGCAGACTTGATATTATAATTTTTATATTGGATCAATAATAAATGTGCCTTGAATTTCTTGTGAAATTCAGTCATTGAGACATTCTATATAGCCTGATGTATTTTGTTAATATTTGACTATAGTGCAAACTGACTCTCCAGCTACAATTAGTATTCAGCTTATTTTTGGAAATAAATATGAATTGTTCTAAAACAGTAAAATCAGACCAAATCATGACTTTGGTTTCAGATTTCCCTAACTTTAATATCAATATTTTTTTTTTTTTATATGAGATTTTTGATGAACAAGTACCTTCATATTTTTGAAAATCCTAAAAAGGAGTGTTGGCGTAGACCCTAAAGGTTCTTTATTCAAACCACATAAGGAGTGAACTGTTAACTGGACAGTTGCTGAGTTACCCAGTAACCATTGTACTCTAGATGAGAGTATGACCCTGTAGTAAAAATGTACCGCTCTTTGCTTTGGATTAGAAGTGTCTCCTAAATGACTCCTCTCTCATTCTTTGCATTATAGGACTGGACTCAAATGGGTTAAAAAAACAAAACAAAAAAACTTTAACTTGTCACATGACCCATGCCATAGTCCAGATCTTCTGTTTGAATAAATAAAGCAGTGCCCTTGCTGTGTGTTTGAAGAAAAGGCTTAGGAGCACCCCTGACCCGGCCAATAGACCTAGAATCACAAGTCCAGTGGTGTGCAATCCTGCATTTAGAAAAACTTTTTGGAATAACTTTTTTATCTCTTTCTTTTCAAAGCAATGTGGTGTTGCAAATGCAATAGGTTATAGAGTTTGTTTTTCATACTGCACTATATCCTTCCACCTCTCCCAAGTATGGATCTCTTCCTCCTTTACTATCTCCTCTCCTCCATTTGCACCCCATCCAGAGGTCTAATCTGTCTTGTGGTTAATGTTTAGATGCAGTCCAAAGGGTTCACATCTGCTGTTAGCGATGTGCAATACAATGGCCCAACGGTTCATCAGCAGAGCAAGACTGCTTCCCTCCTAAGTTAATCGCATGCTAACCTCTTCTACAAAAGGCTCATGTTGCCGTTGATGCCTTGTTGTTCCTCCTCCTCTTGTCATGCTAATGCCCTATTTACACTTGGAAAAAATGGACCCATTGTGCCAAGGTGTCTGCGGCACAGGAGGAAGTGCTGTGTGTATGTGTATCTGTGAAAGTGTGTCCGAGTCCATCTCTGGTTTGAGTAATAAGTGTGAAGTGCCCCTCCCACGCTGGATTGAGGAAAGGCATGTGGGAACGGAGAGCGGTTGAATTGAATTGGGGGAAGGGCTCATTAATTTCCACTGCCATCCTCATGCTTGAATAGTTTGGCATATGGGTTTAATTAGCTGATTTAAAGGGATAGTTCACCCAAAAATGAAAATTGTCATGTGCTCTCCCTCAATGCAAACCAGCGTTTCTTCGAAACACAAATTAAAATATTTAAAATTTAACCTCCCTTGACAGTCCAGGTAACCAAAATTTAAGAGATTTTTTCCAAAGTATTGTGAAGACATATAATTGCTTTATATGATGAACAGATTTAATTTATGCTTTTATTTACCGTTTTGAAAATATCTGTTATGTGTTTTGAATATTAACCTCATGGATTTGGATTGATATGAGGATGAGTAAATGATGATAGTTTCCATTTTTGGGTGAACTATCCCTTTCAATTCAAGCAAAATCCCTACTAGGGGAAACTTTAACAATTCCCGTGGAATTTTAGTGACCCGTCCAGAGTCGTTATGGACTTGAACAGCATTTATAAACATTTCTGCAGATCTCAGTGGGGAAACCGCATGTCCTATCACTGTTGTTTTTATCTATTTGACTTTAAAAGCTCCAGGAAGCCAGCGGACCGAATACCATACGCGTCTCTGCGTCGTCTCCCGCTCCAATGTCAAAGCTGGCAAAAAGTAAACACTTATTTAGACATTCCCCCTTTTGAAGCTGCACATCTGGTGGCTATTGTAATGACAGTTAACATAACATTTAGTACGAGTAACAATTATTCATGACATTTGTTTACAAGCAAAAGCAATTTGTGTTTGTGTTTTTTCTCTGCCTCTCGGTAAACATTCTTCTTTTGAAGGGAATTAAAAGGCTGTCCGCCAGTCGGAACAGGGTTGTTACTGTGAATTTCAAAAGAAAACGGCAGAGCTTCACAGACTAATCATTCCACTTTTGCCAAGGCTATTCTCCTGAGTGGAATGTCATCATATCAAATGACAGTGCTTGCTTTTTTTATGGCCTCATTTTATGCTGTCACTTCATAAGCAAAAGTTTGATCCTCTCTTTTGCAGGTGATGCCTTCCCAGGTGCCTCGAGCCCATTCCTTAGCGGATACGTCAGCTCCTCAAGCGCTCACGGGTCGCCGGATCCGGCCTTCCGAGCACCCAACCAAGCCAGCCTGCAAATGGCCCAGCTCTGGGCCTCTCACCCTCATGAAGGTAAGAATCACTGCATGTTTTTGTGCCACAAAAGGAAGGTAGAAACGTCAAAGGATGTCACTGCTTAAAGCGAAGCGGGGACTGCGTTTGCAATACGTTTGAGCGTATTGGGTTTAACGATTAGCTTTGTTGGCAGATCAGTGAACTCAGACAAAGGCTGTAGTCAGAGGTCTGGGTGACAGGCAGGGCCGGGTGGATGGGCTAATGAAAGAAGAAAAAAAACACACACACCCTATTTAATACAACCCACAGGGACTAGCCGGCTTTATATTTTAAGTTAATGGAAATCAATTTGGGATTGGGAGGATGTGCGCCTCTCTCTATCCATCTATCTCCATCTCCATCTCTATATCTATCTCTATATCTATCTCTATATCTATCTCTATATCTATCTCTATATCTATCTCTATCTATCTCTCTCTCTATCTATCTATATCTCTCTCTCTATCTATATCTCTCTCTCTATCCCCACAGGGACTAGCCGGCTTTATATTTTAAGTTAATGGAAATCAGTTTGGTATTGGGAGTATGAGGATGTGCGCCTCTCTCTCTATCTATATCTCTCTCTCTATCGATCTCTCTCTCTCTCTCTCTCTCTCTCTGTCTCTCTCTCTCTCTCTCTCTCTCTCTCTCTCTCTCTCTCTCTCTCTCTCTCTCCCTCTCTCTCTCTCTTTCTCTCGATTTGTGTGAATTGTGTGCAACGACTGTAGAAAAGACAATAAAAAATCAATTTCATTCCTGCAGTTCTAATGTAGAATAGTCCACATCTCACAGCTGCAATGTAATTGTAACCAATTCCTTTCTTGAAATAGCTGGTGACTGTCAATAGTCAATATCCAAGAGCTTTGACTGAGCTTAAGACCGATATTAGTGCTGCTGTGCTTTGTATAACAGTACTAAGTTTATTTTAAACTAAGTTTTCTAGCAGCTTATAAGGTCTCAAAAATAAGATTTAAAAATGTATTTATTTTCCTCCTGTGATGCTGAATTTTCTGCAGGCGTTACTCCAGTCTTCAGTCACATGATCCATTAGAAATCATTCTAATATGCTTTTGCTGCTCAAGAAATTTTCTTCTTCTTCAATGAAACCGCTGCTTAATATATTTGTTGAAACTGATGCATGTTCTTTTTTAGGATTATTTAAAGAATAGAAACTTCAAAAGAAACGCATTAATTAGAAATTGAAATCTTTTATAAGCCATAAAACAGCTAGAATGGTGTTAAGAAAGGAAAGAGATAAAAATCTTTTGTAACATTATAAATGTCTTTACTATCACTTTTGATCAATTGAATGCGTCCTTGCCGAAGTTTATTAATGGCAATAAAATCTCGAACTATACAAGTATAATGCAACTCTGTGGCACCGATGGCATATGATGATTAATGTTTTTTTTTCCAATCCATTTTAACCAATTCTTCTAAGGCTATCACAAAAAAATACACAACCATATCTTATCTTAAACCATATCTTAAAAACATAAATAATAAAGCAGTGTGGTAGTTTGTGAATGCCTGACTGAATGAATAAATCTTTGATTTATTCATTCATCCACCACAAGCAAAGTTTTATGCACATTTGGAAATTTTTTCATATCTTGCTTTTATCCAGCATTTCCTGAGTTTCACACAAAAATATATGGATGAAAACCTGGGTTATATTAGCTAGCTATATAACTTGCCCTTATATGTTATATTATGAAATATTATTTCAGTTTGCTCAAGACCTGAATGTGATCAACCACTGTAACCTTTATGGAGTAATAGTTCAACAGGGCCAATGACTGTTACGTCAGCTGGCTTAATAGTCAGCCATACTTGTTGAGCCTTGAAGACTTTTGAGATTGTTATTTTTTTCTCTGCAGTTGCATTACACATTTCCTTCATATTCTCTCTTCCTCATCTTGGTGTATAAAGTCAAGACCTTATCTGTGCTGTATCTTCAAACTTGCATGTTCAAACAAGTTGATTAATTCGGCACTGAAGCTGTTCCAGCCCCTGCCATTTTGAGAAGATGGAGATTTGAGCTTTCAAAATGGTTCACGTGTATGCCAAACAATCGAAAGAAAAGCAATTCTAGCTCTGTAAAAGGGTGTGGGCGGATTATTAACAAGGTTTGTTGAAGGGCCTTGTACCCGTAGGCCTTTGTTTCAAGTCCCCGCAGAGAAAGTACAGATGAATTGTCTAAAACCTTGGCACAGATCTTAGCAAGCCTGCCTCGCTCTGCCTGTGTAGAAATGCGATGAATAGCTGACATTGAAGTGTACTCTGTCTCTGCAGCCTGTGAAAATATTTGAACATGCCTGTTTATTCTGAAGGGTGCACCTGGCTCTTATTAACTGAAGGAAGTCGAAGTAGCAGCTGTGGAATTTGGCTATTTTTGCACGAAATGTGTGAAACAATCAAGCATGCCATACTCGTCCCACTGTGGATTGCAAATACCCCAAAATCAGAGGGAAAAACCACTGCCTTGCTGTCAGTTTATCTTTGAAGTTCAATTAATAAACATGAATTGCAGCGAACTGTGAAATGTTACAGTTTGTTTGAGGTGGGGCTTGTATATGCGCTGGGTCTTTGCGCGATAACCCCTTGAGCGGTAGTTAACTTTAAAATACACAATCTCTCTATACGCTGAGATTGAGAATGAGGTGTTCCGCAACAAGGGGTGCCTTTTGTGGATCAGATGAGCGCAGACGACGGTTTGAACCAGTTTATATTAGGCAAGAATCAGTATCTCTGGAATGTGTCCTCCCTGGTCTTAATTCACTTTTTTTTCTTTGTGCGAGCATGTGTCTGTGGCTGTTATACAGTCTGTGGCTGTTATACAGCCTGTGGCCCTTGAGGTCTGCTCACCTTTGGACTGTGCAGGAGATGATGGTGGCTGCAGGGCGGCGCTCTGTGATTGATAGAGCGTCCATGCCTGCTGCTCCTGTCACACGTGGGGCTCGGCTCAGAAAGGAATGCCCCTCTTTGACTATGATGATGGATTTGCGGGCGCAGGTAGCGCTTTGATGTTCTGCTGTGCTTTCTGTGGCGTACATGGGGTCCAGATGACGGTTTTGAATGCTGATGTGTTTGTGAAATCGGAGATGTATAATAAATATAATAAAAAGAGGGAGAGTGGGGGCAAATGTATGTGGACAGAAATTCTGGTAGGTGCCTATTTCTGGTGCATATAAATGGGTTTGTTGAAATTGGTGCAGCTTTTTCTGACCTTTTGTAGCCTCTGTGTCTAAATACAGGTCTTTAACCACATCCTCTCCTTCAAAGCCCTTTCTATGACTTTTATATAGTCCGAACCTCAGGGAACAGTTTTTCTTTATGTCAGCAAGGGTATGTCGTAGCATCTTTGCTTTTAAATGTTAATGGCCTGCTTTTTTGACTGTTCCTTTCTGAGCTAAATTCCCCTCTCCACAAGTAGCCCATTTACACGTAACCTTCCACTGTCCTTCGTCATAGATCCCTAAAGAATGAGCTAGCTTAAATGATTCCTGTGCTCCACGTACACGCACACATCTTTCCCCTTTTAAAGTCACACTAAACCAAATTTTATGGGAAAATGGCATTATCTATTTCTGGTTTTCATTTATTTATTTTAAGTAGTTTTAGGATGTTCTCTTGTCTACATTAAATCCCACAACTGTGGAAAACCTGGAAATATTATGAACTTTTAAAATTTACTGGAAACATCATGGGAATTAATAATCTTAAATTCAAAATTCATGCATGGAAAAAAAATGTATTATTTTTTATTATTATTATTATTATTATTGTAGTTTGTGCTACTTGAGTTTAAATTGGCTTGGCATTGCTCTTTTGAACTGCTTGGGTAGATTGGTGTAAACAATGTGTTTGTCAATGTTTATTAGAGAGAAAGAACTGACAATTAAAATAGTTATATTCCATTTATGGGAAAAGGAAGGTTTTTTTTTTTTTTTTTTTTTTTTAATGTTAAGTGCTCACGGAAGAGATGAGTTTTCAGTTGAATGTTGTCAGGGATTCTGCATTCCTGACGAGGGTGGGGAAATCATTCCACCAGCATGGAACCGTGAATGAAAATGTTCTGGAGAGTGATTTTGTGGCTTTCTGTCATGGTACCACGAGTTGTTGCTATTAAGAAAAACCACTTGCGCGCTCTTGTCGTATCCACAGACTGGCTGCTTGTCCTGGCCTTCTAAAGGCCTGTTCACACCGGGGCGATATTCGCCGACGTTTAACGCCTCGTGACTAAACAAAGGGCGCCAATGTGAGTGTGCACACCGACGCGAAAAACGGCACGCGTAACTTCTTAAACGCCTCGGGTTAGTTTTTTTGGTTTGACACGCCTCGTCAAAAACTATCCGACCAATGAGATTGGGGCTTTTGGTCACGTGTCTGGAGTTTCTGAAGTTACAGTAAAACACAACTTGGGGCGCTCAAACACAAAATGGTCTTGCCGAGCACACATGCGTAACGGGGAAGAAGATATCCGCCAGCGTCTACACTGCCAGGAAGAAATAAGACGAGGAAGATACAAGGCAAGATGAAAGTAGAGCTGCTGGTCTCGTTGGTATCGGAACATGAAGACAATATGACAAATGCGACAGCGACTACAAAACCGTACTTGAGCAAGCTTGTACTTGTGTACCGGGGTATTTCTGTTTTACATTAAGCGCCATCTAATGTCAGGGAATTAATTTGCATGTTCACTCGGCTCATCATCAGCGAAAATCATTTGGGTGTGAACACAAAAAACGCGTTAAAAAACGCTGGCTAATAACGCGCACCGATGTGTGTATGGCCCTTAAGTCTCCTCTATTTTATATCTGTTTTACAGTTGCTGTATCGGCCCAGCAATTAGCACAGCAAAAGCAAATAATCCGAAAATGGGCCAAATCGAAACTAGCTTTTGGACAGTGCTACACTTAAGTGCTATAAAATTTAAACTGCAATACTTTTTAGCCGCGGCTGTTATTTAAAGTAGGAATGCGTCTAATTAAAATACATAATTGTTTGAAAATAAAAAATTTAAATAACCAGAGAATCGAAAATAGCCTTACCTTGTGGCAATTAGTAAACTGAAACAACAGGAGAACTGGATATTAAGAAAAAACACTGTCATATTTTGTCCAGCCACCCATATAAAATGATTCTGAATGATTCTTTCCTGTAATCATGAACACATGGAAATGGCACTGAGAATTCATTGGTCAACATGTGGTAACCCTGTATCTAGGAGCCTGTATGTAGCTTCCTGGTTTGTCAGGAAGTTTCTCTGCATTAGGCACGTTGTGTTGCAGAACTGTAGGAAATGGCAGTGGCAATCAAAACTAATTAGTCTGCAGATATCATGTAGGTTGAGACTTTCTCTCGATTTCACATGACAGAAACTGAGATTAGATGTGCTGTACATTGAGAGCGCCCCTGCCTCACCACACCCCTCTCAAGGCATGCAGAAAAACACAGAAATAAATGTGGCACTGCAGTTCTAGCCCTGTTGCTAAGAGTAGGACGCCTCCAATCATCTCTCGGTATGGTGTGGGAATGCAATCAGCGGCATAGCACTACCCGGTTACCTGAGATGTACTAAATAAAGTGCCAGCCTTTGAACCACTGCTCTTCTTACTTGTAGTGCTATAAAGAATCGCACTCTGTACTTTAAAACAAGGTTGTATTTTTAGACGTTTTGTTTTTGGACTGTTGATAACACTTAATGTTCTCATGTTACCGTTATCACTAATTACAAAGACTTTGCTTTGACTGCGAGGCTGTGATTGTAGATAAGTGTTGAGTAACCCTGGTGTTTTATGTGCAATGTTTGTCTCTGACTCCCAATTAAAATAAAAAAATGAAAGCAGTTTTTTCATGTGAGTGTAGCTTCTTTAGACAGATAGACAGAAGAATGTCTTTGCCACTCATGAAATGCATAAATAAACATCTCAACCACTGGCATTTTGGCAAACATATGACTAGATAATATTACCACGCTAGTTATGTGGGCAGACTCAGCCCTTTATTTAGCATGCTGTTGACACTACTTGTTTTAAGCAGCACTGTCTGGTCTATCTGAGGAATTTAATCAATGGCATATGAAATCCACAGTTAGACTACGTAGAGACCCAAGACACTGCTTCCTTTTTTTGAGGTTTTGAGACCGTTTCTATGTGCCCCACTAAACCTTGCTTTAGAGCTCTGGTAACACTCATTGAAATGGTACCGACCTTTGACCCTGCCCCTCCAGGACCCTGTATCTGCTATCGCTCTCTAAACATTGCTTCGGAGAACTGACTATTCCAGGCCGTTGCAAGTCAATCCATAATGGTTGAATTGACCTGATTTATAGGGCATTGACGGTAAGAACTAATCCATTACACCCAAGACACTCCTGCTGTTTGTTCAAAAACTGAACTTGTTAATATCCTAACACAGAGGAGATTGTTCATTCAAATTTGAACGCCAAGAATGAACAGTTTTGTTATGCATGGACTGCTGTGTTGTAAATATTCTCCTTTAATCTCTGTTTACTTGGACATTATTCCTAAACCTCTGCTTACTGGCTGTCTTCAGTTGCATTAATTTGTTGTGAAATCATAAAAAGTGTTTCAGCCCCTCTGCCCCTGTAGCTTGGCCAATATAATGGCTGCTTGACCTTTCTCCAGGAAAGCCTCTCTGATTGTGTTGCTATTTTGCCAAAGGGATAGGAGAAGTACACATTCTGGCTTCAATTTGCTCAATTCATTTGCAGCAGAAGCCGCTCGCCTAGTTTCAGCAGTTCACATTTAGTGCGAACACATTGTTTACTTTGCGTGGTTACTCAATTGTTCTTATGAGTCATTCCAGCACCACCTGACCTCTTGCCAAACCGCCACGCCTGCATGACGTAGCCGCTAGTGTTCTGAATAATTGCGTGCTTTAAGACACAGCCGTCCGAAAACAAACATTTCATTAGCCTTTCCTCATACAGAGTCGCTCTCAGATCAGCATGCACTGCGGGCCAGGGTGGTACATGCCTGCCAAGCCGCTCCGTAAAAGCAGCAACAGGCCTCGAATGCACCTTGGGTCTTGCTGGTTTTAAATGCAAACAAACCCCACCCACAATCAAAGTCTCACAATGGAGGTTCTAAATGAAGGATTTGATCCACCCCCATTTGATGTATCTTTTACAGCTAGGAATGATGAATGCACTTACATGATCCTCTACTCCAGAGGATAATGCTGTAAATATTTCGTCCTCCCCTTTCAATGTCAAGCATTTCTATCTTTTAGAGGGCTGTTTGTTCTTAGGTCTGACAACCCTTTTGTCTTTCATTAAAGCTTTTTTTTTATTTTATTTTTTTAAAGGAGGGATAATGTTATGTATCAGCACTATTTGTGTGTGCCTTTGTGCTTTTGTTTATGACTGTTTGTAGTGTTTGTGGTTATGAATGTGCATTTGTGCCCTTGGTGAAATCTTAGATGGAATTCATGACTTTGCATGTGTGAATAGCCGCTCCACGGTTACCAGATGTGAGAGATATTTCTCTCCCTTTGCTTTGGGTGGTGGTAATAAGTCAATTTTATGATTGGATCAAGGTGAGCTGTTGCTCTGGCTGTGAAGCAGTTTCATGAACTGATAAGATAATAAATTGTCAAAACCATGTGTTTGTAAATATGCATAATTTAATGACATAGGAAAAATTTAGTTCAGCTGGAGAAAAGTCTTGTGAACTGATGTACAATCAATGACTCAAGTGCTACTGTCATAAACTATTTTCAAAGGTTATTGTACTATCGTTCCTTCTGCCTGATAATGGCCAGATAGAGATGCTACGTTAAATACTGGAAGCAGAACTGACGGTGTGGGCCACTGTCTTATTCTCTTGAATCGTAAAACCCTGACATGGCCATACTCTCTCCTTTCTAGGTTTTTCTCACTTGCCAAGCAGTTTGTACCCCAGCCCTTACATTCCCTTGGGTCACCTTGAGCATCCACAGCTCAGCCAACATGCACTCTTTGACTCCCAAAAAGGTCTGTATACGTCTGTAAAATCATGTTTAACCATTATCTCTGTGATTTTATGGGGGTGTGTAACTATCATCATAACATTTATGCCTAATGTGTATATAAGTGAATCTCTCTAAACTGCATAAATAGCCAGGTCAGATTTCACCCCAAAATTGGAGGAGGAATTGTGCAAAGAAAGTGAAGCCTATTATATTTATGACTCTTGATATGCATTACAGTAGGTTACTTGCCTAATAACAATAATAATAATAAGCACAGTCGGTTAGGTCTTAAGTGAAAGTAAACGGTTAAGAAAGAAATCGGATATGTATCATTATATTGGATCTGTGCATTAAGTCTTAAAGTGACAGCAACCGTAAATATCTGCTGTTGTCAATGTTAATCAACAAAACACAGCTTTATCAAAGATGAAGCTATCTTAAATTTATAAAGTAAGCACTATAGTGTTCTTTTACATTTAATTATTACTTTTCTTTACCTGAAATGAATACTACAGTTAGACCTTACTTTACCTGAAATGAATACTACAGTTAGACCTTACTTTATTTGTAACTTTGCTATTTTGTATTTATCTATGCTTTAGTGTATTTTTTCTTATTTTTTACTGACTATTCATTTGCCTTTAAAAATGTTTGAATTTTATTAGTTAGGCAATACGGCTGTGCAATTAATCGAATTTCAATTTCGATTTTGGCTCCCAACGATCTCCAAAATAGTACAATCGAGTAAAAACGATTATTTTGCCATGTTTTGTTTTGCCAGAACACCCTTATTTTGTCTTGTGTTCTGAATGACACGCGCACATCCGCCCTTCCCAAAGCCATAAACTCTCAGCCTATACAGTCATAAATTGCAAGCACAATAAACTGGCTAATTTGGCTAATTTAATATAGACTGGTGTGAGACCATAGACGTCTCTCGAGCTGTTGCAATCTTTTTCTGCTCGATCACTGTAGCGCCTCGGTTCCAGCTAACGGCAGCGCGAGCGCATGCGACCTGATCATCTGTGCCGCTTTACAGCATGACAAACATCGAGAATGAACACAGGGCTCCTCATTAACACTCGTCTGCTTGTCCAGGAAAAGTGGATTTTTTAAAAGTTTCATGTGATAGAGTTTTTCTTGCCCAACCTATCAAGACGCGAGAATGATTCTGATCTTATACAGTCAGTGTAAAGAGCGATTATTAACGGATAGTGCATTTCTGGTCGCTGCACTGTCTATTTGTGAGAGAGGTAGTGAAGAAATTAAAACAAATGAGCGTAACAGCGCACACAAAAACTCACAAAAGAAATGTACTGAGGTAAAAATGTTGAGTTTTTTTTATTTATAATATATGATATAGTTAAGTAACATAACACGACTAAGGGAGCTGTTCTATAATATCAAGATTGCAAATGTTACATTGAATGTATAGTTTAATAAACAAGTAGCCTAGTTTATATGTAGTAACTTACATTTTAGACGCAATATTGACTGGTTTTGTTCTATTTCACCGCTGAAAATAGTTACAAAAGAAAAGCAACACTAAGTGCTGTTTTGTTATTGAATGATTCATTATTTTGAACTAATCATTTTAACGAATGACTCAATGATTTATTTATTAAGATGGTCACTTGCCGCCACCTATTGATAGGTTTTTTTTTTTTTAAGAATTGTTGAAAGGTGTCTTTTAACTCTTCCGAGTCGCCGATCACGCCGGCGTGATCAAGTCACTTGACCAGTTTAAGACGTCGAAGCATAAAAACACGTTGAGCGCTGCCGTCCACTTCTGTCGAAAGTGCTGGCTTGAAACTCTATTCTACTTTTTGTTTTGTGTTGATAGACCAAGTAAAAACGGAGATATGATTATTTAAACTTTATCTAAAAAAAAATCGAACGCAAGATGGGATGCGACAGGGGTTGCATTAATTCTAATAACTTCGTCGGTTTTTGTCATAAAACAAAACGGAGAAAAATGTGTGAATCTGCTGACTCTGCTCTTCAGGCTGCACATTTTAGGGAGTGGAGGAGGAGCCAACTGAGCAAAGCAGCGAAATTGAAAGGTGGGAGATTGACGGAGTAGACAAAGAAAGACATATATACATTTATATATAGAGAGAGAGATATTATTACTAGTTTTTGGAAAAGTTTCAGTTGATTTTGAGAGTAGTTTAGGAGTAGTGTAGGTAGTTTAGGAGTATATTTGTAGTTTTTATGTGGAAGGAAAATTTAGTTTTTTGGAAAAACAAACAAAAAAAAACCCTGATATTTGTTGTAAATAGTTGTATCTGTAGTTTGATTTTGTTCATTTTACCTTTTGTATGGTATATTTGTACTATTTAGGAAGCCCTCTTACTCAAGGAATGAAAACCCTGCTATGTAACTGTCTGTTATTTTCTGTTAAAGTGTTTTTTTTTTTTAGAGTTTCTAGGCAAAAAAGAAAAAAAAAAAAACGCCTATTGCCACACCTGCTTTTTGCTGTATATAGTTTGATTTAATCTCAATTTTACCTTTATGTTGTATTTGCACTATTTGGGAACCCTCATACTCTGGGAATGCAAGGCCTTAAATATAGCTCTCTGTATAATTGTGTGCATAAACTGTTTTAAAAAGTGGCAAAGCTAAAAAAGAAAAAAAAGCCTATGACTACACCCTCTTTTTTTGTAAATCATATTTTTTTTGTATATAGCTTGATTATATCTTAATTGTACCTGTATATGTTGCCATTTACAACTTGTTTACATTTTAAACCATTTAAAATGCTTCATTGAGCATGTTTGTGTTTTTTTGTAGTAAAAAAGCTATAATTTTCCTATTCGGATTTTGTGTTTTTTGTGTGATTTTGGGTCCAGTATGTTGATACAGTACATCAAAGTGAAAAACTAATTGTCTGGTCATATAGGTGATTGTTTTGCTGAAAAAAATAACAAACATTGGTATGGTAAACATTTGTTATGTCGCAAAATAAAAAAATAAAGTACTCTAAAACGGCCAAAATAGCCCAAGACTCCGAAGGGTTAATAAATGCAACGCGTTCCCAAAGTCATGTGAAATAATCGTGTTACATAATTGTGATTTCAATACTGACCAAAATAATCATGATTATGATTTTTTTCCATAATCGAGCAGCCCTATTAGGCAAGTACTTTTTGCTGTGGTATCAGAGTACTTTAAGTGTGCTTTACATAATAAATGGAAAGCAAAGTTTCCCCCACCCCCAAAATATTTTGCTTCGTACTGATACGAAAAATTATCCCGATCTGTGACTTAAATGTAATATGATCAGTTTAACCATTATTTAGAACTAAAGTGTATTAATGAGCGGTTTGATTGCTAGCTATTATGCTAGATAGGCTACTTAAAGCAATTGCAAAAATTGCCTGGTTTAAAAAAAATAGCTCCATGTCTAAAGCCACATGTAATTTACTTGTGTGTCAGTAAAATATTACCAAGTAAAACTTTAGACTTTATTCTGCCTCAGAGCTGAGGGAAAAGGGCAGCACTTTGTTTTTGTTAGCATTCACCAACTAGTGCATGAACTTTTCAAGTCCTCTGATTTCTGTTCTGCTGTACTCGCAGATAGTGCCTTGTTTATGGTTTGCGTTAAGTTTGTTTATGGTCCATCTTTTTATATACTTTCTGCAGTTCAGGGCCTTTTGAGCAGTCTTATCTTTTACACCAGATGTCCTAGGCTTTGTCGGGCTCACTCTTTCTACTTTGTTCTTATCCTTTCAGAGGGGTTTTACCTGCCAGGTTCAGTGCACTCCCAGTCTGCACTGGCCAGGAGCCCAGTGGCTCACATGCCCTGCTCCTTCTCCAGGGAAAAGGAGGCCCTACCTCCTCACAAAAGCTCTAAAGACTCGATCAGGGATCTAGGAAAAGAGAAGCCCTGTAAGAGTGACCTAGGCCACTCCCTCCCAAGGAAGGAACGAGAAAGGCCAAAAGAGGAGTCACGGCCCCACAGCGTGGTTGACCTCACCTTGGATGTCAAGGCAGAAGATGAGCGCAGAGCAGGCAACTCAGAAAGGTCTACAAAGACTACGGAGCATGCTCGGCCTTTCTTTCACCAGCACTCTCCTGCTCTGAGCACCATGGACACTAAGCCCAAACAATCTCACCAGAGTTTACAAGGCAACTGCGGGACAAGTAGTGGCATGCCAGCCCGACACCTGAGTACGGAACAGGACAGGAGGGACAGAGCCCGGGATGACGAAACCAGCCGGTCAGGGGGCCACCTTTCCACTGACAAGCAGAAAAGATGCGATTCAGTTGCTACATCATCTGGCACACTGCATGTGTCGTATGCCAGTCCCTCTTCCCTGCAGCCGAACCCGTCCCATCTCCCGCCCAGGCTGGTGTCCTCTGGCACCTACCCTCCCCCTCACCACATGCCGCCCAACATGTACCCGCTCTACTCTACAGCGAAAGAGCCAGGAAAAGAACAGAGAGTGATAGCTCCTACTTATGTGCCTTCTGTCGAGGTTTACGATGAGCGAAAAGGGCCCATTCAAATTGCCTCCCAAGCTCGAGATAATAAAAATGACAAGAGCAGGGAGAGGGACTTGCACAGATCAGCCCTGCAGGTGGGGAATGAGAGAACACATATGGACCATGGTCGTTCCTCCATTAGGAGTGAGTCGCCCCCTCATGGGGACGTCAAGAGAGACATTTTACGAGAGGAAGGCTCGATAATTAGGTCAAACGGTTTGGCCATGAAAAAGCCCTTGCATTTAGAAATGTGCACGAATAAATCTGGAAACAGCCCAGATGCCAGAGACTTAACCAACACTACATCAAAACAAATTATGAAAACGGGACTCGAAAATGAATCCCGCAGCCAAGAGCGGGATAGGGTTCAAAGGTCTGCCTATCCGTTCTCTGGAATGGATCCTGGTACACTTCACTCGGAGCAGCATTCGTTGAAGGGCTTGGGTTCTGCTGAGCCCAAATGGAAGCCTTTTGAGATGGGCAATTATGCTACCAGTCACATCGCCACATTGGCGGCCCAACACAACCATGGCCCCCGAGCTGAGGAAGAGGGCAAGCGAATGTACCTAGATACTCCTGCTGCTGCCTACCGGTCTGTGCAAGCCAGAAGTCCTGAGAGCCACAGGGAGGTTTCAGCCATGCAGAGTCTCATAAAATACAGTGGCAACTTTTCCAACGAGTCTGGCTCGAGGCACGGATCTGATAGCCATAGTCCATTTGGTGGACTGGGCAGCATGAAACTGGAGGCTGGTTATCCCGGAGTGTCTAGAGTTCAGCACCTTCCACCCCAGCAGCCTGGAAAGCAGTTGAAGAAGGAGCCTGAGAGACCAGAGAGTGCTAAATCCTTTGGGAGAGACGTAAGCTCTTCTCAGGGTGAAGCGGAGGTTCGTCATCCCCCGGTGGGCATAGCGGTGGCTGTTGCCCGTCAGAGGGACAACAGCAGCAAGCACAGCTCTGTATCAGACAGGGACAGGCCAATTGGAGGAGCCATCAAAGGTGCGTTGCCTCATATCTTTGCATGCATTGTTCTTAAAGGTATAGTTCACCCAAGAATTCAAATTCACTTAAATTCACCCCCATGTTTTTCTAAATCTGTACAACTTGCTTTCTTCTGTGGAACACAAAAGGATATATTTTGCAAAATGCCTTGTCATTTTCTGTCCATACAATGAAAGTGAGTGTGGTTCAGTGGGCACTATTGACTTTCAGTCTATGGGCAAACACAGTTGAGACATTGTTCAAAATGTCTTGTTGTGTTCTGCAGAAAAAAGAACAACTAACCCTATAAGGTGAGTAAATTGTACATTTCTGGCCCCTATTGGTATGCATTCACGCCTTTAATGGAATCAAAGAACAACACAGTCTTATTTTACGTTGTTATAGCCCATTTACATTGGCCTGCTCAGCAGCAAGGTTTCTCCCACTTTTGTTTTGTTTCTTAAACAGCATGAGCTTTGCTATGCTTTGGCCCACAGTGTTTCCTGTTAGCCTAGGGAGTGTGTTAAACCTTTCACTAAGACACAGCATGCTTGACTGCTTATAAACATAATTTACCGAGCTCTACTAAAGGTGGCAAACAAGCAGTGCATTCTAATATGACTAGTTTTGTTACTTAGCAATTGAATCCGCTTCAGAATGGGGCAGAAAGAGAGGTGGGGAGAAAGGCATTAATTTATGTCCTCTTGTGTGCAAGGAAATTGCTGTAATAACATTAGTCTACACACTCTGAGTTTGAATTTACATTTAAAACAAGTGTTAGGGACAGAGCTTTGCTTGACTAATTTGCCCTCTTTTTGATGCAAACGGATAGCATGTCCGACAGGCTTTTGGTAACCTTGGAAACAGACTGAAACCTTTTCCCTCGAGCATGACAGAGATCTGTGTGCACTTTCGTCCCTCTCTGTTTAAAAGAACACAATCTCTTCTCAGCCACTGTCAGTACTGAAAGATTCAATACACTCCTAACTAAATCCTTCTCGGATACGTTCTACACGTTTATCTTTTACAGGGCTGTGTTGTTGAGGTATTTTGAGAACAAATTTCAAAGGCTCTTTTAGTTTAGTTCGGTATATGAACTACTGCTTGTTTTGTCTGATGATTCTCCAAATGTCTGCTACTTTATGAAGAGCAATTTCAACCATGCATGACGCCACAGTGGTGTTGAAACATTGATAAGTGATTGATGGGCCTCAGTGGGTTCTTGTAAATGTGATATGTAACTCTGCATAGGTTCTCTGTTTTTTTTTCTCTACACAGTCTGTCTGTAATCTCATAGATGTGTAAGACACTGAATATGACTGGTGCTGAGTGTTAGGACTGATAAACACCCTTAGAGTTTGGGCTATTTATGGAGAAGTGTATTTATAAAGAAAAAACGGTAACATTTTAAGGCTTGCCAGACTGGCTGACGCTATTAATGTTTGACTTTGTTTCTAGGCTAAGAAAGGTCGAAAATGTTTAAATTGGGATTAAACGTATCAGAAATGGTGAAAAAATTAATATCATTGGCAAGCACTATGAAATCAGGTAATTTATTAAAAACCGTTTGTCAACATCTGTAATTAGTGTAATGTCCTAACCTTGCAGGCCCTATCCACACAGTGGAAGAACAAGGAGACGAAAGGACGCGCCACCGCGACGAGCGCCTGCTGTCGGGACGTGTGGAGCGTGAGCAGGAGAAAGTATTAAGGTAAGGTGAGAGTTTGTAACCACTGACGTAAAGCACCCTGAGCTAGAGGTCTACACTGTGCACCCGAGACCCGGGATCTGACCCGTATGGGTTCAGGTCTATATTTTAAATGATCGTCCGGGTCGGGTCCCAATCTATTACTTCAGGTCCCGGGTCTGTTTAAAATTGTGTGTAATACCCGAGTCGATCGGACACTGAGAACACCTGGCCTGATCAGAGTCAGTCAGCACTGCTTGTGTTTTTTTTTTTTTTTTGTAACTTGCAACTTATAAAATTAGGATAAGAATAGTGTGATGCGAAAAAAATAAGGTAAAATAACAAAAATTGTGCTAAAAAGCTCTTCAGGTTGCTCCAGGCAGCTATCGCAAAGGTGCAGTCGTGTCACGTTTCTATGACAACCAGAGCTTCTGCAGTGACATTGACTTTACCAATTGACGATCGGCTCTTTTACTCGGATTTATTCAGCCAAGCCGCGCTTTACACTTTATCCCATTTTTATGATAATATGAATGAGCCATCTTGTTTAATCTTAAAGTTTTGGTGGTCAGACTCGACGCAGAGAGCACAGATATGATAGTGTCAGCTTTCAAATAATAGACGGGTCCAGGTCTTTTCCGGTAGTACATTTATGGCATTTCTCGGATCTGTCCGGGTCCAGGTCCAGCTTTGGTAATAATAGACAGGTCCGGGTCGTTCCGTGTAGCACATTAAGGGTCCCTTTGGTTTCGGGTATAATTTTTTGGACCCATGTAGACCTCTACCCTGAGCACTTTGAGTGCGTGTTGAAGTGAGCTCTCAGAAAAGTACTAAGCATCATTCTAGCTGCCAATTCAATCCTGTTTTTGAAGTTTTATAGGAGCATTGAAAAACCTGCCCTTATATTATATTTATGAACTTTCGTCATCTTTGTGAACTTTACGTCACAAGTAATTTCTCAGATCAACTTTGCCAACATTTTTATTTTTATAATGGTTTTATTATTTTTCACATTGACATTTGACATTTTTGTGATAAGCCAGCTATGAGGAAAATGTATACAGGTCCTTCTAAAAAAAATTTGCATATTGTGATAAAGTTCATCATTTTCCATAATGTAATGATAAAAATTAAACTTTCATATATTTTAGATTCATTGCATACCAACTGAAATATTTCAGGTCTTTTATTGTTTTAATACTGATGATTTTGGCATACAGCTCATGAAAACCCCAAATTCCTATCTCAAAAAATTAGCACATCATGAAAAGGTTCTCTAAACGAGCTATTAACCTAATCATCTGAATCAACTAATTAACTCTAAACACCTGCAAAAGATTCCTGAGGCTTTTAAAAACTCCCAGCCTGTTTCATTACCCAAAACCGCAATCATGGGTAAGATTGCCGACCTGACTGCTGTCCAGAAGGCCATCATTGACACCCTCAAGGAAGAGGGTAAGACACAAAGAAATTTCTGAACAAATAGGCCGTTCCCAGACTGTATCAAGGCACCTCAGTGGGAAGTCTGTGGGAAGGAAAAGTGTGGCAAAGTAAGTTCCCTGAAAAAGTGTTCTCTGAGGAAGATTGTGCAGAAGACCGATTCCAGACCTTGGGGGACCTGCGGAAGCAGTGGACTGAGTCTGGAGTAGAAACATCCAGAGCCACCGTGCACAGGCGTGTGCAGGAAATGGGCTACAGGTGCCGCATTCCCCAGTTCAAGCCACTTTTGAACCAGAAACAACGGCAGAAGCGCCTGACCTGGGCTACAGAGAAGCAGCACTGGACCGTTGTGCAGTGGTCCAAAGTACTTTTTTCGGATGAAAGCAAATTTTGCATGTCATTCGGAAATCAAGTTGCCAGAGTCTGGAGGAAGACTGGGGAGAAGGAAATGCCAAAATGCCTGAAGTCCAGTGTCAAGTACCCACAGTCAGTGATGGTCTGGGGTGCCATGTCAGCTGCTGGTGTTGGTCCACTGTGTTTTATCAAGGGCAGGGTCAATGCAGCTAGCTATCAGGAGATTTTGGAGCACTTCATGCTTCCACCTGCTGAAAAGCTTTATGGAGATGAAGAATTCATTTTCAGCACGACCTGGCACCTGCTCACAGTGCCAAAACCACTGGTAAATGGTTTACTGACCATGGTATTACTGTGCTCAATTGGCCTGCCAACTCTCCTGACCTGAACCCCATAGAGAATCTGTGGGATATTGTGAAGAGAAAGTTGAGAGACGCAAGACCCAACACTCTGGATGAGCTTAAGGCCGCTATCGAAGCATCCTGGGCCTCCATAACACCTCAGCAGTGCCACAGGCTTATTGCCTCCATGCCACACCGCATTGAAGCAGTCATTTCTGCAAAAGGATTCCCGACCAAGTATTGAGTGCATAACTGAACACAATTATTTGAAGGTTGACTTTTTTTTTTGTATTAAAAACACTTCTTTTATTGGTCGGATGAAATATGCTAATTTTTTGAGATAGGATTTTTGAGGGTTTTCATGAGCTGTATACCAAAATCATCAGTATTAAAACAATAAAAGACCTGAAGTATTTCAGTTGGTGTGCAATGAATCTAAAATATTTGAAAGTTAAATTTTTATCATTACATTATGGAAAATAATGAACTATCACAATATGCTAATTTTTTGAGAAGGGCCTGTATACCTTTAATTTTATAATCTATAAAAAGTCCATAAAAAGTGTGTATACTTTCATATATATTTACACACACACACACACACATATGAGATCGACCAATATATCAGTTTACCGTTATTTTTCCCGGTATTTACACATTTATCCATAATCGGGTATCGGTTTTGTAATATTGGATTTACCGATAAATGCCACCATCTTGTGGGCCATTGCAGCACGGCCTCTGAGGGGAGACGAGACAACAACTGCGTGCACAGGTAAAGTATACTTAATTGCTTTGCTGTAATTAATAAACTTTATCAAACATAACAGCCATTATTGGACAAATTATGTTTGTTAGTTTATGCAGCTTGGCTCTAAGAAATAGAGATAAACTCATGGTCAAACTCAGTCCTGTCCCAATAGAGACGTAACTTTACATGAATTAAATAAAACAGCCATGAATGAGTGCATGTTGGAAGTAAAAGCACTGAATTTTATTCTCTCTCTTTCTATGCTCATCATTAGTATTGTAAAATCGCATTTATATTGCTGTTCACTCGCCGGGTTGATGCTCAAGAATGCTCATGCATGGCCACCGCATGAAACTTTGAACAAGATTCACTTGTTTAAAATACCCTAAATTATATTAACTTTTACTATATTACCCTTATTTCACTAATAAACATCTAAATAAATACAAAATTATGTATTATGTCCATGAGTGATCGCAGTTTGAGTATAGTTTTGTGTAAATGCATAGATAAACACTGCTTTGTCAGCAGGCATTTTATAATCTAGACTGACAAAAACATTATTAATAATTCTGATATAATATACCCGTTGAGAAATGCAATGATGTAATTTCCTGACAGTGTATTATTCCCAGTGCTTGAAGTGGGGGAAAAAAAGGTGCCAGTACTCTCTTGCATTGGCAATCATGACATTTGACATTTCTACAGTGGAAAAACAAAACTTGGAGATATTTATTAACTCATTGAATGCCAAAAAATACGCGCTGCTCACGCTTGCGGTGGCCGCGATCACCTCCAGTAGCTGTTTCACAGCCGTAACGCGCCGCAGATGTGTGCTGTGTAAATAAGGGGTCAAACGGCCGTCACACTTTTTCTGTCAGTGGTAGAGTACCGGCTACATGCGAGAAGTAGCGGTATGCAAGAAAAAGTGCAGGTACGCTTAAGAGTAAAATGTAGAAGTGCCGCCCCACTTCGAGCACTGATTATTCCAACGAAAATTTAGTAAATTAATATTATCCCAGTCTTTATTCTTTCTACAAAGGTGATGTGACTCCCATGTTATTTATTTGTGCTCCATTTGAAAACGTTGAAAACGACTTTCTATATTTATTTTGCCTATTGTTAATATTAGTGCTGATGCTGATGATATTGTAATATGAAGATAAATATTTAACATGAAAGACTTAACTTTCAACACTTTTTTTGTTTTTAAGATGACTGAAAAAATAAAAACGCCGGGGTGGCAGTTTGCAAAGAATACCAAATTAATGCCAAATGAAAAGAACTAAATTTTTATGTGCTTTATTTATTTTACCTGTTTGTTTACCTCATCAAAGCAATTATATTCAAAACAGACACTTTAATAACTGCCCCTTTTTTTTCTTTGCACACTTTCAGACCCCTCTATTTATCGGTGTAGAAATGAGTTGTTTTTTATGCAAGGTGGTAGTGATTGTTAAGAATAAAATGGTTTAAGTTCAGTGGTGTTGTAATCATTGTCATAAACAGAAGTATACCAGGAAATAAATATCGGTTCTGCATATTGGTTACCGGGCACACACACACGTGCATGTATATCAGTTGTGGTCCAAAGTTTACATACACCTTGTTAATAATGTTAATAATGAAATATTTGAACATAAGTTTTTTTTTTTTTTTTTTACATAAAAGATGTTTGCATATAGTCCACAAAACAAAATAATTGCACTTTTTTTTTTTTTTAATTACCAAGTTCAAAAGTTTTCACACGCTTGATTCTTAATATTGTGTGTCATTACCTAAAGAATCCACAACTTGTTTTGTTTTGTGGTTGTTGTTCATGAGTCCCTTGTTTTTCCTGGGCAGCGGTTGGTGGTATGGGGCTAGATATTGTATATAGTTTTCAGGCATAAGAGAGCCGCTATCAAAATGCGGGGTATTTTAAATAGTTTTGAATGCGTGCTCACTTTTCACTTTAATTTTCGAATTCGCAATCACACGTACTCTGTGTATACTGATTGCACATTTTACAAGATTAGATATTTTTCAGTGACGCTCAGGATCTGTTGTGCACCAAATCCTCAGCCATCTTCCTGTCAGTCATCTCTCCTTACTCTCGTCATGTAATAAGTGAAATCTTACTCCTGCTGCACTGTACTGCGACTCTGCAGCTCGTGCTGTATGGGGCAGAGCAGGCACTGTCAGTTTATAATTGTAGTGTTTGTTGTGAACCAAACTAATGTTTTTTTTCTATAATAAACCAAAATTACAGTGGGGGGCAATGACAAGTAATGTAATCGGTGTACGGCCAAACACCATCTAACACCGGTGACCGACTACCGCAGCAAGCCTACTGCAAATGCAGTTTTTCAGTGGCATTGGTAGTGGCATTGGTGGCGTCCACATTGCTAGCTGTCATTATAAGCCTAAATCGACTGCCATATCATCTAGCACGATATGTATAAAAAAAACGTCTGAGGGCACCTTTTAGAGTCCCAGCATTAAAATATGGGCATTTTCCACTACTTTCACACTCCAATGCAGGTATATTACCCTCTGTTCTTTTTTGTTACACATAGGGTGTCAACTGTGTTGGTTCAGGGGTTGTTTTGACTGTCGAAATCTGATGGAAAATAGAACAGGATGTTTTTGGTTTTCTCCCAAAAAAAGTACAGCGTTAAACTAAAAAAAATGCTGTTTGGTTGCTAAAAATTTGGTTTGATGTTGTGTGGAAGCTAGTGATAGGGTCAACTAATGCATAAAGGTCCTGTGAAAGTGACTAATTACCTTAAGTAATTCTCAGATCAGAATCAGTAATTCTTCAATGTGTGGATCTTTAAAGATACTCTTTCTGCTTCCTAGGTTGAAGCTAGTTTAAAATCTCAGTAGACATTTAGCGACAATCTTAAAGTATTTATGTGCCGGAAGCCGGGATAAAAGTCTGCTTATAAAGGCACCATTTTATTAAAATCATTCACCTTGTAGTAAGGACTAAGCATATCCATCCTGTGTGAAATGATTCTTGTTTCTTTGATTCCACACACTGGCTGAATGGAGCAACATTTTACTTTCGTTGGTCACACTCTCAGCGTGGTTTCTTTAGAGTGGACAGATTTATGGCAACAGTTATCGGCAAATATGAGCCTATTTTCAAAGTGTGGGTCTCATTTCGAGGACTAGAAAAAGTCAGTCTTCCCCACTGGGGAAATTGGTGCTTATAAAAGTGACTGGCTCTCTCAGCAGGTTTCCGCCCTCAGTGCCTGTCCTTAAGTGTAAGGCAGAATAGAAGTCATAGACTGGGGAATTTGTGTCACAGTTAGGGCTAAATGGCTACCAGTCCTACTTTTGGTCTTTAATAAGCATGAATTTTGCAATGTAAAAGCATCTGTCATACATTTTTCTGGTCGTCAAATGCGGGCACCTGGATATAGGGCATTTGGCAGACTTTTAAAGAAATAAAGTGAAAATGATTTACCCGACCTCATATTGTTCCAAACTGGAGAATATTTCTATAGTATATGTTAAATTAGAAAACTGACTTTTGGCAAAAAAAAAAAAAAAAAGTCAAGTGTTTAAAGGGATAGTTCACTTTGAAATTATTTTTTGATATGTTTTAGCTTACCTCAAGGGCATCCAAGATGTAGGTGTCTTTGTGTCCACAGTATTTTCAATTTTGTTATTTTTAGGTCAAACCGTTCTTGTCTGTCAGTCATATAATGCAGGCCTATGGGGTCCACCTCAGAGCATACACAGAGAAGTCCAAATTAAACATGATTTAATGACTTGTAAATGTAAGAACACATTGATGGCCTAAGACACGAAACAAGCAGTTTGTGTGAGAAAACCAACCGTATGTATATCGTTTTTACCTCTTGTAATCACAGTCACGTCCAAGTACTCTGATGGCGCGGGCGCCTCTGTCTGCGTAAGCGCCGGCAAGCCCCGGAAGTGATCTCTCGCGCGTGTACGTCACTCATTGTTTACAAAGAGATTTCAGACGTTTTACCTTTCACTGTGAAGATCTAAACACATATAGATATACAGGAAATCGCAATGGAAGACGATTTCGGTATATCAACAATGAGTGACGTACACGCGCGAGAGATCACTTCCGGGGCTTTCCGGCGCATGGCGGCGCTTACGCAGACAGAGGCGCCCGTGCCATCAGAGTACTTGGACGTGACTGATTACAAGAGGTAAAAACGATATAAATACTGTTCGTTTTCTCACACAAACCGCTTGTTTTGTGTCTTAGGCCATCAATGTGTACTTACATTTACGAGTCATTAAATCATGTTTAATTTGGACTTCTCTGTGTATGCTCTTTGAGGTGGACCCCATAGGCCTGCATTATATGACTGACAGACAAGAACGGTTTGACCTAAAAATAACAAAATTGAAAATACTGTGGACACAAAGACACCTACATCTTGGATGCCCTTGAGGTAAGCTAAAACATCAAAAATGTATTTCAAAGTGAACTATCCCTTTAAGGAATATACAGCAAAGCTTTGCCCAAAAAAATGTTTTTTTTTTTTTTTAAAGCAAAGGTAGCATTTGTTTAATTACAGAAGTTTTTATGGAGACTTTAATGTGCAATTAGGAAATGCAAACTAACTGACATTGCCATAGATTGGTTAATCACTAATAAGTAAGTCTCTTCATTCACAGAGAGAATAAAGAGTTGGCAGACTACACTCAGATGCACCCACCTATGGTGTCTGCTAGTGGACTAAACCCCAACCTGATGGTGACTGGTGGACCGACTCTGGCTGGTGCGGGCCGCTGGCCTGCTGACCCCGCCTCCCACCTGGCCTCCCACCCGTGGCTGCCCCGACCAGGAGCCCCCTCCATGTGGTTGTCTGGCTCTCCATATGGTACCCACTTTTTTTTTTTTACGCCTATGGCTGTAGTGTAAGAATTGTCATGTCACAAGCAATTTTTGCAATTGATCAAGGGTCATGCAGTCTGGAATGCAGCAAAACTGGGTTGTGAATGGGATTTGGACACCAAATATTTCCTCGGGGCAGTCTGTTGACCCTGCCAGACGGCCCAAGCATTTTGTCTAGGCTGAGTGTTTTAGTCATTCTTAGAAACAATCAGTCTCACTCCACAACTTCAATCCAAGAATAACAGCAAACAGCACTGTCAGTTCAGTCCTCTGACGTTCGAGTTTCTGTCTAGACTTTACTTTAAAAACAAAAATGTCCCATAAGAAAATAGCTGTATTTAAAGTGCTGTGCATCTTGGCAGGAATTCAACTAGGTCTGTGCTCCATGGACAGGGGTGAGATTATGCTAGGAATGGTGTTTCTCTTGGGGATTAACTCTTGAGTGTTCACAAAGCAGCCAGAATACAAGTGCAAATGGACCATCAACTACAAATATGGTGAACCCAACCATTTCTTGTCCCTCTGTTGTTGAACAGGACTGGGTCCCCCTTCTCTTCATCAGACGCTGCCTCCAGGATATCCTCCTGCCTTAACAGGTTCCATCCCCCCGCCTTACCAGTTTGCCCGAGATCCACAGACAGGACAGGTGGTTGTTATTCAGACAGAGCATCTGCCACACTACGGTAGGCCTTGTATATATTCACCACAATTTCTGTATTCATATTTTACCATCTTTCCATTCACGCATGAATACGATGTGCATTTATAAAAGTGAGTGGTAGTGATATTCCTGGCATGTAGCAGAATAAATATACTTGATTTGTGATACTCAAATATTCCTCTTGTTCTTTAAAAGCTGAGATGTTAGAGCGAGGCCCCCCGCTCTGGTCGGCCATGTACCCGCCGGCAGGAAGCTCTCTGCAGCATGCCCATCAGCTCCAGCTCCTCTCTCACCAGCAGCTCCTGCGGCAACAGGAGCTTTACATGATCCAGCATCAGACCGCACAGGTCATGGAACTGCAGAGGAACGCACAGTTAGTGGTATGAGATTCTTTCTGTCAATGTCATTATATTCATGAGAAGACACTCCTGTATTTTCCATTTTGTAGTCCTTAAGGTCTGCTTTCACCAACTCTGAATGTTCAGCATGGAAAACAGTCATAAAACTAAAATGCATAAATTAAGCCTTCCAATCAAGAACGTAATCTGTAAATCCAGATTTTTTATTTACTTTTTAATTTTTTATCTGGTGCAGGAGAGATTAAATGCAAGTCACTCTAGGACCGATTTGGATGAAAAAACAGACAAGAGAGGAGCTGAAGGGGCTAAATCCAGTCTCTCGGGCATCCCCAATCAGGCCCTGCACTCACGCAAGCCTCCCCCACGCTCTCCAACCCCATCCACCTCGTATAGAAAAGCCCTGACACCGCTGCCCGTCCCACCGTTGCCTTCACCTGTCACTGCACTGAAGTCTGAGGCGAGACCCAAAGTGGAGAAGTCCCTCCCTCAACAGCCCTACTCCCATCCATCATCTCCTGTCCCTCATTCAGTCAGCCCCGTTTCGGCATCGCCTCTTCCTACATCCCCCATCCAGACCAAAGAGGAATCTGTGGAAGTGCCTGAGAAAGAACCACTCAGTCTACTGAAGCAAACTTCTACTCCGTTCCCATCCATGTACCATGGTAAGTGGGAAGGTCCGCTTTCCCAAATGAAATGTCCAGGATTGAGCCTGCTTAATTTGTCAAAATTGCAACTATGAATTTGCATGATCATATGGAGTAATTATTGTTTATTTGCATATTGCACTAATATAAAAAACAAACTAATCAAAATTAAAAGAAAAAGGTTTAATAATGCAAGGCCATTAATCTCCATATTGCTATTTTTAAAGAAATATGTTTGGGAGGGGACTGAGAATACTCACAGGACAGCAATCAAATGCAGTGCGCTATTCTTCATGTCAGAATGTGCAGGGTAGTGCAGTCTTAATGAGTAGTCTGCAAATATCTTCACATATGGGATTACCAGCTGTCTCTTCACTGGAATAGAGACTTATGACAGCAGCCCTTTTGTACCCGTATCCCCTGGTGGTTTCCCTTTAAAAATGTTCAATGCTCAGGATAAATAGATTTTCTGCTCATGGTGCATTCTGAATGTATGAGTATGCACGAGCGTGTTGGCCTATGTGTAAATAAGGGCTTTTGGGATGCTGGTACTGGGGCCATTTGGTTCATGAAAGTTTCATAAAGCCCCTGTGCCGAAGAACATGTGGGGTTATTAATCACTTTGTCTCTCTGTCACAGGGAACTAAAGCCTTTCTAGTCTTTGCATAAGCACTCCTAGCCCCTCAAATTGTTCTCTTTGGTTTCTTCAGCAGAAATTCCTCCTGGCTACCCATACCAATCGATAACAGCACCGTTCGGCAGTCATTACCCCTACCTCCTCCAGCCAGCCGCTGCTGCAGATGCTGATGGCCTGGCACCAGATGTGCCATTGCCGGCTGAGACATCCGAGCACTTGGCGACCACCGGAGATGTCAAACCCCAGCACTTGTGTTCTCCAGTGGTAGTGGAGTCACTTCAGGCATCCAGAGAGAAAGAGTCCATGGATGAGGGCAGCACTGTGTTAAAAAAAGAGCCAAACCTGGAAGACAACAAAGATGTCCTGGGCCAGGAAAGCCTAAGGCTTGCACCCATCACCACCCAAGACCCTACAACCACCACAGAGGCCGAGGCCCGCCCTAGAGCCTCAGCCACACCATTGCCAGAGGATGAACCAGACCAGGGAGATGGGGAGGCTGTCAAAATTGAAGCTGCCACCTCAAGCCATCCAGCGCTGTATGAGCTAGATGCTGAAAGAACGACCAGAGCAGAAACTGCAGAGGACTCGATTGGTCTGGTAGACCAAGGTTACAAATCTTCATCAAGTTACACTGACATCCACCTTGTGGCTTGTGACATCCAGCCAGCAAAACCCTCCAATCTCTCTGATAGTTTGAACCCAGTAGACCTCAGAGATCCTGTCCCTGATGCTCCACACATGGAATCCAAACTTGACAATATTTTCCTGCCTAACAGCCCTCCTCACCTTCAGCCCTCTGCCATACCGGTGGCCATTCTGCCCGAAGACCCCATGGCAGGCATGTTCGCTCTGGTCACGGCCAGCGAGCTTCCGCAAGCCGGAGCAGTGTCCATCCAGACAGATGTGTGTTGCTCTAGGTCTGAGCTCTGCAAGGGCGTCAGTCCCCTAGAGTCCACTGCTCTGGAAGGCATGGCCCTGCTTAGCCAGATGGCTGAGCTGGAGATACAGAGACAACCCAGAGATGACACACAGGGTGAGTCTCATTTCAGAGAGAGGAACGGTAATCTGAAGGATGTGTGACCTGATGTAGCGTGCTCTAACAGTTCAAATGGAAGTGATGATTAGGGATGAAGGTTTGCTCACTGTAGTGTGCTGTAAAGTCTAATGTGCTGAAATGAGCTCAGGAATTGAGGAATTGTTTCAGCTCTCGTAACTATATTCAGAATTTGCTGGAGTGACGGAGAACAGTGTTCCAGTACTGCTTGTTCATCTATGAATCTTTTAGAGTAAATACGTTCCTTTTAAAGTTCCTTTTTATTTTGGATGTATCTGTATGTCAAGAAACACCCATATACTGATGTATTGGAGAATGCGGGGCTGTCCCATGCTCCCTAGAGGTAATTAATGTTGGTATCGATCATGTGTTTGTGTGTGCAGCTGTAATACTCTGTGGACTGGAGAGTCTGCTGGAAGCTGGCAGGCAGATTCTCCTGGAGGCCATCGAGTGTCAGCCTCAGATTATCATCCGCCTCCCCCGAGAGCTCAACCCTAATAAGAAATACAGCTGGAGACAGAAGAAAGATGAACCTGTATGCTTGCCTTTTTATGACTTATTTTCTTCTCCCTCTTTTAACCTTTGCTCAAGAAGTTAAGATTTCTGTTATCACTTTCATTTGCTTTTTCTGTTATCAGAATAGTAATTCTATGTTTGTAGTTTTAAATGTGCAAGCTTTTAGATAATAATACTTAAGATTTCCAGCCTCTTTACACTCTGATGCATGTGCACCTGATTTCAGACAGATGTCCGTAGCCAGTGTTAACAGCTGCTGAGAGATCTATAGAAGTTAAACCACAGATGCTAATCATGCTCTGTCTCTTAGATGTACTGCAAATCCTCTTTGGAGGGAATGGACACTGTAGAAGTGGACTACCGTGTGAGACTCGCTGAGCTGCAACAGCGCTACAAAGACAAGCAACGAGATCTTGTTAAACTGCAGAGACGGAGAGACAAAGAGTGAGTCTCTCAATTAACATTAAATCCCTTAACATAATTTTATTAAGACCAGTAATGACAATCTATCTCACTTAATCCTTCTAACATTCAAACAACCTGCATTTTATGATCCCTGTGTGATTCACAGAGAGAAACGTCAGCAGCAACAACAACAGATCCAGCAGCAGGAGAGGAACAGAAGTTTAGTCCGCAGGGGCCCGGGGCGTCCCCGAAAGAGGAAACATGTCCTGTGTGCATTGTCTCCACCCCTCAGCAAGCTGGATTCGAAGTGTGCAAAGTGAGTGTGTAGCTCAGGCACCGATAAGGCCCAGCTGTGCTCACCACAGCCTGCCCTGCAGCTGAACGCTCTGTTGTTTTGCAGGTTGGGCAGAAGCATGCTGTACTCAGAGGACTCTGAGAGTGGGGAGGTGCTGAGGAAGCGCTTTCGGGCCTCTAACAGAGATGAGGAGGAGGAAGATAGCAGTACGTTGAGATTGAAGAAGAAAAAAAAGAGCTGGGGCGAACAGGAGGCATCTTCAAGCTACTCTCACGAGGTCTGTCTCTATTATACTGGAGTTGAACAAAAGTCCCTAAATATCTGAAAATGTGAGTTTTTGTTAAACAAACATATTCCAGTCGGAGCCATGGTGCAGTGGTAAGTGCACATGCGCCAAACATGTTGAACCCACATCACTCGAATGTGCAGCACAGCTCAAGTCTTGCTTGCAGCGTGTCTGATCCCATTCCTGCTCTTTCTTTTCACTTCCCTGTCCTATTTGTTTAATAATATACATTCAATGATTTTATCTCTTTGAACAGGCACCTAAAATGGTCGTAAAGAAGAGCAGAGTGAGCGAGCAGGAGCAGTTGGCATCCAAACTCGACAAGGCATTGTCTCTCACTAAGCTCAGTAAACTCAGCAAGTCCTCTTGTAAGTTCATAGAGGGTTCCTCAGGGAAGTCCAGGGCTAGCTCTGGAAGCAGAGTCCCCATGCTCACCGATTTAGACATGAGAGTCAAGATGGGAAAATCCAGCCTGTCAAAAGATCTCAGCATCTTTCACAAGTCTTCCAAAGGAGGTAAAAGCAAAATGGCTGCCAAAACAAAACCTTCAGATCCATACCTTAAGGGAAAAGGCCAGCGTAAAGCACCTTATTCTCCAATGAGGTCAGAAATCAGCAGCTATTCTAACAGTAAGTCACACTTTTTGTAAAAAAAATAAATATAATTTGTTGTGACAGTATTTATCACAATATATGAATTTTTGTTGTGTAAAAATAACAAAAAGCTGTCATGATATCAATGTCTACTTTTTCTTAATGTTTTGAATGAAGTCTATCATTATTGACAGGGCTGCATTTATTTGATCAAAAATATGGTAAAACTATTTAATATTTTAATAAATGTAATTACTTTAATTTATTAATGTAATAATAAAGCTGAATTTGATCACATGATCCTTCAGAAATCATAGTCTAATATGCTGATTTGCTGCTCAAGAAACAATTTCTCATTATTATTGATGTTAAAAACAGTTGCGTTGCTTAACACTTTTGTGGAAAAGGTCATACAGTTTTTTTTCAGGATTCTCTGATGAATAGAAAGAAATGAATTTTGTAGCATTATTTGTCTTTTATTGTCACTGTTTTGCTTTTTATTGTTCTGTTTAATTAAAGGGTTAGTTCACATCAGAGTTATATTAAAAAATATCCTGGCTCTACAAAGCTTTATAATGGGAGTAAAAATGAACTTTTAAAGCTCTTTAATGTATCCTTGCAGAATAAGTATTAATAAAAAAATGTTAAATCTTACTGACCCCAAACTTTGGATTTGTATTGCAGTGTAGTGCATCATGGATTTAAGTATTATTGTTTTAAATCGGTTTTTAGTTCATTATGCTTTTGGTCCTCCATCCTGAGTGAAGTGTTTTGTGATTTGTGCCAGACACAGATTCAGAAGAGGAAGATTCCCTGAAGGATGGCTGGCCTCCCAGCTCCTTGTTGGGGAGAACAGTGTCACGTCCACAGCTCCCCGGCCTGTGCAGCACTCCAACCAAGAAAAAGCGTTCATCGTCCAAGAGAGCCTCTTCATCTTTGTCTTCATCACTCAAGTCTAAGCAGGCGGCCAAAGAGAGGAAACATAAGCACTTTGCTTTATTGCTACAGGAGGCAGGAGTCAGCTCCTCTGAGGACTCATTTGACCAAGGTTAATAAAGCATACCTCACTATGCACAAAATCGAGATGGCAGCTGCTCGGTTTTAGCTTTTTTTATTTTTGGTCTGTCTTGTATTTTTAACCACGACTATCGGTCATGGTGACATTTTTCATTGCATCAGAATTTGCTACCTCACATCCTGTACATAATTTAATCGGCTCTTGTTAGAGTCCCTTTTAAATGGTTACTTTTATAGGAATGTCTTGCCATTGTGCATTAAAATGTGTGTGGAAAGTGTTCTTTATTGTATTGCAGTTTGGTACCCAAGCTTTATTAAACATGCTGATTTCATTTTTACTGAAAGTAAAGAAACGCAGTGTTCTCTGTCTCTTTCGCTACATCTCCTGCTGTAGAGTGTTAGATTGCAACTCTCCACACTCCTGATTTCCTCTGTTGTTCAAATATCCCTTTCATCAGTGAAGAGCTGTCACAAGGAGATCTCTGCATAAATTCAGCGCTCCTGAGCAGTGCTGATGAGATTCATTTGGCCAAATGACTTTGAGAAGCATAACTAACTTGTTAGGTTCTCCCAAGAGATCAGATTTTTAACAGATGAGAAAATGCTGAAATGATATTAGATAAACATTATCCAACATCCATCTAATATCATTTCAGCATTTTCTCATCTAATATTATTTCAGCATTTTTAACAGATGAGAAAATGCTGAAATGATATTAGATGGATCTGCATTTACAATATTGTATACATTATCGTTTTCATTGGTGCCATAAATCAATGTGAAACTAATGGCAGTAGAGCGTATTACCATTATAATCAAGTTTAAGTCAATAAATCGACATGCACACATCAGAATTTGTAGAACTTTAAAGCATAAATCTTGAACCGTTCCAGCAATGTTTTTTTTCACTATGACGAGTGAACAGGCAATGCATTGTGGGATATTTGAAAAATAGGGAGATCCCTGATTTACTAAAAAAAAAAATAAAAAAAAATGAATAACCTAGCTTCTCTAGACTGCTCGCTCTCTCCCTGCAGCTGCTTGGCCACCCCTCCACCTCTGACCCCTTCTCCTACCCATGATGCTTTTGAATGTCTATCGGTCTGTGCATTTGCTTGTCCTGCCGCAACAAAATAAGAAGCAATGGGCTTGGCTGGGAGTAGGGCAGCCAGCTGTTCAGCGTGAGGTCACTATCCATGTCACCTGAGCCTTGAGCATTGTTCTGTAAGTAGGCCACCATCCTCTTTTGCTGTGACTTCTCCATAATTTTTACTAATTTGTGCTTACACTGTTACAGAACCAAAACGCAAACAAAAAAGACTGGATAACAGATAAAGGTGTTGAAAATGCCTTTTTAACATGCTCACCTCCTGTTACATGACCTCAAGCCATGGTTATGTTTGTATTTGGTGTTTTTTTTTTTAATATTTTATTTTTTTAATAAAGTTCAAGGTGATTTTCTTCCTCATATGGCCATTCCTTCTTGGCCATATCAATATTATTTTATTCATATTAATAATTTAAGGTCTTCTATAGCTGCTGTTTGTTTATATATTTGCCGTTGTTGTACCATACGTAACTGAGTAATATTTCTCATTGATGTTGAAACCAGTTATAATTAAGATTTTGTTAGTTTCTATATACATAAGATTTAATTATTAATTTGATTTATTATTTTCAGCAGTAAATAATTAACCAAATTAATAGACTAAGGATGTAAGAGGATTGAATTGAAAGGGAAGAACATAACCATGGCTGAAGTGGTTGATGGTCTGAGTTGTGTCCAGGCCAGACTGAGTCTCAGGAGCCATGGAGGACTGTCCTCACAGAGCCTGCTTTGTTCTTCAGCTTCTTCCTGTACACACATCCTTTGCTTGCTGTCAGTCCATGTAATACATGCCTTAGGTCTTAATGCTGTGGCATCTATAAAGTTATGTTCACAACATAACCAATCGAAGTCCTTGTCTGCTACACAGTCCTTGTCTTTAACAAACTCACCTCTGCCTTCGGCTACTCACAACTGCACTCAAACATATCCTGTGTGTCTGTTTCCATCACCAAACTTGTTCCTCACCCTCCAGAGAATGGGAGAAAATGGGGTGTTGCTAAAAGTGGGTACCTACTGTCTTATAGTTAGTCCTTGAGGTGGTTTTTTTTCTTTCTTTTTTTCTTTATCAGTTTAGACAAGCTCCGAGCTGAAGAGACTTTTAATAATTGATGACTTTCTTAGTCAGGGATTCTGCCAGCTCCCTTAACTTTCTGCAGCGCTTGTGGCTTATTCTATTCCCTTTTTTCCTTCAGTGATTCAGCTCATTCAGCACATTGGGCAAGGCCACTTTACTCGCTTCTCTTATTTGGTTTGGGATTTTGCATTCCCTGCCCCTCTTAATTTTAGCGAGCCAGCAGCCATGCTGATTTTAAATCCTGCCCTAAAGCTCTGAAAGTTTGAAAGCTACGCTTGCGAGATCCTGCCTACCCAGCTTAGTATTTGCTGCCCGCATGAAACCAGGCTTTGTCCCCCACCAGTAATCTTATGTAGCAGTGGGTGGGCTGCAGTATTTGAGCAAGAACACATTAATCTAGAGAAAGTCTGCTTCTGCGGTGCTAGATTACAGTGGATACATAAAAGTGAGAAAACACTACAGCTGGCAGAATGATTCATTAGGGCTAGATATCTAGAATTCATTGCTATGCAGATTGAATTCTTGGGGTTTATTGTTCTACAGAGATAACTAGTAGGGAAAATGGTCTTTAGATGTTGGATATTTTTTTATTTAATTGCATGGGATTGAGGCTTTAATTTTAACAGGATATAGTTGAAAGTAGTAGTTCACCCAAAAATGAAATAATGTAATCATTTACTCACCCTCATGTTGTTCCAAACCAGTATGACTTTTTCTTTTGCAGAACACAAATTATATTTTGAAGAATGATTTGATGTTTTGTCTATGCATTGAAATTCAATGGGCTCTTAACATCTATTGGACCCCGTTGACTTTCATTGAAGAAAGTAAGGGTGAAGTCATTCAGTCATGCAGGTTTGGAATGACATGAGGGTGAGTAGATGACAGAACTTTCATTTTTGGGTGAACTATCGCTAATTCTGGGCTCTTCAATTCCAGTCCTGGAGGGCCAGTGTCCTGGAGACAATTTAACCCTCCTGTCTGTACACTCTTTAAAATAAAGGCTCTTTATGTGGTTCCATGTAGACACCTTAATATCCACGGAACCTCCACTGCACAAAACGTCATTTATATTATTCAAATGTTCTTCGCACTAAGAGACAAAACGGTTCTTTTAAAAACTGTTCACGGTTCATCGGTGATCCCAAAAGGGTTCCTCTGTAGCATCACTACGAAAATACTTATATTTTAGGAGTGTAATTTAGTTAAGTAGTTCTGAACGCCTTTATTAGTTTGTTTGGGTATGTTTGTTTGGGGTTAAACCTAAACTCGATAGGACACTGGTCCTCCAAGACTAGTTGAAAAGCCCTGCTTTAAGTAATGGGTTGTGTCACAGGCTTCATTTTCATTCATTTCTGAACCTTATATTTTGCCAAACATCCTAAATGATTTGTCTTCCCATTTTTAACAGAGTATTTCACCGAGCGGGATGATTATGAGGATGATGATGACGAGGATGAAGATGGGTATGATTATGAGCTTGATGAAAGCGACGGCCTGTGTTCATCATCTGTAGAAGAGAGTGGGCTGGGTCTTCTGGCCCGCTTTGCTGCCAGCGCTATCCCGAGCCCCATTGTCACCAATCCGCTCTCCATCGTCCAACTGGAGGCTAAACAGAAAGCTAAGAAGAAAGAGGAACGGCAGAGTCTACTGGGTAAGGAAGTGCTCTTCCAGAATGGATTGCATCTTTTTCTACACTCTTAGACTCCCCTGTTATCTCTCTGTGACATCAGCTGCTTAAATTCCCAGGTGACAAGGTGATGCATTGTTATTGGCTGTCTTTTGTTGAGCTGTGTCGTGCATGTGCATTGGCGAATGAGGGAATTGAAAGGTGCTGGCAGATGAAAACACATTGTGCTTGGAGCATTCACTCAGTAGGGGTGTTATTCAATATAGACACCCATCAGTTGAGCCCCACCTTGAGAATGGAGTGTCATTATCCCCTAGCCGCATTTGTGTGTGTTTGCTGCGCTGCTTACACTCACTGAGAATGTGATGCTGACAGGCCTTGCTTTGATGAGGTTGGGCTGTGATCCTGAGCGGGTACCCAGCAGCGCACACGACAGGCCTGCCAGCAGAGACCAACAGCCCCCTTCATTCACTATTAAGGCCCTGCAACAATATTCAGACTTAATTCTCCTCCCACATGTGGCCCTGTTTATTTCTTACATGTGCACATTATATTGTCGTTCTTTGTTGGCAAATGAGTTGACCATGTAGATGGTTTAAATTATAGCAGATGGCCTAGTATTTAGATCACTGTTGTGTTTTTCATAAAAGACACTTTGCGTTTGTGCAAGTGCATTTCGTTTGCATGCCTTATTAATAACCGAAGGTTGTATCTTCTGCATTGTAGGTACAGAGTTCGAGTTTACAGATTCGGAGAGCGATGTTAAAATGAGAAAGAAGTTCCCGTCACTGTTGCACGGCAAGCGATCGGCTCCTGAGCTCCCTCTCTTGCCGCCCGCGAGTGTCAGGCATGACGACTCCAGCCCCAGCAAGCGTGGACGCAAACCGAAGAAACCCAAGTCTCCGCGGGAGTTCAGTTTCGACCTTACTGCCGACGGGAGCGAAGACGAACAGTGGACACGACGGAGGAGTGAACGCATCTTCCTCCATGATGCTGCCCAAGCCACCCCCATCTCCCCGTCTGGCAAAACTCCTCTTCCACTCACTCCCAAACCTGCCCGTGGCCCCAAAACGTCTCCGCAAAGCCCCAAAGAGCTGACCAAAGCCAAGGAGGTGAAAGACCCCAACAAGGTAAGCCCTTGTTTTATTGATGTAGATTGAGTCCTCTGTGCCAGCCCCAATGAAACAGTGAGGGCGCTTGATACCAGCTGGTGTCCTGCTACATTTGTCAGACAAGAAAGCCTCCCGCTGTGAGTGTCATGTTGTTGGACACAAAAGAATGGCTGCCGCTTGCCAGGCTACAATTACCAGCCATCACCGTTCCTCCCTCCGAATCCTCTATTGTTTTTTTTTTATAGTGTTCAATACATGACTGCCTATTAATGTTTACTTGTCTATCCAATGTTGTTGAATGGCTGTAATGTCTGGGAGAACAGAGTCCGTCCGACAACATTTTGTCATGCATTTGTATGAGGCTTTTCACTCTTGTCCATGCTGATGGTTTGGCTTTGTATCTGGTGTGAATGTTTCAGAAGAAGAGGATTAAGGAGACCCCCTTGTGTCTGCCCCCACCCCAGCTCTCCAGCACACCCTCGGAAAGTGCCGGAGCTCTGCCTGTCAGCCCAGGCCGCAAGGGCAAGGTGAAGGCCAAATCCAGAGAGGTGACTATTGCCTAACTCGGCTGACATTGCAGTGCTAATTAGTGATGAATTGGCCAATATTTCATAATATTCTGGCTGATGAACAGAAAAATGATATTTACCCCTTGAACAAATTCAAAGATTTATCAACATCCATCAACTGGGATAATATTTTTTTTAATTGATTTTTTAAATATCATTTAATAAAAGCAAGTGTTCAATTAATTTTATTTAAGCTCATAAAGATATTTTGTAGGAAGTATAGTATTATAGCACATCGTGTGCCTAAATTGATTAAAAAAAATTATATTAACCCTCAAGTTTTTTTTGTTGTTGAAAAATTACTTTTATTCAGCAAGGATGCATTAAATGGATCAAAAGTGACTATAAAGGCATTAATGTTATAATTTATTTAAAATAGAAATATTTTGATAGATGCTTTTATTTTAACCTTTCTATTCAAAGAATGGAAAAAAATTATTGGTTTCCACAAAATTATAATATGATGATAAAATCTTTCTTGAGCAGCAAATCAGCATATAAGAAGGATTGCTGAAGGATCATGTGACACTGAAGACTGGAGAAACTATGCTGTAAATTCAGCTTCAGGAAATGCAACATCACAGCAATAGAATACAAGACAAAATAATACAATTTATTATTAAAATATAATAAAAATAGAAAGTATTTTAAATTGAAAAAAATATTTCACAATATTTTTGTTTTCCTGTATTTTTGATCAAATTAAAATGCCTTGGTGCGCATTAGTGTTAAAAAAAAAATTCTGACAACCCCAAACTTTTATATATTAAATTTCCTCACATTTTTAGCATGCCAGATAATACATATTTTAAACAGACCTAGTGTTGAGCAGCCATTTTGTGCTACACTGTGACAGGAGAAACACCGAAAAGGATTAGAATAATTTTACCTGGCAGGCTCAAGGCCTGTTGGGAGAAGCCTTGCATTTAAATTAGCTGCCCCTTCCTGCTCCCCTGTCCCATTCTGTATGGGCCTGCTCTCAGTACCCACCATGACCAAAGGGAGGGAGGTGAGATGGGGAAGGAGAGGGAGAGAGAAAAGGGGAGAGCGCAATAGAGCAGCAAGCCTAATTAGACTGCACACTCAGCGGGAAAGAAGTGAAATTAACCAAACGACATCATGCTCCATCCATTTCTCCGCCCGTTCTGCACAATTTATTTTTTCGTCTCAAGATAAATCTCCACTGCATTTTAAAGCTCTCCACCGCTGCTGTTTTGTCATTGTATGTTTAAATCATGTGTTATAATGCACAGTGCAGAAGCTCGGGAACTCCTCTGGGTATTTGCCCCATTCGAAATCAAGAAATCCTACATCTCGCGAGCCGAGCTTGTCAGTCATCTAAATAAGTTTTACTGAATCAATTCTCTAGTTTGCACATGGGTCTCATCTTTAGAACTGAACCAACTATGGCTCAGTGTTCAATATTTCATATTGTCACAAGAATTGGGGCAAAATGTGCTTGAATTCCCCCAGCAGGCTCGAGGGAAGGGCGGTGCTGTCAGTAAACTGATGGAAAGTATGGCTGCTGATGAGGACTTTGAGCCCAACCAGGACAGCAGCTTCTCAGAGGATGAGAATCCCCCTATGAGTGCTCAGCCCGAAAGACCCTGCACCCCCGGTGAGACTTTTCTCATTCCCTCTTGTCATCAAGGCCACGGAGCTCTTTTCCTTTATTAGCTCCCCATTTATAATTGCTGTTTAACGACTAAACCAGACTTCATTTTCTTGTCCATGCATGCAATTAAAAGTGAATGTCTTTTGAATGACATGAGGGAGAGATCATTTCACAGCATATCTTATCTTAATCCAGCATTAAAAATCAGAAAATTGATTCGGCCTGATTGCATCATACGTTAATGGGACGAGCTGAGAGGTATTGCACGCATTAGCTCCGTTTTAAAACCTTGTGAGCTGCTTGCTACCGCATCGTAACTGTCATGAAACCTCAAGTGACAGATTTTGAAGGTTCTACGCAAAACAGCACACATAGACTGGGTTGAGGAAATGGACAGGGCATCTCTGCTTCCTTCCACTGTAGAAAGATGAAGCCAAAATATCCCAGCAACGGTCGTTAGCGATTATGTAGTTCGGGAAACTGAGTCTTCACAGTAATTGAGCCTCAGCTTCAAGGTCCAGCCCACACTCTCTCTCCCGCAGACTCAACGCAAGCACAGCTGTCAACCATGATGTTGGACACCTTTTTTTATAGCATCAAATAACTAACTAAAACCATATTTTTTTTGGAAAAACTTACATCTGCGTGATAAGAACTACCTAAAATTACAGAAATGATCTTTGGACAAATTTTTTTTTTGAAGTGTAATTGTTTTTTTGGCTTGCGTCCCATTCGATTACATGGAGAGGGCGGGGCTTATGATCTATACTGCAGCAGTGTGTTCTGGCATTGCCACCTTTGAGATTTCCTTTTTTACAGGTACATTTATAATTGACCAAATCACCATATTGGGATTTTTTTTTTCACTGATCTGGTCGGATTAACTTCTCCACGATTAACACATGAAGTTGGCTTAGAATTTGGCTATAATTGGGTATCTAGGAAAGCAGCATAATTAAGCTAAACTGTGGGAACAGTTTTCACATTAAAATGCTGAATCCATAAGCAGCTTCCTGTCTTTTGGAACACAGCTATTTTCTCTAACATCTGCAGCTTTAAGGTGGCGATGAGAATTCTCATGTTATTTAGGAGCACAAGTTTTGACATGTCTCTTTCTAACACTGCTTATCTCCCTCTGTTCTGTTTTTCCCCAAGCTCCTCGGAACTGTGTCATTAACAAAGATGAACTGCAGGATGGATTACGGGTCCTCATCCCTATGGATGACAAACTCCTGTATGCCGGCCACGTCAGCACGGTTCACTCTCCTGACATGTAAGAGACCGCCAGCCGTAACTGTTTTCGTTCTCTTTATACCCTCTGCTGTGTCTTCAATAGGGCTGGGTATTGACACAAATTTCACGATTTGATTTTGATTCACAAGCTTTCGATTCAATATTTATTATTTTGGATATATATCAGGTACAGTACATGGCAAATTGTCATGTAAAAAATGCAAATTGTAAAATTTTGGGGGGGGGGAAAACTCAACCAATGCTGTAAACTATACATCGGAGTCAGTTATTACTACATTACTATAATATTAAAGGTTAAAATGATCTGATTTGTATTACTATAATATTAAAGGTTAAAATGATCTGATTTGTATACAAACACTTAATACACACAAGGAAGTTTTTATAATAATAAAGTTATAATCATAACTACAATTACATAATTATATTTCTACTCCAATTTATGTTTGGAATATAAATATTAAATGGTGGCTGTCAACTTGATGGATTTATTCAAACATGCATTAAATATTGAAGTACATTAAAAATTATAATGAATATAAAAAGAATTAAAAAAAAAAGAATGAATATGTAATATAGTGCACATATTTAGCCAAATGCTCCTTTCTTGAATAATTTTTTCTAGCTGACTAACAAGTAATGGTCACTGAATATGTTTTTTCTGAGGCAAATGTGACGTTACGTGACATTGTTTACAAGCTGTTTTATTGAGGTCTTTCTGTGGTTGAAACACTGATTGAAACATGATACATACCTTCAGATGTTCATTCATGTTTATTTGTTGCTGTGACTGGTATTAAAACGGAGGAGATGATCATTTTGCGTGCGCTCCGCGCTGCCGCTTCTTTTAAACTGAGGCGCTACAGCGATCTGTCAAACCACATTAAACCGCACCAACACTGTTTATATTTTGAAAATGGACAGAATTTTAAATATGATACTTTGTTTCATATCAAAAGTAACAATTCACAAAGCTTATTGCGATTTATTGGATGGGAGGAGCACTACAATGTTCCGGTCATTCATCAACTTTTAATAGGATAGACTGATCGATATCTCGGATTTAAGAATCGTTATCGGTTCATAAAAAAGAGAATCGAATAAAATCCGAGAAATCAATTTTTTTTTTTTACCCCGCACTAGTCTTCCATATTGTTTTCTTAGTTAAGAATCACTATAGGATGCAATAGCTTCGTTTCTGTAAACATAATCAAATAAATAAATTGCAGGCAAGATTCATATTTACTTCAGTGGGGAATTACTGAAATATCTAACCGCTTGCCAAATTCACATTTAAATAATATATTTGAAATGAGCAACAAAATTGGACAAACTGTGTCCATTAATGTTGTTTTTTGTGCTCAAATCATTTAAAAAGCGTGCATTTCATATTGGTAAAGCCAATGCTCATGTGCAGTCATAAGCGAACGTTTTAGGACATTGACTATTTCTATGAAAACCGGTGCTTCGTACGGCAGCTGCAGTGATGTAGTAATTTTACCGATTGGCTTTTATTTGTAAAGCCGGACTTATTCTGCCTTATTGCGTGTTGTGATTTCTCCCGTTTATAGTAACGAGTGAACCACCTTGGTATATGAATGAGGGTACTCTTCTGTAGACCCAATAAGTTAGTGTGATGTGTTCATTTATTTAAAAGATTTTTTTTTTTAACTTTTAAAAACTTCTGAACTCACAGTAAAGTTATCTAGGTAAAATGATCTAGCTGCCTAAATCTGATTTGATGCATTAAAGATCAAAAGTAGCTGTTTTTTATTGTATGAAAATACATTACAAAGACAAAAATCCTGTGTTCATTTAATTGCTTTATTCTCAGTGCTTTATGGGAGGAGAGTTGTCTAGTTTTGCTCTGAATCAAATGTAATGTTTTAATTAATCTCAGAACCGGTTGGTTTGGTTCAAGGCTTAGAACCAAGGTCGCTAAAAAAGTTGGCTGTCATTCCTGCACTCTTTAACTGTAGCTCCCTGGCCATATACAGATTATTTTTACCAAACTGTTTACTTGAGCCACTTAGTGTTACAGCAAGTGAAATATTGCCAAGTTTTTCCCATTGTAAGGTCCAGTTCAGAGTTCTCCATGGAAAGATTTGGAAGTGAAACATTTTGTTTTCGGTCAGGAAACAGAAGGGGTGTGAAGTGTCTTGAGGGAGGCGTTGACAGAAATGGGCAGTTTTGTTTGGACTTTGTATGCTTTCTGTAGTCTCCCATGGCCTATTATCCACTTGGATGAACAAGTTTTAGTCTATTGAAAGGCGAGAGAGTTCCTCTCAAAGTCATTCCTATAAAGGATAATCTAATTTAGTGAAAAATGTCAAACTGGTGCAGAATCTGGTAGGGGGATCTTTAATGAGAGGGGCTCCGTTTGCATTTCTGTCCTCTGTGAAATGTTGTCCTCCATTTTAGTTTCATTAGAGTGGCGGCCCACGGTTGCTCAATGATTGTGTTTAGCATTCAGCACAATCACATCTTCCTTTTATCAGTCTGAGAGCGAGGAGCAGCCATCCTTCAAACTCCAATCACAGTCCTTCTCCCAAATTCCAGTGGTCTGAGAGCCAGAGGTTAGACAGCATGCTCAAAATCTGGATGCTAGTTCCCGTTAAATACTAAATGTGTATTCCTAAATTAAGGGAGGAGAACGGTGGTGCTTTGTCTGTTAATTTTGCAGCACATTTGTGTGGCATAATGAGATAGGTTTGTCATATTTTGGCAGTGGAATATCTCTCCCTCAGTTGCTTGCTCTGCATGTGCCTCTTGTACTAAAAATAGCCCGTTCCAGCCAAGGAAAGGAAGGTGCCTTTGTGCAGGACTGTGTTACTGCAGCTCTTCAAAGCGGGTAGTTCAGTGTGACGGTGAGAACTGGTTGCGAGAGGATTTAATATGACGAGAGCAGGCGTTAGTGCGGAGGGCTTGACTGCAACAGATCGCTTGTTGTCCACCCTGCCCTCTGGAAATGTAATTCTGGCACGGCTTGTGCTACAACAACACCTTTAACGCATCCAGAGATTGAAAATCCGTGCTTGGGCACTCAAATGTTTACATGCCGCCACCGATGCCGCTGCTGTTTATATGCCTCGCCTGTCTTCATTAATTGAGCCTGTTGTGGAGAGCCTGGGCTTCTGCAGGCATGAACATACTTGAGGTCCATGAGAGCAGGCTGGTTAGTTGTGCAGTCAATAACTCACACAGCCGGTGTCAAATTGGAACTGAAATCTAGGGTAAAGAAAAGTGTCTGTTCTCAGCCTGAGCCTCGGCTTTCATGAAGCCTGTGTGTTATGCTCAGAAAAGTCGTTTGGCAAAGCCATTGTCACACTTTCCAACGTGAAGACCCTACTAATGGCACTGGCCCATTATTTATGGGTAATGGAAAACTAATTGAAGCTTTCACTCCATCATTTGCTGGCTCGCCATTTTTTTTTCTCTCTGTTGTGCCTTAAATTATGCTTTAGAGATGTGGTTCTATGTAAAGAGGGAGAAATGTTGGGGGGTTTTTCGCAACTAAACTTCCCTCTGTCTTATTGCTCCAATAAAGGTTTCTGAATGCCATCATGTCGTCTCAAAGCTAAATATAATATTGGAGAATTGCATTTTGTGCCTCTACACAACAACACTGCAAAAATGTTTGCTTGGTATTTCTTGTCGTTTTCCATTAAAAAATATCTATACATCCTTTACTTGAGATGCAAAATAACTTAAGATATTAAATATTTCTTTCTGGGAGAAAAAACTAAATTGAGTTAGTGCCTAAAACAAGAAAAATATCTGTCACTGAGGTAAGAAAAATACACTTAATTTAAAAGGAAAACAGCTTTTTTGTCCTTTACTCCATACAATTTTTTTTTAAAGCATAAACATTGCATAAGCTCTTCATTTTGATCAATTGTTCAGTAAACAAGACTTAATATCTTAAGTCAATTTGCATCTCAAATAAATGTATCTTGATTTAAGAAAGTTTATATATTTGTACTGGAAAATAAGACTGAAATACTGAGGATTTTTTTTTTTTTTTTTGTGGTGTACTCCTTTCTTTTGAGTGGTTTTCCCAATGACATGTAAACAGTCATTTTTAAACCTCGTCCAGAATTTCAACAGAACAGTATAAAATTAAGTATTTATTTATATGAAGTGATGTTTTGCAGTGTGTGTGTGAATCATCATCAATTACCGTTTCAAGATATTCAACCGCAAAATAAACCCACACGGGGCGACTTGGACAAGGCTACTTCCAAAAAAAATCAATAGATGTGAAAAATGTATCTGAGCTGAAATTATAGACTGTGGAGTAATAAAAGACACATGACACTAGCTATTTAGGAAATCAGTTACTTTTAAAAAAATTTTTGGTCATTATACCAAAATATGCAGAATGCAGAGTGACCAGGATAAATCAAGTATTTCCCAAAGGATGTTTTTATTTAAATGAAAAAAATTACTACATACTGACCTTTACTACCAAATACCACTTAACAAACAAAAAAAAAAAATTTAGGGTGACCCTTCCCATGTCCCAAGCCCACATCAGGCGAGCAATCCACAAACATGACAGATATTTAACCCTGCTCGGCCGGTCAATCTTTCTCCCCCCTGAGGCAGCTGGTGTGAATTTATCCCAGGCTTTGCAGACAGAGCCAATCAGGTTTGGCCAGCCGAGTCCTCCCCCTCAGGCCAGATCCAGGAGGAAGTGATCTGGGGAGGCTGTCCCACATCACCTCCCAGGTCCATGTCACAGTAATAAGGCTGCCACTCGGTGATGGACACCTCTGAGGCCTGGCTCTGGGTCCATGCTTGAACTGCAGGCACCCTCATGAATCCAAATGAAAAAAGCCAAACATCCAACTTTTTTTTTTTTTTTTGTAGCACAGAAGCCCCACGTCATTGACGCCACACATGTATGCACCGATGCTGAGTGGATTACCACAAAGGCCCATGTACTCGCATCCAATAATAGAATGACCTGCACTTTAGAGAGCTGGTCATTGTTGTTTTTCTCTTTCTCCTACAACCAATAAAACTCTGATAGCTTCCTTTTTTCTTCATTTTTTTTAACAATATTGATACGTTTGCATGTTGGTTCACTTTGGCATTGGAAACAATTTTTTTTCTTGAGTTAGAAGAGGGCGTTGCAAAATTTTCAAAGGTGAAACCTGCCAACCTACAGAAATAAAATTCCATATCTGGAAGAGAGAAACCTATCTTTGGATTGTGCTCCGCCTACACACTGGCTTAGCCTGGACTGCCTCTTTTTATTCCTTTTTTCCATTTGCATCAGAGCCCATTTTGGCTCTCACATGTTAAGTCAAGAAACAGTTTGACTTATCTTGCATATCCCCAGGGCTCTGACTTCTTGAAAGTAAAGACAATAAAAAAATCTCCAAAGGGGTAAATTTATCGGTCAAGGATTTTTATTTTATTTGTTATTTTTTAAAGGGTATGCCCCTCCCAATTTTGTCCCTGAGGGTTGTGCTTGAAATAAGGAGGGGAGATGGAGAGAAAGCCCAGCTCAGTTCAAAGCTCAGTGTGTTTCTCAAGAGAGCTGTCTTCATGCTCTTGGACTGCTGTGTCTTTTGGTTTAGACCCTCTGCATCTCCCCTCTATAGCCTACTACTATGTAATTTTAGACAAAACCATTAAGCTCTGGGTATAGACAGCTCCTTTCCACAGTTGACAAATTGACCATTTATTTTATTATTACACCTTTCATTAGTGAATGATTCATCTGTGTATATTATACAAAAGAATGAAAACAATGGTATTCTTAATCTTTCATCACATTGTAATAATTTGCTCGACTTTCACTTCTTGCAGATATCAGCTAGGGATGTGCAGTCTACAATGTCATGTTAACTGATAGCCATATAGTCTATTGTTGTTAATGCAGCCTTTCTAAAATATATTGTCGATATTTAATGTCAGCATTAAATTTCATGTTAATTTTTTTTTTTTTTGTCCGGTAAAATAACAGATTTCTCTCTGGTGACTTATGCAGGACTTCTCCGATCATTTAGTCCTCTTAAACTAAATGACTACGGCCTGGTTTCACAGACAGGGCTTAGATTAAGCCAGGATTAGACCTTAGTTCAATTAGGGCATTTAAGCATCTTTTATAAACGTTTCTTAGAAAAAAACATTACTGGTGTGCATCCTGAGACAAACCAATGGCATTGACATATTTTAAGAAATGTCAGTGAGTTGCTTTCAGTTAAAACGGCTCAAACGTGCATTTTAGTCTGGGACTTTAGGCTTTAGCCTTGTCTGTAAAACCAGCGGTACAAATTCACATTTAGATCTGCCTAAATCCAATCAACAACCAATGGATAGAAGTATGTAAGATCTTGATGTTAATATTACCCTGACATCAGGATGTGCAGTCCCTAGATTTTGGGCTCATTACTGTGTCCTGTCTTACAGATACAGCGTGGTGGTGGAGGGCGAGAGGGGGAACAGGCCACATATCTACTGCCTGGAGCAACTGCTACAGGAGGCGGTCAGTACGCCACAGTGCCCTACACCATTCGTTGACCCATATACACGTTACGGCTCACCACAACAGCCCTGTGTGTTTTACTTCGGGCACACTCCTCAGTTTCCTCTCTCTGCTAACAGGCCCCGGGGCACGCTGTAATATAGAAGCTGTTTAGCACCTTCCCCTGCTATTAAGCTAAGGGCCTGTTTTGCTCCAGTACCTCTGTCTGTTGGTTTAGGCACATGCTACCGCCTTTCCTTCCTAATGTACCGTTGGAAGCAGACCTCTGCCAAGAGCAACCTTAGCCATTACTGCCTCTAAGATGGATTATATACACAATATGTTTCCTCGCCAAAAAAGGATTAATTAGTTATTAATTCTAGAAGATAGATGACCGCGAATGCACACAGGTGTTGATTTAATAATCCTCTTTGATCCACACTTCCTTTGTTTTACAGATTATTGATGTGAAACCCCCCTCCGTCAGATACCTTCCCCAGGGGACCCGGATTGCAGCCTACTGGAGCCAGCAGTACCGTTGCCTCTACCCTGGCACGGTCGTCAGAGGTATAGCTTTCCTTTTCCGCTTAATTGAGCTCCTTTCACTGGCTATTACAGACTATTAACTAATGCATTTTACTGCATCTATGTCTCTCGAATCGAAAAATATGCACAAATGTCCAATGTCCTCCGCAGAGAGGTGCAGTAATAGAACCTTTCAAGGTTGTTTCATTTCCTTTAATCTAAATCTTTTAGCCAAACCCATAAGCACTGCCAGATAAACCGAGCCGGGGAATGAAGGATGGTATGCTTAGCTGCATGCAGAGCTCTGCTCTATTATTATTTATTTTCCCTCCTGCTGAGGAAAGAGCGAGCTGGAGGCTTGTCAAGAAACTCTTTAAGGGAGGTCGCTGCTACTGCCGCTGTCAACCAATGAGAATGAAAAGGCCCTGTATGAATCCCTGCAGCTGCTGCTGCACCACTTAGAAATATGCGGTCACTCTTTTCGCGCAGCAGTATTTGCTGTTTCACTCAGTGGAAATGAAAATTGAGGTGATGCATGTTCTTTTGCGTCTGTTGTCAACTCTATTACGTGTCCACAGGGAGTCCAGACATGGAAGACGTGGACGATTTGATTACAGTGGAGTTTGACGATGGAGACACTGGCCGAATCCCTCTCTCTCATATTAGACTGCTGCCGGCGGACTACAAGATTCAGTGTGAGTATTCAGATAAGCAGGGAGTAAAAGCCAAGACATGAAAGAGCACATGAAACGTTACCTGAATTTCCAAGTTATGTAAACAGCCCATATGTGCTCTGTTTGATTTGGAGTCCATGCAGCCTCCGATTTTTGTTTGGTTTTGCTCTTGAAGCTTGATGATGGATTCAGGAAAATGTTTTTCCACTAGTTGCCAGGGGGTTGCATATGATTGAGGATGAGACTGAGATTTTTGAAGGTTTGTGTGTAGTATTTAAGAGCACTGGGTAAATATTAATGTGTTTGACTGTGAAAATGTCTATGTATGATCATTATCAAAATATATGAGGCTGAAAAGCACATGGGAATGTTCCAATATTTGCTATTATTTTATCAATTGTCAAACAGAAGTGTCCCAAAGTCTGTTATTAATATTTTCAACACGGAATTTATCTGAACAGGTGCGGAACCGTCCCCTGCCCTCCTCGTGGCCAGCACAAAACGGCGAGGAAGGAAGTGCAGTAAGGATGTGCCTGATGGAAAAGAAATGCCACCCAAAAACACAGAGGAGTCTGCTCCAAAAAGTAAAGGCAGAGGAAGAAAACCCAAACCTAAGCCTGGTAATTTCCACTACTTTTGAACCAAACATTTAAATTTTGGCTGGTATAGAAGAGACATATTTTTGTAAAAGTGGTTATTGCTTTGGTTCAGATTAAATATCAAGCAGTCAGAACTGGTGTTACTGAAATGAGAAATGCAGTAATCTTACAAAAGTGTACTGGATTGGTGGTTTAATAGATAATAAATCACATTATTTTTCTTGGCAAGAACTTACTGTCAGAACAGGAAGAGCTTTTAGCCTCCCAGCATTTTTATAGAGGTAAGTGTGTTTTTGGTCTGGCATATTAAAACCTTCCCTCCTGTGCTGCTTTCCAGAGCCCGAAGTCGCTCCAAAGGAGCATGAAAAGCCTGACACACCAACCCTGACGCAGGTCCCTGAGAGGCCCCTGTCCAGCCAGAAAAGCGGCCCACGGCCAGGTAAAAAAATTAAGCAAGTCGGCACAGCCAGCCCCTCCATTCCCGTATCTAATGAAAGCCAGAAGAAAACCGCAGGAATCAAGCCTCCAGCCAAAGTGCGTTCCCAGCCCCAGTCTGTCTACTCGCAGCCACTCTATGGAAAAGTTCTGTCTGTGGATCTCTATAATGAGCCCTCCACTTCTCTGGCCTCCTTTATATCCAACAATGAGACTCTGAGTCCCGCAGGGAAGGGAAAGCCGGTCAAGCGCTTGCGAAAGCCTGAAGAGGAGGCATCTGGGTTTGGTGTGAAAATGCAGCGCAAGCAACCTCAGACTGAGATCCTCATCAAGCTGGACCATGAGGGAGTCATGTCACCCAAAACCAAAAAGACCAAAGCCCTGATGATGATGGAGGGCCAGAACCTCTCCAAAAGAGAGAATAAGTCTGTGATGGGTGTCAGCTACACTACGATATCAACTGCTGACAAAGTGGCTAAAAACAAAGTGGTTGAGGCAGAGCTGCCTACTGCTGAGAGCGTGTCCACCTACAGTGTTCGTAAGCTGGGGAGCGGCAGCGAAGGTCTGATGAAGGTAAGCAACTCAGGGGAGAAGGGCAAGAAGGAACTGGAGTGTCCTAACTGCAGCAGCAGTAGCAGCAGCAGTTCGGAGTCAGACGGAGAGGAGGAGCGAGGGGCCTCGCAGGACAAGAAGCCCAAACAAGACTCAACCAGCTCCAATAGCTCGCGCGCATCAAGTCCCACCTCTTCCAGCTCATCCACAAGCAGTTCCTCATCCTCAGCTGGATCCCACTCCTCCTCCTCATCATCATCATCCTCCTCCACCACCAGCGATGAAGAATCCTCCTGTAGCTCAGATGAAGAACCGGTCGCTGGTTCTCAACCATCCCCTGCCACAGAACACGCACCACCTCAAGAGGAGGAAGACGACGAGAAGACCAAGGTGAAAACAGGGCCTGCTGCCAGCACCCAGAAGCTCCCAAAGCAGCAGGCATCTACTATTCAGCAGCAGAAGCCCCAGAAAGAGCAGAAGGTTAAGCAGGGTGTCGGTCGGCCCAAAAGACGAGAGGGAGTCCACCTTCCAACAACTAAGGAGTTGGCAAAAAGACAGAGACTACCCTCTGTCGAGAACAGACCCAAGATCTCCGCTTTTCTTCCTGCCAGACAGCTGTGGAAGTGGTTTGGAAAGCCTACTCAGGTGAGCCCATTGATTTTAGGATTGATTCTTTCTGAAAGTCCCACCAGTGTCATTTCTACCACATCTCAAATCATGTGTTGTGTTTAATAGTATTGTGTAAAGTCTAAAGTATACTTCAATTTTGACACAAAAGTTTAGCGTATGTGTACAGCCAAAAACATGCCTTTTAAAATTATACTTCATTTGTTAGCGTGCACGAACACAGTACACTCTCAGAGTCGAGTGCCTATTTCTCTTCAGAAAATATGACCAAGTTTGTTGTTGTTCTGTCTCCTCTGTTTCTTTTCAATTGGGAAACAACGAGTTGGGCCAGCTAACCAATTCATAAATTAATAAAAACAATATCAAGGGACATATGAGAGCTGAACATATAGAGTATCTGCAGTTAGAAAAATTTAGATATGCATGTACTATGCTGGTGATATTGATGGCATGCACACTATGCATATTCTAGCATAACCAAAGTATAATTTGGGCTTAATGGAAAAACGGTGATGGAAATGACATTTTGTATTTTTGGCATAAAATGGTCAACCCCTTTGTCTTGCCAAGGCTAATTTTAAAACTAGCATTTTATGTATACTAAATACACATTATTAAATGTTCCCACACTTTTTGCGTATTTTGACGAAATTTCAGCTTAAATGGAAATGATACATATTGAAAATATGATGTTCTAAAAGTTATATTCACTTTGATTTCTTTTTATTTTCTTCACATATCACATACGTCATATTTTATCTTAAACATACTCCTCATTGAAGCCTTTCTCTCATTGGTAAACAAGTAGGCTAATTTTTGACTAATGTATTAGTGGCACCGCAGCCATCAAGTCCCACCTGGAAAAAAAAGGCCTGGTAAAAAAGTTTCTTAGACGATTTTAATGTGACCTTCATATAATAAAAGGAAAATGTTGAAATTTGTTAAAATCAATCCCTGGGGTCTAAAAGTGCCCGAAGAAACATCATTTTGCTTTTCCTTCAACATCTGACAGAGGCGGGGAATGAAGGGGAAGGCAAAGAAGCTTTTCTACAAAGCCATAATGCGCGGGAAGGAAATGATCCGTATTGGAGACTGTGCTGTGTTCCTGTCTGCTGGACGACCCAACCTCCCATTTATTGGACACATCCAGAGCATGTGGGAGTCCTGGGGAAACAACATGGTGGTCCGTGTCAAATGGTTCTATCATCCAGAGGAAACCAACCCTGGGAAGAAACTTCATGACAAAAAGGTTACTTTTTGTCTCCCTTTCCTAAACATTAATAATGGTTTGCGGGCATAATAATATGACCTTTTGTCTTGGACTTGGACTTGTCCCTGTCTTGCCTTTTATCTGGGTTTGTAACTAATAAAATTTTTTATTGGCAGAACTGGGATCAAATGTCCGGCCAAAGTCTTCCTGCTGTTCTGCATGCTTCCAACCAGAGGAAAGACTTCATGGAGGTAAGAAAACCAATCAAGGAATCAATGGTTTGATCATCTTCGTCTGGTTGAAAACAGTCTGATAGATCGCTCTGCTTTCTCTTTTCAGCGGGCACTGTACCAGTCCTCTCACATTGATGAGAATGATGTCCAAACCATTTCTCATAAATGTCTGGTGGTCAGCCTTGAGCAATATGAGCAGATGATTAAAACTAAGAAGTACCAGGACAGCGAAGACCTCTACTACCTGGCCGGGACTTATGAACCCACCACTGGAATGATATTCAACACCGATGGGGTTCCAGTAATCTGCTGAGAATCAACAAATGAGACGTGGAACAAAACCAATGAGACACAAGGGCTAGACAGATGTGTTGGCTTTACCCAAAGCCTGACTAATCAATCAAGTATGGATAACGTCCTGACAAAGATACAAGCATCAGTTGAGATCAAAGACTACTTCAACAGATGTCATGTTTGCACATCATTTCATACACATCAAATCAATGGTGTTGGTATCGTGAAATTGCGCAAGTAGAGATTCAATTGTTTGGCCTGTTATTGGAGCAACCCTAACCTTGTTTTGACCCAGTGAAGTGATTGCAGTGGACAAATGATGTCCAGGAATCTCCAGTTGAAGAGTTAAACGTGTCAAAGAAAGTGAAGGCACGTCAAAAATGTCTTGAAGGTTAACTGCATCTGTTCTGCTGAGCCCAGCCATCACCGATGCGGCTGGAATGGAGGTGACACCACTTCTGCAGGACCCGTTCTCTGGGTGAGAAGGTCTGCTAGGAACCCGCTTCCTTGGCCGTGAGACCAACAACAGAAAGAGTAATTGAAGCTGACAGGATGCATCACACTTCTGTCCAGTTACTACTGGTAGAACCCTGCCGGATCTTCAAGGGCTGGCTAATGAACTTGAACAGGGAAAAACGAAACCAGACGAAAAGCTGCGGCCCATGTGAGAAGCACTTAAAAGAATGGACAGAACTGTGGTCTGTGAGCCTGCAAGGACTGTTTATTAATAGGAAGTGTGAGTCACTTTTCCACCGAGCGGCCCAGAAGATCTATCAGAATATTTATATGCGATCCTCATCCCTCAGCTGTGGCGACAGAAAGGTTTCTTTTTATGAGTGAAGGGCCCTACTGGGATGGAAGCAGATGATACCCGTTTGTAAATACATGCATACGAGCTATATATGATATGGACAAATATATTTTATTTTCGTGTACCATAGATTTATGTGACAGTAATTTTTTTAAAGCAGCAAAAGATGAAAAAAAGCTTTAATAAACTGTGAATAAAGTTTAAAACGTTAACAAATATCAGGAACTAGTTTTAAGAGTACAGATCTTGTAAATCGTTACTGGAATCTTAGACGCCCACTACATTGACAACGTAATGTAATCTTGATATCAAAACTACTATTACAGGACAAATGGTTTATAGGATTTGACAGTGTTCAAAGCCAGTTGTCCCATAATGCAGTTTTACAACAAAAAGCACTTAAATTCTGCCCTTGGTCTTACACAGGACAGACTTCCCTTGACAATCCCCTGTTCAGGTGGACGTGAAGCGTTTTGCGGGAAAACCATTTTTGTTCTCTCATTGCTTCTCAGGGTTAGTGAGAGATGGAGAGTTTAAAAGCTACGCTTGCTTATCATGTCTGTTATACTCGACTTTCCCTTTTTTCTAGAATTACCCCCCCACAGAAAGCAATTACATCTCATGCATGAAAGCACTTTCTTCGAATAAACAAATAGCAGCGGTGCAGGTGACGTTATCTGTTAGCGCTGAAAGTTGAAAGCGGAGTTGTTTTTTGCCTTTCTCATGCCTGCGTTTTTCTACATGTCTACTTTTTACTCTCCCTTATTCCAAGCCGTTCTTTGGTTCGTTCTTAATAGCCTTAACCTTGGTCTCTAAAAGCTGCCGTATACTGGCAGAATTAAAGTCTGAATGTTGTCTTTGAAAATAGGTCCTACTGATTGATATTGTGCTCCGGAGAAAGTGCCATCAGTGATCAGAGGCTCTTAGGACCAGGCTATGTATTCGCTGCTTCTCTAATCCAGACCAGTGAAATGTATTTGATTTATGGCGTCCTTACTTGGATGAAGAGACTAGCGAACACCTTATTTGCTTAATTGTAATTATGGTTCTTATTTGTGCCTCGTTTTTATGGTTCAAAGGGGAAATTAATGTTTTCTCTTTTCTTTTTAAGGTTAGACACGTGTTCAAGTACACGTGTTGTTTAATGCTGTAAGGAAATCATTTTCCTTTAAAAAAAATGTCTTTGTATATCTTTTTTTAAGTAATGAAAGAAAAACAATTAGATTATCTGTACTGATTTTTTTTTTTTTTTTTTTTTCCCCAATTATGGTTAACCAAGATATATATAAATAGAAAACATGAGGTTAGTGGCTAGTATTTTTTTTTTCTTCTTTTTTTTATAAATGTAGTTGCCCAGCCAAATTTTTTAAACTCTGTTATTCTTTCTACCTCCCAAGTTGGTTCAACGTTTCATGTTTTTCTTTGATATCTTCTCTTTGTGGTATTATTATACTTAGTGCACATGGGCTTAAACCATTGCCTGTTTTTAATTCTTTTGACATGATGCATACCCTCTGTGAATGATGTTGATTTGATACTTATTGATTCTTTCTGTCGTTTTGTTTATTTTTTCCCCCCGTTCTTTGAGGGAGGATAGTGAGATCAAGAAGGGTATGGACACTAGAGCCTTCCAGTCTTTGTGATTGGAAAATATTTGGCCTACTCAGTATTTTGGAAATTTCTTTATATTATAGAAATGTTGACACTATTACGTATAGTAGAGCGGTCTGAAATGTCTGAAATATATATTTTTTTTCATGTACGTTTCATATTACATTGCCCAGTCTCTCTTAAAGAGATATTATCTTGTTGATATTCAATAGGTTGTATTTCTTAACATGTTTTATCATTGTATGTGTGTAGTTTTGAGGCTTAAAACGATATTCAGCCTATTCCGGTTTGGACTGTTTTTCTAAGTCACCTAATTTGGTTGAGGATTTTACACATACCCAAAGCTAATTCAAATGCCAAATGATCTTCAAATGCACAGTGAATCTGAAGCAACATTAAGCAAGCTCTTTTTGATTTGACAGTCTTTTGTGTCAAAGATTTTTGCCTGTTTAGCGAGTTGTACAATTTAAGTGCCCCTCAAAACAAAAGTTTACTCGGAGCTTGAGTCAAGCTGTAAAGCACTTTTTAGAGTATTTTTGTCTGCATGTTTTAGAAACCGCATATATGCTTCTAGGAATAATATTAGAGCAATCTACAAAAGTATATTTTGCTTATTGTGACGTAATGTAACGTGAATGGAGGTCTGAGTCCATTCCTTCCCCTCGGGTCACTGTATGAGACAGTGGCCTCTGTTGGTAGCAGTCATGTGGGATGAATCGCTCATGTCCTCTGCTACTCGTCCAGGGTCTGTTTGAGTGTATCTTATGACGTATAAGGTTTAACTGGCTTATTATAAAACCGAGTATAGCAGAGTAGAAGCGTAATAGAGTTCACTGTTTGCATGATTCTGTTCAACCTTTTCCTTTTTTTCTTTTTCTTTATGACATTCCCCCTCTCTGAACAATCGTCCTCCATGCTTAATGTGCAATACTGCTGAATTTGGATTCTGTGAGGTAGCTGCTAGTGAGGGAAGGAACGTGTTCATGAATGTGGGAGATGAGAGAGAAAGTTAGTGTGTACTGGAGGCTGGTCCTTCACTGGTCTTCATCTGCTGTTCCTTCAGCATTGGTATGGTCCTGTTACAAAATAAAATAATAAACATTTAAAAAGCTATAGTTTTGAAATTATTATTTGAAATTCATCAAGGTTTTGTAAATGATCCTTTATGAGAGGGGGAGATGAATACGGATAAACTTTGTACACATTTAATCTTGTAAAAAACAATTTCGAAATACTTTTTTTTTTTTTTTTTTTTTTTTTTTTTTACTGAAACCGATGTTAAAGATTGCTGTTGACTTGTGTGTGTGTGTGTGTGTGTGTGTGTGTAAACCTAATGGGATTGGATTTTTTTTTTTTTTTTTTTTTTTTTTACAGATGCAACCAGCATTATCAGTGTTTTTCAATTCTTTTAGTATCTCAGTATTTTCTAGTTCATCAATAAATGTCATGAAATGGAATTGAGTTTTTCCCTTTATTCATGTATTTTTTCATTAATTGAGTGTCGAACCATGTGGCTTTGAATTGCAACTATGATCCATCTATTTGAATCTGTATAACTTCAGATGAACAAATCCCCGGTCCCGAACCTTTTAGGAGAGCTGTTATTATGAACTGATGAGCTTTTTACAGCCCCTGTCATTTGCTGTATAAGTGCTTCTTTAAGATGCCTGTGAGAGCCGAGCAATATAACTCAGCATATGACCACCATCATACTGAAGTTTTGGTCATGTGACCACAGGAATGCTGTAAATGGGATTCATCTCACAACATGGCTGAATTGCATATTGATGTCCACATTGAGGAAAATTAATGTTGTCCTCAGTAAAAATATTGTGGCGCTCTATTGAAAGTGTTATTTGTGTTATGGTAGTAAATGTTTAGCTATTTTAACTGGCAATGGAATATTCTCCTCCCCCCTCCTTTAAAAATCCCATTTCTGAAAGCGTGTTTTTCAGCATGCGTGATGATTCATTGCGCACTTGGTGCTATTCACAGTGGTGCAATAGATTCAAAAGGTCACCGGGGTGTTTTGTTAGGCAAGAGGCGGTTTCTGAGTCTCCCTCGTGGGTAATCACATTCATCCGGATACCATTTTTGAGCTTCCTGGAACAATTTACAATTTATAGCAGCTGTTAGCATTGAACTGAAGCTGAGATCAATTTGCTAATGCTAGTGCAACATCTTTAGTGAATTCTCCACTCGCCGACAGAACAACTCTTGCTTTACAGGGAAAAAAAAATGTATCCTGAGCAATTAAAGGGAATCGTATTTGCTTAGTTGACCATTCATAAATTAGCTTTTTAACTGGAAATGAGCCCCCAAAAGGCAAACCATGTTTGCGCCTATGCATATATGCTAATCCATGGTTTGAAATGGAGCTAAAGTGAAATACAGGGAACTCCCTATTATAAGTGGGCTGGTAGACCATGACCTCACTGTTTGAAACCATCTGAGCTGCTGTACACCATCCTAGTCTAAATAAGGAAGGGATTGCATTTTAAGTGCTTGTGAAATGGGAAAGAATGGTTGCATTATGTTGTCACAAATCATGTTGAATTTAAACCCCTAGGCTTATTTCTTATCCATCAAAGGCACAACTTCTCAATTTCCATTAACACTTCAGATGAGATTTGAAAATGCATGTCTTTGATTTTGCTTGTAGTGGCATAAAATTAGCATAATGCAATCTAATGGAAGTGCTCCTTAAATTTTACTACTGACAAAATGCATCTTGCTTATTGAGGCACACATCATGAATTCTCATACTTTTTTAATGTTCTAAAGCAAAAAGAATGTTTATGATTAAACAAGACTGCAAAAGTGGTTTAACTGAAATATTTTACCATTAAAGGGATATTTCAGACATAAATTACAATTGACAATTCTTTTAGCATTATACTCACCCTTATGTCATTCCAAACTTTTGCAAAACACTATTTTTTCAAAATATCTTTTATTTTTGGCCATGCATTGAAAGTCAGTTGGGTATATTGGCTTCCATTGTATTGACAAAAACAGTTAATGTCTTTAATTTATTCTTTGTTACACATAATATACAGGTTTGGAACGACATGAAGCGGAGTAAATGATGACTGAATTCATTTCGCCCTGAACTATCCCTTTAATTCCCAGATCTGGGTTCGCTCTATTTCAGGAGGGCTTCGCAATTCTTTCTTGGATCACTTTCATAAAGACAAAAGGGAAACAAATCCCTCCATATATCCAGTGTAAAATCATTCACAACCGAAGCATCTGATGTGCTGCGAACCATTCAAGCTAAAGATATGTTTGGACCTGTTGCTTTGATGTCAAGTCAACTCAACAGAATTCAGGGAGTTTTTATGAAAAAATATGTGGGGATTGAATACAGTAAGAAATTACAGACCAATGACTTTCCTTTTACAGCTTGTGCTTTTAGCATGAGAGAAGTTGCTTGTGGCAAAAAAATATTCAAAGGTGAATCACCTCTGAATTATCATAGAATTACATTTCAATAAGAGAACAGGAGCTTTGGGACAAATGTAGCTACGGCTCAATAATATGCCCAGAGTAATCTGACTCGCGCCATGTGTGAAAATGACAACAGTCAAAGGGAGCACACATTTATACTCTATGGCTACTTGCATTATCATGACGCAAAAATAAATAAATAAATAAACTATTTTTAGAGCAGCACTGCGGCCTTGCGGGAGTCAACTGTCGCTGTCAAAGCTCATAAAAGCAATTAAACCCTCCAATAAACCCACCAAAGACCACCTTCCTCTCTCTCGACAAGCTATGATTCTCTGTCAGAAGGGGCCACAGCGCAACGCAAAGAATCATTATGCTAATAAGACCAAAAAAGCAGAAAGCAGGCATGCAATATTCATACCCTCCATCATGATAAACTATTCAGGAGTCATTTAGCTGGAATGCTCATTTAACGAACTGAGGCGTGGAACAATTAAAGTGCGCCGAACGATGGAAGCGTACTGTGATGGAAAGGACGTCGGCAGCTCGATCTCTCACCAGGGATGCCATTTGAAGTTCTACACACTAATGGTTGACTTTTCCTCAACACTTCCCCTCGATATCCAGGGTCCATTTTGTGTCTTACATCACCAAGGGCAGCATAAAATGGCCTCCGAATGGAAGCGTGGCTGATTTTCGTTGTTACCCTTCACTGCTCAACGCAGGCTTCGACTGGAAATATGATTGAGGTCCTCAGAGCAAGGGTCGTCCATATTGCTGGAGCATTTTACCATTTATGACCCATTAAAATGATTGCAGCATAAAAACAAACATTTACCGGCAGTCTCAGTCCATCAGTTTAAAAGGGAAAGTGGAATAATTCAGAAGTGATTGCTGGTTAGAAAATGGCTTCATTTCAGTGAAACAGTCCTTTGACCCTCTGGGTCTGTGAAGGGGAAGGAGTCTCAGTTCAGAGCCTCTGCCTTCCTTCATTACAGCGTGTGCTGACAGCAAACAAGCCGACCAGCATTGCTCGGGGCCACGAGGCCCAGGACCCGGTCCTGTCATGGCCCATATCGCTCTCCCCACCAAATTGCTTCCCCCTCAACAGGAGCAGGATTTATGGCAGTATGAAGCGCGGGGATGCATGTCTGACCGTGCTCTCTGCTGTACAAACTGCTTCAGGGAGGGAAACATTCATATTATAATCTCGGCGGCATAGCAATCACTGCCTCAGCATTAAGACAAAATGAGAGAACAACACTCAATGGCGATGCATGTGTGTGCACCTGTTAGAAATAAACCAAGAAAATGTGTGCAATGGACCTTGGCTACTCACAGGAGAGCCATTCGCCTTGTTGTTCCAATATCCTGCTGTGTGGATACATTAGTAGCCAACTCCCCATTCAGACTGTCACCGAATCTCCCATTGTGGGGAGAGACACCCGGAGCCTTGGTAATATCACACTGTCATTTTGCTTGAAATGGTTATCTTTAACAGGAAAAAGATGGCAGTTTTTAGTAACAGAAAGCAATAAATGACCAGTTGTATTGTGTTTTTGTACGTTATAAGCTGAAATTGCATGTGTTTTTAAAGGAAAATTACACAGGGAAATTGCATGATGGAAGTGATTTTGAATCATAGTATCTGTGGGTTATTCAGCCCTCAGAGTACTGAACTTATTACCAGACTTCATAATGAAATCTCCAGTCAAGCGCTTCCAATTTGTTTTGGAATACTTCATCGGAGAGGAGTGTTTGTTTAGTTGCGCTGACGTGCGAAGATGTATTTACTCTGATGGCGCCTTTGAGTGCGCGTTGGCTATCTAGTGGCGGCGTATGCTCCATGGAAATTTAAAGGCGAATGTAAAATGTAGTTCACAAGCATTCGTTTTCTATTGGCCAATCTGTTGCTGAGTTAGTTGTATGATGAACTTTGCATGTGACTCACGTCAATGAATTCACAGCGTTCAGCCTAGTCGCACATGCTTTGCTATTGACTGCAACAACATCATCAACAACTACAGCTGTGCTGGTAATAAACTGCAGTGCAGATGTGCTAAAGTTGACTTATGGAGGTGAACAGCCATGCTCCAGCTCAGCGTTTTCTTTGAGGTTGACTGTGCGTGAATGAGAACCAGACAACCGGAAATCAATGTGAGCAAATGGCAGGGTGGGGGTGATTGCAGTGGTTGGATCAAGAGCCATTATATTCAACAAAATGGGACCTTCAAACCCTGCACAGCACTTTTCCCAAAGATTGCCGAAGTATGCGGTCTGATGGGAGACTGGGTGGGGGGGAAAAACAGATCTATCACTGGGAGGTTTGCTTTTCCTGCTGCCTTCCTATCAAGTCACCGTTAAAAAATTACTGCTGATCTATTCTGGAATTAGCAGTTGGATCCCTAGAAGTGAGGGGCTGTTAGACAGAGGTGTTAATAAAGGCTGCTCACCTCCTCCAGCTGTGACGATTGTGAAGGAGGAAGGCGAACAATAATCAGCGATAGGCCACCTACACGTTCCTCTGCCAGCAGAGCGAATTCAGTGGCCACAGGATCCACAGGCACGCCGCACACACCGGGGAAGAATGTCTTTTGAAGAGGGCCATTTAACAGTAATTCTGGCTCTGTGTTGCAGAGAATGGTTTGACATTGGTGGGGCTGATGTCTGTGACGCCCCTTCGCTTTGCTGTCGAGGAGGAGGAGGAAATCAGCTGGAGGAGAATTTTCGCCCTCAATAAACTCCACAAACCATGCAATCAAGGACTGGTTTCTCAAGGCGTCCATCAAAGCTTGGCCTGGAATTAAGTGTTTTTAAACAGGAAATCACTTCAAATTAAGTTATTTCCAATCAGTCCAGTGAACATTTTGCCATTTAGACTGTCACTGTTTTAAACGGTGGGACAAAATGAAGCTCAGCTCAAATGCCAGTATTGGCTGTTGTCCTTAAGAATAACAAAAGCTGCTGTTACATTCTGTCTTACAGCAGTGCCAGGTTTCATTTAGGACCCATGAGATTGTGGGTTCAATCTGGTGATGATTAGTTGGTAAACCTTATTCTGTAAAACTAACAATTAAAATGTAAGTAATTTAGATTTACTGTAAACAAATTTAGGATTAATGTGACCCACTCCATCATTTAAGCCAGTGTTTCCCAACCGGGGGTACGTATACCCCTAGGGGTACGTCAGCAGTCCCCAGGGGGTACGTGGGATGATTCTCAAAAGACTAAAACATTTTTTTTAGCCATTGACTATTCTCAAAACATTTTATTTTAGGATTGCTTTTACTTGATTATTAATTTTATTCGTTTATTTTTGTATTTAAAGTTTGTATTTTTCTCTGTTGTTATGTTTGCCAGTAAAGCGCTTAGAGAAAGCAACCTTTAAAGGCCCTATATAAAATACATTTATTATTATTATTACTATTATATAAAATGTGATCTTTGTTTTTGTGTATAATTGGTCTGGACATGTGAAGATGTGAAAAAGTCATACAAATATTGAACAAAGACAAGTATTATATTATGAGTTATTATAGGAAGTAAAAATATCATTATTTACAGGTAAAATGTACACCAAATCTAAAAATCCCACCGATCGCATGTGCTTGTGGGGGTACTTCAGGCAGGATAAAATGTTTTGAGGGTACAGTACCCTAAAAAGGTTGGGGACCACTGACTTAAGCCATTATGACCCAGGAACTCATTTTGAAAAAAAATTTTTTGCATTAAAGTTATTTTAATAAATGTCTGTCAATATAAAATAAACTTGAAAATGGCCACAGAATTAGATTTATTCAACATCTTTTATTGATGTTTTAATTGAATGTGAAGTAAAAAATATAACTCATTTATATTATAGAACATATATCCAACATTATATTTACCATTTTAGCATTTTATTTATTCATTTTATTAATAAACGACATAATTTGAAGGTAAGGCAAGTTTTTGATTCAACCCCCCTCCTCCTCCTCCCCCCTCCTCCTCCTACTCCCTCCATCCTATCATGATTCTCCCCAACCTCTGGATCAACGATGTCCCCATTTTGAAGAGCGATATTGTGGAGCATATACACAATAATAATTCAAAGTGCTTTACATAGAAAAGGAATTAAAATAATCATAAAATCATCACAACAGGTGCATAAGAATTTAAGATTGACAATAAAGGCAGGGAAAAAATCTATTAAAATTATTCCTGTATTGCCCCTAGAGTGGTGTGAAAACTGAGGCTTTGTTTCATAGAAACAATATAAAACAAAAATAATCAAAAATCAATGTTTTTTGCGTTTTTTCCCAAAAATGGCATATTGTGATATATATATATAATTTTTTTTTTTCTCTCTCTCTGTGTTGTCATGATTAAGGTATGGATTGATTGACTGGGACTTTTTGTGTTTAATTTTAACATATACATTTAGCTTAAAACAAGATGCAATCCTCCTCACCCCACAGTTTAACTGCCTGAATTGGGAATAATGAAAACTGTTTCCATGTTTTTCCATCGTCTTTTTTTCTTTCTCTCATTTCCATTATGTGCCTTTTCAAATGTTTTGATTGTGTGAGACATTTTCTTTGTACTACTTCATAATAAAAAAAGCGGATAGAAGACTGCTGTGTTCTCAAATGGCTATTCTATAAATCACTATCTGGTTATTAATCTGACAAAAGCATCTCCACTAAGATCAACTGAAAGTACTTGCAGTGCAGCTCCTTTGCCAGTAATAACAAAGCACACTTTTTTAATATGCAGACCAAGAGTGCGAGTGCATAAGCAGTTTGCACTCAGGAAAGTGCTAACTGAAGACGGTTTTGAATTTTAATCCAATCTTGACTAATGTTTTTTTTGTGTGTGTGTAAAAGAGCGCATGTGACGTGAATGCTCTGAAACTACACACACTGAGGTTCTGAGCGCTCTCGCTGCATGCTAACAAAGGCAGAGGACGAGAGGAGGCCATTGATCCGTGTTGCCTGGAGGGGTGAGGGTCTCCATTCCTGCGGGATCCATTGGGTCTGCCTCAAATATTCTAACAGGAGTCCCAGATGGAGCTCTCCCATCCCACTGCTGCTGCGCCCCTGAAGAGAACAAACAGTGAAGAAGGAGCTGTCAACACCTAAACTGCCTGGAGGTTCTTCACCTTCTTGCATTAGATCCAGACCGCTGTAAACACACCTGAAGTGCTGAGCTTTATCCGTTAAACTGTGTGTTGAAAGCAGAGTTCACTCAGCGACGACTGACGCCAGGATGTGAAAAAGTAAACCTCGTTCCTCTTTTCCTTTCAGCTGCCCTGCGGTGCCAGGCCTGCCGAGAGAGTTGGGCGGAAACTGTCTCTCTGCTCCCTGCAGGCTGGTAGACGGCCACTGTGATGTTCAATCAAGCCTCGCACAGCTCTGCACTTTATAACTTCTAGAATCTAATCCATCATAGTCACCAGCCTTTTTAGTTCTGCACAGGCACTGCACTGAATGTATAACACCTCTATCTGTGGTACTAGTGCGGTCTGTATACATGCAGCGGACAATCCACAATAACTGATTCAACTGACTCAACCCTGAGTAAATGAACAGAGACAGGCAGAGAGGCAAAAGGTTCAGTGTTCCCTCTGAGCTCATTAGTTTCATTCTATACCCAATGTCCTTACGGATTGATCGATGACCTTCGTCTGTAGATCACAGCATCTGGAGAGCAGCAGGATAGGTGAGATTGAGCTGCAGCACAGGGTGCATTTAGTGTGGAGTCCAGCTGCTCTCTGTCACGGAGCTTGGAGTGAGTGACCATGAGCGATGTGGATTTCTCCCAGTGTCTGGAACATTTCTGACAGCTTTCAACAGCTTGACGGGGTGAGTCACATAAACAAAGTGGCAGTATATGACAAGAATCCATTAGCTCCAAAACACGTACGTTTAAAGGAAGAGCTTATCCAAAAATGAAAGTTCTGTCATCATTTACTCGCCCTCATGTCGCTCCGAACATGACTTTCTTTATTCTGTCTAGAAATATTGAAGACTGCATCATGCTTTGTTCCCATGAATCTATGCCGCTGTGGTGAATATTTTAGCAGCATAAAATCCTATTTTAACTTTGTTGTATTGTGAATACGCAGTTTAAATTGACAAGAATTCAGTAAAACCATTATTGAAGGATAATTAATTGCGAGAAACCTCTTTATATTAAGTTGTTTAACGCGGACTGCAGGCGACGTACCAGTGTAGTAGGCTCATAGGAATCATTTATTCGTGAATCAATGTAACATCTGTCCAGGAACTACAGATTAAAAACTTACTGTCAAATCATCCTGTTTATTTTTCTACTGGTACATTCTGATGAGCACCGTAAAATCACCCTACCATTGAAAAGTTGCACTGAATTATTTTATGTAGTCACAGACGCGAAGCAGAAACCCTTCTTTTTAGTGAATCAGCATCTTTAGAAGGGCAGATGATTAAGGACTTAACTTTTAGCCCGTTTGTCACCAGTTATTTAGCTATTATTTATACTATTTTATATTATTTATATAAGTTTTTATTAATATTTTTGAATTAAAATATAGCCTATGTTTATACGTTAATTTTAGTTTATTTTTAGTTGTCCTTTTGTCATTTTTTTATATTAATATTGAGGTTTAATTTATTTATTTCAGTTTTAGTTTTTTAGTTTGTGTTTCAACTTAAACTAAATAAAAAAAATGTTGCATTGGCAATTAACTAAAATAAGTTTTTATCAAATATATATTTCATTTAATTTATTTCAGGTTTATTTTAATTAACAAAAAAAGTTTTTAATAGTTTTAGTTAACGATAATAACCTCTTTTCTCACACAAAGCTATTGTATCATATGGCTTCAAAATAATATGTAATATAGTGCAAAGTATGGATCACTTTTAGAGTGCATTTACTTTAATGGTGCTGTTGTGTCCTTTTAGAAGCTTGAAAGCTTCAGTCCAGTGGAGTGCTACGTTGTGACGTACTTGCCGAGGCCCATTGTGTCCGGCTGTGATGCTGCCAGTCTCATCAAACACACCATTATTTGTCTGATAGCTTCTGTTCTGTCATTTTGTCTGTAAATGTCACGCAGCAAGGGAGTGACAAAAAGGCTGATCGCCAAGCAAAAAATAATTCAGCTTTTTTTGAGGGGCTGTCTGCCATTTCCTGAGAATTCAACCTTCCCATCTCGTGCCTGCACTGTAAATGTCTTGGATGCTGCAGGGATGTCTCCTCCAGCTGTGTGAGTTAAAACACAGGGGGTAGATGTATAGATTCAGGGATGGAGTGTGTTTTTGACAGGTATATTCTTACCATACACCCAGAACGTGACTCTGCACCTGCTGTGCCATCTGGGCACCGTCTCACGAACCCCTATACAAACATTCAGTAGTGTTTCTATGATTGACATATTCATATACCATGCTATTAAAATGGTATATGTCTAAAACATATATGGCACATGGTGCTTTTTGGTAAATCTCCCTTGACAACACATGCAAACTGAGCACAGGGAGTTGGTGTTACTCACTTATGTGCACATTACAACTAACACAACACTATTTAAATGAAGACAGCAGGTCAGTGAGCTGTGAAGAGATGAGTCAGAGAGGATTAGGGCCTGTAGAGAATCTTCCCATAAGAATATTCAGATGTCATTATAACACAAATGTTATAATAAGATCGTCATTAGTGGGGAAGTACTAATTTTGTCTCAGGACATTTGTGTACCACATCAAGGTCTCAATGAAACAATAAGCCACTTAAAGGGACAGTTGCCCCTCAAATGAAAATGTAAAAAATTCTGTCATCATTTACTCACCCTCATGTCTTTCCAGACTTGTTAAGAAGCTGCTGTTTTCCCTACAAATGACATTGAATGTTGATTAAGTGTTGTCAAGCCCAGAAAATGACTCTTGGAAGTCATGCAACAGTGAGGTTTAGAATAACATGAGTAAATAACGCCAGAATTTTCATTTAGGTTAATATTCTTTCACATGCGTACATTATGAGGGTTTTATGTTATGATGTGTGATGCGATATACATTTTGCTAATTGCTTTTATAACGTCAGCAACAACTTATTGAAGATTATTGAAATGATTGAATATAACATTAATAATAATCAAACTAAACATTTATTCTGCAAAGTAATATAGGCTAGTTTATTAGATTTATTGATCTGGCACCGAAATACAGAAGTCAGCTGCTATTACAGATGTGCACTTTAAAATATGACTACTTTTAAAACCATTTTGAAATTTTATTGTTAAGATCTGTCAATTGTTTAACTGAAAATCATACTGTACCCTTTACTGTTCACAATAAAATTAATATTAGATTTAACAAGGATGATGCATGTAACGTCACTGTAAATATTAAGTTAATATTAAATAATTTGATACATTTATAATTTGAGTTAATTTATTGTTAAATGTTTTTTTTATTATTTTGGTTATGTTTCATTGTATGTAGTTCAGACAATGTTTATAGTCGTATTTTGATGTCGTTTTGCAATAATGCATTAGCATTAGCCATTGTTCATGGACAGGGATATTATGATGAATTTATCCCATGGCCTTTTGTTTTATCAGTATTTTTCATGGTACAAACCAAATTTTAGTATTTTAAGAAGGCTGTTGTATTATTATTATATTGGTTAATGAAATATGGGCCTACGGAGATGTAAAATAGGCACCAAAATTCCTCCCATATGCCTGAAACACCGTATTTTATACAGTGAATACTTTTGTTCTTTAACACATGGATAAATGAAACCTTGATTTGATTCTTTCTAAAGTGGCATGACAGTGTTTGTTGCACAAGTCAAAGCAAATCAAGGATGATCACAACACCTTGACTTTGTGGAGTGACAGTGTAAAGCAACTTCCTGCACATCATTCAGTGCAAGCCTGTGCGGAGCTGTAATGAAAGCCATGATGAATGTGACATCCAGTGAATAGGGACATTGTATAGAATCCCTCTGACGGCTCAGAAAGCCTCTAATCCGCAAGCAAATTGAACTTGGAATTAAAGAATCAATTTATTTGCATGATTTGATTATTATTCCAAGACTAGAAGATGAAAGATGAGATATTGTTTATTAGAATATAGCAGAAGATTTGACATCCAGATGGCCATAGTTAAACTGCTCAAAGGACAGACTGGCTTGCGTTTGGTTCTCCTCGTGAATTATCCATTACTTCAGACAACATCTTTCTCAATTTCCTTCACTGCGGCACATTCCTGATGCTTTTAATGAAATATTTTAGTTTATATTGAGGTTAGGTGACATAGCAGATTTGATCTATAAAAACATTTTACATATCATTCTTGAAGGAAAAATGCAAATAGTGGTTCATTTTAATAAAATGCATAATTTCTCTTGTGCATACTAATTCATTTGCAGTCATTTAAAAACTATATTTTACATGGATTGAAATAAAAAATATAGAGAGAGCAAAATGGAAACAGAAGCATCTGCCTCACATAAGTATTGTAACCTGAAGTGAAGTGTCTCCTAATGATGAGTTACCTGCCATTATAACTGTCCTCTGGGCTCTGCAGGAAATGGGACTCTGTACTAAAAGTGCAAAACGCTCTTTTCAAATGAAACTTTACAAGGACACTGTAACCAATCAATTATACTTCACTGGATGATGAAAAGATTTATTTCTTGAAGTTAGAAGGCTAGATCATCACAGATACTGAGCATATGGCGGCCCAGATTTATATCTTATTTTTTCTTCCAGATTTATATCTTGTCAAACATATCAGATAATTTCTCCTCTTCCAAGGTTTCAGATGGAGAATGGAAAAAAATCCTTCCCTAATTTTTTTTTTCTTGTTCAAGTAGCCATTTCACTCAATATAGGGAAGAAAAGACTATCACAACTTCCATTTCATTTTTACTTTAAACATTTTGGGACAACAGTTGTGTCCCAGATGACACACTATGTAGCCTACTTATGCACTATGTAGCCTACTCAGCCGTGTGGTGTATGAATGTTTTAAGGTTATTTTGTCATGATAGCCCCCTCTCCCTCCGCTAAAGCTTAACAGCTGCAACAGTTGAGTTCAGACATTCTACACTTCGGCCGTGTCCGAAATCGCCCCCTATACCCTTAAATAGAGTAATATTTGAGGGGACAGTAATTTGTAGTGGTGTCCGAAACCATTGTGGACGTTATCGAGTGTACCACAATACACCGCAATAACGGGTGTACAGCTGATACACGGCTAGAGAATACCACTGTGAGAGTCACACGACGAATGAATTCCCGCGTCTCGCCAGAAGATGGCGCCTGCAGCTGAATCATCCATCCATCCATTTTCCAAATCGCTGATCCAAAGAGGCGATAGTGTAATATCATTCAAGTATAAATTCCTTTTTAATTGATAATTAAATTGTTGAATTAAGGTTTATACATTCTAGTTTCCATGATATCTAGTTCAAAATAAATCTTTCATTTATAGAGCTGTCAGTTTGCTATTAAGTGTCTAATGATTATTAAGAAGCTTCTGTAGCCTACTCCGTGTCCGAAATTATAATTTAAAAAATAAGTCGAAACTAATAGCAAAAGCATAAAGCAAACTATAAAAATTAAAATAAAACAATATATAAAAGTAAAAACGAATTAATTTTTTATTGAAAACTAGGCTATAATAGTATCTCAATGAAACTAAAATAACACTGGGTAGACAGAGGGTCTGTCCTGGAGGTGACACCTCCTACATGCTCAGTTGGCCACTGTGAGGCACCACAAAATTGCTCTGAGACCTCCTGTGCTCTCGAGGGGCCCCGAACACAATGGATCTAATGGCACTGGTGTTCGTCCATATCACAGAAAACTGACACAATACCTCAAGCAGCACCCCTCGATTATGTTCATTTTAAAAACACAACAAAAATAAAACATAGTAGCCAATACTCGAATGCATTTTGCATTATGCAAACAATCCTAAATCATGTCTGTGGGATAGGACGAAATTAGTCTCTCTAATAATTGTGCAATCACTGAGAAACAGCACTGTGAATGCTGATGTCTCTGTCGCCCACTACTCACCTATTAGTGGCTTGTTTCTCAGTGTAATTATTTCATCGTGAATGGAGGGGAACATTTGTGCATGCCCGAGTCCCTGCGTGAGACACACGTCCCCGTGGGATGTATGAATGTACGTGGGAAGCTAAATTAAAGGGATGCATGACATTTGGGGCTTGTGTTGGGGGTAGTGAGCGAATTCAGAGTAACTCGGCTGATTATGAGATTCACTAGATTCATGCGTTTCATTTGTAAAACGTTTGTGTTTGCTGCTTAATGAATAAAATATTAAAGGCAGGCTAGTTTTTGAGACAGCTTTACAAAGATAATTAAATGGTAGGCTAAGTGGTAATAAAAGATACAGCTAAAGTAAATCTAAAGAGAGCTAGGTTTGATAAGTAAAGAATATTGCTTAGTTTGATGTTATTCAACAAAAGGCTACGGCTAATAAGTACAGTCTGTATAGGCTTCTCTACACATGCACAGATGTACACAGCAGGAACATCTCTTGATCATTTTTCATCAAGCGCTGTCAGACAAGAAGCTTACAGTAAATCAAATGCATCTAGGGCACCCATATTTATCATCAATAACCAAAGTTCAAGCACACCCTCATCAACCTAAAAAAAAGAAGCCACTTAGTGTATATTGTTAGCACAAACTGGATATGTGCCACGTTTTGTTATTCTGTCATGTCACTTGCTGAAAAATAACAGAATATTCTTCCCAAGAGAAATCGTTCTCTTGCACCTTGATTGAATTATGAGTTTGTTCGGTGGCTGTTTCCTCAAATTTAAACAAGAATTTCATTTCCTGTTCATGTAGCGTCATCTGCTGTACAGTTATGTGAAGTACACATTAAAATGGAGTCCCATCTGACCATGAGACGGCATAATGCTCTCATGTTCAAACTACAGGCACAAATATAAATGTGTAAGCATCACAACAGCTCCCCAATACTAAATGCAAGACATAATGAACGGTTTAATAAACTTCAGATAAAAATGAAACTTGATTCAATTTAACCAGCTCTCTAGAACAATTTTATTTGAATTAGAACTGGATTACTGTCCCACATACTTCAGATATCCTATAGTCATGCTGGCATTTAATTTGATATTGGAGTTCAAATGCATAAGCAATTATAGGCCTGCCAAACAAACTGTTTGCAGTTTAATCCCATGTAAACAATATATACCAATTAAAAGCTACATTTATAAAGGAAACCTTTAAATAATTGATCAATTCCTTATTTCTGCTAGTTTAGTCTGACCATTTGAAAGCATTTCAGAGCAAGTAATTTTGCATGTACACCATTTTGATCACTTAAAAAAAACAGTATTAAGTTTGTTTTAGCCCCCTACTATACCCAACTGAAGTCAGGTCATGACAACCCATTTAACTTTCACTAAAGTTCTCTAGAACTGAATGTTAAAGAGAATAGTCCAAATAAAATGGATATAACATCAAGAAAGAGACTAGTTTTATTAAAAGAATCTACCAAGATACTTCAGAGCAGTTTCATTCAGCACCAACACAGGAAGTCACACAGGAATAGGATGTCTTACACATGTGCACTTTTATTGGAATTGAATTAGTCAGTGTACAGGTTGGCCCCACCAAATGTCTGGCACCGCCACGTTCCACACAGCTTTTACAATATGCCCAGGGGGAATGGAAACCTTTACATCTTGAATGGTAAAGCTTAGTTTTTTTTGGAACAAAGAAAAAAAAAAAAAAACCCAAGATTTTAAGGCTGAAAGTACAAAAACCCAGACATTGTTTTGTTACATAATTTACATACAATACTACAATGTTACGTATGCTCCCAATTACTGGGCAGCCTTCATAGAGGCAAATAAGTTTCGGAACAATGCATTTAACAAACATTTGGAATGACTAAAGAAACAAAACAAAACCATTGAGTCCTCAGATGCATTGTAGAACTTCGGGGATGCTTATTTGCCAAAAAAAAAAAACTTGCCGTCACCTTCACCGTTCCAGTTTTTAGATCCTGAGTCAAGCGCCAAAAATAACAAAAGCCATGCCAATGTTGTCGTTTGAAGTTTTTCTCTGCGCAGTTTGAGTCGGCGTGAAGTGGTAACAGTCCATTTAGAAGCATTTGCGGTGGACAATGGATGGTCCAGACTCGTCATACTCCTGCTTGCTAATCCACATCTGCTGGAAGGTGGACAGGGAGGCCAGGATGGAACCTCCAATCCAGACAGAGTATTTACGCTCAGGTGGGGCAATGATCTGACGAGAAACAGACAATTAGCACGATGCAGAGTTGCCATGTTTTCAGTTAAAGACTGATATAAGAGGCAAGGATCAAAGCTCACCTTGATTTTCATTGTGCTGGGGGCCAGGGATGTAATCTCCTTCTGCATCCTGTCAGCAATGCCAGGGTACATGGTGGTACCACCAGACAATACAGTGTTGGCATACAGGTCCTTACGGATGTCGACATCACACTTCATGATGGAGTTGAAGGTGGTCTCATGGATACCGCAAGACTCCATACCTGCAGAGCAAGACAAAATGATTAACCAGCGTTCTTGTACTCTAAATTAAATCTAGTGTACATACACACATCAGGTAATGTTTGTCATGAAACCTACCCAAGAAGGATGGCTGGAACAAGGCCTCTGGGCACCTGAACCTCTCATTGCCAATGGTGATGACCTGTCCATCAGGCAGCTCATAGCTCTTCTCCAGGGAGGAGGAGGAAGCAGCGGTGCCCATCTCCTGCTCAAAGTCAAGAGCCACATAGCAGAGCTTCTCCTTGATGTCACGGACAATTTCCCTCTCAGCTGTGGTGGTGAAGCTGTAACCTCTCTCGGTCAGGATCTTCATGAGGTAGTCAGTCAGGTCACGGCCAGCCAAGTCCAAACGGAGGATGGCATGGGGCAGGGCGTAACCCTCATAGATGGGCACGGTGTGGGTGACACCATCACCAGAGTCCATCACGATACCAGTGGTACGACCAGAGGCATACAGAGACAACACAGCCTGGATGGCAACGTACATGGCAGGGGTGTTGAAGGTCTCGAACATGATCTGGAAAGAGAGAGTGGATAAGTTAACTGATGCTCAAATATTTATAGCACACAATCCACACATCCATGCAGGGGTTAGTTGGAAATCCAGAGTAAAGAAACAAAAGTGCACAAAGAATAAGTGCAGGAGACTGCAAAACAGGCAGGCAAAAGTATAGATAACCTGCTGCTTCCAGCAAAAGATGAGAAACTCAGGAGCTCAGAGGAAACAAAGCCTGGAGGAAGTGAACGAATGAAAAGGAGAACTTAAATGACATAACAGGACAGACAAGAGACTTCAAAGCACCATTTGCTAGCCAAAAACCAACCTGTGTCATCTTTTCCCTGTTGGCCTTGGGGTTCAGGGGGGCTTCTGTGAGCAGGACAGGGTGCTCCTCTGGGGCAACACGCAGCTCATTGTAGAAGGTGTGATGCCAGATCTTCTCCATATCATCCCAGTTGGTGACAATACCATGCTCAATGGGGTACTTCAGAGTCAGGATACCTCTCTTGCTCTGAGCCTCATCACCAACGTAGCTGTCCTTCTGTCCCATTCCAACCATGACACCCTGTAACAAAGAAAGCAAAGTTAATTTTTGTAAAAAGTTCAGGAACTACAAGTTAATTCACTTTTAAAGTATGAAAAGAATTCTCATTACAGGCCAAATCTATTTATCCTCTGCTTCTCACCTGATGTCTGGGGCGACCCACGATGGATGGGAAGACAGCACGGGGAGCATCATCTCCAGCGAATCCGGCTTTGCACATACCGGATCCGTTGTCAACAACCAGTGCGGCAATTTCATCATCCATGGCTAAACTGTAAGAGAGAGAGAAAACGTTTTAGAAGTGCACTGCTGCCATGAAATAAAGTGTCAGTGAGCATGTGACCACGTGGAGTCAACTTCCTGTTTCGTGCTGCATTCTACAGTCTAACCGCTAGCGGGTGCTAGAGTGACAATATGTGCCTCAGATATGCCAGACAAAGGAAGTCCCTCTGCATTCTCTAGTTATTACCATAAAAGGCAATGCATTGAGCCGCTTTGCGGCTGCCGGCAGTGTGGCGCTCAGCCAGAGTCAGAGTTCAGTAAAAAGGAACAGATTTCGAAATTCATCACGCCAGGGCCACTCCCTAAATTCTACACGAATTAAGTTTTACATCCTTCCTCGACTGGTATCAATTACACAACCGAATTTCGACGGGTGTCTGCCCAACATTACTGCGTCACAGATCTGCAGTCAGTTCAATGACTCCATAAGAGCAGACTTCACACACCAAAGCACCACCATAAGCCGATTCGGTTTATATTCTAGTCTTATCAATGATATTTAAGCCAAGTCAGTGCTCGACACAATTATAAATCTTTAATTGCAACCAGAACAAATTTACACCAACTGTTAAAATTGACCACACCTTATATTTCGAAACGTTAAGACGGAGTGCTTCACTGATCTTCAGTCTTAATGAAAGACTGAAGGGCTGCATACTACGATTTAAAGCGCCAATATTCACTAAAACGGTTGGATGTGATGAAAGAGAACTAACAATTAGTCTGATTATTTAGAGATCGAATAACTTTAAGTAAATGTCAGATTCACAGGAGGTGAATGCTGGTTAGCCGGCTAGCTAAAGTAGGTCACACCCTGCTGCAGCACTGCCTGATGCACAAAGAACTTCCCATGCCGGCTATCCATCAAGTGTGCAACATGCCTCACGAATACTCTTAAAATTGTTAAGTCATGTTAATAGTTGTTAAAGCACGACTACCCAGAGCACATCTTAATGTTGAGAGACGTAACTTAAACGCTTAAGTATTTCACACCGGCCCATTCAATGTCGTGTCTACAACGGTTAACTTACCATCACTTCCTACTGACATGTCCAGTACATCAAGTTATGATAATACAGTAGTCATTTACAAAAAAATAACCACATACTAAAGAATAACTACCGTTTTTAAGCAGGAATTAGTATTTAACAGCAAAAAGACCGGTAACTTGGTCTAACGACTTTTATCCAGTTTTATTCATTCATTCTAGTTAAACATTTAAATTAATATTAATAAACTAAAAATACCATAAAAGGCTTTAAAGGCTGAAAAATTAACTCACCTTAGGTTTGGGGGGGTTTGTCGACTTAAGAGAATTGGTTACAAGCTGATGATATTCCGCACTAGCTGCGTATGGAGGAGCTCAAAGTGAGGATGAAAAGCTGGGCGCGCTCTTTTATACGACAGCAAATGCCCGGCTCTAGCCATAAAAGGTAAACTTTCGGAGCTCTGCTCTCTGATTGGTCCAGCGTCACACACCCGGCTGTCGCGTGCACATTGCTACACTTGCTTTCTTGCAACTTGAGAGTGAAAGAAGGGGAACCTAGACTGGTTGAAGTATGAGGCCTAGGCGATTTTGATCAAAAGTTACCCTTTTATTTGCGAATTGTAATATATAGTTATACGTAAATGCGTATTTTTTTGTGACCACGATGATAAGACTCTCTTCAAACCTTTCCAAAAGTCAGTGCAAGGTTACAAGTGCTAGTATTGGTGGACAGTGAAACCTTCATGGTCCTGTGTTGTATTTTCAATCTAACAGCAACAGCTCTGTAGGTCATTTACTTCTTATTGTTTTCACAATAATACCATATTACTGTTGTGTGGGGATCTACCAAGTACTTCTCTATGCAGAATAGGAGTATTTTTCATTGAAATTATGATAACCAAGTGACAAAACTGTTGTTTCTTGTATGAGCAACTAGCTGGTCTGAGCTCATTAGGTAATGTTGTCAAAGAAATTGTAATGAAACTTGGAATGAATGGGGCTTTGCATTCCTGTAATTATGAGTTGCCTACGCAAAACTCCCTGTTTTACAGGAGTAATATTTTTACATGCAGGTGTGTGCATGTTACATGGTGATGATGATAAAGGTATAGTAGTTGTTGATGGTTGTAAGTGGGCCTAGCCCAGGTTTATATTAGACATGACGTCAAATGTCAGCACTCAAGTCTTGGTCTTGACCAATTAAACGTTGTCTTGTAGATGTTTCATAGACAAGTCTGGTTTCTCATTCAAAAATATATTACACATTATTTATGTATCATCGACATGAACTTTGACTTTTTGTTTGGATAGATTTATAATAATGATAATTATTCAGAACATTGTCTCCGTTGTTTAAAAAAGAAATTCATGATCAACTTAATAAACAAAATATTTCTTGCTTATTTCAGATGTTGCCACGGATTGAATAATAGATTTGTGCTTGAGCAGAACTGATGTTGGCAAGCTACATGTGACTTTTTAATGTGTAACTTGGGAGTAATGCACATGGCCTTCAATGGCAGTTATAAACAAAAACAGCTGATGTCAAAATCTCTTGCTGATACATAGGACAGTGTAGTTTTGTGACTTATATTTATTTATTTATTTATTTTGTCTTCAAAATATTTTACAGCACATTTGACAAATGTTTTTACATTTCAAGTGCTTTTTGTAAAAAATAAAAAATACAATAAGTTTCTTTGATTTAAGTTCTTAGATGTGATAAGTTGAGTATAGATTATGGCTTATCAATGCACAACAAATATAACTATTTTTGTATTATTATTCCAGCATCAGCAATTAAACAGACATGCATGGAATTAGGAGATTCAATGAAAAAATGGTTATAAGGATAAAAGTAAAAAAGATGTATCTACAAACAGGGCATCAATAAGGACTCATAAGGTCTCTTCCTCCCATCCCCCAACATTTCTTTTAAAGAATGCCAAACATCCATACCCCCTTATAAACACCATTTGCAAATAGAAACTAGGCATCAAAATATGGTTAATATGATATGATATAAATCTTACAATGCAGGCAGTTTTTTTTTCTTTGAGCAACCATGCTTCTCTTTGTAACTTTTGTAGGTTGGACGGGGGTCTTGTTACAGCAGATGTGCTTTAGTGAGTCCATAGTTCCCCTGAGGACCACCACCCTTCCCTGATAGCAGCCTGCCTTCCCCCATTTCAGCGCTCCCATTTAACTTTAAATAAGGTACTGTCCTAATGATCTTCAGCTTTGCCCCATGACATAAGATATCCAAAGCAATAAAAATGATGCTGTGGGTTGTCACCATGATAATGTCATTGTTCTTTAGAGCTCATAAGTTCTTATGTAACTTCTGATACCAAAGCTCTCTTAACACACTATGCACAATGATGCTAAGAAATGTATTCATGCAGTTCTTCTCAAAGGACCACTTTCTGGGCGTGTTGTTTTTGTGAAACCGATTGCATTTAGTAGTTTGCTGTCTGGCATGAAACTCAGTTTAACAATTCAAATCACCAAACTAGCCTGTTTTTTTATTGCTTTTAAGTGTTGAACAGAAACACTTTCATCTTGAAAGAAGCATTTAAGCTGAGCAGAAGGCCACCATTTGCCACAGATTGATTTTAGATTCACTTATATTTGGTGTCTTGATGGCGTGTAAGTAAAATCAAATACTCAAGCTAGAAAGGAAGTCACATTTATACTGCCAGCTGGCCTCTGCGTCTAGAGATTGGATTATCCCCCATTTTATGGCCCAAATGGATTCAAATGGACTCATCTGTCTCCTTATATGCATTTTTTTCTCTGACTCATGTATTATGTGGGAAAGCTTGATTTGAGATACATTTATGGTGGTTTTACATTCAACCAAATGATTTCCCAAAGTGACTAAAGCAGACAGGGAATGTTTTATATCTTTGTTTATGCTGTCAAACCACTTGCAACAGGATTTGATACTGACCAAGAAAATAAAACACTGTTCCTCATTTTTGTGTTCCTCAGCATAACAGTTGTGACTGTTCTCTCTTACCATACCAAATTTTCATTTCCTCTTAGCTGTAATAACTAGTAGAGAGTTTCCATTTATGGCTGTCTGCACACACTTGTCAACATATAGTTTTGTGTACCCACCTAGTGTTTTCATCATTTAAAGCAGGAATAGTTCAGCAAAAATGAAACCTTTGTCATTATGACACTAATGTTGTTCCAGTCCTGCATGCCTTTATTTCTTGGAACAGTAAAGAAGAATGTTTCCACTGTTGAATGATTTGGTGTATAAATTCCAAAACAGTCATTCTATGGTCAAAAACAGTTCTTTAAAAACATTCAGACAAAAACACCTTCTTCAAAATATCTTCTTTTGTGTTCCACAGAGGAAAGAAAAAGTCATACAAGTTTGGGACGACTAATTTTTTGGGTGAACTCTCTCATTAATGCTTTGTTTTGGGACCTTCTTGTACTAGAATGTGTACTAGGAAAATTCTGCTCACTCCAGTGCTGACTGATCAGTGGAGATCAATGGCTTATTAGCACCCCACTGTGACTACTGCAGGGGCTCATTCCCTGTTATATAAATAACTTATATTGATAGAATAAATGCACTGATTCAGTTCACTAATCCTGCTTCAGATATTGCATTAAAACCATATTTACCAGTCCAGGCATTCTCAATGCATGCTTATGATAATTTAACATACTGGAATGCAGGATTCATTAATGGCTAGTGGCTACTTTGGTATACTGTTTGGCCTGCAATTTTCTTCTCGAAATGCACTGGGATTTACCCAGGGGGATGTGAGATGGGCCTACAGTATGGGTCAGTTTCTAGCGATATCTGCTTTTCTACTAGGACCCTATAGGCCTGCTAATCTACCCTCCACCATCTGTCTGCTCGCAAGAGGAGGGCTGAGCAGGGATTGGCCCTGGAATGAGTCAGACGTGCCCGTCCACACTGCAGACTTAGTCGGCCTTTAAACCAGCATGGGAGAGATTACTGTGCCAAGCAGCATATAGCTTAAGCCTGCCACAGGAAGTTAAGTAATGCCAGCAGGAAAGAGATCCTGCACTCTAATATAATTTTATATATCTGAGAGCAGTTTTGACATTCATGACCTTTGGTCAAACATATATTTAATGCAAAATGGAAATAATCCTTTCAGAACATTTGCTTTCATCAGTTGCAAATCATCATTTCATACCCTGAATAGCACATACAAAATGTCATGATTAGTGGGGCTAAAGCATGTGCCCCTACAACTATTGCTCATAGCGCTCATTTTCAAAACCCCTTAACCCTAATTATTAAACTTTAGCTGATGATTGGTCCTGCACGGTTTATTCTATGGAAATTGCATGATGATATGATGCAAATTTCATAGAGACATTATGGTGGGCTCTGTTGAATTGGGCAAGTTAAGAACCACTTTTACACAACAGAAATTAATCAATCAAAAACTCACTTAAGCTGGACAATGACTTTCTTATAGAGCTGCTGTACAGCCAAAACAATATTTGTTGCATTAATTTCATATTATCACTGTAAAGCTGCTTTAAAGCAATCTGTATTGTAAAAAAACGCTATTTCAATTAAGGTGACTTGACTAGACTACTTAGAACAGCATAACAGCTCCCTAGAAGCAATGCAGAATACTGTAGCATAACTTCAGCAAGTTTAGCACAAGAAAGCTCCACTTTGTCTTCAGAAAATGTTTTTAAAAATGGCCACACTAGCCTATGCTTATCATGCCAGTCATGTTGGCTCCACCAGAACCTATCTAAATATTGTAATGAAAACTTGCTGTCATTTTGTAATTACCCTATTCATCAGTCCTTTTATTCTCAAGAGTTTCAATGAATGTCACTTGTGCATGAAAGATCTGCCATTCCTGAGTGATGCCTGTGTGAAACTGATAAGGTGTGGCACTCACAACATATCTGGCTATAGACTAACATTTTTGTCTCAAGTCCAACATTAATATTGGCAGAGACCTATATTGGCTCATCTGTGCACAAAACATACACCAAATCTCCACTGAGATTAATACCTCTGTCAGTCTAACTAACAGCTGAGCATTGACATAATAATTAACTACTAAACAATTGTCATTCTCCCTAACACAGATTTTTCTTAACGTTGACTTTAAAAAGATCCAGATTTGACCCAGTCAAGAAAATATGTTCATTAAAATATAGCTCCTTCTTTAAAAGATTCAAATTCCACAGCCTGAAAAGGCCATTGTTAGTTGCCAAATAAGGAAATGATCTACGCTTGTCTTACAGGAAGTGATTTTTTTTAGGGGATGTCATTTCTTTTGCAAGTTTACACAGGAAATCACATTCAAATATGTTGGTGTGGAGAGAGCTTTACTCAGGAATGTACATCTGAGTATGTGCTAACTGTTTCTCCTCGTACCATGCAATGCAAGCCTCACTCTCATACTGATGTGTAAAAAACAACATTGCAGCACACAAACTTGTTTTTTGATGACTTTGTAAACAGCTGCCCACCTAATTACTTTTAGCTGAATCTAGTCTAAGTTTATAAAGGCCATTTTAATTGTCTAATTGTATTGTCTGATTATTTTATCAATGTAACTCCTTCCTCCAGAAGGCATTTGATTTATTTACTCAGTTGTTTTGTATGTACTACTAATTTTATCAGTCATTAATGTAATGCTAAAAACAAAACAAAAAACAATTACTTTATTTTGTGACTTGGCTGAACATAACATTAACATAACCTTATACTGAGGGGTTTGTTATTTCTGTTCTGTTGGTAAACTTTTGCCACAATCCTTACAAGTCTTTTGCTCTGTCTTCAGTGACTCCAGAGGCACTGATTGTGAATGAGAATCAATAGACAAGTCCTTGCTTGTTGAACAATTTGGGAGCTTTTTCGGCACAGGTGTGGCGCAGAGCCCTGAATAATGCCCAGCAGAAAGAGTAGCTTTTGTAAATGTGTGAAAAACGTATGCAAAATATTTTAATACACATTCAGGCCTGTGAAACTATGTATGTCATTTAAATATGACAGAAACCCATGACATCACCAGGTATGTTAAGAATTTAGATGCTAAGAGATAAGATACAAAATAGCAAGAAATCCTGCTTGGCATGTGCTGCATTTTTTCCCTCTAACTTTGTCCGCAAAAGGATTCTTCATATTTATTTCCTCAAGGGCTTTTGCTGTAGAGCATTTGTGCACTTTGGCAGTGATAGGCCTCGCCCTCTGGTCGATGTAACAGCAACCGCCATAAAAGGAAATCTTTAAGTGTGTCACATGGTAACAATGTCAAGAATTCATGGCCCTTGTCACATGTGGCTTTCTCATGGAAATCAGATTGAAACTTCTGGGCCTAATGAATGAAGCAGCGCTTGGTCAAAGATACTGGGGAGTTTTGATTAAAGAAAGAAGATTTTTTTCTGGATTAAATCAATATAAAACAATCTGTTTCTTTCACACATGCTTACATATTTTAATATCTTATGTAAATCCAACCGTCACAATATACAGAAAAGTTCCTGATATCCGTTTATAGTATTTACTTTATGTTACAGTTGGATTTCTTTTTTGTTTTTTGAGTGTTCTTCATTCATTCTTTTAGTGAAAAAAAGAAATGAAGGTTTGCCTACAATCTGCCTCTATGAGTAAGTAGGAAGTGGTTTAAAATGACAGCGAGGTCATATCCATATATAGTCAGCCTTGGCAGGGCAATGATGACTGATGATGTCTCAACTTCAGATAGCTGATTTCATCTCTCTGTTTTTTGCTATGTCCTATCAACAGCACTCGGTCACACTGCACTTTCACACACTTATGCTTGACACAATACATTAAGCCCAGATATACTACAGTCTCTTATTCCCTTTCAGAATCTCTCTTACTCTTTACCTGCCTCTCACAAACATGCACGAATTTTTATTATTTCACCATCCCTCTCATGCTTGTCCCCTCCTTAAACTGTTAAGACAGCGAACAATTGCTAGTAGAGCCGGTGGGCGGAACTTAGCTTTAACTTCAACTTCTCAGGCTCCATATATGGAGAGGACTAGCAGGTAGTGATTGCCAAACTTAGTCATCAAATCATGCGTCTCATTCATTGCACACTCAGCTTGTGTTTTGCTGGGGCTCCGAAGGTGTGCGACTCTTGCCTTGTAAGCTCGGAAAGCTCTCTGCTTTGCCTTTTTCTTCACAAAATTCCATGACATAATATGCTAGCAGCGGCTGAGGTTTTTTAAAGGAGTTTGGGGTCGCTTGTCACTTCCTTCAGCTGTATTTGCGAGAGGAAATGGCATTGTGTTGCAACAGAAGTCATATATCTTCAGAACTGACTTGTGGATGTGGCCATAGCAGCTTTTCCTTTGCATTATGAGGCGGTAAATTCCTCTCAGCAGATTGTTTAATGGCTGTTGATTATTGACTGAACCAGTGTCATGTTTAAGATTGAGAGACACAAAAGATTTCCCTTCAGCCAAAAAAAAACAAATGCAATTGACCACGTTAGCCAATAAATATCCAGTGTGAGTTGTTAAGAATTATGTTTAGGTCTCAACGTGTTCATTGCACAATGCCACAACTGTTCTGTAGAAAGGAAAATGATATACTGTGCACATGATTCTTGACTCAAAAGATTTGCTAAGGTGAATATGGTTGATATTCATGGTAATTATCAACTCGACAAAGTGGGATAAAAGTGTGCTTTTGTGTGAATGCTTGCCCATGTCAAAGTGTACTTTTATGGAGGCACAGTAAGACGTTCCCTGAGCACCCACTAGAATTACCTGCAGCTCTTATGTAACTAAATCTTATAGGCTCATGGAAAGCTGACCCTGACGACCCTGTAATTAAGAGTTAAGCACTTGTATCAGTCAACAACATGTCAGCGGACAGAAGTATACAACACAGGTAATGTAGTAGACAAGGTTTATTAATGCCGGTGGCATAGAGCAGGTGAAACAAACAGATGAGTAGATGGTATTCAGATCGTTTGAATTAACTTGGCTCAATCGTAACAGTCTCTGTTTCTTTGTAGATGCAGATGAGTGGAAGACGGATGATCAGAACTGAAGGATCATACAGTATGTGTAGAAAACAGGTTGGGAGTCAGGTAAGTTGAACGGTAGGTATCAACGAGACCAGACAATAATGAAGGGAAGTATGACTGCTTATATCCGGTGTACTGATGAGCTGGTGCAGGTTTGTGCTGCAGGTGAGGCTGAACGAGTGGGTGCTGAAGAGTCTGATGTGGACGATGGTGTAGCTTCCGTGACACAACCACTCAAATATGCATTAAGCATTTAATGTATGTGAGCAAAGTGTGAAGAATTAGGAAACATTGGGAAATATATTTATTTAAATATATGGAAGGTTGTGTTTATGGAATTGAATAAAAAAAGGAAATGCACCTTTTTATCTTACAGTTCTGAACTTTTTGCAATTCAGAGGTCATAACACATTTTTAGTTTTATTTTTTCTCAGAATTGTGAGATAAAAAGTCACAATTACCTTTTCTGTGAAGGAGACAAGCTTCCACATAAACCTGCTAAGTGTTTAATAAATAAAAAAAACACATACAGCTCATGTAGCCAGTAAAAAATAAAATAAAAAAAACACACACACATACTTTTTTTTCTTTTAGAACTTTTTTTTAAGGTCTCTAAATGATGTGACTAAACAGTGTTTAAAAACAGCCTGAGAGTGAGCACTATAGTTCAAGACATCCCTCAGTGCAGGCATACCCAACATAAAGAATGTAGGTCAGGAATAACATCCCCCCTTCCTCATGTTACATAATGTTCGTTTTACACAGCTGGAAGACCTGGGCCCGTTAACAATGTAATGAGGCAGCAAAGTGCACATAAAAGCTGCTGATATTTAGAAAGCTTTAAACCTCACTGACTTGTAGTTCAGGAATCATGCATTCAAGTGGGGGCTTAGCATTTAAGTCTAATAATTTGATTCACATCATCCAGGATTTAATGCTATTAATTATTCACATTCAGACTTTGTTAAAGCTCAAACTGAATCTTCCTTATCATGACCTACTTTTTGACTGCAATGCAACCAGCTTTTCACACGCCTTCTCTGGAAAAGCACTCTTTCCAGTGCATGAACAATTCAAAAAGGGGAGGCACGCCTGTTTTTAGGGGCTCTACTGTTTTCTAGGGTATTACAATTGAGACATTAAGTATTCTGGCTGGCCCTTTGCCTACCCTCTCTCTCTATTAGCTCTGCCTCTGCACTGGGAAGCATCTCCGCCCTGATCCCCTCTCTTTCAGCAGCATTTCATTCTCTCCCTCCCTCCCTAAAAACACAGTCAAGCCAACTGCCGCAGGCAATAGAGGGTCAGTCAGAGGCCTTTAAGGGTACCTTGACTGCAGCGATAATCTTGCTAAGCCATAGAAAAGTATTTATTTTCCTACAGACCAAGTCTGTGAGGGTCTGTGTCCATACTGTGTGCCCATCCCCACCACAACTCTTTATGTGTGACTGACTGGCTGATACTCTGTTTACTGGATGAGGGCTGACGTCACTTCGCCTGTTTTTGACTGTAAATATTGGATAAAAAAGGATAAAGCACTGTGGAAAACCATTGTCATGTAAAATGTGTATGGAGGTCATGAATGTTTAATTGAAATATTAATTTGCAGAGGGAGTTTTCTTATTGAATATTGATGAAACATCACCACTTGCGTCAAGGAAAGAGCTGAACAAGTTTGTTTTGATTACAAATCATGTGAATGCAAAGGCAACCTGGGGCTAAAGGCCCTGGAACAGGAGTGGGATAGTGATATTGTTTACATATAGGGACAATAGTAATAGGGCACATTTCTTCCAAATCCTTTTCATATTTTAAGTGCATATTTAGCCTAAGTGAACACTTCAACAAATAGTGTACTATATTATGTTATATTATTCATTTAATTTGTTTATCTTAAGAAGTTCTGTACATTTAGAAAAAGTTTTCTGAGTTGTTTACCATATCAATAAAGCTTGAAATTAGCATCAAATAGCTTAAATTGTATGTTTCTGAAACTTTGACATATTCTGACAGAGAGAGAGATGACAAAGGATACTGTGAATTGAATAGGAAAGAAGCAAGGAGCCTGCTGTAGGTCTGTGACAGCTATGCCCTAAAAAGGAAATCCAGTCTGTGGGCATGATGGGAGGGGCGGAGAGAGCCAGGAGCTCAGGCCAGGTAACCAAGACAGGTTTCCCTCTTGGAGCTGGCAGTCTCAGCTAATTAGCTGCCACATTGCTTTACTTTATGACTGTTTGAATGGAGCTGGGGGAAGCCACAATCCCCTAATCTCTTTAGCCAACCCGTTGACTGTTGTGTTTACTACAGGTAAGCACTATCCTCATCCCACCTATGCCTTAAACACATGACACACTACTACCTAAAAAGGCAATTGAAGGTTGACAGCGGGTAATTGGCTAAATATGTCTGGAAATCTTTATCCTGTTTTTTTCCATCTCTCTTTTCTATTTTTTTCTCTGTCTCTCCTTCTCCTCTCTTCTCTCTCATCCTGTGTTTCAAAGAGAAATCAGTCTATAGAAATGATGAAAAATGGAGTTTGACCAGCTAGAGCCACATGCAGTGAAAATGAAGACTTCCCATATTAGATGATATTTCCGTATAGCGGATGGAATATTTGGGCCAGTTCAAGGGAAGAGTATGTTGAACTAACACATTTACCATATTCAAATATTTTTTTGTGTTTCCTGCGACTAATTTCAGTGAGGAACGCTGCGATTTTTAGAGAAAAAAAACTTTGAAAGGGGAGCATTTCTTGTTTCCACTCTTCCTTACATAGAGATACAGATCGAATAGAGATATGCAACCTCATACCCACACTTTATAATCACATGTAAAACCTACTGTCTTTGTTGCTTTCATTCTGTTTATAGGGTGTTGTCTTTTTATATATTGTCCTACTATAATACTAATAATAATAAATGAAATAACTTGATGTATAATGTTTTTAGACCTTAAAAGTAAAAAGTACACATTTTATGTTGAGTATGTTTTTAGTAAAATACTTTGATTTGACAGGATTTAAAAAAGTATTATATCTCAGCACTTTGTATTCCCGACAAGGTAGCACAACAGGTGAAAACCTGGCAATAATTGTCGTTGTCGCTAAAATTTAAACCTGAATCTGTGAGAGGGTTTCAAGCATAGGCCTAATAGTAAAGCACATCTCATTGTAGAAGGAAGCTTCAGTCAACTCTGCCGGTGGCACTTCTCCACAGATAGATGGCAGAATTCTTCCTTCAGAGCATATATTCTATGATTCATCCCAAAATACACTCAAACCATCAGTTTTGTATGCAAGGAGACTGGCTGTGCTCTTTTTTTTTCAAGTACTCGGATGTTCCCTTTGACCAAATATTGTTTCTCTGATGGGATATGATGATAACATATGGATTGGAGCCAGGTAGATGTGTGCCACGGAAAGCAGATTGCGGTGTGACTAATGAATGAGCGAATGTGTGTTTTTGGGAGCTGGACAGATGGGCAGTGGTAAGCCAGGATCTCAGATCACAAAGACTTGGCTCAGCATGAGATGAGAGGGTGGTGCCTGCAGGCCACTTTCCTTCACCAGCTTCAACCTACAGGCCTACAGCTGCCCGCTGGTCACCCCCACTACTCTCTGATACATGTGGAAAGCATGGGTGGGCTGCAAGAGGGCATGTTGGGCTGCTTAATAGCTTTAGGACATCGTATAGGCTTCTATTTTAACGTTTTGTTCATATTTTCATGCATATTTTACCATATAGTTTTTCATTTTATTTTTATTTCAGAGAACTGTTCGAAGACAACCCTAATATAGAGAAAGGGATTTTGGCACAGTTTCACAGTAAACATTCAGCATCCAAAAGAGTGCCTGCCAAAATGAGACAATGGACATGAGCCTTGCAGATTTTTCTCTGATATCTGCATTTGTTTGGCCATCTGTTCCAGATGTTAATGAAACATCACTCTTAACAGATGGTTCGTGTCCCCACATATAAAGGATATGACACTTGATAAGAGACTCTGACTGGCATCAGTGTCAATGATAATATAATTCTTATTCATGATAGAGAATTAAAACATTGCAATGTTGAGAAGACAGCTTCAATAATTGAGGCAGTTTAAAATAAAATCTCCTTGGCATCATCTTTAGAGCTGCTATTATCTGGTTCTTAAATATTTAGTTTAATTTAATTTCTAACAACTGGACCAATATGTGTGGAGAAAGAGAGCAAACAGCTGGTTGTGAATGGTCTAGAATCAGTCCCCACATGAGAGCAGAAGCTCTTTGTTGGACCAGAGCATATCATTAGCATATAAAATACCTTATTTACCCCGTGGAGACAGAGAGCTGAGTGAGGACAGAGGGGGAGGGAAGCCAGCGGGAATCTTCAGACCAGCACATGATATGAAGCCTTTGGTTACACCTCAAAAAGTAGATGTGTCATTCATAGTCCTCATTCACGGCATGAATGGCAGTTGATGTTATAGGGCTCTCTTGATGTTATCAAAATAACATGCAGCGAAACTGACTGAATGCATGCATATATATTTAGACATGTAACGCACAATGTTGTATTAAAATTATATAACAATATAGTTTTAAAACATTTTACATACAACTAAGCACCACGCTTTAAACGTATCAATGGTGTTGCATTAGATAATAATGTATCAAATCAAATGGCATCTGCCACAAATTACTTTAGAGCTTTCCTTTGTTCTATTTTAACTTTTCTTACACAGTAACGTAATCAACTGGTCTCAATGGAATTTTAGTACATGTATGAAGTTATTTCCCATCAAGTTTACACAGATGTCCTATAGCAGAGTAATAACATTGTTGCATTTTTTTGTGTGTGTGTGTGACTTAAGTGTCCAAATACTTCTTGGGTCCTCGGTATTCAGACATGTGGCCTGCAGTAACTATAAGTGATGCAGTTGCACTAAAGGGTCGGTAGAGGGCACAGCAGAGCCCCAGTCAGCCACAAAATACACATGACGCTGCACACAAATGGAAACCATGTCAGTGTGACAACTGGTTCAGTCAGACATTGTGATTGCAGTGTAATTTATTGTCAGTAATAGAGCTTAGCCTAATGGTTATTTGTAATTTCTTCTTAATAATGACACAGCATGCATCAACTATACTGTTAAAGGTTATTGTCTGTGTTTTACTGCCACCCTGACCTTGAGCTCTATCATCTCTATATTAGCAGCTTCGAGGACATGCATTCCAGCTCCTCAGATCCTGTTCTTGATCCCTCTGACACACTCTGCATTCTGCACATGAAGATCAATGGAGCTAAGGGCAGCGTGTAAGGGGATCCAGGGCCAAGGAGGAGAGCAGAGTTGTGTTTTATTTGTCCTGTGGTGCAGCCCCATTTGATTTGACCCTCTCCGGTTTCATTCATCCGGAAAATCTGCTGTGCGTGAGTGAAAACTGAGGGAGTGGGTCTCACTTGATACTCGGATGTAATAAGGAACTACCAGTCATGTTAAAGGGATAATTATTAATATTATACAAATTCTGCCATCACCCTCATGTTGTTTCAGACTTTCTTTCTTCTGTGGAACATAAAAGAAGATATTTTGAGAAAAGTTTTAGTATTTTGCCCATACAATGGAAGTCAGTGATCAGTAAACTTCCAGCATTCTTCAACATATCTTTTATTTTATTCTCTGCAGAAGAAAGGAATTCTTAAATTATATGAAGGTGAGTAAATGATGAACCAATTTCATTTTTGGGTTGAACTATCCTTTAAAAAAAACAGCAGTTTTAGAAATGTATAGTTGAATGTTTTAAAATAGGCAAAGATTTAAAAAAATTGTATATCCTGTCAGTGATAGAAAAGTGTCATTTTACAGTTCTACATTTTTGAATATTGGTATCTTTTTAATGGTGATGTGTATAATTGTTCTGATCTTAATTTCATATGCATTCACTTGAACATAGTTTTGCAGAAATTGCGCAGAAATATCACACTATAGACAACAGAAAACATAGGATGCAACAAGAAAAATAGTTTGGGGTCGCTGAGTGCATTGTAGTGCATTGCTTGTTTAGGTATGACAGAGATATGACTTTTATCCAGTCTTTTGTAATTAACCTCCGGGCTTTCCTGTGTGCTCCTAATTACTCCGCATAAACAATGTGGGATCAGTGCTAATCTGAAAGAGCCCATTCAGAGGCTTTCATGTGGGGCATCTAATGGGCTCTGAGGCGGGGGAGTGTAGGCTGATCTGGAGGAGGTGGTTGTGGTGGGGGGGGGGGATTCACAGGAGGGAACCATTGACAGATAACCCACACTGGATACCAGGACTGAGGACATAAACTCAACCTGGTTTCCACTCTGAAGCCTTAGTCACCTTTATTTATATAGCGCTTTTTACAATGCATATTGTTTCAAAGTAGCTTTACAGAGAAAACAGGAAATAATATTGTAATAATATTGATACAATTTCAAATTAAATGTCCCCAACTAAGCAAGCCAAAAGCCAATGGCGACAAAGGTGAAGAAAGGTCGAAAAAGGCGACCATAATCACTAAACCCACACCACAAATGTAGCTTCTGCCAGTCTTGATGCACGCTTACCGCTTAAGTAAATTGATCGTGTGACTCTGTACTGACGGATGTTCTTCATCCATTGAAGCTCAAGATGCTCTTTCCAATTTATCCCAAATCATGCTGGAGAACAGCATCTTCAGATTTTAGGCAAACTCACAGAGTTCATGCAGATCAAGTACTGCTGTCATCGAGAGGGAAGACAAAGAGGGACAATCCAAATAATGAGACATTTGTTTGTATATTTTGTAATGGATAAGAAAAATTAATTAAATGATAGCGATGCAAAATGGAAGCATGGAATTGAATGTAAATGGAAGTGGTCCCATACGTTTGGCTCCCACTATATGCATCTTTGAATTGAATACTGTAGACATGTCATTGTTTTCCTATTCTCTTTTGGTAATGATTTCACTGCCAACAGTTTTCTCAGTATGTTTATTTGGACACAGAATGATCACCTTATCTCTCACACCATCTACTTTATCTTTCTATTAGGAGTATGCAATCAGCAAGGCTCAAAAACAGCTGTGCTGATAAGAAAATGATTCATTAAATCGTAAGTGGATTTATTTGTTTACTATATCCACAAAGTCACAACAACCTGGATTAGGAATGTAATGGCAAACGATATCCTTCCTGAATGAACTTAACCCTTAATCAGTGTTAAAAAGGATAACGTTTTTGATGTTTGGGGTCTGATAGACCCCAAACTTTTAAAGAGCGATTGCATAAGGAAATATATATTTTTTTTTATGGAAAACTATATATCATTTTTTTTTATTTACTTCTCAACTATACATGTAAGCTGTGTTTTTGTGGAAATTTAGAAGTTTTTTTTACCTATTTACTCCACAATTACTTAACTAGGCCATAAATTGTCTCATGAAAATGTATTTTTTAAAGACAAAAATCACTTAAATGACGATCTTAATTAAATCTAAATTGTTTTTGGACATTGCTCTATGTGTTAGGGATAGAATACTGACATCTGCAGGTTTGTGGAAAAACTTTAGAAATTTTAATTAAAGAAAGAAAGTGCAATGACCACATATATCCAATATGGTCCATAGGGACTCTTTTTTTTTTTCACTTAATTTTTCTTGATGCTTCAACTTCTCCTCTCAACTTTATGATATATATTAAAAAAAATGTGAATTCTGAAATACATACAAAAATCTATTTTGTCAAAGTTAGAAAAATGCTCTCTGTTGCAGTCACATACATGTCTGTCTGTCTGTCTGTTTGTGTGTGTGTGTGTGTGTGTGTGTGTGTGTGTGTGTGTGTGTGTGTGTGTGTGTGTGTGTGTGTGTGTGTACCTACTTAACTATATTTTGGGGACAAATTTGTACCCAGAAGTGACCAAAACCTGACAAAATCTCCAAAAAACTCCCTTTAGGGACGTCCTCATTTGTAAAACAGGTTTAAAAATAAAGTAATAAAAGGTTTTTTAAATATGTAAAAATGCAGAATGTCTCCTGTGATGGGTAGGTTTAGGGATAGGGTTAGTGTAAGGGGACAGGATATACAGTTTGTACAGTATAAAAACCATTACGTCTATGGAATGACCCCAAACACTAATTAAGGGTTAAGAATGGTTATAGTATAATATGTGAGAATGTACTAAAAAATAATTTAAACAAACTTCTTTTTAAGAAATTGACATATAAAACCACAGAAAACAATAAATGTACTTCAGTTTAATAATGTCTGCTATGTACAATGCTATCCATCTGCCGAATCAGACATCACAGTCTCAGGCTCTTTGTATAGCTTTAAGTGATGTCAGCACTGTAATCCAACGGCCCTTTTTGTGTGTCATGAAATTTAATTTACTGAAGTGGAGCAGGGGTCTGTAAAGGTGATTATGATGCTCGACATCATCATAAAATGGCTGTGTGCTGAGTCTTGATACTGAGGAAGATTCGCATCTGCAGCCACAGAAGCCACCTTCCGACAGGCTCGCGCATTTACTAGTTCATGCGGTCAGTGGCGCACACCGCAGTCACCCCGCCCCTCACTCTCTCCTCATCTCTGCAGTATGAGCGCCTTTCCTCCTCCCTTGCTGCCCTGTCTCAGGGTCTGACTGACCTATATCTGCCTGCTCGGAGCGTAATCTCCGCCCGCTGTCTCAGACTCACTCACGCCACTCTCAGGAGCCCCTGCTGCAGATGTAGGGCAGCCCCGTCAGTTATTCAGCACTTCGGAGTACTGCAGTCTGGGTGGAGGGGCTAACCCACCGCTGCTGGAGTGATGAATTAAACAGGACACTCACTCCCCGCCTCTCCCTTTGGAGAAGCTTTGCTTTTTTTTTTCTGCCGGCTTTGCTGCTTTTGGCTCAGGCAGAGCAACTGTTTTCCTGCCGGCATGACAATGGCAGGAGGGAAAGAGGAGGCAAGTGCTCTAGCAGACTTGGGGCCTCCACAAAAACAAGCCTGTGACCTTTCACCCCAGCCACTGGAGGGGTGGAGAGCTCCCCAGTGGTTTCAGGCATGCCCTTTTGTTGAGCAGTGGAGGCCATGGAGCTGCAGTTGGAAAGTACATCCAGTAACTAAACAAAACAGCACCATTCTTCACTTTTGAATACCATTCTGATTGGTTGCATTGTTTTTGACTGGTATCACATTGTGGATTGTTTGCGACTTGGTGCATTTAATTAGATAAAGGTGATACATATAAATAGGGGTGTCATGCAGCTGTTTTTGTGGGTCCTCCAGTTGTAGCCATGACTCACTTGATTCCCTAGGCAAGATAAAACATAATCTAAGCAATCATGTGTGTCAGATGTGTTATGTAGTCATACTGCTGATAGTCAGTGTGCAATGAGATCCAGACAGGAATTCAAATCCCAACCAAACATACACTACTGTTTAATAGATTAAAGCCAGTGACATTTTTAATGCTTCTGAAAAAGTCTCTTATGCTCACCAAGGCTGCATGGGTTTGATCATAAAAACAATAGAAACACTTATATTGTTAAATATTGTTACAGTATAAAACAATGTTTTCTATTTATATATTTTAAAGTGTAATTTATTCCTGTGATGTCAAAGCTGAATTTTCAGCATCATTACTCCAGTCTTTAGTGTCACGTGATCCTTTAAAAATCATTCTAATATGCTGATTTGATGCTCAGACATTTCTTATAATCAATGTTTAAAACAGTTGAGCTACTTAATATTTTTGTGGAAACTGTGACACATTTTTTTCCGAATTATTTGATGAATAGCACGTTCAAAAGAACAGCATTTATTTGAAATAGAAATAGTTTTTTTTTACTGTCACTTTTGATCAATTTATTCCATCCTTGCTAAATAAGTACTTGTTTGTTTTTTAAATATAACTGAACCCAAACTTTTGAACAGTAGTGTTATGTAAAAAAATAAATACACAGATTAAAATTGCATCAAAAGACAAAGACAGCTCTGACATTGTGATAACTTGTTTATGTTCCAGGGGAATAATAATGTTTTATTATGAAATAAAGTAGATTTAGTGGGGGGCAGTGAAGGTTACCCTTGTTCTCTCTTCCTGCTCCCCTCGCCCCATCCCTGGACTCCCTCGGCTTCTTCCGGTGCCCAAAACAATGTCATTCCACAGTCTCCAGCATGTGGAATAGTCATCAGAAAATCTGCCTCGTTGCAATGAGGTCTGCCTCGTTATTATTAATATTATTTTGTGCATACAAATCTGGGCCTCTTATAAAACCCTTTACACTTAATGGTGAATAGAAACATAAATACATCTAGGTTTAGTACAAATTGTAAAACCATAACTATAGCTCTATCTTAATGTAATCAATTTGCCTGTGCCAGATCATCATGTTGTATAGGTGTGAGCCAACTGCTTTCAATGCCGAACCCACGTAGAGCATCTCGCTGTACTGTATGTAGGTCAGTGAGTCAGTGCAAACTTTCCACAGCTCAGATCTGTGGGAAACAGGGCAGTCAGTGTTCAGTCAGCTGAGAGGATGAGACCAGGAGTTGTGAGAGCTGAGAGGAAAAAGTGCTCTTAAGCACTGCATTTGGGTCAGTGACCTTCTGATGTGTTTCTGTCTGATTTGCCTTGCTAAGTCACCTAACCTGAGATGAGAGGAAGTGTGGCAGAAACACACGCCCATGCAGGAAACATCACTTAACATCCTCTTTTTCCACCGTAGTTTGGTGTCCAAAAATAAGGGCTATTGAGCCCGAGGCTGACGTGCAACAAAGATCCACAGTACACGTCATGTTTTCATGCCTTTCAGTGTTTGTGCTCTAGTCTGATAAGTGACTGGCTATACAGTGAGCCCAGCCATATTTGGACAGATTTAGGAACCATTTAAAAATGTATGAATGGGATTGCATTACAAAATATCAAACCAAGTGGTATTTAAACCATTGTGAAAAAGAAATACACTTCAGCATACTTTAAAAAACAATGGAAATAATATACTACAAAGGAATATACACAAGTGCAAACTGAATGTAATGTTTTTGGACACTTCATTTCATGTTAATTGCAATAAAATTAAAATGTATTATAATATACATTTATATTAAATGCAAATAGCTGGACTTTGAGTGATGAGAGTGATTTCCCCTCTCAAATTAGTATAAGACTTATGTATCATGTACTTTCTTAATTACTCAATTACTTTTATGTTAATTTTTCCGTAGATTTTTCCGTTTTCCCGTATTTTCCCTTGTATGTCATAATTAAATATATTTGCAATTACACGCTTGTAATGATAAAGTTGCAGTTTAGTACATTTAAAATATATTAACTTTAAATGTAATATCAAATAGCACTACAATTAAAGTTAATCTAATATTTTACATGTGCGTTATTTGAGTCAACACTTCAAAATAAATGTACTTCTTAAATCATGACAAAAGACTATTATAATGATTTAAAATGTACAAGATTTAACTTTAAAAAAGTGTACTTAAGTGTGTTCAGAAACAGACATAAATACTTTCTTTTTAAGGACACTCAAGTGACCTTTATTTCATTTTAAATAATAAATTCTGCAAGTACAGTTTTGTAAAAAATATTATTTAAGATTTAAATTACACTGCAAGTGCACATTCAGTACAATTAAGTGCACTTATTTTATAGGGAAAGAGAACTCAAACACATTTTCCAAGCAAGTTTTTAGATGATAAAATATTTGCTATATTGCAGATGTAATTTACTGTTCAAAATTAGGACAAAAATGTATGTAAACATTTTTGATGGTCAAACTTTGTGGAATATGTCCTTATGGTTCACGTGTTGAACCACACCTTAATCCACGTGTCCAAATATTTTTCGTGCATGGCCACTGTAAATCATCTGAACATGTTTGACTATTGTTTCACGTTTTGTTGTAAAGGAACATTTAAACATATGAGTTAATGTGCATGTTGTGTTTATTGTAACACAATCACTATTATTAGAGCACATGCAAAGACAGAAGTGCACAGTAACAACTGTTTTGCGTACTTTGTCAACTCATGAAGGCTCTAGTGCCCGGAAGCTAAAAGTACTGCTGAAATTAGAAATTACTCATCATGGTGAACACAAAGAAGCTCTGTAATGCAGACTCTGATGGTTTCACTTAGAGGAAGGGGCTATATGAGGCTGTGTCTGATTGGCTGGGCTCCAGAGGGGTGTGAGTGTCAAGGATGTGAGTCTGCATCTGCTCAGAGGTGCCAGGTTGCATACTGACGCAGTACTGCAGCGTGGCATCAAAACGCCGGGCACTGCACCTCTTCCTCGTCTTCTTCAAGTGAGACAGAGGCAATGCAAAATGTTTCAAAAGATTTCCATGTGCACATCTGCTGTTTGGAGAGGGAGGGGGTTGATTGTGAGTTTGTGTGCTGTTGCCATGCCGCGTGGCTTCAGGCATCTGCAAAGTCAGCCTCACATCAGCAGTCATGCCCACCCCGCTCTGCCGCTCTCAGCACACAAAAGACTCTGTCTGGATCAGACAGAACATTATGCACAGCTGGGCCACAGTCAGTGCTTAGTTGCTCCGCTTACTTAATATAGGCCTATTTGTTTTTCTCAGTGTGCTTATTGAGGCTTTTATTAAGGTTTAAAACTTCCTCCTTAAATGTAAATTACAGGATGATAGGATGATGATGGGGTTTATGACATGAACCCCCATTTAAAACACCTTGGTCTGGTTTCACAGAGAGGGCTTAGATTAAGTCAGGATTAGGTCTTAGTTCAATTAGAACATTTAAGTAACTTTTATAAATATGCCTTGGAAAAAAAAACATAACTGGTGTGCATCCTGGGACAAAACAATGGCATTGACATATTTTAAGATATATCAGTGCCAGTTGCTTTCAGTTGAAACAGCTCAAACATGCATTTTAGTCTAGGCAATTGTCTGTGAAACCAGGGGTAAATGTTGGTACAAGAACCATTTCTGGTAAGATGTTTTGACCAAAATGCCATTGCTTTCTACAGATTCTGTGTCTGAAAGTCCTGTTGAGTCTGCTTTGCTGTGATCAGCTTTCATTGTGCTAACGCTGCAGACCTTGGTTTATTTTAGAACAGCAGATTGGAGCATTGTCTCCATGGCAACTGCTCTGGCTTCACACTGTTAACAAAGATAGCCTTCACTTAGAAATGCAGATAGATTCCCATTCATTCTGAAACAGCTTTTGGAAGGATTAAGGTGAAATTCTGTGCGGTAGACATGAAGTGATTTGCACTTAATCTCTTTAGGTAAACATCACCCTAGACAAATGCCATAACTGTCCGCCATTATGCACGAGGATCTAAAAGGAGATGGCTTTGCTAAATGGGCACTTCCTTTTACATTAGTGTGAAGCAGACGACCATTCTCAGCTCGTTAATCACCCCAAGTAATGGAAGCTAAATTGCAGATGACTGAAAGTTGTAGATTTCATCTCTCTTTCTTGCTCCGTCTGTCTTTATGGAAATAATTGTTTTTACACACCATATAACAATATTACCAAAGCACTATACAAAAAAGGTGAAAAAAGAAAATGCTACTTATATGAATACAAATAACACCAAAAAAACAGTATGGAATAAAACATGATTTTAAGAATATTATATTGTATATTGAATATGGTGATCAAAGTGGTCATTGGTTTCTAAAGGGTGCGCAATTTGATGTTTTGCAGCAACAAACTGGGCAGCATCATTTTTATTTACCCAGCTAAATCTGAAAATGTGTTCTCTTTCACTCACACATTCACCTGTTTACTACGCTTATCTACCTCGTAATTATACACCAGAATTCCTTTACTTTTCAGAGATATTTGAACTGCTCCAAAGCTGAATAAATATAAATAACCATGCAAAATGAATACTGTTTTGGGAAGCCAACACCATTATTCACATTTTAACAGTATGTCTGATAAATATCTAATCTGACATGCAAATAAAACAGGTGACTCACTGTCTGATCCAGTTTCACTATATGCTCTCCTTTGCATGTATTTCATTAAATAATCTTATAATAGAATTTAGCTTTTTATTTTAAGATAGTTTTTATTGAAATAGGGTGAATTCAGTTTGATTGGGACACTTTTTCCAAGTGTCCAAAGGCAAAAAGTGTCCCAATCACCCTGAATTCACATGTAGAGTATTTTTCAGTTTCTTTTTTTTACAGGATTTTTCAGTAATGCATTTTAACTAGTTCCTATAGTAAATGTATGCCAGCAAAGTATTTCATTAGGAATATGCGTTTGATGATGAATCATATGAAAGAATCATAGAAACTACAAAGACACTGTGGAATGTATGTCCTGCATCATTTTCTCATGCCTGTGTGCTGCTGTTGAAACTGTGCCAGTGGTATTTGGATGAAGTTGCTGTTTATTTGACTAGACCTTCCTGAACCCACTGACCAACATGTGCAGCCTATGAATATATCTTTGTGCAGAATAAACACTGCATTGTTTTTCCTCATCCTCTCACTGGCCAGTGAAGTGGCATTCCTAAAACAAATGCTGAGAGATATCATTGGAGCATGAACACTATGTAAATGCATGGTTTATGTAAATCTTTCACCAAGATCTGTTATGTGATTTGCCGTTTTAAAAATAAAATGTGTACATGCCTACTGCTCTGCATTATTTACTCAGCAGCATATCTGTCTTCTGCCTGTATAACACAAAAGAAGATATTTTGATACCCCCCATCCAGTAAAAATCAATGTGATTTGAACAGGTTTGTAAAGACATGAGGATGAGAACTTTTTGAGAATTTTCATTTTTAAGTGCACGCGAGAGTTCGATGTCTCCGAGGATGCTCGCGTCTGTTTTACGCATTAGAACCACTCATGTACTTCGAAAAGTAGTATTATGTTAAACGCCTCCACTTGTGTTCATATTATCCAATTCTGTGTTTCCCAACTTAATTTGGAATGGAGGCGGGACGGCGCGCGTGACATCACTCATGTGTATAAAAGCCACAGCTGTGTCTGTGCGCTCGCGCTTTGAGGCTGCAAAGACAGAAGCGCGCGCACGCTCGCTCCTTTAAAACAAAGAGACTCATCAACATCATCCACAGTGCACCAGCAGAACCCATTCCAGGAAGGCCAACAGGAAACATGACTGAAAACGGAACCAGCGACATGCTTAAAATCCAGTTCGGATTGATCAATTGTGGGAACAAGTACCTTACGGCTGAAACGTTCGGCTTCAAGATCAATGCATCAGCCACCAGCATGAAGAAGAAACAGATCTGGACCTTGGAGCAGGACGGCGATGACTCAAACATGTTCTACCTGAAGAGCCATCTGGGGAGGTACATCGCAGCTGACAAAGACGGCAACGTCACGGGTGAGAGCGAGACCCCGAGCGAGGATTGTCGGTTCGTAATCACTGCACATGATGATGGGCGCTGGTCACTGCAGTCTGAGCCTCACAAGCGCTACCTGGGAGGCACCGAGGACAGAATTACCTGCTTCGCCCAGACCATCTCCATCGCAGAGAAATGGAGCGTGCACATTGCCATGCACCCGCAGGTCAACATCTTCAGCGTCACCAGGAAAAGATACGCGCACTTGAGCTCCGAGCAGAACGAGATCGCCATTGACCGAGATGTTCCCTGGGGCGTTGATTCCCTCATCACCTTGGTCTTCCAGGACCAGAGGTACCACCTACAGACCTCCGACAACCGCTTCCTGAAGAACGACGGAAGCCTGTCCCAGAAGCCCGACAAGACCACGGGATACACTCTGGAGTTCAGGTCTGGGAAGGTTGTCTTCAGAGATTGCACTGGGAAGTACCTGGCTCCCTCTGGCCCCAGTGGAACCATGAAGTCCGGCAAGAGTTTGAAGGTTGGCAAAGACGAGCTTTTTGTTCTGGAGCAGAGCCACCCTCAAGTGGTCCTCACCGCTGGCAACGACAGGAATGTGTCCACCAGGCAAGGTACATGATGCTGCTTTATTCATACTTAATGACGAGTTCATCTATGCAAGAGATATGCTGTTTCATTTTATGTGGGCATCATCAGTCAGGGTTGGGTTCCTGTAAATCCTCCATAATTATCTACAGCGCATTCTTAATTATAGGTATTCAACTCTTTTCCCTCTCTTGTGGTTCCTGTGTGGATATAGGCAGAGCCCAGGGGTGGATCACTGCAAATGCGGGAAAAAGTCTGAAAAAAAAATGCATATGCTTCACTTTGTTGCAGTTTAGTCCACTCACAAATGTTTCCTTAAAACATCATTTGAATGCTTAATCTGGTTGTGCATTCGAGTGAGGTTCCATTTTGCTTCCATTTTTCTGTCTGATGGCTCCCAGTGGGTTACAGTACACTGGTTATTGCCACAATAGAAATGTTAGCTGAGAATGAAATCTATACTCAAGACCTTGTCTGCAGTTTTGCACAATCATTCTTCTGTTAATTCTATAACGCTGTATTTTGGAGAGTCCAGCATACTGTAATTAAGTTGACAGTGAAGGCAATCATTACAGTGAACACCCAGAGGAATTGACCTGAGAATGCCAGACTGAAATAATGGATCAAATTATATAGTGCTGGACTGGTGAAATACTGCAATTTTCAGTGTCACCATTACCTCCACTACCCTATTACTTCTGAAAATGAAATGAGATGTTCTGCTATGTTTTAATAACTGCTAAATTGGAAAAAAATGGCATTATTAAGAGAGGATGTCTGGGATTTATTTGACAATCCCAGCTCTGGTTTATCAATATTGCTGGTTTGGGCAGGACAGTGCCAGTGTGTTGGGCCTGTGCCAGGAAGCACTTGGTCTCTCAGTTCATACCAATTGCTCACAGCAATCTGGACTTAATTTTGATCTACAACATCCAAATCACATCTTTCTGCACTGAGACCCCACCAGGCCTCTCTATTCATGCTGTCCTAAATCAAATATTTGCCTTCAGGGATACAATCCCAAGGTTTAATGTTTGTGGCATGTTCCTTTGAGCCCTTCCTCAGAAAATTTGCGAGGGGGTCGAGATTTCAGGCGTGTGCTGATGGTAGAAGGAGAACAAAGACAGCATGCTCTGGGCCCCAGCTCACCATGCAGCCCAGCTGCTGAGAGTCTTTTAGGCAGCCCAGCCACAGAACAATAGAGCCTCGCTATGCACAAGTTTAGCCATTTCATCATGCACAAAAAAACACTCTCGCTTAAATGCAGCTGTTTTAAAAGATTAGGAGTCTTCCTGCTCGCTTGCCTGCTTTTCCTTCCATTGTGGCAAGGACATCGGATGCCTGTCATTCCATAAATGCTAAAATGATTTCCCAACCGTGTCTTGCGTTATATTTTGTTCATTTGAGAATTGTTTGTCCTTGCTGCTATATGATGGCAGCTGCTTGACCGATGAGCTCATTTAAATGTTTGGCAATTCACTGTAATTGTGAAATAAACCTAAAACATCCTAAATATGTCTCTACAATATTTTGCTGCCAAGGTTAAAGGCTTTTCACTGGGGAATAGACTCCCTCCAGTTGTCGTGTGGATGAATCGAGTGATGGGGGTTGGGGGGGTGTCTGCTGGTGGCTTAAGATCCTCCCAAACCATTTAAATGCCGGTTGAGGATACGTACCTCCCTTAGAATGATTGAGGAAATTTCCCACCCCCTTGTCCTGCCCAAGACTGATTTAGAGCAAGTCTCTGGGTGTCTTAGTCACTCTACTGTGCAGATCTTCCATTTGCTGCCATGTGTTTCTCATCTTGGTCATTTATTTTCCTTGCTTATTCAGGCACGCATATTTCTGTGGAAACTCAATCCTCCTTCCTGAGGCCAGGCCACGGCCGCGGTACTTCGCAATTTCATGAAGATGTATTAGGAGCTTGGTGAAATGGGTACATGAAAGCAATCATGGTGAATCGCAGATTAGAAAAATAGATGGTGTGAGACATGTATATTTGAAGAATTAACCACAGTATTTTTAAAAGTTTTTTTTATTTTTTATTTCTCCAACCAACCTTTTTTGGAGGACCTATTCTTAAAGTTGAGATTAATACAATTATGGCTCTTGCATGTAATTTCATTGATGTTTACCTTAATGTATCTAATATTTCCTTCCAAAATCCAGACATTAAATTGTTTCCCTTTTTAAAGAGGTTAAGACCGTAAATACAAGCTTTATCTGATGAATGTCTTTCTTAATGCATACAATGGAGTTTAATTACATTTCCTGCAGTAGAGGACTGGTGGTCTGGTCTTTCAACAAGCTTCATGAATCTAAAATACAAACCGGATGCATTGACCTATTGTTGTCCTGAAGCCTCCCACTAAGCATCCTGGCATATACAGTCCAAAATTCCTGAGGAGATTAACTCTGTGTATTTGTCTGTGTGTGTGTGTGTGTGTGTGTGAGGAGGCCAAAGCAATTGCCAGAGTGATAGTCCCTGACATTCAACACTCTTTAGTCAAGTAATCGCAAAGACCATCATCCCTAAACTGCCGTTAACTCTGTCTCTGCTCATTCAGCGTGCCTGATCCAGATCATAGTTGTGTTGTGAGAGTCAGGGGTTCGGTGGTTTTTATAATGGGGTTCACAGTATGCTTTTGTGTTTCTCAGGCATGGACCTCTCTGCCAACCAGGATGAAGAAGGTGACCAGGAGACCTTCCAGATGGAAATCAGTAAGGACACGAAGAAGTGTGCCTTCAGGACCTGCACTGGCAAATACTGGACCCTCACAGCTAACGGTGGCCTCCAGTGCACTGCCTCAACTAAGTGAGTGTGAATCACAGAAACATACCACAATGCAGAGTATCATTTGAGCGTAGTACTGTACTTAGCTTAGTGTGTGTGTACTGGTGGGTCCAAGTTTTAATATCATCTTGCATCCAGTGTGTTGTGGGTCAATCACTAACAAATATTAAACAGAAAATCAGCTGAAATCTATAAGCAGTATTCCTATCTCCTCTCCAATTTTCTTCAACATCAGAAATAACCATAAAATTATATTAAATCAGTATTTATAGACCCTTTTAAAAACATTAAAGTGAGATGACATTTAGTTTAAGAGTTTGTGATTAGACATATGTACACCATTGAAAATTATGGGGTTAGCAAGATATTTTATTTCTTTTGTGTTTTTGAGAGCGTCTTATGTTCTGAGGCTGCATTATTCAATCAAAAATACAGTAAATATGTCAATATTGTGAAATATTATTCAAATAAAATTTGCTTTCTATTTTAATTACTTAAATGTAATTTGTTCATGTGATATCAAAGCTGAATTTTCAGCATCATTACTCCAGTCTTTAGTGTCACATGATCCTTCAGAAATCATTCTAATATGATGATTTGCTGCTCAAGAAACATTTCTAAATTATCTCTGCTGAAAACCGCTTAAGATTTTTGTTGAAAACTTGATGCTTTTTTCAGGATTATTTGAATAGGAAGTTCAAAAGAACAGCATTTATTTAAAAAAGTAAAGACAAATTTGTCACTTTTATATTTTTTTTATATATATTTTTCTATTATATTTTTACCTAGCAGTTTTTTACCTGGCTACCAGTTTTGAAGCTGGCATGTCATTAAAATGCAAAATTATTTAATTATGTTAATGTAATTATTATATTATAATAAGAGCACTTAAGAATATTATTCCTTTACAAACACATTCTGTGTTGCGATAAAATTATCTACATGCAGCAATTTTTCATAGGTACATTTTTTTTTTTTTAAAACAAGTTTTGTTTTTCTGTTTTAAGGTTTTGATATTATTATGATGATGTATGAATGTGGTGTATCATTTCCAGATTTATATATCGTAGTTTCATGCATAATCTCTTCACCCAGGTCTGCTAACTGCTATTTTGACATTGAGTGGCGTGGGAAGAAGATAACCCTGCGTGCCACCAATGGAAAATATGTAGCCGCCAAAAAGAATGGACAGCTGGCTGCCACTATTGACTCAGCAGGTGGGGTGAAGTGTGGTACACTATTTTCAATCTTTTGTTTGGCAACGCTGCAGTGATTTAGTAGACCGTATGTTGATGAATTGCCACTCAATCTGTGGCCATGTTAAATGCAGCACATCAATAGCACAAACATTTGCTGCTTGACAATTGTGAGTCTTGATTTTGTGAAATGGCTTTTACAGGTGAGAGCGAGGAGTTCCTGATGAAGCTCATCAATAGGCCCCTCATCGTGCTGAGAGGGGAGCATGGCTTCATTGGCTGCAGGAAGGTGACTGGCACCCTGGACTCCAACCGTTCCTCATATGATGTCTTTGGGTTGGAGTTTAGAGATGGAGCCTACAGCTTACAAGGTTTGTTTGCACTTTAATAATGTTTCAATTTTAACTTTACCTTGTTGAAGGTTTTAAGACTTTCCTTGTCCCCTCAAATCTCTTCTCAGACTCCACAGGGAAGTACTGGATGGTGGCCAGTGAATCGAACGTGATCAGCAGTAGCGACACCCCGGTGGACTTCTTCCTTGAGTTTTGCGACTACAACAAAGTGGCCATTAAGTCATCCGAGGGGAAATATCTCAAGGGCGATCACGCAGGTGTTCTGAAGGCCAACGCCGATGATCTGGACGGCTCCACTATGTGGGAGTACTAAAAGCACTTGAGTAACCACTGTGGCTTTTTCTTTCCTGTTTTTTTTTTCCCCTTTGTTATGCATTTTGAATATGGTTTTTGAATATGAGCGAGCACAGGGGCCAATAGCAGAGAAAAACCTAAAGGTGAAGGGGCTTACTTTACTCACGTATACTCAATTATGTTTAAATACTCCAGCGTTTGTGTGCCACAACATTACCGCAATGTTGCGCGGTTTTTATTGACGACGAGTGGCCACAACTGGGACTTCTGGGACTTAACTGGCATCCAAATTTGTGTTGTGTGGTTAAAGCACACCTTGTGTCATCTCTTAATCTGTCCTAATATTTGACTGGCATTCAAATTGGTCCACTCTCTGGAAGATCGACTAGGGTGCCACACGTCGGGCCACAGGATTTTGATGTACCAGATTGTAGTGTGATCCCTCTCCCTTGTCTTTGCACAGTCCTGTATGAGCCTCACACTCTTAATATTAACACATAGCGAAATATATTCAAGAACCTTGTGACTGTGAGCTATTGATGATGTAATTCCTCCCACTGTATTGCCAGTCATAAGTACCTACCCTCATGATCCAAGGACAAAGGCAATATTTACAGGTAAATGTATGAATGTTGTTTCTGGGTTATTTTTCTTTCTCGTTCTATACACTTGACAGAGTTATGAAGGAAGCTCTTGGACCACTGAAATGGCCATGAGCTACACTGTTTTGTTTTTCGTATTTGAAGTACGGCAGTGATGGAACTGCCTCACTATCTGTGCCATTAGAAATAATTTTAATGTTTAAAAAGAGGAAAAACCAAGAGAACTGGATTGGTACCGTACAGTCCCTCATCTCATAATAAGGGATGTGCCTGGAATTGTAAATGGGTGGAGGGGGGAAATAGATATTAAAATTGGAAATGTTTTCTGCAACTCAAAAGTGATGTCATCAGTAATTTGTGTGCCGTGCAGCTGTGGGTGTGTGATACCTACGTGAGGTATGTTGTTGCAGGTTCAACACAGTATTTATGGTCAATTTAAACCTTTTCCTCTTGATCCTGACAAATCCCAAAAGAATGGCGGGGTTTGTATTCACTGGACTCGTGCAGTGGTCTGATCTGGAAAAGTCACTGGAAATGTCACCTTACACTTTGCTGCTGTTTTTGAAAAGGCACAGACATTATCATAAACCTTGTTCCATAATACACACACATTACAGTGCATTAAGGCCTCAGTGAAAAGACCAAAAGGAAGACATTAACACCACACACAAGATTGACCAATTAAAGATTTAAACTGGTGCTTAATTAGATTTGAAGTGTAGCTCAAACTAACAGCCACTTTGAGCATAACTGCTCATTTAAGAATGGTTTATACTACAGCTTGAATATTGATCTTGCATTGCTAAAGGAATGATAATGACTGTGCTTTAGAAGGCCATGATGGGGGGTGGGGAGACATTCCACATCTATACTTTGTAAAATCTTTACAAATGTTTTTTTATATTGTTTTGATATTATGGTTATGTTTCCTCATGTACCATGGGTACAAATGAAATCCGGAAATAAATACGGTTTGAATATGAATCAGTTGAATCAGTGAATTTGTTTTTAATTAAAAAAAAACAAAACAAAAAAAACATTGATTCTCTTTAAGTAGCAAAACAACCATAAAGACTGTGATATGGCTTTATCTAATTGTCACAAGGGTTGACTGCAGAATTTGCTGAAGTATGACCGCGACTCCCAGAGTTTGTTTCGAAAGCTTACCCGGCTGCAGAAGAGCTCAAAATGAGAGAAATTGGTTTTCTCTTAAGACCTCAACTCTATCTTTTTTTTTCGCTGGCGGCCACTCCATCAATGAGGCTTTTGTTCTGTGTTATTGCTGGAGCTGCAGTTTGCTAAATGATTTGATCCCATCTGCCGAGTTATTGAAGAAACAAAAATAGGCTATCATTTATAGAAGATCAAGTAGTCTGAAATTGTGAGTGGAGGCTACTGCCAGCAGACAATGAAGATAGAAACACAAATCCAAAGCACGTGGTCCTTCCTGCAAACCGTAAATAATTTAAAAAGCCAAATGTCAGTAAGATCTTAAACGCAACAAAGATGTGAATATGAATGAGGAAATGGAGATGCCCAGATCAAGTATATGCCTATTGCCTACCCATAGGGTTGCCAACTTCACAAAAGAAAAATGCGGGACAATCGTGGTTCTTTACAGGAAAATCAAAATCAGGGACACTCAAAATACTTGTACTGTATCACACGAACCTGAAATAACATATAATGTGTGTGTTTAAAAGGTTCTCAAACATAAGCACATTTGTTTAGCTTAACGTATTTATGTACAATTTAATTCTAAAACGAATTTTAAGGTCACACAAAAATAGTCACTTACACACAAACCACAGTTCAAAATAATAGCATTTCAGATACATCTCTTTGAACCTTCTATTCATCAAAGAATCCTGATTTTCTTTTCTTTTTCTTAAATATTAATAATAATCAGAAATGTTTCTTGAGCAGCAAATCACATCAGCATATTATTCCCTCAGGAAGATTTCATGTTTTCTTGCGTGGCTGGATGTTGGACTCGTGAACCATATCACGCCAAAAGGGTCATTCTATGGAAATGTCCATTTTTCTGTCCCTACCTTAAAAAACACTTTAGATTTACAATTTCGTCACATTTTAAAATAAAACAATGTTATTTGAACAATTACACCTTCTTGAGCCATCAATATGGCAATATTTGATTTTATTAATTATATAGAATTCCAAGCACCACAGAAGTGCTCGTCCTCACTGTCATGTACAGATGAGTAATGTTAATTTTAAGTTTGACACAGCAGTTCTGCAATTATTAATTTTTCAAGTTTTTTTCTTTAGGTTCATGTAAATCAAAATCTTCTGTGCAGTGACACAGGGGAATCTGTCAGTTGATGGGTCCCATTGACTTCCATCTTTTTTTTATGCTATGGAAGTCAATGGGATCCACCAATTTTTTAGTAACTGACATTCTTCTGTGAAATATCGTCTGGGTTCACTGTTCAGCAGAAAAAATCATACAGGGTTGGAACAACTTAAGGGTGAGTAAATGATGACACAATTTTCTTTCTTTTTTTTTGGGTGAACTATAAAGGTAAAACAAATTTGAATGAATGGCTCTGTCCCCTAGAGGAGTCAGGAGTAGTTAAAATCGTTTCTACAATGCGCCTAGCCATTTTACCTCACTCATTTACATTAATAATAGCAGAGGTTTATGGGTAAAATGTAATTGAGTGGCGCCAAATGAACTTGTATCTGTTTAAATTGGTCAGCGCAGCGCTGGTGAGGATTGTTCGCGCCGCTCTGCCCATTGGGTGTCGCTAGGAAACACGTCGGAGCTGCGCTGACAAATCGGCCGCGCGGCTCGGACCATTGCACCGCGCAGATGACATGTCAGCGCGGCGCGAGCTCTGTAAACCTGTCTCGTCCCACTTTTGGTTTGTTTGGCTTCCCATAGTGTACGGTTTGTGTACACACTCAGACAATAATTCTCGTCCGGTCGGTGTGCGACCCCCTTTAACGTTCACAGAATGTTCTTTTTTTTAAGGTTTGTTTTTGGTTAACCACGAAAGGTGTCTTAACGGAAATAGAATTGAAAATAGTGTGCGTAAAATCCACGCCCACAGTCATATTTATCTTTGGCGTGGAAAAGCGCCAAGTCAGGTTCTAAGCTGACGTATGCACTTTTCCTTGTTGCAGAGTCGGTGAAGCTACTGCATGTAGTAGGCCTAGGCCTATTTGAAAATCTAAGCCATTCTTGTCGTTCGCCATTCTCAAGTAAAGAATTATTTGGGAAATGTCTCTTTTATATGTTAATGACATTAATTAATTAGGTGGCATTTATCTTACAAGGCTGAGACCTGAAACCGTTGCTAAAATAATTTACGATTCATAATCTCACTTCTGGAAGAGAGGCGTACGCATTTGTTTCTTCTGAATCACACGTAGGCTACGCATATGTGAGAAATAAGAGGTAGATCAAATGTACGACAGTTTCGACGCAACAATTCATAAATGAGCAGCTGCCTTTCAAATGTTTATTGGGGAATAGCATAGCCTAACTACTAATGCAATTCTTAAAAATAACCAGATAAAGGTTTTTAAAGCCATAGCAGGAGCATGCAGGGACCTATCTACAGCTTACACCCACAAAGACAATTTTGCCTCATATTATTTACGCGGGGAAATTAGGTTTAGGACATCGAACAGGAAGCCGCTCAGCCATTTGTGAGTTCAATAAATAACACCAAATTGATTGGTACACTTTAGTCTCCATGAGTGTTATGTATAATTATATGACAAATATACAGCCTGACTGCTGAAGATGACGACTTTCAATGAAGTAAAAAAAAAAAAAAAAACGTAATTATTTAAATGATCTAGTCTGGCTGACACGAGGACCAATATTTCCATGGCAACTCAGACCATGAAAAATCAAGGGCGCTCTGTTGTGGGGGTTGATGGTGGGTCTGGAGCTGCAGTTTTTCAGGTGGGCAGGCAGATATTTTCTTCTAGACATCATTTCCATCGACGCATGTGGCGGCCGAGATCAGAAGCTGAATTCAGAATCAGACGTCACGTGGGTATATGAATACACGCAATAGAGCAGCACTACAGCGTTTGCAGAGATGTGTCTGTAACGTTCGGTGTAAAGAGAGAACAATGTTTGCTCTGTGCGAAATGTCATGACGTTTTTTTTAATTATGCATGTGGTTTCTATGTTTCCATGCATTTGCATTTTTTTGTGATATTTAAGCTATTTTTAGTTAAACAAGAGCTGAGTGGTATAGCTACTACTATTGTACCTACTCGCATGGTACACTGACACATTTCAAACTGTTACTGTACTAGTCACATGACCTCGTCTTGCAACATTTTACCTATTTAGTATTTTGTGTATAAATGTAAACATTGGTCTGTCAAATGTTTTATCAAATACAGTCAAGCAAGCAATTAAAATTCTAGTGTCACATTATCCTCCAAAAATCATTCAAGTATGCCAATTTGTTGCTGAAGAAACATTTCTTATCAATGTTGCAAACAGTTCTGCTGCTGCTTTTTTTTAGCTTACCACAATTTTTTCAGAATTCTTTGAAGATATTCTATTGATATATATATATAAAGCTTTTGTAACATTGTAGGCTACATTTATTTACAGTCCCTTTCGGTTAAATTTAATGTGACCTTTCTGAATAGAAGTATTGAAAAGTCTTACTGACTGAGACTGATTTATACAAAATATATCCGAACTACTTCAGCTTGCTACATTAGGTTCACTTACTAAAATAAGCTTTACTGATCGGCTGAATGCAAAAGAAACACTCAACAATGCATACAGAAAATGATCAAAGGCACACTCCAAAAATGGTTTAACACTGAATTACAAAGACAATGTCGTGTCTGTGAAGAGCTGAAACAACACCAACGACTGTTTCCCAAATGCCAGAAAGTTTTTTTTTTTAGAAGCTTAGTTATTGTATAAGAATAAGATTGCAACAAAAGGCAGACGGAAATAAAAAACAGTAGTTTAGAATAGTTTCCTTGTTTATGCTTCCTAACAAACAATCTAGTCTCTGGGAGTTTGATATCATAAGACATGGACAGCAGCTCCAGCAGTCACATGACCATTGCTGATCCCGGGAAATCATGTTTGACCACCGCCTTGGGCATCACAACAGGGGATGATGACACTCTCGTGACTGCGAATCCAGCCCTTCACAACAGGGGTTGAGCAAAACAAAAGGAGGAAAACTTGACATGAGCAATTATAACATACAATGGCCATCCCTCTGTAGATCATCTGTACATTAATATTCCTCGTCCTTTCTTCAAGATGATATGATAATCTATCTTCAGGCAGACTTACATTGACTTGATTTGTGACAGTGACTTCATGAAACATAAGGCAGAAGATTCAGGGGAACAGATCCAGTTTCAGGAAGCTCTTAAGCTGTGGGTGCGTTGAGCACAAGCTGCCAGGGTCGACCCCTTCACACCTGTAGGCCTACAGGCCTAAAGATCCTCCATCTGCTGGCCCATTAGGAGGTTACAATGTCAAACTGAGACACCTTAAGAAACAGTTCCTGAGTAATTTTGTCAGATGGTCAGTGTGTGATTAGCAGGTCTACATGGATTGTACCTGTAAAAAAATAGAAATCTGAAGATTTCTGCAGAATTGGAATGGTTGTCATTTATGTTGACTAATTTGATAATGCTTTCAGCTACCAGTAAGACTGTAGCAAGCTCTGTGTAAGGTTATGGTCACTTTTACCTTCGTATGGTCAAAATGCAGTCATCTGAATAGGAATATGCACAATTGGGTATTTTGCATGGGGACGTGTTCACATCGTATTCAAGTTTGCTAAAATTTGAAAGCAAATTTGTCACGTTGGCCAATATAAAACTGCTTAGTTTGGAAGTAACCTCTGAGTAAAATGTCACTTCATGCATCACTACACTATTGACAATGGACCTTCTTTGCTCAAGACATTTCTCATTTGCCTGCACCGTGCCAGGTGTGCCTCAGATATGCCACCGACAACAGATGGGTGAAGATGGCCAGATTATCCTAATCTTTTCAGGATTGTGTTACACCTCAGGCTGCTGGTTGTTTCTTCTAGTTTGATTGACACTCGATGGCCTCCACGCCACCATCCCTTACATTTCACCAAGAAAAGGCTTCTGAAAGTGCCTTGTGCTCTCTGTGAGGGTGAGTAATGTGCTTTAAGAGGCATGAGGGGTCTGAATAAGGCCTGGGGCAGAGGGGCTAGTGCCATTGGGGAGGAGAGCTGGACCTCTGGATCCTGCAGGCTCCATTAATGGACAAGAGCTCTGGCTCTTTGTTAAAGCTCTGGGCAAGAGGACAGGACTCTCTGCAGGAGTCTCACTGCACTGCAGTCACGCCAATGGACGAGTCACGCAATAAAACACAATAAACAACCCGCTCCACAGGCATTATGGGCCTATGTGCTAAATTATTGAGCAGCTCCATTACAGAAGCCAAAAGCAACAGTTCCTGAATAATTTTGAGAGATGATCAGTGTCTGATTAACAGTTCCACATGGATAGTGCCTGTAAAAACAGCAGATTTCTGCAACAAGTTGTGCAGGCGCTTTTGCATGTTCATTTATGAAAGATATTGACTAATCTGACCAATATACAGTGAGGAAAATAAGTATTTGAACGCCGTACTATTTTGCAAGTTCTCCCACTTCGAAATCATGGAGGGGTCTGAAATTGTCATCGTAGGTGCATGTCCACTGTGAGAGACAATCTAAAAAAAAAATATCCAGAAATCATATATTGTGATTTTTTAACTATTTATTTGTATGATACAGCTGCAAATAAGTATTTGAACACCTGTCTATCAGCTAGAATTCTGACCCTCAAAGACCTGTTAGTCTGCCTTTAAAATGTCCACCTCTACTCCATTTATTATCCTAAATTAGATGCACCTGTTTGAGGTCGTTAGCTGCATAAAGACACCTATCCACCCCATACAAGCAGTAAGAATCCAACTACTAACATGGCCAAGACCAAAGAGCTGTCCAAAGACACTAGAGACAAAATTGAACACCTCCACAAGGCTGGAAAGGGCTACGGGGAAATTGCCAAGCAGCTTGGTGAAAAAAGGTCCACTGTTGGAGCAATCATTCAAAAATGGAAGAAGCTAAACATGACTGTCAATCTCCCTCGGACTGGGGCTCCATGCAAGATCTCAACTCGTGGGGTCTTAATGATCCTAAGAAAGGTGAGAAATCAGCCCAGAACTACACGGGAGGAGCTGGTCAATGACCTGAAAAGAGCTGGGACCACCGTTCCCAAGGTTACTGTTGGTAATACACTAAGACATCATGGTTTGAAATCATGCATGGCACGGAAGGTTCCCCTGCTTAAACCAGCACGTCAAGTCCCGTCTTAAGTTTGCCAAATGACCATTTGGATGATCCAGAGGAGTCATGGGAGAAAGTCATGTGGTCAGATGAGACCAAAATATAACTTTTTGGTCATAATTCCACTCGCTGTGTTTGGAAGAAGAAGAATAATGAGTAAGAACACCATTTTTACTGTGAAGCATGGGGGTGGTAGCATCATGTTTTGGGGGTGTTTTTCTGCACATGGGACAGGGCGACTGCACTGTATTAGGGAGAGGATGACCGTGGCCATGTATTGCGAGATTCTGGGGAACAACCTCCTTCCCTCAGTTAGAGCATTGAAGATGGGTCGAGGCTGGGTCTTCCAACATGACAATGACCCGAAGCACACAGCCAGGATAACCAAGAAGTGGCTCTGTAAGAAGCATATCAAGGTTCTGGCGTGGCCTAGACCTAAACCCAATAGAGAATCTTTGGAGGGAGCTCAAACTCCGTGTTTCTCAGCGACAGCCCAGAAACCTGACTGATCTAGAGAAGATGTGTGTGCAAACCTGGTGAAAAACTACAGGAAACGTTTGACCTCTGTTATTGCAAACAAAGGCTACTGTATCAAATATTAACATTGATTTTCTCAGGTGTTCAAATACTTATTTGCAGCTATATCATACAAATAAATAGTTAAAAAAATCATACATTGTGATTTTTTTTTTTTTTTTTAAGATTTTGTCTCTCACAGTGGACATGCACCTACGATGACAATTTCAGACCCCTCCATGATTTCTAAGTGGGAGAACTTGCAAAATAGCACGGTGTTCAAATACTTATTTTCCTCACTGTAAAAGTGCTTAAGTTTGGAAGTGACCATGGATCGCTACATTTTGGATGTTCTTTGCCCATTACTTTTTACAGAAGTTTTGCTAATGTGACCAACACCTCAACATGCTAAATCATGCTCAATTTAGCAGAATACTGACAACATTTGTCAGGAAATTTCATCTGGGCTTGCTGATGTTCATCTTTAAAAAGAACAACCTAAGACCTGAAATGTGAACATGTATGAACATGGAAAGCAATGAATTACAATCAAGTTTATAAAAATAACCCACAGTTTGAACAAAGAACAAAGAAGTGTCTATTATCTAATTAAATTAGAATATTCTCCACCATCACATTTACATCTACAGTTCCTCCATCAACTTTGATGTGATGCAAATCAGATAAGATCCTAATTTTTACATTTTCTTCAGGAATCTTTGAAGAACAGAAAGTTAAAAGAACAGCATTTATTCGAAATATAAATCTTTTTTTAACACTAAATATTTTTGTTGTCATGTTTGACCAATTTAATGTATCCTTGCTGTATAAAATTAAGAATTTATTTAAAAAAAATGTTATGACCCCAAACTTATGAACGGTAATGTTAACTTTAGTAGCAAACTGGCGCTACAAATAGTATGTTTGATTTATAGATCGGAAATGGCATCAATAATCATCAAAATGATAATCTATTCTAGGCATTTGCATTTCCAGGAGTAAAGATGTCAAAATAAGACAAACTCTGGATTTAAAAAAAAAAAAGTAAAATATTAAACTGGTTTGTTGAATGCATTAAATTCTACTGATGACATTATGGTGGAAATTACAGCCAAACCCAAAATGTATTTGTAATTTCAGAAAGCGGCGCATATTGACTGATTTTGCAAACAATGTTTAAATTTCAATCAAGTACTTTGTTTTATTCAACTGAAAACTAACAGCCGTTCATATTATTCACTCAGTATGTTGTTCAAAAAAATGACTTTCAACAAAGCCGCCAACAGGCATCCTTATAACTCTCCAGAAAAATCAGTTTGGTTCTGGTTACAAAATACGTAGAAAAAAACAGCGAGGGTAAACGGTTAAGACAGAATCTTGGAATTTTTTTTTTTTAGTAGTTTGAATGTGGCTCTCTGTACCATGGTGTCCTCAAAGAGGTCTTTGAAAGAAGCGATGTGGTGGTCCATAGTGCATAGGCATATTGAAGTCAAAGTTCAGGTTACGTGGGTTGTAATTTACTGGAGGGAGGTTGGGCAATGGGGGCACGTAGGGGGCTGGAATGGGCTGAAGGAAAAGATGCTGCTGTGGCCCGGGTAGCATGACCTGGGGGATGAGCAGAGGGGCGCGTACGGCCTGAGGAGCTGCGTTGGGGACCGGCACTGTGACCCGAGGGCGCTTCGCTGGGATGGGCTCGGGGGGAGGTCCCACTCGCTTCCCTGTGGTTTCTGAGGGAGAGGTTACAGAATATCATTTGACAGGATTTGGGTTTAGGTGGCCGACTAAAGTTATCCAGTTGAAGAACACTGACCTGACTGATTGGTCTTCTTATTTAACTCCGCTTCACCTTCTTTTTGAATCTCCTGAATGATTCGCTCATCGTCTTGCTGTGGATTGAAAAAGACACAGAAAATGAATGGGGCAGAAGAGATACAAAAGTAGAGAAAACAAAAAAGCCTTTCAAAAAAAAAAAAAAAAAAAAGGCACAGTAAACAGGCTCTCCGGTTATTGTTCAATCATGCGAAAAGACCAGCAAACCCCGCCAGAAACAATCTCATGCCAACATCCACGTCAGACCTTGGCAAAAACGGGAAATCAGAGGAACTTGGGAGGAGTCCACTTCATCGGTCAAACACAAAACAGCTCAAGTTCACCAGTTAGCCTGGTGCACGGTGCCAGGTGATTAGGCACGGCTCTGAATGGAGGGGTAATTGCAGCCCCCGGGCTGTCAGCAGGACGGCACCCTGACTGCGCTCTTCACACAAAAACAGGATTCAAATGCCTTAATCGGATGATTAGTGAAACTTCTGGATCAACCGGAAAAGGATTTCTCAATTATTCTCACTGCTAAGCGGTGACAATAATAATCATTCCAAACCCTGACTTTATTGTTCCCATGGACAATAAACTAGCAGAATTTGATGGTAACAACACACATCAAGTACAAAAACTAGCTGTCCAATCCAATTTAAGTGACCCTACCTTCAAACTTACTGTATGTACATTATGCACAAAGTCTGAACTAATGAAGCTTCTGTTGTAGAAATTTTAATAGTCATTTATTCCTAACAGATATCATAAGGGATTGAACCTATTCAATGTGTAAAAGTATATCTGTGTACGTGCTTGTGCGTGACGTTTCAGGAATATATGGGACAGGACCTCTTGACCTTAGGAATGGTCAAGATTTGGCTAGTTTATTTCAGGGCCAGGTTGTGTCTTTAGTAGAAACTGAACAGCAGTGGGGACCTTATCTGAGTGGGTGAAAGGGTAACTGCTGTGAGGAGGAACCTTGAAAAGAGTATAAAGGCTGTCTCATGTCTTCCTGGTGTGCGTCACTCACTTCACAGGGTAACTGCTGTGTTGGCGACTGGGCCTATTCTTGCAAGAATAAATATTTTCTTTTTATTAATTTGACTCTGAGTGTCTCTTACGCAGTGATGATGTTTAACAGAAGTTTTACCACAACACTTCTCATCCTCCTTTTATGGTGTGGAGTAGAGCTGAGTGATTGCTCGATTTTTGGATTCCAACGATTATTTAAAATATGGTAATCGAGACAAAAATGATCATTATTTCATATTCCAAAGATACTCTCATTTTGTCGTGTTATATACATTTTTGAAAGCTAGGGTGGAAAATGAGTCTGGACATTCTACTCGATTTTTTTATTAATACATTTTTTAAATCATTTTGAGCAAAATGTAGGCGATAGGAAGATGTCTTAAACTATTGTATAACATTTGTGCCATTTATCAATCTACTATGAATGTACTATACAAACTTTTTATGATTAAGAAATGGGAAAATTATCAGTGTTGTAGATGAAGCAAATGCTAATGCATGAATACTGCAGTTACCAATCCATCAACATACATGAGAACAAACATGTTTCACTGACGTACCTCTCATATGTTAAACTCTGAAAAGTCCTGTATACAAAGCTGACACAAAGCCATCACACCATATATCACCTGGTGTTTATCCTAAGACCAAATTACTCTTACAATGAATACACTATCAATGCATCACATTTAGGGCTATTTATTTAAAAAATAATGCAATTAAAATGTAAATGTGTTAAAGCTTTTGTGTATTAATTTTAAATCAAATAGTAGTCATAATTAAAAAAGTAAAATAAATTAAATTAAAATCAATGCAAATCATGTGATTTGAATTACAAAATTAACACCTACAATCCCATTCCAAATTAAGGCTCAAAAAGGAGGAACAGGAAGTGCTTTGTGTAGGAGCATTTACCCAAGTGCAAATACCCTCTGGGTTGTGAACAAAGGGCTTGAAGATATTTTACAGGAGGATGTTAAACCTGTTGTAAACGGAATAGCTCTATAGAAAGCAAAGGTGTTTGCTGTTTTACAAGGATGATCTCATCAAAGGAAAAGAAGTGGATGGTGAAGTGTAAAGTGTGAGATTTACCGTGGGGTCCGTCCACAGCGAGCACTTCTTGCAGTGTCGACAGGGGGCACCGGGCGAGCGAGCGTGCTGGCAGAAGTGGTTGTAGCCGTTAATAGGGTCTCGGCAGAGGTAGCACATGAAGGCGCCGCAGCGACACGACATTCGGTTGCAGCCCTCTGACTTCACCAGACCTGTGGTACACTTGTGGCACTTCCTGACACGGGCAGCGGTCATCTTTTCCTCACTGGCCATAAAACAAATTACATTTGTGTTCAGGTTTATATGCAAGCTACATATTGTTGCCTGCCTACACAATGTTGCTTTAAATTCTAAATCAGAATGGAGTGCTATAAGCTCAGTGTAATTTTTTATTTTATCAAATCACTTTACAATAAGCTCCCATTAGTTAAAGTTAGTTAACGCATGAACTAACACTAACAATGAGCAATACATTTGTTGCAGTATTTTTTTGTTAAAATTAACATTAACTAAGATTAATAATACCAATTACAGAGCCCTGCACATAACATACGGGAAAAAATATGTATATCTTGGCCACAAATTAAACAAATCGTTTCCACGAATTACTAATTTACGATTTAGCAAATCTTGGCCATGTTTTACTAATTTGTTCCCTTGTTTTAAGTAAATCATGCGCACAATACAATAATTATTATTTTGTACGCACAAGGGATTTAATTATTATACTGTTCGCATAATTTACTAAAAACAAGGGAATTAATTATATTGTGCAAACGATTTACATAAAACAAGGGAAATAATTATTATATTGTGCAAACCATTTACTAAAACGAGTGAACGAATTCTAAGTTTTTTTTTGTTTGTCCGCATGTCATATGCAGGGCTCCATGAATAATAATGTTTTTTAAGTATTTTTTCATTTTTAGTACATGTTAACTAATGTAGTTTACTAATGTTAATGAATGGAACATTACTGTAAAGCATTACTAAGAAAAGTAATATAAATGTACAAGTTTTTCCATTCAAAATAATAAAAAAAAGTGTTACATTGAAAATTTACTCTTAATTCTTTCCCCACCAGATAAAAAAAATAAAATAAATAATGGCAGGGAAAGCATGGTCTCATAAATGATGGAAAATTCATGTATTTTGTAAAGCATCATTAGCTTAGCACCATGCTAACATCAAGCGATTTTGTGGTTCACACGAATAGCTCTGTTTATATTGCTGCCTATGACGAGCAATACAAATGCAAATGAGCTTAATGCGTTTCATTTCAGTTAGGGATGCTGCCTAAGTATAAAGCTGCTGTTTATTAGCTACATATCAACAGCAAGCAAACTGGTATTGAAGCTTACCAATTAGAGATTATCTCACTGTATCATATTGATGTGAAAACACAATCGGCCATTGTGACACCATATGTAATTCATTCTCTCAGTTAGGTTTATTTTTTGTCAGTTTTTATCTGTCTCTATAAATGTAGGCAAAAGAGTCGGGGTAAACAGGATACACCGTCTTTGTTTGATCCATGTGTATGACTCATCCAATGACAGGAAGGAAAGCAGGCGATCACATCCTGTCTGACTGACCAACAGTGATAGGCTGCCTCAGTTTACACAGACACTCACGCTCCACTACACTTCCTCATGAATGCCTGCTGTGCACGGGGGCAGCTCTGGATGTGTATTTGCAAACATTAACACTCAGGGGAATCCGTCAAATACAGCGAGTGTTTTAGTGTGCCATGAGAAAGGCCTGGGGAAACGACGGCTGACTCAGCATCAGGCTAATGCTAATGATCTCCCTGATGGTTCACTACACTACCAAGTGCCCTCAATGGTGCATGGATGCATTATTAACAAGCTTGCTCTATGCTAAGAGTTTTCAGTCGGGCACTTACAAGGCCACCCGTAGCCGGATCTCGTCCCTCTCCATCACCTGCTCGCAGGTCTTTCCTGCATGATCCTTCCACACCACATGGCACTTCCTGCAACTCTCCTGAGGAAGGGAACACAAACAAGCATCTGTGTTATTGATCACAACTGAAATGCAGAGCGGAACGAGAAACACTTCATTCATCCAGTTGGGAAAAAAGGGCTAAGTTTCTGTTGCTTGGTCACCTCTGTTTGTGCATACGGAAGGAGCCAGTGTTCCCTGCATTGTTTCAGAGGCGCATATTGCTTCCTAGTCCTGCATAATCTGCTAGTATTATGGATATGACCCATCTTAATTCCAGGTGTAAACAGGGCCTTTGATATTTGGGTCCCTTGATATGGCACACATTGCTCTTTCAAATGCAAGTCTATAGGATTTTCGGCCATTTTGACTGCACACCAGGTAAAAATGGTAGGTCTGATGGCTTAGAAACCCACATCTCAACAGAATAAACAGTAAAGGATTAGTCACATGTATAAGTGTAACACTTAAGGTTAGAGGTTTGTACACATCCCTAATCGTAAATATGTGCAATAGCTTGCCTTAGCAAACAATACAAATAAAGGAGTATCCTGGGCCTAGAATATGACTGTGTACATTTAAAAGCCATAGAACTGTTAATTAAAATAACAAGGTAATCTAAACTTTCAATCAGAGCTGTTTTCGTTGTTAACTTGACAGAAAGCAGCTACCGCAGACTGAGGGTGCACAGATCCCTGCCCTCCACTTTGGATGTGATTCATTTGTCGACTGTCTGGTTGCCTAGGAACAACATTTTCATCTGTTCCACTTTAGCCATGCCTGCCCACAATGCTTTGCCTTTCAGCTGACTGGAAAGGACATCTGAGTGCAACATGCAGCTAAACATTCAGAGCGTGAAGACCATGTAAACGCCTACGCATTTCACAGGCACAGACATGGCTATTACAAAACATTAGGAGGCAGTGGACACATCTGAAATTTCTATGGTCCATCACATTTGACTACCCAGTATGGACTGCAGCAAAGTATAAAAATTCCAAAATAGCAGAGTTGCATGCCTTTTTAAAAAAATACTAGCTGAAGTTTCGTGGAAAATATGAGTTGTTCCATGAAGCTGCTTTACTGGATCCAGCCCCTTCCTCCTCAGTCTGTAAACCAACCAGAGAAAGAGATCGACTGATGGAGAAGAGGCACATGTGGCCACTATACACAGAGAGCCAACTCTAATCCCATAACCCAGTGTTGCCTGGTAACAAATGCCATTAGCATAAATAATTAAAGATAAAGCTGAATATTAATGACAGTGACAGATGATAAATGAACACTTAGTGTGATGCAGAAAACCTCAGAACAATTGCTCCTGTCCCACGGGCGTCATCTTAAGTGGGAAATATATATGAGGAGCTACACTTGCAAAGTGGCTTCCTCAGAAATACAGTAATGAAATCTAGCCTCAGGCTGCATGTTGTAGAAAAACAAAAACGAAAAACAAAACAAAAAACATAAATCATCATTCAACAGTATTGTTGTGGAAAGGCTGCATCAGAAACTACTAGTGGAAATGGTGAACGATGCAGACATCAGGCCAGACAATAGCCATGAAGTGTGACGCATGAAGACATGTGACCTACAGTACTACAGTATTGTACTGCCCCCTAGTGGAGCACAACAGCACAGCATATGGGAGGGTCAACAACATTTAACAGTCTTTTAGAAAACCCAGAGTTTGACATGATATTCTCAAATTTGAAATAAACCATGGTTAGACTTGTGGCTTTAGCGGCATTGGGTTTCTAGATGCCAAAAAGATTTGATTAAATAAATTCCTTGTGTGAAACTCCTTAGCTTGGCGAATAAAGCTGATTCTGATTATTTTCTTAAAACTTAACACATTTTCAGCCATGATTCTTTATAATTTGAATGAATTCTGATTTGATAACAAACGGCTATGTGAGACCACAATTATGTTTTCAACTGTAACAGAACCTTCAAAAACTGCAATTTGGAGATTTAGATTCATTCATCAGCTAATGTGACTATTTCCTTCTTTTTTTTAAAATCTGTAATTCTAAAAGTTTTACTTTTACAAAAGTTAGAGGCATCAGATTTTACATCTCCGATTCATGAGATTGTCACTGAATTGCATGTACACACACACACACAGAAAAGAAGTTAACAGGAAGTGCAACTCTTCAGTTGAGGTGACTCGCAGTCAGAGGTGCGAACATACTGGTACCTTCGTTTATATATGCGACTAAAAATACAGCGGTGACATCACACTGACATCACTTTAAACAGTACTTCCTGGTACAAAGTATACCTTGCAAGGCCAGGCTGACACTTCCTGATCAGCAGGGCGTACACTCTCAGACACAGGGTGGAGTCAGCTTCAGATTCACACAGTTATGCAACGGTTATTATCTCTGTTGGCAAGTACTGCAGATTCCTTCAAAGCAAGAGTGTAATTTATGGAGTTTATGAGCAGCCAAAGACATTTATAGCTCCATTAACATTATTATTGCATGATTTGTAAGCTGTCATCCAACCCTTTTTATCAAAAAATGTCTAATGAAATGAACAAAAAAATAAGTTCTAGCAGGAAGAGACATCGGGCAGGCTGGCTAGTGTGTGCCATGAATCAACACTGAGCAGCTGCAGGGTGATATATCTAATTAGCAGAAAAAAAGTGATTATGAAGATGGAATTTATTACTAAAATACTGTTGCAGATGAACCACAGGAACCTTTTACCCACACAGGATGCATGTAGCTTTCGCCTGCGCCCGTATAAGGGTCTATTTTGTGTAATAAAGATAGATGGGTGATATCTAGCACAGCGATCAAAGTACCACAACAAACTGGAAAAACAGCATCTGCAACAAGAGGAAACCAGCTTTAACGGCAAGTCTTTATCTCAGAAAAACAAGCCTGGGGTGACAATTGCGGTCTTGCCGCACATTCTTAGAACATAAATCTGATTCACTAAAACGCATAACCCTCCATTTCCTGTTAATCGCTGCGTGTATACTTTTTATTTTAGCTGAAACCACAGTTCTAGGTAGTCACGCTAGTTTTATCTTGGCTGAACATATTTTTGTGTAAACAGTCCATTCATCTGGTGGACTCAGCTCTCATATCACAGCCACATCCCCTCAGACGAAAAGCCACAAGCCCTTTTTATTTAGGTCTACTTGACATTGACAAGGCATCAAAATATTATTAGTATTGTAACAAATCACAAATATGTCAGTCATGACTATAGACCTATCAGTAACAACATCTTGTTCTAATAAGCGAGTGCGTAACAAAACTAAAACACTTCCATTATAATCAACTAGGTATAAATATGGTGAAAATAAGAGATTTATTCTCCGGTCTAGGCAATTTCATTGATTACAAGTCAAGCAGAGAGTTCAACAAATCCCTTACTTTCTTCTGCAGAACACAAAATATGGTATTTTTGAAAATATCTTCTTTTATGTTCCACAGAAGAAAGTAAGGGCAGTTTTGGAAGAGCATGAAGGTGAGAAAATGATGACAGCATTTTAAATTGCGGTAACTATCCCTTTGAAATCCTTCTACAATTAAGGATATTTAGAGGGGGGGGGGGGGTGTTCTTCTAATACGATAAGCTGTATCAAATGTTTGGGTAACACTTTACAATAAGGTTTCGTTTTTTAACATTAGTTAATGTATTAACTAAAATGAACTAACAATGAGCAATACATTTGTGACATTTATTCATCTTTGTTAATGTTAGTTAATACAAATTCTGTTGTTCCTTGTTTGTTCATGCCAATTCACAGTGCATCAACTAATATATTAACAAATATAACTTTTTATTTGAATGATGTATTAGTAAATGTTAAAATGAACATTAACTACGATTATTAGTAAATGCTGTAGAAGGATTGTTCATCAACAACTTTGTTTGTTCAATCATTGCATTTAGTTCAAATGCAGTAATACTATAGAATGTCCTTCCTGCCAGCCCACATATGTATTTCTATACCTCCGGAGATGTTCATGTCCTCACTCGGATTTATGCGTTTCTGTGTCAACACTATCAATGAAAAAATTAATCTACAGCAGTCCGGTGGTAAAAGTCCGAGCTCTGTCAGTGGTTTACGTTCATTATTATTGTCATGTGCTTTGAGACATGAGGTAATATAACGCCGTCTCTCATCTCGTGACGCGTCGCAGACTCAGACGTGGCTTTGGAGACGGTCTGAAGGGAGGGTGGGATCTATTGCTTTCAAAGCTAGCCTGCTATTGCTAGCCTCTCCAAAATTGCCTACCCTTCCTTTAAAGGTGGTACTGCACATGTATGTTTTATTTCAGAAAAATAAAATGGTGTTAAAAAAAAGAACCCTTTATGGGGCTTGTCGCAGCTGGCTGCAGGACATTGAGTTTGCGTCCAATTTCGGGAAACAAATTATCACATGAAATTATGTATTTAGTGTTTATACTGAGAAGGGAACATCAATTACTACATGTAAAAATGTATTATATAGAATAAAAGCATTTTATTGTAAATTTTAATCGTCTTAAATGGGAATATCAAAGCAAATAAATAACATTTAGATTTTTTGTCATAATCATGCAGCTAATAAGACCTATTCCAGTGCATGCGCGACTAGTTCTCCAAAGTAAAACAGCATAAGCTAGTTACAGAGTGCGAACTGTTGCAACATCTGTTGAGGCACTCTGTGAATAAGCTCAGTGCTTCTCTCCTGAACAGGCGTGCAGCCGCAGCAGGCCTTATAAGGCAGAAGAGGAGATTTGCTGAGCATCTGATTGGGGGGCTGCATTTTCTGGAGAAACACGGGCCTGGATGAGCCTCAGGGACACAGCAACACACCCACAGCGTGTGCTAACACACACAAACATCCCTAAGCCACGGCTATATTTCATAAAACTAGAACACAAAAGTGTTTCTAATGAAACGCTCATAATTTGAGGGTTTGGCTCATGATAAGTACAATGAGGCAGGGCTGAACAAACACAGCTCAACTCAACTAGTATGCAGCATGTCTGAACTGGATCTGTTGGATGGAATGAAATCCAGAGCGGAATATATACTATTTACACTATCGTTCAAAGGTTTAGGTCAGTAAGATTAAAAAACAAAAAGAAAATGAATACTTCTGTTCAGCAAGGATCATGAATTATAGAAAACATGCTGCAGCTGCTACAATCTATCAAAGCAAAACTGAGAACATGGATACATGGAAAATAAAGTGCAAGCAAAAGTCAGTCTATTGAGCCAGAGAGAAGGGAAAGTTGCTGGATCAGCATGTGAAAGCCAAAAATAACCAATCACAGTGAGAAAAATGAATTTTTTTAAATGTGCAAACCTTAGAAGAAGAAGAAGAAGAAGAAAAAAAAAAAAAAGTAAAATCTGGGTCAAATATAAACTGTACCACATTTCAAATTTGAAGGATCTGGGTCTAGCCAATGAATGTCCTGGATTCACTACGAGGGGTGGAGCCACAGAGGTAGCGGAGAGGGAAAAGTGTGTCAGTTATACAACTTTCATCTTCACCGAGGGGAAAGAGAGGGGCAGAGGAGAGGATGTCTCCTCACCACATCACAAACAAATGGGACATCAGAAGTGAAAGTGACAGGAGGGAAAAACTTGTGCTGAAACACGAGCACTGAAGTCATTAATGGGGAACTGGGATTCCAGAGTTTTTCACATCCGACTGATCCTACCATGGACATATGTGGGTTAGACAGCTGCAAATATTTCCATACACGATTAGTGCAGGCACATAACCGTCAGACACAGACGGGAAGACCCTCATTATTTAGAGTACATGTGCATCAATAGGGCTTTTTAAAATAGCAAAAAGAACTGTAATATAAATCTAAAGGTTTGGTCAACATTTACAGTCCTCGTCATATTTTCACAGGTGAAATCCACGTGTGAATTTTATGCAAGGTTGAAAGATTTCCCCATGCAGATTTTGCAGTTAGTGTTAGGATTTGTGAAGTTAGTCATGTGAATTCGCCGCAATGACCAACAGAAAGCTGCTTGGTTTGAAAGGGACTTCTATGGGAGCTGAGCATCATATTTCATATACCTTTATACATCACTGCACTACAAACAATAGACCTTTTTGCCCATACGTTTTTGTTGAATTTTCACTAATGAAGCCGCACCTTAAGAATGAGAGTCTGAGCCGTTTCACAACACCTTTTACTTCAGTGGAAAATTTACCATCAGAAGTTTCTATTTCTTCAGAAATGCAATTGCTGCCACATGGAATTCTGAAGAAAACAAAAGAAAAATGATAATGCAAAAAAAAAGTCATATTTAAGATAAGGTAATTTCTAATTCAAATTTTGAACACTTTATTTACATTTTACCTAGTGGTCTAAGACATTCAGCACTGTGCTATATTAAGTGCAGTGTCTTATTAAGGTTTTTCAGACAGTTTGTTGCAGTTTCATCAAGAGACTAGCTTGATTTCAAAGGTGATGGTCCATAATTCAACCCTCTGAAACCTACATCCTTTCAGGTACCAAAACACAGATGTTAAACCACTAAGCCACAACACTGCCTATATGCTCACTATAATACACCATTTATCAGGCAGGTGTCATTTTATAGAGACGATCTCTCCAACAAATTTGTTCCAGAGAAGCATGGCTTTGGAAAAGTTCTCATGATGCTGGCCAAGTCAAGGACTGCTGTGCAAGAGAGCCCAGTTCTCCATCTCGATAGGAGTGCCACGCTGAGAGCCAGAAAGAGGAAGTGAAAGTGGGTCACATTATGAAATCATACCACACAACTGTTCTCAATTTCCCCCTCCAGTCCTGTGACTCCACCAGGAGGAAGATGTATAGGAGGTAGGAGGTCCTAGGCACACTAAATCTATCAGTGGTACCGAGAGGAAGGCCAAAGTCATGGGCATTCGAGTGGCTCCCCCTGCCCCCTCTCCCATCCTGCTGTGAGCTGCTGCAGAAGTGAGGCGGGGTTGAGCGTGTAATCAGCAGTAGATGAGAGCAACAACAAAACTGCACTGCCATTATAGAACAAGAGTGCCACCAAGAGGACAACTGGTATACTACAGGAAACACAAAAGTACCATGTTGCACATACCTGATGGTGGGCTATTCACTCCTATAAACTCCTACCATTATTTACTAAGACAGTCAATGTTATAACATTGATCTCAATGCATGTTTCTGGTTATTGTGCCTAAAACCCGACTTTATCATATGTCTATCGTTACGTCCAAGAGCATAGTAATTTTTTTTTTTTTTTTCCAATCGCCTACGTGAGCGGTTTTCAAACCATACAGTCCCAGACTAGTTAGCACTCCTTGCTGTTGAGTTACAATGTGTGTCACAATGTGAAAAAAAAATCAAGAATTTAGATTTTATGGTGACTAAGCATCCTGCTTAAAAAAGCAAAAGGGGTCATGACATGAGAAATCAAATTTGCTTTGATCTTTTGACATGAGAGGCCTTTGTACCATTAAAACATCCAGCAAGTTTTATAGCCTACAATGTACTCATTAAAAACAAAGCATTTATTTTGCAGGATATTGCAGGACCTGTGACATCACACGGGCAAATACATTTGCACATGCCTACCTCCAGATCACAGACATCGACAAATAGTAACACATCATCGCACCATACTAGCCCACATACTAGCTGACATTTGCCTACACTGGATTCGAGCGTCTCGTCGCATCAAAGGCAAATAAAACCCATTATAATCACTGATGCTGTCTACACTGGATACAGTATACAGAAGCGTGTTCAGTTTCTGACATACTCCACGTGCTTGAGTCTGTCGACAACAGGACAAATGGAAGAAATAATGAACGTTTGCTTTGACACATCCAGTTTAAAAAGCTTGTTTGCATCTTTATACAGGCTTAAAAATCTTGGAAACGTGGATTATTTTAATGGTGTCCCAGATCACGTTGAAGGATTATATGTTTGTTCGGAACATTTTGTTTTGTAAATGAGGCACAGTGTAATGGAGAGTTTGCAAAGAAATATTTGTTGAAAGATAAAGCAGCCAACTATATTGAATCTGACAGCAGCTGCATTACAAACTGTAAGTAAATGATTTCATAATGCCTTGTCCGTAAATTAGTTTCATATGGATAGTGTTTTAAAAACACTTACTCACGTGCAATAGCGAGTGGGCATTGATACGGTTTCCTATGCAATTACGTTAGCCAATCATAACAGTGGCCGTTTACTGGTGAGCCTTAAAGAATCCGCCATTTAAGAACGGATCATTTCAGACAGAGGGTCGGAATGAAGGTTGAAAATAATAATTTTTACACATAAATATATCATACTTGTATACTCAAATTCTTCCTCTCAGGCCTTTTGAGAGAGTAACTGTGAGTTCAGAGTCTTTGACATGTTCTGCCTAGCAGCTGAAACCCACTAACACACAGACGGACTGTATCCTGGCACTGCATGATACATTCCTCACAGCCCAACACTGATAAGACTAAAGACAAAACATCAGATGTACTTGTAACCAGTGTTGGGTAAGCTACTGTGAATCTTGTCAAGCTACTAACAACACCTTTGGGGCTTAACCCCTAACTAATCAGTTTTTGATATACAGGTCCTTCTCAAAAAATTAGCATATTGTGATAAAGTTAATTATTTTCCATAATGTAATGATAAAAATTAAACTTTCATATATTTTAGATTCATTGCACACCAACTGAAATATTTCAGGTCTTTTATTGTTTTAATACTGATGATTTTGGCATACAGCTCATGAAAACCCCAAATTCCTATCTCAAAAAATTGGCATATTTCATCTGACCAATAAAAGAAGTGTTTTTAATACAACCTTTAAGTCAACCTTCAAATAATTATGTTCAGTTATGCACTCAATACTTGGTCGGGAATCCTTTTGCAGAAATGACTGCTTCAATGCGGCGTGGCATGGAGGCAATCAGCCTGTGGCACTGCTGAGGTGTTACGGAGGCCCAGGATGCTTCGATAGCGGCCTTAAGCTCATCCAGAGTGTTTGGTCTTGCGTCTCAACTTTCTCTTCACAATATCCCACAGATTCTCTATGGGGTTCAGGTCAGGAGAGTTGGCAGGCCAATTGAGCACAGTGGTTTTGGCACTGTGAGCAGGTGCCAGGTCATGCTGAAAAATGAAATCTTCATCTCCATAAAGCTTTTCAGCAGGTGGAAGCATGAAGTGCTCCAAAATCTCCTGATAGCTCGCTGCACTGACTCTGCCCTTGATAAAACACAGTGGACCAACACCAGCAGCTGACATGGCACCCCAGACCATCACTGACTGTGGGTACTTGACACTGGACTTCAGGCATTTTGGCATTTCCTTCTCCCCAGTCTTCCTCCAGACTCTGGCACCTTGATTTCCGAATGACATGCAACCACTGAGCAACAGTCCAGTGCTGCTTCTCTGTAGCCCAGGTCAGGCGCTTCTGTCGCTATTTCTGGTTCAAAAGTGGCTTGACCTGGGGAATGCGGCACCTGTAGCCCATTTCCTGCGCACGCCTGTGCACGGTGGCTCTGGATGTTTCTACTCCAGACTCAGTCCACTGCTTCCGCAGGTCCCCCAAGGTCTGGAATCGGTCCTTCTCCACAATCTTCATCAGGGTCCGGTCACCTCTTCTCGTTGTGCAGCGTTTTTTGCCACACTTTTTCCTTCCCACAGACTTCCCACTGAAGTGCCTTGATACAGCACTCTGGGAACAGCCTATTTGTTCAGAAATTTCTTTCTGTGTCTTACCCTCTTGCTTGAGGGTGTCTATGATGGCCTTCTGGACAGCAGTCAGGTCGGCAGTCTTACCCATGATTGCGGTTTTGAGTAATGAAACAGGCTGGGAGTTTTTAAAAGCCTCAGGAATCTTTTGCAGGTGTTTAGAGTTAATTAGTTGATTCAGATGATTAGGTTAATAGCTCGTTTAGAGAACCTTTTCATGATATGCTAATTTTTTTAGATAGGAATTTGGGGTTTTCATGAGCTGTATGCCAAAATCATCAGTATTAAAACAATAAAAGACCTGAAATATTTCAGTTGGTGTGCAATGAATCTAAAATATATGAAAGTTTAATTTTTATCATTACATTATGGAAAATAATGACATTCACAAAAATAATCACAATATGCTAATTTTTTTAGAAGGACCTGTACATCTTAAAGCAACTGCACTTAAGAAATTAAGATGATCTACACAACCATTAAAAAGTTTGTGGTCATTCAATTTTTTGTTTTTGAAGGAAGTCTCTTATGCTCACCAAGGCTGCATTTATAAATCAAAAATACAGTAATATGGTGAAATATTATTATATTTTAAAATAACTGTTTTCCATTTTAATATATTTTTAAAAAGTGTTCCCGTAATGACAAAGCTGAATTTTTAGCATCATTCCTCCAGACTTCAGAGTCACATGTATGGGGATATTCAAATTAATTAATTAACCAATCATTAATACCATTGATCAGCCCTACCAAACGTGGATGTTTTTTTCATTAAGAAACAAACACTGTTATGTTATTTTGATTGATACTGTGAAGCTGCTTTGATACAATCTATATTGTAAAAAGCACTATATAAATATACTTGACGTGCTGCAGTGTAACTGTCACTTTTGATACATTTAATACATTTAGCTGAAAAGTTAATTCATTTATTTATTCAATTATTAGTATAAGAACCTTACTGACCCCAAACTTTACACATTTTCATGTCTTTTCCATGATTTAAGTTTAGATTTCAGTCATTTTAATGACCTTTTCAGGCCTAGAAAGAATCAATGATTACCCCCCCAGTTTCCAGTTTTTCCATGAAAAATTAACAAAAGCACACTAATTCTATAACCAAGCCAATAACATCGTGATAAACCGCATAATTTAGCATATAGGTCACTATAATGAAGAAACATAAATCAGTTAATCATTTTTATAGAATCAGTTCATTTCCCATTAAACCAATTCGTTAGAATGAAAATACAAAGCTGAACTACTATTATACTGTTGAAAAATTTAGTCCTTAACTGCTTGTAACAAACACTTGATAATATCCAATTTGTTTTCTGAAATCTTGGTTATAAACGCACAACGGGTTGTTGTTTTGTGATTAATTTCCTGAAGGTATAATCCACTTTTTCAAGGTTATGTTTTCTGAAACATCATGAGACAGATATACCGGAATACTGATTCATCTAGTTCTGTTGAAATTCCCAACCCTTGTTGAGTTCTGTTTAGGGTTCAGAGTGCTGAACATTTAAAGCAGACATGATGAATGTTCCTCCCCGTTCCTCCCCTGACCTGACTAATTTCACCATTCGGGGGCTCAGAAATAGAAAGAAGGGAGAGAGAATTGATCCAGCTCATGACCATATTTTTATAAAGAGATCACTGCAAAGAGAGATGTATAACACTCAAACACTTGTGTATCCAGGCAGACAGACTAACCTTTCTGCAGCGAGGGTTTGGGCAACTGAACAGAGAAATGCCTTTATCCAAAAGTGCTGGGAAGTTACAAAACGGACACCTTGAAAACAAAAAGTGAGCAAAATAATGTTGTCAGGAATTAAAACAACGAATCATTTAAATCTGATGTTTGTAATTTTGTCTCGGTTTTGAATTGCTTTTTCCCAATCGAAGGTATCACACACAGCTGTCGAAAAGTTTTTTTTTTTTCTTAAATATAGAGCACAAGTTGTATACTATGGACTACTTATATGATTACTTTTCTGTCCATTTTGGAGCCTGACAGCTCTAATTACTATTAACTTTCCTTGTATGAAAACGAGCAGCCTGGACATTCTACAAAACATCTCCTTTTGTATTTCACGAATAAAGAAAAGTCACACAGCATTCAATCAACATGAGAGTAAGTAAAGTCTTTAACTCACCTGACAAGTTCGTCAGCACAGGTGGCTGCTATGGCCTCCTCAGCCTGTCGCTCGTAATATTTGCACAGAATGTTTTCAGGTAAAACTTTCTCCAGCTCACTGGAAGGGAAGGAACAGGTACAGTTCCCATCCATACAGCTCAACTCCGACTACAAACAAACATGAAGAACCATTTTTACTTTATGCACAGCCAAAATACACTGTAACTGTAAACTGTTCAGTGAGTGCTTGTGGTGACAACCTACATACAGTGAACCTACATACTTTACCGTTCAAAAGTTAAGGGTCAGTAAGAGTTTTTTTCTTTCACTTTTGATCAACTAGAATCGATGCATCCTTGTTAAAACCAACACTTGATAATGCTTTAAGTCGATCAAAAGTGAAAGTAAAGACATTTTTATTGTTACAAAAGATTTCCATTTCAAATATATGCTGTTCTTTTGAACTTTCTATTCATCAAAAATCCTGAAAAAAAGGTTTTCAACATTGATAATAAGAAATGATTCTTGACCAGCAAATCAGCTTATTAGAATGATTTCTGACAAATTCTGTGACACTGAAGACTGGGGAAATGATGCTGAAGATTCATTCCTTATTTCTACAGTATTTTGATAGAAATAAGTACTTCCTTGGTAAACATAAGAGACTTGGTAAGTCAAAAAACATAAAATAAAAATAAATAAAAAACTTACTGACCCAAAATATTTAAATGCTAGTGTGTCTAAAAACACTATGAATTTAATTCCATTGGACATAAAATATAAAACTCTGCAAACATATGATGCTAGAACTTATTTTGGATTATTTAGAATGAAAATGAAAGAAAGATAGGAAAAAACTGGGAAGAACCTAAAAATCACAAGGCAAAGAGAAACCGAAATACAGGGGATTTAAAAAAAAACATGAGAACAACACTGTGCACAATGCCTGAAAACATCATGACATCATAATGCCTGTGACCGCACATGCCTTTTCCAGTAATACAATTCAAAAGAAACAAAGGTAACCTCAGAGACTGAAGGTCTATTCTCAAGTCTCCAGCCACAGATGACTTACCCGTCCTGAGCCGAACACTGCCTCCTGGGCGTACTTTACCAGGCATTCCTTGCAGAAAAGATGGCCATCGGTGCACTGGGTCATCTCCTCAAAGGCAAACTCCCCACAGCAGCAGCCACATTCAATCAACTGCCCGTCCTGAGAGCACAGGTCAAAAGTGTCACATGCTCTCAAATCACAAACTTCGGGATTATAATCTAAAACACATTACCATTCTGAAGGAAGTCACTCTAATCTGATTTTAGAGCTGGACTGGAACTGTCTGTTTTATACAATATTTTCCAACAATCAAACATATAAATAAAAACATGTAATGTTGCTGTTTGAGCATGAAAAAGGTCTGCAGAGTAACAAACCACAAAGTCACTCCAAAGGGAGTTATTTTCAATATAGCACTGTTTTTGAACTCCCTCTAACGCCTCGATTGTAGTCTTGAGTTTTCTACCGGGAACGTACTAGGGGTGTAACGGAACACAGAAGTCATGGCTTCGGTACGTAAGCTCAGAAATAGGAAAAATGGTCACACTTTAGTTTAGGGTCCAATTCTCACTATTAACTAAGACTTTTACCTCAATAAACCTTTAATTACTACTTATTAGTTAGCAAGGTTGTTAATTTTAGGTATTGGGTAGGATTCAGTGATGTGGAATAAGGTCATGCAGAATAAGGCATTAATATGTGCTTTATACGTACTAATAAACAGTCAATATCCTAGTAATATGCGTGCTAATAAGCAACTAATAATAAGCTAATAAGCAGAATTGGACCATTCTGGTTCATTCTGGTTGGACCATTCAGTTGTTCACTTTCGTTTGGAATGCCGCTACAAATGGCATCCGAAAAAGGGCATAATGTGGCCTCTTTCAGTTGTAATTTGTTTCTTGTGATGTGGTTTGTTGTCATTACAAGGGCATAAAAAGTGCGTAAACAACTGGTTCTTCACACCCACCTTTTGATACTGCTCCTCGTTCACTTGCAAAGCCAAAAGAAAATCTTCATGCTGAAAGCAAGGGAAAAAAGCCCTGGTAAATATTTGAACAATTAACAGCCTGTCAGCTCAGTTCCACACAACCCTGCTTTAAGAGGAAGCATCAAAAGTAACTTGAAGTGTGCCGTGTGAAGTACCTCAGCCATTTCCTTGGCTTTCTGCTCATAGAATTGCAGCTCTTTTACAAGCGACGGCTCCAGTGTTGTCTCGTTACCACGGCTCCATCTGCGATTCTTCTCTAAAAAGTACATCTTTCTTTCCAGTTTAAAAGAACCTGAAATGAATGAGACAAAATGAGCATTTCATGCATTTGAAAGGCATGTAAAGTAGAAAAATCTATGTAGTCACCCTGCTCAAACTTGAAGTCTATGAAGATGCGTTCATTTGGCTCTCTCCTTCTCTTCTTCTTCCCTGAGGGGTCAGTAGAGTTTTCTTGCCACTTCTTGAGGGCTTCGAATAAGGCCTTCAAGAGATACCACAGAGATTAATGCCATACAAATGACTAACAATACGGTAAAAGAATATGGTTTTTTTAATGGCTGATGCAAATGCCAATATCTTAAGAGTGTGGCCAATGACCAATACAATAGTGTTAAATAGTGTTAGCAAACGACATTTCGCAGGTGAAAGAAAGCACTTTATCTGGCAAAATACGATGAAAGATACAGGAATAATGAAAATGAAATAAACATCCAAAGCTATTCTGACAACAAGCAAATGAACCAATCCAAAACAACTGCTTTTCAAACCGCCTCCTTTTTAATGGATCATTATATAGTGTTATACAAAACTGACAAATAGACAGTACCAATATGAGCGCTTTATCCATCAGTTTTGCTCTGTAGATATTTTATTAACCTACACCCACACAGAGGTCACAGCCGAACCAAGAGGCTTGCTATTATTTGGCACTGTGCATTTGTGTCAATTTCACCAAACTTGAATCGCATGCAAAATTCACACAGGGAAATTTTCTTAGCCAATTGAAGTCCAACAGGCAAAATTCTTCACCATGCAGATTCCCATGAAAGTACTGGATTTCACTCACAAAATTTTGCCAAGCAACAGTAAATGTGAGTGTTGACCACAACTTTACAGAAAATAGTTGAACTTATTCAATATAAACAATATTAAGTTAAGTATAATCGCTACACCTGACATCAGCAAGCTTCATCAATACTTATTGACACTGAATGATGTTGAATGTCAAATTCATGACATAAAGATTACACAGTTCGTAGAAGAATTCTAGTAGGTATGAATAAGCACCTTTCGTGTGATTGCATAGTGTCCTTTGAGGCAATTCAGGGCCCATTTGATATCCTGACAGCTTAACATTCTGAAATCACCCATCAGCATGTCTGCAGCCTGGATGATAACCTCAGGGCCAACAGTCTTTAGTTTGAAATAATCAAAATAATTTTCACTTTCCTGTATGACAGAAAAAGTTAAACCATATTAGTTAAATTTTTTAAATGAAATAAATTCATAATAGCAGCACCCAATATATCTATATAGATACTAAATAAATATAGATAAGTGATAAAAAATATAGAGCAAACCTGCGTCTCAGAATCATTTGTCTCGAGGAGAACACTGCTTTGTGTCAAAACTGAGTTTGCTTTCTTCGGATAATCAGGGTTTTCCAACAATATATTGCATATTCTGTGTAAAGAAGCCAAACGATGTCTCACAAACATCACATGTGAACAAAGTACGTCTGAGCAAGAAATGAGAAGATAAAAGACACGTGCTTACACATTTAAATCTTTCAGGTCACCTCTCTCTATCAGTTCTGCTACATATGCGTCCTGCACATCGGGGAAAAGGTCCATCTGAAAATTTGAGTCAAAACAAACCCAACTTTAACGCAGGACATGAACAGTCGCATAGTATAACGTGAGGTGCTAATCAGAAGACTCACCACCCCCTTCACCAGTATATCGAGGGACGTACGGTCAGGGACCTGCTGTATGAGGGGTTCTCTGGGGGCTGACGGCCCAGGCCTCTCGTTGTCAGCCGGTCCGGGGAAACGTGCAGGAGAGAGAGGGGCTGCCGGCTGCTCATTTTGTCTGACCTCTACAAGCACAGTGTCCTGTGGCGTCCGAGGCCTTATTGTGGGCCTTTCAGTTCTCGGCCAGACAACCACTTCAATTTTGCGAAGCAAGTCTGACTGACCTGATTCAGTGGTGGGTTGAGCTGAAAAAACAGAATTGGCCTGATTCGCTGAGTGTGCACTAGCTGAAGGGTCCTTATGAATGGGCAGTGAGTCCTTAACAGGCAATGAAGGTCTGTGCAAGGCATTTTCTCTAGACGTCGAGGGTACAGCATTCTGGTCCGTGGTTAAGACACCTATGGCTTGGTTTCCTAATGTAGGATGTGCGACGACTACAGAAGGATGAGGAGCGTGTGCGCTGGTAGGATGTCTGTTGGACCCAGATGCCTGGCCAGGGAAGGTCCTCGCACTCCACTTGGCTGCAGGTCGGATCAGCTCACGTTGAGGTGAGGGCTGTGGCTGCTAGACGAAAAGAGAATGTATTTGATTCATATTTGAACAGGAACCGCTCATCACATTATAATGCAGTACTTGCACATCAATTTTCTAGAAATTTAAGCACTGAACAGAAAGATAATTTCTCATTCTCTTAGGCTACTTTTACTTTTCTTTTTTTTTATGGCAGAAACAAAAACAAAAACAAACAGTGGAGTGGTCCAAAAAAGTATTTGGACATTAAAGGCACACTTAAAAAACATTAGACTGTAGACTTGCCAGGATATTATAGAATTTTACATTTTCATATTCAGTACAGTATACACCTTCAAAACGGTTATACAGGTATAAGTGCTTGTTTGACACTAGGGAGCGCTATGCTTTTTTTCCTGTCTAATTACCTACACATATTTGCCTACACATAATAGGCAGTTGGATGCTAAACTTAGATTTTTTAAAAAGGCCTTAAAAAGGCTAAACTGATGATCTGACGGTTGCTGCACGAATCTCAGCCTGCCTGACACATTTCTGGCTGGATGAAGGACCATCACCTTAAACTAAACCTTGCGAAGACAGAGTTGCTTGTGGTCCCGGCCAACCCAACACTTCATCACAACTTCTCCATTCAGCTAGGTTCGTCATCTATAACTCCATCAAGGTCAGCCAGGAACCTTGGAGTTGTGATTGATGATCAATTGAACTTTACAGAGCACATTGCTAGAGCTGCCCAGTCCTGCAGATTTGCCTTATACAACATTAGGAGGATCAGACGCTTCCTATAAGAGCATGCGACAACTCCTTGTCTAAGCACTTGTTCCATCCAGACTGGACTATTGTAATGCTCTCCTAGCAGGTCTTCCAGCTTGCACTGTCAAACCTCTGCAACTGATCCAGAATCCTGCAGCTAGAGTGGTCTTTAACGAGCCGAAGAGGGCACACATCACTCCTCTCCTCACAAAATTTCACTAGTTGCCAGTTGCAGCTCGGATCAAATTCAAGTCACTGACTTCTACCTACAGAACAACCACTGGGTCTGCTCCCTCCTACCTACGTGTCATCCAGAAACTTGCACACTGCAAGTGAACGCCGTCTTGTGGTGCCATCTCAAAAAGGCACAAAATCTCTTTCTCTGAGCTTTTTCTGGTCTGTTCCATGCTGGAGGAATGACCTGACCAGCTCAACCAGAGCGGATGAGTCCGTGGCCATTTTCAAGAAACGGCTGAAGACGCATCTTTTTCGGCAAGACTTGATCCATTAATATTAACACTTTATCTTCTATTCTATATCTATTATCTTTAATAAAAAATTAAAATTATTTAAAAAAATACAATTAAAATAAAAAGTAAACGTACTGCGTTAGATTAAACTGGCAAGGGTCATAGCATATTGTTGTCCTATTGTTAGTTTAACTGCTTCTATTGTTCTCATTTGTAAGTTGCTTTGGATAAAAGAGTCTGCTAAATGAATAAATTTAAATGTAACTTAGAGGATTAGTTTTTAGCAAAAATTAATGAAAATTGTAGAGGATAAGTTCCTATGTGGATCAAGGAACTGCCCGTCCTCAACTAGGGTGCTTAAGAGAAACGAATGGAACTGTGCACAATCTAAAAAATGATTTAGAAAAAGAATTCGCACTGTTGCTGTTCCTTAACAGAATAAAATTCCTTATTTTACTCTCGATATCAAGTGTTAGCTTCAGATGAAGAACATTTTCACTGATAAGCAGGCATTATATTGCTTCTTACCATGGCATGTTGAATGTGTTTCTTTTGTATAAAAAAATACAGAAAAAATATTCATAGTGTTTCCATCTTCAAATCTGTATAAATTGCATACCGGTATCGTCTATATACATGGCAAGCCTATTAGACAGTTCACTTGACTGGTCGACTGTGGTATTCTGCATTTGAATAGTTTTACATAATGATAGCTTTACTAGTTTCATGTCGCTCAAAGCACTCTGTAGTCGCTGTCTCCTCACACAACCAAATAATTCCAATTTAAATAAATGTTTTTATTTATTTAAAGACACTTTCATCCAAAGCAGCATACAAATGAGAAGCAATTTATAATTTAAAAATGTATTCACTGATTTGGAATGTAACCAACCATGTAATAAGAAGGATAACATACAGTCATCCAGTCAATATTGCAAAATAACCCCCTTTGGCTTTGCTTCAGGGTTATGATGATCACCTTAACATTTTCCGTTTCTATATGATACATGAATATTTTTAGGAATAAAAAGCACCATTTAGAGCAAATACTGTAGAATCAGGTTGATGCACAAATCATTATTTCTATTCAAACAAAACGAAAACAATAACAACTTTGCAAAGTATCAAAGCCACATGGAGATGCAATCTTTACTCATGTCTTTTTTAATAAATCACGGTTCTGAATGACTATCAGTTTTATCATATAACCCATTTGATATAAAAATCATATTCCAGGTCCCTGCTGACTCCCACCACTAGTAGGCTATATTATCATACTAATGAATTCAACCGATATGCTGTGCTAAGTGTGTAGGGAAAAGTGAATAATACAACACAAGGAGCCTGTGAATTGGAACGCAGCTAGAGTTACCTCTAAGATGCTCAATTCCTCCTCCTCTTCATCATCCTTGACCACAACAGGGGCATTTGGTACAAATCTGACAGGTTCATCATCAGAATCCGACGATGAGGATATGGTTATGTAGGACGTCTTCGTCCTAACTTTCTTAGCTGACAAAAAATAAACATGACACAAAAAAGGGGTCAGGACATACAGAATGCCACTATTCCTTATAATAAAGCCTTAGTGTTAGTACCTCGACTGCGATGGGTGTTGAAACTAGCCAGGTGGATGACATCATCATCACTGGACCCGTCAGCCATGATAAGACACACAGACTCCCTGAGTCGTCCACCTTCTCTCTCTCACACAAACACCCATGCATACACACAGGAACCTGAAATGAGAAACGCATAATTACATTAATTACAATTCACATGGTGCAATCCTCACAGTTTTGATCTAAACACAGACATAGGTGCTTAAAGTCAGCATGAAACAGCAGTTGCAATAGTCTGTTCTTCTCTATTATGACATATATTTGAGTAAAATGGCTTTTAAAAACAAGAAAAAAGAATTTGTTTCATGAGTGACAGGTTGCCCCACCCTCGCGCCTGTAAACACGTCATCAGAGGAATGATGTCGCTGCAAGGGGGAGGGGAAGTAATTTTGATTGAAGATTAGGGCGCATAAATAAATAAATAAAACGAACGGATAAATCCTTTTTAATACTGCAATATTCCATAAAAACAAGAACTGTCCATTTTGATTTCATTCTGACTTTAATGATGCACTAGATCGGATAGGCTACATCTGTGAGGCCGCGCGTGCACATAAGATCTCATGTAGTTTCCAAACATTTTTAAAGTAGCCTAGAATGACAGATTCCCACATCAACATTATATGCATGAACATTATTTAGCTTGAGTTCACGTACAAGACAACCAGTTGAAAGTAAAAGAGTTAGAAGAGTTGATGTCCTTCAGAAATAATGTTTATATATTTTAAATGCGTGCTGTCACGGAGTATGTCTGTGTGCAGACATTAGGTGTGTTTCTGTTTGGTTTATCTATGATGTTTCAGATGAAACGGGCCTGTGCTGTCTAAGTATCGTTAGTCAGCTTACAACAAGATTTTAAAACACAGCCTGTTAATTCCAATAGCTTGTCCAGAACAGACTAGCTGATCTCAAATAGCAGTGCTGAGAAACACTGTTGATGTTATAAATATGATCGTTCGATTTCCTTTCTCTTTAAAACAAGTTGACATTGTTAAATAAGTGATATATACAGCAGGACAAAAAAACAAAAACAAATCTGTACTCGCTAAAGTCCCTAGCCAGGCTCAGCTAGCTGTTTGGCGTTAACCCTCCGCGCCAGCTGACATCACTTAAACAAGACAGCTTTTCATTGTTAGCCGGGTATTTCATCCCAACTTAATGGCGAGGGTAAACAAGCTATAATAAGACTACAACACACGGAGACTGTTTCATGAATTGCACGTACCTCTCAGTCAAAATTTCCAGCACATCGAAAGCGTTTGATCGCCGGATATCGAAACAAACGGCCAAAACAAGCCAGATTGTGACGTCAGACGCAGACGCGTCGTGCTGTAGGCGGAGGACCATGAGATTTGTAGTTCTCCTCCGTTGTCTGTTGTTAATTTCCGTATGTCCTCTAGAGGTCTCTGTTTTCCTTAATACAAAGTATCTGTACCTTTTACCATTCACTGTGGAGTTAATATCAAAACTTTGATGTTATTTTTCAAAACTCTTGAGATAAACCTCAGACCAACCAACCGATTATCAGCCTACATGTAACTGTGTAGCCCACAATTTTCAATTAGTTATTGGATACAATTTCATTTAAACCTTTAAAGATATGAACACACAATGCAAAGTTACAAGTGAAGACCGTTTTGAGTTTTGTATGCAGTTTTGCAAATGACTGAAAAAATGGTCAGATCACCTCAATGACATGACGTACATATTTTTGTGTCCAAGTCTAAAATAATTTGACAAGTTCATTACATATATCACTTTATTCTGTATAACCTATTTAGTTTGAATTCATTTTTAGTATATTTAAATGATACATATTCGCCTATTTTATGTTTTGTTGTCATAAACCCCTAGCCTGGCTAACGCCAGACCCAATTCTCGTTGAGACTTGGGTCTGGGAACCAAATGTAAATTTTCTCGTATTTAAGGCGTGGTTTACGATTGCCCGGCACCGTTTATTGGGTGCTAAGCATGTTGTCAAATGCGCCTGTACGTAGCTCACAGGCAATCGTTTCGTTAGGCATGTTTGAGATGCGCCTTGCCTCGCCTGAAATGTAGGTGAGAGTAGCGGCTGCAGTGAGGGGAGGAGTGAAAAAACGCAGGTAAGACGGACAGATCTCTCTTCTCGCAGTGGATCAGACACCTGCGAGATCAGGTGGATCTCACGGGATTCATGGAATTCACGCTCGTGCACGGTGTTGCTAATAAACTGGATGTTTGTTTATGAAAATTAATATAATGAACAAGACACCCAAGTACTTGTTATTTAATTCCATTCCAAATACGTGTTTATCAATATTTTTTTCTTTAATACAGACGTGTTTTTATTTTATCTTTAAATAAAAATGACATCACATAACCCATATCCCACTGTCAGAGAGTTTATTCACACATAACGTATACATTAAACATGAAACCAGCGTTTTAAAATCAAATATTTTAAAAGAGAACAATACATTGGTTGTTTAAACCAATGAGCATTAAGCTGTGTCGTCAGCAAGTCGTTTCCCATCATGCTTTTGATCAGCGCAGTCGATGGATAGCAACTGCGCGCGACTGCAGAATCCGACATGTGCGCCTTGCAGTCGCGAGAGTTTTTTGACACACGTCAGCATGACATCAGAGCAAGTCGGACCGCTCTCGGACACATTTCTAACCGGCATGCATCTCGCGGTGATCACCGGTGATCGGTTCTGCGCAGATTTTGCTCATCTCAAACAAGCCTAATTATACCAGGTGACGTATGTAGAGCGACAGAAATTAGACAAGGAAGACGACGATGGGTCAGATATTTTTGCGTAAACAATGACGTTTAGCGACAATCGCCGTTTGTGCAAGATAAACATGCGGTCGCTTCGCGTCTGCTGCCATGTTGAATCCATAGAAATAAACAAACTGCTTCGGTGTGTCGCATAGATGTCGTCATCGTCTTGCTGCTCCCTCCCCGTTCTGTGATTGGTTCCCTAAATGAGGCGAAAATCTGGCATATGGTATCCATACTGCCTTTCAGCGTGAATAAAATCGCGCTGCGGGAAGGCATCATGGGGAAACCCAGACTAATAAACCCCCAAAATGCCAGGTGGTGCAACTGTCCGAACAAATGATCAGACTAAATAATTAAAAATGAAATACTATTTTAGGCTTGAAACCTTTCATTTAAACAAATTGTATAAATATAAGTAGTTTTAAAGCAATTGAGATAATTGAAAACAGCAGTTTGTTTATTCTTACAGAGGTACAACTACATGGCTCTTTTATATTATGAATTGACAAACAGTAAACATACTGCATTGTGCAGAGGACCCCAACTGATCATTGTGGCAGAATGAAAAGGTTTGTAGATCTCTCTCAAAAACTGGTAACAGCTGATTTCCATGTAAGGTGGTACAACAAACTGGTTGAACCGCCTGACATAAAAACAGTAAAAAAAAAAAAAAAATTTTAAACAATTTGAAATTTTATTTAACAACTGAATCTTGTTTAAACATATTGTTCATTACTCAAAAATATGATCCCATTTAAAACAAAAATAAGCAATTTGTAGATAGATAGATAGATAGATAGATAGATAGAATTTGTAGATAGATAGATAGATAGATAGATAGATATGTATATATATATAATATTATCATATTTATTGTGGCAATGCAGATTTAAAAAATAAAATAAAAATAAAAGTAACTGTTCATTGGGAAAATTAATCGTGATTTGCTACACATTAAGTTTTAAATATTGAGTCCCTGGTTAAATTATTTTGTTAACGCGACAGTAATTGTACTAGAACATTCCTATTTCCATGGCGACGTATCAAGCGTCACATGACAATTTTTGGAGCTACGTGCCTGTCTTTTACAAAACGTAACGTAAACCCATCCATTTCTCCCGAAAGACATGAAAGTGAGTGGCTGGTGAACAGGGAGAAGACTTACCTATAGGCTAAAATGTGCGTTTGTTGTGGGGGGAAAATAACATGTCTCAAAATTACATTTGAAAGGTTTATTATTTCCGCTTACTTAGATATCAGTGTGTTTTTTTTCTCAAATTATAAATGGTTCGCTAGTACTTGTGTATTTAAATGCCTGAAAAAGAAAAAAGAAAACATTATTTGGTTGAAAACTGTCTGAACGTGTGATAATAAATGACAACTAACACGCGCTGCTGAACAAACTCTATCACGCGCGCTCTAGCTCAGTGCTAAACTTGCGAAAGCAGCGCTAATTATTGCTGTGATCATGCATCAATGATAGAGTGCTATACTACAGTCAGTTTATTTATCTCCCGTGATTCCGTAGTCCTAACGTGGCCGTAGGTTATATGGAACCGTGGGTGCTGAACGGAAATTGCCTTCGCATACGAACTCCACGATCTTTCTCCACTGTTTCCTGTCCTGAGCCGCGATCTTGTTGGCATAATTGGGTGAAATATCGTACGCTGCTAGATCCATCTCCACTTGTTTGACTCCACGTCTTTTTAGGTGCATTTCTTAATACTTTCCAGCTGTCTGGCCTGGTTTGCCATAGGGTGCGGTATGGGAGACGGTGCTCACCCATCCTGCAAACATGTCCAAACCATCGGAGGCGGGCACGTTTAATCAATACGTTGATTTCCAGTTGGTGAGAACAGCGACGACGAACTTCCTCATTCGGGATCTTGTCAAGGAGTGTAACTCCAAGAATCCGGCGGAGGCAGCGCATTTGAAATACCTCCAATCTTCTCACGTCTGCCTCTAAGAGTACCCAGGTTTCCGCTCCATATAGGAGGATTGGTAGAATCAGAGTGCGGTATAAACGAACCTTCGTTGCTGTTGTTAGAGACTTTTTCCTCCATATGCACCAGGAAGTCGAACCAAAGGCCGAAGTTGCAGATCCGATTCGGTGGGTAATGTCAACTGATGCTGCGATCTTGTTACCTTGAATGGTCGACCCCAAATATTTGAATGTTTCGACTTGTTCTAACTGGATCCCATTAAGGTATACAACTGCCGGAGAGTTGTCTGAGGTCATAACAACTGTTTTGACAGTGTTGATTGTAAGCCCAAATCTTGTGGCTTCTTCGACGATATCCTGGATAATTGTGGAGGCTTCGGCGTCATCATCTGTGAGAAAAACACTGTCGTCAGCATACATCAGATCTGTGGCATGTTCGGCAACCCAAGCTCCAAATCTCACTCCGCATCGTCCAAAGAAGACCTGCCTCGTGATACAGTCCACGACACTGTTAAACAGGCTGGGAGAAAGAATGCAGCCCTGTCTAACTCCAGAGTTCACTTGAAAGTCGATTGTCACTCCTCCTTGAACTCGTACATGGCTGGTAGACCCCTCATAGGCGTTCTGGAGGAGGCGTATGATCTTTGGAGGGTACCCTTCCGCTCGTAGTGTGTTCCATAAGGCTGGGCGGTGCACGCTGTCGAAGGCTGCAGAGAAATCAATGAAAACCATCACTGTCCTTTTGCCACATCGGATCCTTTCTTCAAGGAGTTGGCGAAGGGAGAAGATCTGATCGCAACAGCTGCGATCTGGCCGGAATCCCGCTTGTTCTTCTCTAGCCGCTTCCTCACGTCGTTTAAGCATCCTACGGTGAATGATCTTCATGAATACCTTACCAATGATCGACAGGAGACTAATACCACGATAGTTTTTGCACTCAGACTTGTCCCCTTTCTTGGAAATCGGGATGATGGTCGCGTGTTTAGGAATATCTTCAGTCCTCCATATCTGTCCTAGCAACATGTGTAGGCGGCCTTACAGTCAGTGATTATTACAACTCTGATCTGTGGTTTTAGAAGGTAGGTCAAGTCTTTCCAAGTCACAGGGCTCAAGTCCGAGTCAAGTCGTGAGTCATTGTTGTCAAAGTCTAAGTCAAGTCGCAAGTCATCAAATTTGGGACTCGAGTCCAAGTCAAGTCCAAGTCATGCAACTCGAGTCCACAACCCTGCCATGACTGGCGTCATATGGAAGAATGAACTTGAAATCTAAACATGGGATCTTTCCAATATAAACTTCCACCACAGTTGTTGCTTCTCTAACTCAAAGAGAGGAATGTAGCACCTGTGGGCTTCAACTCATGTGCCATACTCCAAAAGCTTTTGTATCCTCATTAAAAAACATATTTTTGGTCCAGAATGAATGGTTCATTGGCAAATAACTACACAAACATATCAGCTATTCATAAAAGTCGGAAAAAAATTCGCATAAAAGGTGGTTTCACCCAGTCGGTCGTCAGTCAAATTCAGGCATTAACAGCTTCGTAGGAGGAGAATTTATTGAAATGTCAATCAATGAAATCAGAACCCTGCAATTATGACTGCCAAGCCACTAAAACCGTAGCCAACAGATTCGTTTGCAGATGGGATCTCCTAAATCAGACTTTCATCAAAATAAGAAATAGAAATGATTTGCTCGATTTGAGAGGTTTTCTGTCCAAAACATAGTTTTTAGAATCATAATGTTTTTGATTTCAGAGAAGTCGCACTAAATCAGATTGTTACAGAAAATTGCTGCCTTGCAATGATTCAAATTGTTAATCTGTTAGTTTGTTAAGAGAACATTTTTAGGTCTGTGGCTCATCAAATTGATAAGTGATAAGAAAAAAAGTATATTATTAAATCACCATCAATGCATACAGTAAAAAGAAAACCATAATTGTATAGCTTTATTTTTCTTTATTTGTTTTATAGGCCTATTGTTAAAATCCATATGATATCGGATTTTAAAATATTGTACAGTGCAACTCCAAACGGATATACAGTTTCCTTTAACTTTTTATTTATTATTTTTATGTTGCTCAGTATTAAAAAATCGCATGACTCTTCATGAGAGATGAATATTATTCGATTCTTTATTACGTTTACTGATGTCTCTCTACCATTGTATGATTTTTCAGTGCTTTTTAAATATCTTTTCATGAAAATGTTTCATAGAATACGATTTTATTTTTACTTTTGGTGTTAGTTTTACTTTTTGTGGCTGCTCCACATGTAAGCTAAAATATTCATGAGGGCAAAATATTGCTTGGTATGAGATATACAAATGTTTACTGAAGCGCAGCTTCCCTGCATAGTAGCCATGTCATTGCACAACTGAAGGAAAGTCGAGAAGTCCAAAAAGCATCGACTACCAGGATGTAGCCAAATATATCAATTCTTCAATATAAAATAGAACCGCCAGTACAATATCTAGACAAAATAAGCGTTTGGCGTCAATACCACTTGACCGTTTAGAGAATTCAAAAATGATTTGGACCATGAGTGTCCAAGAGACTGGATGCTTAACAATATACTACCTGTTTATGGAAAACAGCCTGAAGTGACTCATTTGTTTATTGGTGGTGTAAACCTGTATGAGCTGCTGAAAGTGATTTCACAGCTCACTGCTCAGCACTTAGAAAAAGTTTACTCAGGCCATGAATACAATACCTCATTCACTGCTATGGAAATTCTTGACCTTGTGGCTTTAAGTTTATTTCCACAAAACAGGAGAAGAATACAATTTATAGAAAACATACAAATAATAAAATCAAGCTAAAAGTCTTTCATGCATTATTTTTTGACAATTTAGTAAAACAGAACAAAAAAAAGCCTATATAAGGATGTGACGCATTGATAATATTCCAGGCATCAGTTCTTAAAAACAATTTGAGACATAGTCACTTATGGTATATATGTGGACATTTTTCCAGGTCTGGTCACACATACATCATGAGCATTTCAAGCACATAATCTGCTTTCTCTTTTATCAATAGCATGCAACTGAAAAAACACACATCTGACAATAGTTTTTAAACTACAATATAAAGTACTCAAGTACAAAATATTTAATGTGTAAACTAGCCTTTTTATATAACAAAAGCACATACAAATACAAATTATATTGAAGGTCATGTGTGATTTTAAATAAACAGAAACTGAATTTCAAGCTTAACAACTTACTATTGCACATGAACCTCTTTCTTGATTGCACACATTTTCCACATAATAATCTAACAAAGAATCACTCTGTTATGGTCCTTTAGTTCAGAAAGTTACAATTTTACTAATATACATATTTGGTCAGCGATCTCTCGAGATGCATAAAAAGAAATAGTGCAAAATGTTAACATTCATATTTATGATCACATTATTAATCTGTACAGAAATTATCTTTTTTTTTTTCATTTATTTTTTCAATTTGAGACAACCTAAAAGTCATTTTAGGTTTTATTTTTACAACCATAAAATAACTCTTACAGAACGTTCCCTCATAATTATTTTAGAACAAAAAGCCATTCTACATCTGTAAATGACGCATTAAAATGCAGGTTTAGGGATTTTGGGGGTGATGGGTTTAAAATTGCATGGTCTGAAAACGTTCTGGGAACCAAACACGAACATTAACAGAATGTTCTGGGAACCAAATAATGTTATTTGTTACAGGGCTGTAGCATGACGGTCTATTTCTCTCTGCCAAATACTGTACTTTTTTTAAAATATAAGAATAATTGATATTGATGCCAATTTTTTGTTAGTAGATTCAAACATTATACAAAACATTGTATTTTGCTGTAATCTGTGGTTGATGTTTGCCTGTTTGGTTGTGTAAATAAAACAAGGGGAAATGGGTGACCCCTAAAACCCTTCCTTTCGCCACACTACAACACTTAAAAAAATTAATAAACAACATGATGACTTCAAATTTTTATCAATTATCCAACTGCCATGTTTAGGAAATATTCTCACAATTTGCTATAAGCATCCAGAATGCCATTAGGGTGCGTATTAGTCAAAGTATTAGAGAACTGTTGACTTCCAGAGACCTTTGAGTCTGAATCTCTTATTTAACTCTCTGCTGTTTTTTTGTCTGTCCCTCACATATTCCTGATAATTCCTCGTTAATAAAGTGTACAAGAAAGGGTTGATACAACTGTTACTGTACGCCAAACAGGTCACAACAAAGTTAATGTACACCACCGTGCTGCTCGAGAGCCTCCCGTGCGCGTAATAATAGATACTGAGCAACTGCCACAACCAGAAGGGTAAGAAACACGCCCAATAGGTCAGAACTATACCGAATACCATGTATAACACCTTTTGCTTAGGACACTTCTTCATTCCCCTGGGTGGGAATACAGAGGTTTGTGACAGCCAGTAGGTCCGGGCCAACTTCAGATATAGATAACCGATGATTAATCCAGGAGCCAAAATGCAGGTGTTGAACAGAACGGTCAGATACACCCTGTACGCGGTCATCTGCCAGGTCGGGTGGCATATGCGCTTCTCTACTCCATTGTGCACGTCTCTCTTGAGGGCAATCATGATCATAGTCGGTAGAGCCAGGATGAAGGAAAAGAGCCACGCGAGGCATGTGGCCGCGCGCCTGTAGCGCCGGGCCCGGCCGAAGGTGTCTAGCGGGTTCACGACGGCCAGATAGCGCTCCGTGCACATGGTGGTCAAGATGAAGATGCTCGCGTGCATGGTGACGAAATCCAGGCTGAACAGAACGCGGCACCCAATGTCGCCAAAGTACCAGTCCTTCGCAATATACGTCCAAACCACAAACGGGATGGTGGAGAGGTACAGCAGATCTGCCAGAGCCAAGTTCACAATGTAGACATACATCGATCCAGTTATGCGCGCAGAGGTGTTCACAATGACCAGAGTGTAAACGTTTCCAACCACGCCAACCAAACACATTATGGTCAAAATTGTGCCGAGTATGGATGTAATAAGCATATCGTAAGAGGACGCGTGCGCGTTCTCGTCGGGTCCTGCTATTGTTGGTGATATGTTGGTAAAAGCAGCAGAGGTGTTCTCCTGATTCCTCACACCAAGTGGATCATCTGATTCCATTTCAAAAAAGCTTCACTTCATTCCTCGGTGAATTAAGTTAATTTTAACTGTCTGAGGAGCATTGCAATGAAATAAAATGTGTCCGAGACTTCAGAGGTAACTGAAATTCCATTATACAAAATATATTAATAGCTATTATCTGTGTCCGCGTTCTCAGCATCTGCGCGCAAAAACTTCTCAGGCTGCAGGTCCAGCTGGTGTAATATTGTCATAGCTGCACGTGCATGGGTGGGATTAATGAGAATCACTCGGGTCTAGTCCGTAGTGCATCACCTATACAACAATAAAGGGTTCTAAACTCAGTGCGCAACAGCTTTTGGATGCACACTGCGCGCATTTCACGATTACTTCAGTTCCTTCTGTGTTTGTTGTGAGGTATCAGCAACATGAAAGGAATGTGTCCTTTCTTAATAAAAGAAAAAAAGAGAGTTACGAGAGAGTTTATGATTAAAATGACTAATTATTAAAACCATTCTTAATATGACCTACTGCAATTCATATTTAAGAGGTTTTGAATTGAAAACTTGAATTTTATTGAATAAAAAAATGTCCTTTTTTTCTTTTACGCCACAGAAAGTCTTTTCATTAACTATTACCACAACATCTTTGTTTTTTATATATTTAACCATGTGACTCATAATGATTTCTGTTATGGTTTGGATTCTCAATGATTTATTTTAAAGTCGCTGAAAGTGTAACAAACATTTTCCACTTCGATTTTAAGTTTTCAATCATATTTGTCATAGTCAGCCTGAAATATGTTAGTGAAAGTGATTTTAAAAGTAGAACTATAAATATTGAGATAAAATGTAAAATGTTATTTTCAGTAACATTGTACATTGTGATTTTGCAGCTCCATATTTTACCTCAAAATGTTGCCTACTGTATATTTGACAGCTAATGTAAAGACAGCACTGAGATTTGTGTTAACTAATATAACATTTATTGTAATGTATATTTACATATTTAGAAAGTCTAAAATGGCTTTGCATATGGCAGGAAATCTCGATACAAACATGTCAATTTATTACAATAAAAAGGTTAGTAAATTACTGGCAGAGAATATGGGTTGTGCTGGACTAAACAATTCAATTCAATTCATATTTATTTGTATAGCACTTTTCACAATTTGCAGCTTCACAGAAAATTCATGTGTCTAAATTACAATTTAGAGTGATCGGTCATCAGAGGTGACTGTGTCCAAGTAATGGATTTCAGACAATAAACAAGACTATAAGAACAGCAGAGTGAATGAGCCAGTGTTATCAGACAGAGAAAACTCAGTGGCTTTGATTCTCACTGTCAATATAAGTGTATAGATAGCCTGGCACCATCTGTGTTGTGATTGCTGGATGAAGACCTGTCATTTCTGCACAATTATCAACTTTTCTGGAGCTGACCACATGAATTTATGTGTATGGATTATATCATCAGGGAGCAGCTCATTTGCCTATTACGCTGAAAATAAACTCTGGTGCCCTTTAAAAATGCATCCCATCAAGAAGTAGTCTCATGACTCATTTTCATACCTTGTTTTTCAGCTTATGCATTTTCAGTAAACAGTGGATGTTGAACGAAGAAACATCAGACATTTAATTGATAACACATCCACTGAAATAAATACATCCGTGAGGGGTTCAAAGACGCCTCCACACATCATAAAAGCTCTGGATCTTTTCAAATGTAGATATACATACAGTATATATACGTACATATATGTATATACACACCCTGCAAGCATTTAATTGGGACACATTTGCTCTGTGAGTCCATTTGTGTAAGCACTTTTTCTGAACTGAAGGTATATCATTAGGCTTCAGATGCACAGGAAGCATATTAAATGAAATATAAACACATAGACGCATTCAAATAAAAGGATTTGTTCTGCACTGAAGGTATATCATTAGGCTTCATATACAGCAAACATATTACATGAAATATAAAACAGGCGAATTCAAGGATTTTCTGTAGGTTGTGGAATTATTAAAGCCAACCAACATTAAACAAACTATTTCACTGCTTTCATCTGGATGACTAAATCATAAATCCCATGTCATTGCATATACTGCATTTTGTCATAGATTGTATTGATTCCACTGCAGTGGTTGACATCTCTATTACTCACCTTCTGTGTCCTATAGTGACAGCAGCACAAAGGCACATTTCTACCGCTCTCCAAATGCATCCGTACTAAACTTTCTGCAAAACAATGTTGAGTTCAGCAACCAATGTAGTACAAAGACAGCTTTATTAGCAAAATTAGAGAAAAATTACCACCGTTTTTTAAAGATGATTATGTGTATGTGCTCATTATGCTAAAATAATTACTTAAAGGTAGAAGATATAGAAAATGGTCTTAGATCTGTCTGAAAAGCAAATAAAAGTTTTTCATTTAAAAACGATGCAGAGAATCTGAGACTGGATGCCATGCACAAACACCATGTGATGCCCAAAACACTGCAACCTTTTCACTGAGAAAAACTGTTTGAAAGAGCAGCAGAAAGGAACATCCCAAAGCCCTGGTCTTTGACATTATCCAGACCCGTAGCAGCGGCACACAGCTTATCTACCATAAATATGACAGCAGCTAAAGCTCCAGACGTACATCAGAGACAATTCAGTGTAGGAACGCATCCCTGTCAGGTTTCTTACAAAAGTCGCATTCATTTTCCTTATAGCCGGAGGAATTTATCATGGTGAATCTCCAGGTGCACGAAGCAGAGAGAGATCCAGATGTACATCAGTGACAATTCAGTGTCTGAGAAGGAATGCACTAGTGTTAAGTGACCTTACAGTAGATGAAAAGCACTAGATAATACCAAAGAATTGAATATGAACTCTGTATGCAACACAATGCAGTATACTGTCAATTACAGTACAGCGATAAATGAATTAATTCAGCATCCTCTGCAGGGCTACAGCAATGTATCACTTTCTCGGTATTCTGACAAAAGGCTTTTTCTACATTATGGGCAGTATTTTTCTCAGTTCTGCAAAAATAGAGTACATGTTAAAAAAAATGGCTCAACTTAGTTTGGAAAAAAATACAATGGAAGTCAATTGTTGCAACAGAAGCAACAGAATCAATGTATGCTGTTCTGTATGACACTTTTTTTTTTATACGTGACAACATAATTTAAGAAAAATGAGTAAATTTGTATCTTAGTCTGATATAGGTAAAGTCCTGACTGGTGAGAGGAGGAGCTGGGGATGGAGGAGGGTAATTAGCTCCCGAGGACCTCGATAAAGCAGCTTAAATAGGCATACAGTGATAGGCGTCCTATTCCTATAGGTAGACGTGTGTCAGCTGAGCGTCAGCTGATGCAAGCTTGACTAACGTGACCTGCCAGAACTTCAAGAATGCTTGATTTGTTCAAATGCTCTTTATTTGTACACATGTAAGGGTTTAATTAAATGATGGGGCATATATTTATTTGTAACATTTGTTGACTGTTCTCATACTGTGTTTTCCAGTATTGCTTCACTTACTGGGGTATTTCCCCTATAAACCGAGCGAAGCAAAGAAACGGGTGTAGGCTTGTACACAATAAAATCAGTGTATAAGTCTTTAGATGAAATATAATTGAATAATTTTTGCTGTTAGTCTGAAGAGAGGGTATTCTTAACATTTCCAAATAAAAATCAGTAAAGGTAGGCTATCTTTATTGTCCCGTAACAAACCTTTCTCTAAAGGAACATCTGGCTTTCTTTGATTTGGTTGGCACCTCGAAGAAACCGTGGCCGTAATTTTAGATTACACAACTCATTTTTATTGAGCAGTAGATATGATCCTGTAGTACTGCTCTAACTCCCTCTCTCTGGGAGTATAAGGATCAGATGCTTTTGGTGTTATACCACATTTCACAAAAGGCAAATAAACGCACTTCTACAGGTTTGTGATGTACCGACGAATATGAAAACATTTTTAAAAGGTATGTTGGCAGGTGTTAAAGTCCCACTCCTGCTGTGAACATGTCTTACACGAGCAATAAAAACAGAGTGATAAAATGTCTCTTAAAAATCACCCCTGAATGGAAACAAGTCTACATTTCTTTTTTTTTAATGTTTGACATTTTTTTAAAACAAACAGAGAAGATGAAATAGAAGCTCTATATTACAAAATGTCTCCCTTAACATTTACTCTGAGGAACCGTACAATTAAATAGCACAATACAAAGACATAGTTAACCATCTGGGGCATTTAGCAAGCTAGTCTGCCCTTTTTGGTGGTTTAATGCAATGATTAGGCCATGTGAATTAACATACATTTAAAGACCAATTCACACACACACACACACACAAAGGGATAGTTCACCCAAAAATAAAAAAATTACATTATTTACTCACCCTCATGTAATTTCAAACCTGTATGCCTTTCTTAGATTGGAGGAACAAAAAATGAGAAGTTTTGAAGAATGTTCACACTGCCTTTAGTAAACGTAGATTAGTGGCTCTCAATCTTAAAAAAATACAAATAATAAATAAAAAATAAAATGTAGCACCATAAAATGGCCACTGAGTGTTTTAAAGCCATCTGATAGCTTTGTGTTAGAATGAAACAGACTGAAAGTCATAATTCACTATTCATTTTGCTTGACATCTCTCTTCACAATTTACATGCACTGTCTGAGAAGAGCTACTCGGCCGGACAACCTGTTAAATACCTCCTTCTTGTGTTGCACAGAAGAAAGAAAGCCATACAGGTTTGGAATGACATGATGTGGGCGAGTAAATGAAGACAATTTTCTTTTCGGGGTGAAAATTCCTCCCAAAATCCCTTATGATGTTTGCTACTAGTGTTCAGCTACTTGTGTAACACAAAAGGAATGATTTATAGGAAAGTATTTTTGGCCTTATCTTACCTATCAAAACTCATTCCTAATTCCTAAAAAGTAAAAAAAAGTTAGACTGTCTTGCGTCTTTGTTGTCTGAGCCTGAGGAGAGAATTCATGGTTCTTCTGCCAAATCAAAGCTCTGGTTTTCATCGTCCTGACGGTTCCAACACCGATCTGCAGTGATCTCATTACAGATAGAGGAACAACTCATTTTCTTAAAACTGCAGGAAATAATCTGGATTGAACACCTACTTCTATGAGCATCAGAAATTTCTGGTTTGAGTTTTGCCTCGGTTAAGGTCCCGGGACTTCATAAATGTTCCTTCATAAAGTCTTATTGCTGTCTGTTGCAGGATTGTGGCACCACTGTCAGCCTGGCACCGCTCTCCTGTCTGCTAGCTTTTCTCCATGGATATCATTTTCGAAATGCTTTCAGGGAACTGGGTAGGGAAGACCTCCAAGAGCATAGCGTTTTTTTTCTTTTTGATTTGATTCACAGTTTATGTCATCTACTCTCTTCAATTTTCCAGACATTTTTAATGGTGGGAAAAACACAGCAAACGTTAACAGAGACAGTTAATTTAATGTGGCATTCCTAATGAACTTTTACTAGTGTTTTCTTACCGGTATTTGCGGCAGAAAACATATCTAAAAGGTAAGATAAGCTGTTATTATGCCATGTTGAAATTACCATAATTACGATGACAACCCGTGACGTTCTACACAAAGCTGTTCACGTCTTCAGAATTGTTTTACAGATGTTTTTCACTATCAACGAATCTGCCACAGTTGAGTGATCGGATCTGTCAAAAAATGTTGTAATAAAAAAAGCAATTACAAGTTCTACAATGACATGAACGCTCTTTACAAGTCGGAATATTGTAATTACATTAAATCCGACATGGCATGAACGCACCTTTATTATAATTATTACAAAACAGCTATATTTGCTCAGACTTAAAAATCATCATAACGTTTCCCTTCCTGACAAAATATTGCACCACCTTGCTTATGGAACGTCTACATACTCAGCATTCACATCACAATATGAATATAACTTTAGGCCAGCACTGGCTTGGACACCAGGCAGCACTTGTGCTCTCAGCACAGATGCCAAAGAAGTCACCTATTCCTTCATTATTTTTGCAGAGAAATAAAACTGAACCATGTATAATTATGAGGGGCAGCTGTCTTACTTTTCTTATCGTTCATTGCTACATAAAATTCATAGTATATGCAAACAAAGACCCCCCAAAAAAAGCAATGAGAAGTGTTTTGCAATTTAGTTTCTTTAATATAATCTTATTTACACTGAATTTTTTTCAGAAATGTTTAGTACATAGTAAGTTACATTACTCTTGCATCGAATAAACAATGACACTCAGGACCTAATAATTGTACAATGTGATGATACTGGTCACATTAATTGGAAAAAAGGGGTTTCTTAGAGAAATATGAAAACAACTGTAACTTCAGGCAAAGTCCATAATCATCTTCAAGCTCATTAGCCATTCCCACAATTGCACAACATTAAACGTCACCTCTTTTGTGTTTTATGCAAGTTTAAAAACAGTTCACCACTCTAGGCATTCACGGTCTTTTGGGAAAAACAGCAAACCTCATTTTTTGCACACTTGTCAGACACAAATTCCGACCGATCCGATACACATTGAGTAAAGAGACATTTTAAGACAGAACCAAGAATATAAAGGTGATGGATTTTATTGCATATATCACAAATATGAACATGACCACCGGGGCCCAGCCTACATCACGCGCTAACTCCATCCAGGTCAAAGGTCGGGTGTCCACGTCCTCTTAACGTCCTGAAGAATCAGCAGCAGGTTTAAATACTTTGATTCATACATAAAATAAAAGAGATTAGTGTACAGCTTTCACAAGAACTCAGCCTTCTTTGAAAACTACGGAATAATGGTAATAGCAGCAATACTTAAAAGGACATTACATGGTAATAAATAATTGGTTAAAAAAAAAAAAAGCGAGAGAGAAACAGACAAAAGTGGTTGAGGAAACACTATGAGGTTGGCTCATTCTTTACACTTACAAAGAATAATCTGGTGCCATGCACAAGCACTACATAATGAAATCCAAGACACTCCCCTGCTCTTCCACCACACCAAAACCTGGACTAAACACCTCTGTCAAAGTCGAGGAGCCGAAGGACGTCAGCGTTCGTCCACAGGACAATAAACACTCCATGACGGGTGATTGTACACGTGCCAGCCAAAGTGCTGAATGTTACTCGAAGCAGTGGTTTCAATAAAAGAGCCGCGAATAACAGTCTGAAGGTGATTTTTGATAGTACGATAAGTTAAAACAGTTAATGCTCAGTTACCATATGATTATGGCTAGATTCATTTGAAAAAGATTAACAGGGTCCATCAAAATTAAGGACAAAAAAAGCTCCTTTAAAACATTCGACATCCGTTTTCTTTGCGAAACTAAAGTAACGAGTCCAGTTTAGGTGTGTTAACGGACACAATGGATCCGAATGTTGTTCAAGAAGGTGACAGAAGTAGACTTGCTTCAAAATCGGCATATTAAAACACCATTCATTTAGCATTACCTTTAAAAAAGTAGGTATTTTGTTGACAACGGAGGAATGCTCATTGGATAAAAAAAAAAAAAAAAAAGTATGCAACGAAAATACTGGCTCACTCTGGAAACCGCTGACTTTGCAAGGGCTTTGAGTCCTTAGGCTGCACATGATCGTTGTACTTCAGCTGAAGAACATTAACACATGGGCGCTGTTACATTCACAGTTCCCACAAGAGGACCAAGACTCGCCGTTAAGCATGTTCTTGAAAAAACAAAAAACATTTCAATAATACATTTCAAGCAATCGAGTTAAAATTTCTACAATGAGAACTGATGAGTACAGGAAATGGATACCACTGAAATGCCATCCTATAGTACTGAACAGGATGCAAAGAAATAAAATAATTACGGAAATAATTGAAGAAGTTACAAACATACAGAGCATGACAACGCAGACCACCCTTGTCCTTCGAGACATATCTGCTGTAGGTAAACTGGTTTAATGGTCACAGGCTCGGTGTATGTTAATATACTCCACCTAGACTAAAACATGGGCTCTACTTCATGTAGACCACAGGCTCAGCGAGGCTCTACGAACTGCAGCACAAACATACTCGCGTTACAGTCATACGCTATCAACCCACCGCTTCAGTGACAAAGACAATACAAACTGCATTTTTGAGAAACAAAATAAACGTTGATACGATTTCTCCGTAACTTATGTGGTAATGTGAAAAATATTACCGAATCACACCGTGAGGAATCATTAGTCTTTGAGAGTTCTGCCCTTCGCTCCCCTCCGCTGCAGTCTCAGACTGGCGGGTGATGCTAAAGTCTGTCAGGAGACACCAGTCTGTCTGTCCTGGAGAAGGGGAGGGAGAGAGGGATGGCTGGGGCTGTTTGGTGGGTTTGCTGCCATAGCTGGCTGGCTGGACAGGGCACTCGCTCACTCCACTGCAAAGCCACACGTCTCCTCCACGGCCGTTAGGAGCTTCTCATAGAGCTTCTCGTAGGACTCGTAAGGTGGGATGTCGATTCGGTTAAAGCTGAAAGAATATGTGAGAAGTGAGATCAGTATTTCAGCAATAGCCCTGAGTCCTATCATGCATTTCTATAGTTTATAAACTGACTTTTATTTCAGTAAAGTGCCAAATAGTGTCATATGACCACTTCTACTATCTTTGGCCTTTTTTTTTTTTTTTTTTACTACCGTGCATTTAAGAAAATACACACAATTGTTAACGTACACATCAAACATATGTTAACATACATCAAATATGCTAATTTGGTGCTCAAGAAAACATTTGTTATTATCATCAATGTGGAGGTCAAAAGAACAGCATTTATTTAAAATAGAAATCTTCTGTAACATTATAAATATATTTAATATCACTATAAATCAATTTAATGCATCCTTGATGAATAAAAGTACTCTCAAACTTTTTAAATTTCTTTCAAAAAAGGTCTTACTGAACCCAAACCTTTGCATGGGGCATTTGAATCACAAATAAAATGAAAATATTTTTTTAAAATAAAAAGATCAAGGAAAGTTGGATTCATCATATGACATGCCTCCTTTAAAGACAATAGCAAGTGTGCATTTACATAAAAACATTTAAAAAAAACCCCAGATCTTCTGCATCTTTGATTAGTTTGAAGTTTTTAGCTACATCTTACCATGTGTGGGCTTTGGGTAAGTTGTCTGTGTTGGCATCAATTAAATGAATAGTGAAGAGTCTTGGTCCTGCAGAACCTGTAGAACCTTACAAAGATACATTCTAGTTATCACTGTTCTCCAAATCATCACACTCAACAGAAGTGAGCATGAACAAAAACTACTTTAAAAAGACACATTCACAACTGTAGATTCCATATTGTTAAAAGTGAATCAGATTATTCAGCAGGATGTAATGTAGGGTTGGGCTTGAGATTTGTTTGGTAGGGGAACCTGTGAAACATGTTAGTTTGCAAAATAAGAACTGGGACAACTGATAAATTTGGATTCAAGTTGCCTTTAGTCAGGGAATTTTTCATTAGGGTTAAGGCCAATACAAACTAAATAGTGGCAGACTAGGAAGTTTTGACAAGCACAATATGTCAGGTATATTAAAAGTGCACATGGCTTATCCATTAGCCACCTTGCAGTGCTTTGAAGCCTTGTAGAGGGACGCGTGTGGAGCCTGTGACGAACTGTAGCAGTCTGCCTCTCCTCTCCTCATCAAACGATTCAACCGCCTGCCAGAACCACTTCACTATGTTACTGTCAGCCACACAGTGCTTCAGCCGCGTGTTGGCCTTCCAGTCGTTCAGATCGATCTTCCCCAAACCACCTATGATCAGCTAAAACACAGAGATACGTAAACATTATTTTTGAGAGAGGCAGGCCTATATGAGCAATTATTTATTATACCTATTTGGAATATGTTTGATGGAGAAACACTACCGTATCTGGTTGAGTCAGTAAGATCTTTTCTTTTTTTATTCGAACAAATTACTTTATTTAGCAAGAATGCATTAAATTGATAAAACAAAAATGTGACATCAACTATTTTCACCATTAATAATAATAATAATAATAAATGTTTCTTGAGCAGAAAATCAGCCAAAAAAATTAGCTTTGACATCACAGGAATGAACTACATTTTAAAATATTCAAATAGAAAAGAGTTGTTTTAAATTGCAATATTTCACAGTAATACTGTTCTTTTTATCAAATAATAATTTTTAGCCTTGGAGAGCAGAAGAGATTTATTAAAAAAAAAAAAAAAAAAAAAAAAACTTACTACCCACAAACCTTTAAACAGTAATGTATGAAATTAAAAAAAGCAAAATGAAAATAGAAGACACTAGAAATTACAAGAAACTAGTTAATGCTGCTGTGAGGTATCTGTGTGTGAGTGATGGTAAAATTGACATCTTTTTGATTTTTGGGTTTTTCTTTTGCTATTTGAGCAAACGGGAACTTGTACATACCAAAACTCACAACTGTCAACACCAATGCATTAATCACATTCACAAGCATAAGAGAAAACCCACCCACACACACCCACGCACGCACGCACGCACGCAGGCACGCAGGCACGCAGGCACGCACGCAGGCACGCACGAACGCACACACGCACGCACACACCTTTGTAGTAGATCACTTAATTAATGCTGTTTAATGACCTCAAGGCAGAGGGTCTACAGCTTGGCATTCTTAACCTCCTACCTGACAGTAACATTTCAAATTCAGGACTCAAAATGTGTTTAGTTGCTGTTTAATATCTTGCTTCTGTGTTTATTTAGTGTCGAAAGCATGCCTTATTAATTTTCTTAAACTTCATATTACTGTATTGGGCTTCTTGCATTGTGCTAATCATTTTGAAGTTTGTTGGCCATTATTGCTGTTTGTTTGAAATGTCATTATTAGTGTTACGATTCTTCTATTCTCCCCTTTTAAGGTCTTTGATATTATTCAGAACAGTCTCTTCATCAGCCTGTCCATTCAGCGTCCATTCTTAAATGTCTGAATTACCTCAAGTTCCTTGTTGTCAAAAGGCTTAAGCAGATGCTGTGGTATGAGTTCGTTGAAGCCCTTCTGCAGGGCGAGGAACTGGGCCTCAATGCCTCGCATGAACCTCCAGTTGACATATAGCCTAACAGAGACACAATCAATCATTAGAGATCTGCAGTGGAACATAGAGAACACTAACAGGCAACTGTGCCTCACAGTTCTCCATTAACAACCTCCGATTCTTTTCTATTTGGCAATGACTCGCACACAACAAAGACTCATAAAAATTGACATCCCACTAACATTCTTGATCGGTAGCTTATATATCCAGGGTTCACTCAATCAAATTGACAGGGGAAAAAGCAGTGAGGCTCCTAAAACCTCTGCCAAGCCCCTTTAGCCAGGGTGAGTGCTGCCCTCTGCTGGCTGTCTGTCTCTGAGAGAGTGGTTATGAATCTGCTGTGCCTGGCAGTCCACAAGCGTGCTCCTCTTCATACCTCACATATTCTTTCTTGTTCTCCTCGGTGACTGGGATGTTCTTGCCGTTTGGTTTCAGCTCATGTTGGAGGAATTTGCCAAAAGCATTATGTTCTACGCAGAAGGTATGGTCCAAAACAGATGTGATGTCATTTTCTCTGAAAAACACAAGAAAAATATTGCAAAGTTATACATACTGTTGCTTACATTCAACCCATTAACATAAATATCAAGCTGTTTGTTTGGCCACACTGAACCCAAAATATGCCTGTGCATTTTACTTTGTTTTTACTTTTTTTTGTTGTAATTTCATTTGCTATGGTGATTTTCATCATATTCTTCTTTTAAAAAGAAAAAGAAAAGAACAACCTATAATACCAAGAGTTTTTACATTTAAATGTGAATACATTAAAAGCAGCACAAAAAAAACACATTTCAATTCTTAATATTGTAATGTGTAGAAACATTATAGACACTGTACACACTGTAAAAACTGTACACAAGTATGTATTTCTCTACAAAACAAACTTCCTATTCTTGTGTCATTACATAGTTTTGAAGACTTTATTATAACATTTGGAAAATCATAATAGTAACAAGCTGGTGTATCATTTTAACTTTAAAGTACTTAAATACAAGCTGTATTTATTTGAATGCTAAACAATAAGAATTAGAGGTTACTTAATTTTTTTAATAATAATTATAATCTTGAATTTTATTTGTAACATTCTGGCTTGTGCACTTTAAGAGTCTTTCAAGGGTGACGGGAACAACAGTGGAGTAGAAAAGTCTGTGGGTAAGATAAGTCTGCACTCTCTCTTTAGTCTTAAAGACTTGATTTCTTTGAAATTCACTCACAGGATCCAGACAAGGCTCTTGTGCAGCTCTGGGTCCACAGTCTCAAGGTCACAAAGCTGGATGGGCTTCCCCAGGAGCTGCTTGTAGAAGGGTAAGGTAAAGCCTCCATTAATGTAGTGCCCGTGGAAAACAGCCAGACCCATAATCCGCCCAACAAAGTGGAAGTAAGACAAGTGGTCCTGAAAAAACAGCAGAGGGCATGACAGGAAAGTTAATGAGACCCTGCAACAGTCAATCTTTTAAAGCACAGATGATGACCACAAGGTCAAACCAGCACTGACTTTGCTAAACTTTTTCATAGCATACTGATTTACTGGGTCGTGTTTAAGAGAGAAATCCCAATCATAGGTCACTGAATGACTTACAGGGTTGATGGATGAATCTGGGTTTATCTGTAGTGTGTAGATGTTATCAGTTGAGTACTGAAACAGGCCGTAGTATGGATTCAGCATCTCATGGCAGAGAAGATATAACCATTCCCTGGAATAAGACAGGAATTCAGACAGAGAAGTCAGATTGACTTTTTTAGAAGATGCTCATATTTGAGTCTTGCTGGCAGTAGTTCAATCTAAGCTCTGTGCTCAACAGGGGAACACCTGCAATATCGTGAACATGATACCCTGCATGCTGATAAGCCTGGCTGAGATTCAGCTAAACTATTGAAATTATAAAGTCAAGTCTGGTGTATGAAAAGAGATGGGGGAATAATGAGGCACAGGGGAAATTAATTAATGAGAACCTTTCATATGGAACAGATTCATATGCTACCTAGCAACACCACCGTAATCCAGCCCCTCCTCTCCTCTAAACTTCACCATCAGCCGCTTCTTCAGGTCTTTGGGTCTCATCTTCATGATCTGTCTATAAGACTCCTATTGCACAGATAGAGCAGCACTTAGAGCAGTGACATAACAACACATTTTATTTCCATAATAATATGCAATTATGAGTGAAACATTAATTGACAAATTATACATAATTAAAGGGATAGTTCACCCTAAAATTAAAATTAAGTCTTTTATTCACCCTAGGGCCAGTTGCATAAACATAGCCATTATATTAAGACAGCGTCTCAATATCTAGTATGACACTTTTGGTAAAGGGGCATTCAGTCTTACTTTTAGTATCAAATTAGGCCAATTTATGTTTTTATGCAACTGATTTAAAAAAAAAGATATCAACAGTGCTAAAGAAAAAAGTCAAGATCAACAAAAACGTGACATGAAATACAACCCATGTACCTTCTATGAGCTGAACATATCCGTTGTGTTCGTCGTAACAAGAAGTTATCGCGTTCACGTCTGTCAACAGCCATTCTGACTGTCATCAGACAAATATCTCCGGTCCGGAGATATTTAACTCAATGAGGTAAGTGCTCAAGGATACTTTTGGGGATTTCTAGGCATTGTATTTCATGTTGTGTTCTTGTTGCTCTTGATTTCTCACAACTTGTGTGTTTTTCTGAGCGAGTCGGAGTGAACTGCAGAGCTAATAGAGTCGCACGAACGTGCAGTCGAGCACAGAAGACCAATGGCCAAGGTCAGGATTCTCATTAAATAAATAAAATTTAGTTTTTCACCAAACCCTATTGTATTCCCCCAGAACACTTGGAATATACGACACGTATTGCATGGGATCATTCTGTCATACTTTTACATCTTTAAAAAAAATTGTTAAAATTTCTCCTTTTGTGTTCCATAAAAGAAAGAAGGGCAAACAGCATTAGAACAGCAGGATGAGTAAATTATGACTTCATTTTCATTTTAGGGTGAACTATCCCTTTAAACAATAATAAATTAAACAAATTTTAAACAAGCCAAAAATTTTGTTTACATTGCTATTTAGCGTTTTTTTTAAGTCACAAAAACTAAACCAGATGCAAATTTTAAAAGGATGTTTTAAAAAGAAAGTAATTACATAACCCGTTCAAAAGTATGGGGTCTTTTATTCAGCAAGGACATAAAAAAAAAAATATCAAGAGTGACAATACAGACATTTAAAATGTTAAAAAAATAAAAATGTATACATATAAATGCTGAGTATATATATATTCCACATAAATGCTGAGTATATATATATATATTCCACAAAAATATCAAGCAGCACAACTAATGTGCAACATCGATAATTAGAATCAGATGACACTGAAGTCTGGAGTAATGGCTGCTGAAAGTTCAGCTTTTTCACATGACTTAAATACATTTTTAAATATATTAAAATAGAAAACAGTTTTATTGTAATAATGTTAGTTTTTAGACTTCTGTGTGTTAGACTTCTTTCAAAAACATCTTAGTGACCCCAAACTATTGAATGTTAGTGGACACTGGGATGAAATTACAAACATGTTTTTTCTTTGGAATAACATGCAGCGATGAATCTTATACAGTAAAACCAGCAATGTGTATTAAAGTAAATAAAGTAAAAACATACTCTCCTAAAATCATCTGTCTCATGTTTCTATGACCAAAAATGGCAGAGTAACTAAAGATACTGAAATTGGATCCTAATCTCAGAGACCAAATACACCTCGTTTCCACAAAAAAAGAAGTGGTTCGGAACTGGTGCTGGTTCAAAGTTGGTTCAACTTGCAAACCCTCTCAGAACCTGTTTGTTTTTCCACTGACTAGAGAGCCCAGTGAACGACGTCGTTACGTCACTGTGTACGTCACCATACGTCTTCGTTTTTCCACCGACCACTGTTTCACTTTAGAATCCATCTTTCTTCAATCGTTGTACTATCTTTCTACTAGTGCTGTGTTTTTAGCAATGGCGGTCACAACCTTTCCCGTCGTGTTGTTGGTCACAATAACCCCGCACCCAGCCCCCGACGTAAGCATGACGTGGTAAAAGAACGGTTCTAGTCCAGCAAAGAGTTGGTGCCGCTTTGGAACCAATTTTCCTGGCTGAGAACCGGTTCTTTGGCTGTCGAAAAACAAAGAACTGGTTCGCGAGTAGGCACCAGCTCCGAAACGGCTCTCAAAATGCTTTGGTGGAAAAGGGGTAATAGAGAGCAAACCTAATCGTGATGAATACATATTATAGTCACTTCCAATGACAAAAACAGTTCCACAGTGCTGTTAGAACTAAATTACGCATGTTTACATGACTGCCACTATTCAGCTTTGTGACTGTGAGTACCTCAAAGATCTCCTCACGGGACACTTCTATGCGGCAGTGGCCGGCCTGAGGCTGCTGCAGGGAGAGTTCATGACGGAGAACTTTAAGTTTCTGGACCAGATCTCTCTCGTAGCGCACCGGTAACTCCCCGTCACCCTCCTCAATACCAACCTCCATCTGTACGGGCAGAGCCTGGCTCGACTCCTTCACCTGAGAGTGCTGGCTGCTCATCACGTGCAAAATACACACAAATGTCACATGTGAACCAAATACCTCCGCACTTTCATACCAGTTTATCAAACCACTGGACCATGTAATTTTCATGCATCATTTAGGTTACACTCCCACTAGGGACAATTAGGAATTAAATGTCGAGAATTAATTAAATAAACCCTTATATGAGCAAGCAACAATCATTACTAGCAAGTTTAATTACACAAGGATGATTTATTCATTGTGGTGAATAATTAACAGGATAATTTAAGAGCTGGGATGAGTAATCAGATGTTATGAGCAGAGCCGATGTGAAAGATGTTTTACCTCATGATGTGGTGTAACCTGGGGTCGGTGAATTGCGTGGTTCTATTATTGTGGTCGACAAAATAAATTCGTCCTGACACAGTGCTCCTGATCTCCCAGCCGGGCGGCAGAGGGCCCAGCTCCTCACAACTCACGCTGTTCAAATCCCTGAAGGAGCAAGCGCACCCATCACACCTGCTGCTCAACACATATATAATGGCGACCTAAAACTCTGCCTCTTTACCCTCTTCCAAGGTGGGAAATTAACTTATTTTTGTCCACCAGCCACAGTGGTGAAATAATATTACAATTAAAAAAAAAACTGCTTTCTATTTTAATATATTTTGAAATGTAATTTATTAAATGACATTTTTTTAATAATTGTTTAATTATTATTCAATTTATAGTTTTTGATGAATGGAAAGTTTAAAAATAGCTTTTATTTTAAATAGAAATCTTTTGTAACATTATAATGGTCTAAGTGCACCCTTGCTGAATATAACTATTGTCCATTCAAGTAGAGCTAGAACTTATTACCCAAATAGAAAAAAGCTGCATTTTCAAAGGCATTACATGACAAAGATGCCCACCAATCAGACAGACAGTCTTATTTACAGAGATGTTGGCGCAACTAAAGATCCAAGCAAACAGTCGACAGCGTTAGTTAAATTTGAAATAAAGATAAAATGAGTAACAAGTTTAGACCAGAGATTAAAAAGAATGGAAACTATTGGATGTGAGCACATAGTGCAACGTGGGGGAAGCAAAGAATCTGATTGGCCAGTGAACCTGCATGTCACACAGGAGCAGGTGTGTGTGTGAGAGTCCTAGCGTGCAGAGAGATCTTTGTTTGTGAAGCAGATGTGCTTTCCCTTCCCAAGTTGGTGATACTGGTTATAAAACCAAAGGAGAAAAATGCTAAAATCTGTATGCTGAGTTCGTTTAAGGACAGCTGGGAAAAGCCACAATGTATTCATCAACTTTATGATACACTACTGGTTCAGCTAAACATATGAATTGGCATTGAATTTAAGAATTAATTAAGATCATCAACGTGTTGTCTGGAAGATCTTCAATACATTTCATCAGTGATCAAGAATCAGATGTTTTGAGTTTTTCCATGCACCCTCTACAACCGATTGAAGCCTTTTTCAAGTTTGGACAGACAATAAAGCTGAGAATCCCTGTATAACTTGAAAGACAGTAAGAACTTTTCAAAATATCACAAGTGCATGTTGAATATACAAGTATGTTGTTGGGCCAATCTAAAAAAAGGCTAATTTGAGGTCACACGCTACAGTGACTGACAAAGTAAAATAACCTGCCACTGTGCAATAAGCACCTGTGGTGGACTAGTGGCTTTGTGTAGATTTCCCACCCTGTGTTGATCCCATCACTAGCAGGCTACTTCTCAAGTCTCTTTCCTGATGCTCAAATCATTATTATGATGACAAGCAAATTATTAAGCTTCGCAATGTCAACAGTAGCAGCTATTAAGTGAGATTGCTGATTATTAAGTTAGCTGATTGTGGACATTAAAGAGCTATTATTAGAGCAATATCACAATAGCAGTGAGGAGAAATCAAACAGGGGCAATCGTTATTTCAGCAAAGGCGGGTGGTGATTAAACCTACCGGGGTATTCTGGGATCATGCCAGGTGCTCACGCCAGTCTGTGTGTGCAGAAAATAGACCTGGCCCTGCACAGTGGTCCTTTGCTCTGAATTAGAAAAGAGAAGAGACACATGTCAAGAGTGAATGAGCAACAGCTAACTCAGACAGAGGTTTACACGTAACCTGAATGAGCACAAGGGCTATTGCATTGGGACGCTGAGCATCCAGTTCTCAGACTGCACACAGCTAGTGTACCATGTCTAGTCTGAGATTTAATTACACTGGCGCCGTCCACTGGTCACGGCAGAGGACACGACCACAACACCAGCAGGGTCAGGCACAGTTACACTCCAATGAGAGGCTTTACCACAGCCAATCCACCTGTATACTGTGGGCTGCAATAGCCCCACGGCTCAGCTAAAGCAGCAGTGCCACATAGAATAGACTTCTTTCAGACCTCAGTCTTTCCGGTTCACTGCACTTCAGTAGCCTCTACCCAGAGCACTAAGCTGTATTAGTCTCAGTGGACTTCAGCAGTACTGAGGGTAAGATATCATGTATACACACTGAGAATAGCAAAACTGCATATTTTTGTGAAATATTTATATATAAATCTTTTAATGCAAAACTATCACTTAAAAAAAGAGCAGTGACGTGCAGATTAAACATAATGACAGGAAATTTGCTCACACCAGGCGATTTGAAGTGTATCGATCAGCACCAGCACTAAAAATAAAGAGCTAAAACAATTTGATTAAAAAAAAAATATATATATCTAGGTAAACTTCATTAACTCTACCACGCTGACTCATTACTAATGTGCACACACTTACCATAGCCCTCAGGGAGGTCAGGGGACTGGTGTCCATGTGGTCTGTTTTGAGGTGTGTGTGCGTGCCCTCTGGAATCTTGGTTTCTGATCCGTTGTGCTTGGAGTCGTTGCTCCTGATTGGGTGACTCAAGTGCACGGCAGTTTCCTCCGCCAGCGGCCCCTGTGGGATCTGTGTATGGCATGGGCTCCTCCATGAAGCAGCTGAGAGGCCGTCCAGGCCCCGAATCCTCAAAAACTGGCCTGAAACATACAGATCAGATGTGAAAACACAGCTAAATCAGATCACAGACACACAAACATTAAGGACAACATAAAACTGCCCCTAATATTTTAACAACTGTCTCAGGACCTATCCTACACAAATAAGTAATTTCATAATCTATCATGACGTGTAATAACCTTTCATGTAGCATTTCCGAAATGACTTTTCAGCTGATTTAACACAGGCCACATAGGTGTGGTAACATCATAATCATCTTACACAAAAGAAAGTTCAGCCCTATATTATTTTTCAAGACTGGGCCAAATGTACAGACTAAGTATTGATGATTAAACAGTGATGAACTGTGAAACTGGTCTTTAGGAAGCTCAAATAAAGTGCTTTCTATCTGGGCAGGTAGCCAGTCAGTTCCAGTACTAAATAAATGTGCATCTTCAGGACAGAAGACGACTCACCCTTCATTCTCTACTAGTCCTCTACAGTCAACCACAGGCCCTCCACTGCCAATTCTGTCTCTGGTTTGCAGGCTCACTACAAAAGTGAAGAAAACGGTTAAGAAAAGTCTTCGCATTGAGGCTCTTTGTTTAACAAAAAATACTGATTTATGATGAACAATTGTTTTTCGTTTGAATATTTATATTCAATTTTGCACAGTGGTCACAAAGTATTTGGAAATTTAAACCATATAACAAAAGTATGAACTTTTATAACTTTTATTAACAAAATATCAAACTAAGTGGCATCAGCAAACAAATAGCCTAATGCTAGTGCTTTTTTCAGAATTACACTTTAATGAGGTAAATGTCATCATAAATGTTTTGACTACTTGTGTTAACTTTCTTCAAAATGAACACTTGATTTGATATTTTGTTATCCAGTGCAAATACATCCATTTAAAAGTGTTGTTGAAGTTGCTAAATACATTTTGTGGCCATTGTACCTGAAAAGTTCTGTACAAGTTCTACCTGCACTGTTCAATACATACCAACGATTTGTCCACGGACGGCATCACTGTCAGATGAGTTCAGCTTGCACAAGTCTAAACGCTGGTCTGATGGTGGACAGATAGTATGGTGTAATCAAAATTTTGATGAATGAGGTTATCAAACTTTTATAGACTGCAGAGAAACGATTAACAACTGTGATAAGGCACAATGAAGAGATTACGGCTGGCTATAAAAAGTGTCACACTCACAGCCTGTGTCTTTTAGTCTGCTGATGGCGTTGGACAGGAGCCGCACACAGCCTAAGAAACCTGCCCCCTGCTTCTTATGGATCTTCTTATGGTTCCATACACTAATGGTGATTGAGTCTGTCTTCCCAATATATCTGCGGAAAAACTCCATTTAGCAAGTTCCTCCAGTAAACTTCTGTTTCAAATAACTAGCTAACCAGGGATGGAAATTAGCACCCGCCACCAGCCAAATGCAGGTGATTTTGTGTTGTGGCGGGTAAACTAGCTTCCCCCCTCCTGGCCACCGTTGCGGGTAAATAAAAATAGCATACTGTTTCACCCGGACGGCGGACACTTTGAGGAGGCACACCTTCAACACCCACGCGCTTCTTCCGTCGAGGCTTGAGCGCGAGAGGTGGGAGCTAGCCGCGAGCGCATGATGTAAATATGACAGAACAGGCATACCGTAAAACTTCAAATAATAGCCCGGGCTTTTATTTTCCCAAATCGTCGAACTGCACCGGCTTGTATTTGAGACAGGCCTTTATAATTTAGTGTTGAGATGTTGTTCCTAGAGTCTCTAATCACTAAAAATCCCCAAATGCTCCACGTGAAACTGCGGTCTTCCGACCTTTTACTATCGTGTCAATTGATTTCGATTAATATGCGCAAGGGAGAGAGGGCAAGACAGTGCTCGTGTTGTTTGAAGACGTGAGAGTGCGCGCGCGCGGCCGGGGCGCTCTCTTTCTTGCTCTGCTCGTTAAGCGCCCTGTCATGCGCAGCAGTCATTCTATTCTACGTCACTCACCGATCAAAAAAGGCTTCGTCGGCGCCAAAAAGCGGGCGATCTGACGGGTTTTAGAAGATTAAATACATCTCGAAACAAAAACAAAAAAACCTTTATTTACCCAAACCTGTCGCCACACCAGGCGGGTAAAAGAGACAGGCGTCTATTTGGGATTTGGCTATTATTTGAAGCTTTACGGTACTCTCGCTGAGAGAGCAACCTCCAGCATAGAGTGCGGTTTAGCATCGGTTCAGTTTTTTGTTTAATCTGCCCTACTCATTTAACGACATGTATATCAGTTCATGGTTTGTGTGTACAAGAGAGAAAGAGAAAATGTCAGTATTTCATTGAGACTTGAGATTAAATAAACTGGTAGTTTAAAGTATTGTAGATCTTGTAGTATTAATTTTCACATGCAGTTATTGTACACATTGTCGGTTAAAAACAAGAAAGTGGCTGGTAAAAACATTTTGAAATCCACCAGCCACAGTGGCCGGTGGACAAAAAAGTTAATTTCCATCCCAGTAGCTAACATTATTTTAAAGATTAACTAAATGACGGAAACTGCACAACATCGTGAATACCACTAAGATCATAAAAAAAAAATGCCATTAGGAAGGAAATTTGCTCACAAGTCGTAATGCTGATTCCATTTGGGGTCCAATGTGCTTTTGACCGTGTCTGTAGAGTGGCATTGACCCGAGCCATCCACCACCACTTTAGCGAAAGGATCAGGCAACCCTGCAGCAGAACGACAGTGTGGCAGGAATACAAATAAATAACAGAGGACAAACGTCACACACTGTCCTCTGTCTGCCCTCTGAAAGAATATGTACAATCTGGACAGCTAAGCAGCTCCCACAATGACAGCATTTAGATAGACTGCAAATATTTGGATTTTCTTTTCTTTTTTTTGTGACGTGTAGCGAAGTATGGTTTCGTATACTCAGAATTTATGCTCTGCATTTCACCAATCCAAGTGCACACACACACACACACACACACACACACTGCTCAGTGAGCGATTGGGGGCACAAGGGCACCTCAGTTGCAGGTAATGAGGGTGGTAGAGAGCGGTTCATTTACTCTCCACCTACATTTCCTGCCAGTACTGAGACTCAAACCCACGACCTTTGGGTTACAAGTCCAACTCTCTAACCATTAGGCCACAACTGCACATAATATTAAATTAAGTAAAATAAACTAAGATTGTTTAGTATAAAATTGTGTTCCTCCTCGATGCTGTCACTCCAGTGATTCTGACTGTATTCATGCCACATAAATATCACTGTTCTGTAAAGATTGGAATATACTACATGATTTTTAGTGTGAAAACTCAAGGCATTATACATTTTCTGACTGTAATTGTTTTCAGAGAAAGAAACTAGGCATCCTACACTAGACAACTGAGCATCAAGTACCACCATCATTTTGAATGAACAACTCACGCAGAAGCACGTGCCTCGTTGTTAGGAGATGTGTGGCAAATTAAATCAATGTGATCTAAAATCAGCTCAAAATATAAAATATGTTTGACTGGGTGTATTCATAGTCTGCAGCAAAAAAAAGGATAAAAGTGTAAAGTAAATGTGCCCATCATACACTACACAACTTTCTGTACAGATCTGTCAACTCCGACTGGCCGATATCTGCAAGACGACTCTGGGGAGCTAGCAGTTGACTTTCGGCAATTTGGGCAAAAGTCATGTAGTGTATTCTCGTGAGTCAGCTTTGAGAGTATTTTGGCCTGACTGACTTTTTGGTTCCAACATGTCACTGACCACACCCAAGTAAAGTTCTCCATTAAAACAGATTCCAACTTACAATTGGTTGGCATAGACGAACAGTAGTGTACATGCTAAACGATAACCAACATTATTTTGGTTACACGATTACATATTTGGATGTTTCTTAGACAGATGTTAGATTATTCAAACTGAAAACTTAGTATGAGACTGATTCGTGAAGGTGCTTGAAAAGGGTAATTACTTCACAAATATGATCTCATGGGTTAGATGAAATCTGCTAAAAGCAAATATCAACATTCCTTTTCCAGTTAGTCACCAACTGCAATTATATTTAAATTACTTTAAGTTTATTTTCATGTCACATTTATGATGATTTTAGTCCTGCATTGTGTTGCTTAGTTATAGACTTGGCAATGCATTTTGCTTAGTGTTATTGAAAGTCACATGCTCTGTGAACCGTTCATTTGGTGGCGTGATAATATGAAGAGTCTTTTAACTGAAATTATTTGAGTGGGGAGAAAAAGACTACTGAAAAATACATGCTGCATCTGTTGTAAAACATAAATACTAAAGAATTCACTGTATAATTACCAGGGACAATTGGCCTTGTTTTGCCTGTCTTCGTCATACATTGTCATGTGGCCTTTTTTTATACGAGAAGCATAATGGCCATGGCACAGAAACAGGATCTATGAATGACGCACACCAGACATTTGAATAATATGTGGGACACACACTGACGAGGCCAGTGGGGCAAACAAGCCTGTCAGTCAGAACAGCTGGGATCGAGAGCCCAGGCTCCAGAACAGTGAAGTGTGCTCATGCTGTGTTGGGTGAAATTTGATGAGGAGCCACTGAATGAGGATGTGAATTCCCCCAGTGATAAAAGCAGCCAGTGGGCGGCTCTGAACAACTCAGAAAAAAGAAGCTCTAATGTTCCAGAGCTACAGAATCACAAACAGTTCCTATAACAGCCGTTTCTGCGAATGCGAAGGATTTAAAGTGGAGTTAAAGTTCACCCAAAATTTTGTCACATACATGACATTCCAAACTCCTTTGACTTTATGTGAAACAAAAAAGGTAAATTTGAAGAATAAACTGGCTACTCTTTTCAATATAAATGAGAATTTACATTGAAAGTGAAACAGAAAGTGAATAAGGGCAGGAGCTATCAAAATAAAAGCAACTGAATGCATTACTGAAGTGGTTACAATGCATGCTCAACATTTCAAGTCTTCTGAAATAATAAAATAACTTTGTTTGAGAAACAAAAATTAAATTATTTTCATTGATGATCCCCTCAAACTCTCCTTGGCACATTTATGAAAGTTAAAGAGAAAAGTAGTGTAGTAGTAGTATTTCTGTCCATTTTTAAAGACTGAACGCCCAATTTATTGTAATAACATGTAAAAGAGCACCCAGCATATTATTCAAAATCTTTCCTTTTGTGTAGCCATGCATGTCTACAGTGAATGAGGGGCAGTAAAAGGAAACATTTAAATTTTGGTGTGAACACATTTTTGAGGTACACAAAGGATGAAAATATTGAATGAGGTGGTGAAATGAGTTATACTTACGGAAGAAGTCTTTCTTTGCCAGATTCTTGGCACATAATACTGAAAAAAACAAAAAACATCAAATTAGTTCGATATATCAACACATGCACCACTTGCTGTGTTATGTATGAATTTGTAAAATAAATATTTTAAAATCTGATGCGTGTAAATCTGCTCTGAAAACATCCTTTATCTGAAGAGACAGCTTTAGAGAGAAAGCTGGGCCTCATTCCACTAACTAACTGACATGATCAGGATCCCTTTCCTCTAGTACCCCAAGAGGGATTGCTGGGGCCGTCCCAGCACAACCTTCACAGAATAAATCAGCCAGACTTCCTCTCAACGCTGTTAGTCAGCACCCCAAATCCACAGCTTTTCCCTAGATATGTAAAGCTTAAGCATCTGCCTGAAAGTTTTTTCTTTTTTTTTTCTTTGCTAACCTTCACCTAAAGTGAAAATATCAAAGGTCATTCTGTTTAAGGCTGAAATTGTGATGTTATGCTTTTCAATGGGATTTGGCACACTTGAGAGAAGCAACATTTGTGAAGAAGTTTGGTGTCAGCTCATGTTTGACACGCCGTGGTGTGAGAGGGTGCAGGTTTGGTCAGCAATAGTCATCTTATCAAAAATGCACTGTGTACACGAAGGACAAAGTAATAGGAAACCAATGACCTGCATCATTTTAGACAAGAAAAATGAGCATATCAGTGCAAAGTGGTAGTAGCAGAGTGTAAAGCCGATACTGCACTGCAGTCACAGCACAACAGGAAACAGTGAGGAATCATATGCAGTGCAGCTTGAAAATGGTTGATTCTGAATTGTGTGGTTTGAGTGTGTTGCTGGACAAACAGAGTAAGGCTGTGTTCTACCTCTAAAGAGTTTTTTTTCCTCCCATGACTAATTTGTGCGTGCTGTCAGAACAGGAACAGTACAAATGAATGTCGCTCAACACATGGTAAATGGTAAATGGACTGCATTTATATAGCGCTTTCACAGACCCAATGGCCACCAAAGCGCTTTACATATTGCCTCACATTCACCCATTCACTCACTCATTCATACACCGACGGCAGTGTCAGCCATGCAAGGCGCCATCCAGCTCGTCGGGAGCAGCTGGGGTTAGGTGTCTTGCTCATGACACGTGACATTGTAAACAATTTTGTCCAATTTATGAACGCTTAAACATTAGAATGGTAGGAAACTATCCCTTTCATCGCTTTACACGATTACCTAAAAACATTTATCAGACAGCTGTGCTACAGTGCTAAGTGCAATCGCTTATATTGAATTGTTCAATAATGTTGGTGTAATTATTACAGTTAATAATTGTACAGATAAAAGGACAGTTCAGTCAAAAATGAGAATTGTCATTTTCTGCAGAACAAAAAGAGAGATATTTTGGAAAATGCCCATGTCCACACACAACAAAAGTCAGTGTTGTTTTGGACCCCATTGACTTTCATTATATGGACAAAACATCTGAAATATCTCCTTTTGAGTTCTGCAGAAGAATGAAAGTCATTCAGTTTTGAAATGACAAGTGAATGATGAGTACTTTTTGGGTTTACTATCCCTTTAAGTACTATAAAGGCACAATGAAAAAACACTGGACGTGAAGCACAAAAAATTTATGGCTGGATCCTGCTGATGACAACAGAAGTATCTTTCCTCAATCCCAGTTCGCACATCAAAGAAAAGCTTGCCAATGTTTCTGTTAAAATCGGGATCCAAGAAAAAAAGACTGCAAAAAATACTTGCTTTCTTTATTTTTTATGTATTCTCTGTGTCATTGCAGAAGTTTATTTATTGAAATCCAACTGACAATACAGTGATGAAAAAACAGGCTGAAAAGGAGGAAATGCAGTCAGTTCCTACAGAATAGGAGTCATGCAAGCTCAGCCCGTAATTGGTATACGCTGAGGTTTCATGCTGCCCTAATGCTTGGTATAGTTTATGCCCTAATAATGAGCCAAGAGGACAGGATCTTTAAAGGTCAGAGAGCTGGAAATTCATCGCCGTGGACAGAAGAGCCAAACGGCATACCTCTGTTAGCACCCACACACAGCTCCATGACTTGGGGAGGGCACTGCCTCATTAGCTGTGAAATTCATCTCGGCATTCACAGGGAGAGATGGAGAGAGTGGGGGAGGGTGGTTCCATAGTCCATCACGTCTTCAGCCTCCAGGCTGTCCATCACCTCCCAATAACGGTTACTGTGGCAACCAATAACCCAAGTGGTGGTGCCACGCTACATAAGAGGCTCAGATCAAAGTCCGCAGGTATGACGGAGCTGAAGCAGATCCCTTAGGAGTGGCAGAGCTTCAGCTACAGCAGTCACGGAGTAATCAAATATACATGCAGCAGATATTTCAAAGCTTCACCACCCTAGCTTCCCTTTAGGAGCTTTCCATATCTGTAGCCATGGAAACAAAGGAGGAACAGAGGCAAAAACTTTGCTGTCAGACACAACTTTTATCACAGGCAGCCAGGGCTGTAAAATCCCCTCCATTTAAAGCAATTTCTTCACATGACAGGATTTTATAGGCTCAGCCCAGCAGATGGATTTTTTTTCCATTAATTATTGAGTGCAAATGTCAAATGTAATGCAACCAATGGCATTTAGACAATTTTTTTTACTGCTTTTAAAAAAGGAAGTCCAAATCAATAGGTCTCTATTTATCCTATTTACTTACCGTTCAGGCATCAGCAAATGTTTGTAAGTCACTTGCCAAGGCTACATTTATTTGATCAAAATACAGTAAAAATGTAATATTGTGAAATATTATTACAATTTTAAATGAACGATTTAATTATAATATATATTAAATATATTTTAAACTATACTAAAATATTTTAAATATATACAAAGATGTTTTAAAATGTTTTCAGCCTTTTAACATTTCAGCAGCCTTTATAGGGCCCTGTGAAATCTGTTTTATTTTTTTTTCCCATATTTTGTCTTTTCCATTTTAGAAGATGAGTGTACTAGATGAGTTCATGAAACATACTGGCTAGTCAATTTTGAAAATACATAGTTTTAGGTGCAACTATTAATCAGTCACTGATTTGAGAAAATAATGAGCGAACATGCACGAGAGATGCACTGATAGTAAATTTCTCCGCTGATACCGATAGCTGATTATTCAGAATGGTATAGGCTATGCCGATACCGATAGTTTATTTTCCTTAAAGAAAAAAAAAACCCTCCCAACTAATGCTGTAAACTATACAGGGAACCCTCTCATTGGTACATAACATTACTATAATATTAGAGGTTAAAATGAACAACAGAGCCTAAACGATTATATTTAACAGTTATTTATTTTCAAATTCATTAATTACACTCAAATATAAACTGATGTTTGCACAACTCAGTGGCACATAAGGTAATCTTTATAAACGCTTGTCTTCATGACAAATTTATATTTATATTATAGCTCACTAAGAAACTTTAAACATTGGATAACTCCTGGTTAATGTCTTTGGACTTTTTTCTGCGGTTGAATCACTGATTGAGTGATTACATGAGACATGATACATTTCGGTAAGTTGTACTGTATCTTTCAACATACCTTTAGATGTTAATTATATTTTTTCATGTTATAACATATTAAAGTAGAAGAAAATCCTTGATGCTACAGCAATCTGTCATGTAACATTTAAAAGCATTAAACTGCCATTAGAATTTCGTAATAAAATGAACCAAATTTGAAAGCTGAGACTTTGTTTCTTATCAGAAGTAACAAAGCTCTTTGCTATTATTGGATAGGAGGAGCGCTACGAATAATTCTAGGTGTAGGAAAACAACGCAGACCTGGCAACCCTGACTTGAACTACAGGTGATTCAAAGGGTCAAGTAGAACCAGCTTTAACATTGCTATTTTTTTAACTGTTAATCCATTATTGTCAAGTTAACGTCAACAGCCCTAAATTCAACACGAGACATTTTCTTCACACACAGTATGAGTTGCAGTCTGACAAGTTTTTCCACCCCCTTTTGACTGACAGGATAAAATCAGCCCTAATCATTGGCCAATATTGAAAATAATTACTTTTATCGGCCGATACCAATTATAGGCGGATACATCGGTGCATCCCTAGATATTCCTGTACATGATAGATCTAAAAGCTCAGCCAGGGTAGCAATCCTGAAAACAATCCACTTGTGCCAAAAAAAACTCAAAACAACACTGTATGACCAATCACATGACAATTACTAACAGGAAAACACATGAGTGCCATTCTCAAACACTGGCAGAGCTCCCGCAAAATGAAGCTCATGAACGGTACACACTGGAGTGGGTTTTTCCTGTTGCTCTAACTGCTGCCTAATCATAGGATGAGTGACTGGCAGCACAAACATGCACAACACTTCAGAATTACTGCAGCCCAGCTGCACAAACTGACAAACAACCCCACCGCACACGTAAAAGCGGTGAGTTCGGAGGGTGTTATTTGCCCAGTGCTGACCGTGGAGAACTGCGCGGGGCTGTACAAACAGAACTGCCCATGCACTTTCATTAAGCCCTTTGATAGGAGGCCAAACAGTCTGGTATGGTGTTATCAGAGATGGGAGATCATCCGTCGTCTTAACCATTTCATTACAGTGGATAAGCAGCTCGAAAAGAGTCCTATAGGTCAATTCGTTTTGTCAAAAGTATCGACTTTGGTTCCAAGTCAGTACAGAAATTTAAAAAATGTGACGATACCAGATGTGATATCCCTCTAGCATTTTGAGTGTTGTTGAACGGATTCTTAAACATCACGGATTGGCCGTTGTGTACACAAGCTCAACATTTATGTCTCTGATTGGCCATTGTGTTGACACGCTCATTTGAAACCAGGCGTCGATCAGCGGATTCGTCTATCAGTGGATATATTAGGGATCCGCTGATAGAAGCCTGGTCTACAGCCAAATTAGGCAGAGGGCAGGCTGTGTGAAATATATACTCAAAAACAATACAAGGAAAAAGAAAAAATTAGTCAACTACATTAAATACAGTTTGCTTGTAATAAGGACATGGTCAGAGGAGCAACATGATCAAGTTTCTAAAATGAATTATTGACTAGCAAGAGCATGAAGCCATCGAAATTCAATTGTGCATGACAAACAAATCTGGTACAGAGTTGCCAATTTAAAACCCCAACTCAAAACCAGACAGTTCATCATCTCTGCTTGTCAGTGCAGAGTATCCTCAATACCTATTAGGACAGCTGGTGTAGTGACTGATGAGGGTGGGTGCATGGGAGACAGAATCAATTCTTGGTTACCCACCCACTTATTTCCTGACTTTAAAATAAAAGCACTGCTTTACCTGACGTAATGGCGGAGCTAGTTCGCAAGCCATTAGACAGTTCACATAGTTAATTAGCAAAAGAACACATGTGCAACCAAAGGAACATTACTCAGTAGATGGGAATGAGTCCCTGGCGGGTTCTGCAGCTGTTTGCAAGGCAAGTAGTTTGCTGACATATGAGGTTAAATCTTGGGGCTGGGGAGGGGGGCACCGTAAAGCTGACATGCAATAGTGTCACTCACCAGAATATGAACCAATGGGTATTATCTCTGTATTTCTTCAATATGAGTAAAGCATCCAGTGAGCAGGGGTGGAGAATGTAAGACAGGTGCACAGCTAGGAGAGAGGAAGTGTTATCTCCTCCTCTATTTAATAGGGATGCACCGATCCGATACACAGTATCGGCTCCAATCCTGCCATTTTTGCCGGATCGGGTATCGGTCAGACGAGGCCGATACAAATCCGATATTGTGCGTATGTTATTGTTAAGCGCAACAAAAGGCACAAAAACATTATAAAGCACCATAAAGTTTTCGTGCACTATATTATAAGTGTTCTGAAAGCCATTATATAGTATAATGTGAGATATAAATTAATATTTAAGTCACTAAATTCAAGATCACATAAATTTTTCCCTCCGCTGCGGCTGTCAATCATTCTTCCTTCAGCATTCAAACAGCGCATCGCGTTCGGTTACGACAGTCAGCACGATGAAACTCGCTCCAAGATGATTCAATGTTACTATTATTATACTTGATCTGTAGATAAAGGTCTATGGTTTCGCATAAAATAGCTTTATCTTGCTGGACTTTATTGCTGTAACTTAATCATACTTTCTACCGTGTGTCTGTTAGATCACAACACTTCAGTAGAGTCAGAGCACTATGATTGTTCTTCACGCGCAAAGTAACTGAAATTTAAAACTGCTAAAAGAAAAGGCTCAAACTATTGCATATATAGATACTGTATAATACACTACGCATCAATATGTCTTTCCTTTCTTTGTGCTTTGAACTTTTCTATGCGGATTCGTCGCGCTGCGCGCTGTGACTCCGTGTTGCTTCAAGCGCATCATTCTGCGCTCAGGATGCGCATAAACGCTTTGTGCCGCACTGTATTGGAGCCTTTCATAGCATTATACAGTGAAACAATGAAAGATTATTAATAGCCTTTCTTGTTATGTCCTATCTAACATATGTTGTTGCCTCATTAAACAGATGTGCTATACATTTAAAACATGTCTCAATTTTATAGTAGGCTATATATAAAATAATCTATATTTTTAATTTTTGTTATCTTGTTTTTCATGAATGTATTTTACAACAATACAAAGAGCAATGTGTAACGTTTTACCAGATTTAGTGTTATACTTATTGTCTCTTATTTGTTCCCCACTAAATGTTTTTTTCACTAAATGTTCAGATTTTGTACAATTACTGTGCACTCGTGAGTACTCTAAATTTTACTGCTAAATTATCCACTAATCTAGTTTATAAAAGCCTTTTTGTCATAGATTATGATCATATATTTTTTGATTCGTTGTTTTTCTTTATAATGAAGTTGTCTGTATTAAGTATATTGTGTTTAACACACAAAAGAGTGATTATAAGTTCAACACACAGAGAAATTCTACTTAATTTAAAAGAAAAACTGCGCTGGTATCGGATCGGTATCGGTAGATACTCAGAATGTTTGGTACCGGATCGATTCTGAAAAAAACTGGTATCGGTGCATCCGTACTATTTAACATGGGTTTCAGCGCAGAAGATCACTCGCTATTGATGAATTAGAGTCTGACGACAATTTTCTCAGCATTCTCTGAAAAATGCTTGGAAAAGGTTCAGCTCAGTCTCTGAACAAAAAAGAATTCAAACTAGACTTTACATAAAACAACAGATTACTGAAGCACAATATTATGAACTTGATGTAAGGAGATAAAAATATGCAATTTTTTCATTCTAATCATGCATTTTTTTGTACTGACGAATTGTGATTTCTTTTCTGAAAAAAGAGAGGAGAGGAGATTTTGATTCAATATTACAAGGGCACATGAATGAAAAATAATTGTGCATGGATAAATCATTCATAAAAAAACAAAACAATATTCCATAATATAATAAAAATAATAATAAAAATTGTCATGGTGACTTTTGAGCAAACCAAGCTTTAGACAAAAACACTTATGAGCTGCACGTCTGAATATATGCACAAGCACAATGACACACTTCACTCTGAAACACACAGCAGATGAATGTAAATATATCGCACTAAGCCACGTTACGATTACGATTTTACTATCAATTGCTCAGCCCTAGTATAGACAATACAAACTTAGCATAAACAAGCCATCACTGTAATAGAGTTATGAACCAGACTAATTTTCAAATGAAGAACCAGCCAGGGGTTGAAAAATGTGCTCTACTCGACTCATTTCCTGCCAGAATCAGAGGTGGCACTCCCATTCACAGCTTAGGTTTGAGTTACAGTGGCGTGAGGGCTGGAGGGATATGAGAAAGACTGTGGTGCACACACTCATGCAAAGCCCTACCATATGCAGGGCTGAAACACAAGATGTTGGGCCCCCAGCACGAATAAAATATCCATGAGCTTTTCCGGAGATATCCTCCACCCTCCTTCCTGGTTCTTTGTTTCTCTTTCTCCCACTTTCTACTGCCAAATCCTTGCTCTGTGCTGAAGATTAAACTGTGGGAAGCCATTTTGTTTGGTCGATCAGAATGCCAGAGGCCTTTAAAAATATATCCCCATCCAACCTCATACAAATAAGTTGTCAGCCAAGAGGGTAACCTGGAATGCTAAACCTCCTCATGTGCATGAAGAGACCAGGCATTTCCTTGGGCAAAAATACGGTAGGTCAGCCACTCTGACTTCCACATTGGATCCGCCAAGCTCCCTTGGGAAAAAGCACAAAGATTAGGACAGGCGGACAGACTTCCCCATCACTGAGTCACCGGGCACAGAAAGGAAGGGAAACCGGAGTCATACCTTGGGGGAATGAGTGGTTTAAAGCACAACACAGAGGAATCAGAGAAATGCACTTAGTCAGGAGTGATTGGAGGAGGAGGACATCCTGAATCTTGTGTGTGGTGCATTAATCACAGCACTGAGCCAACACCAAAGAGACTGCAACCTTATGGCAACAATGCCGACAGATGTCCGCCTGTCTGCGCACTTGACAGCTTGACACCATCAATAGTACTCAAATACAACACGCAATGATTATTGTGCTTTCAAACAATCTTCAAACCAGGTCTGGTCTGCAATGAGAAAGCTAATTGGATTCAGAGAGTGCACTCAACTCACACAGAGAGGACCAGCAGGAATCAAGGTTGAAAAGAAACAGGGTGTCGGGCCTTGGTCAATTGTCATCCAAGCATCTGCCCCACACAGAGACAAGAGCTGAGAGGATTTCTCCTACCAAAGAAAAAAAAGCTTAATATTGCACTGGCCTACTTATTCGTCGCATCAGAGCGTGAGAAACATTATACTGAAAAGTACAGTCTTAAAGACTGACAGGCTAAAATAATCCATGCATTTAGTGTTTCTTGTTTACAACAGCAGAAAGATCATGTCCTACTGCAATATGTGTGTCCGGCAGTAACCTGGGGGAGGTGGCTGTGTGACCCCTGGGTGCTGTTCAGTAACCTAAGTCCAGACGAGGCGCGTGGGAGCCGGCCAGGCTGCTGAGGGAGGCTAAAAATCACCATATGATTTCTTCATCCTGTCTGGAGGCCCCACAGACTTACTGCACTGTATTTCATAGCACTGTCTGCAGCTGACCACAATGTAGTCTCACACACATGGACACAGAGACCTACCATGTCACACATTTTTATCAGGGCAACAGGCTATATACGGATAAGGTTATTTTGTCAGGACATAAAATAGAATTATAATAAAAGAGGCAAATCTGACAGCTTAGAGGTTTACATTTCTTACAAATATTTCCACCATTACTAGCTAACTGTGATCAAATATGTACAGCAATTATATTTCTTTGAGCTTAGAAGGTCTAGGAATGGGTCAGGAAGGGTTTGTGAATGAATGAGTTTGACTGGTTTATCTAGTTTTCTTTCTTATTTTTTTTAAGGTCTGGGCTTTAAAGGGGATGAATTTAGAGACCCCATCATTAAAAGGGTGTATAGTGTATTATGTAATTAATTATCTGCAATTATATTGCAATTTTTTAATGTTGTGTTCATTTGATTGATAAAATCCTATAATGTCTTATTATTCGAATTAAATTTGATTAAATGTAAAAATGACAATGCACAATTTGACAAGGTTAAAAATTGCACTAGGTAATATGCCCTGGAAATTGATTTAAGAAAATATTTTGGTTTGCAGTAACAGCAAAAAAAAAAAAAAAAAAGTGTCGGTAGGCAGGTCTATTTTTTTTTTTTTTAAGATTCAATGTAAAACATTTTTTTTTTTTACAATTTTGGTCATGGTGATTTCATGGGTATGAATTAAAACAAATTTGCATATCTTGACGTCACTGACTGGGTCTTCAACCCATGCCTTCGGGTGCACCACTGCAAACCTCATTCTGATGCAGGTTATATAGACAAACAATTTGAAATGGAGGGGGGGGGGGTCAAAGGGAGACAAATAAATTAATGTAATACCTATGAGAAAACATGGTAATGTCTTACTTTAACAATGCATCTATATTTAGTTTTTCACCGATGTCTAGGGGCTGTTTACACCTGGCCACTTCATGCGTTTTCTCAGAAAAGGATCGCTATCTGATTTATCAAAACGATTCCATTTACACCTGCTCACATACATTTATTTTTGCGGATATAAATCCGATCTTCAATTCCCGTGCTATATGCAGATTTAATAGAGTGCACGTCACCGAAAGCAACAGATATGAGATGCATTTTATTGATAATCAGCTAAAATGTTTAAATCAAAGACCGCAATAGGAGAGAGCGGCAACAGCCCTAGTATGATAATTTCGTTTCTTTGCATTTAATGAAGATGATAGTGTGTTAAGCGTCTGCGACTTACTTTCACTTTGATTTGTGATAGTGTGCACATCGGCTTGATGAATGCTCAGCTGCTCATCTGCGGCGATGCATGCTAAAATCTTCTCTGAGAACGGGTGTCCCCAAATTCATCCTCTTTAAAACCTCATCTCCACAGCCAAAGCAACACTTTGGTGTCATGACATTATTAGTAGAACTTATTATTTATTAAATGATTACTATTAGTGTTGTCAAAAAACTCGGTACTTCGGTACCAAGTCGGTACTAAAAAAATTGAACGGTTACGGTACCAGCTTTTCTTAAGTATCGGGTTAATCCGGTTCTTGATGCGCTGACCGAAAGGTGCAGAGTTGCGTCCTTTTCATAAAAACACTGAGACATGCCGACCGGTGGCGCTGCTAATGCGGTAGCTCTGAATCCACTTGTTGACAAGAAAGGAGGAAAGAGCCACATATGGAAATATTTTGAATTAGGCTAATGTCACGTTGCCATAAGGGGACGTTCACATAGCGCGTGCAAATTCGTTATTTCAAATGTAGGCGCGCGGCAAGCGTGCTCATAATAGAAGCGACGTGCGAGCTTGTTTCTCCAGGCGCGCCACTGTTCATGGTTGTATAGCGGAGACACTGGAGAACAAGCGCCTGTGGAAAGAAGGAGAAAGCGGTGCGAACTGCGCTCTTCATGATGAAGAAGAAGTATCAGCAAATAATTGATTTCTAGCCTTTGCATTAGAAATCAGCTACAGGGTTCTCAAGTTTTGACGACAGGCAAGAGTGAACTCACACTTGTCTTGAAAGGGGTGAGCAACAAATAAACTTACTGTCCTACATCTTGAAATACAGCAGTCATTGCTTTAGTTAACAATTAACCCAGTAATAAAGATCACATAATAGAGGTCAAAAGATTTGGTTGCCAGAACAAGTGACCATAATACAAAGTCTCACACTAATTATGCTCACCTTCATGACTCTTCAGTTCAAGGTGTAGTGTTTACATAAGGGCGAGACTATCGTAACACACAAGGTTAAATGTGTGACTTCAAGTGCATAAACCTCACAAATACATAACAAAAAACCTTGGAGTTCAGAACAGTGGTTCAACAGTTCACCACATACGACTCAAACCACTATAGAATTGATGTTGTTTGGTGTGGACAAAATGTCCATGAAACTGCACTTTATCATTGCCACATGGTTAAACATGATACATGTAACAATGTAGAATACATAAAATACATTAAACAGACATAGACTTTAGAAGTTACACAATCGTTAAAAAGTTAGGGGTCAGTAAGATTTAAAAAAAAAAAAAAAAAAAAAAAAAAAATACTATTATGGTTTCCACAAAAATTAACCTGTTTTCAACATTGATAAATCAGCACTGAAGACTGGAGCAATGGCAGCTGAAAATTTAATTTTGCCATCACAGGAATAATTTACATTTTAAAATATTTAAAAATAGCCTAGAAAACAGTTATTTAAACTGTAATCATATTTCACAATATTATCAAATACATTTTGACAAACTTATGTCCCACAAAAGTAAGCCTATACAGCACTTGAAGGAACATGTGGCCAATATTTGAGAGTAGGATTGTAACGGTAGATTTTCACGGTATGATGACGGTCTCAGAAAATATCACGGTTTTACGGTTTCACACAGTCTATTATCATCATCAGTTAAAATTACCATCAAATAATTGAAAAAAGGTTTTTATTTGAACATAAGCGTTATTATAACTTATAACCATTTGTTTGTTTTGTTTATTCAAAATTCAATAATCAAATAATTAAATAATAAAAACATGTCTTAATTAAATTTAATAATTGATTATGGATTAGATTAACACCTTATTTTTATCATTCATTTATTACATTTTTACTAAATTAAAACACTGACAGAAAAATATATTCCTTAAATGTTTAAACTAATTGTATTTGTTATTATTATATTAATAAGTACATTCTATTGTTCAATAGTAATATATTTCTATCATAATTTCTTCAAATTAAACCAAACTCTTATTTTGACGAGTTGTAATGAAGACCTTTTAGTTTCAGATTGTATTTTGAGAATGTTTTTTCTTAAATAAAATGACGAAATGCTCATTAAAGTAACTCTATGCAGTTTTTCAACCTTCATTATATATTTCCAAGACCCTTGTGATGGTACATCGACTTACAATAGGTTACTCCCCTAGGTTTACAGCTTTTGGGGGGTTTGGTTGGTTGGGGAAAATTGACACAGACACAAACACTAAAAGGAGTCATGGTGTTCATTTGTTTCTTTTAATGGCAGCAGTGAATATATTAACTGAACAATTATTTGAACTGTACATTAAACTAAACGTTGGAACATTTATTTTTATGTGATTTACCCAAAAAAAAATCAAGCCCGACCCTACCCGAGCCCGTGCACGTTGTGTCCGAGCCCGGCCCGACACATTAACTTTAATTATGAGCCCGAGGCCGATTTAAACCCGACCATTTTTTAATACGTGGGTCGCTATAACAGACGTTCTCAACTACTTTGTTACTTTCTCCCACCCGCACGCCCGCAACATTTATGTTTTGTCCCGCTCCCACCCGCAAATAATAGGACTGGGGCGGTATGGATTTTTTCTTACCGCGGTTGAAAAGCAAGAAATTCCCGCGGTATTGCGGTAAACCGTGCGCGCACAATACATCCCTCGTACACACAAGCACACACAAGCGCACACAGGGTGCTTCTAATATAAGATCTAATATATCTTGTTAGTGGTGAGAATTGTTTACTTGAATAAATACAATAAATCCGACTACTAATCCAATGTACTTTAATGGTTCAGTGGCAGAACTTTTGCCAAGCGTGTCAGAGGTTCTGGGTTCTAATCCGCTGCAAAGTTCACCGTAACGAATAGAGTCTCTCCGCAACGGATTGAAGCGCACGAGTGAAGACTATGCGCGAGTCACAACAGAACACTTTATCCGCGGCAACGAGCACTTTGGTCACTTGATAAGGAACAAATTTCAGATCGCCTCTTATTTAACAAACGATTATTTATCTACCTACCTGCTATTGTCGGCTGCGCAGCTCAACCACGTGAGAGAATTGTGTTAAATAAGCACGTGCAATTAAAAACTGAGGTCCTGCTTTTGGGGCTTTCTCTTGAGTCATGCGCCTGTATTTTAATGCTTTAGCAAAATAGAATTCAAATGATAGGCTACAAGAGACATTACACAGGTACTCTCGCATACAGGCCTAATAGTCAATACGATTGAAATGTTATGTATCATGAAACATCCCGCTCCCCAACTCGCAAAAGGTCGGATTTGCTCCATCTTTTGATGATGATGAGTTTTGTTTAGAAAACCTTGAATCCATGTTAGACACAAAGTCACTAGACTCAATCCAAGTCATTAGAATCAATGAATCCATGTAATTAGACAAAACGTGCACATGTGCAGGCACTTTTTTTTTTTTTTCGGTGACGAGCTCAGACCCGTGGTAGGGGTCACGTGACCGCGGTATTGCGATAACCGTCCCAGCCCTAGCAAATAGACTTTTTTTCTGTACCTCCAAATACTTTCAAGTTAGCCTACGTGTCGCCACCGTACACATCAGCATAAATGCTCCTGATAAATTATTTGTTATTAAAGAATTTACACACAAACCACAAACCCAGACGTTCAAACACCATGAACGTCACGCATTCTTGAGTATAGATAAAATGGCACAGCTCAATCACAAAGAGACCCGCAGAACAAGCAGATCATATAGCAGTCCCAGGGCTGGACGATTAATCGAAATCAAACCGAAATTGGCTTAGTGCGATTATGAAATGGTAAAGGCAACGATTGTTTAAAATTTTTAATTAAATAAATATAGGCACAGCGTGTTTGCGTGGAACGGCTCTGTGATCAGTAGTAAATGCTGCTCCATCTCTGAAAGCACTGCGAGTTTGAGTCTCTTATAACGTGCATTTGCAAAACCAACATGCATCAAACATATTCCCAAAATTGTAATGCGAAGTGTTCATAAACCCGTTGTCCATCAAAACACAACGTTTAAAACAAGTGTTTGAAATGTCCTTTTGGGAGCTGATGTGGCTTCTTATCACAGAATCAGGCACACAATATATTTTTTACAGTATTCTATACAGTGATAAAGGCTATGTCGATTAGCATTGCATTATAAATATACTTTATTATTATGAAAATACCCAAGGCGACTTGAACTCAAATACACAATTTATTGTCATCATGCGTTTATTGTCTTCATGTTTAATCAGTCAAAGCGTTTCTTTCTTTTTTTTATTCAGCTATAGTGTTAGCTTCACATTATGAATTTCCTTAAAACGTCATTATATCACTTCTCTGAGGCAAATGTGGAGTTTCTGCTTGAGGGCGGAGGATTCTGAGAGAATGCGGCGTTAATGTAGCGACAGATGCCGAAGCTCAGTCTGTTTCTGCTTTCACTTTCAGGAAATGAGCACGTTTACACGCACGTTCTTAACCCGATTATGCTGAATAAACTGACAATGCATGTGGTCAAGTAAACGCATGAACCCGTTTTCCTTTTTCGGAGTCAAGTCATAAGTTTAAGTATAAACAGATCGACTCAGCTAGATTTTTTCCCCTTCCTCTGAATTCTCCCGACATTAACCCGCGTTCTTTGGGCTTATTGAAGTGCGCATGTGAATTGCATCCAAACTGAGAGAGCACGGGTAGGAGGTAGGGGTGGGAATTGGCAACAATGTGACGATTCGATAGTATCGCGATATTTGGGCCACGATTCAATATTATTGCGATTCTCAATATATTGCGATACAAGCCATATATTGCGATTCATGTTCCCCATTTTATTCAAAGACATCACAAAAAATGAGCAAAATAAGACTGCTCAACTCACTTTAATTAAATGTCACATTTAATTCTGTAAACATTATCTTCTACACATTAACTGAAGTGCAAAAACTTGTTCTTGAACATTAAGGACACAGGACAGGATGTAATTATTCTCTGAATAGGAGACCTCTCACATGAATGTTGAGCTCCAGGCTTGATACGATATTCGGTGTTACGTGTTCAGTCGCAACACCGGTTTCATCACTTGCCCACCACGGCAAAGCAAGAACAAACTTTTTTTTTTAACGCAATATTCAGTATCCGTTCAATCCTGCCTGTATTACACACACACACACACACACACAGACACACAGACACACAGACACACAGACACACAGACACACAGACACACACAGACACACACAGACACACACAGACACACACAGACACACACAGACACACAGACAGAACAAACTTTTCTTTTAACGCAATTACGCAGTATCCGTTCAATCCTGCCTGTATTACACACACACACATACAGAACAGATGCGCGTCAGTATCGAGTTCTCTTTCGGGCTTGAATAAATCATTACACACACAAATTATGCCAAAATGTCCGTTTTGTCAAATGCCCTCATAAGAGCTGTCTAAAATGATTTAAATAAAGTCTTAAATGAACATTTGTGAGAAAATGGGACGCGTGTCAGATCGCGTCTCTCTCCCACATTGCACTGCATTAACGTGTAGCCTACAGCTTACGCTCAACGGCTGTCCGAATTCACTCACTCGTTTTCATCCACTCCTTCAAGTGAACAGTATTAGTGGACTTAGGGAATAAGCCTAACTTAGTGAATGATTGTTTAGGGGGCGATTTCGGATTCAACCTATGTTCTCAAGCAGTGAAAAATAGAGGAACCAATGAAGAAAAACGGAAAGTAAAACAGATGATTTTATAATTAAATATGCAAAAAAAGATAGATACTTGGCGCCCGTGTATCGATACAGTATTGCCACAGAAAATATTGCGATACTGTGCTGTATCGATTTTTCCCCCCACCCCTAGTAGGACATATATCGCAAACTCCGACTCTCTCTTGACCCAAGAAATTATTAAAACGTGTTCTCATCTCGTGCAGAAGTACAGTCAAAATGCTGCATCTGTAACGGCATGAGAGGATAATGTGTGCCCGTAAATTTCATGCTGACATGCTGAAATACTGAGTCAGAAACAAAAAAAATTATCTTTTTTTTACCTCACTATACCGGGAAATAGCCTGATTTAGCCTATTTATAAACACTCCACCTTTGCTAGCAAAATAGAAAAAGATTATCATAAACGAAGTAATAAAACAAGCAAATTAATGAGTAAATAAGCAAGTTAATCAAATAAGTAAGCCCCGCCACCTCACGATAATATCGTGTATCGCCGATCTCACAGGCTGACGATATGAAAATGGAGTATATCGCCAAACACTAACGCGTTCGTACCGTGATATATCGCCAAACAGGTATACCGCTACAATCCCAAATTATATGGCATGAAAACGCCCATTTCTTTTGCAGCAGGTTTCACTTACAGGTGATGAATACTAGCAGATAATCTCTAAAAGCAAACAAACACAAGCTCAAGCACATTTCCTCTGTATAAAAACTATCAGTTGCTTTCATTCCCAGTGCTTTCTTAGAGGCACTTATTTACACAGGACGGGTGACGGCCTGGCTCTGATCAATAGTGTCAGTTTACAGTGCTGCAAACGGTCCGACTAAACAGCATCCCCAACAAAGCCCCAGCTGGACTTCACATCAATATCATGCACAGGAATGTCTGAGAGGCCACATGCTCCACATACCTACACAACCATGAACATGAAACACTCACGCGCAAGTGTGCAGGAGGACAGGGAGAGAAAAAGATAAGGAACAGGGGGAAGAGAGAGAGGAAACAGGCTAGCAGACACCACGTGACACAAAAACGAAAACAGTAGACCGCTGCTAGTGCTTCTTAATGAATAAGCAGGATTCCCCAGTTGTCCAATTCCCCAGTGTCCAGCCCTCTGGTTCTAACACAGGCACACAGGCACAAGGGGCAGTAAGCCCCTTTTCACGCTGCTTCTTGTGCCTGATGGCTGGCACAGTAAGTCAACTGGCCATGCAGCTACTTAATAGATCCTTTTCCTATTTAGCACCAAAACTTTGGAACAGTCTTCCTACCATTGTCCGAGAAGCAGACACACTCTGTCAGTTCAAAGCTAGACTAAAAACACATCTCTTTGACCTAGCATACACATAATATATTATAGACTTCTATAATTCAATGTTAGGCTACATAGATTAGGTCAGCCGGAACTGGGAACACTTCCCTTAAATCCTGATGTACTCGTTACATCATCATAAGAAGAATGGCATCTACGCTAATTTTAGTGTCTTTGTTTATCCCGAGGTTTTCCCGCAGCCTACCGGATCCAGGCCGTATCCAGATCTGACTAGGAGCTTTGCCTGGACCCGATGACAACGCAGTGCTGAAGTGCCAACTAGCCTCTCCCTATGGAGGATCCCTTTCCCACTCTACAGATAAAACGTTGTGATTCCGGTTTGCGTACCCACCCCGAAGTGATAAAATAAAACAAAATTCTGTATCAAATTACAGTTACTGTAAATCCGGCCTCTAGTTCATAAACGCCAGAGGAGAACTGGCCCCCGACTGAGCCTGAGTTCTCCCAAGGTTTTTTTTTCTCTCCATTAGGTCACCTGATGGAGTTTTAGGACACCAGTTGGTCACTTGATGGAGTTTTTCGGTTCCTTGCCACTGTTGCCTTTGGCTTGCTCAGTTGGGGATATTCAAATTAATTAACCAAGCATTAATACCATTGATCAGCCCTACCAAACGTGGATGTTTTTTTCCCACTAAGAAACAAACATTGTTATGTTATTTGATTGATACTGTGAAGCTGCTTTGATGCAATTTATATTGTGAAAAGCGCTATATAAATACACTTGACTTGACTTCATACGCAGAGCAGAAAACAAACAAAGAAAAAAAACACTATTGGACAAACGATTATGGAGAGGCCGGTACACATGGGGGATATTTCATTAATCATTCATAGTGTCTACTCTAAAGTCAGCACATCAAGCCACCATAACAGGCAAACATGGCTGCATTTACACAGCAGGACTAAATGCACCGTTACCATTTTTGTGCCATCTGTTTATATTCACTTAAGATATAAACGACTGTGCTTACATTAATGACCTGCCAAGAAGCACTGTTAGAAACATGTTAAAGAATTGACAAAACATCACAATAATGCAATTAGCCAATTAACATATGGTTTATCGCAATAAACTAAGACAGACTTGTTCTTTTCCCACTATGCTCACTTATAGTTTTTACCCTGCATTTTGGTAATCAGATAATATATTCGCATTCATATCATGATGCACATAATGCTAAATTTGCACACACACACACTTATGTTATACACACGTCAGTGAGAGCACTTCTGGTGTTTCTGTTTGTGTTTATTTATGCTCTTTTCTTTTAATTTCTTCTCACTGCAAAATGTTCTGACATTTCAGAAATGTTTGACATCTTGTAGCATCAAAATTATACTTTAGGCTTATTAGATACAAATCAGATTTAAAACATAAAAACAGCTGAATTACATGCACATACAAAAAACTGATTTGGACCAGGGTTGATTACCACTAGTTTAAACCAAGACTTAAAAAGATCTGGCATTTAAAGGAGCCATATGTAGGATTGTGGCCAAAACTAGTACTGCAATCACTTTAAAAAATACCGTAGAGCGGTGTATCCCCTCCCCCTACCCCCTGACTCGAGGTTGCCAGATAAGCTGCAGGATTCAGCAGAAACGTAGGCTGCCTCAATGAGCTTTCAATGGCAAGTGACGACGAGACGAACACAGTAAGTTTTTTTTCTGTTAATTATGTTTATACTTCATGAGAGATATTTTGATAAGTAATTATGTATTTTAAAAATGTACTAATTGTCATTAGTTAAATATAATCGTAAAGATTTATGCTCATATATGACAATTTAATCGTAAAGATGTAGCCTATGCTCGTATGTGACAGTATAATCGTAAAGATGTATGCTCGTATGTGACAGACAGAACGGTAGCTGTTAGTCTAACTTGTAACGTTATTTATCTGTCATTAATGTACGGTAAGTACAAGCACAAACCTAGCACTATGTGTAACTGATATCAAAGATACAGCTATTCATTTAGCTGATGCTATAAGTGAAAGTGGCCAGCTGTGTTTTTTTACTTGCCCTGCAGCACATGTAGGGCTGGGCGATAAAACGATAACGATAGTTATCGCGATATCATTTTTCTCAATAAAACGATATCAAGAGTTCGATAAATGTTCGATATTGTTTGTGCGCCAAAAGCGGAACAAAACTCATCTGAACCGCGCGCCTCACGGACCCATTATCCGCTCGGCTCAAAGTCCAAACGGCAGCGCAGCGCGAGCTCACTAGCAGACGCGTTTACTCTGATCGTCTCGTCACGAGATCCAGTGAGAAGCGCTTGAGTTCAGCGAAGAACACAAATGTCTCAGTGATTTAAACCAGTTTAAAGGCAGATGAAACAGCGCTGACGAACAGGAGGAACACTGCGCGCAACGATACAGTCAGAAGCTTTTCCGGCTACAAACTCCCATCATTTACCATGGATTTACTGTAACGTTAGCCTACTAATATTAACTGCACTATGAAATGTGGGATATTCATATTGAATTGTATTATATTATTATTGTAGACAATGTATTAAAGGACTAATGGAATATAATTACAGTATTTAATAATGTATTTAGGCTACTGTTTTTCATACAAATACCATAGAAACCATAAAGTAACATTTAGCCAACATAGTGAGGTGCTTTTATCTGTGGTTATCATGATCTAAATGCATGATGCTGGATGACCAATGGCTAATTTTAATTAAACTCAGTCAGAATATTACATTTTACCAAAAAAAAAATTAGCACATGCAGAAACTAAGAAATATTTTTTTCTATTAAGATATTTATTTTGTTAAGGAAAAATTACAAAATGTTTGAATGTTCTACCTCAGATTTGTTTGTCATGATATGTTCTAACAATAAGGAGTAGTTTAAAACCACAATTAACACTGGTTTCTACAACTTTCACTTAGGAGCAAAAATCTGCTTGAAAGAAATAAAGATTTGACGTTTATCGTGATAATTATCGATATCAACTGATATAAAAAAAAATATCGTGATAATTTTTTTTGGCCATATCGCCCAACCCTAAGCACATGTCCATAACGCTAAAATATGTGATGTGAAAGTTTACATGATATTCTATTATTTTTGGCTGTAGAACTTGCATGAAAAACAAGTAAAATCTGAGGAAAAATAAATGTATAATAGTAAAACAAAACAAAAAACATAACCACAAAATAAAACTTCCTTATTTTTCAAGACGAAAAGAAAAAAAAAACTCGGTTTACACTAAAGTTTTTGTCATAAGTAGGCTAACAAATAACCAAAACATTTGCCACAGCAATTATAACGCGGGACAAATTCAATATCACCAATGGCTATCACAGGGTTGTTTTCAGTCCCATCATAAAATATTGTTAGAGTAACTAAATTTCATTAGCAATATTCATACAGGTCAACTTGCAGCATGTGTAACTTAGTCCACGATATACACGAAGAATGAATGACTAATAATTTTTTCTGAGGTAAAGTTAGGCTTCTGTCTCAATTACGTTTCAAATTGCCATACTGGGCGTGCTAATGTTGTTTTCCTCTGCGTCTCAGCATAAGGACAGAGAAACGGGCTCCTATAATACATTGCTAATGTTAGCATACGTTCGTTTGAGCTAACGTTACGTTACTTTGCACGAACATGCATAACTTTGTTCGACTGTCATGAATATATGAAATGTCCATGACATCAAGTACAAGTTAGCCAAGCATAGATGAATCTTACCTATCCAGGAGAAAATTAGCAACGTTTGCGTCTGTGTTCAAATTCTTCTCCGTTTTCAGCCGTCTCCATCTTTCAAAAGCATCTCCAATACAAATTCAGGTTTTATTTCGGACTTTGTCACGACAAATTTCTGAATTATAACAAGGTCTTTTTGATTTAGTAGCGTTAGACATTTTTATCCGACTAGAGTTAGGGTAGATTAGAGCAAAGCTGGCAACCCGGATCCCGAAACACTACTGACTTCATTATTGGTAGATAGGTGGAGGGTGGCGCATCAGACCAAAACACAACATGACAACATCAGTTGAGGGCTGCAAGTCCACTTTTTAAATGACAATATCCTAGCCATACTACTGTTGCCAGTGATATAAGTATTTGAAATGAACATGATTTCTTAATGTCTAGTGACACATCAGGGCCTTTTTATGATTAATTGAAATAGATTTCTTACATACAGCTCCTTTAATAATGAGTAAATATTCAACTAGGCCTATGTATTTTGATTGGCTTGAACAACACACCTGGGGTCTGGTTAAAGAAATTCTAATTGTGAAAGCACCAACACATCCTTTAGTCTAAATAGAGGCTTTAAGAAACAGCTTTGCCAAATCACCTGGTAGCTTTACAGTTTTTGGAAGTATACAACAGCCAGAGTCTCACAAAGACCAAAAGTTAAACACAGCTGTTTTGCAGTAACAAGCAAACATTTTCTGAAGCCTGAATGCTCATGGCCTCAAAGTTTACTATCCCCATGTGTGTGAGTGTGTTTAAAAGTAACAACAGCAGTGAAAGAAGTTATAATAAAAGCAGAATACAAATCAAGGACCCTGTAATGCAGTGGTTCTAGGGGCCAGTGCCCCCTATCCAATATCCAGGTCCCTGATTTAATTATGATTAATTAAATTAAATTATAATTGTATTATTCATTATTTTTAACTATCTTGAAGCCATCGAAGGAGCGTTTCGCGCTCAGATGTGATGGCGGAATTAATATATTACCAAAATGTGATTACAGAATATATTTAAAATATCCATAAAATTGTCATTTTCTCCTTAGTGTCTTGCGAGTTAACAAAAAATACCTGACCAGTAAATTACATGAACAAAGAAAACATTTTGGCATTGGGCTAGTTAATTTAAAGTTTTACCTTATTAATAGAATTTAGTTTAATTAATTAAAAAATTGTCGCCAGAGTGAATGGGAACATGATTTATTGAAAATATATAAGTCTTTCTTAAGTCAATACTTTTGAATGGTTTGTCAACTTTCCATTCCTCCGCTGCATGATTCTAGTCAGTGCTTGAGCGCTGGTCTATGACTGGAAAAATAACATAGTCGTTGCAAAAGAAACAATACATAGAAATGAACACAAAAAACCTGCCTAGTGCCTACCTACAACACTGACGGTGGACTTGCGGTCAGGAAGTTGTTTTTTGAGCGGCTGCTGAAATTTTTTTTCTATGCGCACAAAGTACGCGTGCACACACAATATGACCTCACCCTTTGCGCATATTTTTTACAACATAATTTAACAAATAGTCCTAACACTTTAAATAGCCCACTTAAAGTGTTTATTACAAATAAATTACTAAATGCTTAAAATGATTAAAAGTATTTAAAAAAATGAGCGTAATATTTAAACTCGTGAACGCCCCCCCCCTTCAAAAATCTTGCTTCCAACGCCCCCGTTGAGAACCACTACTGTAATGTTTTGCATTTTTTACAGTTGCATTTAGACTGCCTTATTCATTAACACAACAATAAAAACCAAACAACCTAACTAATCCACAATCCCTTCAGGGTGAAACACAGTAGAAAACATCTGAAGTCAAGTACTTTCTCAGGGCATTAACAGCAAAAGACCTTTCCAAGTAATGAGGAAACAACAATGAGAAAATAAGAAACTTGCATTTCTCCCTGATTACTCTGTAACCATGATGAAGGCAATAACTTCTGAGCCAGCCAAAAAAAAAAAACAGCGAGAAGTGCATGCTTCAATGATGACAAATATTTACAGATTTCTGCCCCTCTTATACAATTTCTGAAGAGTATAATGAGGACACAAATGTTATTCAACTCAATCTGACAAAATAAGACATTAACAAATGTATGTTTTTATCATTGTGGTCTAATATTTATTTACTTGTGTCAAAAGCAGAAATAAGTAATTAAAATTTGGTTCTGCATATCAATTACTGAACATAACACAAAATATGTATTATTACTGTGCATAAAAATCAACAAAAACAACCCCCACTTTCCGTCGATTGCTAAAAGAAGATATATCAGAAGCCACATCTCACTTCCTGTTGTGTGAAACATGAACCCAAAGAAAGACGGACATACAAATAGACTGAAAGAACAAGGTAAGTAACATGTAGAAAACTAGTGCAAAAAGATTTTTCCATAATTTTCCAGAATTTCCCATAGGCCATTAAACATAACGCTGTATATTTCAATGTATTGAAAAATGTGTCAGTGAGGAGGAATTTAATATATATAATTTTTTTTTTCTCTCCAAGGAACTTGATCTGATCATTGCATCGTCTTCCTCAGGCACAATAACTTACTGTCTATGAGCCATTGCTGATAAAGTCACAAAAAGCATACTGATGTCAAAGCTTTGTAGATTATAGTGTGAAAGTGTTGATTGTCAACACTTGTCAGATGGCATGAAGACATCACACTGCAAAACTACCAGAAATCTGTGCGTAAAAAAGGTTATGGAAGTTGACTAAAAACATTTTTTTAACCATTATTGACGAAAGATCATGTTTTTAGGCTAGCACGTGGGGTTAGGTACAAGAACCAGTTTTTGTCTAAACTGAAATAATCTGACTCATGTACCATATCGCACTGAACCTCGTGAACCAAGAACTGTCACTGTTATGTTGCACATAAGGCTCATGAGACTTCATTCAGTGTCGTTACTAGAGGTCAACCGATAGTGGATTTTACCAATACCGGTATTTAGGTTTGAAATAGAGCAGTTAATGTATTAGATTTCATGAACTAGGCTATATGCATTATGCATATGCAATATACATTTTTAAAGCATGAATTAATATTTGAGCAAGACAATTGTATAAATCCAAAGAGTCTGCTATGCTTTAGAGATGGCCATCTTTAAATATCTCTAAAGGCCAGAGCATTAAAATTGCATAAATGTATATTACATGTATAGTCTCTGAATTTATTTGCTTCTATATTCGAACACTTGATTATCTAATCAAAATGACAATATGTATTGCAGTGATAAAATAGAATGCGTTTCTGATGGCTGCATGAACATATAATGTTGAGAAAGCAATCACTTCTTTTATCTTTTATGTTCCACAGATGAAAAACTCAAGAGTTGGAACAACATAAATCCAAGTACATGAACTATCCCTTTAAAGAAATCGTTGAAGAACTACAATCATTCAAAGGAATCAGAATCATTAAATTCATTACAATTCCCTGACTTCCTAAATGTTTAGTTGGCTTAGAAACAAGATTAGATGCAGTTCTTTCTCATTTACACAAACTAAATGATATCAGTTTATGTGAAACAACTGAAAACATACCAGCAAACACGAATATTATTTTGAATAAAAATAATGTTCTCTCACCCAAACCCTTAAGGGAGCACTGCTGAATCGACTGATACTATCATAGATACAAATCTTGCAAGCTTTTTTTGGTTACCCAAATCCTCTGGACTTAAACGCCCTGCGAGACTAAACAGTGAAGCAGCCATTGAAGAGATTCAACACTCATTGTTTCATGAGACAGACATTCCTTGTCCAATTAGAATTCCTTTCATGGGCCCAGGGGGGACAGCAGCACAGCTGGAGGCGCTGGGTTTGTCTACAGCCCCAACGCTCTCCACCTCTGCTGTGGACATCTCTTCCACAAACAAACTCTCAAGTGGTCACAGAGGAGATGTTGTGAGAGACAAACACATCTGTGTAAAATAAAGAGCAGCTCATTCAGAGCTATCTTGTTTGTGCGGAAACAATGTCTTTATATGACAGGACAGGACAAAGCAGTGACACTTCACAATTCCATTTAACATTAGTTAACTACCTTAATTCAAATCAACTAACTACATTGTACTTATATATAATATAATTATATACTATATAATTATATACTTATAAAGCATTTATTAATCTTAGTTAATGTTAATTTCAGCATTTACTAATACACTATTAAAATCTAAAGCCATATCTGTTAATATTTTTTAGTGGACTTGAACTAATATAAACCAATTGGAATTTGTTAAATAACAAATAATACTGTAACAAAAATATTGCTCATGGTAAGGTAATGGTAGTTAGTTAATCCATAAACTAACATTAACTATTAGGACCTTATTGTAAAGTGTGTCCAAAGGCATAAAAAAGAAAAATATGAGTATCCTCTATCCTTGTCCCTGCTGAATCTATAATGTGATACAAAGCACATAACCGTGTACTTTTGCAACCATTTTCTATTCCACAGACACTTTAAAAGGCGATGATATGTCAACAGTAGATTTGGTTTACAGAGGCAATTGTAAATCGAATCCTTCAGGGCACTGTCACTATGTCTGTGATGATATCATATAGGTCAGTATGCATCAATCATATCCTGTTCATTTCCAACCAAGAAGTTATTTCAAAAGAGTCGGGGGGGGGGGGGGGGGGAATCCTCCACAAGAAAACCCCATCAGTGGATTGTGAAACGGTATATAAGCATATAAAGATCAAGCACTGTAACGTTAACCCTTTGTTAACTTGCTTCAGTGAGCAAATATAATTAGCAAGATACAACACAAAATATTAACGAACAGTCTGCCACACATGATGGTAAGTCTTAATATCTTAATATATAACGAGACACAGCCATCCAGATGAGGGGAACCGAGAAAACAGCTGCCTCTGCTTCCTTCATCCGGTTAATACCCAGCTGATTTATGACTAATCCAACCTAACAAACCATCCATGGGGAGCTGCTTTCGGCTGATAGCGTTCACATAAGTGAAAATAAAGCATGTCAACGGACGATTGTGCGGTTTATAGAGATGCTAACGAAATAAAGAACTGCTTATCGTCTTAGCATGCGTTTAGCATGAAGAGCCAGACTGCTGCAACTCGCCCCAGCAGCAGAAGCTAGCAGGATAGTCAGTCGCTTAGCCTTCCCACACACACATGAGCGACAAACACACAGCGATAACCTATCTAGAAGTATGAAATGATCATTAACTCCGTAAAGATTCAACTAAAACAATAGAGGAGCTTATTTGTAGTCGTTTTACCTGTCAGTCGGATTTTGATGCTTGACCCGTTCCTTCGAGTCCCAGGATTCGACATCACTCCCACAAAATAACCAACGAACTTTCTCTCAGGATAAACCTAAGACGCTGGCTTCAAGCGGATATAAAACCGTATAAAAACACGATACGCTAATATGTGGGTTGTGCATGTGTTTCTAGACGATAAAACGGTATTATTTCCGTCTGGCAAATCCCCTGTAGCTTTCAGACTTAACACAGGCTAACATTTTTTGAGCTCAACGGCGTTCTGACATCACGTTAGTACAACGGAACGTGCACGTACTCGCGCTTGGGCGTGCGCGCGCTCTTCCGTCTGGCGCTGACAGTACATTGTGGGATGTAAAAGGAAATCAGTCATGTGCGTTTGGATGTTGTCCAAAGCTCAATTACTTCATGAATTGTTCGTTGGCTGATGTCATTAAAAGTGTTTTAATTATTATTATTTTTTATATATTTTAATAGATAGATAGATTTGCATGATTCCTATTGTCTCTTCATGTTGTCATGTGGTAGAAGCAAATAAGGTTAGTCTGAGCAGTAGGGGAAAGGACTGGATTCGAGGACTTTAGCAACTGGAAACAATAGAGCCATTTGATTTTTGTACAGAAGAAAAGCCAATCCACACATAAACAGCAGGCTAATGAGGGAGGCAGGCCACACACTGACTCTTTTCAATCCGTCACCACTTTAATGAGAAGAAAGGCATTGTGCTCTTGGCATTAGAATGAAATCTATTTGTGTATATCTTCAGACTCTTTAAAATGGAAACAAATACTAATGCGATTAATCAGTTCTTTGTGTGGGATGCAATGTGGTTTAATGATGCACAATTAAAAAATGAACATGTTAAATAAAAGGAAACATTCAAATTCTTCAGGATGTCATGTAATTATGGCTTGACACTTTGGAGCTCATCTGCTCATGCAGATATATTGATCAGCATATTGCTCATTTTGAAAATCCAATGTGACTATGGGCCAATTAAAACTAATATATTGAAACTATATTAACAACTCGAACTCTCTTAGAAAAGGTTCAATAGGTTAATAGAACCAAAAAATGTATGATTCAATTAAAGAACCCTTCATGTCTTAAAACGTAAATGATTGCATAAAACACTTTTTATGTTTCGGTCTATTTATTACTCAGTAAAACATTATAATATGAAAAGTTATATGTTTTACATTGCTTTAACTTATTAAGTTAAACCAGATTCAACTCATCTTTTAAGTCAGTTTGTCAACGACTTTTTAAGTCAGCAACTTTGTTTACGTCTTTGTTTATGCTTAAGTCGTAATATTTTCTTTTATATTTACATAAAACATTTTATAAAATGAATTAATTAAAACTAAATCCATAAAATTGTCCCATGATGGGAACCCCTAAAAGTTACAAAATCCCTTTAAAGGTGCTCTAAGCGATGTCGGGTGATGTCACTTCTTGTTGACGTTTAAAGTATTGTCAAACAAAACAGAGGCTAGCTCGACCCTCCCTCCTCCTTATCCACGCACTAACCCCCCGAACCCCACCCCCAAATCCTTCTTGTCTGTTATTGGCTGGAACAGTTTGTTATGTTTCGTGGTGCGGGTTAGCCCAAGTTTGTTTTTGTTGCAGTTTGTGGAGCCTGGGGTGTCTGCAGAGACCGCGTCTTTTTACAGTGTGTTCAGGGGACAGGCAGCCAGCGGATAGTGAGGAGATGTTTGCTGTATGTAACAAAAAATGTTTTGGCCTAAAAAACGCTTGACATCGCTTAGAGCACCTTTAAGCTTAACTTTTATATATTGTTTGCCCTTTTAACATATTTGTTGCATCAAAGGGTTTCTCAATAATAATGTTATGACAATTAGTTAATTTGAGTAAAAGTTAATTGTAGTTTAAATTCAAATTACAAGTCTTAGTATTTGTGTGCTTTGGATTTTAGAGAGCGATTGCAAGGGCTTATTAAATGGCAGACATGAGCTGAGAACAGCAACAGTCATCGAGGAAGTCTAACACCATTCACAACCAATTATATATGTGAGAATGTGTGGTACATATGCTGGAAACTACCCCAAATATAAAATATGAACAGATGGAGTAGACACCCTTTTGGCCTAATTTTCTCAATCAACTGAGATGTTGATAGCTCACTTCTGCCATCTATTGGTCTTAACATGTGATAAATGCAGGATTTGATTGTTTGCCAACTGAAACAGCCAGAGCCTCTGAAACTAAAAGAAAAAATCTACTAACTGACTGAACAATTGATGAAGTAGAAAAGGAATTGAATGAATAAATAAATTCACATGGGGCTCCTTTAAGTGGTAATGAAATATGCTAATAAAAAGTATTAGAATATTACATATACACATGTGTCAAGGGAGAATGTGTTGGGGTGGAAATTGGAAAGCAAATTGGTCACTGCTCTCTCTGTTGTCATGGTTGTGACCAATAATTAGCATTCGAGAGTCAAAAAATAGCTTTTTATCCCTTTAGTATTTTCTGTCTATTTTATGTGAGTGGATAATATGTTTTGCAAGTGAAAACTCAGAGACTCAAAAATTATATTACATGGAAAAATAGACCATAGTTAGATGAAAATTGGTTCACCTTTCATTAAATGACTCTATGTTGCTTCAGTCCTCCAAAACTGTTAAATTATGTTCAAATGGTTCTGCTAATTGGTGATTTTATAGGCCTATTTATAGAATTTTTACTATTTGTATATTATTTATATACCTTCATATTAAAGGAGAATTATTGTAATATAAAAATATGAGAAATATGAAAAACTGTAAACCATACTTTACATTACTTCCAAGTCTTGAATGCGGCAAAAATGGAGTGTTTGAAAGAGAGGTTCAAAAAAAGGATAGAAAATTGCGTATTACTTTTTTAAAGCTTATGTTTTTTAATGTAAAAATCTTGCTAACATTATAAGTGAACTATAAGTGATAATAAATGTTTTTAAATGCAGTCATGACCCATTTTAGAAGGCGTATTTAGCTATCTCAGAATACAGCTGAGTTTGGATAATTAATGTATGTTGCCAGGAACAGCTTCTGTGTTGATGTATCCAGGGAGCAGCACGTGTGTTCACAGCTTGTGTTAGCACTCTTGATGAACCCTTCATACATGCTTACATACATATATGTATATGTATATTTTTTTTAGTTTTGTTTTTTACTGAAAACAAGAAAACACAATTTGCATATGAGGGTAAGAAAAAGAAACTAAGGATGCTAAGATATTTGGACTAGAAAATAAGATTTTTTTTTTTTAAGAATGCTGTGTTTTCTTCATCCAACTATGGTCTCAAAAATGAATGTGCCATTGCCTCTAAAACAGCCATTGTGAGTTGAAAACAATACCACTGCTCTGTGCGGAAGACAGTGATGAGCTTTAGAATATCACATATTCCTAGTGGAGAAATTGGCGCCGGCAAGACCGAAAACACCAAAAAGGTCATGCAGTTCTTGGCAGCAAATGGAGGAAAGCCAGCTTCAGATTTCAAGGCAAGCAAATGGTTTTGATGTCCTCTGTGGAACATCACACCCTGTTCTATAGGCCAAGAGTTTAGAATCATGTCCTCTATTCTCCCTGTCCTAAAAGCCAATACTAACACCACCAGGAACAACAACTCTTTTTCCATCATCCTGAAACAACATGCAAAAATTGCAAGTGCATTAAAGCAGTTTCTAAGGCAGTTCTTCTGAATCACAATGTCATATGTTATGGATATTATGTAAATCCACTGCTAAGCTTAGTGAAAACTTTGAGAGCTATATGAGTTGACTGATTATTGGCATACACTAATTTAACACCTCAAAGCTGCTCTGTATGACAATCCCCTGGGCAAATCTGGAAACTTCTAAAGCCAAAAGGATGGAACAAATGTCCAGAGGCCCATTTTGAGCTGGTCCATTATCCTGGAGCTGTAAGTTTACATTCAGGAAAAAATATTTATATGTTCTTGCTAGATTGTCAAAGAAAAAGAAGATCCCATGTTGATTACACATCCCAGGTGGGACACAGCATTGCAGGATGGCTATACAAAAACAAAGATAGATCCACTGAATGAAACAGTGGTGGGCCTGTTGCAGTCATCCTTGCCTCTTTTGGCTCAGCCCTTCAAAGCAGAGGAAGCTGCACCAGGGGCAAAACAAACAAACAAACAAACAAACAAACAAAAAAACAGCTCTTCCTTCGAGGCTGCTTTCTATAGGAACTAGTGTCCTATATAATTATAACAGTATGCATGAACATTCCCCCAAAACATGCACTTGTTTAAGTAGATCTTTTCTTTGACTCCCAACAGGAGAGGTGAATAAACCACACTGCAGTGTGCCAAATGAACAATCAAGACCATTTACATCCATGTTTTGCATTTTATTATTTTATTAATCTTATTATTTTGTGAATTTTACTCATATTCATATTTATTCATATTTTATTCATTATTTCTACTTTTTTTATTGATTACATGATTGCTTGATATTCACAAAATGGCAGTTGTTCATAATTTATTGATTCTACCGTGTCCTAATTTTATCTTTTAAAATTTATAGGTATATAGTGTATACTCAAATACGTTCACCAACGCACACCCAGATGGTGATGGCGCAATGGATTAGACACATGCTTTTGGTATGAGAGACCTGGGTTCGAATCCACTGTGAGACACCAATGCGTCCCTGAGCAAGACACTTAACCACTAGTTGCTCCAGAGACATGCGACCTCTGATGTACATAGCAATTGAAAGTTGCTTTGGATAAAAGCGTCAGCTAGATGAATAAATATAAATGTAAATGATTTGGCTCCAGTGTTTATGTGTTTGTGATGCATTCTTAATCCTGCACCTGGCATGTAACGGTTTCTTAAACGGAATCTGCATTTCCCAAAGAAGCTTTCCTAACAGACCTCAGTTTAAGCAGTTGTCCCTATTAAACAGTAGCTAACTTTTAGTACTTATTAACCCTTCGTCTCTCCCTATTTCAGAAATGTCCTCATTTAGAAAATTCCTTCAGCTCACTGTGAAATAATAATATAATAATATAAAAGTCATTCGTTTCTATCCTTTTCTTAACTGCAGTGTTTTATTTTCAGGTTAAACCTTTGCTCAAAGTGGTTCTACAAGAGAAAGGCCAAAAAAGAGAAGATGTGAGCTGCTCTGAAGAAAACAACAGAAATGGTAAAGAATATTAAATCCCTGGAGGCTCACGCCTTTTTTACCAACGGGTTTGCTGAATGTAGAACTCCAATTTATAACTTTTGTTTATATTGGCAGTACAGAAAATGACAAAACAACTCTTCGGAATGATTGTCGCGTGTATTTCAATGAGCGCCAAGGCAATGTTTTCCCCCACGGGATAAATTCACATCACGTGACGGGGCGTTCCCGGGGCGTTCCCAGACAACCGACTGTATCTATTGTCTTCTGAATGACTTGCACACGGACACGCCCACCGTTTTGCCATGCGTACGCATGCGCGCTGAGCTGTGTGCCATTTCCTGGATTCCTTGACAGGCCGAAATCAGGGAGCGAGAGAGCAGTCGGAGTGAATTCGTGTCGACTGTCCAGAGTCCGCGAATTCAAGTCCGTCCACCAGCTGAACAACCGAGAGTGACCATCCTTACGAATATTTCTACAAGAAGCGGAACATCGGTTCAGGTAAATGAGGCCCGTGTCATGCCTTATTTCGACAGCAGGGAGCGGACTGAACCGGCATCTTGAGCAAGGCCTTCCTGATCCTCAAATTTGCCTGACCACGAACATTGTGTAACTTCACTCGCATTATAACCGTGTTTACAGTTGTATAAGGTGCTACAGACCTTTATCTTTAAATCCGTCGTCTCTTTTCCTGCATTCTGTGTAATTTTACTTGAAATAAATCTGTTTTTCGCGTTAGCTTTAGGCTAATGTAGCAGGCAGACAGCTCCCGAACAGAAGCCCACGGCATCAGATATTGATCTTCTGCCTCACCCACGCCCTAAAACTGGGACCTGACAGCCGTCATCAGGTTTGGCCGGTTGAACAGGCGATTTTTGCTTTAGTATATGATGATTACACACTAAAAACTGTGGATTTGTGGTTGGGGACATAGACTGATGGATGTGATTTAGCCTTGGCATGCCAAGTTATCAGTGCTGCTTTACACTGTTTTTGAAATTTATGAAGCCATTTACAACTAAATCCAGAGTGCATGATTATCCACCATTGCGAGTGTGGTAATTTTTATCGCACTCGCAATAAATGTTCAATTAGAAAATTAGGTCAATTAATTCGTATATTTATTCTCCGCCAAAGTAAATAGTTGATAAAGAACCCAAAACATAAGCGACTCGCACACTAAAATCCGGACTGGATTACCCTGTATGAGTGGAGTGGAGTGAGAGAGAGAGAGAGTGGCTGCATCCGATATCGCATACTTCCCTACTATACAGTTGGGTGACAAAATAAGTGCTTACGAATTCACAGTGCTCATAAAATTGTAGGCAATAAGTACCCAGATGACCTACTTCTTCCTGCAAGATTTTGAAGTGTGCATATGCTGGACACTTTACTATCCCATGAGGCCACGGGAGAGGATTTATGAATGGCAGTGAAGCGACATAACTGACGCTGGTAGGTCAAATGAGAATGACAACATGACAAATGTAACGTCATTTTAGATTACACTGATACTACCACAAACTCATACTATAAAGAACATACTTTTTAGCAGTCATGAAGTAATTACTTATTCAAAAAAAATTCAGATGCAGCCAGAGATTCCCCTCCTGGCTTTCGTAATCGCTCTGCTCCAGCTCCACTCAGGGTTTTTAATTTCCTGCTCCCATCCCACCAGTTAGAGAAACCTTACATTTTTCCTGCTAAATGAATAAACGTAAATATCTAAACTAAACACAGCTCAACCAACTAGTATACTCGTTAGTTATAATATTACTGGCATAGCAATCAAATATGGTTATGTTTCTTTTCAGGCTGAGGTGCAAATTATTTGAAAATAATGTCACTCAACCAGTTTTTGTTGGAACCCATCACATGCCACGCATGGAACCGGGACAGGACCCGTAAGAAAGCTTTTCATTGCTATTTATTCATTGATGTGGTCTGTATCCATGCTTTTATCTATTTTGAATTTACGCCCATCTCATGTTTTGTTTTTCAATGACAGAAATTGCTATCAGTCCAAACAATCACGAAGTCCATATATACAAGAAAAGTGGAAATCAGTGGGTGAAAGCTCATGAATTAAAAGAACACAATGGGCACATCACAGGTAAAAGTCCCTGCAAACTGAATGTTACATTTCTTAAGTTACTCACAAACATTGTTGAAATGGCCTGTTAACCATTTATTTTGTTCTTTTCCAGGCATTGACTGGGCTCCTAAAAGTGATCGTATTGTGACTTGTGGAGCGGACCGGAATGCTTATGTATGGAGTCAAAAGGACGGCGTGTGGAAACCCACCCTTGTTATTCTCAGGATCAACCGTGCGGCCACGTTTGTGAAATGGTCTCCGCTGGAGAACAAGTTTGCTGTGGGGAGCGGAGCACGACTCATATCCGTTTGCTACTTTGAGTCTGAAAATGATTGGTAGGTCACAGTTGATATATTGGGCTTCATTGATTGTTTTGCCTTACAGGTCTTATAACTTTTTTTATTTTATTTAGGTGGGTTAGTAAACACATCAAGAAGCCCATACGTTCAACTGTCCTCAGTTTAGACTGGCATCCAAATAATGTGCTTCTGGCAGCTGGGTCATGTGACTTCAAATGCAGGTGCGACTTTGTATATTGAAGCTTGTTAACACTGTCAATGTCTCTGAGCATAGAAATAAACCTTGTATTTGCTGTCTGAATCATATTTGTGTGTTTGTTTCTTAGGGTATTCTCTGCATACATCAAGGAGGTGGATGAGAAACCAGCTCCAACTCCATGGGGGTCCAAGATGCCCTTTGGGCAGGTGATGGCAGAGTTTGGCGGGGCAGGAAGTGGAGGATGGGTTCACAGCGTCTGTTTCTCAGCCAGTGGGAACAAACTGGCTTGGGTCAGCCATGACAGCACGGTCACTGTAGTGGACCCCACAATAAGCTCAACGTTAGTATCAGAAATGGTTGGCGTGTTTAGAAAAAATTATTTCTGATTTGCTGGTGTCGACTTTTTAAACCGTCCTGGTTGTAATATGTCATGCTAACTAATGACTAATATCTTGCTTCTGTTTTGCAGGCCAAGTCAGTTGAAGACAGAATTCCTTGCCCTTTTGAGTGTGACTTTTGTTTCTGAGAACAACATTGTGGCAGCAGTAAGAACCCTTTTTTTTTTTTTTTGGTTGAAATGTTTTTTGTGTTGTACTTTAGAGGCGTCTGCCTTTTTCAGGACCTAATCTTGAGTGTTTTCCATTAGGGTCACGACTGCTGCCCTATGCTGTTCAGTTTTGATGATGGTGGAACCTTGACCTTCATATCCAAGTTGGACATTCCAAAGCAGAGCATCCAGCGCAACATTTCTGCCATGGAGCGCTTCCGCAACATGGACAAGAGGGCCACCACTGAGGACCGCAATAGCACCCTAGAAACCCTGCATCAGAACAGCATCACGTAGGCCAAATTATTTGAAAATTATATATAAACACTACCTTTCAAGAGTTAGGGCTAAGGTTTGATTGTTTTTTTGCCAGAAGAAATTAATTCAATTAATTAATTTAGTTGATCAAAAGTGAAAGACGTTTATATTGTAACAAAATATTTTATATTTCAAATAAATGCTGTTCTTTTGCACTTTCTATTCATAAAATAATCCTTAAAAAAACTATCACAATTTATAACTGTTATATACAACAGAGATGTATAACTGTTTTCAACATTGATAATAATAGTAAATGTTTCTTGAGAAGCAAATAAGCTTATTAGAATGATTTCTGAAGGATTATGTGACACTGAAGACGAGTAATGATGCTGAAAATTCAGCTTTGACGCCACAGGAATAAATCACATTTTAAAAATATTAAAATATAAAACAGTTATTTTAAATTCTAATTATTTCCCAATATTATTTTTTTTACTGTAGTTTTGATTAAATAAATGGAGCCTTGATGAGCATAAGAGGCTTCTTTCAAAATTTATTTCAAAAAGTCATACAGACCCTGAAACTTTTTAACTATATATAAATTATTTTTATTATTAATTTTTTTTGTAATTGTGCACAGCTAAAACATTTATTTTTACTTTGCAGCCAAGTGTCTATATATGAAGGAGACACAAGAGATTGTCGCAAATTCTGCACTACAGGAATTGACGGAGCAATGACCATATGGGATTTCAAGGTGTTTTTTTTAAAGATGCCTTTAACTTTTATACCATTCATTTGCTTCCATTTTTCCCTTGAGTCACAGTTAACCTAATCTATTTCCATGTTTGCTTAATTCTTTCCACAGACCTTAGAGTCTTCAATCCAGGGCCTGCGGATCATGTAAAACTCGCACCGATCTAGCATGACACAGCACAAGCAATGCAGCTTGAAGACTAACAAGGAGATTTCCGATAACACTTCTGAACGTTTTTAAATAAATAAAAAAAGCACTGAGCAGTGGTGTGAACTGATGTGTGACACTCTTAAAAACGGAAAAACACTAATGGAAAAGGGGGTTAGGATCTTTGTTTTCTTTTTTTGTTTGTTTTTTTTAATTAAAAAAAAAAATGCTATGCCAAAGCTGGCACCACAGGAGTGTGTGATGGTTGATCAAGATGTTCTGGCTCTCCTGAGGAACTTAAGAGGAGTTAAATTAAAAGGAGAATTTTATGTAAATGGTCTGCTAGAAATAAATGACGTATACTACACACCATTTGCGAATGTTGTCTCATTCTGTTGGATTCAATGCATTTGTATCAATGAGATCGACTGCCTTTTCCCTGCTAACAGGAAACAACTTGGCTTTCAGATGCAACTAGATATACACAGCTCTTTTAGTTTGCGTTCCAAGGTTGGGTTATTCAGTTTTTGATGTAACGGTTTTTGCAAACTATGACCATGCATGTAAGAATTCATTCGAAACAGTATTGCTTTTGTTAGTAACCATAACTCAACTGTGCAGATTCAGGGCTTAAAAACAAGTGTTATGCATGCAACCGAGGAGAATGTGAAAGGGAGCTGAACTGAAAACCCTCCTCACCAGCAGACAGCCGCCCACACAAGGAAGTGGTTATAAGCTTCTAACAGGGAAGGAGAAGTAGTGCATATTTGAAGAGAAAAACGACCAAGGAAATACTTCAGTTCATTCAGAGCAAAGCCAGCGTTTGTGTTGACTGCTCAGAGTCCACGAACTCAGGCTTCTGTTGCAGGCTTTATCAACCCCCCACATCTCTGTGTTTTTACGGTTTCCTGGGTAAGTAGAATAACATATGGTTTTGTTTATCTGAATTTGGAAGATTTTTTTTTTTTTTTTCAACGGTCGAGCAATCTAGTTTTTGAATGCTGGTGTTTGTGTGACCTCACTAACATGCATTAACATGCAGAATGTGACTTTAGCTGTAGCAAGAGTTTTTAACAGGTCTTCCTGACATTTAAAAGTCATTGCTGCAAACTTCCCCAGCAGAGAGGACCGTTACATGTTTTAAACGGAAACTAAGATAGTTGAGGTGTTTTATGTGTTTTTCTTGTAAGTGGACAACTGAGCGTCTGGCTTTGTCACATTCCTTTCTGGTCTGGTTTTATTTTACTTCAAACATTGAGGGGGAAAAAGTTTGCAGTTACAAAGACAAGTATGACCTACAGGGATAGAAGTCAAAAACAGGAAAGAAAATTAACAAGATTTTAAGTAGGAAGTTCTACAGTTCTCCATTTTAGTGATATGTCTCTATAAGGAAGTGAACGAGTTGTTGAAACCTGTAATTTGGTTTACCTCGAACATCAACGTTTTTACCATTTCATCTCAAAATTACTTCTATTTTTCATTTGCAGGAAAAAGCAATCATGGCTTATCACAGTTTTCTTCTTGAACCTATCAGCTGCCATGCCTGGAACAAGGACCGAACTCGTAAGTTCTCATACTCCTCGCAGCATCTTTGGAGCAGTTCCCAGTCTCTAGGGCTAAAGATATCCTTCAGCATCTGAACTGTGTAATCTTGTGGGAGCATCATTGCTGAATATACAAATGATTCTGTCTCCAAAACTCATTTGATCATGAATCAAGTACGTCTTTTGAGGAAAGATTTTAATGAGACGTGAACTGTGATTTTATGAACTTTTCCTCACAAAGATTGTCTTCCTACCCATATTAGCCTACTTGAATTTTAACTTTTGTTTTTGTAAACCATCATTTGAACCACCATTTGGTCCTTGAGAGCCCATTAGACCCTTTACTGAATGCTTACATTATTCTGCTGAGACCTGCATTTTGGATGAGAAGCTGCTCTTCCTTCTGGAAAAGTACATGGACATAAATGCAACATGCACTCGTATTTTTATGGTTTTCTGCGTTTTATGATGCCAGTTAGAATCCTTCAGCATTAAAAGTGTGTCTGCTCTCAAAAACCCAAATAAGGACTTTTGTGGTTTAATTAAGTTTAAAAACACTCTGTCTTTTAAAAAAAGCAAAAATTCTAAATGTCAAAGTTGTATCTTTTCACTGCTGCCGCCCTGCTTTTCTTTCCATGCTGATGAGAGAAGCAGTAATAACTAATTCCCCCCAGACTTCCTGTTTTACCATGAATGGTGCTTTGTTGCTGATGTCGTACGTCTTCAGCAGACCGCAGAGCAACAGTGGGGAAATGAGACGACTGAGAAGAATGACTTTTAAGTTTAACTGCTGCTGTTAAAACCATGCGTGTTTTCTAGCTCACCTATGAAAAATGTGGGAACATCTGCTGTAGCAGGAAATATACACTGTGTCTGAATTCAGCATTAGGCCTATCCCAATACCCATACTTGTAGTCTTTGCTACCGTTATTTGGACCAAGTGTTCAAGTGTTGGTGTGAAGACTGCAAGTGACTACAAAACTTCGGATTACCCAATGGTACACACTTAAGAAATTGCAAGTAAAGTTTTTACAGAACTTTATTTACACATTTTGCTATCCAGCACTTTGCACTTTAAAATAAACTCTGGGCATGTGAGTTCCTGAACATGCTGTGAATGATGGCACACTTGCTTCCTTTCGCATGCAAGTGTTCTCAATTTGCCCAGAACCTAAATGTGTGTATTGGGACAGGCCATTTTCTTTTAAACAATATGGACCATTTTCACAGATTTTGATGAATTTCCACAACATTGCAAATCTATAAAGTTTTAAATATATATATATATTTAATTAATACACATTTATAACACTATACTTAGTGTTTTATTTTTTGGGATTTTTTTCTTTTCCTATTGGAGCAAATGTAAATATAAAAATTATATTTGATGTCGTCTCCCATTCACTGCTATAGAAGTTTACCCAGCTATGACGACTTCCGCTTCAGAGAACCCCCGGAAATGTGTAAAGGGTCCATTCTGCAGAAACATATTCTGTCAGTAGGATTAAATGCTGAAGAAGAAAACATGAGCGATGCCTGCCATAATATTAGGGTGTTGCAGTTGGTTGCCAGCGTGATTTTGCAATGCTAATAAGGTGTATTAAGTATTAAGGTCTCTCACCACTCCTAAAGAGCCAACCCATTGGTCCCTATGTAGTCCATTTCAATGGTAGATAATAGGATCTTTTGCAAATCCAAACCTTACATTTCAAAGTTTAATTGGTTAAAACACCCCTAAACCTCAGTATAACCAATGGTGATGTTAGCAATAGTGCCACTAATAAACTTTAAACAAACAAGTACTAACTTGATAAGCCTGTTATCCAAACCAATCAAGCCCAAATACTTTTGTCTTATATTTCTGTGTCCTTTAGAAATTGCAATGTGTCCAAATAACCACGAAGTCCATATCTACAAGAAGGATGGAAGCAACTGGAACAAAATCCATGTGTTGAAGGAGCACAATGGCCAGGTTACTGGTAAGTTTAGAAGGTTCATCTGACCTACACGGTCACAGAGAATTGATTTGAACAAAACAATGTCATCCAAGACATTTCCTCATCAACCAGGCATTGACTGGGCCCCTGAGAGCAATCGCATCGTCACCTGCGGCACCGACCGTAACGCATACGTCTGGACCCTAAAGGGAGACGTATGGAAGCCCACCCTGGTCATTCTCAGGATCAACCGTGCTGCCCGCTGTGTGACATGGTCTCCTAAAGAAAACAAGTTTGCTGTGGGCAGTGGCTCACGTCTGATCTCAGTGTGCTATTTTGAGCAGGAAAATGACTGGTGAGTATCAGGCAATAGAAATGATATTAAGCCTTTTCTGTCAGAAAAAAAAGCTGATGGTGGTTAATCTACTTATGAGGCAGATGGGCTCTCTCTTATGTCTAAATGACTCAGATTAAAGCAGTGTTTAGAATGATAGGACTAGAAATGCCCAGCAGAGGATGCTGGTACTAACCAACCTCGCTGAACCTTTCTCAATTGATTCTTCACTTTCAGACTCTTCCTAGGGCAACAATGCTGGATTACAGGTTGCACATTACACATTAAATGATAACACATTAAGTGATAGCATTGAGCCTTGGATAACTAATCAATGCAATATATTTAAGACTTTGCTGTTTTGGTTGCAAGCAATCATATGCAAACCGCAAGTGTGATATTATCGCTTTTTAATACAATTGTTCAATAAACATTCTTAATACTGAATAACTTACATTTTAGACTAATTGCCAGTAGCTGGATCTATTTTTGTTGGCAGACTGAGAATAGACAAAGCCACGGCTATGCATGGCGGAATTTACAGATCAACACAGTGGTGGTGGCATTCCTAAATTAATATTTTTAATATTTAACTCACTCACTCGTTTCATTCCTGAACGAATCTGTGTTTTTCAATGAATCATGTTTTAATGACTCAATCAACCATCCATGCAGAATTTGATACTGCATATTAGACTCTTACTATTTCTGCCATGGAAATAATAGCAAAATTAGTAAGAGTAGTATACTAGTATGTGGTTCGCGACGGTCACTTGTTTAGTTCCTGAAGGAGTCAGTGTTTTTGAACAAATAATTTTTAGTGGATGATTCTGTAACTCGTGCAATAACTGAATGAATCATTGGGTGCTTTTTAATTCGAAGGCTGTGTACTAGTAAGTCTGCATATTTAGGTTGCCACGTCATCAAGCTCTTTCAAAGGTCGTCTCAATTTGAAGTATCCTTGGATAGCAGCCATTGTCCTTCATTCGGCTTATTTTGAAGGATGCATCAAGTGTATCCTTCACATCCTCCATTCACCCACAATTCTTTGCACAGATACCAGTTCACAAAAAAAGGAATTAGCATAAAATCAATCAGCACAGAGGTCGTCTAATTTCATTGTGTAATACAAGAAAAAAAATTATTTAAGAGATGAAGACATTATATTTTGTTTTTATGGAAATTAATATCAAAATGATAAACTGTACATAATGTAAAACACTATAAGACCACAGACTTTGTATCAATATGATTCAGTTAGTATAAAGATATTTAATATAAGGTATTTTTCCACAGTTAATATGAATAGTATTTTTGTGCCACGGGGTGGAAACAATGGCGTAGCAGACAGGGACCGAGTGTTTGGGACCCCCATAATATCTGTTATTACTAGGTGTATCTAAGATGTTTAAAGTAATTTCTCATTATTCTAGGTGGGTGTGCAAGCACATTAAGAAGCCCATCCGCTCCACCATCCTTTGTTTGGACTGGCACCCCAATAACGTCCTTTTGGCAGCTGGATCATGTGACTTTAAATGCAGGTTAGGTTGATTCTGTTCTGCATTATAATTTATGAATATGGGCGTTAGATGAACTTCCCGTCTGTTAAATCCCCATCCAGGATCTTCTCTGCTTACATAAAGGAAGTAGAAGAGAAGCCTGCTCCAACAGCATGGGGCTCTAAAATGCCATTTGGAGAGGTCATGTTCGAATCTACTGGTACTTCAGGTTGGGTGCATGGCGTGTGCTTCTCAGACAGCGGGAATCGCGTGGCCTGGGCCAGCCATGACAGCACCGTGGCAGTGGCCGAGGGAGGAAAGACTGCTGTGTGAGGATTGCCTTTCAAATCTGGCCCTCCATATTTTGGCCTTTTAAAAAATTTTAATTTTCCCAATTATTTATTTTTATCTCGCCAGCTGCACCAGTCTGTCTTCTGAAACCTTGCCTCTTCTGTGCGTGACTTTCATTACTGAGAACAGCCTAGTGGCAGCTGTAAGTATCTTCAGATGTCAGACCTTGATGCCAAGGGAATCTGTTTAGATTGTCCCCTGATTTTCATATCTTTTCAGGGCCACGACTGCTACCCTGTGCTGTTTGTCTACGATTCAAACAATGCAGCCCTGTCTTTCGGAGGAAAACTTGACGTGCCCAAACAGAGTGCTCAGAAGGGCTTGACAGCCAGAGAGCGCTTCCAGAACTTGGATAAGAAAGCCTCTGTAGACAGCAAGGAAGCAGTCCTTGAGTCTGTGCACAAGAACAGTATCAGGTACAGCCTGTTTTTCATGATAAACATTACAAAATACATTTTGAAGCCTAAATTCAATCGACAGAAATAAAAAACTAACTACACCATGGTCAAATGACTTCACCATCACTATCCCTAATATTACTCTTGCAGTCTTTATTTAAAAAAAATGTTTTACCCTGAAATAATTGTTAGAAAAGCTTGCTAGAGCGATTATAAACACATTAAGGCTATAAATGTTTACCTGTTCTGTATGCTTACGTTTAATGTCCCCGACAACCTCTGTTGCCCCATCTAGCCACTTATTACCAACCTGTGTTAATTCTTTAACTTCAGACCTTATTTCAGGCATTTAACCAAAAACCTAGCCTGGTTAAAACCAGACCATTCTCAGTTGTAACTGAGTTATGGTCTGGCAAAGCGTCATAAATCATTTCCAGATGGGGCGTCACCAACGGACGTCGCGGATGGACCTAAGCGATGAAGGAGATAGCGAATGAAACATCTTATGTTTCTTAATATACAATTAAGAATTGTTCTTTGCTCGGTTTTTAACCAAAAGGAAACGTTCAAATCGCTTAAAACAGACGCGACGGCGGCATCCATCTTTGTAATGTAGGCTACAGAATCTGCTTCAAAATCCCAGCGCTGTCGTCATCGTGTAAAGCCCGCTCCAACGTATCTGATTGGTGCCTCAATTTCGACGGATTGGAAATGGGCTTGAATGAGCTCTTTGCCAGACTAACTTTCAGAGCAAATCTAAATTTGCCGGAGGTTGTCTGGGTTTTCCCAGGCTACCAAAAACCCATTAAAAAACCCATTGACTTCAGGACGATAGAACCTGGAAGTGCTGGAAGTAGTTTCCGGGTTTTGGCCTGCAAAAATATGTAATCCCTGCAACACTGCAACACAAATCCGCTCATTAAATCCTGACAAATTGTAAATCGACGTAAGGAATGCTAGCAGATCAATTAAGCAGAAGTTTAAATGCCGCGCCCAGCACCCGCGCCGCTACCATTGGCCCGGCCCACCCATTTTAGGTCCGGGCCCGCCCATTTTGACCCAGGCCTATTGAGTAGTGAGTGATTTTCTTTCTTGCGGCCCGAGGAAAGCTTTGAGTGAAAGCTTCTCAACTGGGGCTTCTACCCCACGTGTGACTTAAGGCGGCCGCACACCGGACGAGAAGTGCAGCGCCGAGTCTTTAAAATTCAAACACATTGTTCTCTATGAGTGTACACACCGGCGGCGCCCAGCAACGGCTCAGGACCTTGTTCAAAATCCTGCCGCGCCACAGAGCGCCATTTGTTTTAGATTAAATTTAAATGTATTTGTCTCAAATCGTCGTTTATGTATATACTGACTTCACCCTGTGCTGCAATATACATACATTAGTTTTATATTCATTTACAGAAATCAGCTGCTTCAATGAAAATTGCGGATGTTATCGAATTTTCAGCTGATATTCTCAATTCATTCAGTTAACGGAAGTTGTGAGGTAAAGTGTTCAGACTGCAAAGTCGACAGCAACGATTGAATTTAATTGTACAGTACAATCATAACATAGTACAGACATTATCTTAATTCCATAGGTAATGTCCTTAAACATAACAGTATTGCTGGCCATAAACTGAGAAAGTGCGCGTCCAGTGTGCGATAGGCCTACTTCGAGTTGTCCTAGACGCGACGCGGCACAGCGCTGCGCTTCTTGTCCAGTGTGCGACCCCCCAGTTAGGCTAACGTTACTGCACTGAGCTGAGGACAGCGACACAAGAGCCACAGAGGTAGGCTACTGAGTCGCTGTCCTTAGTGCCGCAGAAAAGCGCTGAAACGGAGATGAAGGGGAACCCGTTTTTTTTTTTTTTTTTTTTTGCTCATTTTAACTGGCCCATCCAGTTTTCTGGAGGCCCACCTACAATCAAATTCCTGGCGCCGCTAGTGCCGCCCTGGCAGGTTGTGCAAATATATTGCAATTCCATTCGTTGCAACTTGTGACACTGAAATGACACACTTCAATATCAAACATGCACCTACAACAATAAACATATAGGCCTAGATTTATTAATACATTTTGCTGTGTTGTTGTTCACTTCTTAGCCAAATCTCAATCCTTAATGGGGGAAAAGCCAAGTGTGCCAAATTCTGCACCACTGGCATGGATGGAGGCATGGCTATTTGGGATGTAAAGGTAAAGCTTGTTGAACTCTTGTGTATTTCATAATCATTGTTTAGTTGATAAGCAATGGTCAAAATGGAAATGTGCATAAAGATGACTAATTCTGTTTAATTCTATTTCAGACCCTTGAATCTGCAATGAAAGACCTCAAGATTGTCTAGACACAGAAGGCTCCAGAACAAAATGTCTGTGGCTCAAATTGCTTGCTTTTTAATAGGCCAATCCTTTATAATGCAGCTGTCTGTACGTTTTTACAATATTATGTTTTGATGTGTAAGAGGTTTAAGGATTTTATACTGATGATTCAGGAAACTGGTTCTGGATGAACCGAAAACAGAATTTATATGCTGGCCATAGATTGCTTTTCTTTGATTAGTGCAGGTACCTTGCATTGGATTTTAATAAGCTGCGATTGAAACCAATAAAGTAAATTTGACTACTTGCTGGAGTTTAACATGCTTTCCTGCATTAATACAATATTTTCAATGCAACTTTCTCTTTGAAATACTTAGATGTATAATTAACGTAAAAGATCAGCACACCACTCTCTAAATTGAATTTAAAACGGAAAGGGAAGGAGAGAAAAAATAAAATAAGACGCTAAAACATTTTCAACAGAGGATTTATTTAATCTTTATATGGAACAATTTACATTTTTATACAAAAATCATTAGAAAACAGATTAAAGTGGCATTGGGGGGCTTAGAGCTCATTGGCTGATGATGAGGGCACAAGTCAATTTATTACTGACGTTGACATTTGTTGATATGCAACATCAAAACATGCTCAGGAGACAATCATGCATAAAAATGATCTCAGGATCCTTTAGAGCTCCAAGAATTCAGGTAGTGTCTCCTAATACCTATATTATTTGCTTGGACACACTGGCTAACTTTGTGTATTGTAAATATTTGGTAATCACATTCATAAACCCTGGTCCTCTTAATTTTTCAAAAGAACCTCAGATTTTACATTTGACCTGTTCTGGTTTAACTGCCAGACCATATGACCTGTTTACTCAGACTGCAGTCCGCAGGGATATCTGTGAGAACATACACTGTTTCCAAGCTGAATGCTGCAACCATTTACTAAAGATCAGGATGTTTTTAGTGAGATATATTATGCTTTCCCTCTTTGCAAAGGATAAGGCTCTCAAAATAGAAACCTACCAAAAACGAGGTTCTGTCATGTCATAAGCCATCATCCGCTGCTGGTATTGAGAATAAATCAAAGAAACAGGGCCTTGAACGTTCCTCATTCATTAAAAATAAAATGTTCTGGAAACAAGATGATGACTGACTGACAGTCTCTTGAAACCACGTTCATCACTGGAAAGTTCCCTCTGAAACCAATACATTAAACACCTTAATCAGTCATATCTACTACTGAGGTTAAGTGCTTGGAACTTAAAATAATAAAAAAAACTTCAATGAAATCAGTCCAGGCCAAAAGAAGACACTAGGGGTAATTCAAAGCCAAAAAGAAAGGTTCAGTCTCCACATTGCCAAATTGTTTAACCATAATGTGGCATGGGATTAATCAAAATAGAGTCTTGTAAAGCATGTGCACTTACAGATGCAGTAATGCAGGGTAAAACTAAAATTAACCCTCTAAGCCTGTCAAAAACACTGTATAAACAGTTATTATAACCAGATCATGTTGTTAAAAGATCATGTATATTGTTATTACAGGACAAAAATTCACATCTTGGTGCCACTGAGCCACAAATGACTGGTAAGGGACATTGCAGACACTGCACAGTTGTGTGGTGATGTAGCAGGCGGCGCAAGCCAGTTCGCTTTCAATCACATTTGAACAAGACACAAATGAACAAACACACAAGTGCTTGTCAAAGTTCAAGAAGAGAAATGGCCAGCAAACACATCAGAACCATCCACATGAAAGCAAAAGTTTTCTAGGATTTCTATTCTTGGCACAAGTACATGCAAAGCTAAGAGACGTGAAACCTGCAGCTTGGATTTCATATTTTGGTCTGATTAAGGACAAAACCTGGCATTAAAAAAAGGAAATCAAAGAAAAATTCACAAGGTTTTATAAAGCCACAAGGGTGGGGGGGGGGGGGGGGGACATCTATACGCAACAAGAGACAGAATAAGGCTACAGCTAGGCTTGCTTTAAAATGATCTCTGTTTTAATCCCTTTCTCTATCAGGTCACACATGCCCATAGCAGCACCAGAGGAGGAAACCCCCCTCTGCAATGTCACTTAGTCAGTTCCATCTTCTGCGAGAGGCTCAGTCTGTTTCCAGGATTAACGGAGGCTGCTCGTTCTCTTCGTCCAGGTGCAGGGTGTTCATGTCGTCCTCCACTCCAGCACCCCCAACTGCCCCCTGATCCTCAGTGTAACCTGAGACAATGAAAACAATACCAGGCCATTTTAAAATTTAGACTCTTTGTTCCCCCTTCACTTTTATGAGAGTGAAAAAGACAGTTTCTTACCTTTGGCAACAGCAGCACCGTAGGTCTGTGCCACGAGTGGCCGGTCGTGAGCAGTCTGTTCAAGAATTTCATTCGCTGGCTCTACACTTCCATCTAACCTAAAGGAGGAAACACATTAACATGGAGAGTAATTCACATACATGCCGATCAGTGTCAATTTAAAACTATTTTTAATTTAGAGACCGTAATTGGAATATTTGCAATATCTGCAAAAAAAACTAAATTGAAACAAAAATGATAAATATGCATAAGTCAAGTTCAGTTTAAACTGAAACCGTATTGTTGGATTAATAAAAAATGTGACATTTAATATTCAGCTATGGAGTGGGATTATGGACCAATGAGATTTTAGTGTGGGCACTATTCCCCAGCACAATGCATCAAATACTGTTAGTCCTGTTTTAGGTTTTCAGTGAACCATACAGGATACTAAATAACCAAAAAGCAGCAAGTCCTGGCCAAAAATATTCTATGTATATACACTACCGTTCAAAATGTTTTTCTGAAATAAATTTACACTTTTATTCACCAGGGACACATTTAATTGTGAGTCAATACATTTATAGTGTTACAACAGATTTAGATCGAATCCTGTTCTTGTGAAATATCTATTTAATAAAGATCTTAGATTCCACAAAAAGTAGTACAACTTTTGATAATAATCAGAAATGTTTCTAAGCAGCAAATCAGCATATTATTATGATTTCTGAAGAATCACGTAACACGGAAGACTGGAGTAATGATGCTGAAAATTCATCTATGACATCACAGGAATAAATTACATTTTAATATATATATATATATATATATATATATATATATATATATATATATATATATATACTGTATATATAAAAAGTATCTCAATTGTAATATTTCACAATTCTTTTACTGTATTTTTAATCAAATAAATGCAGCCTTGGTGAGTAAAAGAGACTTCTTTCAAAAACGTTTTAAAATCTAAACCGACCCCAAAGTTTTTAAACTGTAGTGTATATTTAGACCAATGGTCTGACAGATTATGTTTCGATTTGATAACACTGGATCTCACTTATGCTGTTTCATTAGTGTGCATTCTCCTCCCTCTTGTGGGTCCAGATTGTACAGGTAAAGATAGCCATCTGATGCAGCCACCAGCAGGCGTGGAATCTTCTGGATTCTAGAAACCAATCACAAGCAAGATAATCAGAGACACATCTACCCTGATAGCAACCAGTCTGTAAGCATATCTAGGTTGTATTAAAAACTTAGGTCTGTTGTGCTATTTCAGAATGGTTTTCTCTCACATGGCCAGAGCGCAGATGTTCTTGTGACCTGAAAAGGGCAGTCTGACTGTAGCAAATGCCCTTCCTTGAGTGAACATCTCAGTTACGTGTGCAGGCAGGTATGTTGTGGAGGCCATCAATACTTTCCCAAAGTATCCCGTCCAAGTAGTGGGCTCCTCCTGAGGCCTATGATGGAAAAACACGAGTTTGAAAATGACAACATGGTTGCAAAATAAAAATGAAATATGTGCCTATGCTATGGCTTGTTAATGCATGCTTAATCATGTTCTAACAGGATTTTATTAATAAAAAAGGAAGATGTACAAATTCACAGGAAGAAGTGAGTAGGTTGTCTGAAAAACAACTTATTTCAGTGGGCATCATTACACTGACTTCTCTCTCTGGGTCTCCAGCTTAAAAATATGAACCGTCTCTGTGTTGCTTGAGGCAGACAGATAGAGTCCCTCCATACTGAAGGCGAGGGAACAGATGCTCACACATCTGTTGAGGGATAATTACAGTAAGTGCATTGTTTTCATTATGTGAGCTTATTGCAATTCCTGGCTATTTAAATAAATACAAAACAGATCGAATGTAAAATAATATAGTTAACTACCTCTTTACTCCCCTCCTGAACTCAAAGATCTTTTGGCCCTCTGGAATGCAGAACACACGGATCACGGTGCCCTAAAGAACACCAAAGAGAGGGTTTGAAAAAATCAACTAATTAAGGTCTATTTAGTACCCATAAATGACTTTATTCAACTATTCATTTCCTTTTCTGTGGATGTGATGCATTTGTCACAGAAGCGCTGCGCTGTTTTACTACGTGAACTCACTCGAAGCCCACAGAGAAGGAAATGAATAGCTGAAAAGTCGTTATTTTGGGGGGGGTTTGTGCACAAAAAGTATTATTGTCGCTTGATAAACTTAAGGTTGAGCACTGTAGTCACTTGAACAATTTTAACGAGGTCTTTAATAACTTTTAATAAACCCTGTCATGTTATCTTGCATAGGTGTTTGGGAACACAATCATGTGGGACACTTCTGTGAGGGAATTAAACTAAAACATTCTGGTGACAGACTCTTGCTCAGGCATTTCAGGATGAAAATTTCACCGCTGGTTAGTCCAGGTATCCAATCACATCCTCTGTTGAGGCAAAGTCATGCAAGTTTTTTTGTTTGCATTGAGGGATTTATTGGGTAAAAGTGTTTCCATCATAGATCATGCGCATGTCTTCTTATTGGATAAATTTTTTTTTATCCGCCTCCATTGAGTGCACAAGTTTGAGTTTTTTTATGCACATCTTGTGAAAAAGTGAATGAAAATGAAAACATAGCTAGTGATGAACACGATGAAGACAAAAAAAAGTCATATAAAAATACCCCTAACTTAGGTAAGGTAGTGTTTATAGTTGGGCAAATTTTGCTACAATTAATTTTCCTCAACCAAACAACTGTAGCCAAGCAGATCCAAAAATTAAACTTTCTTAATGCAAAAAGTGCAATAAAGTCAAGATCTAATTAAAACAATCAAGTTGTTTTGAAAGAATGACATTTAATCATTTACTTGAACTATTAACTAATACAACACAGTAATAAAGAAAAATAGTTACCTTTATAGATTTTTTACAAAAAAAATTTTGTAAATGAAGAATTCTGTGAACATTCGTGATTGACAAAGCAAACAAATAGTTCAGAGTTCGGAATTGATTCACTGAATTAATTACAAGTGAATACTGGCATATCACCCACTTTAAATTACTCTCAATGATTGTTTTAAAACAATTTGTTTCACTATATTAGTGGGGACATTGCATAGACTTCCATTGATTTTATTATATAAAAATATTGATAATATTGATAATATTTTCTATCACCTAACCCAAACTCTACTACTCCACCTACCCATCACGGAAAGGTGCAAAACGCTAGATTTAAATAAAAACAAGCAACTTTATAGGCCTTTTTAGCAAGTAAGTACCAGTAAAAATGTCCCTACTAATCAGTTGTAATGATTTTTCACTATATAAGTGAGGACATTTGGCCGTCACAAGTATAGCCAAACCTGTACACACACACACACACACACACACACACACACACACACACACACACACACACACACACAAAGCTGTACCTTCTCAGAGGCTGTGGCCAATTTAGTCCCGCTTGCATCAAACGCCAGTGCTGCTAGTGGGCTATCATGGGCAGGTATCATGTTAGCTGCCCTCTGGGGATGAATATCACACACACATTGAAAAACTGAGTTTAACACAATCCCTTAAAACCATAATCATTGCAAATCTTTAAACTAAACAGCACTTACCAGGTTGACCGTATCAAAAACTTGTACCTCCCCAATTGTTGCACTTCCCGGATAGGCCAAGTAGCAGTTGTCATTACTGATTGACAGGGCACATAGTCCTATAATTGTTTAGTGACATATTAATAATCACAAATTAAAAATCTGTATGGCTACTACGAATTTGTATAACAACAAGGCCATTACTATCTGGTCGCAACATCATTTGCGAACGTTTTCAGTTCCCCAAATATAAATAGAGCACCTAAACATTATGAAAGAAGAACCTGCTGCATGTAGTTCCACATGAAAAGTCTGGTATAAACAACAATGATGTACTGACGGCAAGCAGCGTTACCCACCGGAAGGATTTGGAGGGGTCTCTCGAATGGTATGTAGTACTTTCATATCCCTAATGTTGTGGATATAGAGTGACTCCTCTAAACATACTATCAATCTCTGTGGAAATAAAGCAGGTTTGCAACATTCTCAGATGGTCTGATCACGCTAAATAAAATAAATACAATACAGGAAACATGTTTCACAGGAAGAGGACGTCTGCTGACTCACCTGTCTGTTTAGTTTCACAGCCAGTATAGTATTCGAGTAGCTGTAGTTGCATATCTCCGTCCCTTTCTTGAAATGACAGACCTTCAGCTTCCTAGGTGCCTTAAGGCTGACAATAGCGACAAGGCTGCTGGAGAACAATCTCTCCACGATGCACACATCTTCTGTGTCGGCTGAGGACAAATACACAAGAAAATAAAACATGTCGTATGTATTTATTCAAGCACTTTCAAGTCATCCTGTGCCCTTTGAAGAGTTGTTGAGGCCCCAATGTTGAAAAACATTAGACTCCAAGGGCGTATCAAATATTATAACGAACGATTTCTGACTGGATGCATTGAAAAGCCTAAATCCAGGGCCATTACTTTTTAAAGATTAAACCAGAACAGTCAGGAAGACGAGCTTTATTCTGGATTTAGTCATTTTATGATCGTTGAGAGGCACAAGGTGTGCATGCAAGCCCCACAGCTGTGATTATATTGACAACAACATCAACTGCTTTTATAAAATGATTATACTACATAATACATTTTTTTTTACTTTTTAAATGTACAACATTATTTTATTAAGCAAATTGATGAAGTGCCATAATTGCGGTATAAGATATATGTGATCCCTGACATCCAAAAGTCAGGTTAAGAGTTGGCCTCTATAAATACAATTTCAGCACATTTGAAATGTTGCACTGGCTAATCAGCACCCAGGACAAGAACTAATTTTCAAGGACTCCCACTTTTCAAATAGTTTCTACGCCTCTGATTATCTCTGACCTCCAGAGAGAGCAGAAAGACATTATCAGCCCCTTCAATCAACTCGTATCACGCCAAAAGGTATGAGAAGCCATGTTGACAGTGATTAAAAAACACATATAACTTACTACATTCATAGATCTGTTCCAATTTATCTACTGATGACAAGGAGAAAAACTTGTACCCAGACTTGGTACCAACAGCTAGGGATCTGGAAAGCAAACAGGTAACAATAATCAATTGCTACAGTATACAAATCAACTTTTTATGGTCTAATGGTTTGCTTAATGACTAAAACAGGTGATGTTGACATGATGGTGAAATGTGTTAAAGGGGCATTTTGCAATCCTTGTGGTGCAATGTTTGAATATTAAAAGTTAGGAGACAAACTATTTTAGAGTAGTTTTCTATATGTTCTATAGAGTTGAAATGTAGCAGCTGTTATAGCTTATAAAAACACTGGCAGTGTTGTCAGTGAGGTGAGCGACCGGTTACAACTGGCTTACTAGTGGAGTCTAAACAATAAGCTTTGACTTATTTGTTAGCTGGTTACATGATTTAGGAAGTTAAACTAAAGGTTTTTAAAAATATATGAAATTATCTTTCAGACATACCCCCCCCCCCCCTTCCCAGAATCAAAGCTTAGTTTGAAGGCATTTAAGTTACTCGATTGTTGTTAACATTCGAGCTACTTTTCCTGTGTCGTCCTACTTTGTAACACACACCTAACAGCCTTTATTTAACATTTCCGAAACAAGATATCCAACCAAAATGAGTTCTAATTAATAATTAGAATTTAATATTACACACCGTTAGGCTGACGTAAATCTTTGCAGAAGTACAGATACACATTTTTTTCGTTAGCAAGGACGCTAACGTTAGTGCTACACGTCTCGTGCGTTTATTTTTGTCTGACGTTATTTTACAAGAGCAGAATTGGGGACTGATTTAATAAAAACAAAGCTGCATTACCACAGCAGCGGAAACTGTCGGGGACCAACTTATTCTAACCAACAGAGGGACATAATAGCAGTCAGTGTTTTAGCTGGTTAGCAGCACGCTTTGTCATCATACCTGCACTGCACACGAGCGACGAGACACGACACAGATGAAGGCGCTCTCATTATAACGAACGAAGCTTCGCGCGACCGCAGTGCACATTATTCGTTGATTACACCGAAAACATTGTGTTGTTTTTGTGTAGATGGGCTGTTAGGCCAGCAGCAATATGACTGTTTTCTTACGTGTTATCCTGGTTAAAGTTGGCGAAGAGCAGCTGGCTGCAGCCGGCCTCTCCGCTCTGACTGGCCAGGTTCATGGGCTCGACAACATTTACAGATTAAGCCGAAGTAAAAAGGGCTCAGATGTGGACTAGATCAGTGAAATATGGGGTCGTCTCGCACTGCCATAAGTTCCACCCTCTTGTTCCAATGAATGTTGTTGTTTTTCTCCAGCCACTGTTGCACCTTTTCGTGCGCATGCGCAGTGGCTACTGCACGCACCAGCTCCGTCCAAATTAAAGGGAAAGGCTGTGTTTTTTTAACGCTCCGTCCAAATTAAAGGGAAAAGCAATGTGTTTTTTAATGCTTTTCATAACGTATATACAACTATTTTTTATAAACCACAACTGTGGGTACTTCAATAGAACTTATTGAAAGGGACTAAATGTCAGTTTACATTCAGATTTTCTTTGAGCCCTTTTAAATTTCTAGTTGAAAATACAATATATGGTAACCTAACACGGGGGAAGAACAATGTGCATTTACTTTTATTATTAAAATATACATATTTGGACATAGCCTAAGTTATAACAAAATGTACAATTATTAAAAGAGGCTATATCTTACCCTTCTGGGGTAAGTTGGATCACAACCCTTCCGGCTAAACTTTTACAGAACATCTTACCCCGAGGGTCTACTTGTATCTTTTTACATCAAAATAAAAACTGTAACTGTTACTCCAAAGATCTAAAAATATTCATGTGTTCACAAAACCCCCATTAACAAATAGACACACAAAAAAGTTGATATTCAACACAATTTTGTGTATTAGATCACCCTTTTCCAGAGATACAAAATTAGATCAATTAACCTCAGACTGTCTCAGCTGACTAAATCTCACAAATGTTGATATTCAGATGAAATGACAAAAATTAATTAAATTAATTAAAAATACAATTAATAATGAGATTTTGTCATCTATGGTCAGCGGGTGAAATTAAGGTGGTGGTGGTGGTGGTGGTGTGGGTCGGGGTGGGGGGTTCTCTTGGCCGAGGGGGCATCTTACTCCGACTTACCTTGCTTTCAAGGAACAGTGGTTTTTGACTCCAAGGAATTTCAAGGCCTCTAATTATCAACATAATCAAAACTTTGCTGAAAGAACTGTTTTACACAATCTACTGCATGCCTTCTGCCCTCTGATTGATAAGTGAAAGGCCTTTTAGTGAAAAAAAAACATGGTTGTAGAATGTAGTGATATTCTATTTTGTAGAATAACTTTTATATTGTTGTTAATATTTTAATATGAACAATGGACTAAAGAAACTTCGGTTTACTTAAATATAGGCCTACATGATTTTTTTGAAAAAATATTGTTAAAATGTAAGTTAATATATCACATTAGTCTTTAGAGGAACGTTTAGCTATTTGTATTTCTCAATCATCAAAAACTACAAAGCTTCAAAAATTAGAGAGCATTAACTAAGCATTTAAATGTAATCTTACTATGACAACATCTGTACCAAATTGCAATTTTTTGCTTAGTTTGGGCCTCTGAATAAATATGAATATGGGGCACAAAGCCTGATTTATCAAATATTATTGAAAATATAAAATGCACATGCAAACTTTTCCTTAAAATGTTCTTCTATTTTGTCCACAGCACAACAAAATATCCAGTGTCGTTTAGAGTGTTGTATTTACCAGAGTCAAAAAGTGTTGATTTGAATGGCATCAGCACATCCAGTGTAAATCAGTAGTCGCAGTCATTGTAATCATTAATTGTCAGTTGACATGATTGACACTATTGAGTTGATCCAATTTCTGGTCCTTGCACATTATTTCCTGATTATTGGCGGGCGACCATGAGGAGAGGAGAGGTGTAAAGGTTCCAAAAATGTAGATTTTTCTGACAATGATTTAATGTCGCTTTACATGGTTAAAACAAGAAATTTCTTTTTTTGTAGTTGTTTTAGCTTATTTTAAAGGTTGTTTTGTCTCATTTTAAACATTCAAGCCATCTTGAGTCCTTGGAAGTTAAGCTAAGGCCCCCTTGTTGAGGACCCGACTGCGTCTCATCCGCCGTGGTCTCCTCAATCATGATGGATGAGACGCAGATTTAAATGTTGCTAACTTATTTAACCAGCAGATGGCTACGTGCGCTTTGTCTCTGAGATGTCAAAATTCTAGTGTTAACCTCAATGGGTAGAGAGAAAATGTGCTGTAGCCTTAAAAAAAAAAAAAAACTTCACCTTTGTAAATTTGTGTTTCAATGTAATTTAATGACCAGTTTTACAACAGAACAAAAATTGAGTTATGTTTTAGGCTATTCATTCATATAGGCCTATATATAAATATAAATTGTATAAGTTATGTTTTTGGAATACTAGTTATTGGGGGGAAAAGGGTTCACAAAATAGCGTGCATAGCAGATCCAGTTTAATCTCAGAGAGGTTAGTTTGTTTACGCGTTTCTAAACAAACGTTTCTAAAGCAAAATATTCGCCACATAATGACAAGTGATGGGAAAAACTTTTGCCTGAAGCCTTTTTGAAGTTAACTTGGAAGGAAGCAAAGGGGCGGGGAGGGGATTTTGCGCGCACATCGGCATTCCTGACAGCGCGAGGGGTCGCGAGACGCTGTTTACGATTATTCCAAAAATCCAGGGTCACTGTATGGCGGCCGCTTCTCGCAGTTCTGCTAGCGTGCGCGTTCCGAGCGACGCAAGTCTTCACGTGCCTTGTGGTGGCAGTTGCCTCCTGCTTCCTTCCAAGTTACGGGCTCTGAAACACCCGGAGTTTGGTCGTCGCTGATACTGGAAGTAGTCACTCTGTCTACCCTGGAGTAAGTTACGCAGCGAACATGTACAAATATGCACAGTATGGACTTTAGGAGGACGAAGTTCGGCAGGTAAATTACATCTAAGCATAACGTTTATAGCCTAACATTGTTTTCTTAATATTGCTGAGGAATCTTTTTAAAACAACATAATAATAATAATAATAATAACTTATGTTTTCTCCCATGTTAATAGTAGAAAAGCACCATTGAAATGGGAATGAAAGCTGATAATAGCAATAGATTTATATTTTCTATTAGCCTATCAATATAAAACAATGCGAAAAAGAGTTTGAGACGGAGGTATACGTTAGTCTACAAGCATTAGTGCAAACATGTTTGAAGAAGCCATTCATGGAAAAATCTTGAGGCTCTGTCAACTTCTTTCATTTTATTTCTGCACTTCTTGAACTTTGGTTGTGCATTTGGTGAGGATTTCCTGCAGACCACACACACACAATGATAATGGATTGCATTTTTTTAAACATTAAACATTGTTCATTCATTCATGTTTGTGAGTTGTGCTAAAAATGTCTTCAATTTTAGATAGGGAATAGGCCTACATGTAGGGTACAACAGGGCTAAAGTAAGACTTTTTTTTTTACACCTACTGTGTTTGATTGCAGAAAAAAATATATGTTTGTAATGGACATTGATGGAGCAACATATTGTGTGTGAAAATAAATCATAAAAATGCTTTGTTTAAAAATCTTATAAATGTATGAGGTGGCGAGGGGGGCCTTTTGGGGTAAAATGCTCACCAGCATGGGGGCAAAAGGCACACAGTATTGATACAAATAGCCTACTTTAGCTACAGTAGTCAACATAGTGGATCAAAACCTTTCATCACAGTTATACATGAATTTTGAACAATACCCGTTCTTGTCTTAGGACAACTTTGATTAACTTTTTTGATCAACTTCAAATGTTGACTACTTTAAAATAATATGTGTTTAATAATGTCTACGTTATTACTTGTTCAAAACAATCACTTTAGCATTACTTTGATAAATAAAATAATACATTTTTGTTCAATAAATACTGTCATTCAATTATGTTAATTTTAATAATACAGAAACAAAATTATTTAAAAAAGGAAAGATTCTGAATACATTGAATACAGCTTTATAGTAACTAAATATGGTATTTTGGTATGATATCTAACCATGTCATGTCATGTCAACAAATGAAAAAGTCAGCCAGATATTTATTATAATGTTAATTATTGTGCCTTTTGCCTCAACAACAGGGGCACCTTTTCCCCCAAATACCAAACTTTTACATATTCTTCCGTTATTGAAAAACTGTTGCTTTATTTACCTTGAACAAACCTGAAAAACATTTACAAGATCTTCAAGACCTCAAAATGTAGACATTAATTTGATCGATTCTCATTTTCTACATAAATCTACAGCAGTTTTAAAAAACATTAAATATTAGATCAAATTAGGCCAGAATCAACTTTGCATTGCTTTTCGCGATTGAATGATTATATGGAAATGCAAGTTTGAAAGCAGTTCTTGCGTTATGGAATTTCATGTGGCAAAAAAAGGGTTTTCCCTGCACACTAACATAAACTGAACATAAACATTCAATCCCATGAGCTGAAAATTATTATTCACTTTCCTCATAAATCAGTATCAATTTGCTTAACAATAAACCCTGTTATGTATGGCATTTAATCATTCTGTTTACCCATAAATTGTCATGTCATATGGTTTTCTCAGAATAGAAATTCAGAACATGAGCATTATTATTTAGAAATTGTGTCACATGGGACATAAAGATATTTTAAAAGTGTTCATACTTTTGTGTGATTTATCAATGTCAGGTCACAAACCTGCCACACATAAACATGCTTTGTGTTTGCCTTTCTGAGATCTTTGCCCCCAGAGGATTTTGACTTGGTGGGATTGTGTGTAAATGCTATATTTTTGTTCCCTCTTTAATTTTAATTTAATTTAAACATATGTATAATAACATGAACTAACCACTTTATTTCATTTATGCTACCACAACAGAGACTTATATTGCATAGTGAAACATACATATTAACCAAAGAACATAGACTAAAAGGACATCATTTATCAATTAAACTGATGAATTTAGAATTTAGAATTTTTATCCTCTTAATTGATTACTCTCATGTCAGGTGAGTCATAATGTTAAACCTAACCATGTCAGCACCTGATCACTTTCATTTAATCTCAGGATTCTCAGAAAGGGTGTGTAAAGTACAGTAAAATGAATCCTATGTGTATTTTTTATCCCTTGTGATTGTTTGGTTTGGATCCTCCTTGTTTCAGAGACAAGAGACTTGTATTGTGGCCATCTGAGTGCATGTTTGGTTTTTGGAAGGGATATTTTGGCCTCTGTTGTATGCAATTAGCACATAGTCACTCAGTTAATTGTCTGTGCTCATAGAAGAAATGGCCTTCATGAAGCTGGAGAATATGAAAGGATAATGTATTGAGGTTTGACCAAAACCTCATATGCAGGACCATAAGCAACTTTATAATGACTGAAATATCGGATTACTTGGAAACTATTTTTTTTTTCAAACATTGTAAAGTGGTTTTCAAAAAGTTGATATTGCAATTTGGTAGAGCATTATACAACACAATGCACTTGCTGTGTGGTAAGGAAAATGAAGAACTTGAGGTCAGCCTGAAAATGTTGGAATGCAATGTTTGGTGCTATAACTAGTATGTAGGGCCACATTATGCATGAGCAGACATCTTGGCTTAAACCCATGACCAGCACTGTGTATCATGTTGTTGTAGAGACTCTGTGAAGCGTAAACATCCAAATATCTGAATATTTTCTCTAGTGAAGGGCCACTGACTTGTCTCATAGTCCTTTACCCTCACGGTGTGGCATTATCATATTCTCATGATGTGTTCCTGTGTTCTTACATTCCTGCTGAGAGTGGATCACAAAAGTCTGAGAATTTGAAATATTACTTATTTATTTGAACATATCTTCTGTGTTTTTTTGTGGGGTTTTTTTTACGGTTTGAATCTCAGATTTTGTGGTCATGCATCATTTACAGGTTCATAAGGGGCAGAAATCAATTAATTGAACTACTAGATTGATTGGTGTTTTGAGTAAACTGAGCATGAAGACAGAATTTGTTTTGACATTTTGTATTGTAAAAAAAAAAATTTCCTACACTGTAATAAAAAGTTGCTGCCCTGAATTTTTAAGTTTAATAAATTTAATTTAAATTTAAGTAATTTCACTACTTAAAAATTTTTTTAATCTTGTATAACCTATTAAAAAAAGTTGAAAATTGCTTAACTTGTTTTGATGAGTTAAGCAATGTAAAAACACATGTTGGCACAACTTATTGATCATATAATTTTTGAACAGTGTATTATAAAAAAGTAAATGTGTCTTATAGTGCCAAACTGAGATTGCTACAATGAGGCTGAGTTTTCACAGTTTAGCCCCAGATGCCATCATATAAAAGCAACTCCTTTTATAAAGGCCAAGCCGAGACACACCGGGTGCTGAGACCTGGAGCGACGCCAAACATTAATTTAATGAACTCATCCATGATAATGAACAGGATGCCCATGTAGTGCTCTGACATCTGAGTAAATATTTTCCCTGAATATAGTAAGAAAGCAGTGATATGAAAAGTGACACTAAATATATCCAATAACTCTGGTGAGGCAAATTCTGCATGAACAAGCATCTCTGGTGCATTCGGGCATTATAATTGAATATATGCCTGTGAATTTGGTTCCTACATCACACCTGGATCACTCTTGTTTTTTTTACGGCCAATATTTATATTAACATATATGAGGAGAACACAGAATAAAAATGTAATGAAAGCAAGTTTCAGAAATGAGATGAAAAAGTCAGTCTGTATGTTTTGGTGGCAGAACTATCTTTGAAAAAACTGCAACTAAAGACGATCAATCTGGTCACTGCTAGAAATACGCTATAATCAAGAAATATAATCAAGAAGCAAAGTAAGATGGTTTCCAGAGCTCGCTGAGCTCGGCTCATTTATTCTGGTTAGCAGTCTAGCCCACTTCCCTGTTTCCTCATGCACATTAATTAAATCACACAGATAAAGAGTGTTTGGGGGGAAATAAAAAAGAAAATCCCAAGCCTCAGGTTGGCATAGAGACTATGACATCATCACCTAATACATCAGCAGCTCAATGTAAGTGGCATAAAAGACCTCATTCCGAACAGGATTAGCTTCAACATTAGGTAGTTACAGATGCTAGGCAACCAAGCAGTACAGGACAATTCTAAAAATGTGACCTGAATGCATATTAAATAAATCCTTGAGGTGCCACAAAGAGGGTTCCCTAATGCTCTTGAACCTGAACATTACGTGCTCTTTATCCTTTATATGTTTCATAGACCAAATTAATTTGGTGGGGGTGGGTTCACTTTCGAAGGGAAGTGAAATGTGTATTAAGCAAGGATGCATTAAACTGATTAAAAGTTAAGACATTTATAAGACATTTATAATGTTAGTTGCGACATTTATAGACATTTATAATGACAGTTAAGACATGTATAATGTTACAAAAGATGTCTATATCAAATAAATGCTGTTCTTTGTAACTTTCTACACATCAAAGAAATTTCACAAAAATATGAATCTGCACAACAATAAGAATTTTACTTTAATATCAATGTTTCTTGATCAGCAACTCATCATAATAAAATACTTTCTGAAGGATCATGTGACACTGAAGACTGGAGTAATGATGCTGAAAACTCAGCTTTGCCGCACAGGAATAAAGTAGCCTACATTTTAAAACATATAAAAATAGAAAACAGTTGTAATAATATCTCATAATTGTACTACTTTTACTGTATTTAAAAATATATATACAGTAAGCACAAGAGACTTAAAATCTTACCAACCCCACATGTTTAGGTAGGGTACATAAGCATAGATATTTTTCATAGAACTGTATAAATACATTTTTACTATAGGATCTCATATACAGTGCTTCAAACAATGCATCCGGTTTTAAATGAAAAGAGAAAGTATTGAGACTGAAGCTCAACCCTCAGTATCAAAATTTAAGCACTTCAAATTCACTAAAATATCTTTTTTAGGTTTATGAACAAACGAGTCCCATCTAGCAAGAGATACCAGCCAACTGAGTATGAGCATGCAGCCAACTGTGCCACGCATGGAGTAAGTGGAAATCTACTTCTTATGTCACACAGAGCAGGACAAAACAAAATGTTGGGAAACCTGAATGAAAATAACGTACTTCTTAACAGTGTGTGAGATTACAAACTGGACTGGTTGGTTAACATTTAGCAAAAAGACTTCTGGGTCTGTGTATATTGGCAGAAGCAGAGAGTGTTGTCAAGTGTTAAAGTTTTGATGTTATTGTCCTGTGACACAGAAGGTTGACCAAGGTCATAAAAACCACAGAGATTATGTGATGTAATATTGTTCAACAAACAAGAACATTTTATGGATAATCAGGGCCAAAGTCATTTAACAATATAAGATCACACTCATCAGGTCATTGCTTTTTTCATACTGTCATTTGTTTGTGTCTGTTCTCTCCTCATCCTTGCTTCTGGTCTTCGTTTATGCTCATGTGTTTTATATGGGCATGTTGGGATAACATGTTTGGATAAACTCCTACTCTCTAATCCCTGCCTCTCTGAGCCGCACATCTGGCACGGCTAGTTCACGAGCTAGAGCACGAGACATTGACCACACACCAAATCCTCTTTGCATCAGTGCATTGTCGTTTGGTACATGTGGCGGTGAAAGCCTAAGAACATCACGCATCTATTTTACTGATACAAATTGAAGTCAAGACATGAACATTTCCTGTATATGCTTGTTGACTTTGTAATAATGTGTTTGTCAGAAATGCTGTAAATGCCTAGAACTGCTGGCTTTGTTTAAAACCTTCTAAAAAACATGGCTTCTGGAGAAAATCAATTTAGCTCGTGGGACACGTAAAGAAGATTTGATCAGACATACACAGTGACAGATGGAAGGAGGGTCGGTCAGACTAGAAATATTAGAACTTTTAATTTTCCTGATGTGATTACTGTTAATCCAGTTTGCAAACCAGTCATACATACATCATGTAGGACTGGGGTTGACCATTTTAGGTCATTTTGTTTTTAAGTACTATAACATAGTGTTGTAGTCGAGACCAGTCGAGGGTTGGGTCAGAGTCTAGACTGAGTCCACATGCTTTTAAGTCCATAGACCAAAATCATGAAAATATTGGTCTTGGTCATCGAGTTCAAATCCAAGACTATATTTTCATGGTTTTGGTCTTGGTCTTTGTCCAAGAAAATATATTCTTCCAAGTCCAAGTCTTAAGGCCCATTCACATCAGCAAAGATATTATTTTATTTGTTTTTTCTAAGCGTGTGTTTTAAATGCTCGAGCTCGTTATAGCAGGATTGATTTGATTGGCTGTCAACGTTTTTTTTCCATTCATCAGCTGGATAAAATCATTCTGAAACATTCTTTCATGGTCTTGGTTCTCAAGTCTGGGTCTAAGACCATTTTTTCGTGATCTTGGTCCTAAAGTCTGAGACCATTTTTTTTTCATGGTCTTGGACATGCTGCCGATTCCACAATAAGACCATAAAAATATAACATGGTCATATTTTTATAACGTAAAAACATGGTCTTGGTCTTCGTGTCCAGAATCCACAATAAGACAAAAAAAAAAAAAAACAGTCCAACACCATATTTAAATGGTCCAACACCGTATTTAAATGGTGTCCACTGGCTCCTGAGTCCACAAAAAGACCAAGACCTTGAAAATATGGTCTTGACTCACCCTTGAGTCAGAGTCCAAGACCATATTTTCATGGTCTTGGTCTTGTTGTGGACACAGGAGATGGTTCTTGACTCAAACTCAAATGAGCTGGTCTTGACTCCAACACTGGTATAACACATAAAAAAACTATTAATTAATAACTCAAGAAAATGCAAAAAAGATACATAATGATTTTGTCTTCTGTTCAGTTCTGGATCATTCCCAGTATCATGGGCAGCTCAGTGTTGTACTTCCTCTCTGATGACCAGTGGGAGACCATCTCTGCATGGATGTATGGTACAGGTCTGTCTGGGCTGTTCATCATGTCCACCATGTTCCATACAGTGTCCTGGAAGAAAAGTCATCTCAGGTGAGTCATAACGGAGTTTAACTATTTAAAAAAACTATGATGGCTGCTGATACATTTAATGGTTTCCACAAATAAAGTTCTATTTTATTTTAGAACAGAAAGGAAATAACCTCAGCAGCACATAAGATTCCCATTCACATTCATGTACCATAATACATTCACATACATTTTAAAATCTTAGGATCTTTGAATAAAAAAAGTGTGTTATCTGTCAACTTCGTGTTTTTTAAATGTAGTATGTGCAGTTTGTTTAACATGTTTCTGCCTTAGGGGATTCAATAATGACTAAACAAACACGCTCATTATAAAGTGCCTAGATGTGAAACAGATTTACTAAATTAATTAGGCAAGTTTCCTGTCTTCTGTAATTAAAAAAAAATTATTAAACTGCCAAAAGAAGTCAAGTCAAGTCAAGTGTATTTATATAGCGCTTTTCACAATATAAATTGCATCAAAGCAGCTTCACAGTATCAATCAAATAACATAACAATGTTTGTTTCTTAGTGGAAAAAACATCCACGTTTGGTAGGGCTGATCAATGGTATTAATGCTTGGTTAATTAATTTGAATATCCCCAACTGAGCAAGCCAAAGGCAACAGTGGCAAGGAACCGAAAAACTCCATCAAGTGACCAACTGGTGTCCTAAAACTCCATCAGGTGACCTAATGGAGAGAAAAAAAAAATCTTGGGAGAACCCAGGCTCAGTCCGGGGCCAGTTCTCCTCTGGCGTTTATGAACTAGAGGCCGGATTTACAGTAACTGTAATTTGATACAGAATTTTGTTTTATTTTATCAATTCGGGGTGGGTACGCGAACCGGAATCACAACGTTTTATCTGTAGAGTGGGAAAGGGATCCTTCATAGGGAGAGGCTAGTTGGCACTTCAGCACTGCGTTGTCATCTGGTCCGGGCAAAGCTCTTAGTCAGATCTGGATACGGCCTGGATCCGGTAGGCTGCGGGAAAACCTCGGGATAAACAAAGACACTAAAATTAGCGTAGATGACATTCTTCTTATGATGATGTAACGAGTACATCAGGATTTAAGGGAAGTGTTCCCAGTTCCGGCTGACCTAATCTATGCAGCCTAACATTGAATTATAGAAGTCTATAATATATTATGTGTATGCTAGGTCAAAGAGATGTGTTTTTAGTCTAGCTTTGAACTGACAGAGTGTGTCTGCTTCCCGGACAATGGTAGGAAGACTGTTCCAAAGTTTTGGTGCTAAATAGGAAAAGGATCTACCGTCAGCAGTCGATTTTGATATTCTAGGTATTATCAACTGGCCCAAATTTTGAGATCGCAATAGACGTGAAGGACTATAATGCGTTAAGAGCTCGCTCAAGTACTGCGGAGCTAAACCATTTAGTGCTTTGTAAGTAATCAACAATATTTTAAAATGTATATGATGTTTAATAGGCAGCCAATGCAGTGTTGACAGAACCGGGCTAATATGGTCATATTTCCTGGTTCTAGTAAGAACTCGAGCTGCAGCGTTTTGGACCAGCTGTAGTTTATTTATTAAGCATGCAGGGCAACCACCCAGTAGAGCATTACAATAATCTAGTCTTGATGTCATGAAAGCATGAACTAATTGTTCCGCATTTGTTAATGAGAGCATATGTCGTAATTTAGATATATTTTTAAGATGGAAAAATGCGGTTTTACAGATACTAGACACGTGACTTTCAAATGAAAGATTGCTATCAAAGAGCACACCCAGGTTCCTAACCGACGACGAAGACTTAACAGAGCAGCCATCAAGTGTTAGACAGTATTCTAGGTTATTACGTGTGGAAGTTTTTTGTCCAATAATTAGAATCTCTGTTTTTTCAGAGTTTAGTAGTTGGAAATTACTAGTCATCCAATTTTTTAAATCAGCTATGTATTCCGTTAATTTTGTGATTTGGTAAGTTTCGTTAGGTTTTGAAGAAATATACAGCTGAGTATCATCGGCATAACAGTGAAAGCTAATTCCATGTTTCCTAATGATATGTCCTAATGGTAGCATGTACAGAGTGAACAGCAGCGGTCCTAGTACTGAGCCTTGTGGTACGCCATACTGAACTTGTGATCGATAAGACATCTCTTCATTTACTGCTACAAACTGATAACGGTCAGATAAGTATGATTTAAACCATGCTAGTGCAATTCCACTAATGCCAACATAGTTTTCTAGTCTATTTAAAAGAATGTTGTGGTCAATTGTGTCAAATGCAGCACTAAGATCAAGTAACACTAATAGAGAGATACAACCACGATCGGATGATAAAAGTAAATCATTTGTAACTCTAATGAGAGCTGTCTCAGTACTATGGTGCGGTCTAAATCCTGTCTGAAAATCCTCGCAGATATCATTTCTTTCAAGAAAGGAACACAGTTGTGAGGATACTGCTTTTTCTAATATCTTCGACAGAAAAGGCAGATTTGAGATCGGCCTGTAATTGACTAATTCTGAAGGATCAAGTTGGGATTTTTTAACAAGCGGTTTTATCATAGCCAGCTTAAAGGTTTTTGGTACGTATCCTAGAGACAAAGACGAATTAATGATATTAAGAAGAGGATCTATGATCTCTGGAAGCATCTCTTTCAATAGCTTAGTCGGTATAGGGTCTAACATACAAGTTGTCGATTTAGATGAATTAACGAGTTTGCAGAATTCTTCCTCTCCTATAGAAAAAAATTAATAAAATTTTTCCTCAGGGAGACTACAATGCACTCCCTGATGCGATACTGTAGTAGACGGTTGCATAGTTATAATTTTGTCCCTGATATTAACAATCTTATAAGTGAAGATGTTCATAAAGTCATTACTGTGTTGGTCTGAAACTTCTGTGCTTGAAGCTTTCTTTTTCCTTAGTTTAGCCACTGTTTCAAATAAATACCTAGGATTATGTTTATTTTCTTCTAATAGGGTTGAAAAATAAGCAGATCTAGCAGCTTTTAAAGCCTCTCTGTAAGCAATCGAGCTCTCTTTCCATGAAATCCGAAATACCTCTAGTTTTGTTTTCTTTATTCTAAAAGAAGAATATTTAATTTATGCGTATAAAATGTTCTTCTCATCTTCAAACCAATTTCAAGAGTGACAACAGATGCCATCTGAAATTAAATATTTCCATCTGACATGTTGATTATTGAGCCCTGAATTGACAGAAAACAAAGAGTAATGTCTTCTTACTGTCATACAGATGTCTGATTGTCACATCTTATCATGACTCTTCCCAGATAGTGTGGTTTCGTGGTACATTAGCAGCAGCATGACTGTAATGTTGTACCAACTTCTTATATGTCAATGGTGCAATATTTAACCTATTATGCTAAATGTTTGCATATTCTGTGTCAGGAGGAAGTTTCAGCTCCAAATGCAGATTTAGTGGAAACATTATGAATGAACTTTGGATCTTCATCAGAGCAGGACACCTACGCAGTAACACAAGAATCCACATTGACACAGCAGATGCATTCACATGGGCCTGCCAGTTCATGTTCGGCACTGTCAGATTCATCAATCTGCGATTCACACATGACTCTGCCCAATGGAAATTATACATATGAACAATAACAAAGAGTCTCATTAAGCAAGAACAGGACTCAAATCTGTGTAAATGGGTTGCAACATGCTTCCTACAGTCACCTGTATTTATTTTACACACATTGATTTGGAAGATATTTTTATATAAAGCAAGTCTCTATTGTTTTTTATTAAAAGGTAATTAGGCTCTATGTTGCTAGGATGTTGTTTTGGTGGTTGTTAGGGTTGCAAAGAAGTAATACTTTTATTCAGCAATGACATATTAAACTTATCAAATGTGACAGTCAAGACATTAAGAATGTTACAAAAGATTTCTATTTCAAATAAAGGTTTTTCTTTTGAACTTTATATTCATCAAAGAATCCTGAAAAAATGCATTACGATTTACACAAAAATATTAAGCAGCACATCTGTTTTCAACATTGACAAAGTGTATTTTTTGAGCAGCAAATCAGCCCATTAGAATCATGTGACACTGCAGACTTAGTAGAGTAGTGATGCTGAAAATTCTTAACATAAGAGACTTCTTTAAAAAACAAGCGACCCCAAACTTTGGAATGGTGATGTAAGGATCAGAAGGATACACAAAGATGTGAGATTGATTTTTATGGAAAACATTTTCTTATGTCTTGCTACAACAGGAAGGTGGAGCAGCGATTCCACATGTGCGACAGGATGGTGATATATTTCTTTATAGCTGCATCTTATGCACCCTGGTGAGTATGAGATGTGTGTGTCTGCTGGATATTCATAACTATCAGCGTGTTACAGCTTCACAGGGATGAGTTGTGTTGTGTGCAGGCTGAACCTGAGAGAACTAGGACCCTGGGCTGTCCACATGCGCTGGCTGGTGTGGATCATGGCCTGCGCTGGCTCTGCTTATGTCTTCTTTTTTCATGAGAAGTATGTGCCCACTTATTTGAGGACATAGATGATAACCATTCTCAGATGCTATTGTGATAGTTAATGTCCAAAATTGTGAAAAAAAGCAGGTGCTTGTTTTTTTAAATGATAAAACATGCAAATTAATATGAACAACTCCGCATCAGAATATCTTTAAAACAGCTATGTTATGTTTCAGGAACAAGATACTAGACTTACTGTGCTACACTGCCATGGGAGCTGTTCCTGCAGTTGTTCTTCTGTCAATGGTACGTGTGACTGACACCTGTACATGCGTTCATAAAAACAGTAATGAAGGCTTTTGGGATATTTAAGCAGCTTATTTATATTTTACAACATTTCTGTTAGTGATATTAACATAAAGTATACTTTGAAATACAAATAGGTCTTTACTTAATTAATGTCTTTCATTGAGTTATTGAATTAGGCTTACTTGGCTGTGTCCTAGTAAGGGTGCATATTTAGGCTGCCACGTTATCAGGCTCCATGGAATGCAGTCTCAATGTGAAGGAGCCTTTGATTTGCACCTTCATTCGGCTTATTTTGAAGGATGCATCAAGTGTATCCTTCACATCCTCCCTTCATCCACAGTCCTATGCACGAAAAACATATAGCGGCTGGAAAATAAATCGGCACTGAGCTCGTCCAATTTCATTATCTAATGCAAGACAAATAAATGATTTTGAAGATAAAGGCATTATGTTTCCTTTTGTTTTGTTCTAAATTGATCACTTGATGCCTAACTCTCCATAATGTAAAACACCGGGAAACCACAGACAGTTGTAATCCACTGTATTGCATAAATAGAAAAATAGAAAAAAAAATTCTACTATTAAATTTGAACATTTATGACGCGGCGTTACTCATTCACTAGACTTGCATTTAATGCTGTGGAGAACTCAATCCCCACAAGCCTCAGAAGGCTGCATCCTAGTGTCTATACCAGGCAGGACGGAGACACAGGATGCCGCCTTCCAATCGACAAGCACCTATTCAGTAAATCTTTGGAAGATTTCAAACATTCTATCAGACAAACAACGTGCTTAAGGGTTAATGTATTAAGTGATTGAGTCATCTTAATTTAAATGAATGCATTTCGATATATATGTTGGGATATATTTATGCAGCAAGACAACAGGGTTTACAGGATATTATTTTTTGTTACAAGCCTTTTGATTCTACAAGGTGCTTCTTAAAAAGACAACTGAATACTTTTCAATCATCACTTGTTTTACTACTAACATTTTAATACCATCCCCTACTGACAAACAAAACATGATAAAGTAATAAAACGAAGAAGGGACATTTGCTTGACATTAAGAGTTTGCTTCTTTAAAGCATTTTTATGTAATTATGATAGTTTTGTGGTTAAAGGAATAGTTGCTTTAAAATAGGGAAATTGTCATTATATATAAATAAAAAAATAATCATATGAATTATATATAAACAAACACACCAACCACTTAATTTGGTACACCTGTTCATCTGTTTGTTAACACATATCTAATCAGCCAATCACATGGCAGCAATGCATTTAGGCATGGTCAAGACAAACAGCTGAAGTTTAAACTGAGAATCAAAACAGGGAAGAAAAGTAATTTAAGTGACTTTGAACGTGGTTTGGTTGTTGGTGCCAGACGAGCCATCTCAGAGAATGGTCTGAAAAAGAGAAAATGCCCAGTGAGTGACAGTGGATGAAAATGCCTTGTTGATACCAGAGGTCAGAGGAGAATGGCCAGAATGGTTTGAGTAGGTAGAAAGGCAACAGTAACTCAAATAACTTCATTACAGCCGAGGTCTGAAGAGCATCTCTGAACCTACAACACGTCTAACCTTGAAGAAGATGGACTACAGCAGCAGAAGACACACACCTGGTGATAAAAACAGGAAACTGAGGATACAATTCACAGGGCCTCACCAAAATTGGAAAATAGAAGACTGGAAAAACATTGCGTGGTCTGAAGAGTCTCGATTTCTGCTGCAACATTCAGATGGTCGGGTCAGAATTTGGCGTAATCAACATAAAAGCATGGATCCATCCTGCCTTGTATCAGCGGTTCAGGCTGGTGGTGGTGTGATGGTGTGGAGGATATTATCTTGGCACACTTTGAGCTACTTAGTACCAATTGAGCATTGTTTAAACACAGCCTACCTGAGTACTGTTGTCCATCACTTTATGACAACAGTGTACTCCTCTTCTGATGGCTACTTCCAACAGGATAACGCGCCATGCCACAAAGCTCAAATCATCACAAACTGGTTTGTTAAACATGACAATGAGTTCACTATACTCAAATGGGCTCCACAGTCACCAGATCTCAATCCAATGGAGCACCTTGATGGCAACTGTGTGATGCCATCAAGTCAAGATGGACCAAAATCTCTGAGGAATGTTTCCAGCACCTTGTCGAATCTAGACCATGAAGAATTAAGGCAGTTCTGAAGCAAAAGGAAGTATATAAAATGCATTTATGATTAGTTGTATTAAATGGGCATCCATCTTATCACCATTTTCCCTTCCTTTAACAGTAACTATTCCATTAACCATAAACCTGTCATAATAACATAATTTTGCTAATTCATGGTCACTCAAATTCCTTTTTATCACTTTATCATGTTTTGTTTGTCAGTAGTGGATATTAAAAAACAAAACAAACAAAAAAAACATTTACATAATGGATTTTTATCTTAAACAAATTTTACACATGGAGAGACTGCACATGTGTTTTGTGGAATGACCCTTGTGTAGTTTGTGGTAGAGTGACCTGTTTAAACTGAACATATTATTTCAGCCTAACAGAGAGGGCATATTAGAGCTGTCAGTGGGCGGAGTCTTCTATTGCCTGGGAATTGTCTTCTTCAAGAGTGATGGCCTCATCCCATTCGCTCATGCCATCTGGCATGTCTTTGTGGCAGTGGGGGCAGGCATACACTATTACGCCATCTGGAGGTACTTGTATGCAACGGGGACCAGCCAAATCAAAATATCCAGGTGACAGACGCAGAAGACCTGAAGTGTTCACACATACAGGGTTTGTTGAGCTATAAAAGACAATGTATTTGATCATGAGGTGCCTTTGCATCCCTCTATATTAATCATAGATGGGCATGTTATAGTACTGTTGTTCTAAAATACACTTTTATATAGAATAATTTCTGTCCTGATAACTCAGCACTTTGTGGCCAGGCTATTTTCACAGATGTAGTCTTAACCTGTTGACATGATGTACTGTTTCAACTGTCAATGTTTACAGGCAAAATGTGTAAAAACACATTCCATGTCCTTTAATAGAGCTATCTACTGCCTTTAAACACTTGATATGATAGAAGTGAATTTATTGGCAGTTGTTGGCATTGAGCAGAATTTATCTTGAAGTATTTCTACTACTGTGATCTTGTAATAACGACTATGAACAAAAATGTTAGAAATGGCTTTGTAATTGTTGCACAATGGATCCTCTGGGGTCGTGAGATAGGTGGAAAGCTTAGTCAATTTAGCTCCCACAGAGGCTCACATTGAAACTAGCCTTGATGAATTATATGCATCTTTTTAGTAAGACCCAAATAGATTTACCTAAAGGTCTCATAAAAAATATGAACCTTGATAAAATTCTACTAAAACTAAAACAGCACTTTTAACGCTAATAGACAATTATAATTGTTTATTTCCAGATTGTTTTATTTTGTGTGTGCTCGTTCTTAATGTGATCAGTTCAATGAATAACTTGTGTCCAGCAGTTCATGAAACATTTTACCTCTTGACACACTACACTTTTCGTTCCATTGACTTCCATTTATACGCATGTGAATGCGGGAGACAGGAAGCGCCATCTCAAACGAGGACGTTTTGCATTTCTCTGTGTTCCAAAGTTCAAGTTTGATGACTGAACTCTAACGTGCAAATTCATATCACGTGAAGATTTCTGACCAATAGAAGATTGATAGGCCATAGGGTGACCTTTTAGCTGAATTAAAAGAGCGGAAACTTTAAATCTGCAGCATTGCTGTAAAGTAAAGCATTGCAGACTGCATATTTTTACATTTTCAATGTATTATGTTTTAAAAGACAGCACAGAATGTGACATCATTGTGCAAACGTTGCAGTGTCCGAAGAAATTTCACGTGCTCAAAGTCTAGTGTGACCGTGGGTTTGGCCAGGAAGCTCAAATATGACCAAGTTTGTTTTTAAGCACTTTGACTTTGAATGTAAACATTTTTTTACTCATTTCGTCATAATTTCACATTAATATGACAATAAGCATTTGTGTGTAGACATTTATACTGTGTCAAATTTCATGTATATGATCAATTCCTTTGGTTTAATAGATTTTTAATTAAAATGACAAAACTGGTTTAATTTATATAAAAGTGTCTAACAATCATTTGAATAAATCAAAGAAAAAATCATAAACCTCTTGTGTCTTGATGTTTGTTTTGATATATTTGTGATTAACAAGAATGTGTTCAGCAGAAGTGAAAGTCATGATGAAGTACAGTGCTTTTCTGTTTTGCTTCAGTGTCTCTCACACTTCCTTTCACTCCCTCTTTGTGTCCTTTAGAAAGTCTCTCTTGGTATTCTGCGCAGTTATTTTGAAAACAAGTTCCTAGAATTGGCTCACATGGGCAGGAAGCTGGAATGTCTGTGGAGGAGACCGCTGACTGCTCTCATGGCCTGAGGAAGTGAGGCGTTGGTGTCTCTGTGCCAGCGGGGGCCGTCGCCTCCTGCTGAAGGGGCCAGGACAAACTGAGCCACATTTGGTAATTTGAGCAGGTTAATAAGTTCATGGGCTCGTGTGATGATCTCCTCTAGGTCTTCCTCACTGTAGCACGCCGTTACTGGACCACTACGAGCAATTGTCCGCATCTTAGACAGGAAAAGCGACACTCTGAGAGAAATGGAAATAGACATGTAAAGAGTGAGGGATATAGAAATATTGGATGATGCTACAAGATTTTTAATTTTACTTGACTCTTGCATTGTCAATATAAGATCTTGAGCAAAAATTGATGTACCTTCTTGATGGAAATCACACACACACACACACACACACAGTTATGCTATTTTAAATGCTCCTAATTTTGTTTTGGAGGTCTCCTACAATAGGTTTACAAGCATCGAAGAAAAATAAATAAATAGAATCACCCTTTCTCTCACAGTGTCCAAAACGGTTAGTTAGAATATTCGGTCTCTCTAAACTCCTCCTTTCTGAGAGCCTACTCTGCTCTGATTGGTCAGACGGCCCAGTCTGTTGTGACCGCATACAGCGTGTGTCGGACACAAAATTCCCAATACCACATCTGATTTTCAGCTAAGTAGACATTGTGCACAGGAAGCCAATGAAGGCCATAGACTTGCATTATGCACATTTGTCACAAACCTACGTAGGTTCGTGCAGGAAGTAAGGCTGGAATTACTGATGATTCGTTTCAGGGAGTTCAGAATCGGTTCTTTCTTTTGGGAGACATTAACTCCAGTTATCGTGCTCTTTGATCTTTGTAAAAGTTTTGGAATACAGCTATATTGCACACTACATGAAAGGTTATTAAAAAAAAAAAAACCTAACTTTTTGAATCGGATGATCTGTGTATATTTTGTCTTTAGCAAATATATACAATATCTAATATAATTTGTAATGAAAAAGCCATAATGTTGGAGCAGGTTGATCTACCTTGGAATAAGATCCTGACTGCGTGTGGCCAGTTTAGCAAGGGTCGTCATGAGAACCGTGATGAGGCGGGGGGAGAAAGCCGGGGGGCTGGCTGACTGTCGCACCTGCGTGATCTCAAACAGCACCGCCTCCAAACTCTCAAAAAAAGAGGTGATCAGTTCCACGGTGCATCGAGGGTCGTATGACACCGAGAGAAACTCACCAATGACCCACACCTGCGTGTACACATTAAATATAGTCACCTGAGGAACAAGTATAGCATGATGACACTTACAATTACAGTGCTTTACTTCTCCTCCTCACCACATGTGTGTAGAAGTCTTCTTTACTGTAAATGTTGGCAGGGATGCTTGCAAACTCCAGGATCTCCCTGGACTGATCCACAATCAGTGGTGGGTGGAGTTTACACAGAGCCTGCAAGTGTGTGCTGAACACCCTGCAATCACAAATAATTCATGCACAATCACTTACACATGTAGAATTTATGTTGAAATGTATATATACATCTTGTCAAATGTATATGAGTCAAATCTTTTGCACAAGTGGGAGAGCATCTTAAATCATTCACTTGTGAGGTTTTATTTCAGTTAGGTGCCTATGTAGACAGCCGACAGTGAGCAGCTTACTGGGTTTTAGGAACAGCTCACAAGAAGGTGGCAACATTTTAAAAGTGCCTTACTTTTGGACCTCAGCATTAAATGTTTTGATGTTAAGGAGCAGGCTACTTCTCTCCAGCAGCACCAGCAGCAGCTGGCTCATCATTTTCTCATCAGCTTTCTATAAAACACAATAAAAAAACATGGGAACAGATGACAACCGAGATCTTGCTTAAATGGCTTGACCTCTCATTTGTGACTCTTACCTGAATGACAGTGTTGAAGTAAACATGCAGAAGCACAGGAACGACCTGAGCACACTGAACGACCCGTGGACTCTCCGCCATGTCAGCCAGAATCTCATGAAGCAGATTTAGCCTATTAAGCAATCACACTCAAGAGTATAACCATCATACTATAACCATCAGAGCAAATTTGATCAAATATACACTCCCATTCAAACGTTTGTGGTCAGTAAGTACATTTTTTTTAAAGAAATGAACACTTTTACTCAGCAATGACATCAGATTGACCAGCAGTGACAGTAAATACCACTTGAAATACTTCAAATAAATATTGTTCCTTTGAATTTTCTATTCATCAAAGAATCCTGAAAATTCTCCACAAAAATATTAACACTGTATTAAGCGCAACTGATTTAAACATTGATAAGAATTTATTGTTTCTTGAGCATCAGATCATATTAGAATGATTTCTGAAGGATCATGTGACACTGAAGACTGGAGTAATGATGATGAAAATTAACTCCTCCTAGATTGTGTTCTATAAATGATGTGGCAGGTATTACCGGTCTATAGTGTCTCCGGTCCCAGCCTCTGGTCTGAGGATGTAGAGGAAGAGCCCCCTATAGGACAGCTGGCGGAAGGCATCCAGACAAGCAGCCAACTTCGCCCCCTGCTGGTCCCACGCAGTACGGTCCAAAGACTGATAGCATGCTGATCTGCAACAGCATTGCATCACTAATTCACATCACAAACAATTTCAGTTCAAACGTCGATCTGTCGTCGGTAAAGTGACGCACCTCTGCTGGAGGTCCAGCGCTGCTGCTAAGCAGGGCAGATCCAGGATAGTGTGCAGTAACTCAATGGCTGTATCTGGAGCTACCAGTGACGGAAGCAGTTCCACAAACTCTCCAATCAATCCTGAGCTGTTCCACGCCAAGAACTGACAGGCAAAATGCACAAAGTTTTAGTATATCACTTAAAAGTTTTAGTAGATTCACTTTAAAATGCGAGTCAGCCAACCCACCTTCAGGAGGTTTGGGAAGCTCTGTCTGTAGTTGGCCACTCTGTCCTGAAGCACGCTGGAATTGAGTAGACAGAACTGGACAAACTCAAAGGCTAGCATGGGCTCGTTGAACTGCTCTGTGGGACAGTGGCTGAAGAGCTGGCAGAACACAGCCTCAGAGTCCACCGCGGCCGTCTCGCCTGAGAACACAGCACATGGATGCTGACATACATTCATAGGTCACACTGTCAGAGGCCCGTCACTAACAGGGCCCGTCACTCACTGTGGTTGAGGTAGAACTGAGCGATAGGCAGCAGGGCTCTAGCGTAGGTGAAGTCTCCATTCAGTCTGCCGTACAGGGCTTTGATGCAGGGGAAGGCACGGTACACATAGGAGGGGTCCTCGCCACAGATGACGTCGATTATTGACACTGACTCGATGATACACTGCACAACCGATAAACAGAGTCACCATCCATGTGCCATTTAACCTTCTGACATCACTGTTTTCTCCAGAGTGGCTGGCTATATATATATATATATATATATATATATATACACAGTCGTGCTCAGAATTAATGGTACCCCTGGTAAATATGATGAAAAATGGCTGTAAAAAATAATTCTGCATCGTTTATCCTTTTCATATTTCATTCAAAAAATTGGCAAAAATCGAACCTTTCATTGTAGTAAAATAATTGACAGTGGAGGGGAAATCACATTATGAAATAAATGTTTTTCTCCAAAACAAGTTGGCCACAATTATTGGTACCCCTAGAATTGTTTACGAGTAAAATATCTCTTAAGTATATTCCCATTCATATTTACCTTTTTTTTGCACACCAGGGTGACTAGGAACATGAAATTGTCCAGCCATGACTTCTTGTTTTACAGGAGTTTAAATATGGGGAAACACAAAGGCCAAATTCCCTTAATCATCCATTACAATGAGTAAAACCAAAGAATATAGTTCTGATGTGCATCAAAAGATTGTTGAGCATCACAAAATAGAAAGTGGCTGTAAGAAAATAGCTAAAGCATTGAAAATCCCCATTTTGACCATCAGGGCAATAATTAAGCACTTCCAATCAACTAAAGATGTTACAAATCTGCCAGGAAGTGGACGTGTGTCTATATTGTCTTAATGCATGGTGAGGATGAAAGTTTGAGTGGCCAAAGACTCTTCAAGAATCACAGATGGAGAATTGCAGAGATTAGTTGAGTCTTGGGTTCAGAAAGCCTATAAAAAAAAAATTGAACAACCCCTACATCATCACATGTTGTTTGGGAGGTTTTCAAGAAAAATCCTCCTTGCTCATCCAAAAACAAACCCCAGCAAATTCAGTTGTCAGACATGACTGGACCTTCAAACAGCACAGGGTTCTGTGGTCAGATGAAACTAAAAAATAGCTTTTTGGCTATTTTGCAAACATGCAAGATGGGTTTGGTGCACACAAGGATAAAAAGTACCCCATGTGTACAATTTAATATACCCACTTTAATGTTGTGGTCATATTTTTCTGCTGGAGGTCCTGGACTTCTTGTTCAGATACATGCATGGCATCGTGGATTCTATCAAATACCAACAGATAAAAAATCTAAACCTGACAGCCTCTGCTAGAAATCGTATAATGGGCCGTGGTTGGATCTTCCATCAGGACAACGATCCAAAACAAACATCAAAATCAACACAAAAATGTGTTAAGTAGCACAAAATGAAGCTTCTGCCATGACCGTCCCAGACCTGATGAGTGGAGTGAACTGAAGAGAAGAAGCACCAACATGGATCTGGGAATCTGAAGGATCTGGAGAGATTCTGTAAGAATGGTCTCTGATCTCTTGTCAGGTGTTCTCCGAACTCATCAGGCATCATAGGATAAAACTCAGAGCTGTTATCTTGGCAAAAGGAGATTGCAAAAAGTATTTAATAAAAGGGTACCAATAATTGTGGCCAACGTGTTTTGGAGATAAACATTTATTTCATAATGTGATTTCCCCCCCACTTTCTATTCTTTTACTTCAATAAAAGTTTAGATTTTTGCCAATATTTTGAATGAAAGATCAAAAGGATAAATGATGCAGATTTATTTTTTCCAGCCATTTTTTATCATATTTACCAGGGGTACCATTAATTCTGAGCACGACTGTATATATATATATATATATATATACACATACATATATGCTGCTGTACAGCACATACAAACTCTGTTGCATTATTTTCCTGTTATCACTGTAAAGCTGCTTTGAAACAACTTGTATTGTAAAAAGTGCTATATAAATAAAGGTGACTTGACTACTGTTTCATCATGATATTATTAATTGTACAGTGTAAAACCCATCTATTTTGCATTCTTTTCTAATTTAACACTGAATTTTCATTTCAAATTATATGATCTGCCTAACAATTAAAATAAAGTTTAAATGAAAAAAAAAAAAAAATGAATCTCAGGATTTGTTATGTGAGTTTACATGACTTGAAACATTTTTTGTTAGTACTTTATTAGTGATGAAGTGGTCCTTTAAATTTGACTAAATTCCTAAAATGTTTTATTTATTTGATATTTTAATTTAAATTTATACGCAGTTCAAAATAATAAATTACAAACAAATAAATAAATATTTAATATCAGACTTTAAGACCCCACTGAATAGTAAGCTCAACTGTTTATAGGTTTGGGGTCAGTAAGATGTTTTTGTTTTTTGAAAGAAAGGAATACTTTTTTTCAGCAAGGATGCGTTAAATAAATTAGTAAAGACATACATACAATTTCTGCTTAAAAAAAATTTGTTCACTTTTAAAAAAAACTTTTGCTGATAATTTACTCACCCCCATGTTATCCAAGATGTCCATGTCTTTCTTTCTTCAGTCGAAAAGAAATTAAGGTTTTTGATGAAAACATTCCAGGATTTTTCTCCATTTCCATCTCCATTCATTTAAAAAATAAATAAAAAAAGTTTACGTTTTATAAGCACAAATGCACGCCTTGCTCTGTTCTGTGATGCGCATTCGTGACGTCACGTAATACGCTATTACGTCTCACAGATCAGTCATCACAGAACAGAGCAAGGCGAACATTTGTGCTGATAAAACTGGTCCCATTGAAGTCCATTATATGGAGAAAAATCCTGGAATGTTTTCATCAAAAACCTTAATTTCTTTTCGACTGAAGAAAGAAAGACAATGGACATCTTGGATGACACTGAGTAAATTATCAGCAAAAGTTTTTTTTTTTAAAGTGAACTAATCCTTTAACTATCCATTAAAGAATCTTGAAAATAGTTTCCACAAAAAAAAATGAAGTAGCAACATTGATAATAATAAATTATTCTTGAGCATCAACCATCATTTTAGAATGATTTCTGAAGGACCATGTGACACTGAAGACTGGAGTAATGATGAAAATTCAGCTTTGAGATCACAGGGATAAAGTACATTTTAAAATATATTGACATATAAAACAGTTAAAAAAATTGTAATAATATTTCACAAAATTACAGTTTTTACTGTATTTTTTGATCAAATATATGCAGCCTTGGTGAGCATAAGAGACTTCTTTGAAAAACATTATAAAATCTTACCAACCAAACTTTTGAACAATAGTATATGTGGTGCTTACTGCTTTCTGTAGCTCCGTATCCATCCTCTTCAGAGCTTCTGCATTTTGAAAAAAGTGAGAGAATTAAATCACTTTTTGATTCAACACATTTACCAGAAGAGTGCAATAAACATTCTCCATAGCCTGGCCTACGAGTACGATCTACTCACTCCGGTCACTCTGTTCAATGAGACGCTGGCAGTATTCAAAAGCCTTCTCGCGGAGTCTCTCTTTGGGAGGAAGCAGTCTGCTGGAAGAGGATGTGGCCGACACCATGGACATCACTGAACTGTCCACCTCGGAGCGATCATCTAGATCAACAGCACAGCACGTTACAGCACAGTGCACTACACTACAACACCCAGAGCACGGCTCCATCAAGCTCCTTATCCGGCGGGATCTAATGCCATTGAAGGGGTGAGCACATGACAGGACATGCAGGCTATCTTTGGAATGGCATACTACAATACTACTATTTTGGCAGTATGTATAGTGTGCACACGTGCACATTTTCTGAATACCCTGATGACTTACTATAAAATGTGCAGTATAAACAACCAGTGCACACAGTGAGGAATTCTCATTGCTAAAAATAAAGATATTATTACACAAAATTGGATTAGATACTGAATACAAAAACAAATGTTAAAGAACTTCCAGTATGTGAAAAAGAGGAGTGAAAGAGTAAGAATTCACAGTATTTATGTAACAGTAAGCAAAAAGTACCCGGACGACTACTCTGAGAGTATAAGATTTTAGACACAGGCTATTTATTTTTCAGAGATTAAATGGATGCCACACACAGAAGAAAACATGGTGAGGTCATGTGACAACAGCGTAGCATGAAACGTGTATGGCTGCGTACTGTTTCATGTACATTTTCATAAAAATAATTGGCTGTATACAGTATACACACACACACCACAGTATGCAGTAGTAAGCTAGTATTTCATTCCAAACATAGCCATAGACTCAAAATCAATTTGATACATACAGCAATTAATTATGGATCATGGTCTCCCCTATTAGGAATAGGAGAGTTCTGATTGCAGGAATGTCATTCAGTAAAGGGAGCTCCAGATTGCGCAGGAAGCAGATTGATCATATCAGGCTTTTCACTTGCAACTTACCTTGGTGCTGTGACTGAATGACCTGTGCTCTTTTTAGTGGAGCTAGCAAAGATGAAAATCCCATGTTACTCTTCTTAACTACATGAAATGAAGTATATATCTGACATGGGACAATTCGTAAGCAATGTAGACATTGTTCAAATTGTTTTTGGGCATATGAAATCTCTTTTTACTAATTTCGCATTTACTAATACATTATTAAAATCAGAAGTTGTATATGTTAATGTACAGTGAACAAACATGAAAATTGTTACTAAATGCTGTAAAACTAGTTTGTTTATTGTTAGTTCATGTATTTATTATTGTTAAAAATAAGACCTTATTGTAAAGTGTTACAAATTACTTATACTAAAATTAAACTGAAAATATAAAGCTAATCCAAAATATTAATAAAGTCTACTATAATAACAGTATATATAAAAAAATATATAAAAAAATTATATATATATATATATATATATATATAAACTTCTACCATGCCTGCCCACAATGTCTCTGTTCAGACTTCTGTACCTGATTCTGTGTTTGTAGTCCCGTCTGCGTCGTAAGTGAGCAGCCAACCCTTGATCATAGAGAAAGTGTACATGTTCATCCACTGGTCCTCGGTGTAGCTCTGACCCACACACAGCACAGTGAAGAAGTCGCCCGTTACCACCCCGTCCACCTCTGTCAGTGGAGCTGGCTGATGAAGAGATGTCGATCAGTTCACTGAGATCACGCAACGTTATCATTATAAACTTGAGCTTGAGCTTATTGGCTGATGATGCAGGTATTGGTGAATGAGGAAAAGCAACATGCAACATGCCACACCTGACGTGCTCTTGGTCCACTGAAAAATCCCCCAGAAGACATTGAGGCTCCCTGCTGCATACTGGCATAACGCAACCAATCCACCACCTTACGATTGACTAGATTCACCTGATCTGGGTTTAGTGGCCACATAATTCATGTTAGCATCTTTACATTATCCATATTTAGGTACTGAAATCATGCCTTTTCAATGCCAATGAAGTTAACAACTATACAGTAGGGCTTAAAAGTCCATTTAGAAAATCTTGGATTCAAAGTCCTATCTAAAATACATAAAAATAAAAAAAGTTTTAGTATTCTAAATTTGAAACATTAAGTTAGTAAGAAATATTTAACATTCTAGACATTTATTAAAATCACCATGAACATATTCTTGTTTTTTTATAAGAATATTGCAGTGTTTATTTTAAATGATTTATCATGCACATTCTATTTATTTAGGTTTGTGTGCTCTTGTAATCTTCATAATCAAAATAAATTCCCCTCCCTCTCACAGTGACATCTCTTCTCTTCTCTGATGATGTGTTTACTGACATGAGGGCGGGAGAACCTGTCACTCACATGACATCAATAGAAAACTTTTTTCGTAAGGGAAGCAGCCGCTTCACTCAGATATAGAGTACGTCACAATAGGGAAGAAAAGACTAATTTTTCAGTTCAACTCCTCACTCAAATTTTTATGCTGATAACATCATTTGTATTCAAATTTAAAAATGCAAAACAGACTTTGCATTAAATTAAATATTTAATTAAAAATGAAGGTAAATATTTGCATTAATAAAACTATTAAACTATAATTGTGTTGTGTTTTCATTCTTTTTTACTTTTGGACCCCACTGTAATTCCTAATGACCCACTATAGGTGAATGAATGAAAGTGCATTTCATGAATGTGTTTGACTTTACCATCTGTGAGAACGTCTGGATAAACAGTAATAATTGCAGAGAGATTGGGAAGAGCATGTTTAGATATCAGCCCGTCAGACAGCCGAGACTCGAGACTTTTCAGCAGATGGTGGCAAAGGGGGATCACATCTTCTTTATTTCCAGCCTGGGAAAAATGAGATTTAGTTAAGTGTACAATCATGATCAATATACAAGCTGAACATAAACAGCCTGTGACTCACCTGAGAGAGAACAACACTGGCCACATAGCTAAAGGTCCTGCTCTCCTGACTGAGATCAGAGCAGAGGCTGTGCACGCTGGGAGGAAAACTCTGCCGTATGATGGAGGAGGACAGAATCTGAAGCTGCTCAGGACTCGATGAAGAGCGAAGAACAGTCTGCAGCTTCATCACCAGGTCTGAAGGAAGCCTGATAGTAATGGAGGAGGTCTTCAATTATTCACTTATAATGTCCTGAAATACAGCTTTCTGGTACACTTTTAAAGGGTCTGACAAATGGTTTCATGCCCACGTGCTGTTCAGATGTATTTTATATTAATATGACTTACTCTCTGGCATGTTTAGTGGCAGAAACGATCAGATGGAGCCTCTGGAGGGAGTCCACGGTGTCTCCACTAACGTCTTTAGTGTGGAGGAGCTTAAATATGCGCCCGCAAAATTTCAGCAGCTCTTCCTCCTTAATTTCTCTGAAAGGTATATTGATTTAAGTGACGAACTTGTCTAATTTAGAAAGGTTCCAGACCAGCCATGTGACCAATACAGTTTTTGACAGAAAATGTTTTACTTAAGTTAAACATATAGGTTTACCTCGCCTGCTTTATTAAACTCTCCGTCGCGGCAGCATACATCTTGAGAGCAATGCAATTACATGTCAAAACCAAAAACAATAATCAAAACATTCACTCCGTCAGCCATGATGCCCTGATAGCAAATCACATGACAACAATTGGTTCCTCTTTTACGCGTCAGTCGGCCTTGAAAAAAATTAACAAAGGAGTGGTATAATTGGCATACACTATTCATATTGTGATTAGACTTTCATATTCATAAGTAGAATATTCTATGGGTACAAAAACATCTGGGTAGAATATTAGGATGTCTCGGTAGATATGTGATCTATATATGGTTCCTGTTGCCAGTCGGTCACAAAATAGTGTAACAAACGTAACCTAGCGTTTAAATAATAAATATATGTATTTATTATGTCTATGGTTTAAACTGTTTGTAGTTTTTATGATATATATATTTTTAAACATCTTCAAGTAACAAACAGGAATTTTCAGCATACAAACAAATAAATAAATAGTATATTTCCGCTAGATTTTTGTTATTTTGTTTTCCGCTATATGTTTGTTACACTATTTTGTCGCCAACAAGATACTACTACCAATGATTGTGTACCAGCCATTAGCTGGTAAAATCCAAATTCACTTTATATCAAACCCAACCACATCCATATAATTAGAATGTATTAAATGAAGACGAGCACTACATGCAAAGAAGGCAAAGAGTGTATTTTGAAATGTTCTTTAATAGAATTAATGCATGTATACTCCAATTCCCCAATGATTGTACATGGTACTAATATATGAATATTTTTACAGTAATGTAAAAAACAAAATATTTACCTACCACCTTCTCTACAACAACAAATGGAAATATAATAGGCACCCTCAACATTGAACTAAATTACTAAAGGGCGAACTACACTATATAAAAATAAAAAAAAACACAACATAAAACACAACATAATCCTAGCCGAGAAAATCATTGCAGTGTCAATGCACAATACTTTAAACAGTAAAACAGATTGTTATTAGAGTTAAACTAAGGAATTAAAATTTGTGTAAAAATACAAGGCACCAGTTCTGACTAAATAAATAAAGCCAGTGTCCAGTGAGGAGTTACATTACAACCATTACATACCTTTCAATCATTCAGTAACATTCATTTAAATATTTTAAATACAAGATCTGATACAACAGCAAGATTTTTTTGTTTCATTTTTTAATTTGCACTTTCTCATACAAACTTCTTGGATGCAGTAAAAATCTAAGCTGTAATTATTCAATGGCAAATTCATACCAACTGTTTTTTATTTTATTTTTTTATTTTTTATAAATAAACCAGTGCCAGAGATCATTACATGCGCAAGCAGGCTGAGGCTGAAACTTTGTAGCTCATATTTTTTAATAATTTGCTGTTAATAGGATTTTCAAAACTTCTGCTCAGACAAAAACAGGACAAAGTTGCACAGAGTTATAAAGGGTGTTAATTCCACACAAACAAACAAAAAGAAAAAAGGAAAGAAATTTGTGGAAACAGAAACACGCAAAGTACCCAGCATATAATAAAGATGGTAAGATGTCACTGTTTGAAAATAAATTACATGATTGATAAAAGAAGGCAGGGGCAAAGATACATTGCAAGACCTCCATTCGTGGAATCGAGACACAAGATGTCATGATCACAGATTCATTTAAAAGATTAGCCAGTGAAGTATTTTTTATTAATTCCAGGTACACCATTGCATAAACTGCATGGACAGAAGAAAAGCCCTCATACACATTGTGTAGTTAAATACACATTAAAAGACAAACCAGTGGACATTCACAGATGTATGGCATGATCTCATAAAACAGGGGGTTTTAAGGGGGGTTTTGTGTACAGTGGAAACAGATTATATCTTTCAACTTGTTTGAAAAGAGAAAGGAAACAGTTTAAATTAGAAATGTTTAGTGTATAAACACTTGCATATGCAAATAGCAATGAACAGAACAAGCACAAAAAGGAATAATAATAATAAAAAAAATCTGAATATCTTTGTGATAAAAATACTCCATGGTTATATATGCATACAGACACTGTGGCAGATTGTTAATTTGTTTTATGAAAAACATTTAGGCAGTGACAGCTAATTCTGTACGTTTTGTGTTAACAATGACAATGTTTGTTTGACCATTATTCCATAATGATCTCAAATGAATTTAAGAAAAAAAAGCACACAGGCCAGTCATGAAGGACATGTTCTTTTGTTTCAAATAAAAATATACTTCACATTGAATAGTGGTTCTCTCATTAATTTTGTTTATTGAAGCCCACATTGTGAAGACATGAAACAAAGGTTAATATCTAATCAACTAGGATCAATCTCTATATTTTTTACATTGATATCGGCATTATTGGAATCCAAATGTTCTTTTGATGCTTTTAAAACTTCCACAGACCCTTTTACTGACAGATTCCTCTTGATTTATGCATTTCTCCGCTGAGCTATAAGAAGTTTTGAAACTTGCAAATGATGCAAAACCTCACTGTCAATGAATAAGGAACCAGCGAGATAGCATTTCCTGTCTACTTTTGTCGTATTGCTCAGTCCCTTCCAGTCACAACCACGAATAGTCACCCTCATCTGTTCTTCTAGGGCTCTACAATCCCTCCATTGTTACACAGGCAGGATGCTGCGTTGTTCATTTTTTCTTGCAAGATGTGTTCATTCATTCAAACCTGCGAATTAACTTATTAGTAGGCAAGTTTGATAATGTTGTCTTTAAGTAGTACATCACAATGATTTTTAGTTAGTCCTGAAAGAAGTGGAGCACTAAGGCACTAAAAATGAGGATATGTATTTGGTCTGTTGAAGTTTCGATTTCTACTACAAAAGGTACACTGTACGGCTGTCACTATACGACTACGTTAGCATAGAAACAGTGGCTCACTTCAAGAACTCTAGGGTACTTCACTGCACATTTGTGGTGTGTGTATAGTTTGCAACATACAAAGCGGTTTCTGAATTTAATCCTGTTAGTGATTGTCTTGAAAGCACATTTTAATAACTTCAACAATATATATTTACTCTTCTCTTAGTAAAACTAGAAAGTCTCATTAAAGGCTGACTGTGTACATTCCTAAAAAATAGGTTTCTTGAACTCTCAGAAAAATACTGAACATTCATTTAGTGGCTTCAGTGATTATTAAGTGATCACAGAAAGTCAAGTGAAGAAATAGCCTCTGCAATAGTTACATTCCTGGGTCTGGAAAAGCATTTGGTATCATGTGCTTGCATTCATCCATTGATGCAATCAGGTTTTGTTTTGGCCAAGAGCTAATGGGGATTGACCAATACGAGTGAGCTACGTTAAATACGATGAACTTCAAACAGTTATTGAATTTGTTTTTATAACAGAACATCAAAAATGTATCTAAAAACACATTCTAATGGTCTAATATATAGCTTAGGTCAAAAGTGGGTGCCACGAACAAATAAACAAAAGCTACTTACATTCATTGAGTTCTTAAGAAATAAGCATTTTTCTAGACATGTCTCTTTGTAGTAAGCAAGCAAGGTAAGAATCCTCCCCAGAATAATAATAATGTAGGTTAAAGAACTCCAGCTAGAAAAGGCCTATATCATATGTATTCATTTCTTGTGGTCTACTGTGTGCTTTGAATTGTAACATATTATTTCATTAAAGATAGTCTTTTTTTAACAGAGAGATAAATAAATCATCACACAGGCCACACAGGTAACTGCAGTGACGCACAGCTTCCTGTGACCCTTTTTATATACTGTTTCAATTCAGAGAGACTCATGGTCTCAAACTGTAATAGCTGCATAGGTATTGGTCCCACCCCATCCCAAAAAGAAGAACTCTCCCTCTCAGATGTACCTTGTGAGGAACTACCTGGGCGCACATGCCTAGCTGGTGTCTTTAAGCACATGTACCTCTCTTCATACTTCTTTCAAACATTCTTACAAGATTAAAAACCCCTACAAATTTAAAACTGTGAGCATTGAATTTTAATGCTGCCAGATGTAGCTCAATGAATTAACCCCCATGATACAAAGACGCTCAACCTCTCCTTACAAAGACATTCGATCAGTTACCCGTGTCGGGCGTTTACAAAACTTTAAGTTCTCGTTTTAAAGAAAACCAAACACGTTTCCCTCAATATGTTTAACGATATCGTGAGATGTGCTTTAATGATCCGTCATTGGCTCACTCGTTCACTCACTTATTCATTCACTGGCCTCTTGGTTCATTGCAACAATAACAGGCTGAGGGACTGGAGCGACACTGTCCTCCTCCATTTTTGGCCGTTTGAGCTCGGGCTCGTTGATGCTGGACTCGTTGGTTTCCATGCTGGAGGGCCTGTTGACCAGCACAGGTGGGGATGTTGAAGCCTGGGCAGCCAAGATCTGAAGAGGATTGGTAAGGGCTGAGGGGATAGAGACGACAACACAGAGAATAGGTTAATGGTCAATGACAATCAATAGTGTCTAAAATAGAGCAGTTTAAAAATGTGCCAAGTTCCTAGACATGTACTTTTTGTATTCATGTTATTTTCGTATCATTTTGAAAGTCTTTTACACCATTTCTAAAAATGTTTAATAACCATCAAGTTAAAAGTAACAAAACATTTGTAGTTCATCACAATAAGTATTTATTTATTATTGTTTAACGTCTGTTAACCATTTCAGAAGCATGGCTTTCTTCTTGGGGAGTACAAAGTAAATAACAAAATTATACAATTAACCAAAAAATTATGTTTTAAGAGATTTATTGACCTTGGCACACAGTAATGAGGGTCTGCAATAATTTCTTGTTTTATGTTTTTTTTCTTCTGCATGTTGGTCACACCACATGACTTTGGATTTTGCAGTATTATTTTAGTATCACTTATATACAATTATATTTTGTTAATATTTTGAATTCGAAATTTATTTTAATATTTTCTGTTTTCATTTTTATATTAGTTCAAGTTTTAGGATTTTTTTTTAGTTATGTTTTAGTTTTAGTTTAGTTAGTTAGTTACTAGCTGAACAAAAAAGTATATATACAGGTCCTTCTCAAAAATTAGCATATTTTGATAAAGTTCATTATTTTCCATAATGTAATGATAAAAATTAAACTTTCATATGTTTTAGATTCATTGCACACCAACTGAAATATTTCAGGTGTTTTATTGTTTTAATATTGATGATTTTGGCATAAAGCTCATGAAAACCCCAAATTCCTGTCTCAAAAAATTAGCATATCATGAAAAGGTTCTCTAAACGAGCTATTAACCTAATCATCTGAATCAGCTAATTAACTCTAAACACCTGCAAAAGATTCCTGAGGCTTTTAAAAACTCCCAGCCTGTTTCATTACTTAAAACCGCAATCATGGGCAAGACTGCCGACCTGATGGCTGTCCAGAAGGCCATCACTGACACCCTCAAGCAAGAGGGTAAGACACAGAAAGAAATTTCTGAACAAATAGGCTGTTCCCAGAGTGCTGTATCAAGGCACCTCAGTGGGAAGTCTGGGGGAAGGAAAAAGTGTGGCAAAAAACACTGCACAACGAGAAGAGGTGACCGGACCCTGAGGAAGATTGTGGAGAAGGACCGATTCCAGACCTTGGGGGACCTGCGGAAGCAGTGGACTGAGTCTGGAGTAGAAACATCCAGAGCCACCGTGCACAGGCGTGTGCAGGAAATGGGCTACAGGTGCCGCATTCCCCAGGTCAAGCCACTTTTGAACCAGAAACAGCGGCAGAAGCGCCTGACCTGGGCTACAGAGAAGCAGCACTGGACTGTTGCTCAGTGGTTGCATGTCATTCGGAAATCAAGGTGCCAGAGTCTGGAGGAAGACTGGGGAGAAGGAAATGCCAAAATGCCTGAAGTCCAGTGTCAAGTTCCCACAGTCAGTGATGGTCTGGGGTGCCATGTCAGCTGCTGGTGTTGGTCCACTGTGTTTTATCAAGGGCAGGGTCAATGCAGCTAGCTATCAGGAGATTTTGGAGCACTTCATGCTTCCACCTGCTGAAAAGCTTTATGGAGATGAAGATTTCATTTTTCAGCACGACCTGGCACCTGCTCACAGTGCCAAAACCACTGGTAAATGGTTTACTGACCATGGTATTACTGTGCTCAATTGGCCTGCCAACTCTCCTGACCTGAACCCCATAGAGAATCTGTGGGATATTGTGAAGAGAAAGTTGAGAGACGCAAGACCCAAGACTCTGGATGAGCTTAAGGCCGCTATCGAAGCATCCTGGGCCTCCATAACACCTCAGCAGTGCCACAGGCTGATTGCCTCCATGCCACGCCGCATTGAAGCAGTCATTTCTGCAAAAGGATTCCCGACCAAGTATTGAGTGCATAACTGAACATAATTATTTGAAGGTTGACCTTTTTTTTTTAATTAAAAACACTTCTTTTATTGGTCGGATGAAATATGCTAATTTTTTGAGAGAGGAATTTTGGGTTTTCATGAGCTGTATGCCAAAATCATCAGTATTAAAACAATAAAAGACCTGAAATATTTCAGTTGGTGTGCAATGAATCAAAATATATGATAGTTTAATTTTTATCATTACATTATGGAAAATAATGAACTTTATCACAATATGCTAATTTTTTGAGAAGGACCTCTGTGTGTGTGTATATATGTATGTATGTATGTATATATATATATATATATAGGTCAGAAGTGGGTGCCACAAACAAACATGTCTCTTTGTAGTAAGCAAGCAAGGTAAGAATCCTCCCCAGAATAATAATAATGGTTAAAGAACTCCAGCTAGAAAAGGCCTCTATCATATCTATTCATAAATATACATATATATATATATTTAAAGTTTTTTTATATTTCATTTTATTTGTTAATATTTATTATGTTTCAATTGTTTAGTTTTTTCCCCCCGCTTAATTTTAGTTAAAAATAATGTAGACTTGATAAATTTCAAATATATTAAAATATAGAATTTTTATATATATATATATATATATATATGTATATATATATATATATATATATCGGAAGAGTTGAGGAGAAATGGGTCTTTTGCTCCCATCAAAAATAATATAAAAATGCAATTCAATTTTAACTATGCAATTAAAATAAGCTTAAAATATAAAGTTGTATTTGAAGTATTACATGTATGAATTGCATTATGCATTTTTAATAAATTAATAGATCTGGAAAATGTTTGTCATGATCCATATATTTAAAACAAGTTAGAAAAATGTCACGCATTGTTAATTGGCAAATCATATCAGTAAAGCACAAGACCAGCTTCAGAACAGTGAATGGACACACATACCGTAAGCACTGGTTGGTACACTGGTGATAGGAAGAGCATGTTTGCCATTCTGAGAAATGGTCTGCACAGGAAGGTGGTGAATGGCGCTCTGCTGGACAACAGTATAGCTCTGCTGCCCCCTATTGGCTGAGCTTATGTGACTCCCTACAGCCTGAATAACTCTACTGCCAACCATAGGCATCTCATCCACTACATGCACAGAAGATTAACAGAGAGACAGTTAAGGCCTATTCACACAGAGTGCAAATTTGAAAACAATACTAGGCATTCCAACAGATTTAGCCAAAAACTGCTCTGTGATAAAACAAGAAGAAATGGGTTGTTTTACCTCTTTGATCTCCAGGTCCCTCTCCTGAGCTTGAGGTGGTGTTAGCCAGGATGTAGCCATTGGGGGAGCTGGTAGAGGTGGTCACCACACGAACCATGGTGACAGCTGGCGCCTGCTGCACCACATGGATGGCCTGACCGGAGGCCTGGGAGGAGCTAATGATGGAGGCTGGCATGTAAGTCACAGGCTTGGGGATGGCGGCTGAGGACTGAGACGGTACAGCCATGATTACAGGATGGGCGCTGACTGGAGAGCCTGAGAGACAAGAGGAATCACCAGAGAGTCAGAGAAAATACATTTAGGACAGCAGAATCAGAAGCTTGCCAAGACTGCGTATATATAAATGGCCGTCAGCTTCTCCACAAGTTATAATTATTTATGCAAACTGTAATTGAACTTCTGTAGTTCAAAAATGCAACAGGAAAAGCTCCACAATTTAGGAAAAGCTGCACTATTTTCGCCACAGCTGAGCTAATATCATACAACTAAAAAAACTTAGGTAAGTTAGTATTGTTTCTATTTGGAGATACACACTGGCAGTCAGTACTGCTGTGCTATGAAAAGAAGCACGGTCACCTGGTGCACTCTGGGAGTATCGGTACTCGGGCACAGACGCAAGCTTGGAGCCAAAGTCATGCTCATGTGACACTGGGGATCCTTCCCGTGACAGACAGTCGGGGGTTTGGAGGCCGCTCGAGTGAGGAGAGAGGAGGCCGGAGTGGGTGGGAGACGCTGGAGCACTTCTGAAACCAACACAATGATCTGTCAGTCACGCACACAGACATCCTTGCATACAGTAGGGGCCCGTCCACACCAAAGACGATAGCTATAACAATCACGGTGAAGATATAGTTATAAAAATTATTATAAGTAAAAAGAAGAGTCCCCATCGGAACTACAACGATAACGACAGAGAAACGATATCGTTGGAATCACTTTCAGAACTATTTTTTCGATTGACAGCCAAAACTGCAGCGCATGCTTAGAATAAAACAAACGTTATTGTACGTTGCTTTGGTGGATGCTAATATAGTTATTGTTATAGTTCTTGGTGTGAATGGGCCTTAATTCTCATACACGCTGTTTATGCAGCGCATAAATGTTCAGATGTTACAGGCCAAGCAGGGTCCAAAAGTAACTTTTTGCTTCACCTGCCAAAGGCGGATGATTTGAATATAATTTTTTTTTTAAGTTAAACTAGTTTCTTAAAACGTGCAGACTGAGACAACTCTAAGAAATTAGTGTAAACAGTGAGAAGCTTTCAAAACACTGCTCTGTTTGTGTGAGTTTGAAGAAACACTAGCAAATAATGGCCTAAGTAATGGTGGATGGGAGCCCTGTTCAAAAACACTCATTGACGGAATTTCATTTAGTGCCAATAGGGGCGCAGGAATGAGACACTTCGTCTTTAAGAAAATTTCAGCCTCTAAACATAATTGAATAATTATCAGATTTTAAGGTGGCATCTCACTAGTCAATTTGAAACTTGATTTTGAATGAGGGTCTCACATTAACTACCACGGAATTATTTTTTGCATTACATAGTTACAAGAATGGCAACACTTAAAGCTGCAGTCGGCAAGTCTGGAAGATTGAGGGGACTTAGCCAAAATGTTGAATATTTACAACTCTCATGCCCCTCCCCCACTACCAACGAGCACCCTCCCATCGAGTTCGTGCTAGTGAGTGCGTGTGTTCCAGATTATCTGTGAACGTTCCCGTCTCTTCAGCATCAAAGCATAATTTTCTTTTCCTTGGTTGTTTTGGACCTCTAGCTCTGGTTGTTAACTGAGGAATTGGAAGCTTGATATTAGATTTTCTCTCCGCCATCACGCTTCGTACAGTCCAACACACCTGCGAACTTCAGGCGTGTGCATGTGATATTGTAACATGCGCGAGAGGGGAGGGGAGATCTGTGGTGTGTGCACGAACTGTGATTGACAGTCAGATCTCACACAGCCCTGCACTGAAGAAGAACCGGGAGCGGTGGATTTTTAAAAAACAAATAACAGGCTCCAGGTGGAGGTAGAAGCACAGGGTTTTTTCTAAAATCAGCTGATTTGGTTGTTCTGTCAGAGCATAGTGTCAGTTTCAGTGAATGTGATCAAAAAAAATCTTGCCAACTTCAGCTTTAAGTATAATAATGTTATATTTATTCATATTCAATACGAAGTATAATCATAGCTGTCAACATTGCACATTGAAAATAAGAGAGATTTCCCAGATTTTTTTTTTACACGATTCTTACCCACAAACTTTTTAAAAAAAGCACTAATCATTAACAGTCTAAAGAGTTTATAACTCCACAATATATGTTAAAGAATGACAGACCAATGGATATTTTAAAGTGCTTTATTTATGAACAAAGTAAACATTGCTTCACTTGCGCGCTTGTGTTTCAGTGATTTGTCGTGCTGCGAAAGTCGTTTTCCCCTCCATGACCAACACTGAAATTACAACGACAAATTTTGCAGTAGGCATAATTTGGACCTACGTGGCTGCTTGTCAGGTAGTGGAAGGTGGTCTCTCATTTACTCAAATATAGGCATAATGTCCTGGGTTTTAGCTGGTGGTTAATTCTGTGATTTTGGCCGTTGGCGTCCTCCTGATACATCATCGCACATCACACTCATTTACTCTACTCTCCTTGAAGTTCAGACTTCCCGCTAGTTTTTCCCTCTTCCTCGCGCCCGCCGCTGCAACTGTCTTCTTCTTCGATAATAGCCTAAGCTACTGTCTGTATACTTACTGGAGGTCTAGCAACCCAAGTGCAAGCCACTTCACAGACACAGATAGTTGCGTGTTCGTAACAATCAGAGCGTAAAAATACGTGAGAAACCCGGAAAAAAAAACGGGAGGGTTGACAGCTATGAGTATAATGAACTAATAAATGAACAACAATTTATACAATTATTGGTAGTAAAATTAAAAAAATAATAATACCTATTAATTTAGAAACATACTACGGATTATTCATTCACGTTCCTTCATAATTTATTAACTAACGTTAATCTCTACAGTTTGAAATGTTAAACAACAATAACTACATAATGTGATAAATCAAAAGAACCATTAAAGCTCATTCTGGTGTTACGCAGCACGTTTGAGCTTCAGCAAGAGGTTTGTTCTCGCGCATCAAGCAGGTTCGGTTGATCTTCGGTTTAGGTTCGCTGATCAATGTTTACATGTGAATAAAAGCCTAAATTCAATCTGTTCATCAAATTTTTGACTAAATCACTCAATTAATGACCAAATTTTATTTTTTGGGTGAACTATCCCTTTAATGACATTGACATAGTTTGTAGATCCTCCGATAGATTTTTTTATGAAGGTCTTATAGGATCCCACATCAGCCAGTCTTCTGGTGAAATGGTACTTCTTGCTAAAACACTCGCAATTTTGTTCCTCATATTTTTGCTATCCTGGCTTAACGGCACGAACGGTAACAATATCCACACTTGAGTTACTAACATCAGTCAATGTTTGAATCATGCATTAGAGTTCATTTTGGACCCAAGTCTAATGCAAGCTTTTACAAAGTTGGGTTAACTGATGCTGCTTTACCAAGTGGCTGACGAATGAAAGGGATCAAATTCAAACAGACTTACTTTGTTCTGTCCAGTGAAGAAACGGACAGATGGGGAAGAAAGAGGGAAACAGAATAGGCTAAGCAGGCTTCTATTACATCAGACAGTGCGAGTGTCATAAGGGGGTCGGCGGAGGGCGTGGTTAAAAGCGGGGGTCTGAGACATCTCACCTGGAGGACAGTGGGCCGAAGGGAGTGCGGAAGCAGGACACCCCTCTCTGCCGACGCTTTCTGAAGGCCTGCTCCACCAACTTGGCCTCTGATGAGGGGTCCACGCGCCAGAACGAACCTTTGCCTGGCTCTTCCTGTGAGCGCGGCACTTTAATAAAGTAGCGGTTGAGAGACAGGTTGTGTCTAATGGAGTTCTGGAGAGAAATCAGATTAATGGAATGCAAATTAGCACACAAACATGACAGACAGACAAACAACAATTTTGGCAGATAAACTGACCTGCCAGCCCTTGTCGGCCGTCCTGTAGTAGGGATAATGCTTGGTGATGTGAGCGTAGATGCCACTTAGTGTTAGCTGTCTGTCCGGTGCAGACGAGATGGCCTGGACTATCAGCTGAGCGTACGAGTATGGAGGTTTGGACTCATCCTGAAGGAAGAGTGGACAGTTAATCTTGGGAACAATCACACTGACCATGATTAACATGCATTGGGATTAGGGGTGTAACAATATATCGTGCCACAATATATCGCAATACAAAAATGCAATAATACGTATCGTGGATAGTGACAATATGTATCGTGGATAGTTCCCCCCCAAAAAAAATTTACTGTGTGAGAAAATAATTCAAGTTTTCAGAGTTTTAGTGTCAGTACTACATTAAACTACTATAAACTGTATAATGTTGATTATAATGTATGATAATGCAATGGGGGAATATTTGTGGGTCCGGATAATACCAAATGTCTTATGTTACCTGACCAGTAAAAAGTGTCCAACATTATTTTAAATATATCTAGTCAGTTAAAAAGTGCAAGAATATTCTAAAATAGTTCTGTATTTTCAGCTTCTGAATATTTTTTATTCTGGTGTCAACATTGTCCTTGGGTTAAAAGCACAGAGTTCAAGCCTATTCATTTACACACACAACGTAATATCAAAGCCAGCATTTTAATCAACAGTACATTTTTTGTTAACCTTTTATCATATGTCTTGGAGTATCGCAATAATATTGTATAGTGAGTTCAGTATCGTGATATGTATCGTATCGTGACATGAGGGTATCGTTACACCCCTAATTGGGATGCTGGAGGCTCTTACCTTAGGACTGTCTCCTCCTGTGGCTTCAGTGTGCTGTTCTGACACAGCCTTGGCAGCAAACTCAGCTGCCAGCTGGAGATCTGAGGTGATGTTGCGGCTGTAGCGGTATCCCGAAGAACCCGCGCCCCGAGGGCTCGCTGGGCAGGAATTGGGAACGCTAAGTAGAGAAAAGATGGAGAGAAATGTGTGAGGACATCATTTATTAAACAGGCCAAGAAGAATGTTTCAGAGATTAAAAGAATGCTTCTGATTAAGATTATATAGAACCTTTTCACAGACTGATGAAGAGTTTCCACAGTTAATAACATAAATCTAGAAAAGTTTTTATATTTATATATATATTTTAAATGTAATGTACATTTATTACACTATACCTTGTTTTATATCAACTTGTTGAGGCTGATGTACAGGTTTTTCTAACACAACAGCTGAAGGATTTGACATCTTTCTCTCCTCTGACCACTGTAATCAATCTCTCGATATGTTTCGTCCTGTTTTGGCAAGTCTTACAAAAGCTATCATGTTTTTTTCGCCTTTTGCTCTTGGATCAAATGGTAATGCAAAAAATATATATTTGTTGTAGTTTTCGTTCACCACTACAGAAGTATACCCAACTCTGACTTTTGCTCCTGAGAACCCTGGAAAAAATGTGACAAAGTCCATTCCAGTTTAAATGTTTAGGTCTATAAGTAATTTTTAGTGCTTCCTATACACTTACAAAGCATGGTATAAATGTTAAAATACACAACAATCCCATAATTTAAAGCATACACATAACAATTAAACATTATATGCATTGAAATGATTCTGGTGTGATAGAATCTCTATTATTTTCAGAGCAACGTTATATACACTACCATTCAAAAGTATGGGGTTGAGATCTTTTTTTGTCAGAAAACTTTTTGATAAGTCTCTTTTGCTCACCGAGGCTACATTTAATTGATCAAAAATACAGTAAAACAGTAAAATTGTGAAATAATATTATAATTTAAAACAACTTTTTATCTTACTTAAATTTATTTTAATGCATCCTTGCTGAATAAAAGTATTAGTTTCTTTAAAAAATATATAAAAATGGCAGTTTCACAACCAAAATAATAAAAAAAAATACTTAAGTAAACTTATGTCATGACCAGCTGAAAAGTAAACCTAGTTACTTTCACTAGGTAATATATGCAGAAGTTTCAGGGAGGGACAATGAAGGGATGTGACGTGGATGCACTATAAAACAAAACAAAAAAAGCATCCGCAAGTACATATCCAATATCGAGCAATAAATATTCAGAACACACCTGATATCGACTATTATGGTCCTAATATATTGCCAATTTCTATACATATTTATTCATTAAGCGCTGTTTGCATAAAGTAGTAACACATAACCAGAAGAACCACATCCATCTAGAACACTTTTCTGCTCAAGTCACTTTTGTGCAAAAATCCAAGCATAAAAGTTTCAATTAATCTTTTTTTGCAGTCTATGTTTTCAACCCTCCCGCTCGCTTGCCTTCTGGGTCCATTTTATTTGTATTAATTACATGTGTTACTCTAAACATGTTTCCTGTTTGTTGTTCATGATTGCCTGTGGTAACTGACAGCAGATTACATGCTGAAAATAACTCACAACATTATAATCCATTTTATAACCCTTGTTATGCACCTGACATGAAAAACTATGTGCCAGTAGGTGGCCCTCAGCCCTAAAAAACAAACCATTCAGATAAACAAGCAAAACAATTACTGAGCCATTAGCCACAGGGTTTCTGAATTCTAATGATAATAACTGTATTATTTAGGCTGAAACTGACAGAAAGACATCCTGAACAGTGCTATTTTAAGGCTTTCGTTTATTGTCAACATATCAGCAAGTCTCCCATAACGCAGACACACCCCACCATTCCTTCACCCGCTGTGTTATTTTTTACCGCTGGCTTTCTGACAGCAGGGCACAACAGAGAGCTCAGATAAGGCTGTTGTGCTGCAGGCTCCATTGTGTTGTGCGGGCAGAGACAAACAGGCCTCTCTGAGCGGCAAGGGGAAGGCAATTGTGTGTGCGTGTGTGTGTGTGTGTGTGAGGGCACAGCGGGCAGAGTGCTTTGGGTTGAAGTCCAATCCTGAGGCAGCATTTTCACAACAGCCGGACCATATTACAAAAACACCTTAAGGACAAGCAAAAAGACAACTAACACTTCTTCCACACAGACTTCACAATGAAACTTCTGTACTAAAAATGGATTACAAATATGTAAAAAATTTAAAATAAAAATTCAAAGGCAAAATGTTTGTCCTAGTTAAAATAAAATCTAAAGGAATGTGTACAGGATTCCTACTGGGATTTGTATCCTTAATTAGAAAAAAACCCAACGGATCCTAATGGGATCAAAAAAACAGGTTTTAGATTTAGTATCAAATGGCGATACAACATAGTACCAAACTTGATTATGACACAAAAGTGAACCAAATGTCCTTTAAAAGGTACACTATTTTTGTATAAAATTAACACATTTTAAATTAGTCAAAACATCAATCCTTTTTCCAAAACGTGTTTTTGTCTTACCCTGATTGACTATGGTAAGCCTATTTTAAGTGATTATAATTAGACTGCCAGGATGATTTTCACGGGCAATTGCGTACATACGTCACTAGCCTATGCATGTGTCGTCATTTACATAAATAGAGAAAAGTTGCTCCAGTTACTTTGACGCGTGTATGGTGTGGGAGTGAGATAGGTTAGCTGTCAAAATGACCAAGAAAGGTTAACATGGAGCTGCTAAACCTCGAACCTCCAGGGAATCACCAGTCCAAAAAACGGCTAACAGAGGAGAGTGTGCTGGGAATAAGAGAATGAGACAGAGCTCATAATAAAACAAGAATCAACATTGCCTTGGCTTCATAGAGATAGTGAGAACTGAGGGATCTGAAATGTTGTGAAAGCGACACGGAGATGGGGTTTTTGTTACTCAACAGGTGAGTAAGGTATTTTATTAAACAGATAAATTGCCATATGAAGCTCTCTAACAAAGTTCATTGTAAAGCATTATCTATTGTAAAGAGTGGTAATAATCCACAGTCACACAGAGCTGAAGCACAACCAAAACAATGTTCTTCCGCAAAATGCACAGTTTTGTTTTGCATGCGCTCGAGGGCCAAAAGTTAGTGTACCTTTAAAATCAATCACTGACTAGTTTTAACATTATCAAGATTAATATATTATTAAATAAATAAATTTGTTTTTAAAATATTAATGTCGGCAACCATCTTTTTTATTTGCATTTAGCATTGTTTTTTTCCTGCTGTCCAAAACAGTCCTGCTGTCCAAAACAGCAAAAAAGTTTGTTGTGATGAACTAACTGAAATGTTTTGGGTCTAAAATTATGCATTACACAAAGCATTTATATTAAAAGTAATAACAAGCTGCCAATTTTAGTGGTACTCAAATTCAAAACACATTGTAGTATAAACAATGAGGTTGGTAAGCCACATGATTCCAAAGGGTCATGTACAGTAATGATTTACAGAGGACAACTATTTAAAAAAATTGATCATTAACTCACTAAACTAATAGTCATCTTTTCTGAATCAAAAAATGATTTAACACAATTTCTAGCCAACTTTTAGTTTTATTCATTTTATTAGTCAATTTATTCAATTATTTAATGCATTATGTAAGATGAACTAAGAATGACAAATACTTTTTCAGCATTTATTTATCTAGGTTATTGTTAATTTCTATCATCTAAACTACCATTCAAAAGTTTCAGGTCAGTAAAATTTAAAAATAAAAAAGAAATTAATACATTTATTCAGAAAGGATTCAATAAATTAATCAATGGATTAAGAAGTGACAGTAAAGACTTTTAGATTAAAATGACATGATAATAATAGGACATGTTTCTTATTAGAAAAATTTCTGTTGGACATTTTATTTTATAAAATAACAATAATGAATGTATTGTGAACGAACATGAATTAACAAAAACAATAGTATATTTATAAAATTAACAGAGTAATAAATGCAGTAAAAATAGTTGTTAGTTCATAATGCCTAATGCATTAACGGTTGTTAACAAATTGAACCTTATTGTAAAGTGCTACCGCCTTACCAAATGATTCTGAAGCATAAACAAAAAACAGACAGTAAGGTCAAAAATGTGCAAAGGAGCTGGTATTGCTGGTTGTACTATACATGGCAGTTGTTCAAGCAGCTCCATGTGTGTGGAATTCAAAGCTTTACACACATCTGCTGTTAGAGCAACAGGCTGACAATCTGGGAAATGCCCCTAATCCATCACTCCACACAGACTGAAACTTACAAGAGAAAAACATTACAGTAGAAACTGCAGCTCAGACGTGGATAACCAGTTCCAATGCTTGTAGAGCTGAATAGAAGGAAATATTCCCCCCAGTAAGGGAAGAGGAATCAGGAAGGACAGAAAGCATGTGTCTGTTTATGTTGGGTATAGGAGCAGGCCAAGAAGTGGGATGAGGGGGGTGTTTGGAGGCGTCGGAAAAAGGAAACTATCTGTGGCTCAAAACACCAAACCACAACACTTTCCGACCGACCAATCAGGGAGCTCCAAGCTCAGCACATGCCATATATGGTATGTGGACACAGCATGCTTGCTTTGAGAGCCACACGTGGTGCAGAAGAGTGGAGAGGCCGCCAGGGGCAGGCTTTTCCTACCACTATTGTATCTAGATCAAAATCAAGCATCTCCTTTTGCATGCAAATTCTGATGCTTCAGTGTAAATGCAGGAATGCACTCAGGAAACATATTGAAATGTGACTTTTGCTTAAATTGACTGACATAATAATACAAATTATTATATGCAAAACCTATTGTTCTGTAGCCTTTTTAAAATGTCACACTTTTGCATATGTATTTCACCAAATACATTAAGCAAGGGACCGTTCAGTATTTATGGAATGGACCACCGGAGGAAAATAGGGGAGGGTCATGTCTTTTTATTCTTTGTTGAGGGGAGGGTCATTCAACTTTTTAAAGTCTTGGGGGAGGGTCACCCAACTTTTGTATTCATGAAAACAGCCAAATTTCAAAGTGGCTTGTTGAAAAGTGAACAGCATGAGTAAGTAACAATATATCGGGAGACAAACGGACATGATTTTGACCACTTCATTAAGGTTTTTTTTTGTAGAAAGCCTTTCTTTAAAGTGAATTTTGTTATGTATAAATTGTATCTTAATTTTAATCAATGTTCCATCAACCAATTGCCTGGATTTAATAAATAAGCAGCAAATAAAGAAGAAAATATAATCAGGACATGGATGCGCCGGCGCGTGAACTGGAGCTCATCTCATAAATGAACCGAAACTCAGCGTATAGGCTACTTGCCTCACAGACCTAAGAAATGTATAGAAAGCTTGAAATGTCTACTTATAAACAAAACAATTAAAAATGAAAGGAAACAGACAGCTCTCTCCTTATATAATCCATATGAAATGTGCATTTCTCTCTGGCGCGTTCACTACTGTGAAGATCGTGAGTCCGAATCGTCAACTTCATCTTTGCAGCTGACACTGGCACAGAAAACACTTATTAATAAACAATTAAAATGTCTCCTTGCTATATTTGACATAATTATAATCATTACTTTTGCCGGTTCTTTGTGACAGCTTTTAGGAGCGTTGTCGGCATCGCCACCCTCTGGTTACATTAACGCATCAGCACCAAAAAAATTGTGCAATCCTTTACTAGAGGAGTAACTAGTATTTGAAGTAATGCAGTAATGCAGAAAGTGTGCATTTAGTTTCCATGCTTATTGTGTTTCCACAACAATGTTAGTGAGTAAATCTACTGAAATGGCCATCATAACAGTGGATGTGTAAGATGAGAAAGCAGAGATTAAGTCGTTTGTCATGGTTGTAAAAAAAACAAAACAATGGCTATCTGAACATCTTTGCCAAGCGCAAACAAGTACAGAAGTAATCAATAAATTGTCGGGGAGGGTCATGCCTTTTTTCACAATCATTTTGGAGGGTCATGGAAAAATGTATTGGTGGCGAAGGGAGGGTCAAGTCTATTTTGACTATAGATCTCAAAACTCCTCCGGTGGCCCATTAAATAAAAAACAAACAGTCCCCAAGTGCTGTAAATTTTTGCTGATGTTTCATTACTATGCAGAAGACCTGCATTTCAAAGACAAGATGAAAACAAAAATGACTTTCAAAAAGATCTGGGAAAGAACTGGTTCTCTAATGAAACCGTTTTTGGTTATACTTTAGTTTATTCCAATTCTCACAATTTACTAACTATTAACTACAACTTTTGCCTCAAACTTCCAATTACTGCTTATTAATAGTTAGTATGGTAGTTCTTAATTTTAGGTATTGGGTAGGATTAAGGGATGTAGATATGTTCATGCAGAATAAGGCATTAATATGTGCTTGTTCATAATAAACCCGTGTCCATACCGGTGTGATCTTCAACTAGATGGAACTGGATAATATTCTGAATGTTCTGATCCAATCTGACTTCTGACCTGTAATGCTGCCTGAATCATAATCATGCACCGTTCATTCGTTGACCAGAGGAGAACTGGCCCCCGACTAAGTCTGGTTTCTCCCAAGGTTTTTTTTCTCCATTCTGTCACCTGATGGAGTTTTGGTTCCTTGACACTGTTGCCTTGGCTTTTTTCTTACTTAGTTGGGGACACGTAATATTCAACAATATTATCTGCATGCATATACACAATAATATGAGAACAGAACTGGACGATGGGATCACTGTTTTCTCCAGAACGGCTATATATAAATAAATGAACTAAATTCATTTTTTTACAACAAAAATAAACCATCCCTGAACCTACTTAAAGAACAAGTTCGGTATTTTACAATTAAAGCCCTGTTTTAAGATCGTTTCTGATAAAATAGAACGGTTAAGATTGTTTTTTAGACGGATGCTGCTGTCCCGAGAATTTTCAGTTTCTGTGGTAGCACCCCCCCCACCTCTACAATGGTAGCATAGGTGCACAGGAACAATCCCTTATAAAACGCATAAAACTTTAGTTTACAAAGACGTGAAACTCACCGAGTGGTCTGGGGTGTTCACTGATATGCTCACACAAAAATTGCTGCGAAAGATGCTTTCCAACAGGTGTTTTACCATTCGTTGTAAAACTGTAGACCTATTTTTCCGAACGCCTCACAACCGGACATTCTTCCGTTGAGAGCTTGAATAATAGACACTCCAGCCCAGTTGGTGGCGATAATGCACCTTTGCCAATTGCAAGCAAACCACTTGTATAGCGTAGCCTACGATACCACGACTGCATAAGACTACAGAAAGAATAAAAACAACCCCATTTCCGTTTCCGGCGGCGGAGTAATACCGTACATCACAGAACATCCAATACAAGTCAATGGAGTTGTACAAAAACTACGATAAAACCTGTTGGAAAGCATCGTTTGCAGCGATTTTTGTGTGAGCATATCAGTGAACACCCCAGACCACTCGGTGAGTTTCACGTCTTTGTAAACTAAATTTTTATGCTTTTTATAAAGGATTGTTCCAGTGCACCTATGCTACCATTGTAGAGGTGGGGGGGGGGGGGGGGGGTGCTACCACAGAAACTGAAAATTCTCGGGACAGCAGCATCTGTCTAAAAAACAATCTTAACCGTTCTATTTTATCAGAAACTATCTTAAAACAGGGCTTTAATTGTAAAATACCGAACTTGTCCTTTAAGATGGACTATGAGATTATTTTCTTCTAGATTTTCTTCTAGATCTAACTCTGTTGAATTATTTTCCTGTTATCACTGTAAAGCTGCTTTGAAACAATCTGTATTGTAAAAAGCGCTACATGAATAAAGGTAACTTGAGTTGACTTAATCACCAGCCAATATCCTATATGCAAGCTAATAAGCAACCAATTAACCGTGAGATTTGGACCCTTAACTAAAGTGTTACCACAGTTTTTTTCTCTGTGTGGCCATTCGTATGAATTCATACCTAATAGTTCCAGTCGGCGAAGGCAGGGGACTCATCATACTTCTGAAGTCATTTTCAGGAATGCTGATTTTCAGCGGAGATATTTGTGGGTAAAGGGGTCTCACAGGGGATATAGGAGCCTCCTCCTTCAGTGTATCCTTATGGAAGAGTACTGTAAACTGAATCTTTATCACCGTGCTGGGAAATCGAAAAGTGCACCTATAGAGAAGGACAAAGACACATTAAGGCATACAAAAATAATTTTACATGAACCTAAAGATCAGTGAAATACGTAGGTGGTGCTTTTCGTCCAGCCAACCTTGCAAATCAATGAATAAGCAGCAGCTTTTGACTATCGTTCACAAATTTGGGGTGGGTAAGATTTATACAAAGATAAAATTAAAAATAAAATGTATACTGCAAAAATTGATTAAAACTGAAGGCAACACTGTAAATGCTGTTCTTTTGAACTTTTGAAATATGTGGTTTCCACAAAAAGAAAAAGAAATTTCTTACGCTCACTAAAGCTGCATTTATTTTATTAAAAATACAGTAAAAACAGCAATACTGTGAAATATTACTATAATTTAAAAAAACATTTTTCTATTTGAATATATTTAACATTTTTATTTATTCCTGTGATGTCAAAGCTGAATTTTCAGCATCATTCCTCCAGTCTTCAGTGTCAAATTATCCTTCAGAAATCATTGTAATATGATGATTTGCTGCTCAAGAAACATTTCTTATGATTATCAATGTTGAAAACAGTTGTGCTGCTTAATATGCTTATTTGAAATGAAATCGAAATCTTTTGTAACATCATAAATGTATTTGCTATCACTATGATCAATTCAATGCATACTTGAATAGAAGTGTTAATTTCTTTTCCAAAAACAAATAAAAGAAAAAAATCTTACTGACCTCAAACTTTTGAACGGTAGAGCATACTTATTTTCTGTTCATAGAATATAGACTTTAAATAATGTTAAAAAACTACAGTATTTTCCTTGCATTTTAACTGCACACTTGGTTCAACAATAACAACCACACTTTTCAGAAAGAAAAGAGATGGTTTGCTGCACTATGCGGCTATATTAAAGATATGTCCTTGAAAGGTTTGTATGGCATTTCAGATTGATAATCGGACATTTACTTTGTCATTAAAAATTATTTGTGGGTAGTGAACACAAAAAACAAAAAATCTAATTACATTATTGTTAGGCTATGTTTTTGCTTGGGACCAACAAAACGTGAACTTTGGAGTAAAAAATGAACCCTCCCTTCCACCCCTTTTTCTGTGTTTTTGAATTGTCGACAGTGTAGCCAGAGAGAATAATGAATTGGTGCACCGCCTCCACTGGACGTATTTACACAAGTGCTGCACCAGGAAGCCACTTTTAATGCTACAGCATACACACTGCAGTTGTTTTGAATGGCTGGCTTGGCACGCACCCATTACGGGTTCAGTCTGTCCGTGTTTTCACAGCAGTCCGCCGGAATAGCCGCTCTGACCTCCATGACAACAAGCTCCACAGATCTATTCTGCAGTGATAAGGCAGATGGCGCACACCAAGACATAGTAAAAGCAATTCTGATAAGAATGAAGAAGCCAAATAGTGATTTTAATAAAATCTGAGAGACAAAGAGCCTAACAGTAGCACAACCATGTAGGGACCTTCAGTCTGATCTAGTTAACTAGTTTATCCACTTCTCAATCATTAGTGTTTTCATTCAAGGCTAAAAACTACTTTCATACTGATTAACTCCACGGATTACAGATACTGTAACCAGTTTACTCCTGGTACACTTTATCAGAGAAATCTATCTAATGCAGCAGGATCATCAACCACTAACTGATTTGTAATTGTTACAGAGATAAATAACTATTCGTGCTGCTTAACTTTTAACTTAATGTAAGCAGAACAACTAAAGCATCGGAAAAGTAACAGCTCTTAATTTGTTTTGTTTAGCATGGGTCATTAAAACATTTTTTTACAGTGTTTATGTTTAAATAAAGTTAAAGTTGAAAGTACAAGTTTAAGTACAAATTCAAATAATTTAAAAAAAGAATTGAAAATTGAAAGCTCAATCATTTGAAAACTTATCAAAAGCACTTTGTATTGAGAACTGTAATAGTTTACACTGCAAACCAATCAAAACAAAGACGACAATTGAATATAATCCATTTCATGTTACTACTCAAATGTTGTTGTTTGAGGTACTACATTATAGTATCACTAGGTTTTTCCCTCTGTTCTTTGTCTGCTAAAGATCATAAAGTGGTTACTACTGATATGTGTCATAAATGCAGCCTGTATCTCACATCTGCCCACAAAAATCATGTGGTGGATCCAGTCTCTATCGTGCACACCGTTCCTGTGGTCGTAAAGTGAAACGTTTTAACTTTTCATGTTTATATTTTAACCCATCTTCAGTGCCAACCTCAAAACAAACACTTAAGGGTCAGTAAATTTATACTATAAAGATGTACCCTTTTTGAAAACAGATCCATTGACAGGTCCAGACCTGGGTCGTAAATAATTACTTGACCTAAAAAAAATATAAATTCTGTTATTGTTTACACACCCTCATGTTATTTCAAACTTGATTTTCTTCAATGGAACACATGGATATGGTTACATTTCCTTTCATTGTATGGTTAAAAATGTTAAAATTAATTCCTTCCACTGAGGATTTAGTCATACAAGTTTAAAACAACTTGAGGGTGAGTAAATTATTATTTTGGGTGAACTTTCCCCTTAACTGGTTGATTTACTACAACAATAGCCGATTAATACACGCACTGTCAGGTTATGCAGGGCCCAACAAAGTTTGAAGCTGGAAAATCCATTTAAAGTTTCATTTTCCCCTTCCAATTTGTACATTAAAGACACTGAAATAATGTTGAAGTCAGTTTCTGACAGCTCTCTTGGCTGCACTTGTATGCAGTTTAGTTTGGATTATGCAGGCACTGCATTAAGCACGTTAGTTTAATCGAATTTAATGTGTAGTGCATTAGCTCTCTAGGTGAATGGGTGCTTGCCATCTGGCTAATTTAAGGAAACAGATCTCATTTTAGTAACTTACTCCCTCGGTAGGAGAAGTGGAGGTGCGCCTCTCCTCTGGAAAACGCCGTCGACAAACACACCGTTCTTGCCGAGACAGCGCAAGAAGAAATGCGGCTCCTCGAAGGTGATCTGCAAATGTCTCCTAGATATGAAGCTCGAGTGGCCCATGTTGACATCCACAGAGCCGTGCGACGAATTCCGCCCCACGGTCACCGTCTTCTGGCGCATGACGAACTCGAAGTCCCTGCCTTCCAGGCGAGCGAGGGCCTGCGACGGAGGGGAGAGGGGCATGGATGATATGATCCCGGGCGAAGTCGAGGAGGAGAAAGTGTACACGGGCGGGATAGAAATAGCTACCGGGCTACAAGGAGCAGATTTGAGGGCCAGCAGGGCTCTCGCTCCGGTATCATCCCCAAAATCAGCCATTTTGTTGAAAAACACAGAGGGGATTGCAAGCGCAACGGCTATGTGTTGGTAGGGTTCACTGTGTTGCTGTTGGTGGTGGTAGTCAAAACATGGAGATGGCGCATGGAAAACACGTCATGGATTATTGGACGGGAGCGTGGTGCGCTTTAATCACTCGTGTACACTTCACTCGTTTTAAAACAGTCAACGCGAAATAATACGATATTCTTGATATTTTTCGTAATTGTTATCGGTGACGTTTCTTTTTTTTCCCCTCGACAATTTTCCGAGGTCTCAAACTAAGCTCTCTGGCAAATTAAAGGTTAATATTGTTTCAGTTCCTGGAACCGGACGACACGTGCGTTACATGCTGCAATAAAAAAATAAGATGATTTGATGTCGATTGCTAGCGCGGTTGCTCGTATTGTAACTAAATACACGTGGGTTTTTATCTGTAGTACTTCTCGTTCGATATGAAAAACATTTAGAAAGGTCAAAATAATGTGACGTGGTTGGATAACTGACGTCACGGCGCATCGACCATTCTGCGCTCTTTCTGTTTATAAACAGAGAAAGAACAAGGCAGAAGAAAACCCCGGATGATGGACTTTCGCAAGGACACGTTCTGATTCGTTTTAAAATACATTAATATGAAATCTGTGTTCTTTCAGGACTGGATGAATAAAGGTGTCTGGTTGTACACATTATGGACGGGGAAGGAAATTTCTTTAGTTATGATGAATTTTTTGTGCAAAATACAATAGGCCTATATCACGTGTAGCCAACTCGGAAATTATATGTGTCTTTGTTAAAATCTAAAAGCCCTGTTTGTTTGGTTCAATTGGTTAAAGTAAAATATCTGTAATTTCTGGTCTTTTACGGAGGAGAGTTGTAAGATAAAGGTTTTAAGAACATTTGTAACTACACAGACTTCCACTTCCAAAATTAGAAATAGATCCCTTGTTTTTGTTTTACCTTTGGTTCGGATTAGAACAAGATTTCTCTTTTTTCGCTTCTACCCAAGGTAAAATGTTCAGTTTAAAATGATTAACAGTGTATCCTTGTAATGAGTTCCTCAGACACATTTAATTTGGATTGTAATGAGTGCACCTTTTGTGAAGCAGATATTGAGTCATTGAAACATTTATTTTATTTATGCAAATAAAAAATCTGGGTTAATCTTTATGTTTGGTTAAGTTTGAAATATGTAATACCTGACTTTGATTTTAAAACTATAAACATTGTATTTTACTCAGAATTATTTGGCCAATTATTTCATACATAAATGCAGATACTCCCAAAAACATACTCCCATACTCACTTTTCCAGAAAGATTTAATGATGTTCTTCAAATCTTTTAAAACTCATGCGTAACAAAAAAACATACAAACCTTAAACTGTGTAATATTTTAAATGTATTTCTAATGATTAACCCCCTTTTGTGATATTTTATTAGCCTATTTTTCTATTGAATATTTCTTTTGTTTATTTATTCATTGTTTTGCTGCTATTTGGACTTCTTGGAATTGTATTAACCCTTAATCAGTGTTTGGGGTGCTAGGGAACTTTTCCTTCATTTTTTTAAAAAGTGTTACCTTCATCTCAGGGGCATGAAACTGTGACTTTTCCTAAATAACACACACACACACACACACACACACACACACACACACACACACACACACACACACACACACACACACACACACACACACACACACACACACACACACACACACACACACACACACACACACACACACACACACACACACACACACACACACACACACACACACACACACACACACACACACACACACACACACACACAACAAACAAATGTATGTGACTGCAACAGAGAGCAATTTTCTAACTTTGACAAAAATACATATTTTTATGTTTTTCAGAATGTTTAAATATATATTCACAATATATATATATCATAAAGTTCTGAGGAGCAATTGAAGCATCAAGAAAAATGAAGTGAAAAAGAAATGTGGCTCTATGGACCTCTATTGGATATATGTGGTCATTGCATTTTCGATCTTAAATTATAATTTGTAAAGTTTTTCCACAAACCTGCAGATGTCAGTATTCTATCCCTAACACAGAGCAATGTCCAAAAACAATTTAGATTTAATTAATATCGTCATTTAAATGATTTTTTCTTTCAAAAATAATTTTTCATGAGCCAATTTATGGCCTAGTTAAGTAATTGTGGAGTAAATAGGTAAAAAACGTCAACATTTTCAAAAAAAAAAAAAAAAAAAAAAATATATATATATATATATATATATACACATATATATATAGTTTTCCATATAAAAAAAATTACATTTTGCTCTTTAAAAGTTTGGGGTCTATCAAGACCAACAAAAACATTATCCTTTTTTTAACACTGATTAAGAGTTAAGCTTTGTCCAATTGAGACTTGCTTTGTATTTGTATGTTCTTTCAAGCTTACTGCAAGGTAAACTGTGGTCTACAGATGGCAGCAGTGTGCTTAGCATATATGTCATTACCAGAGAAGATCTTACATGGATGTACATGCACCTGAGAACCTATGGTGAGAACCCACTGTCTATGGTGAGAACAGTAACAAAGGTTGAAACTATGCCAACACAAGGTGTCTGTCTTCACTAGTGCATCGACAGTTGAACTCTAACCACAAAAATAAAGCTGAATTTTTTTTCCTTGCCATTAAATTGTTGAGGAATTTAATAATTTTAAGTGATTAAATAAAATGTCAATGGCCAACATATAACCTATTAATTTGAATCTACATTGTAGTTTACAATTTATTTCATTTCATTTCATTAATGTCTTATTTCTTCATGTTCATTAACTTTTCTGTACTTACTGTACTTAACTGTGTTCCAATCGTTGAATGGAGACATTTAATCTTTGATCTCTTGATAATTTTATCCTTTTATGAACTTTATAAAATACTTCCCTGACTACATATGGGTAAATCTACAGCTGGGTTATAATATATCAGGGTATATATATTTATTTATCAAGGTATAAATTGACCTGTAAGAATCAAGAATTCCATAGAGAGCTGTGTAATAAACTGGTGTAATGTTTTCAAAATCCTACAAGGACTTTATAAACTTGGCCTATCTGGCCTTCTGGATTAGTTTACCAAAACCTTTAACAATATTCTTTTCCTGTCTTTGTAATTTTTATGTGATTCTTTAATGTTTTGATTAAGATCAGGCAATGGTTTAAAGAATTTCTAGGTCAAAACCAAAAATTCCGTTTGTTGGAAGATGAGTCAGCAGGAAGTAGGAAAGAAAAAAGCTGCTGGCTTTCTCAGAAATTAAACCATAGACTTAAAACAAAGGTCTTGACCCTCTAATATTTTCCCAACAATAATGAAAAGCATTTTAGTTTACCCAGTGTTGCACATGCAACTTCTCACATGTCACAGAAAGACAAAAAATTTGTAAAGATGAAATGAGGAAGAAGGCTTTAATGTAAGTTGGAATTACAGCTGGTTACATCACATTCAGTGCTGAGGTCAACTGAAAATATTCAGTGATGCAACAGCAGCTAAAACATTATATCCGTTTTATCTAACAAAATATATATTCATTCTTTTATTTGATTAAGTGGATCCTAATAGTAGAGTCCTATTAGATCTAATCAAATCAATTTCATTTTTATAACATAGTAAATTTAAATAGTGTGTTAGTCTTAATTAATGTTAAAAGTAGCCAGAAATCTAATAAAAATAACATCAATATGAATAGATTATGGTTAGTGTAATTAAATGTATTCTCCATTTTGGTAAAATAACTGCCGATGCTGAAAAAGGATTTTCTTTTTTAGGGTCTGTTTTATACTTGTGGTTATCGAGGGCATGGGCGCTCAATTAAGGCTGTAAGTAGCAAGAAAACAAACAATCTCTTCCTGTTTAGTCTTCATTTCCAAATGAAATTCAAGACACTAGATTCAGTATTATGGGCTTTCTGGGTGCAATGAACAGCAAAATTCACATTTTCACAGAAAGTATTTCTCTCATGGGCACATTTTATGTGGTAAAATAATTCTGATGTTATGATAATGTCTTTTTCCTTGTGAGATCTTGGTATGAACTTCAGTGTGACGGGAACCTTCGGCTGAAAAACAACATTCAAAGGGATCTGAAAAAAAAGAGAGAAAAAGATTCATTAATTCAAGAAGAAAAGCATAGTCTGTCTGACATACCTCATGTATATGAACTCTAAAAAATGACGGTCAATGTACCAACCTGTGTCTCTTTACATGTTTCCACAGTGAAGTTCTGAAGAAGCTCCACAACAAGAATTTTCATGATCATTAAGGCAAATCTCATTCCAATGCAATTTCGAGGCCCGAGTCCAAAAGGCATGAAAGCGTACTGGTTAACCTCTGATTTACTCTCTGGGCTGAACCTGCAGAGAAATATTGTAGAGACAAAATGTGAGAAAAACTGAAGTGAGAAAAATTGTGGCTGTGAAGGAAATGTTCAGAAAGCATCATAGTTCAGTTTCCATCCTACTTTTATGTGCATTTTTGTAACATCGCATTTGGGATAATGCTAACGTGCATAAATTCACAGAAGTTTCCAAGCAACACAGCAGTAATGACTTTATGAACTTCTTCACTTATAAGATTGATAATATCAGGGACAAAATGATAACTATGCAACCGTCTACTACAGTATCGCATCAGGGAGTGCATTGTAGTCTCCCTGAGAATTTTTTTTATTCATTTGTTGCTATAGGAGAGGAAGAATTCTGCAAACTCGTTAATTCATCTAAATCGACAACTTGTATGTTAGACCCTATACCGACTAAGCTATTGAAAGAGATGCTTCCAGAGATCATAGATCCTATTCTTAATATCATTAATTCGTCTTTGTCTCTAGGATACGTACCAAAAACTTTTAAGCTGGCTATGATAAAACCGCTTGTTAAAAAACCGCAACTTGATCCTTCAGAATTAGTCAATTACAGGCCGATCTCAAATCTGCCTTTTCTGTCAAAGATATTAGAAAAAGCAGTATCCTCACAACTGTGTTCCTTTCTTGAAAGAAATGATATCTGCGAGCATTTTCAGTCAGGATTTAGACCGCACCATAGTACTGAGACAGCTCTCATTAGAGTTACAAATGATTTACTTTTATCATCCGATCGTGGTTGTATCTCTCTATTAGTGTTACTTGATCTTAGTGCTGCATTTGACACAATTGACCACAACATTCTGTTAAATAGACTAGAAAACTATTTTGGCATTAGTGGAATTGCACTAGCATGGTTTAAATCATACTTATCTGACCGTTATCAGTTTGTAGCAGTAAATGAAGAGATGTCTTATCGATCACAAGTTCAGTATGGCGTACCACAAGGCTCAGTACTAGGACCGCTGCTGTTCACTCTGTACATGCTACCATTAGGACATATTATTAGGAAACATGGAATTAGCTTTCATTGTTATGCCGATGATACTCAGCTGTATATTTCTTCAAAACCTAACGAAACTTACCAATTCACAAAATTAACGGAATGCATAGCTGATTTAAAAAATTGGATGACTAGTAATTTCCTACTACTAAACTCTGAAAAAACAGAGATTCTAATTATTGGACAAAAAACTTCCACAAGTAATAACGTAGAATACTGTCTAACACTTGATGGCTGCTCTGTTAAGTCTTCGTCGTCGGTTAGGAACCTGGCTGTGCTTTTTGATAGCAATCTTTCATTTGAAAGTCACGTGTCTAGTATCTGTAAAACCGCATTTTTCCATCTTAAAAATATATCTAAATTACGACATATGCTCTCATTAACAAATGCGGAACAATTAGTTCATGCTTTCATGACATCAAGACTAGATTATTGTAATGCTCTACTGGGTGGTTGCCCTGCACGCTTAATAAATAAACTACAGCTGGTCCAAAACGCTGCAGCTCGAGTTCTTACTAGAACCAGGAAATATGACCATATTAGCCCGGTTCTGTCAACACTGCATTGGCTGCCTATTAAACATCATATAAATTTTAAAATATTGTTGATTACTTACAAAGCACTAAATGGTTTAGCTCCGCAGTACTTGAGCGAGCTCTTAACGCATTATAGTCCTTCACGTCTATTGCGATCTCAAAATTCGGGCCAGTTGATAATACCTAGAATATCAAAATCGACTGCGGGCCGTAGATCCTTTTCCTATTTAGCACCAAAACTTTGGAACAGTCTTCCTACCATTGTCCGGGAAGCAGACACACTCTGTCAGTTCAAAGCTAGACTAAAAACACATCTCTTTGACCTAGCATACACATAATATATTATAGTCTTCTATAATTCACTGTTAGGCTGCATAGATTAGGTCAGCCGGAACTGGGAACACTTCCCTTAAATCCTGATGTACTCGTTACATCATCATAAGAAGAATGGCATCTACGCTAATTTTAGTGTCTTTGTTTATCCAGAGGTTTTCCCGCAGCCTACCGGATCCAGGCCGTATCCAGATCTGACTAGGAGCTTTGCCTGGACCCGATGACAACACAGTGCTGAAGTGCCAACTAGCCTCTCCCTATGGAGGATCCCTTTCCCACTCTACAGATAAAACGTTGTGATTCCGGTTCGCGTACCCACCCCGAAGTGATAAAATAAAACAAAATTCTGTATCAAATTACAGTTACTGTAAATCCGGCCTCTAGTTCATAAACGCCAGAGGAGAACTGGCCCCCGACTGAGCCTGGGTTCTCCCAAGGTTTTTTTTCTCTCCATTAGGTCACCTGATGGAGTTTTAGGACACCAGTTGGTCACTTGATGGAGTTTTTCGGTTCCTTGTCACTGTTGCCTTTGGCTTGCTCAGTTGGGGATATTCAAAATAATTAACCAAGCATTAATACCATTGATCAGCCCTACCAAACATGGATGTTTTTTCACTAAGAAACAAACATTGTTATGTTATTTGATTGATATTGTGAAGCTGCTTTGATGCAATTTATATTGTGAAAAGCGCTATATAAATACACTTGACTTGACTTGACTTGAAAGTGAGAGTGGTGCTTGTAGTCTCATAACCTCCAAGGATGAAAACGAGGGACTGGGAGAGAATCTCATGGTCTGTTAGTCCTGTCGAATTCACAAAACAGCATATTTGAAAACAAGTTCCTGTGCATTTGAATGTGTAAAATCTGTACTGTCTCTCAAACCTTTTACTGGTTGGTCACTTGTGTCCTTAACTTGATCATCAGATATTTGACTCTGGATCATGAGCTTGAGAAAATCTACACGACCCTAATTAAAAACAGCGGCATTACCATCACTGCCAGATCTAAACAACAGACTATACTCTTACAAATAAAGGTTCTTTATTGGACTATGGTTCCATAAAGAACCTTTACCAATGTTCTTCATGCTAAGAAAAAAAAAGGTTCTTTTAAGAACTGTTCACTGAAAGGTTCTTTGGGGAACATGAAATGGTTCTTCTATGGCATCACTACGAAAACATCCTTTTGGAACCTTTATTTTTAAGAGTGTTGAAAAGTGAAATACTGACATACATCTACTTCCTTGCGCTCGTCCTTAATCTTTCTAAGGGCACTGTAGAAAAAAATCCATAGACGACCTCGACAAAAGACTTATCCCCAATTTGCTCAAAAGAATTGGAAAAGAGGGAAACATAACTGAAATAAGAAAATATTCATTATTTGTTTCTCTTTTCATTTTCCATGATTATTATATAAACAACGACATACAGATTAGCAGAAAGAGAGGATTGAAGACATTAAACTGTCGTTTTTTTAATCAAAGAGATAATTTACACATCATTACATGCGGTTTCCATCGATACACAAAACAACTAGTGAAAGTTTTGCAGTAAAAACTTCAGATCAGGTCATGATTGACAGTGAATGCTTATGTGTTAAAGTTATAAACTTTATTTAACTTTATTAGATGTTTTATTTTCACTGGCTGCTCGTGGTCTCGCTTTTGCATATTTTTAATAAAACGATCTGCATGTGTCACAGCTATGGGAAATATCTGAAACAGATTTACATAAATGTCATAAGAGCAACAAGAATATAATAAAATGAATTGGGCTTAGCCTCATTTCTATTTTAATCTCTAGATGACTAATTGTTTTTACTGTTCTGTAAAGAAGAATACTGACTAGACTCCAATGTATGATATGTGAACTGCGGATTCTCTTCCATTGCTCATCTCTAACCAAAATTATGCCTTCGCCAAAGGGGCCAGCCAGGTCTGTTTTTCTAATCTGTACAGAATTATGACCTTCACTGGATCTGAACTGCCATAATAACACTTTCGTTGTACAAAACGGTATTTGTGAGCCTACCCTTCTGTAAGTGAAGGTAGAATAACATTCTTTCACCATAATGGTTTTGATCCTTTTCAGGTCAGTGACCATTAATATTGGGTGTCTTCCATCATAAATCCTGAGCAATGAAAGGAATATATTTATTTTGCATTCACAGTGATCCAGGCAAATACTAAAATAATAGATGATGTCGTTTCTACTATTAGTTTGTAGTTTCTTCATTTATATTCAAATTTGAATAAATGTCATCCATAGAGTAAAATAACATTTCATCCCACTGTATTGATGTATATATAGCTGGAATGACAAATTATATATATAAATATGAATTAATAGTATAAGTATTATCAATCTGATGTTAACACCTGAAACTCACCCCCAAAACTTTTCCATACTTCTTAGCACAGTCCATATCAAAATTGCACAAACCCTAAAATACATTTGCATATAATTATTCAATGAGAGAATAAAAACAAAAATCTCTAACATAATTACACCTACATTATACTAAAACAGTTATATAATGAATTACTTTAGTGTATGAGAGAAGTCTGCCAACGAAAGGTCAAGGTCTTGGTCCTGGAATTCCCAGTTTGTTGAAAAGTCCATGAGGCCAAACACCATAACTACAGTGTGATAAATCATACAATTATAACACTACAAACAAATACGAACTAAGATGAGACGAATTTAAAAACAGATATAGATTAGGATGACAAGATTTTTTTTAACCCTAAACTGGGACAGGAAGGAAGCATTTTTTTATGCTTATCACCCTTTTAAATCACATTTAGATTTTGTTGTATGATGAAGTACAGTCTCTCAATTAATGTGTTGTTCTAGAACTGTATAAAATCATCCGAGCTATCACTGAATGAAATTTCAACTACACATTTATATGTAATTTTCAGAAGACGACGTTAAGACACTTTTCAATAAAGTAACAAAATATTTATGATGAAAAATAAAATGCTACTCTGTAAAAATCATAATGTTCAAGTGGGTTTAAGGTGCATTCTCAGAATTTTGAAGTCCTCAGAATTTTGTTATTACGAGTTCAAGTCAATAAATAACGACATCAGCTGCATTCAAAATATTTTGATTGGAGCAAGATAGTAATCTACCTTTTCTACAAAAGATTCAGCAAGACTTTTTAATTCTACTTCTACAAAATGATGAATAAAGAATGCACATGCAGTGTTTTTGCCAGAGCCGGACAGTTACGGAGTACATTTACTATTGATATTGTGAAGCTGCTTTGATGCAATTTATATATTGTGAAAAGCGCTATATAAAATACACTTGACTTGAGTACAGTACTTAAGGACAATTTTTGAGGGATCTGTACTTTACTCGAGTATCATTTTTGGGGAGTACAACAAACAAACAAACAAACAAATAAATAAATAAATAGATACACTAGAGTATAAATTGTAAACATGGACTATGATTATTTTATGGCATTGCAGCACAAGTATAGCAGCAAGTAAAGTGACTGATGCAGCTACTTTATGTAAGTGCAGCTTCCAGTAGTACTGAGTCTTACTGGGTTAGTGTTTGTATAATGATATGAATGTTGACTGGATTAGGTGTTCGACTAACCCAGGTATGAACCTTACTGGGTATGGTGGTATAAGTCTTATTGGGTTAAGTATTCAACTAACCCAGATGAGTATTGGGAGGCAGCCAGGTGTTGAGTAATCTGACTGCCTCAGGGGGGAAAAAACTGTTACGAAGTCTGCTGGTGGTGGCATGGATGCTCCTATACCTTTCTGGCAGACGGCAGAAGGGTGAACAATCCATGAAAGGGGTGAGAGGGGTCATCCGCAATACGAATGGATCTGCGGATGCAGTGGTTGTTGAATGAAGCATCTATAAAGAGATCTTGATGATCTTTTCTTCTGTCCTCACAATCCGCTGTAGAGTCTTGCGGTCAGAGGCTGGGCAGTTCCCGTACCACACACAGTGAGACAGCTGGTCAGGATGCTCTCTATCGTCCCTCTATAGAAGGAGGTGAGAATGGGAGAAAGAAGTTTGGCTCTCCTCAGCCTCCGCAGAAAGTGGACATGCTGTTGGGCCTTCTTGACTAGGCAGGTGGTGTTAAGAGTCCGGGAGAGGTCCTCTGACATGTGCACACCAAAGAGACTTGGAGCTTTAGACTCTTTCCACATTTGTTCCAATGATGTGCAGTGGTGAGTGGTCCCCTTGGGTTCTCCTTAAGTCGACAATCATCTCTTTAGTCTTATCAACAATGAGAGATAGATTGTTGTCTCTACACCATACTGCAGACTGGTAAACCTCCTCCCTATATGCTGACTCATCATTATTGCTGATGAGGCCCACAACTGTAGTATCATCAGCAAACTTGATGATGTGGTTAGAAGTAAACTTAGCAGCACAGTCATGGGTCAACAGGGTGAACAGCAGAGGACTGAGCACACAACCCTGGGTGACACCGCTGTTCAGTGTGATGGTGCAGGAGCTGCTGACAGTTCTACTCAGCTGTCATTGAGTCTGTTCTATGCACTTCTATAACTTCTACCAAATTCAGCTACCAAATCAGACATCAGAAGGTTACAGCAGACAGTCCGGACCGCTAAGAGGATTATTGGTTCTGCCCTGCTCACCCTTCAGGACCTGTACACATTACTAGACAAAAAATTATATCCTAAGAAAAGTGGATTTTGAGGGGTATAACTCCATTGACCTCCATTCATTCTGCACTTGTCCTGTGAGCGCCCTCATATGGAACCAGAGTGGAACTGCAACCAGTTCAGAAGCCGGAAGTTTACTGAGTGGAAGTTCTCCCCTTATTAGACATTCCCTGGTATAAACAAGGCTTACCTATCTATGAGTAAAGCCTTTATACTTTCGCCTGGCTCCGCAGCGTGAGTCTCCGCAGACTGCGCGCGCACCTCCCCAAACGGACGAGGCGTTTATACTCGACGCGCTCACCGTTGTACTATTCTGTGAAGCGATAGGGGGTGACTCAAGTAATTGTCCTCTTAACCATCAGGAATCAACGGTGAGAAGAAGAAAGGTCCACACGTGACAATGTTTATTTTAGTACATCACCACCAATAACACTACAAAAAGAATGGTGTAAAATCCGGTAAACCCTGAGATTATTACCTGTGACATTAGAAGAAAATATGTGGATATAAAAACATGTATGTAGGCTATACATAAATATTTTCTAATTTCACTAAACAATTCATTAAGTTTCGTGGACATTTTATAAAACATGGATCTTTATTTTTATTAAAAAAGCTTATTATACTATTGTAGGCTCATTTTGTAAATATAAGCAAGTAGCAACTGATTTAGACGATCAAACTGGGTGCCGGTGCGGTGAGATGTGCTCGGGCAGATTCGGCTCGAAGTCGTTCATCTTCGGATGTGGCGGCGCGAGCGCTGTTACAAAAAAAGCCGTGCACACCGCCAAGCGAAATGGGGTCTTACGCGCACGACTGCCCACACCGCAATGACGTCATTTTTGCCGCGGCTAAATTTGTCTCTTTCACCCGATTATCAGATTTGATTGTTGGTTTTGCAAGTTCAACATGGGTTATAGGTCAAAAGTTGAACGGGCAAGTATTTATGTCCTTTCGATTTCTTATAGGTTGAGTTGTTGTTGCCCATTACACGCTAGCATTCTGCTAATGAACACTGATTAGTCAGTGAATGACTGACTGCGACAGAGACACCGCTTGATGGCATCGTGGCATCCGAAGCGGGAGCAGAATGTTAAGGCGGACCTAACTCTTCTAGCACGGGTATTTACCGGTGTCAGCTGTGTTGTCGATGCTTCGAGAGAAAAGAAAGTGCAGAGCACGAAAGCACCAAAGTGATTGTACAATCTGGTTGTACAATGTGTATGACTTCATTGACATTTAAAAAGACTTTTTCAAGCAAATAAGTGACACCCAAAAAATCTAACACCTAGCAATGTGTAATTTCTTTGCATCTCCTTTCGAATACAACATTCAAATTACTAGACACAAAATTATATCCTGAGAAAAGTGGATTTTGAGGGGTATAGCTCCATAGACCTCCATTCATTCTGCACTCGTCCTGTGAGCGCCCTTATATGGAACCAGAGTGGAACTGCAACCAATTCAGAAGCCAGAAGTTGACCAAAACACCTTAAATTCAGTAAATTTGAATAAAGATGTACGATTAAGCAACTAACGTTTATCCCCAGTATATCCCTAAAATAAAACAAAACACAGAATAAGGCTTATAAAAATGGTTGCATTGACATTTCCTGAAATACTTACATAAACAGTAGAGTTACGAACAGAACCACCAGGGTCCAGGTCACAGACAGAGACAGGATGTCAATCATTGTAAGTCATCCGAAATATTCAGTCTCTTCCTAATACAGTTACACCAGGGACGTGCGGTCAGGGTAGGCAGGGTAGGCAGTGCCTCACCAAAGGACATATTGACATTACATTTATTAATTCCAAGAGCTTTATTAATTCACCACATTATTAATTGCATTTATTTGATTCCAAATATTAATTTTTGTAACAAAAATGTTCAGGAATACACATAATATACTCCTTTTGCCATTGTTTGCTTCTAAAAACCATTGTTTCATGCAGTAAATTCAAGGCCATGGCCATTGAGGCAGAGGTTGTTATCAGTGCCACTTTGGTCCATAGACCGTGGTTTACGTGGTGTAAATTTGCGCATGCGCAGTCAGTTCTCATGCTGTCTTGAATTATCAACATTGAGGCAGAGACTGAGCTTGCTTCATGTCACGTGATCCACTCGCTCTCACTCACTCTGCGCTTCCAGATACTTAGCATCTAGCCGTCACCTCTGCCACATTTGTACTGTATGTCTATCTGTGCGATTATGGTGCATTTCGTAAGGGTTAAAATCAGTGGCATAACTTTGTTTTAAAAAGTGGGTGGGACAGAGATCAGTGTGTGGGACAGAGGTGTGTGTGTGTGTGTGTGTATATATGAATGAATCAAGTGAATAAATACATATATCCGACTATTTAATGTGTGTCCTTTAATGGTCCAGTGGTAGAACTTTTGCCGAGCATGTCAGATGTTCTGGGTTTCTGGTTCGAATCCGCCCTCGTATAGTTTTTTTTTAATCTAAACCGAATAAGTTAATCAGTGGTTGTATTATATCAAGCAGGGACACGTTTGTGTGCATTTTTGTTTTGTGATTTCACCGGAACAAACAAAGAGTCTCCGAAATGGATTGAAGCGCGCGTGCATCTGAAGACTGTGGGTGAGCCACAAGATAACACTGTAACCACGCCACCGATCACCACTTTGATCACTTGATTAAAAAAAAACGACGTATTTCAGCCTAGATCGCCTCGTATTTAACAAACAAACGAAATGAAAGCTCTGCCAGCTGGAGATGTTTTATTTATTTCTATTGGTACATCCGTGCCGCCGTGAGAGGTTTTAAAAAGTGGTGGGGACAATATCGACCCTGGCAAAAACTGATAGATGTGTCTATTAATTTGATTATTAGATTTGATTGTGCATTCTTCACATATGACTGACTTTGCTGTATGCAGGCAGCGATGTGATGATGCCTGATATGAACTTGGGGACATGATGTCAACGCACGTTACTGAGTTACACACAGATGCTGTTGGTTGTTTTCACGTCAGACTGCGCATGATCAGAAAGTGGGCGTGGTTTACAGGTGCGCAAGGGCGACCAAAAGGAATACATCGACAGGTTATGACAAACACTTATTTACGTTTCGAGTTATCGGTGGTACCTGCCATTGGCAGCAATAGCCGCGTTTCCACTGCCGGGCCAGGGCCGGGCCAGGGCTAACAGCGAGCCAAACAGGTGTTCCGGAAAATTCAGTTCCCCTGTTTCCCCTTCAGGGCGCGTGCGCAACAGCAAGACAAAAATCATGATTTCACGTCATTATTCCGCGCAAGCTCCTAGCCATATATTGTGCATCACCGTGTTTTTATTTATTCTCCATCACAGTAATGTACTTTTTACGTTGTTTGTTAGATCATTTGCAATTACATACAGGTTTTAAAGCATAGAATGTATATTTGCAGATGTTTATGGCTCAATCAGATGTAGATAACGTTACATCGTACTTGCTAATTCTAGTTATACAATCATTTTATTATTATTTTTATTACTGCGTGTGTGTCGTTTTGCTGTTGATATAAATAACCTATATTGCAACTGCACAAATAAGTAATCTGTGTTGTTTCTTTCATTTACGTTATTTTATGATATTCGTCTACTTGAAGGCCCAGAAAAAGTGGTTCTGTATTACATTTTCAGTATTTATAACACTGCAGTGATGCTGGTGATGTATTTAAGTGTCATCTTCATGTGTAAACACTGTCATCCATCGATCAGTCTCTTACACTGAAAACACAGGGGGAACCGTTTTAACTGCTGGCCCAGAAAAAGTGCTTCCCCCCCTGCAATATTACATTTTCAGTATTCATAAGACACTGCAGTGTTGCTGTTGATGTATTTAAGTGTCATCTTCATGTGTAAACACTGGGATCCATCAATCAGTCTCTTACACTGAGAACACAGGGGGAATCGTTTTACCTGCTGGCCCAGAAAAAGTGGTTCCCCCCCTGCAATATTTTATTTTCAGTATTCATAACACACTGCAGTGATACTAGTGATGTATTTGATGTAAATGATCTAAAAAACAACGTAAAATGTACATCACTGTGATGGAGAATAAGTAAAAACACCGCGATGCACAATATATGGCTAGGAGCTTGTGCGGAATAATGACGTGAAATCCTGATTTTCGTCTTGCTGTTGCGCACGCGCCCTGAAGGGGAAACAGGGGAACTGAATTTTCCGGAACACCTGTTCAATGCAAGGGAGTAATCCATCAGCCGGAAGTTGAAGCTGCCTCCGGGGGCTGCCATTGTAGCTGGCTATCACCTGCTGTTAGCATCCCATTCATTTTGGCGTCACTTTGACAGCGAATAACTTTACATCTGAGGCGTCCAAAGACTCAATTTGTCCATTATTTATTTCTAAAGAAACACGACAATGTATAAAAAGCTCAATTACTTTGTATCTTACGTTATGGCCCCGTAAAAGCCATTCTTGTAAAAATAGGCTAAAAATTGCGTCATAACTACGCGACTTTATGTCGCACAATAGAGACATTACCATATAGACAGGAGGAGAAGCTCGCACAGTCTCGCAGGCAGTCTTTTACTGTCTAAAGTCAGCCCATGGCATCTAGACAGAGGCCATAAAAGCAACGCGACAAAATATTTAAACAACGTTTTTGAGGAATTGGAAATAATTCGATATGTGGCAAGTGAATACATATGAAGTAACATTTATCCACAAACTTTAAATTATTTATCTACTACTACACCTACGGGGATGGGGAAATTAATTATCAGGAAATTATACAGGCAATGGAAGAAGAAAAAAAACATCTCATTGTCTATCGCGGTTAACGTTGTTCCTTTATTTATTTGCAGATCTACGCTTGAAGATGAATGTGATCCCGTTCGGAAGCCATATGTACAAAATGCCTACATAACGTGAAATAAAGAAAAACGGGTTTGTTCAAGTGTTTGTGACCATGATTTATTAGATTTAACACCTAGCTCACAATTCTTTATATATTGGAATATTATATGGTCATGGAATATTGAATGGATATGAAAATGACTCGAGGGGACAGTATTTTATATTATGGTTCCTGGGCTCATACTAAGAAGTATTTTTTGGATGGGTTATTATTCTGTTTGATGTAGAAGGAAACGAAAAAAGAAGGGAAAAAATTATTTGCATATGTGCCTATATTTGAATCATTTTTAATAATTTTGGAAGATTGTGCTGTAGCCTACAAGCATTTATTTATCTGTTATTTTTGATTGTATTATGTGTGTGTGTGTGTGTACTAGCCAAATATTTAAATCTAATGGATATATACATAAACATGTTCAAAATAAACTAAACTAACTACCTAAAATTACTAGAACTGCAGATAGGATTACAATCCTAAAGTAGGCTATTTTAAAGTCGATTTTAGCCACTTCTTTTATCATTTCATATTGTAATTATATAACGTAATATGTTATATTAAATTAATTATTATTATTATTAACAGTATTGTAATATACTAATAAACATTATATTATGTTTTTACAATACTAAACGATTTGATTTCCAAAACACACACACACGCACACACACACGCACACACACACATCAATGTGAGTTTACTCTTTACTCTGATGCGTCATTGACCGTTCGAGATTAGCTTGCTTGCGCCTGCTAGTCAAAGCCCTTATTTCTGGAGAGCCGTGATACTTCGACCTTGGAAACTTCTGATCATCATTCAAGACAAGTATTGTTATAGGTGGTATTTTGTTAATTCAGTGTGATAACTTTTTGTTGGCTTATTTCTTTTCTTTTTCTCCACACAGCTACTAGAAGATTTACAACTGTCAGCAGAGACTATGTATATAGAGACATGCCACTTTTACTCAATCCTCAATACAACTATATAGGGAAAACCCGTAACGCCAAAGATGGCGGTTGTATGCACATATCCCGCCCCTCCCACTGGAAAGCCAATCGTCTGCTTTTAACAGTCAAGCCGGGAAAAAATTAAGCCTATCGTCTGGTTCCACTGACGCATGCGCATAGTTGAGGTTTGCGACAGTGGAAAATACGTTACTGATTGAAAAGGCGGCAGATTTGATATGCAGTGTATGTGTGCGTTGTGTCAATATCAGACATCCCAAGTGTCTACTGCATATTGATAGCGGCTCTCTGATGCCCGCGAATTAGTTCAAATCGCCCAGAATCTAGAGCGAGCGAGAGTTCAAACATACTGTGTTTCAAACCGTGCCACCCGCGCACGTTAGAGAGGAAGAGAACCCTTGCGCATGCGTAGTAAAGTATAACCTGTGGGGAAAAAGGCGTTTTAAACCTTATTTTGGGGCAAAGTCATCAAACTTTTTCAGCGATTTTTATCATATTTTACTGCTGTTTCTATACATGCAGTTTTTATTTCCCGGTGACCAGTGAAAGTGCAGTTCTGACTCTCTGCCCATTCATTTAGATAGGAGCCTGGTCTTGTTAGTCCGAAATAGCTGCCCGGAGCCGTTGCCAAGATGGCGGCCGAGTGGCATGACTTGCCTAAAATGACTTTGCTGTCAGTCAGGTTGCTCACGTGACATCTACGTCATCAAGCTCAGTTTGAGCCTGCGCAGAACGCTTGGCTATCAGGTAGTGAGTGCCCATGTTGGGCTTCAACTCTCTCCGTTGAAATCAACGGGGTCGCTGTGTCCATTCATTTTACTGTCTATGGTTCAATGGCCTGCCGGGCTACTAGCCCCGCTGCGCTGCCCTAAACCCCGCCCTTAACACGCCCTCCTGGATCGAACGTCATAAAACCGCACCCATTTCAGCGGGGATTATGAAGTTCATTCAGGCAAGACACAACGATCGAGATGGAGATGACCAAAGCGTCTGTTTGTTTGCTTTTGTTGGTGTTTGCTTGGTGGAAGATGAGCGTTGTTCCGCGAAAACTTAGCTTTGCAAGTTCGGCAACGATGTACTTGATAACATCCTCGTTTCTGCACACGCCGTCAAATTGACATTGTACTCTTTCTTCTGCCCAAATCTTAAGAAGAGCTTTGGTATCTTCAACAGACCATTACAGGCGATTCTCCATTTCGTGCAGCGATCATTTTGCGCGATATAAAAAAGTGAAAAGTGCATCTTGCCGCAGACCATATCTTTCCCTAACACCGATAAACTCCGCCTTTTACATTGACCACGCCTCTAGCCCGAGCTGGCCCGCTTTGGCCCAAGGTATTCGACGGGCCAGAAATCCTGGCCGTTGGCCCCGAGTAAGCCCCGATCAAGCCCCGGAAATGGCAGTGGAAACGCGACTGGCCCTGGCCCGGCAGTGGAAACGCGGCTAATGGTGGCTAAAGCCTTTAATCATTAATTTGTTAAGAAACATAAATGAAAACTACGAAGCACAAAAAGTAGGCTATTTCTAACAAAAACAGGTTTGTCTTAAAAGTGTCTAGTTTACTATCACATAATTTTACCTACCTTAGAAGAAAATAAAGCCTGAGATTGACTACATAATACATACTAATGCACACAATAAAATTAACACTTGTTTTTTGAACAGTTTACAGTGACACCCATTGGACAAAATGAGAAGGTGAAAGACCTCGGGCTGTCTCATTAGTAGTAGTGGGACAAAACAGGCTGCTGGACAGCGAATGTTAGTTTCTGTATTCAGGGATTGTTTTGGAGTTTAATCTGTTACTAATATAATAAGTACTCCCCTACGATTTGATAACTCTCACTCAATATGGTATGATGTTGCCAGAGTTTGGATATGAGAGTTTCATAGGCTATTAAATAAATCAAATCTTGATTATTGACAAAAAAACCTCTCAATTGTGAGTTGTGAAATGTGAAAACTCAACTATCTTCATCACTACTGGTAAATTGTAACTATGTACAGAGGGCACTCCAGGTGTGTGTAGCTCAGCTTCCAATCACATTTAGTAATATTGATATGATCGTTGCATAACAGCCCTTTGTAACAGTCATCAGTGACACAGACAATTTTACAGTGTTGACAGGAATAACCATATTTTACACATCACACATGTAGCCAGTTTTTCTGGTGTTTCTACTAATAGAAGCTATTTAAAATGAGGGAAGCAAGTCACCTTTATTTATATAGCCCTTTATACAATACATCTAATATATATATATATATATATATATATATATATATATATATATATATATATATATATAAAGTCCAGAACAATTGTTTACAATTTGTGTGGTTACCATATCATATATGATCATAAGCATAATTACCCAACATTATATATGAGATCAGGGCTAGTTGTCACACAGGAGAATTGTCATGTCAAACGTCTTTTCTTTAGCTGTGGCTTTGTATGCTGGTTTCTAACACCCAGTTTAAACCCTCTTAAACTAGTTTTTTTTTTGTAAATTCTGTCCTCAAAACTAAAATCCCTACATAATCAGATTTTTGCTTTAGTGATTGCATAACAACTGAACAATTGTCTTTTACAGCCACAATAATAACATTACATTCATTGCTTATAATTTGTTATATGATTAAATGTGTCCAATATTTCATTTTTAATAATGTATTTTTTGTTCCATTCTACACTATATAAAACAGGAAGAATCAGGAAGAGCTCAAGGCCCAGCAAATCATGAACAACATAAATCCAAAAGGGGGTAAAGGGTGAATATTAAACATTGACAGCAAATGTATGTATGATATTTAAAATGAATCAATTCTGTATGCAGTTTTTCTAATTATATTGAAATGTTCTGCATTTTAATTATGCTTTTTCCTCCTGAGATCTTGGTATAAACTTCAGTGTGATTGGAACCTTTGGCTGAAACATAACATTCAGCTCTAGAGGGATCTGAAAATAAAGAATAGTGTATTTGTAAATTTGTGTTCAATTTAGAGGCAAAAGCAGTCTGACACACATTCCTGATTGTCTCTGTATGATGACAGTCAATGTACCAACCTGTGTCTCTTTACATGTTTCCACAGTGAAGTTCTGAAGAAGCTTCACAACAAGAATTTTCATGATCATTAAGGCAAATCTCATTCCAATGCAATTTCGAGGCCCGAGTCCAAAAGGCATGAAAGCGTACTGGTTAACCTCTGATTTACTCTCTGGGCTGAACCTGCAGAGAAATATTGTAGAGACAAAATGTGAGAAAAACTGAAGTGAGAAAAATTGTGGCTGTGAAGGAAATGTTCAGAAAGCATCATGGCTCAGTTTCCATCCTACTTTTATGTGCATTTTTGTAACATCGCATTTTGGATAATGCTAACGTGCATAAATTCTAAAAACGTGCATTAAAGAAAAATGTATGCATTTAATTGAAGCGGATACAATTTTTATTCAATAAGAAGACATGCATGTAAACTACGATGAAAACACATTTATCGAATAAATCCCTCAATGTGCAAAAAACAAAAACAACTGGCGTGACTGCCTCAGCAGTGGATGTGATTGGACAACTGGACTAACCAGTGGAGAAATTGAATTGCACAGCATCTCAAACACCATCATCCGAACATGAAAATGTTTATTGAATTTCTTCTGCACGCTCTGAGATGCAAGTCATTTATGATGTAGGAAAAAGAGCCACAGTGGCTTCCCCAATTGCACCATTAATTACATTTTTATTACATACAGATATTTTGCAGCATATTCCCAGAAAGTAACAATTTTGTTCTCTTGAACACTTGTGATGGACAACTATGCTGTATTCGCAAATGTTTTATGCGATATTCAAATTAAGTGCGCTATTCGCAGCTTTGGATGGAAACATTGCTACTGTCTGATGAATCACACATTAATCACATCACCTCTCCGGCCTGAACTCATCAGGAGAATCCCAGAGCTGCGGGTCACGACATAAAACATATGTAGGAATTCCAACCAGAGTGTCTTTTGGTATCGTCACCCCATTGATCTCCACAGTCTTCTTACAGACCCTCTCTAAGCGTGGCGCAGTGGGAAGGAAACGCATTGATTCGTTGATGGCCATTTCCAAGTAATCCATTTTCATCAATGCATCGTATGTGATGGGAGACTGAAAGAAAACAAGATATGTCGAAGAAAAACAACTGAACTCTAAAACTGCCTTAAAATAGTTTCTCTACACCAGGGGTTCTGAACTCTGGCCCCCGAGATCCACTTTCCTGCAGAGTTTACCTCCAACATTGATTCATTAGTTCAGTTTGATTAGTGTTGGAGCAAAACTCTGCAGGAAAGTGGACCTTGATGGCCAGATTTCAGAAACCCTGCTTTACACAAAACCTGTGAACAGAGCAGAAGCCGGTGCGCTCACATCAGGAGGGAAGTTTGTGTCGATCTCCCCAACCAGCTTTTCCAGGCAGTCTGGATTAGTCGTAAGATTATAGAGGAGGAAAGTGAGAGTGGTGCTTGTAGTCTCATAACCTCCAAGGATGAAAACGAGGGACTGGGAGAGAATCTCATGGTCTGTTAGTCCTGTCGAATTCACAAAACAGCATATTTGAAAACAAGTTCATGTGCATTTGAATGTGTAAAATCTGTACTGTCTCTCAAACCTTTTACTGGTTGGTCACTTGTGTCCTTAACTTGATCATCAGATATTTGACTCTGGATCATGAGCTTGAGAAAATCTACACGACCCTAATTAAAAACAAAGTCAAAATCTACTGTGGAATCAACAACTCTTCAAAATCTGAAGCTGTAGTTGAAAAGTGAAATGTGACAAACATACATCTGATTTCTTCTTGTGCTCGTCCTTAATCTTTCTCAAGGCATTGTAGAAAAAATCCATAGACGAACTTGAAAAAAGCCGTATACCCATTTTTCCCAAAAGATTAGCAACGGAGGGAAATAATGCTGAAATAATAATTTTTTAAATTATTAAACTAATTATTTTATCATGTAAAAAGATGGAAAACTGATTTAGAACAAAAAAAGCAATTTTTATTATACAAATGACATACTTTGAAGCAGAATACGAGGACTTAACAGACTGAGCTGAAAAAACGTCTTGATGTTAATAACGAAAGGATCATCTGCGTTGTTTATGGAGTCGATGTCAACGCTAAAGGAGGAGCTGGCAACGACATCTAAACTGTATGGAGCGACAACTCTAGAATAAAAAGTCTTTTTTTTATTAAAGAGATCATTTACACATCATTGCATGTGGTTTTCAATAAATACACAAAACAACTAGAAAGAAATATTCTAATGATAATCATTTAGTGAAAGTTTTGCTGTAAATGCTTTAGTTAAGTTCACGATTGACAGTGAATGCTCTTATGTTTTAAAGTCATGCACTTTAAAGACAGATGTAACATACTCTTTTATTTTCACTGGCTGCTCGTGGTCTCGCTTTTGCATATTTTTAATAAAACGATCTGCATGCGTCACAGCTATGGGAAATATCTGAAACAGATTTAAAAAGAAGTGTTAGTTACGCAAGTCTCATGTGAGCAACAAGTACAGTATAACATAAATATTTTATAATAGTATATAATAAAAGGTATTGGCAATAAAAACATTTTAATTTCAATAAAGGAATACAGAGAGACTAGAACTTTGTTCCAAATCTGTGGAACAATAATGGACCCCATTTTTATGAACAAAAAAACAACAACACATATTTCTTCACTGCATCTTCTTTATTAAAACAGAGAAAAAGAGAGAAAGTCATTCGGGTTTAGAACAACACGAAGGTGAGTAAATTATTAAAATGTTCATGTTTGAGGGAACTATCCCTTTAAGGACCTGATCTATACCTCCTTAAGTCGTCCACTTGTGAAATATGGAGAGAGTGAACCACGGATTCTCTTCCATTGCTCATCTTTAGTTAGAATTATTCCATCAGCAAAGGGGCCAGCCAGGTCTGCATTTGTCTCCTGTTCAAATTACCCCCCGAAAAAAAAGAAAAGAAAGAAGAGATTTTTACTGGGGTGTAAAATTAATCCTCAGTTTCCTGCCATTATGAAACTTTCTGGATAACTGTGAAGGTGAGCCTACCCTTCTGTTAGTGAAGGTAGAATAACATTCTTTCACCATAATTGTTTTTATCATTTCCGGGTCAGTGACCATTAATATTGGGAGTCTTCCATCATAAATCCTGAGCAATGGAAGGAATATAGATTAGTTTGCATTCACAGTGATCCAGGCAAATACCTACACTACCATTCAAAAGCTTTGGGTCAGTATGAAAACAAAAAAACTTTATTCAGCAAGGATGCATTACATTGATCAAACGTGGCAGTAAAGACATTTATAACCGTACATATTTATAATAAAAGATTTCTATTTCAAATAAATGCTGTTCTCTGGAATTTTCCATTAACAATCGAAATACTGATAATAAAATCCTTGATAATAATGAGAAATGTTACAGAAAATGATCAGAAGGACCATGTGACACTGAAGACTAGAGTAATGGTGCTGAAAATTCAGCATTGACATCTAAGAAATGAATTACATAAATTATACTAAAATAGAAAGCAGTCATTTAAAACTGTAACAATATTTCACAAGATTACGGTTTATACTGTATTTTTGATTCAATAAATACAGCCTTAAGTGAGCATAAGAGACTATCATCTAGCACAGTGGTTCCCAACCTTTTTAGGGTACTGTACCCCCAAAATATTTTATCCTGACTGAAGTACCCCCACAAGCGCATGTGATCGGTGGGATTTTTAGATTTGGTGTAAATTTAGGTGAGACCTGAATTTACCTGTAAATAATGATATTTTTACTTCCTATAATAACTCTCATAATATAATACTTGTCTTTGTACAATATTTGTATGACTTTTTCACATCTTCACATGTCCAGACCAATTATACAAAAACAAAGATCACATTTTATATAATAATAATAAATGTATTTTATATAGCGCCTTTAAAAGTTGCTTTCTCAAAGTGCTTTACAGGCAAACATAACAACAGAGAAAAATACACACTTTAAATACAAAAATAAACGAATAAAATTAATAATCAAGTAAAAGCAATCCTAAAATAAAATGTTTTGAGAATAGTCAATAGCTAAACCCTTTTTTTTTTTTTTAAATCTTTTGAGAATCATCCCATGTACCCCCTGGGGACTGCTCACGTACCCCTAGGGGTACACGTACCCCCGGTTGGGAAACACTGATCTAGCACATCATTTAGCCATCAGAGCTGCCCTGAACTTCAGTATTACATAAAATTTGATTACATTTTAACAACAGATATTACGGTACAGCTTATCATTAGATTCTTTTAACACAGTAAATGTATAACTGAGACTCACCCCCAAACTTTTCCATACTTCTTAGCACACTCCATATCAAAATTGTAAAAACCCTAAAATACATTTTATATAGACATTCAATGAAAGAGTCTTATTGCTCCAGTATCATTTTAATACATATTCCTATATTATTCTAAAGAAATTACATAGTGAATTACTTACTTTAGTGTATGAGAGAAATGTGCCAACAAAAGGCCAAGGTCTTGGTCCTGGAATTCCCAGTTTGTTGAAAAATCCATGTGGCCAAACACCATAACTACAGTGTGATAAATAACAGAGATATCAAACTACAAACAACCACATGAGACCTATTACATGTAGATGTAGCCTAGATAAAGATCTTATACATATGAACTGTACAGTGGATTAAGTAAACAAATATAAGACAACACACAACACCTAATTAAAAATGAGACACATTAAATACAGATAGATACTTTAGCTACTAAAAACACCGATGGTTGCTTTGACCTGCTTTTGTTGTTCAATACTCACAAAAACAGGAGAGTTATGACCAGAACCACCAGGGTCCAGGTCACAGACAGCGACGGGAGTTCAATCATTAGGCTTGTTTGAGACCAGCCTTGCCTCGCCTGAAATGTTGGTGAGAGTAGCGGCTGCAGTGAGGGAAGTGAAAAAAGCGCAGGCAAGACGGACGGATCTCTCTTCTCGCAGTGGATCATACACCTGCGAGATCAGGCAGATATCGCGGGATTAACGGAATTCACGCTCGTGCACTGGATGTAATTTAAGTTGTGTTGTTTATGAAAATAAATATAATGAACAAGACACCCAAGTACTTGTTATTGAATTCCATTTCAAATACGTGTTTATCAACATTTTTTTCTTTAAAGGGGATATATGTAGTTTTTAGCGGCCTCTAGCGGTGATGTTTCAGATTGCAACCAATTTTAACAAGAGCACTCGTGCTCGAACTTATAGGCAATACCGTCTATTACGCAAATATCTCGGCGAATACTCGGCGAGCACTGAGCTCGTTGGAATTGTCTAGTCGAGCTGAAAATAACCATATAAGTTTCATAATTTATGGTGGTGTTTTCGCGGAGATATTAGCTGAAAACCATCGGGCGAGCTGCAAAATTGTGGACACCGGTGACGTCACGAAGAAGAACATCTCTCGTATCTCTGGAACGCGAAGATAGAGCTCAAATTCGGGGGAGGAGGAGTCTTGGGAATATATGTATCAAAGATTGACCGAGATATATGCCGAAAAACGTGTGGTTTTGACTGCACGTAACTCCCTGACCGTCTACAAAAAGGAGAGAGGCTCGGGAGCGCGCATGCACGTCAAATCCGATTGATTTCGCGCGGTAAATCCTACCCAGAGCCTTCACATAGAAATAGGAATACTGGCCTTCAGAGATAATAGCAAAACTCGACAAGTGGATCATTGTAATGTGTGATTACAACCCCTTCACACACAGGCAATAACAAAAGGATTCGTTTTAGTAGAAAAGTTACACAGGGTATAGCACTTTTAATACAGACGTGTTTTTATATATATATATTTTAAAAAAAATAATCACATAGCCCATATCACTGTCAGAGAGTTTATTAACACATAACGTACACATAAAACATGAAACCAGCGTTTTAAAATCAAACATTTTAAAAGAGAACAGTACATCGGTTGTTTAAACCAATGAGCATTAAGCTGTGTCGTCAGCAAGTCGTTTCCCATCATGCTTTTGATCAGCGCAGTCGGTGGAGAGCAACTGCGCGCGACTGCAAAATCCGACATGTGCCCCTTGCGGTCGCGAGAGTTTTTTGACAGTCGCCAGCATGACATCAGAGCAAGGTGGACCGCTCTCGGGCACATTTCTAATGTTAAATATCCTCATGAGACCCAGAAAAAAAACGTTTTTTTTTATTTCGTTTTTTCTTCTTCATGTCATCACATTGTTTAGAGCATAAGAAACTAATGGTAAAAAAACATTTAGGGCACTCTAAAAAATTGCTGGGTTAAAACAACCCAATGTGGGTTATTTTGGCAACCCAACGCTGGGTCAAATATGGACTAACCCAGCGGTGGGTTATTTTAACCCAGTTGGTTGGGTTAAATCTTTGAATAAAAATAAAAATAAATTACCAATAAAAATGACCCAACAGTCTCAACCCAGCGGTTGGGTTGAAAAAATAACCCAGCATTTTTTAGTGTGGGGTTATAGGATTTTTTTTAAACCAACATTTGTATAAAGATGATTCTCAACTATGTTATGAAAGATATAACAGAATTAATTGATACACCATTTTACTTACTGTATGCAATATGTGGGTAAAATGGGCATAAATTAATATTCCCATTCAATGCAATGTATACTGTATCTAATTTGCACATTAATGTGTTCTTGGAGCAACATTTAATGAAAAAAAGAAGTGTAAGAATTGGAGGAATAATTAGCAACATTTTAATAATAATACCTAATATTTCATGGGAATAAGGAATATTGATTGATATATCATTTATTTACATATTCACTTGGGTCTCCCAAAATGCCTGATAAACATGATTAACATGATTTAAGTCCTGCTGTCCTCTACAGTGGACATGTATGAAATAAATGCCCTGTTCTGTAACAGAAAGTCATTTTTTGATTTGAAACTCCATAACGTTTTCCTGAGATGTTGGTTGATGAAATACAATTTGAAAAGTAGTTCGATTTAAATTATAATTACATATATTTCCATAAGAGTGCTACATTTGTAAAGACCAAGGAGAAGTTGTTTTCATGGTGAAACCTCCAAACATTTGTTATCTCTGTAAAGCCCTGAATGTGCTCTTTAGACGACATCCAGAATAACATTGTGACATGCATGGTGTCAGAGAAATACACTAAAATATAATGTCCACTAGTACTACAGTGGACCCCGCGATAGGCCCCGTGCCAGGTTGTGCAGATAGACGATGATCAGTTGATAGGGACGCAATGGGCTGATACGCCGAACAACATGGCCAAAAGGTTGCAATAACTAGTGATGGGCAGATCGAGGCTTCGTGAGGCAATGAAACAGTCGAAGCAAATGTGCCATTTTGTTTCGAGGCTTCGAATCAATCCGAAACCCGTCTCCACGGTGACACCTAGTGGTCACTTGCAGGTGTTGATCTGAAACAACCTTTACAAAGAGCTAATAAAAAAAAGTGTTTTTTTTTTATTATTGTATTTTTGTAATATATGAAGCTTGTAACCTGTAGTCTCTTCACATTGCATAATGTGATTTTGGTCATGAAAAATGAATATTAATAAAAATAAATCAAGCCACAATGTCTCCCTTTCTTATAGATTTTTATTCAAAAATATTAATTTCTCTGCTGTTGAAGGACTCAGCCTACTTTTTTTTTTTTACAGATAATTTCTCCAGCCTTTGAAAAAATTCTCTCACAAGGGACACTTGTTGCTGGCATACAAAGATATTTTTTAGCTAGGACATACAAATGAGGAAAGATTACTGCTCTCTCTTTCCAGTAAGTTAGAGGATCATGAGTTCTGGGCAAAAACGCATCGCTGAGGTATTTTTTCACTTCCACTGTGGCATCAGCTGTAGGATTGTGTATCATCTGGGTCTCACGGATACGATCGTCAAAATGTTCCCATAAACTGTCTTGTGTTTCAACTGGTGTTGATGATGATGATGGGCCTGATGTTGACATTTGTGGTTCTGAATTAAAAGAAAACGGCAATTAGTAACAAATCATAAACTGACAACACATATGAAGTATAAATTTCATGAATCACATTACATAAGATAACATAGACTGAAACTCACCAGGAGTTGTGTTTGAATGCATTAGTGAAGCACACTCCAGTGTGATGTGCTTTTCAGCATCCAGGGCTTTGGCAGGATTTCCAAAAGCCACATTTTTAAACCTTGGGTCCAGCAGTGTAGCCAGTGCCAAGGCTCTAAAAGTCTCGTACCCTCCACATCTGGAGTGCAGACCTTCTTGTAGATGTGAGCCTATGAGCCAACACAAGAGAAAACCATATTAATTAAAATAATGACAACAATATGAGAGTTATGGCCAATTACACGTATGGTCATAGTGTCCTACCTATAGTACATTGTACAATTGTACAGTTGATTCCTGCGTTGCATTTCCTTTTTTCTGTGCAAGCTTGTGCTGCAACATCCTGTACAATGGTATGAGCTTTGAAGCAGACACTCTCTGTTCCTCTGACATCTCTGTTGTTGCTAGTTTGAATGGTTGAAGAAGTGTCAATGACTGTTGAATAATGTCATACTCAAGACTTGTCAGGGGAGCAGTATCACTGTTTAAATTGGCAAGTGCAGCACCCACTGGCTCACGTTGCTCATACAAGCGTTGTAGCATGTTGAATGTGCTGTTCCATCTCGTTTCAACCTCCTGTATCATTTTCAGACTTGGTCTGCCCATCAAGCTCTGCATCTCCACAAGCCTGTCCTTTGCTTTGCCGCTGGATCTGAACAACCCCATTATCTTTCTGGCTTTCTGGGGAATTTCATTGATGTTAGCCGTAAGGCTAACAAATTCCGCCTTTTGTAGGTCCTCCATTGTCTTCTCCTTGGTTGTGTTGTACCTTTCGCTGACCATTGTTTTAAGCACCTTCCGGGATGGGAGGACGTAGCTTGGATCAAGCTTGTTCACAAAGGCCCTGAAACCCTCATCCTCCACGATGGTGAAGGGCTGCAGATCCTTCACCACCATGTTCAGAAGAGCCTCATCCAATTCCCTCTGTCTGCCTTTTAAAAGAGAAGATAAAACATACTTTCAGACAAATATATTGGAAAAATAGTAGAAACCGTGAAAGTAGTCTACTGGTTCATTTGGAAACCTTCCTAAACAAAGTTATGTTATGAATATTTATGCTCAGTGTGCAGAGAAAGATAAAGTGCATTATAGAAATACAACAATTACAAAAAAACAAAATGATGTCTTGGCTGTAGATTGGGTACTCATATGTAGACATATAAAATGTATATTCACAAAGTATAATATTATATTGACAACATTTGTTTTTAAAGTGATTGCCAGTTGTGATTGGGATGTTAGGCATGTCTTAGTCCATGGCCTTTCTAAACAATGGCCCAACACTTAGTTATTATATTTCACTTATAATTAGCCTATATTTCAAACAATGCATACCTTGCTTAGATGGCCCAGCAGTGTCAGTAGCAGGCCTTGGTACAGGGGGAACACTACCATCCTCTGCACCCTGCAGAATGGCAGGATGAATGCTCCTCAAATGGCGCATCATGGATGATGTATTGTTGCAGTAGGCTAGCTGCCGATCACAATACACACATCTCACTTTATTTGGGGTTTCCAAATGGAAATGCTCCCACACCACAGATGTACGGCATCTCTTCTGTGGAGCCTCCATTTCTATCTATCTATCTATCTATCTATTTTATATGTAGCCTATCTATCTAATAATCTATATGTATCTGTAATATATGTATCTATATATTAATCATATATATATATATATTTCTATCAATGCATCTATTAATGTGTCACTATATGTACTCTGTGTGTCTCTAAGTCAATGTGTAAATGTAAATTAAATCCTAAATATAACTAAACAAATCGCACTATAAATCGTCTCTATATCACCAAAAATCCGCTATCTCAAAACCAAACTCCTCTCACAAAAACCCACGATATGAAAATGCGTTGACAAAACTTTTCTACTGTGTGATTGTGTGATTTGTTCCCGAACCGACCAATCAATGAAACCCTGATTCGGCGGAGCACTCCACCTGATGAAACACTTAGACGCTTCATTTAGCCGTTGTCACGTGACGTGGGTGTTTTGAATCACGCTTCGGATCAGTGTTTCGAATCATATTTGCTTCGGGATCTCGCAAAGCTTCGGAACGTCTGTTTCGCGCCAGCCATCCTTAGCAATAACTACGTTGTCTGGTGAACGTGGTTACGGCAATGTTGACATTGAGCCAGCGTCCAGGGCCATTGCTTAAGGTTGTGCCTAGGGTGTCTGGACAGCTGTACACGTTTCTGCACTGAAGCGCGAAAATCAGCTTTTTAAATTTCACCCAACCGCTGGACCGTCTCATTCATCATCAAGCACGTGTGAATTGCGTTTAATTTACCTACCACAACCTACAACTTCCTTGTCTAATCTGAAATTTATTTGAACATCATCTGGTCAGGTATGACAAATATTTATCTTTATACCAAAAGTTATAAGCCATAATGAAACCAAAATGACTTTCATGATTGGTGATTAATTGATTTCAGCACTCCTTGAACAGGCAGCAACTTGTTGCACGCGTACTTGTTGCACGTTAAAGAGCAACGTGCAGGTTGAATTTATAATTGAATTAATACTTGATATTGTCTGAAGAGGTCTTTTAAAAACACATATGTAGAAATTACTAATGAAATCTCATTTGATGTAGAGATTTTGATGAAAATGTGCTAGGCTCTGGAATACGCCTTTCCCGCTAGCAACGCGTCATATGACGTAGGGCGAGGCAAACAAGAGCTCGCATTCAGCTGTAGTTAAGAGTGGTAGTGAGAGACAGATAAAGTTTTAGATCGAGTTTTAGAGATGCCATAATGGTAAATTGTTGTGTCTGGGCTTGTTGCACGAATTCCAGCCTGTCAGGACACCGTGTTCATCATTTTCCTTCTAGGAAAAACAAGGCTTTTCGTTTTTGTGTGCGTTTTGTGCAGGTGAAGAGAGCAGACTTCACTGCCGCGTCTGTCACCACACACTCGGCCGTTTGTAACGCACATTTCACTCCGGGGAATTATAGACCTGGAGATTTTTTTTGTATCACAGACAGATGGTTTAATTAATACGTCTTTGAAAACATTGCATTATGCTGTCTTGCTCTGCGGTGTTTCCAGTGTGAAGTATTTACACAAGCGAACTCGTTGGCAGCTCAATGCTATCGTGCATGCTGGCTGCAAACTGCGGAATGGATTTCCTGAGGGGGGTATCTGTGTCTCATTGAGCCGCGCCTCCGTTCAGGAAAACCATTCCACAGTTTGCACCCAGCTAGCAGACTGGCCGGCGGGAATCACTTTTGGAGTCATTTCAGCAGGATATCGGATATCTCCGCAGGTTGGATCGGGAAGATCCGTTACATGAATTACACTGGTATCTGTCGCGATACCGATACTGCATCGGATCGGGCCCCATCCCCACCTGTGGACTATCATAGGCATGCTCCTACCTGTGGACTATCATAGGCATGCTCGTCAACATCGGAGAACTCGGTTCTTCATTCACATCCATTGTAACCTGAGCTTGAATTTGAACTTGACCAGACTCCCTCGCCCATCGTCACTTCCGGTTAGTGCTTTATAAACGCGGAAGTTATTTTATCTCAATTTTTCTCAAAATATCGTTAATGGCTAAATATATATTACTCCAGTTCAGAAAATCTAGTTGTTTTATCATCAACCTACACTATGCTATATAGGGGTGTCCAACCTGCATGTTGCATGCATGTTTAATGTTTTTTTCTTTTTTTTGGAAATGCAGATAATTTTTTTTGTTTGTAATCGCTTGCACACCTGTTTATTTTTTCTTTGATTTGTCGTCCCATTCGTTTCTTTGCTAGATTTTCTCATGTCTGCTAATGCTAAATGGTGATTTTAGGATAGGGATGTTGTTAGTACAAGTTGTTACATTTATAATTTTTTTTTTTTTTTACATTGATTACAGTATTTTTTTTGCACAATATTTATTGTTTTTTTATGTTACCTTTACATTTATCTGTTTCATGAATTGTTTTAGTGTTTCATTTTGCAGAAAATAAATATTATTTTAAACTTTACTCTTAAAGCTGCCGTCGGCAACATTTTTTTGATCATATTCAGTGAAATCGACACTATAATCCGACAGAACAACATAAATAAAGTGGTTTTAGAAAAAAACCCGAGCTTCGAACGCCAACTGGAGCGTGTTATTTGTTTTGCAAAAATCCACCGCTCCCGTTCATTGTGTCCAATCAGCGCAGGGGGGGTGTGAGATCTGACTGTCAATCACAGGTCATGCACACGCCCCCCCTCGCACACGTTACAATCACATGCACACGCTTGAAGTTCGTGCAGTAACAAAGAGTGATGGCGGGAAAGATTCCAATTCCTCAGTTAACCTCAAGAGCTAGGAGGTAAAAACAACACAGGAAAAGAGAATACCTGCTGAAAAGAAAGAAGTAAAGAAAGAAAGCGACCGTGCCGTAAAAAAACAGGATCAACATCGGATTGGCATTTGAAAGGTGGAGAGATTTAACGTTACTTGATTTAATTGGGTTCAAGCTGGATGCAGAGCTTGCAACATTTCTTCACGACAGATAATTGTGCTTTATCAACCAGTTACTTTTATTTCTTCCTGTTATGTTAGTAATCTAAGTATGTTTGCCCAAATGTGTTGGTATGGATAGCTAACGTTAGCACTTGTTGGGAAGGTTCGTGGTGCACACGCACTGACGAGCACGAACTCGGTGGGAGGGTATTCGTTGATAGTGGGGGAGGGGCACGAGAGTTGTAAACATTCAAAATTTTGCTTAAGTCTACTCAACCTGCCAGACTTGCCGACTGCAGCTTTAACACTTCACTCCTTTATTCAAATCGTTACAATAATAAATGAATTGTCCATGAACTCCCCAACTTTCAGCCGTCAGTCAGGACAGTGATACAAAATACAGCTATGGTCTATTCTGTAATGCAAGGGATCATTTAATTAAAAATCAAGCCCTGCCCTACATTGTTCTTGTGCGAGAAGCTGTTTCCCTTGGATATGTCACAATAGGGAAGAAAAGAATAGCAACTTAGGTTTCGCCCACTTTAACAGTTGTCATGATTTAGTGTTGGGTGCATGTTGAAGTAATATCAAGAAGACATCTCTCTAGTTGGAGGCATTAAAGTAAACAACAAGCATTTAATTTATCATAAAAAAATCTTTACTTCATTAAAGTCCATGACATACACTTGTGCTAAAACACTGGGTGGGATTGAAACAAACATTTCCATAACAGTACACTCTTGTTTGATTACTGTATTTGTTGTGTTGGCATTTTCAAGAACTGCAAAAATTCATACTTATGAAAGTACAACAGAACTACTGTACGTCACTTCTGAAGAAAACTACAGCGAACAACAAAATCCTTACAAATTCATTCTAAAATCACGCGGTAATATTACACTTTTTACAAGCCTGTAAAAAAGAAAACAAAGATTTGATCATATCGAAGAAAAGAAGGAAACTGAAGTATTTATGGCTCAAAAGTGCAAAACATTGTGTAAAGCAACTGCATACTGATCTTCTCACATACAATTCATACATTCATTCATTAAATAATTTCAAGTGAGTGTTTGCAGTTCCTAAGCGAGGCCAAACAGACAGGAACAAAACAAGAAAACTAAAAGAAAAAAAAAACTACAAACTTGATGTTTAATATGTGTGAGAATGAGCAATGGCACAAATCACAAGACATCTGGCACTGTCTCCCCGTCTGATCGCACGGAGGCAGGGAACCAGAGCTGTCTGGATTCTTCTAACAGCCTCCGTAGGTTTCTTGCTGGTGAGTCTATAGAGAATATACTGGAATCATCCGTGCTTCATTATCCAGGCAGCGTGAACGCGAATCAAATCTATTAGAGAAGATTTACATCTCATGACCTTTACGGTCTCGAGTGCAACGTGTATATATAGCGACCCTGACGGTGAGATGAGATTATTCAGACAAGAGTATACAGTAATTACAGCATGTTTTTCACTTAACTTTTTCCTTATGTTCTTTTCAATGTGGTAAGGGCAGGAATGTTACGTGTGAATATGTGCCGTTCACTAGAGCGGGAATGTCTTGTCACATCTACAGGCTTTTTCTGTTGCGTCCTGTTTATAAAACCCACAGACATTTATGCATCTTTCATATCCAAGGCTGCAAACAGGAGGGAAACATACAGTAACAGTAACTCTTCGGTATTGGCATATAAAAATCTTTTTTTTAAACCTCTTCTCCCCTTAATAATAATCCCGATCACTAATCGAGTACATTCAGGATCCAGCAACTCGTTGAGCGGTTCACATGTGATGTCTCTTGTAGTGCTTGTGGTGATAGTACTGTGCGAAATCAGAGAATTTCCTCTGCAACTATATTGTCCGAGCCACAAAGAGTCCTTCTGTGCGTCACACGAACGAGGAGAAGCCTGTGACGGGAGTCCGTGAGCCTGGCGCAGGCTGGCCAGCAGGGGTGTAGACCCCACCCACGCTGTGCTGTGTGACCACTGTCTGATAGTAGGACTCGGTGTCCCCGCTGGCACACTCCTCGTAGGAACAGGCCAGTGTCTGCTTTAGCCCCTTCTGCTGCCGCTTCCACGAGTTGAAGTACGATGGGTCGCTCATGTAGTGATTCACAAACGAGTGTTTGATGGGCTCCTCTTCGCACTCGCTGTCTGTGGCCTGATTGATGGAAATACGACAGGGCAAATCACACATCTGGAAGATTATGTACGCTCATCCAGTCAAAATAAACACCAATAGAGTGAATAAACATCACTCCACCTCAGACTCGGACATCTCTGCAGGCCTCTCTGTCAGTGCGGTGCTCTCTGTGGAAACCACACCATTGTAGTTGCTACAGATGTCTTCATCGGAATAGCGCAGTCCAGCTGGATTGGGTCGGGGAGGGGACCTGCTTGAAGAGAAAAGAAAGTGCTTAAAAGTTTGTTTGCCAACCTCCCTCTAACCTTAAGTGTCCTCTTTAATGATTCAAATAGTTATTCTACTATTATATCTTTCTTTTTCATAAGTCCCTTAAACCCCGTTACATGAAAATGACCATTATAATTGTGGGAAGACCCCTCGCCCCACACACTAAAAAAAGGTTTGGTCCAAATTTAACCATGTCTTTCAAAGTTAAAGACTGTTACGGGTTTGTAGTAATATTTATAACTGTTCTCCACTGTTTGAGAAAATACAGTGGAAAATTTCATGACATCTACAATAAGCCTAACTAGAATGTAGGCATGTTTGGTCTTGAAAAAAAACAAAAAAACAGTGACCTAATTTAGCAACTGGTTATACAGGTTTTCATGCTGAAATTCACAACTCTCTAGTGAATTTATCAGACGACGCAAACAGTAGCGGTGTCCTTTACAGTACCTGGTGCCATTTTTCCTCAGGAAGACACTCTTGACATGAATGGGCCTGCTGTTGAGCTCTAGAGCCGTGAAGCCTCCATTGTCCAGTGTGACTGTCTCCTCCACCGTGGACACAGCTTTACCTACAGCAGTCAGCATATCATCATCACAGCAAAAACAGCACCTGGGTCATAATCACTGTTTGCTGGACGGTGTGGGAGTCTGAGTGGGCAGACGTGTTTATCTGGATGAATATGTATGCGGATTTACAGCACATAATGATTATGTGAGGGAGGATGGATGGATGTGTCGTGAGAAGGCTGAAGAGGTTTGTTTTAGGTCACCTGTTCCACAGCTCTTGTACTTCCTGTTCTGTCCATGCAAGACCAGACCGAAAACCAACAGCAACAGCAAAATCAGACCGCACAATGCCAACACGATGAGAAACCACCACTCCTCATAAAACGGGGTGTCCAGCTGGGCTGTTTAGGACAAAGACAAATTAAATATAAAGATATGAAAGATAGAATAGTATATTTTTGGCATGCAAAACTTGCTGACTCAATGACTGTGGGTGGTTGTTCTGGCTGGATTCTTTCTGTCTTTAAACTACTTGACTTTTCCCCCCATTTACAAACGAGTTGACAGAAGCTAGCATTCCAAAGGTCAGACTGCAGGTTTCGGCCAGTCGGAGTTGACAGATTTCACAGAACTTCGCATAGTGTATGATGGCACAGATTTTATTGAGCTTTTTCAGACAATTCTGTCCCGTTTTTAGAATGCGTGTTTTTTTTTCATTTGTCATGTGTCTCCAAGAAATAAAGCACACGTTTCTGTGTAAGCTTGCTGTGTTCTGAACAACTTTAAAGTCTGGAAGTGTGTGATCATTAGTTGTCATATAGTGTATTCCAGCCTCTAAATAGGTCTCTTGAACATTCAATGCAAGTCGATGCCATGTCTTTCACCTGTGTTATATTGCCTACTTGGCTAAAGAGTGATCACTTCATTTCAAACAATTTCAAACTTAGTGTGGTTTATTGGCATTATTAACTATGAGTTTAATAGTAATACTCGCCAAGTTGCCAAGATATTTTATTACTTGAGAGAAGCAGCAGTGATCATCTCCCATATTTAGAGCAGCGTTGACGCATGTTTATTGTCCTGCATGTTTATTGTCCCGTGCTCTAGAGCAAAGGAGAGCATGGCCCAAATGTGCCAGAACTCTCCAGTCATATGTGACAGCCGCTGATGGACTACTCTGACAGCAATACTGAGCTGCAGTGACATCAACTCAGACAGATTGGAGCATGCCTGTGGTATGAATATTTCAGTCCCATGAAACGCAAGATGTTGATAACATACTTTGATTTTCATTTACAAAAATGCCTCTAGGACTTGCACAACACTGCATTAATTAAGGGCTGAGGCAACACAGACGTTTTTCTTGAAAGAACAAGTCAATGGCCAGAGAGAAAGACAGAGAAGAAAGCTCTCTTCTTTGACAGCTTCATATTTTTTTCTGAAAGCTTTTTTGTATACTTTAGTTGATATCATTGAAATTCTGCTTTCAAATGAATGCTTTATTACTGACGGCAATCTTGTTAAGGTTAAAGCTAAAATAAAAGCACAATTAATCATGACTCAGTTAATAATATCACAAATGAAAAACACTTTGTTTGGCTATTGTTATCAACAACAAACGAATCGGGTGAGACTAAGTAAGCATTTTGAAACCTTTTCTATAGTGTTATATATCAGATATAATATTTAGAGATAGAAAGGTCTTGATTATATCTGTTCAACACATAAATCTCGCTTCAGGTTCCTTTTAAGGCATTGGCCTCTATATGACCTCAGTTTCATTGATATACTTTCCTTTTAAAGCAATAGGTCAGTGATTGGTTGTATCATCTGTGATAAGGGAGCGGACTGGTAGTTCAGAGTTCATGTGTTACAAATTGAGGATGTGGTTGCTCACCCACAGGAAAACACATGAAAACAAAGCAATCTCGATGAGTAAACATTTATAATAGCAAAAGAGTCAAAAGAAAAGCCAAACCTTCAAATCACAAATTCACAAATATTGTCGTTTTCCAGTACAAATATCTAAACATTTTTAAATCAAGATACATTTACTTGAGAAGCAAAATGACACAAGATATTAAGTTGTGTATCAAAGTTTTGCTTAAAATATGGGGTAGGAAATGTAATCTTGTTTTGCCTTTGAATGAAGTATATACTTATTCGGTAACTAACTGCACGCTATTAATCATTAGTTAAGCATTAGAAACTGGTTAATTCATAATTTATAAAGCATTAATAGACATTTATAAGCAGTTTATAAATACAGCTATAAATGCTTCATACTTGATTTAAAAGCATATCTATAATGTGTTTAATAATTGTATTTTCATACTTTATTAATGATCAATTTATCATTTCTAAATGAAGTATTGCATTATTTATAAACAGTTATTTAAGAGTTGTCAGTGGTTCATGAGATTACTTAGTGCAAGTAAATGATTAATAAACTAGTTAAATGTACATTCATACATATTATTCAGACATATAGTAATAGTTACTTAGTGTATTAAATGATTTATTAACTGTAAATCAGGGTTAATTCAGGTAGTTGTAAAGCATTTAGTAGTGGTCAGTTAACTATTTTTGTAAGCTCATCTAAAGTGAGGACTATTCATGCCTTGTAAAGCATTTACAGAGAAGATTTAAAGACTGTTAAGTATTTCTATGTTCTGTTTCACTTTGTGTTGTTTCATTTTTCTGTTTAGAAGAAAAATGAGCCTTTAAATCTCCTCTGTAAATGTTTTACAAAGCATGAATAGTCCTCACTTTAGATGAGCTCACAAAAATAGTTAACTGAGCACTACTAAATGCTTTATAACTACCTGAATTTACTCCATTTACTTACACTTTCTAAGTGATCTTATGAATCACTGACAGCTCTTAAATAACTGGTTTGTAAATAATGCTATACTCCATTTAGAAATTATTTACTGATCATCAACAAAGTATGAAAATACAATTATTAAACACATTATAGATATGCTTATAAATCAAGAAAAAAAGGATTTATAGCTGTATTTATAAACTGCTTATTAATGTCTATTAATGCTTTATAAATGATGAAATAACTGTTTACTCATGCTTAACTAATGATCAATAGCGTGCAGTTATTATAAAGTGTTACCGTCTCGCTCCAACCAGGGAATCAGGGTTGGCAACCATGGCCATCACACTACTCATTGTTAGCATATGCATTTACACCATCACAATTAATATTCTGATATTTTATTCAGTTTCAATTTATATTTGTATTAGTTTTTTAAATTTACGTTCATTATTATTGGCACAAAGGTAATTCCATATAATATCAAGTGTGATCAGTTAATATCTCCAATATGTTTTAAACTGTCAAGAATAAAGTGTGCAATCAAATAAGAGAACTCAATATGAACTCAATCATTTCTCATCTGAGCTATGCTTCTCATGTTCATTTTAAAGCCCTATACTCTTACTATATTTCTACATTTATCTCATGTTTTTCTTTATTTCTCCAACAGAATTTTGGGCCAAGAAAACGCAGCTTTTCTGGGAGTACATAGTGAGTTCATGTGGGTGTAAAAGTCACATTAGAGCTAAATAATATCAACAGTAACTGATGCAACACCCTGTCAAAATCTCTTTGATGACTCATCTCAGTACAGGAGGCCTGACATCATTACCTGACATGGCAGCAGAGGGCGCACTCGGCTCACCGTAGCCGAACTCATTGATGGCCAGCACTCTGAACTGGTAGCTGATGCCCTGCCGCAGGCGGTCCAGACTCACAGAGTGAGAGGTGCTGGTGGGAGGAAGGTGCCGCACAAACGTATCCCACACGCCCTCATCTGCGGAGAGCAAGGTCACTTCCAGTGAAAATGTCATCATGCACTTGGAAGCACAAGGAAGTTCATTACAGTGTCCCATTATACTTAGCAGATGCTGACATCAAGAGCAGCTAACAGCTGTTTCATTGCCCGACAAGCAATATTGTTCAATGTGAATAACCATGCTGATATGGAAAGAGCAGTTATATCAATGTATCCCAGCAACAATGACAAATAAATGTTCAGTAGATGATTTCAGACCAGCAATCAGGCTCCTAAACGAACACTCGCCAAGCGCCAACTGTGAGTAGAAATTAGTTTGGGCTGCTAACTTTAAAAGGAACTGCAACATTACATGGTTTGAACTGGAAATATGAAAAACGTATTAAAAAAAGCTATATTCTAGTGATTTTTACCTCAATGAAAACTAAATGGAACAAAATTATGATGTGCGAGTCAGTGCGACAAGTGCAGTTTATAGGATCTTCTTGTAAATGATACTGCAAATTATGCAATGACTTGCATTATTCAAATATGCAAGGAATAAATAAATAATTTGTCATAGTGACAAAAATATATATATTTTTTAAAAGAAGCAAAATACAGGTTTCTGGTAAGAAATGGTTCTTACCACAGGAGTGGCAAAAAGTTGAACCTTGACTGTGATAAAGAAGCATTTATTCACATGATTCCTGGTCAAATCTAACATCTAAAGATGCTATATGAAAGTAATGTATACAGTATATTGTACAAATATTAACATATAACGTTAAAGCAATAGGATTAAAAATACTAAATCATAATATATTTATATATTATTTTAGTTTTTATTAATACTTCGAATTAGCTTTTTAGTTTTCTCTTTAACTTTAAAGTTTTAGTAATTTTGTTATGCTTTGACAATTTTATTAATTAAAAAAACTTCTTTATTAGCTTTAATTAATTTTATTTAATTAATTTTTTATTTCAGTTCAGTTTTAGAACTTCAACTTCAACTTATTTCAGTTTCTAATTCCCGTTTACATTTTAGTTAACAATAACAACAGTGATTCATTTCACTTTTAATTATTAACACTAAATTAATTCCAGAGCATTCAACATGATTTTCTTCATCAGTAATAAAAGTCACGGTGGTTGAAAAAGCGCTAGGAAGTTCAGCTGCATCTTGATTTTTGCTACTTTAAATTTAAGTTTTAAATGTGTATATTTAAAACGGAAATATGTATAGCGAATTTTCAATGTATTAAAATTTTATGTATTAATAGTAATAATACGACTTTTTCCCTGCCAAGTTATAAAGTGATATAACTTAACTGTTGCCAAGTAACTGTAACCAAGTAACAGAAACTTGGTTCATTAACTTGGTAGTACTGACATGTGGTCAACACTTCTCACTCAAACAGAAAAAAAAAAAAAAAGGTAACATAGTAAAGTTTTGAGTGCTGTACCTGAGGGCCGAGCTTCAATCACATAGCCGGTCACATGTCCTGCTCCTGTTTCCCCTGGTGTCCATTGGATGCTGAGCATGGATCCTGTCTTTGTGATTGACATTTCTACAGGTGATGCAGGAGATCCTAGACACAGAGGGGAGCGTGCAGTGAACTGAGAGGAACAGGCGAGCAATCCGACCCTTGTGAGTACAGGAATAAAGCTAAAGCAAACGCCTACACCACTGTGAGATATTGATCCACGCAGGTGTTTTTTCACAGCCTGGATTTCTGACACCTCTCGCTGAGGAGTGGGGAATGTAAGCTGTGCTCAGCGACCCTGAGAGTTTTGCTGATCTGTTTTTTGGTGTGTTTGTTTGGTTGTGTAGCTCACCTTTGACAGGATCTGCTGTGATGTTGGCCTCTGCCTCAGGCCCGTAGGCGATAGTCTTGGCCTGCACGCGGAAGCAATAGGTCATGCCCTTGGTCAGGTCACGCACCTTCAGCCAGCGCTGCCAGCTGCCACGGATATCCACCGTTACCACTTTAGTCACACCTAATGCGTGCACACACACACACAGTTTGCATGATTACACACTACCGGCCTTGGCATTAAGGACTTGACTTTTTCACTGAAAATTGAACACAGAGCCACGGAAACAATAAAATAAAATTAGTTTATGTAAACAAATCATCACATCATAATCACACATTAAAACACTACTAACGTTGTAAAAAAAAAAAACGGTTCCACCGTTAGAACAAGAACATTATGAAAACAGACTCTGATACAGTGAAAACATGTTATAGATTAGAGCTACACGATTCTGGATAAATTGAGAATCATAATTTTTTTTGGTTTACAATAAGATCACGATTGTCCCACGACTCTGAACTAACTCTGGCAACTAAACAAAATAAGTCATTTACTAGAGGTTCTGGCAAAGTGTTAATGTCTGCAGTCTGTTTTAATTCATTTTAATTAATTATTTAAAAAAAATCGGTTTCAATTAATTATTCAATGACTCACTCAAAAATAAGTTGTTGAACAAATCTCTTGAATGATTCCATGAGAAATACATTTTTCTATCAGTCATTTGTCGCCACCTACTGCTGTAAAGATGTAATTGATACAATCTTTATTTGAAGCATCAAGGTATGTTCAATAGGTGATTTACTGTATTTTGATCGGTTCCATAGGCATCAGTGTTTATATTCGAACTATCAACTTTTATCCCAGTACTTCTGCGATAATTCAAATTATGTAACAGAAATAATGATACTGCGTGGTTGAAAAGACTGTTTGTGAAGCTGATTCATACCTATACACGATAACTGCTCTCTCTAGGTCAGCAGCAGAACAGATTTGAATGCTCCGCTGTGATTGTACTTGTCAAAGGCTTAATAGACATTGCTGAATCATTGTCATTTAGGAATAAGATAGCGTGGGTGTTTAAATCGAGATTGCAATCTGTTAACGATTAATTGTGCAGCTCTACTACAGACTGACCTTGAATAGGGGCGGTGGGCTCATATACCACTCTGTAGCCTTCCACCACACCGTTAGGGGACAGTGGGAAACCCCAGGACACGTTCAGAGTGCTGCTGGTCACCTCAGAGAAGCTGATGAAGCTGGGAGCGCTGGGGGCTGCGAGAACCGTTTAGTTGATGAATGCACAAAATACAGACTTTCACTCCTGTCAGATACACTAGATGAAAGCAATAAGCCACTTGAGGCTGTACATACAGTACAGTGATTTTGCCATGATTAAGCAGTGTTCTTATGCACAATTTATCCACATGTGAATCTTGAGCACATTACAGTTTCATATCACTATATTTATAAATCTTTATAAATTTATAAATCCCCTGAAATCTTCAGAAAGGCTAATTGCTTGTATAAAACAGCAATTTGATAAAGGACTCTAAGATAGTTGTTTTATAACTTAAAACATGTTTTCGTATATTTAACTCATCACGATAATTAATTTCATTCATCATCCTACTCAAAAAGTTTATTGTGCTTTTTGGACTTTCGATCAAATTCGATCAATAATTAAATTCAAAGTTTGTCAAAAAAGTGCAATTAACTTTTGGCACCATTTTGCAGCAAATAAACGTACATAAAAAAAAGCTGTAAATATGTTCGGCAAATGTTCAATAAATTGCTTAATGATATTAATTTCAGTATTAATAAATGTATTTAATTCTGTTTTTAGTTTAACTGTAGAGTGTTTAAATAATTCAGTATGCGGTCACAGGTGTGAGTACATTGGCTATTTTGCAACAGCTTTAAATGTGGCTCATCTAATTCGATTTTAGAGTCAGTTGTAATATTTTGAATACATTTTAAATAGATAAAATGACTATATCCCACTCTCTCAGAGATTTTACAATGCTAGCTATGCAAATCTGTACTCTTACCCAAATGCAGCTTGTTGCTTTAGGAAATGTCAAAGTGAGGCAGAGGTGGTGAATTTCCTCTGTTTGAACAAATGAGGTCACATCAAGACCATTTGAATAATTTTCAAATAGTTTTTTTAGGCGACTCGTGGGTAACGAGCCCCTCCCTGTCATTTCTGTGAGGTGGAGCCTGAGGTCAAATCATTCCCCGCTTGTGCGTAATTCATTCCGACAACATTTATAGAGTGAATGATTTAATGCAGAACACATGAATTGCTAATGTGAATGATGCAACGGTGATATAACGCCACATGCTCCAAAATATGATCAGGTGTCGACCTGGTTTTCATGCATGGAGAAGAACACAATATGAAAGTGGACATATTGCCCTTGGAGCGCTGTCTGCGGTCAGATTTATAGGTTAGTCTTTAAGGGTGTAACGGTTGGTGCTCAGGTCAGAGAGGGGCTCTGTGGTCAGTTGTGAATGGGAGTTTAATGGCGATTAGGATGATTTGTGCAGATGCTCACCTGCCTGAAGAGTGCGCCCCCTCCTGGGCTCACTGAACGGACCGTCTCCCGCAGCGTTGAAGGCAGACAGCTTGACCATATAGTACGTGTAGCTGGTCAGATTCTTCAGTCTCATGTTGGTTTCAGGCCGGAAGAGAATCTTAACTTTCTCTGTTTCATTCTGACTGTCATTCTCCCAGTAAAGAATCTATAGGCAATGAAAGACATATGTGGAGTGTATAGAATTAAACTTTGTCTGGCACAAAGCACAGCATCCTGCAACCCTTTCAGCCATGACTGCATTGACAATGTATACTGGCCCTAAAAAGTACTTAACTTACTCAACTTTTAGATAGATAGATAGATACATAATAACTTTTATTTCATCTGTCTGGGATCCCTGGGAAGCAGGAACATATTTAGTCTTTATGTGAGCTGTGCAATAATACAGAGAACATATGGTTTTTTTTGGTCATATATTTGACTATATTGTACATTTTGACACAGCTGAAATGCTATATTGACATTTAGTACCATAACCATATTTAAAAATCTAATTTAGGTCATCCATTATAGTTATATTAAACAAATGGCCATACAAACTCTTTAATGAAGAGGTGAAATGAGCAGTGGGTTTATAGTTTCTTCACTGATCATGCAGAACTGAAGTATTCAATGAAAACAACAAGGATTTCTGGATTAACATGAATATTCCATATTCCCGCCAGGACATTTTTATATACTGAATCAACTTCATGTATATTTTAGCAGATATTCACTTAACCCTCACCCATGATCATTAATTCATGGGTTCTACAAAACTTACTGTCTAACACCATAATCTAATACAGTAAATCTGTGGAGAATACAAGAAAATAAAATGAAGAAAAAAGAAACAGACTGTAGCTATTCTTCCACCCTCGAGAGCTTGAAATGACAGTAGAGTTCGAGGGGAGGAGAAAAAGAGGACAGATAATAAGAGTATGAGAGCAATTGGAAGAGGTGGGTGGTTTGGGGGTGTCACCTTATATCCCTGAATGATGCCATTTTGGGTCTCGGCAGGGGGCGGCTCCCACTGAACCTCCAGCTGTGTGGATGACAAAGTGTTGATCTGGATGTTCTGAGGGGCCACAGAGGGGGCTACGAAAGAGCGCAGGAGATACTGTAAATACATCACACTCAATTCCTCCAGCTAACCACGACAAAAGACATTGTGCCTTTCAAAAAAAAAAAATGCTCTCATGCTGCTTTGGGGCTGGTGCCCAATCCATTCCCCATGTTTTCACCTGTGCTGAACCTGTGTAATTTTCTTACTTCTGAGGAACACAAAAGAAGATATTTTGAGAAATGTCTCAGTGTTTTTTGTAAATGAAAGTCAATGGGCACCAAAACTGTTTGATAACCAACTTTTTTTAAAACTAAATATCTTCTTTTGTGATCCACAGAAAAAAGAATGCCATGCAAAACTAGAACAAATATTTTGCAAATAACTAAAATAACTCTCTCACGCTGTTCCAAACCCGCAAGACTTTCGTTCATCTTCAGCTTCTGTTTACTAAATTTGAGTGCTCTATGTACGTTCGCTGATCAATGTTTATCTGAATAAAAGCTGATCATATTTTGGGTAAATAGACATTCAATGGAGGAACAGAAAATAACTTTGTTTGTGTTCTGAAGATAAACTTAAGTCTTATGGATTTTGAATGACATGAGGATGAGTAATTGATAAACCCTTTTATGTCAGTGTAAACGCAAAGTGGAAACCCGGCTAGCGTCAGTTACTAAATGAGAACCAGTCCCAGTGGGAAAAGTGATATCAGATGAACACTGACTCCAGCGTGGCTGACGCCCTCTGTTGTGTCTCCGTTAAATGTCATTCATTAAAGAGGCGAGGAATACATAAGCCCTATCCATCATACATCACAGCAACAGATGCAGCTACCCCAGACAGCAATAATAATAAAAAAGCAATTTTAATAAGACCAAACCTGAAAGCAGAGCTAACTCCGAAAGCATGACAGCTTGACTATATTAGGGGCTTGAAAGTTGAGTTTACGTGTAGTAAAGCAGGCTGAATCATTTATGAGCGGGAATGAGTTACAGCTGCGGACAGTGGGGTGCGAGAGACTTGACTGAATGAGCTGTTATAATAAAGCACAGAAAAGCTCTGTTTCAGCATCTAAGTGAGCTGTCTTGCTGTCAAACAAAGCAGCATCCTAACTAAAACCGAACATTTTGAGTGATTTGAAACATCCTATTTGGAGTGCAACAGTTTCAGGAAGGCGCTGGTTCAGGAAGTATTTTTTTTCCATTAATTGTTCCCATAGGGATATATATAAAAAAGGATTTGTTGAAGTGTTATCAGCCATAAACTAGGGGTGGGCGATATGAACAAAAATTCATATCACAATATTTTTCACTGTCCGGACGATATCAATATTATATCGCGATATGAGAAAAAACATTGGAATCACATTTTAGTACACCTTAGTTAAATTACAGGCAAAATATGTATTTTAATCCTAGATAACTTGAAAAAGGTGAGGGATTTCTTTGGACATAGACCTGAAATGTTTTTTTTTTTTTATTGTGCCATTTTTTTCTCAAAAAGTGCAAACGTGCAACATGAGTAGGGCTGAATACACTTATGTCTTTCCACTTTTTGCACGTCTTGTCATAATGAGTACCGGCAGCGAATGAAGACTTTATTGATTTCTGAGTGAGAGCCGTCTTCGGCCGTGCTCCGTCTCTGGGAATATCTGTTGTTATTATAGTTTTGCTTTTTTAAATTAGTTTTTATATCGGTTTCAATTTTGCTTTAAATTTCAGTTTAGTTTTAGTTAGTTTCATTAATGGTTTTGTTAGTATTAGTTTAGTTTTTATTTTGCAAACACATTTCTATTTAGTTTTTATTTTATTTAGTTTCAGTTTCAGTAATTATAGTTTAGCAGAGCAAGCAGTACACTTCCAGTGTAGACCAAAGCGAGACGTTTAATTTAAGTTTAATGTTTGCACAGATTACAGTTAACTCTTGTGCAGACATCTTAATAATAAAAATAAAATAATGGTTTGAGATTGAACAAAGCACCAAATAAATGGAACTTAAAAGTATACAAGAAAAAACTATGAAAAATTCATACAAACTAATTAGTTCGTGTAAGGAGACAGAATATACAGTTTGTACAGTATAAAAACCATTACGTCTATGGAGAGTCCCCACAAAGATAGTGGACCAGTGTGTCTGTGTGTGTGTATGTGCGCGCTTGTGTGTGTGTGTCGTGTGTCCTGGTATTCCATAGCCTACATTGCTGGGAAATGTCTCCACGTGGATAATAATATTAATAGCAGTAAATGTTTTGTAAAAACAAAGATCATAACAACACCTTATATATATATATATATATATATATATATATATATAAACAATACATTTTAGGTTTATAGCAAAATATGCATATACAAATATTTAAGTATTTTGAGAGTGTAGAGAGACTTACAATTCATGGGAGTAGGCGGAGCTAAAGAGAGCTTTTGCCACGTTTCGACTGAAATTTCTGTTCAGCAAGTATTGTAGTTTTTTGACATGAACTCTGCTGTTAAACATGATTATTTTAAAACTAAGTTGAAATAATGCTGGCAAACAGCTTCATCAGAAGCAAATACTATTGATTAACAACCTCGTAGCTCACAGTAAGGCTGTCTTTAAAGGTTTATAAGTTATCGGTCAAAATCTATTTCCCTATGGATAAATTTAATAGAGGTTTACTTCTGGAACCTGACAGTTGCACTCTATAGGAACAGCTCCATAAGCCACACAGAGAACACCTCTCACATGAAGTGCACTGGAGATTTAACAACTCCTTCCGATAGGGTTTGACGTTAACACGTTGCATACTTTATAATATAAAAGTATTAAGTATAAAATGCATAGCACAATATTGGGTAACGGTACATTTTTAAGTCATTCAAACTATTCTGTTGATACTTTCAGTGCCCTGCTGAAAAAGAAAATCTTAAACCAGCCTAAACTGGTTGCTGATCTAGATTGGTCTGCTGGCTGGCTCCAGGGGATTTGTGTAGTGAGTGAAATCATCAATCTCCAGCTAAAAAAGCCAAAGAGTGCCAGTTGAGGCCAGTTTAAACCAGGTAAGACCAGAAAACAGATTTGAAAAAAAAAAAAATTCACAAGAGGAATGAAATATATTCATTTATAACTGCTGTTATTTCCAGGTTATATACACATATATATATATATAATGCACATGTATTATATAAACAAAGCTTGGTAAAAACTGAAGGTGTCATGATAGTCATCGACATGGAGATGTACCTTTAACTTTGCCAAGCTGGTTGCTCACTAAAAAACCCTCAAAGATCATGTTTTCCCTTTCCTTTTCTTTTCTTTTCAAATTTGAAGTTTGCATTAGTTACTTTTCGATTAGTCTTCTCATTAACACCATTATTCATTCAGATCGATTCACGTACGAAAACAAGAATCAGGATTTATCGCATAAAAAGCACAATCATAGTGCGATGGAGGCACTTCCTGCTCTCATGTGACTTTTCCCCTTTCATTCTCAATTACCCTTCACCAAACCCACGGCACATTTTAGGGTGTCTGTTAAATCTCAATGGGCTCATTTGGGAAGAGAGAAACGCTGCTTCCCGCTGTAACTTTAACTGGTATTGGACAGAGTCATTTTAGTAAAACGAGTGATTTATACACTGTTTAATGTCATATTTTTAAATTGTGGAGGCACTTTAAGGGGCAACTTGCCAACTTCGTTTCTTATCTACTCCTAAAATATGCATATTATTTATATGTCCCCTTAAGGTACACAACTGATACTGAACCTTTTAGGGTTAAATAATGTACATAGATGTCATTTTGAGTGCACATGCTGTTGTACGCCTTAAGGTATCTTTGCACGTTTTTTTCCCTAAGAGTGTGGATGCATTTTTTCACTGTTTGTGGGAGTGCATTCTGAGTTTGTGATATTACCTTAGAAAGCTAATAAAACAAGCATTGCTACCCACTAGGGTTTAAAACCGTCTGCTGTTTCTGCATTTTAACACCAGCATGTCCATAGAATGTCAGAAGGCTTTTAAAGGCAAAGCTCTCCGCTCTCTGATCCCTCTCAGGGTGTGTAGTCAACCTGACGTTAATCAGAGGGAAATTCATTTGTTTGTTTGGCTGTCCCCCCTCCTGCTGCTGGAAGTAATCTCCATGCCTGGCCCCTTCTAATGATGCTGTTAATAACCTGATGTTGATAACCCTGCCTGCTCCACCAGCTGCTTGAATTCTTTATGACAGATTCATATTTACTGCTTCATTAAACCCCTTATGAAAGGAGGCCAAAAATGCTGCAAAGAGGTGAAAAAAAAAAAAAAAATGCACACACACACGCGCACACCCCTGTCCTGCCAAAATTCTCACCATGACTGCTTTTATTAATACTGTGGCACTACTAGAGCGATGCTGTTTAGAATTTCATAAATAATCTTGGCAATGATTAGGTGAAATGCAAAACTGTGCGGCGAGCGAGAGCCTTGAAAACATCCTGTCTGTGCAGTGTCAGCCTGTTAGCACGGCTGGACTGGAATTAAACAGCACAAACGACAGTTCGCATTTGTAGCAATTTGCCTGCGTTCAATACTTTTAGCGTATGGTAGAAATGCGGATGTAATGCATTTATTTGCTAGCGGTGGGAGGATTGTTTTTCCACTAAAGGCCCTTTCATTGATCATATAAGATGCCCCACATGAATATAGATTTGTTTTAGGCTGTGTAGGTGATAAACATCCTTTCTTTTGTATTGTACGCAATAAAACAGCACAACAATTATTAGTTTCCAGAGGAATAGTTGGAATGTCATATCCGGGCTTCCTCCTTTGGCAGCTCATTAGACGCTCTTCAGCCAGGCAGCTGGATATTATTCAAGTCAATAAATGTACAGGGAAAAGAAATTCTGTTTTAGTAAGAGAACAACTTGAGCTCAACTTCAAAAGCACTTTACAATTCAGCAGTACAATCTAGCTTGCAGGTAGGGCCTGATTGTGAGGTAGGGGAGAACAAAGATCTAAACCAGCCTTCAGTACAGCTCAAAACAACAAACTCATCTTTGAGCACACTTATTCAGCCATCTTTTCATATCTCTAAGCACTCCAGACTCATGTACATTTACAATTAATCATTTAGCAGATGCTTTCATCCAAAGTGACTTACAAATGAGGAGAGAAATAGAAGCAATTAAACCAACAATAAGGCAACAGTATGCAAGTGCGGTGACTAGTCACAGTTATTTCAGCACAGAACACGGTCCTCTTAGTGTGTTATCCTCAAGTCCTTAAAAGAACCACAGTCAGGAAAGAAAAGTGAACAAACAAACAACTGCTTTCTCAGATCTCCTTTTGGACTATGTGAGTTGTGACTGAGTTTCATTTAATTTTGTATTCACACATTATAATACGAAATGTATCACAATTTTAAGCCTGCACGCACGCACGCACACACACACACACCCTAAACCTACCCATCACAGAAAACTTTATGCATTTTTACATTTATAAAACACGTCACTTAGTATTACTTATAAGCTGTTTTCCTCATGAGGGACAAAAATGTTCCAACAAGGACAAGGATTTCGGATATTGCTATCTACAGGATCAAAACTGAAGGAAGACCTTTGAGAGTTTGTGTTTCTTTATATACCAGCATATCATAGCATGACAATATGATAGAAAGGCAGCCCACTATTGTGTATAATAATATCTCACTCTGTCATCTGCATAGAAACAAAATAAGCAGCGCTTTGTACGGTAATCTGTAATAGCCATATTTTACATTTGTAGAACCTTAAGATTCATGCAAAAGTGAAAATAAGGTAAACAAAGTCCTTTAGTTCACAATTCAACTTATAAGCAAACTAAACTGTGAACTTAAGAGAGTTTGGTTTGCTTGAAGTATAAGCCAATTTTCTTCCAAACCTCTCTCAGATCCCTGAAATGAAATTTCAGTAGTAAGTATTTCAGTTGCTTCTGAAAAAGCTAATTGATTTAAACACATAAATTGATCCAAGCCCAGGCCTTTAAGTGGGTTTGTGTTTCTGTCACATTAAGCAGAACCTCACCATAGCTCTAGCCTCTGTCGTTATGTTCCCTCTTCATGCCACTCCACTAAGGGAACACAATTCATATCTGTCAGCTCATGTCACGCCTTATTCCCTGAAGGACTCGAGACACAGCGCATGCTGTCCTGCGCCTACAGAGCCTTATGGCACAGCCATCTCAAAAGGAACATCCATCGACAGTGGTCATCACCACATCTGTCAGGGTGGAGCGGCAAAGATGTTTTCTGTGAATTTGCTCTCTCATTAAAATGGTCCTCTGGTGGGATGATTCCAGCAAACCATACTGGTCTGGGTTTGACAAAAGTCTGCTCAGTATTAAAAAAAAACTGCTCAGTCGAAAAAACAACAACCCATAGTCTTCTACATAACTATTGAGTTATGTTCTCAAATGGTGCAAGTTTAGAAAATACAAGATACCTTACACTGTGTCTACACTAGGCATGAGTGACGTGACGAGACAAGACAATAAAACCCATTATAATCAGTGATGCTGTCTACACTATGCACGACAAAACCCCGACAGTAAACTGATGGCCAATTTATTTCGGATGTACTTAAAGCACTCCCGCTACTTCTGACACATAGGACAAATGGATTTGGGACGTTCGCTTTGTCATGTCCAGTGTAGACAGCCTCAAGATGTTGTGGCACGGCACGACACGACAACTGTAGTGTCCGGTGTTACAATACCCCTTAACATCAGGACTCAACAATAAGGGAGGCCTGGATGAAGTTTGGGACAGGTTGGAATGGGATATTATGACTTTTAATCAAAAGTGTCTTTATGAATTTACAGCTGATATGGAATTACATTGCTGTGTAGTTTTTCAGATAATATTGCAAAAGCACGTGGAGAGTGCCCTCATTTTCACACAATGGCTTACCTGCTTCTCCAACAAAAACCTCTACTGGGGCACTTGGAGGGCTTTCGCCAATGACGTTGTAGGCAGTCATCACAATTTCATAGCGCCTGTATTTCTGCAGCTCTGATGAGAATATAAAATGAAAAACAGAAGGGTATAAGGGTACTTGAAAGGTGTATCTTGGCTTTGAGACAGCCGATAAGAAGAATGGGAATTCTTCTGAGTAGAAACAAAAGCATCTCTCAGATATCCATCCAGTTTGGGTGTGATCATGGAAAGCAATGGCATCAAACTCTTACACAGGATAACTGAGAGCACATGCATTTCTCGGGTTTCAGGCAGTGTGCAATGAGATTCACTTTTGAGAATATTTCAAGGCCAGAATGTTCCTGGTCAGAGTAGGATGGATTAGCAGAAAAACCATGTTCTCTGAACAGGAAGAGTATTTGGGATTACACACTTTGCCAAAGGGAGTTTGATTATTTCGCACTTCAAAGGCAGACTGACATAAATGAGAAAGATGGCTAAATGAAACTTACGCGTTAGCTCAAATTCGGTTAATGAAGGATTGCTGACAGTCTTCACAGTGCTTTTGGCTGTGGAGGGAGAAAGAGCAAATGATGAGGAATACATTATTGGAGATGGAAAAGCACAAATCAAAGGGATATTTCATCATGGCAGTAAATCTTTGCTTTTCAAAGTTGCTCATCACACACTTCTCCAAGAGATTGATGAAATTCCACAATGCTCATCTCACTTTTGCACGCGCTCAGATCAAACCCCGCGAGAAACCAAAGCGAGTCAATGATTAATGATTCAACAGTCAATATACAGTTCTATATCACAAGCTGTGGTGCATTAGGGACCTAATAAGATTTTTAAAACATATACTGATCTGGCATCATTTGGGGAAAATTAAAGAAAAATCAGAACGTCCGCACCACTAGTCAATCCTTTTATACTGTTCCTTTTGAGCTCTGTAACTTAAATGAATATGTCTGTGTAGTTTAAAAAAGGGTTTCTACAAGAGGGCATATCAGACTTTCAGAAGTATCTTCTGGTCGAGCTCAGACACTTCTTTACTTACAAAATACCTAAATGGACAGAAATAAAGAGCTCAGTGAGGAATTAAAAGTAAACTTTAAATTAAATTTAACCCAGTTAAGTTTGATCAAAAATGGAATAATGTAATATAAGACAAAAACATCTGAACATCACAGAATTCATCAAAATCATTGCTAATCCTTAGTTATTATGGATCCAGCTTTTCTTAGTTAAAAGGGGATATTATTATGATTAAGCTTATCAAAATATTTAAAGGTTTTGTTTTTGATGGAATTTGATTTTTTTGTTTTTATGTTATTGCATAACAACATCCACTGTAAATGGATTTAATATTAATCTGTAAAAATGTCATTTGAATATTTTATGCAATATATTAAGCAAGACATATGAAGGGGAAATGCATGAGGAATGACTAAATCTTTGTATCTGTCCGACAACACACTATGAACAACAATCATAGACATATTCAAGTAACAGAAACTGACTCGTCTTCAGCAAAATGCCTCAGAAAGTGACAGGGACCTTTTTAGCTTATGGAGTACCTGCTAACTTTTCAATGTAAGCTGTTAAGCCTGAACAAACAGAGCATAGCTCCGGTAATTTCCTCTTGGCATTTAGGGTGATTTCAGCAGGGAGGTGCATTCAGCACTTAACAGACCTCAGATTTTAACATGTAAGATGAGTGGAGAGCAGAGGAGAGATATTGCATTCCTGACCTGACCAGTGCAGAACATAGGGAAAGGAATTAAATATGCCTTCGTGCTTGGCTGCTCCGGGCTTGCGCATTTAAATGCTGTCAACACTGCTGAGTCCAATTTGTCAAAGGAGATTTAGCAGCCGGATCCGGGCTGTGGAAAAAGAGCCCAATGGCGCGCATGGTGTCGAACACTTGAGCTCAAACTCATGATTCCGCACCTCACCCAGCCTGAGCGCGTAATGAGTTCACCTACGCTCAGCCATCCAGCGGAAATATATTCTCTAACTGCAGGGAGAAAAAGCGCCCTAACGCTTTGATAACGTTCAAATTTGTCCAATCTTCATCGTATTAATGTGGATTTCGAAATTTGCCATCACAGATTGTGTCCCAGTTTCATTTCAAAACTCGACTTCCTTTCCAAGAGTGCAGCTGGGAAATACAATATATATTTTTGCACAAAAGCACAGGTCAAACACTTGCCAAAAGAGACTCAGTGAGGGATTGAAAGCTTGCATGCTGTAAACTTTAAATTACATTTAGCCAAGTTAAGTTTGACTATTATTAACCATATTTTTAATTTCATCAAACATGGAATATTGTAAAGTAAGACAAAACAACTAATATCACAAAACATCACATAATTCATCAAAACCATTGGTAATATTTGCTTATGTTTGTGCCATTGGTGTTCCCACCAAAAATTATGTAATTTTGGATCCAGCTTTTCTTAGTTAATAGGGATATCATTATGCTACTATTATTATTAGGGGCCAAGCACTGAAAGTGGCGTTCTTATTAATCTTCTTCTTCCGTTTCTTCTTCTTCTTCCATATGGAAGTCTATGGCAGCCCATAGAAATGCTTGCAGGAAAGTTATGAATTATAAAGTTATAAATTTGCCACACTAACAGAGGACAGTCTGAACAGTCACAATAGCAAATTTGGAGTCTCTAACTCTAGCGCCACCAACTGTCCAAAGTTTTACTCATGTTTATGCTAATAACTTTTGAACCATATGGGCTAGGAAAAAAATTCCTTTCCCCACTGATTCCTCAAGACGATTCGATTGCATCATATTGCGTCATTTTCCGTCATGAAAATCCTTCCGCCATTTTGAATTTCATTTAAAAAACCTACTTTTTCGAACTCGTCTTAGACGGTTGCTCCAATTTTCACGAAAATAGAACCAGATCATCTTCATACCATGGCGACAAAAAGTTATGCAATTCAAGTTGATTCGTCTAACCGTTCTTGAGTGCCGCGCAAACTAATTACGCAGCGCTTGCAAAAACAGACGTAAGGCTGTCTCTCCGCAACGCTTTATTGTATTCAGACCAAACTTGGTACGTCATCACAAGCATGACTGGAGTCTACATGCTGCGTTTTGGCACAGCGCCACCTACTGGTCCGGAGATATGAAAAATGGCTATTTTTGGTTATAACTTCTGAACGATTTGTCCAAAAATCATAAAAGTGGTTCAATTCAATCAAAGTCGCCCATGGGTAATTTTTTATGCTCTCATACAAATAAATGTCCAAAGACATAAACTCCAAGACAAAATGAGATATTTTCACCAAATTTGACACACACGTATGGGCTTACTCTGAGATCACACAAAAAAAGCGGTGGAACTGCGCCAATTGTTGACGCTATAATAGAACAAAACAAGGACATTGCCATTAATTACAATATAATATCATGATATTAATTGCAACACTTTACGAATGCATTGGTGTACCGTTACAAAAATCGTTATGTCTTGATAATCAATTAAATAAAAAATTTTGTTTCTGTATAAATGTTTTTTCAGCCATTTTGCCTAAAATTATCTTTAAAAGTCTTTAATTGCTCATTGTTGCAGTTGGTCCCAGCCATGTCTTCTTTGCGCTTGGAACCGATAATTGCTGCTTACAGCTATATTCATGATTAGAATTGATTATCCATAAAAATGATATTCAAACAAGCTTTGAATTGGATGAAGAACCACCTGGAATATTTCTTAATAAATTGCCACTTTTTTCATGTTAGAATTGAATAGCAATCTCAAAATTCACTGTAAATTGATTTAAAATTATTGTCCTAACTGAAAGGAGGACTCTCACCCTAATGCTTTGATAAAGTTCATATTCTTTGTATTCATGTGGATTTGCCATCACTGATTGTGTCCCAGTTTCAATTTAAAACTCACTTTTCTTTCTGAGAGAGTAGCTGGGAGAAATACAATATCTTTGTACAAAAGTAAACACGTCAAAACAAACGAGTTTAAAACATTGAGGAATTCCTTGAGAAATACTTTTTTTTTTCAATACCTGTATGGGTTAAAGTGTTCAAAGAAGCACTCGAGCTATAAATCACGTCTGCGTGCAGACGTTTCTGGTTCAAGAGGAGAGTCTCCTCCCGCTAGTTACCTGTCAGTTCGGTGCGCAGCAAGGAGCTGTTGACGGCCCTCTTTGACTCCTGCGGAGGGCTGTCATACTGCAGCTCACGGTAGTAGAGCCGATAGCCCACCAGAACCCCATTCAAACTCTCCTCCTTAGGCTTCTGCAAAGGCATAGATTAAATTAAAGGTCACATTCCACTAGCTGTTCTCACGGTCCTTATTAAAAGACACCCTGATAAAAAAGCCTTCCTGGCTGTAACTGACAGACAGCACTGACTGATCTCCCATCGCCCATCCGTGCGCGGCGCTTGCCGTGAAACGAAAAAGATAAATAAAAGATGAGGATTTAATTTCTGAGCCATTCAGTCAGTGGGTAATTAACAAAGCTCTGAGCTAAGTGTAATCAACTTGGCCCACGGTTCTGCTGATAAAACAGACAGTAGTGAGAAGATCCGGGACTCGTAGGTCAGTGAATAAAGGTTTCAGCTACTAATTAATATCCCTTCAGATTGCAGGATCGCTGTCACGCATGGGTATTAATTATCCTGGGCTTGCTAAAGCCCTCTGCCAGCTCTGTAAATGTGTGGGTATCAATACCGCATGTCATTAATTTATTCAAACCTGCACGAGGAATACTAAGCGATGCACAGCAGGCTGCTCAGAGCGAAGCGAGGCTACCTATTGACAAAAGTCAGATCATTAAACAGAACAGGGCTGTAATTTCACTGGCGACAGCCTCCAACATGCTGGTATTCTTCTCATGCTGGAGCCGGTTTGTTATCTGGCCATAAGATAAACTTAATGGGGGTCAGGAGTTCACACGACCGGGGTGGGCTGGCATTAGCGTACCTGCCACTGCACCAGCACAGATGTTGTCGTGGAGGGTTTTACGGCTTGAATCAAGGGCGCTTCATCAGGAACTGCATGAAAAAAGTAAAACACAAGGAGGGATCCGGTTAGATACATTCTTAGATAAGGGGATTATTAGGCTATTTCTTCTCTAGAACATAAAAAGGAGGATTTTTGAAGAATGTTCTTTTCACTGTAATGGAAGTAAATGAGGACTGGTGGTGTCAAGCTAAAAAAAAGCACCATAAAAGTGGTTAATCATATCACTTGTGTGATTTAGTCCTCATATGTCGCATGATGGTTTTCTGTGAGAAACAGACAAGCAGTATTTACCAATATTTTCTCTTCCAGCAAGTTTTGAGCCATATGGATGAGGGGTTTTCAATCTTTCTGATGCCCTGGACTCCTGAATATGATGGTTCCCTTGCGAGGGACCCCCATTAAAGGCATCCATATGGAGAACATTCATATCTTTTTCTACTTTTAGGTGTATACACCTGAAGAGAAACATGTTGACCGTTGAATACAATGATTCTCATGACTTCTGATGAGTCTTTAGAAATAAGAAAATAAGTTTTTTTTACTTTCCCACAGTTCTCTTGTGGAAATTTAGGACAAACTTTTATGGTGCTTTTATGTCTTTTTTGAAGCCTAAAAACTCCAGTTTCTATTCATTCTAAGTGCATGAAAAAAGTGAGCTGCACATAAAAAAAAAACACTCCCTTTGTGTTCCACAGACGAAAGAAAGTCACACAAGTTTAGAATAACATGAGGGTGAGTAAATAATGACAGAGTTAAATCAGTTCCAAGAACTCTGCTTCCAAGTAAATGGTGCAGATAGTAAGACTGTAGCTCTTCTATGACTTTTATTTGAATCAATAGCGCATCAACCAAAGCCAGTGGATACAACACGCTCATTATTACTCACCATCTTGTAAAGTGGTAATTGCATCCGTCTCTTGGCTGTACTTGCTATCTCCGACGTCATTAGTCGCCATCATTCTCAGCTTGTATGAAGTGTAGGGTTTCAGCCTGAGGGATTGCACAGCTTGTGAGCTCTCTCATTTCGGACAAAGACCTTTCCCATCACAAATGATGTGGCTCAGCAGTGCATGTATGAGCTAAATGTCAGGGACACAATCCATTGAAGCCCAAGGGCACACGTTGGCAATTACAGAGTTTTATCTTAAAGCACTTGAGGCAGAGAGGTGAGGACGGAAATAAGATACAAAACACTTCTTATTGGAGAGCTCATATAAAGACATGAGTGCAGCTTATGTGCCAATTCATGAACCCAGAAATATGATATGAAGAACTGGGATGCAGGTAAAATATGTCAGTGAATGCAGCCTAGTAGGGCTGCACAATTATATGAATAATTTATATGATTATAATAACATATAAATAATCACAATTCAATATCAAAGGTAATAATTAAAAATGACTGCTTTTGTCATAATTGCACAGCCCTACTGCCTAGACTTCTTCAATCACTTTGTGTTGAAAATCATCTGGAATTGACAGTAAAGGGAATATGTGGAAAAATCTTTGCTTACATTTCTAATTGGTTCATTTCACATTTACCCAAAACACACTGCACAAGCCAACTCGTTAACTTACTAATCATATCGTTTAGGTCTCATAACTGATCTCTGAAGATTGAGATGAGTTGCACTGCGCTCTCCAAACGAGTTGTTTTTCCACTATTCGTATTACTTGGTTAAAAGGGAATATTCTTCCCATAATGCCCCACTCCTAAAAGCCTCCAGCTGGTAAAGACACAAATCAGTCCTGAATAATCCATTTAGCAATAATCTGGCTGTTAAAAAAAAACACTCAAAAGCTGATGGCTGAGAGAGTTTTCAACTGAGAAAGGGGACTCATCATAATCAAGATGAGATGGCCCTCTGAATGCATATAAAATACTATTCGACTGCCCATATAATCATGGCTGCGGATCCGACATAACTCATATGGAAAAAGCCAGAGTGCTCGTAGCCCAAGGTACTGATTGTTTCTCACTCTCTCAAATTGGATTGAGTATCATAAATTGCCGCACTGGAAAAAGGCTCCTACGCATTTAATATCACTCCCTGCAGGGGAACACATGTGGCTGTGAAGCAGTGGAAATCGACAGGAATCAACTCTGTGAGGGTCATCCGAGGGCAGTCTTCAGGTAAAGCCGTACTGCTGTTTGCGGGATTGTGGGGTTCAGAAATGAGCTCACCTGTCCACATCCCAGGAGGTATAATTGTGGCTTATAGCGGAGGAATGTGTGAGCCAGTCGCTGTTGGGAAGCTCCCGCATCTGTAGGGTAAAGTAACGGACGGGAGACGAACCGTCCCCTCCGGGCACCCAGTTGAGCTGCAGTTTGCGGGACTGCACGTGGTCCTGTGGCACTCGCAGCTGCCGTGGAGGCTGCGGTCGCTCTGATGGAGAAGAGATAGATGTGAAGTGTGAGTTCAGGGGTCAGGCTGGTATTGCTGACTGTTCTTAATCGCGGGACAGGACTCTTCTACTCATGTGTGCATCAGTCAGCGGGTCTTGCCCTGGCCTCTCCACCCCTCCCCACCAGTGTGACACACAACTGCATAGCCTCATCGATTTTAATGGGAGAATTCAATACAGAGAGGCATAATTGTTTATTTAAAGGTGTACCGTATCGACCGCCATTAAAGATGCAGATCATGCGCAACCAAAGCTATCGAAAGCCATGATTGCAATAGCCTTGTCCGTGCAGCTTTTAAAATGACCAATCGAGCAGTTTCAGGAGGTCAAAGGATGATATGCAATCGCTTTCCATCTTTAACCCAAACTATCTGTCTGTCTTGACATTGATCAGTTTATTACCGGTATAGCATTTGGGATGCATATCAGAGCAATTCAGTGTAGTAATGCTTCTGTTTAAATTTTATTGTTATTTGCTATAATTGCAAAACAAACTTATATTATGTTAACATTAACCGACACTTAATTACTATGTTAACTATTGCACAAATTGTAGGAACAATATCTAACATTATTTTCGGGTCTAGGTGATGTGTTGAAAAGAAAAGCCGTTTCAAAGGAGGAAAATATTACATATGTAAATACAATTTACAATATTTTGATTAAGAAAGTAAATAGCATCCTTTTTAATTTTGTCCAACATGATTTTATTTTTAGAAGCAGGACTTGTTTTTGGACCAAAATCCTTTTCTTATTTACCAATCTCTATCCTATCACTTTAGCGGTAGGGTTAGGATATGGGCTATGATTGGATATTTTGATGTACAGCCGAGTGAAATGGATTATCGAAAAAGAAAACAAATGTAGGACTTGTAATCTTGATTCAATCCGTTGGGTGTTGTTTGGATGAAGGCAGATCTGAATGAAAGCTTGCGGTCGATTGTAAGGAAGGAGCAAAGTTAATGCGGACTAAATTATTGGAGAAGTCTAGCATATGTCTCCAGAGAGAAGTCTGTCATTTCACTTGAAGATTGAGTTATATTTTTATTAAAAACCTAAAAGAAACATGCATAGATTAATCATTTGCAACATTTAATAAATAGATAGGGTGAATTGTGTATTTATGTGTTTGCGTCACCTCTAATCTCAGTAGTTATGACCACAGCCTGTGCAGGTGTTCCCCAGCCCTGCTCCGTCTTGGCGGAGATACGAAAGATGTAGGCCGCCTCTGGAGTCAGGCTGGATGCGGTGAACTGACGGGTATCAGGACCAACCTCTACAGTGATGAACTGGTTGGGATCCCCAGAATCCAGACGGTAAGCTACCTGGTATCCTATAAAACAGGCATTAGATCATCTGAGGTGAGTCTTGATCCTCCGTCCTTCTCATGTCTACAGTGAGATAGCTTAAGCTGCCTTTACCAACATCAAAAGTATAAATAACATTTCTGCAAACTTTGAGAGTAGTTTTCAGTTTTGAGAAATCAAAGTACAAAAGGCCAGGAGGAACATATCTCCTCAAAAAGCCATTTGTTGTAGGGAAATCATCTTTGGAAAAACAACAGCAGGTTTATAAGACGAATGGCTTTCAAAAAGGCTTCAGTGCACTGGAAAATTTGGTCTATCAGCATCTATTTTAAATTCAGCTCTGGTTAACGTCTGCAGTCATTGCTTCCCTTTACTGCAAAAAGACTTTATTTAAATCTGTCTTTCATTGGCGAAGTCTTTTGCCTTGCCTTCATTCCCTGTATCAAATTTATTCCAAATGTCAAATTCAATACACAGAGAGAAAAAAAAAAACACAAAATGGTGATGCACAACAAACCTGCATGAAATGAAATTTGTTTGTTTTACACTGTACCATCGGTATGGCTCAGGCACTTCTATATCAACTCCAAAAAAGAATTGTGTTCTTTTAACTAATTTTATGGATATTATGGAGAATTATCACTAATATGATATGCACATTATAATGCACATTATTACAATTATTTACTTCAAAACTAAAAACAACCAAATCTGTGGGTGAAAAACCGAGTCACTGATAGCTTCTGCTCAAACTGAAGCAGTTCTAAAAGAACAAAATCTGTTATTTTTTAATTGCATTTAATTTGATATTGGTTGGAGCATTTGATGGTACAAAAATAGAAGGTCAGTATCTTTTATTACAGTTAAGAATTTCTTAAAAGCAACACTTACACTTTCATACCAAAAGGTAGAATATGTATATGAATATATAAGTGTAATGTGAATCATTGTTCAACATTATTCAAATGCAAAAAACTACAAATAAATACATAAATGAATAAATATATAATGTATATTGTCATAAAATATCAAATGTTTTAGGCATGTTCTAGTTTCCACTTTAGAGACTGGTGTATAAGGCATAGCAAGCTAGGTCAGCCGAGTGTCCATCTGCATCATGTCCGTGGGAATGACACATGTTGCAAACCAAGCAAAACAAATGATAACATTAACGGGAAACATGTTGAAATCGAATGTGTGGGCAGAGCTTGGCTGTGGGAGAGACGAAACATTATTCAACCATCTATTTATCTTTCGGGATGCTTGTACTGCATGTCGGCCCCCTTGGCTGTGCAAAACTAAATTAGGCCATCCCACATCGTGAGACTGCAGCACTTGAGGGCTGCCATTTCATCCTAATGTCCACTTCAGCCATGAGGGGCAGTGGAAATCACATACATTTATCCATGAACACACACACACACACACACACACACACACACACACACACACACACACACACACACACACACACACACACACACACACACACACACACACACACACACACACACACACACACACACACACCCTCTCTCTTCCCGGTTACTTCCATGTCAGAGTCTTTATTTCTAGAGATACGGAGAGTACCGTGGGCTGAAAGCAGCCCCTTTCGCTCAACATTTGTGTGGCTCCGACAGGCTCTGACCCGTGCATACTTTATCAGGGCTTTGCTTTTGGGAAGGGGTTTCCGCTGTGAGGGCATCAGCCCATATGATTGGCTAGGTCACCACCCCACAAACTCCTGCAGCTGTATTTTCCTCCTTTATTGCCCAGTGATTACCGGTCCTGCAGCGGCCAGCAGAAACACTCACAAGGGCAGCGCCTCGGCAGAAAGGGCAGGAAAGCCCAGGAAAGCCCAGCGCTCCACCACTGAATCTCAGTAAGCGACGTTCTCATCAACACCTGCTTTCAAAGCATTTCCTTTCTTCGAGATGCAGCAAATTAGAGGCATGCCGGGCAATCCCGTTCTTCTTCTTTCAAAGAGCTCTCTCTGTGACTTCAAACCACATAACCAGTAGCTTTTGATCTGCTGAAGTATGACATGGAAACAGAGTGCAAAACAACACAGTGCGTGCGGTGTGTTCGTCTGGGAGCGCTGCAGTGTTGATGTAATTAACCAGGTTCTGCTGGCAGGGGATTCTTTACATCTATTAACTTATGTTCACAACACACGTCTGAGCTCCGGTTTGATTTAGCATGGCATTTTCTGTGCACTTCCTCTGTCTAACCCTTTGTCTTTTGTGCTTGAGCGGGGCGGCTAGAGTCAGATTAAGAACAACTACTCGATCTGCTGCAAAATCCAAAGCAAACTCCCATTCCCAGCCATGGACTTTAACGGTCAGGTTTGCTGACGTTTCTGGGAACACAATACATTTTTCAGCAGCTTTAAAAACAGGATTACATTTAGGTTTTGCTGTAAACAATAGCCTCTGCTGGAAAATCCAGCCTAAGCTGGTAGCTGTTTTTTAGAACATGAAGGCTGGACGTTTCTAAACGGTCTAAAATAGCTGGTGAAAGATGGTGAAAGAGTAGTTCTCATAGTGAAAGGGGAGACGACTTCACATTCCTTACTTCACTTACAAAAACATTTAAATATACCATGCTGAAAATAGACATCAGAACCAAAGAGGTTTTGCATTATTTCGAGTGAATACAACTAAATTTCGGGCTGTTTCACTCACAAAGCAATCAAATGAATTCAGGAGACTTGAAATACTGCACACAAATCATGTAAAAGACTACTTTCATATGTTTTTTTGAGCTTGACAGTTAGAATTATTGTCATTCTTGTGTTTAATGAATAGAAAGACAAGATGGGGAGTAAATTAAAGGATTTTTTATTTTGGGAGAACTAATCCTTTCATTTTGCTCCAGCAAAAGCAGCCTCTCTTTTTGTTTACTCATTTATTTTGGACATTATAAAAGTAATATTTGTACATTTAAAATGGTTTGTTCTCTAGTTTTTTTTTTCAGCTCCAATGTTAACTTTCCTTAACCCGCTAAAGTGTGCAACTTTTGTGCCATTAACATTCACCAAAGGAAATTGGACAAATAATTATCTTTTGTTGGCCGGATATGATGGTTGATATTTTTCAACAAACAGAGCAATGTTTTGATAGCATTCCAAACACACAGTTTACGTGTTTGGGGGAACAACAGCTGATAACCAGCTAATGAGAGGTTTAGAACAGCTAGAAACTAGCTACTATGTTCCAATACATAGCTATAGCATCTTAAGCTCTATTTTCCAAAAGGGATTTACAAGACTGCTGGTTAAACAGTCATGCTGTGCCACATTCCAGACTAAAATGAACTGTCCATACGCTTTCAATCTCATTTTTCTACAGTATACACACCATAACAAAGTCCCAATTTTCCCCAAACATCATAAAATAGCTTCAATTGGCCTCATTTTTATTCAAAATGAATGCTTCATGAATAGGATTCTATCAACCCAAGTCAAACGGCGTGTTTGGATCTCATCTTTGCATCGCTGAGATTGCGTGTATTCTTCTCCGGTGTGATTTGCACAGGCAGCATGATTTGGCAGGTGGCTATTCCGAGCTCCATTCACTTGAGGTGTTAGTCAGACTAATCTCATTAAAACGCAGGGATTTTCTCCTCTCCGGCTCCCTCTTCCCGTATGAGGAATTAGTCTCAGGTGCACGGTGACATGGCTACATTCACAGAGCGGAGGGAAGAAACAGGCTCTGCTCTGAGCTAGATACTGCCAGCCCAATGCATTTCACGCTCTCACGTAGGCCAGTACTGAAGAGACTGCTAATGTGAGGTGAAGAACATGAAAGCAGCTTTGCACTTGAATCCAGGCTACATGGGTCAGCCGAGACAATTCTCACAAGAAGAAAATATATTGAGAAAAATATATTCACAATAAATCACCACATTTTTCTTTCCCTCACTGAATTAAAAAAAAAAAAACAGCACAATGAATCATTCAATAGAATTAGTCAAACTGACTGGTCAATCAGTCTAAATATATACAAAGAATTCATCAGTCTGAATCATGGACTGAATCAATCAGACATTTCACTTCCTAAGTGAATTGCCTTGGATTACTCAGAAAAATTTAGGTTATTATCGAAGCCATGTTAAAATGATTTGGTGAAATGTAAATCTACACTTAAAATTACTGTTCATTTGACAAACGGGGTCGGTAATCTCTCATGCTCACCAAAAGTTATATTTATTTGATCAAAAATACAGTAATATTATGAAAAATGATTACAGTTTAAAATAACCGTTTTCTATTTTAATGTGTTAAAATGTAACATTCCTGTGATGGCAAAGCTGAATTTTCAGCATCATTATTTTTGGGGGGGGTAGTCTTTTGAACATGAATATGATTAGAATATTTTGGAAAAATCTGTTTTTCATTTAATTTCATTGGTGTCCAAGAGAAGGAAATTACCTATTGTTTTTCTCTTACCCATTATAATGCCGTTGGGGTCCGCAGGGGGCTGCCAGACCACCCTCACCTCTGTCAGACGCACTTCCGGGAACACAAGTCTCATGGGTGGCCCTGGAACTGTTGAAAGGGGAAATGAGGGTGCAAAGATGAGACTACTATATCATTACATGACTCTTACAGTAATTAAAACACCTATAAACCTTATAGAAATCGAAACCTTTCTCTTGAATTCTAGCCGAACCACAAGCCCAAATCAAAGAGCTTTAATAGAGGTTATTTAGCTTTCAAAGCAGCAGCGGCCCTCTGAGACAGCCTCTGAAATGGTATTTACGTCAGGATAAGGTCATTATAAGAAAAAAAATCTGCTTTGAAAAGGACAAAAAAAAAGTAACATTCATAAAAAGACAAATACACAGGAGATGAGAAGAAAGAGACAATTATGACAGCACTCAAACTGAGGCAGTTCAATGAACATATTCAGGATTAAATCTCTTCAGTGGTTAACAAAGTCCGTCTGTAAGAGTGAATGCTTGTGTTCCATCCATCTGTGCACAGACATACTTTTCTCTGATCCGCTTTGCCATAAAGACAAATAATGTGAAGTCTGAAAAATAATTTGAGTTCTGAGTGGTTGTTAGCATGTTGCTGTGGAATTTTGAGTGGTTACTATGGTGTTTTAGGTGGTTGCCATGGTGTTTCTATGTGGCTACTAAGAAGTTCTGAGTGGTTTCTAGCATGTTGCTATAGTATTCGGAGTGGTTACTAGGGTGTTTTGGTGGTTACCAGGGAGTTGCTATGCGGCTGCTAAGAAGAGTGTTTGTTAGAATGTTGCTTTAGAATTTTTAATAGTTACAAGGGTTGTAGGTGGTTGTCAAGTCGTTGCTGTGCGTCTGCTAAGAAGTTTGAGTGTTTTTTAGCATGCTGCTATCTTGCTTGCCAGTTATTTGCAGTGTGGTTGCTATTGTATTAAAGGTGGGTGCTAGAATGTTGTGAGGGTTGTCAAGGCATTGCTAAAGTGTTCAGAGTGATCGTTAGCACAATGCTTTGGAGATATGGATGGTTGCTAAAGTGTTGCTATGTAGTTGCTGAGATGCTCTGGGTGGTTGTCAGCACATTATTATGTGGTTTTAAGGGTGTTGTAGGTTGGTTGCTAGAGTTCTGTCAGTGGTCACCAGGGTGTTCTGAGTGTCTGTAAGCATGTTGCTTTGCAGTGTTCTGGTCTAAAATTTAATCTACAAGCCACGTGATATGAGATATAACTTAAGATAGCTGCCAAGATCTTCTTGGTGTGTGGGGTTAATTCTAATCTGCCCAAATCTTCCATAGCAAACACTACTAATGATTAGTTGTCGGCCAGCGAGTGGCAAAATCTGGTCGTTCTCCCATTAGACTTTGTCGTCTTGCCCTTGACAAGAGTATTTAGAGCCATGTTGCTCCATGAGTGCTGCCACATGGCACACTACCCCTTCTGAAACGGGCTATTGCTGAGTCACATGTTCCGCTAGATGGCCAAGGCTCTACCATTGTATGTTAAGAGTGAAGCTAATTGCTAATGGGCGATCTGCTGCCTACAGGAGGAGATCAATCATGACTGGAGGATGTAATGACTGTTGCGCCCGACTCTGAAGGACACAGTGCGCCACCGGTGCAAAAGAGGGCTCCACTTTAGAGGACCTTGATTAAGGGGGATGTTTCCTTCCCCTGCTGGTGCATCTCACCTCTAAACATACACACTTTCCTCTCTCTCCAAGGCATCTGTGACAGGCCTATACATCCACTAACTGGACACCTGTAGAGCGACAGATAACATGGAGAGAATCCAATAACGGTGGTGGGCCTGAGGAGCACACACACACACACACACACACACACACACACACACTCAGAAAACAGCATTGCAAACACACTATTGCTGTGTTGAATAGCCGTGCTGTACAAATGTGGAACAAACACAATCAACGTTTGTGCCGTCTCTCGACCGCTTCTTTATTTCTCTCTGGATTCCCCCAGTCGATGCGATCGGTTAGGCGGATTCTATGTTTCATTTCCTGGACATTAAGGAACTTATAAATCTAACACATCTGACAGCGATTTGATTTGTATTGCTTTTTGCAGTCATAGTGTGTGGGTCCATAGGGACACATGTCCACAAGAAGAAGCTCTTACAGTAGAGAGTGCTTTTCCCAAGATACCTCTTTCTCTTGCCAATGTATTGCTAGCATTCATCATCCTGCTATTAGCCCTTCGTGTGCCACAAGGCTTATATGGATATTACACGCACATGAGGGATAGCCACTTATGATGCACGACTTGTTACTTGAGTGCATTTACTCTGCATCTACAATTAGAAAATCCGTTTATTAATTACTTCTTTTAGCGGGTCACTAATAAACACTTTCATGCTAATCTTTTCAGAGACATGCGAACATTAAAGACTGTAAGGCAAGCTAATCTAATCGCAGTACAAAAAAGAACCGTCCAATTTGCTGCCTGTTTTGCTGATACGTCTCTGATTAAATCCAATTACAGGATGTTTAGGTTTAGGCAAACAAAAGCCAAGACAATCACTCAAATCCACCCCAAACAGGATGGACGGCCTGTAGCATCTCCAAACCCCTGCGTACGCCATTCGGGCCTGGCTTAAATGGCGCTGTACCATTAGTCCTTAATGAGGTCTGTTCTGGAGGGGAATTTAAAAGGCAAACACACAGATAATTGCTGCCAAGGTCGAGTGATCACAGACGGGGTAACATGCTGCCCGGGCCCTGCACTTCCATCATAAAAGAGCGGCGGTGAAATGGCCCGAGCTCTCCGCGTCTGTCGAGGGGGAGCTCCATTTACAGCCAGGTTTAAAAGAGACCTGTTATCTCTTATTCAGAGAGCAGCACAGAGCTGACCGCAGGCGTGCAGACTCCATTAACGTGACTCTGTATCCGGCTGGATTAAGGCTGACCCCTGTATATCACATAGTGGGCTTCTTTAAATGGCTCTCACAAGCCGAGGGAAAAGGCTTCTATCACTATCCCCATGACGTCCACTCTTGTGATAACATTTTAATATTTACATTAAAACATATATATATATATATATATATATATATATATATATATATATATAACATTTATATTTAAGTTTATTATGTTTATATATGCGTAATTTATTTAATTACTATTATTGATTTACGTTCTAAAATAATGAATACATTTTGTAATTTAACTTTTTAGGATTGGAGAGATTTACATAATTGCAGGAAGGGGCCTTTTTACCTCGCTATTGATAAATAAATAAATAAAAACATTAATACTGTATAAAACAAACCAAACCGAACCAAACCCAAAACAGGAGGCAGAGAAGAACAGCACAGGAAAAAGTCACAAATCATTTGCAGTGAGAGGGCAAGAGGTTCAGAGAGCAGACACAATGCTGTGAATCTGTACAGAATCTGTGAATATGTAGTGCACTTCTGAGAACTGTCTCCACACACAGCGCCATAAGCTGCACCAGGCCACTGCCTATACTGTGTATGCCAGGGGCCGCCACTGCTCAAAGCAGTTGTTAAATGTTTCACAATTAATTATCATTGAGTTTTGCTGGACGCACAGGAAGGAGAGTTTAATCAAACATTTTTACCAACCTTGACCAGACTTTTGATTGGGAAAATGTGGTTTCAAATCCTTTTTATGTTTGATTAATAAATTAAACAATATTTTGTAAGAAAGCAACTGGTGGAAGTTGGATTAAAGTATAGTTGTCCCTCACAATATTCAGATTAGTTATAGGCCTATGTGTTTTTTTCATTGGATGATTCGTAGACCATTACATTTGATTCCCCTTGAATGTGTGGTTACAGTCTAGTTAAGTAACAGAAATTAGTTTAGTTATCTATGTATTTCAATGGAAAAGCAAGCATAATATATGAGTAAAGAACTGATGGCAGATGGTTTATATTTAAAATTAAGTTTTCAAGTGTAACATCCTTGAATTAAATAAATCAGCTAACAACAAGAGATAAATTACAATTCAGCACTTCACTTGTGCACACTGTGTTATCTGACAAATCTCTTAGTACACTGCGCATATCAATTGTTTCCCCAGAACAACCTTGAGGGGGGCCTTATTTGTGCCGTTTCCCAAAAACACATTTCTGCTCTAGTCTGTCCCTTATGGCCCTTTTGGCTGTATAGCAATCATATAACAGTGCATTAGTTCCATCTGTTATCTGTCTGTAATCCTGACCGGAGTGAATCACTGCTATAATAGATAGCAAACTATCATACCTCTCTTCTGAAAGCTTTCATTCCTCAAATTCAGCCAACCCTTCAAAGTCTATTTAAGTTGAAGTCCATAAAGTAAGCATTTGGAAACTATCCTCACAGACAGAGTTTTTGTGGTGTCGTACTCTAAATGTTTTAGTTTTCTAATCTTTAAAAAAAATGCCTTAAAAAATGTAAAGGCCTGTTGTATAGTGGTGGAAAGAGGTAAACCACTGTGTGTGAATCAATGAAGTAAATGCAAAGGCAAAGAATGTACACCAAAAACAAATTAAGCATCAAAAACTACAGAAGACCTTCAAAAAAGTGTCTGAAAGAGCTTAAGACTAAATAGCATTTTATCTTTTTATTCAATAAAATCCGAGGCCACATCAATCTGTGCACTTCTCGTGCGCAGAGCAAATGCCTATTTTTCATGACAGCTCATAAACTTACACTGCTTGGTCAAGGAGGGTGCACATAAAACAGAGTTACAGCATTAAAGGGAGAGTTCATCCAAAAATAAAAATTCGGTCATTCATCTCATGCCGTTTAAAACCCATATGACTTTGCCCTGAAACGAGAATGGAGATATTTAAAATAATCTTAAAATGGATTTTTTTTTTAACGACAAAAGTTACGTTTTAGCTACACAAATTACAAACACACAAAAAAACATCTTAAGTAATACTACCATACATAAGTCTTCTGAGGCCACACAACAGTTTATATGAGGAACAAACCAAATTTAAGTCATTATTTACTGATAATCTTCCCCAGTACTATTGACAGTTGAATTTAGATTTGAGAATGAATCAGTCCAATTTGTGTACTGGATCAGCTGGTTCATTGAAAAGAACAGAGTAAAAAAAAAAAAAGAACGATTCATGTGGGAACAAAATACTTGGAATATTATAAAGTTTGTTGACAATACTTATAAGATGCTTTTCTGTTTTTGTTATCATTTTGCAGCTTAACAGATGAGGTGACTATGAACTGTTGTTGTATGAGCTGCATTACAAATACTTTGTGTTCCACAGAAAAAAACAAAAAGCAAAATATGGGTTTGGAATGAAATGAAAGTGAGTAAATAATGGCAGAATTTTTGGAGAAGTATTACTTTAAATGCCCTATGCGATCATTAAATTAAATTGAATCTCATTCATGAAACAAAAAGAATTGCCCACCATCATCCTTGGTCCTCTCCAGAACTGCAGTGCTGCTGAGTTGCCCATCTCCGATTCGAGTAAAAGCCAAAACTTGGATTTCATACTGGACGTATTTACGCAGGTTCCTCAGCAAGACAGACTGTGTCAGATTCCCTTTAACCACGTTCACCTGTGCCTCCAAATCCGAGTCTTTCTCTTTGTATAGAACCTAGAAGAATAAGTATATTAAACATGATCACAGCTCACACCTCTGTTGTGTGATTTTGTGATTGTGACTGACTTCAATTTAAGATCACATTAAATGGAAACACAGGGATAGATGTTAGTAAGGCAGAATGGCGTGAAGTTGGTTCCTCTGGGTCTACTGTTCAGCAGGCTTTTTTTGTTTTCTTTTTTTCCCATAAAGCCTCCTGTCTTAATTACTGTTGACTTTAAACCAGAGAAGCTTCTCTGAACATATGGGTACACATTAACTCATCTAACTGAAAATATTTATCTTTCTGTAAGGGTCAGACTTTCCATGAATGCATGAATGATCTAGTTGATTACTTAAAATGAAATTAAAATGGTACTGGAACATTTATAGGGCTTAAAAGAGACACACATATAATGATTATATGACATACAATGCATATAAAGTTAAAGGGGTTATATCAAACATATCTATCTATCTCTCTCTCTCTCTCTCTCTCTATATATATATATATATATATATATATATATATATATATATATCTATATATATATATATATAGTTCCCTTTCGAGGGAACTCAACACTGCGTCGAGATCGACACTTTGGGGACGCTCCCTAAGCGTGCGCCTCTGAAGTATGAATAAAACTAATCCAATCCTGATTGGTGTTGCGTCGTGACGTAACATGTGACGGCATACCCGGAAGTATAAAAGTGACGCTGTCACAACACACACTAGCTTTCGCTCTTCAGCAAGCGCTCTGTGTTGAAAAACTGTCTGTCTTATTTGGTGTTGTTTGTCCTTATATCATATCTATATATATATATGATGGCCAGCGAACAATTCAAGAAGTGTGTGCATCCTTGCCCTCGCTTTATTACGGGTGGGGATACACACTCTTTGTGTGTGAATTGTTTGGGAGCGCAGCACGCACGGGCAGCTCTCGAGGGAGCTGCTTGTGTTCACTGTGAAGCACTACCCATTAGAGTGCTGCGCTCCCGGCTGGCGTGCTTTGATGAGCACGGTCAGGCTCGCGCTCCCCGCGGTTCTGGTCCCGCGTCTGTTGAGGCGGCGCGGCGATTGAGATCGTGGGGCTCGCAGCGGGATCTTTTAGATGAGAATGAGGCTGCTGAGGCACCTTCTCATTCTTCGTCTGAGGATCCCGTAGCCCCTGAGAGTGGTCCAGGAGCCCGCATCGCGGCTTCTCCTGCCCACGATCAGGTCCCAATGCTTCAGCTCTCTGCTTCTGAGGAAGTAGATGTGCTGAGTATTGATGCGGATGACCGTGATTTTGGCGCGCCAGTTCACGGCCAAGCTTATGAGGAGCTGGTTGAGGTTGTGACTCGTGCAGTGGCCAGACTCAATATTAGCTGGCCACATCATGAGCAGGGAACGCAGGCGAAAAGCAAGCTTGATGAGCGTTTCCTGCAGCAGAGAGCACAACCTCAGCGCCGGGGTTTGCCGTTTTTCCCCGTTCTCCATTCTGAAATCTCGAGATCGTGGGATAAACCGCACTCGTCTCGTGTCTCCAGTCCCAGTATGGTTGATTATAGCAATATTATGGGGGCACGGGACAAGGGTTATGGGAAGATGCCGAAAGTAGAGGAAGCTTTAGCGGGTTATCTTTCCCCTGAATCGGCGTCTTCCCTAAAAACCCCGGCGCTGCCTAGTAAGCCCAGCAGAGATACATCAGCTTTAATAGGCAGGGCTTACATGGCGGCAGGTCGGGCTGGTTCATGTCTGCACACTATGGCTGTCTTGCAGGCATACCAGGCCGACCTCCTGAAAGATTTGGATGAGGGGGAGGGGCCAACTCCTGAGGATATTGCGGAGTTGAGGAAGGCCACAGATTTGTCTCTCCGGGCCACAAAAGAGACGGCCCGTGCCATTGGCCGCTCTATGGCAGCTATGGTGGCTACGGAGAGGCATCTGTGGCTGAACCTATCTGGAATAAAAGATAAAGATAGGTCTTTTCTGCTGGATGCGCCGCTCTCGCCTTCTGGCCTGTTTGGCGACGCCGTTACTTCGGTCGTCGACAGGTTTCAGGAGGCGAAGAAACAATCTGCGGCGTTCCAGCAGTACCTCCCCCGTAAGGCTAAGTCCAAATCGAGTAGGGTGGGGCCGAGCGATCAGCCCCAGCCAGCAGCCAGCTACTCTCACCGGGCAGAGCAGAAAGAGAGCGTTTCCTCTAGAGCCCCTCCTCCTGGAGCTTGGCAACAGAGGAAGCGCCCTCAGAAATCGAAGTCCTCCAGCCAGAGGGGTGACCTGAGGGAAGTCATTCAGGCTAGGAGGACTTCGGGGAAGAGGTCCTGACCGGAATGGTAGGACCTCTGAGGGCGGTCCCCTCCACTGCAGGGCAACCGAGGTTGTTCTCGCAGCGGAGCCCTCTAGGAAACGATGTAGGTTGCCCGCCGTCAACGACGCTTCGGGCCGCATCTCTTTCCAGCGAAAATTTTCTAGTAAAGCATCAGTTATGGTTAAAAGAACCGTATCGACTACAGCCTGCCGGTATTCCGCTTCAGGCAGTCGAGAAAGATGCTCGAAGAACACCAGAGGCCAGTCTCGAGAGGCTGGTACCCCTAGTAGATTTTGTAGAGGCATGGTATCATTTTCCCAACATATCTGCATGGGTCCTGCATATAATAAAATCAGGATACAGACTGCAGTTTGCGTGCCGCCCCCCCAAGTTTTCTGGGGTGGTGCAAACTGCAGTACTTCCAGAGCAGGCGCAGGTGATGGAACAGGAAGTGCAGACTTTGCTGCTAAAGGAAGCCATAGAACGTGTTCATCCTTTAGACAGGGAGTCCGGGTTTTACAGCCGGTACTTTATAGAAGAGGATGGTGTATTCCCTTTAATGCTGTATTCCAAAGAAGGATGGGGGGTTAAGGCCAATTCTAGATCTCAGGGTTTTGAACCGATCTCTGAGGAGGTTCAGGTTCAAGATGTTAACCATTCCTGCAATCGTGAGTCAAATCAGATCCGAGGACTGGTTTGTCACGATAGACCTAAAAGACGCCTATTTTCACATCTCCATCCTTCCATGTCACAGGAGATACCTGAGGTTCGCTTTCGGGGGCGAAGCTTACCAATATCGGGTTCTTCCGTTCGGCCTAGCACTCTCTCCCCGCACATTCACCAAGTGTATGGATGTAGCCCTTGCTCCACTGAGACTTCAAGGCATCCGTATATTGAATTATCTCGACGACTGGCTCATTCTGGCCCAGTCTCGAGAAATGGCAGTTCGGCATCGAGATGTCGTCCTTGGCCACATTCAGAAATTAGGGTTGAGACTCAATGTAAAAAAGAGTGTGCTAGAACCATCCCAGTCCACGATATTTTTGGGAATCGTGTGGAGCTCGATTACGATGCCGGCACGAATGTCTCCCGCACGTGTCGAGTCAATTCTGGCGATGGTATCTGGGTTAAGGCTGGGCCAGGCCATCACTGTAAAGCAATTTCAAAGAATGCTGGGTCTCATGGCAGCGGCATCCAACGTTATTCCTTTGGGCCTTCTGCACATGAGGCCCCTTCAGTGGTGGTTGAAAACCAAGGGGTTTTCTCCCAAGGGGAATCCGTTTCGTTTAATCAGAGTAACGCGCAGATGCCTTCGTTCTCTGCAAATATGGAAGAAACCTGGGTTCCTATCCCAAGGGCCGGTGTTGGGAGTGTCATGTCGCCGGAAATCCGTTTCGACAGACGCTTCCCTCACGGGCTGGGGCGCGGTCATGGACGGCCGCTTTGCCAGGGGTCTGTGGCAGGACCATCATCGTTCTTGGCATATAAACTGCCTAGAGATGATGGCTGTGTTCAGGGCTTTGAGGAGCTTCCTCCCAGACATCAAGGGTTACCATGTCTTAGTACGATCCGACAATACGTCGGTGGTAGCCTATCTGAACCGACAAGGGGGACTCAGATCGCGCCCTCTGTGCAGACTGGCGCATCAGATTATTCTTTGGTCCCAGGGGAAAATACTGTCTATCAAGGCAATGTATATTCCGGGGGTTCAGAATCAGGGAGCAGACATCCTGTTGAGGCAGGGGCTGAGGCCCGGGGAATGGAGACTTCATCCAGACGTGGTGAAGTTGATATGGGAGAGGTTTGGACCAATGGAAGTGGATCTGTTTGCGTCTCGAGAGACGTCCCACTGTCCACTTTGGTTCTCCCTCTCACTTCCAGCCCCTCTGGGGTTGGATGCCATGGTACAGGCCTGGCCGAGGCTTCGCCTGTACGCTTTTCCCCCGATCGCTCTGCTCCCGGGAGTCCTGGAGAGGGTCCGTCAGGAGGGCATCAGTCTTCTTCTGGTTGCCCCAATGTGGCCGACCCGAGTGTGGTTTTCGAACATAGTATCACTCCTGATAGCTCCGCCATGGCAGATTCCTCTGAGGAGGGATCTGTTGTCTCAGGCGGGGGGCACAATTCTCCACCCTCAGCCAGAGCTGTGGAAATTGTGGGTCTGGCCTCTGAGGGGGTTCAGTACCTGAATGCTGGTCTATCAGCTGGAGTGGTTGAAACTATACTTAGCTCCAGAGCTCCGTCTACTAGGAGATTATATGGCCTCAAGTGGAATGTTTTTGCCACTTGGTGTAGAGAACATGAGTTGGATCCAGTAAACTGCCCGGTGGCTTCAGTTCTGGAATTTCTTCAAGATCGGTTCTCTCCCCTTCCACGCTTAAGGTGTACGTGGCAGCCATTGCAGCTTTCCACGCTCCGTTAAGTGATGGGCCCCTGGGGAGGCACCAGTTGGTCATTCGGTTTCTCCGCGGTACTTGGAGGATGAGGCCGGCAACCAGGTCTAGAGTTCCTGCTTGGGACCTGGCTATAGTTCTGGAAGGGTTATCCCTGGCCCCTTTCGAACCTCTAGAGTCGGCTTCGCCTAGGGATTTAACGCAGAAAATGGTTTTTCTCTTGGCCATTACCTCTCTTAAGAGGGTGGGAGATCTCCAAGCCCTGGCAGTAACACCAGCTTGCTTGGAGTTTGCCCCTGGCAGAGTAAAGGCCTTTTTGCACCCGAGTCCGGGCTACGTACCTAAGGTTCCTTCGAACACGGCTCGGTCTGTAGTCCTTCAGGCATTCCATCCTCCACCTCATGTGTCGGCAGAAGAAGAGAAGCTTCATTTGCTCTGCCCCGTCAGAGCTTTGAGCGTGTACCTTGAGAGGTCCTCTTCTTGGAGAAGGTCGGACCAGTTATTAGTATGTTTTGGGTCACCTAAGAAGGGGCTCCCGGCATCTAAGCAGACTATTAGTAATTGGATAGTCCAGGCTATTACTGCGGCTTACAAGGTGCGCGGTTTGCCTTCACCTTTAGCCGTCAGGGCCCATTCAACTAGAAGCATGGCTTCTTCTAGGGCCCTTCTTTCGGGAGTACCTCTACAGGAGATCTGCGAGGCAGCCGGTTGGGCTACTCCGCATACTTTTATCAGGTTCTACAGTCTCCACCTTCCAAGTACGCCTGGCGCACACGTGCTCAGTCCTTGCTGAGTGCCTAGACAGTTTCACTCCGGGACAGGCCTATTCGGTGCGTGGCCTAGTGGGCACTCGTTCCCCAAAGTGTCGATCTCGACGCAGTGTTGAGTTCCCTCGAAAGGGAACGTCTCGGGTTATGACTATAACCCTTGTTCCCTGAGAAGGGAACGAGACACTGCGTCGTTCTGCCATGCCCCTCGAGGCCTTTGAGCGTCTTGCTTCATCGCGAGGCTAGTGTGTGTTGTGACAGCGTCACTTTTATACTTCCGGGTATGCCGTCACATGTTACGTCACGACGCAACACCAATCAGGATTGGATTAGTTTTATTCATACTTCAGAGGCGCACGCTTAGGGAGCGTCCCCAAAGTGTCGATCTCGACGCAGTGTCTCGTTCCCTTCTCAGGGAACAAGGGTTATAGTCATAACCCGAGACGTTTTTTATTTATTTTTCTTTAGTATTTTTTGTCTTCTTTTCCTAAATAGATTTACTTCTACTTATGTTCATATATTCTAACATTTTATATATATATTTATATATATGTACATTTTGGGTTTAATTTTAAGATTTAAGTAGTTGAGTTGCAATGAGCAGTTATTATAAGAAATGCTTGCTTTCAATGACGAATAAAAACAATGCATCCTCTTCTCAAGAACCAAAACATCAAATCTCGCATGTCATTTCATCATGTAGAACATGGTTTAAGGGGTCAATCATACATACAAAAAAAAAAAACCTTTATTCACTTCTGAGATGCTATAATTATACTGAGCCAAGGGCTATTTCAGCAGACATTGTTTCAGAGTACCTCAGCACACTACTTGACATCAGTCTGAGGTCATTTTTATTTGTGTGAAATCACAAAGAATGGAAAAACAAAAACAAAATAACAACAACAGAGAGCTATTCTCACAAGTAACCACCTTGTATCCAAGGATGTTGCCGTTCTGCTCATGCTCAGGAACAGGGCCCCAGGTTACCAGGATGCGACTGGAGCTCATGGCCTCAGCCGTCACATTTTCCGGGGCCCCAGATGGCACTACACAAACAGACAAAGACAAATCACACCCTTATCGCACAGTGCCTTAACACACGGCCCACGAGTACTGAGTAAACTCACGTGGATTAGTCACCTGTCCAATGTCATGGGAAGGAAAGAAAGCAAACAGCATTAATGTGTGAGAAGCAAACAAAGAGTGTGAGTGTGAACAGACCAGTAAAAGACGAACAAACCTTTAGCACCAGGCCTTATATCAGGCCGCATGGTCAGCCCAGAACATCCCTACATGTAGCCACACAATTACATAATGACTCCCTCTGCACACAAACTTAATTTCTGATACTGTCATCCAAATGTTGAAGTGTGCAATTTCTGGACCACTAGTGGCACCAAATTGAATTGAGTGGCACAACTAGGTTGGGCATAACAGCACTGACACTGAGTGCGTCTTTAAATCTTTACTTAACATCAAAACTCACATAATAAACAAGAGTAAAATGTCACCACCGGGCAATAATCTGTTTTCTTAAATACAGTCTTGTAAACTGTTACTTGCAAACCGTTAAATCGGGTTATTTCAATAAACTGATTTTTGGTGGTTATCAGTATATTGGTGTGGATGTAAACATGCTCACTGATTTATTTATTTATTACTTGACCAAATGGATAAATTTGGGTTGAGATAGTGGGAATCAAATAAAATGGGAGGAAAAAATAATTAGAGTTACACTTCTATTCAGAAGTTTGGGGTCAGTAAGATTATTAAATGTTTTTAAAAGAAGTCTCTTGCTCAAGGCTGCAGCGTCACATACTGTGTTCCTTCATTCTAACAAACTGATTTGCTGCTCAAGAAACATTTCTTATTATTGTCAATGTTGAAAACACCCTATCAACACCCACAGAGCCACTGCAATAGCATTGTGTGCAGACTTTTGCACGTGCATCATTCTCATAGTCTTCATAAAACACAAACTGAAATTGAAATTCAGTTTGATATCACCAATGACACAGAAATTACACACTTCACCTTTAAATATCAGATTTTAGGAGTTTGCGCTGTAGCCATTTGGGGCCATAAATCTCTCTTGCGTGCATCTTGCAGAAAACAACGGAAAAGATAATAGCGACACCAGTCACCTTGCGCTTTATCTGCAGTGTAGGCATGCATTCAGAGCAACTCTCGAGCCAGACAGATTGAGGGTGTTGTGAGGGGCTCTTATGTATCAGTCACATGGGTATCAGTCACATCAGTGCCCAAACTGGATGTCCTCACCTGACTCCCGCGTACGACCCTTCACGGTCTCACTCCAGGGTCCGGAGCCTATGGAATTAAAGGCCTGGATCTGCAGCTGGTACTCGGTCCACTCCTCCAGGCCCTCCAGGGTGATCTCCCTCTCCAGCCTGTCGTTCACCAATCGTGTGCTGGCCTCACCCCGCAGGTCCGCTCGCAACACTCTGACCCTGTAGCCCACGCTCTCCGGGTTTCCGTTGTACTCGGTCTCTGGCAGTGGCTGCCGGGGAAACATCAGACTCAGAATCAGTCAACAGAATTACTGACGGGAATGTTCCTTGACAAAGGGTGTTTTGATTTCACGACCAGTAATGAAGATGAGAAAAAAAGATGCATCATGATTTTAATGAATACATACAGCAGACAATAAATGACAAGAAAAAACAAGCACTGTCAGATATTAATAATTAACTAGCAATGTCTTTTGCAGAAGAAAAAACTAGAAAGAATTAATTTAAATAATTCAATCTTAGTACTGAACCGCCATATATAACATTTGACACTCACTGAAGCAAATGCACAGTTTTCACATTATATGGTTTGGCTATGGCAACAAATATTTTATATATTCATGCATATTTTAATGAAAAATGTTTATGTTGTTATGTTAATGGTATTTTACACTACCATTCAAAAGTTTGGGGTCAGTAAGATTTTTTTTTATATTATATTAAAATGAATAAATTTATTCATCAAGGATACATGAAATTGATTAAAGGTAACATTAAAGACATTTTATAATTACATTCATATTTGAAATAAATTCTGTTCTTTTGAACTTTCTATTAATCAAATAATCCTTAAACAAAACGTATCACGGTTTTGCATAAACATAACTGCTTTCAACAATATAAAATAATAAGAAATGTTTATTGAGCAGCGAATCATCATATTAGAATGATTTCTGAAGGATCATGTGACACTGAAGCCTGGAGTAATGATGCTGAAAATTCAGCTTTGCATCATAGGAGTAAATTACATTTTAAACTGTTTTTTATTGTAATACTTCACAGTTACTGTATTTTTTTATCAAATAAATGCAGCCCTGTTGAGCATAAGATAAAAAATCAAATACAAATCTTACACACCCTAAACGTTTGAATGATAGCGTATGTTTAAAAATGTTTGAACATTTGGGGCCATGTTTTAACGGTCTGAAACGCAAATGTCAAGCGCAAAGCGCAAGAAACTTTGTGGTCGGATCTCGGCGCTGTTGCTATTTAACCAGCGGGATAAATGACTCTTGCGCTCGACGCAAATCTAAAAGGGGTTGGTCTGCAGTAGCTTCATTATTCATAGGTGTGCTTTGGGCGTAACGGGAAACAAACCAATAAGAGCGTCATATCACATTCTCTTTAAGAGCATGATGAATGAGGTGCGCTTGTTCCATGGCGCAATACTATTATAACGGCGCATTTATCAGGCGTGCTTCAGAATCGGTTCACAGCCGAGGAAATCGATGTTCTCGTCAGGGCCGTAAAAGAAAGAGAAGTGACATTGTGGATGGGACAAACCCACCCAAATTAGCTTCGGTTAAACATGCATATAATAATTTGGGTAAATGTGTAAGCTTTATGCCTATTTTTCCCATTGTCATGGACACAACAATGATTTCCCTCGTGTTTTAATATTTTTCCTTATAATAATGTATCATTTGCAAAAAGGAAAATGCATCTGTGTCGATGAGAGAATCATCTACAGTGTATGCGCGTTGTTCACACTCTGTATTATGGCCAAGCATGCGCGCTTAAAATGGCATCTGAATGTACGCGCAACGCGCCACTGACTTTAGACTTTAGCGCAATTGTTTTCTGGAACTGCAAAATAGCACCAGGGATTGTTTGCGCCGGAACACGCCTCCTTTTTTGCGCTGAACCGTCCAGGGAGGGCAAGTTCATTCCCTAGTTTGCCTGCGTGCGTCTGTGGAGGGAAAAGTCCGCTTTGCGCGGGTGCAAAATACGAATGATACATGCGTCGGTGTACAAAGTCAATTGAGCTGGGTGCAAAATAGGGCCCTTGGTCTTTTACCATTTGAGACCTTTTTTATTTTTGTCATTTGGAGCAGTATCTTCAGTTAAAATATTATTTGCCTTGACTAAAATCATGTGCCTTTTCATTCAGGGTAAAATGGGCTAAAAAATAAAGAATATGATGAAATATAGACTACATTGAAAAAACGTTATACTTTACTGAGTAAAAATAAACAGCGTGGCCTCTATAACACGCAGTCTCAGCAGAGTCCTGAACATTGCTAATGCAAGCACACTGAGCTCAGCCTAACCCAATTAAATATACATGCTCCTATAAATCTCATATTTATATTTAATACGCATATTTAATAATGCTTCATCATTTACGTGCCCGAAAAAAATCAACTGAATGATTTTGAGTGGGTGCCAAAAGTGAGATGTCACAAACTGGCAAAACATCAGCTCTCATGTGCTTTTAATTTGACAGGTAAAGAGCTTCAATTTGAGAAACTCAATTTAGCCACTAGCTCTCACATGTCAGTAGTCTTTATATCAGGTGAAAATCGATAAATGTCTGAAAACACCCTGCTTTCAACATCCTAGCCTGAATTCATGTGTGGTACAAGATAATGACAGCCTGTCAGAACACTAGGACTGAAAATTACAATGTTCCTTGCTCATTGCTCAGCTTCCTTGAACCTGTTTTTTTGCCATTCCAACCTCTGCGAAAGAAAAAATATAAATTACTGAATGAAGTCAATTGAATATAATGCACTCGGCTTGCTTTATATTTCTCAGAGCAGATATAAAAGGCCCAGGGCTGCGTTTCCCAAAAGCATCGTAAGCCTAAATTGATAGTAGAAATGATCGTATGACTGATCTTAATATTATGGTCTGTTTCCCAAAAGCATCGTAACTTAAGTAGCACTTGAAAATCTTCGTAGAACTACGAGTGCTCTGTAAAGGCTAATCGTAAATCATCGTATGCATCGTAAGAAGACAGATTTCTGAGGTCACCTGCAGGACAACTGGCAGATTACACTTTTATCTAGATTTAACAGATTACACTGCATGTAAGTATAATATACAGGTTTTGATTGTACTTTATTGTACACTTTGTTGTACTCCTGTTTTGTTTAAATGAATAAATGAAATAGTTAAAAAGGGAAGAAAAAAATTGAAATACACATCTAAATTAAACGAATGAACAAAAAACCAAAAATCATAAAATAAGTAATCTGGGAAATATGCTTTAAAGACCGGGCAAAATAGGGATGAATTAAAAAAAATCTGTCAATGACTTGCTGACATGCACGAAAACCAGCCACGTATTGGGCATTTCTTGGTGTTTTATATCTATATAGACTTGTCTTGATTTCGAATCCAAAACAAATGACGATTATTAGGTTAAACGTTCAGAATACGATTCCATATAAGGTTATATTCCAGCACTTCGCGAATGGACAGCGACGTTTAATTAGCACGTAGAACGCGTTCGCACGCGTTCATGTTAAGTGCGTTTTTGGGAAACGCGCATGGAATTGCAGCGAGCGTTCGAAACCTTGCACGTAGAGAGCACTCTTAAGAGCTAAGATACATCGTTATCGGGAAACCCGGCCCAGATCTTTAACCACAATGCCACTTACCACCCAGCGTAGCCACAAGCTGGTCTCACTGGTCGTGCGTACAGTCACGCTGCTGGGCGCCATGTCCGGAGGAGCCTGCAGGGTTTGAATTACACGAGACGGCACGCTCACCGGACTCTTGCCCACGATATTCACCTGCTGCATTCGGAACCTGTAACCATCAAGTTAATTAGTCACACTGTTAAAACTTAACTCAACACTGGTAAGACTTCCCAGTGGGAAAATAGGTGGCAAAGAACCCTGTGCTTGCTGCAATTCACTTTATAATTGCACCAATTACCATGAAATCAAAGTTTATCAGCAGCCTGAACAAATGGAGAGACTGCAGCAACATCCATAAGATCTGACATAAATTGCGGGGTAGAGAAAAACACTGAGACAAGCAGTTCATCATGAAACTCCGAGATGATTCAAGCTGTCTGAAACAAATGGTTGAAGTCAACATTAAACCTGTTTAGATAACAGCAGTAGCTTTACATTATTGGAATGAAATAATCGTATTACACAAAGACTGAATAGCTCTTATTTTTTACAGTTGGTCTATGTAAGCAAGTTTTTAACACCATAAGTGCTGTGACTTTTTAATGTTTGTTTAAGAATTAATTGTAATTTATTTAAGGTAACAGGCCTTTTTTTCTTTTCTTTTTTAAAATATATAAGAATATTTTTACACTACTATGAATGGCTGGATTGAAAACTCCCGCCTGATTGGCTAAAGAGAATGTCCGTTCTCAAGATTGGCCCACAGAAATTCATAACGATTCTCACATGACCATTTGCAAATGCAGAATCCACTATCAATTTTTACATTGCAAACATTTGCAAACATACTTGTATATTTAGGAATTGTGCTTTGCATTTGTGAATCTTTTTTTATGAATTTGCATAACATATTTTGCAAATGTATATTAGAATAATGTTTGCAAATATTTAAACTTTTTTGTGAAAAGAGCTCTACAGTTTACTAAGAACAGTTGATACATACACTACCGTTCAAAAGTTTGGGGTCGGTAAGATTTTTTATGTTTTTAAAAGAAGTCTCTTCTGCTCACCAAGGCTGCATTTATTTGATTAAAAATACAAAACAAACCCAGTAATATTGTTAAATATTATTTCAATGTAAAACAGCTGTTTTCTATGTGAATATATTTTAAAATGTAATTTATTCCTGTGATCAAAGCTGAATTTTCAGCATCATTACTTCAGTCTTCAGTGTCACATGATCCTTCAGAAATCACTCTAATATGATTATTTGATGCTCAAGAAACATTTATGATTATTATCACAGTTGACAACAGTTGTGCTGCTTCATATTTTTGTGCAAACAGTGATTCATTTTTTTCAGGATTCTTTGAAAGTTCAAGAGAAAAGCATTTCATTAAAAAATAAATATTTTGCATTATTATAAATGTCTTTACTGTCACTTTATATCAAATTCATGCGTCCTTTCTGAAGAAAAGTATTAATTTTTTAAAAAACAAAACAAAAACAAATTGACCCCAAACTTTTGAACAGTAGTGTATTAAGTAATTGGTTGCTATTACTTCTTTCAGCAACAACAATACAAAACAGGTTAGACAGTTGGGCTGCATGTTTGTCAACATGCAAATCCACAAGATGCAATATTGTAGATATGGTTATCACTGTCAACCATTGCCAGGTTTGGAGTGATTTTTCTCTATGATGTATTCTGTACACTCACTGAATGATCATTCAAATGCGACTGTCACTCACAGAACTTGCGGTGTGTAGTGAATTCTGAAGTCCATGCATAAAATAACTGTTTTCTGTGTGTAAATAGATTTCATGCACATACTATGTCTCAGCTATTCTGTAGCAAATCTCAATTCAATTGTCTTTTTTCAGCATAAGACAAATATTACAAAGATGTCAAGATCAGAAAGAACAGGAAAGAAGAAAGGAATGAATTAACTGCATCCTCAGGGAAAGAAGGAGAAAATAACAAGATCACAGGCATAAATACAGAACGGAAAACATTGTCATAGTGTGCTGACTCGAACTGTGTACCATTCAATTTATTCATGCAGGCAAAGAATAATCATAATCTGATTAAGGTGTATACTTGTCTTCAGTAATGCAAGTGTAATCGGAGTAATCTAGATGTCTTAATTTGATTAAGCTCACTTAAAATGTGTATTTATTCAGGTTAAAGCAAATGAAAATGCTGTTTACATGGCATTTGCTGTCTTGATGCATCTAATGTGTGTTTGTACAGAAACAACACTGACCTGTAGTGTGTGAATGGTGTGAGATTGGGCACCTCCAGCATCTGAGCTTCAGGGTCGTTCTCTTTCTCGTACAACACCTTCCACTCTTCCTCATCACCGACACTGCCCACCTGAATACAGAGAGCACTGCTGTAACAGTCTGTGGCAACAACACCAATTACCCCATAAATATGATGATCCCCTTTTTTTAATTATAATTTAAAAATAGATTAATCCTTATTAAAGGTACAAAGGCTATGGTCATTTAAGACTTTATTTAACTCATTTAAGTGCGTACGAGGACACTCGACAAAGCAGGCATTTTGACATATTTTTGTGCTTTTGTCCGTTCAAGTGCGAAAGAGAAATCAATGCGGCCACTGCGTTATTAATCGCACATGTTAACACGTTAATTATGATTTTTTTGTTTGCAAAATTATATAATTGGCTTTTATATTGTCATTGTACTAAACTCAAAGTAAATTTACAGGGCTGCTACAAAAAGCACTACAAAATCTATAAAATATTTTAAAGACCTAGTGGATGGTAATGGGATTTTCCTCCTAAAAAAACTGTCAGCTTTTTTATGTATCAGTCAGATGGGTAGGTCTTGTACAGAATAAAAAGTGGACCAGCCTTTATGGCAATAGTCTGGATACATGAGACTACCTGGACATTAATCTACTATGGCATTTGAAACATCTAAATAGAGCCATTTTTCAGACCCTTTTGAGAACCGAGCAGTGAAGTTAATGAAAGAAGGAGGAGAAAATTCCACCCACTGCACTTCATTATACGCGGTACATCACAGGCCAAAGGCTCATAGAGTGTTTTGTAGGGAACGGGCCTTCAGCAGGAATGCAGAGTGGAGCAGGTTAAAGCTTTTTCCATTGAGTCCAGAACAGTGCCAGCCACTGCCCCATTTCAAACACATTGTGCAAGCCAAGTCTAAACCAATCAAAGCTCACAGCACTCAGGAAGATTTACTATGACCAGTGGAGTGTACTGTATGCGGTAAGCATTTATGCCAACGTGATAGATGTTAGACGCGTGGCACCTTATGCTGGAGACCGCCGTTGTATTTCATAGCTGGTGCGTATGCAGTGGCTCTCTCTCGCTCTGTGACAGATTTCTGCAGTGGCAGATAGCCCAGCCTCAATCAACTCTGGAATTCAAGTGCCACCACATGAAAAGCAGAGGCTTCCTTTTGCAAGCTCCGGCACGGCACCGTCAAGTTTAGAGAGTGGACGTCGATTACAAATTAGGAGTCAGTCATGTGATTCAATCTGTCATCACTTTTGCTAAAGTCGCAGGCGATGTGAAAAGGGTGAGGATGCGCTCTCAATACATCTCTGAGCCATAGAGGGCAATCACAACTGGAACTTGCTGTTATTCAGGTTGAAATGGAAGTGCTGAGTGGAAGTGAATCGAGTACGTGTGATAAGTGCATGCTGGCTGTTTTTAAAACCCTGTGATGACAGCTGGATGCCGGTTTGAACCCTTAAACTCTACTGAATGTGCACGGCGTATCCTTATGCATACAACAAGCTGATTAGAAAATTCGATTTTGATGTGACCTTTTCAAAATTTTCTGTGTTCTAAAAAAAATAATTTTTTATTTGTTTTATCTTAATTTACATTTTTAAAATAATTTGATAAAAAAATTGTTAGACAAGATACATTTTTTTTGCTCTACTGTCCCACCTTAAATCCTCAAGAACTTACTGATTGATTGATTTATTGATTAATTGATTGATTCCTTTTCATTTTTGGAGAGAATTGATACATGATGTTGTTCAGTTTCAGTTCATTGACTGACAAATAAAAATAGCACAGATATTTTTTTGCTCCACTGTTCCACATCGAATCCTCAAGAACTTGGCTAATTGATTGATTGATTCCTTTTAATTTTTGTGAGAAATGATACAATAATGTTTCGATGTAAAGTTACATCTCTGATGAAGATATAACTTTACATCGAAACGTTAGTCATTGTTTAGTTATTGTTATGCACCTCAAATAAATTTATCATTAAGAAGACATCTGTGCTGCACCGGTGATCCCTTTTTTTCTGCCGTGTTTTGTCCTGCCCTGGTTGCACCAGATTGTTTTGGATTACAGAAGCGCAGAGAACCCTTCTCTTCATTTGTAGCCAATAATGTTATTCGGTGTACACTGACCGACATATAAAAATACTGCAGATATTTTTTACTTCTTTGTCCCACCTTGAATCCAGCTGATTAATCCATCAAAGCTGTCAAAATAACTGAAATGTACATTGCTAAGACTAGGAGACGAAGCCTACACAAATCATCATAAGTGCTTTGCTCAACACTGCAGGGATGTTTCATTATCATGCAAAATGTTTTTCTTTGCTGCTGAAGACTCATCAGGGAGCACTGTGAGGATGTACAGCTTCAGGTCAGCGTGATGGTAGGCGGATAATGGTCAGATAAAGAAGAACTGACATATTACTCACCTGCCCCTCAACAATCCACTTGGAGATGGTCGTCTTCCCATCATCCCCTGCACGGAACTTCAGCGTCGCAGATCGGGAACTGATCTTGGAAATAACCAGATTTGATGGAGGCCCTGGAAGTTCTGCGTTAAAGGCAACCCCCCCCCCCCCAAAAAAAACCCCCAATATAGACAAATAAAAAAAGTTAAAAGTCACTTCTTACAACATCCGCACATCACAACAATCAATAAACACAAAGTCAACAACACCCAACATTTCTAAATCATGACCAGAAATTTTTTAATAAGACTGTGTAGACAAGGGACTGAGTCAAAAAAGAGATTTGCGATTCTTTTGAAGTGCAGAGATAAAAAGTCTCATTTGGGTTGCGAAACCTTTGATGAAATTACACTGGAATTAAATCAAATAACAGACGATAGTCTTGCATCTGCCCAAAATCCCCACTGTGATGTGTAGACGTCTGTTTCCCTAATGTCTCACAATATGCAATTTATCAGCAGGCATTATGGTTTTGGCTTGGCGTTCAGCCAGTTCAGCATTTGCCTTCTCTCAGTGAGCGAGAGAAAGTCTGCCTTAAAGCTGGTACAAATTATTATTTCTCCTTCAGTGCCGCATTTGATTAATGGCAGTGCATGGGCAAAAACTTCGGGGTTTCTGAGCAGAAAAGGCCAACTCAAAAGATCATCATTCATTCTTATATTGCTTGTGTACAATATGCATCCATAAATAAGGAAGAGTAGCTCCTTTAATACAGGTTATTTTTAATTGTCTAAGTTAAAGAGCTATGAAAGACCTGGTGGTACTCCCGAAGATATGGTGGAGGAAGTTACAGTTCCAACTCCCGCCTCCGTCATAGCTGCCACTTCCAGAGTGTACGTGGTGAGGGATGTCAGGCCGGTGACCTTGTAGTCCAGCGTGGTATTGGCCAAGGTGCGCGCCACCCGTGATTGGTTCTTCCCCTGCACCTCCCAGGATACCAGGTAACCTGCAAAACGCCATCAAATCAAGAAGTTTATTTGAGTTTTACACACTTTATGGCTCAAAACCCGTGGGAACGGGCCAATTTGGGGCGCCTTGCCCAAGTCCAAACTGGGATGACAACTCACAAGAGGAGGAGGAATTTTTCTGAGGTCTTGAACTTGAAATAAACAATCTCTCTTTAACAAATAAGGTGGGTGAATTGGAGAACTGCTGTAGTGAGTTGTCTAGACCCTGGGCCCTGCCCCCTAACCTGCATCTAACTGAGACTAATAGCCAGCAGAGATCCTATGTAATTTGCTGTTTATTGGGAGTATTTTCTCCCAGAGTCAGCACTGTTTCCAATCGCTGAATGTCCTTTTTCATTGAGATGCTCATAAATCAAGCTTTACGCTGGGAGAGACCGCTGGTGAACAGGCATAGGCAACATTCAAAGAGCAACAATGCTGTGTACATTGATATAGACAGAAGCAATTTAGTCTAATGTATGTCTGATCTCATTCGTCTCCATTCTTTCAATCAACATTCAGAGCCGTTCTGCAACTCAATCGGCTTAATCTATGTCCAGTATCAATCTACCGCTGCCTCATTAGTCCAGATCTAATTCTTTCTCTGCATTATTGAAACTTCAACAGTGACTTTCAGAAAATGTGTTGTCCTGGTCAAAAAAGAAAAAGAATTTGATTTTGCATACAGGACATTTTGTTTTTTAGAAAAGGGACAGTGTACATTAATCCAGGGGTTCCCAAACTTTTCCATAACAAGGCCCCCCAAATACCACTAGGTTCTGGCCAAGGTGCCCTTTTGCAGGATGTGTTATTGAACCCATCGACAATACTACGGCAAATGTAGAAATAAATAAATAAAACATCTAGGTGAACATCAGATTATGTGATGGTGTTTGATACCAGCCTATCAAAAAGATTATAGAGATGCACCGAATTTTCTAGGCAGATTTGGATTTTTCATTGAGTTTGACCTGCCGATACAGATTTTAGCCAATTACGATTTCATTTTTTCTAACCACTTTACAGCACACACAAATATATATATATATATATATTTTTTTTTTATAAAACACCATATAGTTTTACGCAAACTGAATAATTAAGACAATTTTAAATTGGTACATTTTCTATAAATACTTTTGAGTCTACTACAGTTCTTCAGTTTTCAGTTTTTTTCTCTCCTTCCAACTTGCTGCAGCCCCCCTGGCGGCCCCCACTTTGAAAACCCCTGCATTAATCAACAATCATGAATGTAAATGTACCCAAATTAGCCCAAAGGCTAGTTTTCATTGGTGGTCCCTTTGCCAGATGTTATTAGGCCAAAAACTAGAGCAGAGGGTAATTTTAAGTGCTTGTTTGTATAATAATTCCAATGGTTTTATAACTATCAAATGTGTATTAGACCAGTTTGTCAAACAATATGTGACATGAGAAAGAATCATAGAATGAAAATATATCTTTGCAGCCTCATTTGATACATAATTACTAATAAACCTCAAATTAACCACGTTAAATTTAACCTTTTTGCAACCTTTTTTATGTGGGTTTTGCAACCAAGACAGGAGTCCAGATGTACCCCTAAGTATTTACATTCTGAAACAACCTGTAATCTCTCTCCCGAAATAAAAATATCCTGCTTTATATCAGCACTGTGTCCTTTAGAAAATAACATACAGACTGTGTTTGACACATTTAATTTCAGATAACTCTGATTAAGCCAGGATGTAACTTTTACCATAACATCTATCAACTTTTTTGCAAGGTCATATGAGACACAACCATTAACCGTATACATACTAGGAACTATATTCTCAAAAGGCGAAGCACTGCTACTTGGGCAGAGTGATTTGCACCTGAGAAGCGCCGTGATGAGGAGCAGAGAGTTCGCTCAGAGTGTTGCGCTAATCTCCACCCAAGTAGCAGTGCTTCGCCTTCTGAGAATATAGTTCCCAGTGTGTATACAGTTAAAAGATGGCTGTGTCTCATATGACCTTGTTATTTGTACACACTGTGACTATACAAATCACAACATATAAATAGGAAAATGTTGGTGTTATTTTGTCACTTATTGGGAGCAGTATGCTAGCTGGAGCCATTTACTTCCAGTCTTTGTGCTAAGCTAGGCTAGTGGTGGAAGCATCTGACAGAGTTACAGCACGCACGGAGATGAAAAGGGTATAGATGGACTTATCTAATTCTGGGGGAAACGGTGAATAAGCTAAAGTCCCAAAAAGTCGGCATGTTCCTTTAATGCATCCTTGCCAAATAAAAATGATCACACGTACATGAAATCAAATGTAATATTAATGCGTATTTGGCTTGCTGTCCGGGGGAGGGCTCCGAGCTCGGAATTTTGCCCGAACCCAGAGTACTCCCCCCTATACTGGGGTAGACTCAGCCGAGTGTGAGGTGATGGGGTGGTGGAGGGATGCTGAGAGACTTGTCGTGAGACAGGAGGTGAGGAAAAGCTTTATTTATACCGGCTTCCTCTTGAGTTGATTGGTTGATTACCTGAACATGCTCCTCCCGAACTTTGTTACATAAAACTTCATTTAATTTCTTGCAAAAAAAGAAAAAAAAAAAGAAAATCAAAGAAAACCACAAACTTTTGAATGGTAGTGTATACAAATATATTTAAAAGTACATTTTTGGATAACTTTCATTAGATTTATTTTAGCATTACTGAAATGATATATGTATGTAAATGTGCTTAGTTCTCTTTAAAATGTAAAAAAGTATAAAAAAAACATATTAGAAACATATTTAGAATTTAATTTCTTATTTCTTTCTTCATTTTGCATTAAAATATGCCCTCCAATCATTCTGAACATGTTTGAAGGTCAACTTGTGTTTACAGGTCTTTTGATCACGGTTAACATTTTCTTTCTTTTGATCTGTTTGTGCTTTACGTTCCCGGTGGTAATGACTAAAGCACAATATGGATAAACAGCACTCCTGGAATGCTAAAACACATGCATCAGCGCCCAGACACAGAGAGTCGTCATGCACACACACACACACACACACACACACACAGACACAGACACAGACACAGACACACACACACACACACACACACACACACACACACACACACACACACACACACACACACACACACACACACACACACACACACACACACACACACACACACACACAAGCATCCTTTACAGCTGTGCAACAGGGAGCAAAAATTGTTTCTGCCAACTGAACGCAAACAACGATTCCATAATTGCTTTTGTGCAAAAACTCAATGACGTGTTAAATAGAAGTGTATCCATTGATAAAGCTATACGAACATCCAAGAGTTGCCAAATGAAAATTGAGCTCATTTACGGGCTCACCTGCTCTATCTAATACAACGTTCAGCTACATTTAAACGGGGGGGGGGGGGGGCAGATTAGATTTCATTTAACAGGAAAGACAAATATAATGAACAACTCGTCATTCCACCAAAACTGATTTTTGCTGATGCTGGGGGAAACAAATTCATTCAGATTTATTGCTTCAAAATGTAAGTGTTTTCCTTGATTGTCTTTTTTTTTTTTGAGTATCATATCATTAAAAGCAACGGAAAGGTCAAAAACACTCACCAGTAATGATGCCGTTCTTATTCACAGGTTCCTCCCAGCTCACTCTCAGAGACATATCCAATATCTCTGTAAAGCTCAAGCGACCGACAGGGCCTGGAACTAAACACAAAGACATTTCCCTGTTGTAGACCTCCTTTTGTTTCTAAACAAGCTCTGTCTATTGTAGGCTAATTGAGCTGATCATAGATTAATCCACACTCTAATTGTGAAACAATTAACAAATAAGGTATTATTTAGTCGCTTTATAATGAACCACAACAAAGATTCCGACGATATCAAAACCTGACATACACACAAACATTGTTTCTTTTCCCTTGTTCATTCTTCTCCCAGTAACATTTCTCTTGAAAGTAACCAAAACTAGTTTCTCACTTGTAGTGTCACAGATGCCTAAAGACACTGATATAATTATATCGGTTTGACCCATAGAGCAGTATGTGCTAAAGTTTGAGCAGCACTTTAATTAATGTGACTTTTATAAGACATGTTGTAATTTGGTATTTTTTCACCCCCAAACTACCCCAGCCGAGTTTCAGAGAAAGAACACTGTCACAAAGCAGCTTCATTTAATAAAATATTTCCTGCCAAATGAAGAGCATTTTTCTGTGGTTTGGCTTTCTCAGTAATTAAAATAAACATTTTATTCAGAACTATTTTGTTTAACTAAATTATCTTGATGCCTCCATAAAAATGAGGATTAAAGAGATTCCTGCAATAGGTACCTTGTTTTTTTTTTTGGTAATAGCAATATAGCATTAGGTTTTATTATAAATATGGTGATTATCTCTAAGGTGGACACCCAATTTGATATATTTACCATCTGAATAATGTAAACAAATGGAAAAGTCAGCCAGCTATTTATTATCATGTTAATTATTGTGTGCATTTTATCAAATATCATACTTTTACATATTCCTCCATTATTAACAAACCTTTGCTTTATTTACCTTAAACAAACCTCAAAATCATTATCAAGACCTTTGTCTCAAAATATAGACATTTATTTTATCGATTCTCATTTGCTACATAAATCTACAACATCTTATGAATTTTTTTTCAGTGCATTTTGTTTCAAACAGCACAGAAAATGTCTTATTTTATGTGAATCCAATCAATTCGTTTCTGAGCACTAATTTTATGAAGCAATATGATTCAGTGCAAGACAGAAACACAACCTTATGACCTGGAGAATAGACTGACAAAGAAACAACTATTACTTACTGTCCTCATGAGTTTGCACCAGTTTGGGGGCACTGCGGGGTCCGTTTCCTGGTGTGGTGAAGCACAGCACTGACGTCAGGTACCAGGTGAACTTTTTTAGACCGCTGATGAAACCGAGGTGACGTGTCCCATGATAATCAGGGGTAATGGTTACGACGATAACATCCACTGGAGACCGTTCGGGCCATGCCATCAGCTGAGGGACAGAAACCAATGTAATTTAAATAGAACACAGTGTGTGTCACTCATGGACACAACACATATGTTCTATATTTGACTGGGACCAGTACAGGAGAAATAAGTGTACCTTGTAACCTTGATTAATGCCATTGATGAACTGCTGAGGTGGTGGATTCCAAGTAAATTCAATGGTGGTTGAGTTCACCGCTTTGGCCTCCACACCCTGAGGGGGCGCTGTAGGGACTACAGGCAAGCACATACTGCATGTTAGACTCTTTTACACAGTCTATGGTTAGACTCCTATTGACCTTATTTTTTTTGTCTCAGCCTCAGACGTCATGGCCATGGACCTCCCACACTCCAGTCACTAAATGTCGAATGCATATGGCACACTAAAGTGGCGGAAAAAAAAAACACTTTTGAGAAGACAAAAGTCTAAATCTGATTGGCTGACTTCTACACGTTTTATGAGAGCTTAGTGTGCAGTAAACGATTCGTCAGGAAATGAAAGCAGTGTTTACAAGTTCCAGGACTTCAGCAATGAACGCTTGAGTTGGGCAACTAAACACTGGATTCAAATGTTATGTGAAGATAATGCCTTCATTTAAAAAAAAAGGCATTTAATTGTTTTGTTTCAAGCATTTAGTTGAATAAAAAAATGTTCTGTCATGACAACTCTCAGAGTGATTGGCATGGTAATGGGTATGACAATGTTGTATGTTTGGTCTTGGAGGAATAGATCTGCTACGCTGCTGCTGTTTTTATTGCTGCTGCTGCGGCAGAGCAAGTACGGGACTTAATGCTGCTGTACAATATATCTTACATGAATTACCTGTAGCAGGTGAATTCACCTGTTGCAAACAGGTGAAGCTGGGTAAGGTGGAGTATTTCTGAATCACCCTGCACTGATACGGCAGGAACCAATCAGCTGCGCCCTATATATAAAACGATGTGATTATGAACAGGCGAGTAAAAGGACCTATTAGCCTGCACCATCTAGAGTTTCATGCTAGAACTTTGTATTTCACATGTTTACCCATAGGATAGGGTAAAAGTACTATTTTCCAAGCTTGGCTGACCTTTTAGATTCCCAAGTGATTTCATTTGATTATTTGTGTCCTCTTACATCTATAATAGAAGATCAGGTGAAGTACCTCACTGAGGTCAACATTGCACTTCACTTCATTCTACAACACCTGGACAATCGGAACACCTACGCAAGACTCCTGTTTGTGGATTACAGCTCTGCCTTTAATACCATCATCCCCATCCTCCTCCACAGCAAACTGACCCAGCTGAACATTCACCCCCTCCTCTGCTCATGGATTACAGACTTCCTCACCAACAGGACCCAGTATGTCAGGCTGGGCCCATATCTTTCACAGCCCCGCACAGTCAACACCGGTGCCCCCCAGGGGTGTGTGCTGTCCCCCTTGCTATTCTCACTGTACACCAATGACTGCACCTCTGGAGACCCTTCTGTCAAAACCATCAAATACGCGGACGACACCACCATAATAGGCCTCATCTCCAACAACGATGAGTCAGCCTACCGCAGTGAGGTCAGTCTCTTGGAGTCCTGGTGTGTAGTCAGTAACCTGGAGCTTAACATCAATAAAACAGTGGAGATGATAGTGGATTTCCGCAAAAAGCCCACGACTCATCCTTCTCTGGTCATTAATAACTCATCTGTGACTGTGGTTGAGCACTTTAAGTTCCTGGGCACAACCATCACCAACACACTTAAATGGGACAATAACATTTCCCAACTAGTGAAGAAAGGCCAGCAGCGCCTGTTCTTCCTCCTCCGCCTGAAAGGCTTACTGCTCAGTCCACCCATCATGGTACAGTTCTACAGAGCAGTCATTGAGAGTGTTAACATCCTCCATCATGGTTTGGTTTGCCTCTGCGTCACCCTGTGCAAAGGCCAGGCTACAAAGAGTCGTTCGGGCGGCAGAGCGGATCATCGGCTGCCCCCTGCCATCCATCATGGACCTGCACATTTCCAGGTCCATTAACAGAGCTGTAAAGATTGCAGCCGACCCCTCTCATCCTGCCAATAGTTTGTTTAATCTTCTCGGTACAGGGCCTTTTGCCTAAAACATCAGGCCACCGACACAGTTTTTTTCCCCAAGCAATAGCCCTCCTAAATGACTCTTAAACCTTGAATACATTGCACTCTGTTTTTATTAACACAACACTATTTATACTCTTATTAACTTACTGCTCATAATGTCTCTGTTTGTCCTTGCACTGTGGTTTTGTCCTTATTTTTATGTATTCACTGTGTGTTGCCTGCATGGAGAAAGCCAAATCAAATTCCTTGTATTTTTTTATACATGGCGAATAAAGTTGAATTGATTGAATTGAAATCAGGTGAAGTACCTCACTGAGAAGGCACTTGCAGCGAAAACTTTCAATAAGCCTTTTATCTAGTGTTTGAGCATAAATGTGTTGGCAGTGTGTGTACACAATCACCCTATAATGGTAAAAATCCACCCACTTCTTTTTTATATTCCCCATAAATCATAAACAGTGTCTCAAAATGAGTAGTTCGAGTTTTCTACACATTGTGACGTCACAATGTGACAGGCCCCGCCCAAGACTGGTGACTGAATCTGCTCTGCTAACTTAGCTCTAACTTCCCCTGAGTGAGCTGTACACAGACAGCCATGTTTATCTTCTCGCTAGAGCAATAGGGGAAACACAATAATGTCTCAGCCACATGATAAAGAATCTAAATGATCTGTTGTTGGCTGTATCTATGAATATGGAACGCGTTTTTCCATTCCACTGATCTACTTTTCCATGTAAACACGCTAAACAGACGTGTTTGACTGCTGTGCTCGTGTCTCACATCTTAACAGAGTCTCGTGCAGGAAACGGCGTTCTAAAAACGCAGAGCTCAAGTTAAAAGAAGTTGAACTTTTAAAAAACGTGTCTCAATACCTTGCGTTTTCCAGTGCCTGTGTCTTTGCATCTAAAAACTATGAATGGCGCAAGGTCCGTCTAGCGCATGTTTACATCGGAAATCATGTAAAAGCAGCACAGGGAAATGCAAAAACGCATTCTGTGGACATATTGCTATACTGTTTCTCCTGTTTTATTGTTTTCGGAATATCTGAAGCTTGAGGTGTAAAGGCACAGCCCTCTTCTGGAAAGGGGGGCAGGAGCAGCAGCTCATTCGCATTTAAAGATACACACACGAAAACAGCTTGTTTTTGCTTCCACCCCAAAGGGGGCATTTTGGGCATGGTATAATAAAGGATCTGTGGGGTATTTTGAGGTGAAACTTAACAGACACATTCTGGGGGCACCTAAGACTTATTTTACATCTTGTAAAACTTTAAAGGTGACAGGTTGTGGGACACAGTTATTTACCACAATGTTGGCCTGAATGTACTGTACGTAGCTTCCACCTACATACTGATCGATCATCTCAAATCAAATAGCACTCAAACTAAGTTTGCCCTACTGAATACGCAAGACTGACAGCCGCGGACACCACCTAAACACGTCTGACAAGCCTTGTTCACACTGCATTTGAATACAATCAAAGCTCATTTTCCCTCCAAATGTGATACATGCATTTATTTCTGAATGACGGTGTGAATGGAATTGAAGAGTCAATTCCAATAGGGGAAACTTTTTATATGTGAAGATCCTTATTAACTGCAGAAAACACATTGCATATTGTGCATTGGTTATTTGCACATCACATATTTGCTGATGTACATTAGGTCTCAAATGACACTTGCTTTGAACAGAAACAATAGTGAGAGTGACAACAGATGCTAAAATGTTAAGGCTAATGCATAAATGTAAGACTGAAGTCGAAAGAAATCTGTTTATGTAATGATTTAATCAGAAAACTGGAAATGGCTTGTGACAATAAGAATTGTCAGAGGTTATAGAGTTTGCTCTTATTTTTATTATGAAGAACGCAGCAACAACATCTGAGCATCTACTAATAAAGTGACCATTAAATTAATGAGTTTAGAATCGCAACATTATTAAAATTCCTCAGTAAAATTAAGTGGCTCAGTTTAAAATCTTCACGGTGCACCTGAGATGTGCCTGAGACATTTCTGACCTTTTATGAAGGACGACATAAATACACACAAGGACACAATACATGAAAGAAAAAATACATTCACATTCTATTATACATCCAGTATCCTTCTAAAAGGCTGAATCGAGAAAGCCGGCAGTTGAATGAAAGACAAGGTCTTATATAAGCCAAAACACAACAAAAATATATCACAGCAATGTCCAGATTCCTGATTGTTTGCCATACTTTTTTGTTTTTGTTTTGCTGTACGCACACCTTTGTTAGTGTATATAATACAACTGAAAAGCATGTATGTGTACAACACACATAAAACTGAATTTTAGACTTTCAAATGTTTTTTGTGGAATTGGATGTGTACATTCATAAAACCTCTGGGACAAACATTCATACAAAAAGCATATTCATGAATGTCTGGTGAGAGACATCTGTTTTTTTCTTCTGCGGCTGATCTTTTCAGGTTGCCTGTCAAGCTTTGACTTATTTAGAATCAAAAGACTATCTTTCAAAAGCCTGCCAATTATAGTCCTCTCTTAAAGCGGTGTAAACATATTCATTATGCAGCGGCGTCTCTGCTCTTCAGAGGCACTTTTCCCACCTCAAATTCCTCAGTGGGAAAAAAGCACATACACTGTAGGCCTAGTGTTGTTTATAAAGCTGCCAATCGATTTGAATAATTAAATTAATCAAATTAAGTTTATATACCAATATTTGCCACTAAAAAGCCCCAAATGAAGGTAATTTAATATATATATATATATATATATATATATATATATATATATTTTTTTTTTTTTTTTTTTGATGCAGGCAAATAAATGATTTATTATACACTACTATTCAAAAGTTAAGGGGTCAGAAAGATTTTCTAAAAAACACTTATGGTCATCAAGACTGCTTTTATTTGATCAATAATACATGTATGTTATGAAATATTATTACAATTTTAAATAATTGTTTTCTATTGATATATATTTTTTTAATCTAATTTATTCCTGAGGTCAAAGCTGAATTTTCAGCATCAGTACTCCAGTCTTCAGTGTCACATGATCCTTCAGAAATCTTTCTAATATGATGATTTGCAGCTCAAGAAACAATTCTTATTATTATCAATGTTAAACAGTTGCACAGCTTCATGTTTTTGTGCGAATAGCAATTGCAAATTTTTGATGAATAGAAAGTTGAAAAGAACAGAATTTATTTGATTGAAATCTTTTGTAACAATATACATGTCTTTACGGTCTCTTTCGGTCAATTTAACGGTGTTCTTGCTAAATAAAAGTATTAATTTCTTTTTTTTTTTAATCTTATCATCCACAAACTTAAGCAGTAATGTCCATTATGAAAAGTGGTTTTAGAAGTGCATATTTTCTTTTCTTTATTTCAACTTCATTAAAGGTAAACTATGTAACTTTTGGCGCTCTAATGGTTAATAAACAAAACTGCATGCATCTTACATTGTACATCGGAGCAGGAGCTACTTGAACTTCTCTCCCTTTGTGTATATAAATGTGTCATGCAGGTAATGGACTGTGGTTGGCGTCCTGCCCTGTCTAAAATAGTCTGAATATAAACACTTATCATAGGGTGAAAACATGGTTTGTAAAATGGGTTCATGATGTACTTGCTTCATTATTTCAATTTTGTATATTTTTAACAAAAAAGTGTAAGACTGGAAGAACTGGAAGAGAGTGCTACTCTCTGAGAAAACAAAGGAAATAAACATTTGAAGTCTCTTGCTATATTACCATGCCCATTCGAGACACGATCACACTTGAGTTGATCACCTCCCAATTTACATATCATTCCCTTCACCCATCCCTACCTGAATTCACCCCAAAGTCTATATGGTTTAATATGAACAATTATCATACAGTATTATACATGTTTGGTATAATTTGAAATGTATCTGTGCGACCGGTACAAATGTCTCATTCCCACAGAAGTAAACCAAAAGGTAATAAAGTTTAGGAGTTTAAAGATAACTTGCACACAGAGGAGGGTGTGTCTTCCAGGCAAATTGCATTCTGCTCCCAAAAGGTGTAAATCCTGAATGCAAATTCCCATTGTTAGCAAATGTTTCCATGAGAAAGAAGTTTCTGTCTCGGTCTGAGTCCTTAAAGAAATGCAACGAGAGGCTCAGCGCGATTTGTAGCTCAAATTAGCCTGTGATGCGGGGTGTGTGCAAGACAATCATCATCATGTATGTTTTATATTTATTATCTTTGAACTGATTATGTAATTGGCATGATACATTTACCTGACATAATAAAATTGTAAACATTTGATTTTATTCTGACTTACTCTGAAATTGTTTTCCCAAGCAGATTAAACGGATTCGTATGTTACCGCAAAGTCTGCGTCAGATTAGTGACGACTAATATTTGGCATTAATTCAAGTGTACTTGGTTTTGTAAAGACAAGAAGGGAATTTCCATTTAGGACAGTAAAATGCTGCTTGACCAATCTAAATTTGGGTGTCTTACCTCTGTTTTAATTTAATGTTACTTTAGATAAGTGTATGTGGGAAACCACGGCATGGCCAATCCAAAGCTATTAAAAGAGAAGTAATGTTGGTCAGCTTATATCTGTAGTAGTGGCATACTTCAGCCTGAAGTAAACGTTACTTTAAATTCAAGTGTATACAAACCATGGGGGCTATACAAACGTATCTTTGATTGTGTAACCGTGAATTGCGACCATATCAGATATATAGCCAATTACCTCTGTTTAGTGACCAAAACTGACAAGTTTGTGATCGTGAGACCCGCATTAAACAGAAGGCATGAGGACCTCAAAGCGACATAGCTTCCTAATATGAACGGGTAAAATATAAATAAAGAGTAAAAAAGAATAATCAAACATTCGCTCACATTTAATGATGTTTAGATATCATTAAAACCTTTTTCCTTTATGGAGTCAGATGAAATAACGAGGTAATACAAATGAGAAAATGTATTTAATTTAATCTTGTTGTGTTGCGCGCGCGAAAGGAAAGACAGTAACACACAGTAACCTTCACCCGCTCATCGGAAACCACAACTGGACCTTTAGACGGGCTTACAAAAGTAACACTTTTAAAAGTGTTTAACTTAAAAGTGTACTTTTAAATATAAGGCTATTATTGGCCTATAGCAATTGATTTTATAGTCAAGTTAATCTAAGGTAGATTTAGAGGGCGTTCACACACATCTGGGATATCTTGTTAATGTCATGCGTTACCTGTAGTAGCGCATGATCAAATGTGATCCACTTATGCTAATAATTAACTGTCCAAAATTACCATGTTTAAATTGACAGCCTTATTTTAGTATTAATCCAAACAACTGCAGAAAGTTCATATACTGTTGCACAGTCTCTTAATAAGGATCAGTGATGTCGTCAAGGTTTCTAATTGTGAGTGGTTTTGGCGGAGCTGCGTCGATACCATTCAACTGCTTGACAGACTCTGTTCATAAAACATCTATTTAAAATAATTAGACGGATGAAGCTTCTCAAAGCAGAGTCGATACATTTGCCGCTCCTTGGATAATCATCCAAATGTCTAAATAAAGTTTCCTGAGATGGATTATTCTCATCTAAAGAGAAAAGCGCCCTCGTAGATAATTGACATAATTGTTTTGAAGAGGATTCGCATGGAAGTTAGCGGTCTGAGGGGAGGGCTCTAAAATAAATGTGGCGTCTACATGGAGGCTAAGATGACCTCAGCGTGGCATGTAAACAAATATCGCACCAACCGGTTCAAACCAGTATGCTTCCTGCCTCCGCTGATGAAAAGGAATACATGAAAACACGGAGGCTGATAAAAGCAGCAACTGTTAGCAATGAAAAAAAAAACTGAGTGTGAGAGAGGAACAAGGTCTCACCTCCCTGCAGCGTGTACTCAGTGACAGGCTGACTGAAGACGCCCAGGCCTGCCCCGGTGTACGCGGCCACCTGAATCTCATACTGGGTCCAGATGATGAGCTCTGTGATCAGGCAGTAGTTGATCTCAGGGCTGGTGATGTTCTTCAGCTGGTACTCTCCAGGGAGCCCCGCGAGCCGGTACCTGCATCAGGGCAATCGATGGCCAAACAGTGAGCGACAATGATTTTCTTCCAGGTCACTGCTCTGTTAGAAGTCCTCCCACAGGCTGTATAATTCATAGGCACACACTAGCTCTCTTCCGGGGTAGAAGTTGTGTTAAATACACCAGCGGTGTGGGAATGCTATTAAAAACAGCATAGATATTCACAACACATCCGTTGAGGAGGATAAGATTGGTCAAACACTGCTAATGAAATGCATCCAAGTTCTTGCTACATAAGATAAATTAGTGTCATGCATTTGGTTGATCTCTGTTGGGTGCATATTAAATAAAAATAAGATTTTAACATTTTAGACTGGATACCCTGATTATTGCAAAGTCTTTCTTTTGTGTCGTTGCATGCTAAACACAAATATATAATGCGACCAATGTAGTCTGACTCACAATCTATGAGTCAGCTTATTAATTTGGTCAAAAACAATTTCTGTAAATGAGTGTTAAGTAAAACTGTAAAAGTGTTAAGGCCTAGACACACCAAACAAGTGCCGACGAATGCTGACTATGGTGTCGCCTCACGCATCCTTCGTCTGGGACAAAAAGTTGCTGCGCGTGAACACACGGCAAAGACTACAGACAACGACCAACAAACACATACGTTCTGCACCTGTGTGAGAGCAAATAACTCTCCATACCAGCAGGCATGGGCAATAGTCTGTATTCTTCATTAAAAAGAGGGAGCAGCCAATCAGAGGGATCTCTTTTACTGATGTGCCCTGAAGCTGATTCAACATGCACAATCATCCAAAAAGTCGTCGAAAGTAGTCAGATTATTGCCACATCATAACATTTTTTTTTTTAAATAAATAAATATTATTTTTTTAAATGTACAATCTTTAAAATTGCACAAAAATAGTATTGTTCAGTCACACTTTAGTTTGGGGAACACACTATTACGACTTTTGCCTCAAACTCCTAATTTACTGCTTATTAATAGTTAGTAAGGTGGTTAACTTTAGGTGTTGGATGTGATTAAGGGATGTATAATATGGTCATGTAGAATAAGGCATTAATATGTGCTTTATAAGTTATAAGCAAGCTAATAAGCAACTAGTTAATAGTGAGAATTGGTCACCAAACTAAAGTGTTACCTATTGTTCTGACCACTAGTGTCATGTTTGCCAAAACCTTTACTATAGCCCGCCTAGATTTACTTCACACAGACAAGTCAAACACTCCTTTTAAATCAGTTTGCTTATAAATGCGCTAGGCGACAGCTAAAACAGTAAAGTGACAGCACTAAGGTCAACTCCATTATCTAGATAGATAATGACAAATGCAATCAAAAACTGACATTGCTGGTCCCAAAATAAGCTTGACTTTTAATCAAAAGTGTATGCCATATGAATAAATATGTCATATTAATAAAGGAGTCATATTTCAGCACATTTCATTAGGCAAGTTCTGTTTGCGAAATGGTTTGTGCATGTCTCACCTGAGGATGTATCCTCTCAAGACTCCATTGAGCTGAGGCTCTGGGGGCGGCTGCCACTGCACCATAATGGACTGGTTGGTTCTGCCGCTGGCTACGATGTTTTTGGGCGGAGCGCTGGGCGGTTCCTCTCTCAGCATCAATCTAGGGAGAAAGCGCAAGAGTGTTGCTAGCACCATAAACTGCCGTGCTCTACAGGTAGACACTTAACTGCGCATCAAAGTGTTCATGCATGACTGATTCATTGCTCTATTTTCTCTCGTGAGAATCGGGTTAGTCGACCTGCTCCAGGGCGCAACAGTGTGAGCCATGCAAGTGCAATCCCCTGGTCGTAAGTCCATTTCCCAACCTGAAGGACTGCATCATATCCGCCCACTCCATAAAAAGCTCTTATGCGTTTTTGAGGAAAAGTCTCTCTAAGCACCCTGATGCTTTAAATTTGGAGGTCGCTGCTTACGTGGAAACTGGCTTGTGTGCGTTTACAGCCATACAAGATTGTGTTCGATGGCTCAGCACCTTCAAGCTAAGACCTTCCTTGAAATTTCAAGCTTTCGAATTACAAATAGACCAAACATTTTTAAAGATAAGAGCATCTCATGGTTTGTTGTGCAGTAGGCCACAGTAGTGCTGTGCGTGGAGGATTTATCCCCAATGTGAGTGCTTTTTAAATCAGTGGGAACCTGTACTCTTTTAAAGGAAGGAACACACTAAACAGGACTATTTCTGTTCAATCCTAAGAGGGGAGAACATTTTTGGAGCTTATATTTTTGTTTATTAATGAGTCTCAATTCACATTTGTTGGCTGAGACTTTGAGAGATCTGGGTGAACATCAAAGAGCAACACATTTCTCTTCGCAAAAAGAGGAGAAGAAATACGCTGAAAGTCCTGTTGATGTCGATGTACTGAAATAAAACATGCAACACACAACATTATGTATTACATTGCTCAGTAGAGTCCTAGTATTTATGCTAGTGGCTTCCATTTGCAAAATGGGGGAATGCATCACAATATTTGTTTAAAAAGACCTAATTGGTTCAGATTCATAATGAAATAGTGAACACTTGTATTGTGGGAAATGCTAATGATTTTGTGGTCCCTGGTAATGTCAAATATGTCATAATGGCTGGCCTCTACAGGCTACAGTAGTTTGCTATCACACATAAATGATATTTTGTGAGCAATGCTCGGTTCATTCCACCTACAGAATGTGCATTTTCTTAATTAACGAAGTTTAAAAATGAATCAGTGTTGAATACTTAATAATACCCATATATTCATCTGCCCTTTGCGTTTCATGTTAATGAACAGTTAAATCTGCATTAAAGTTTAATAGGATCATTGGGTCCTTTCAGATTTATTGTCAGAGTCTTCTTAAACCTCTGACCACACTTTGTTATTTCTTCCCAGACGTCTATTTCATAATTAATGCCCTCTATAACCAATGTCATGGAGCTTTTCTCAGACGGTGCTCTGTAAATCTGCCTAATGATGGCCGTAAGGAAAGACTTCTCACTCCTCACTGAAACAGAGTTTTTCTTGCTATAGCCATGCAGTATTTACACATTTGTTTTACACACTTGCACTGTGCCACCAGCTATTTAAACATCTGCCTCTGAACATAAACAACACAAGGAAAGTGCCTGGTACTTTCTACAAATACAGTGCACTTTGTTGTCCTATGAACTTTTTTTTTAAAGCATTAGAGGCATTGTTTTTTGCGTGTGTTCTGAATATATAAACTAGACGAGTCATTAACTAACATAAAATGAACCCAGCATTAACGGAATAATCATGCATTTTGCCAAGCTCTGCTTTTGACAATAAAACAGCGGCAGATAAATAAGCGTTGGTGTGGGAAGGTGATGGCTCATTATGTGAGAGCTGCACTTGTGTGCTTCTATGAGCTTGTCAGCTCTACTCTCTCTGCATAATAAGCCCAAATGGACAGATGTCTGTCACAACAAGGAGACATGCATGCAAGAGAAGACTGATGGGGCCCTTCAAGAAACACTTTCTGTTTTAACAGTCCCTGTGGAAGCAGCATTGCTCTAAAGAGTGTATTTTTGAACTGTCTTAGTCAAAAGCCCTGCATATAAGTCACAATTTTGTTTTCTATCTTACCTTATATCGCATCTGAAAATGTTTTTTGGTTTATGATTTAATGAGAAAAAGACATGCAAATGAGATGCAAAGCACAAACAACCAAAGCTGAGTTAATACAGGTACATAATTGAAACATCTGTGAGCAATGAGCATTCCGTTTGAAACATCACGTTTGCAGCGAGTTTAAATGTGAAAGTATAACTGGAAACATTAGTATGCACTTTAACAATAAAGTTTTTAACAATAAAGTTTTAAAGTTTTGCACTTTAACAATATTCACCACAGTGCATAGATACATGGTGAGTAATATTTGTAGTCACAAAATCACATTCTCTCCTCAAAAAATATAATTCTAAAATGTTAAAAATGAAAGTTAGAGTAAAGTAGAGTAGAGTAAAAAATCAGCATTGGCGAGTATATGAATTGTTGTCACTGGCCAGTAACAATTCATGAATGTGAACAAAAGTGAACAACGCATGGGACAGTTGACAGGTCAGTGCTGAATCATCACAAAAGTTTAAGCATTGACAATTTAAATATTCAAGCGCAAGAAGATGCAAAAGGGAGCTAATTTCATTACTCACAGCGTGTCGACAGCGTGGAAATTCTAAACTGAGCTCTCTTTCACGTCTTCTTGCACTTCCCTTTAAAATTATGTAAAAAAATAGCGAGCATCCTAGTAAACATAGTCAGTTATGTCTTAAGGGAACGTAAACAGTTGAGAAAGTAAACTCATATGTACAGTATCAGTATATCAGATCTGTGTATTCGCTCTTAAAGTGACCACAGCCTAATATTCCAGCTTCTGTGTTTTTACTGTAAAAAATCACTCACTTCTCTTGAGTGAATGACTCTTGTAACTTTAATAAAGGATGAATTAATAAGGATGTTTAATTTATACAGTGAAGACTATGCAGTGTTCTTTGCTGGGCAACGATTAATCACATCCAAAATAAAAGTTTGTGTTTACATAATATATATGTGTTTACTGTGTAGAATTATTTTGTATAAATAAATTCACACATATAATTTAAGTGCATAATATATACACATATAATATAATACACACACATATGTGTATATAAATTCACACATATAATTTAAGAATATTTGCATGTATATACTATATATATATATATATATATATATATATATATATATATATATATATACAGTCGTGCTCAGAATTAATGGTACCCCTGGTAAATATGATGAAAAATGGCTGTAAAAAATAATTCTGCATCGTTTATCCTTTTGATATTTCATTCAAAAAATTGGCAAAAATCGAACCTTTCATTTAAGTAAAATAATTGAAAGTGGAGGGGAAATCACATTATGAAATAAATGTTTTTCTCCAAAACAAGTTGGCCACAATTATTGGTACCCCTAGAATTGTTTACGAGTAAAATATCTCTTAAGTATATTCCCATTCATATTTACCTTTTTTTGCACACCAGGGTGACTAGGAACATGAAATTGTCCAGCCATGACTTCTTGTTTTACAAGAGTTTAAATATGAGGAAACACAAAGGCCAAATTCCCTTAATCATCCATTACAATGAGTAAAACCAAAGAATATAGTTCTGATGTGCATCAAAAGATTGTTGAGCATCACAAAATAGAAAGTGGCTGTAAGAAAATAGCTAAAGCATTGAAAATCCCCATTTTGACCATCAGGGCAATAATTAAGCACTTCCAATCAACTAAAGATGTTACAAATCTGCCAGGAAGTGGACGTGTGTCTATATTGTCTTAATGCATGGTGAGGATGAAAGTTTGAGTGGCCAAAGACTCTCCAAAGATCACAGATGGAGAATTGCAGAGATTAGTTGAGTCTTGGGTTCAGAAAGCCTATTAAAAAAAAATTGAACAACCCCTACATCACCACATGTTGTTTGGGAGGTTTTCAAGAAAAATCCTCCTTGCTCATCCAAAAACAAACCCCAGCAAATTCAGTTGTCAGACATGACTGGACCTTCAAACAGCACAGGGTTCTGTGGTCAGATGAAACTAAAAAATAGCTTTTTGGCAGCAAACATGCAAGATGGGTTTGGTGCACACAAGGATAAAAAGTACCCCATGTGTACAATTTAATATACCATCTTTAATGTTGTGGTCATATTTTTCTGCTGGAGGTCCTGGACTTCTTGTTCAGATACATGCATGGCATCGTGGATTCTATCAAATACCAACAGATAAAAAATCTAAACCTGACAGCCTCTGCTAGAAATCGTATAATGGGCCGTGGTTGGATCTTCCATCAGGACAACGATCCAAAACAAACATCAAAATCAACACAAAAATGTGTTAAGTAGCACAAAATGAAGCTTCTGCCATGACCGTCCCAGACCTGATGAGTGGAGTGAACTGAAGAGAAGAAGCACCAACATGGATCTGGGAATCTGAAGGATCTGGAGAGATTCTGTAAGAATGGTCTCTGATCTCTTGTCTGTGTTCTCCAAACTCATCAGGCATCATAGGATAAAACTCAGAGCTGTTATCTTGGCAAAAGGAGATTGCAAAAAGTATTTAATAAAAGGGTACCAATAATTGTGGCCAACGTGCTTTGGAGATAAACATTTATTTCATAATGTGATTTCCTCCCCACTTTCTATTTCTTTTACTTCAATGAAAGTTTAGATTTTTGCCAATATTTTGAATGAAAGATCAAAAGGATAAATGATGCAGATTTATTTTTTCCAGCCATTTTTTTTATAAATAAATAACAAATTATTCTTAAATATATACATGCGTGTGTATGTATTTATATATACAAAATAATTATACACAGTACACACACATATATTATGTAAAAACAAACTTTTATTTTGGATGCGATTAATCGTTGCAGTGCATTCCCCAGCACTAATCATTTTTAAACAAATTTGTTAAAGTTAAAAGTTAAATATTATACTTTTTTTGTAATTAAACGGTTGGAGTGTTTCAAAGCTGCAAGTCTTTTTTTACTGTAAATTCAACAGGATTTTTTGCAGGTATTCATTCAAAAGCTAAAAAAACGAAACAAAACCCACAACGAGCAGTCATGATCTAACCTACTCATGATGATATGATAGCAAAATTGCAGGTATGAAATGCTTTTAGCTGCCTGTACTTGAATATAATTTCCCAAAGAAAGTCCTTAAATGTGTAATGTGAGCACATCTGATACAGTTAAGCATTAATTGAGGTTAAACAATAGTTAAGAACCTACGGTAGGACTTTAAAGTTTAATGCGTTCCCCTCATCAGATTGTGCTCCGTATTAACCTAAATTACATTAATATTTTTCAAAGACAAACTAACAAATATTACATTTATAGAGTGGGCTCAAAAGTCAGAAAGTTCGATTTCAATATTCACTTTGCCTGGAGAGGCATACAATACAATGACACTATTTTGGAAGAGCAGATGCTGAGTAAAGCCTGAAATCATTGGTGGGAGAGAATAGATGTGAAGTCTGCAGAGAGATGATATTACCGCTCTATGTATGTACCCGACTGCCTCACACTGATTGCACGGTTTCCTTTAAATCGGTTGCTCATTAACAGCTCTTTGCATTTACTAGAACACTTTCATTATTTACACAGGCGTAAAAGAACGTCTTTTTCCGCTGCAAAGGCAGATGCATAGTTACCTTGATCGTTCCACTGAAACTGAAAAGTATTTTCAACTTCTGTTGCTCTCAGCCACCTGTTTACTGTAGCTTTCAGCTAATTCAACATGAAGGAAGAAGTTTAAGCTGCTACCTATCTCTAAAAACCATCCTCAACACTCAGCTTAATAAAAGTAAAAGTGAAACGTTGTTGCTAAGGGTGAGAGATCACACAACCTTCACTTGGAACAGAAACTGCATGTTTGCCACGTTTGGAGCAGATACAACTCAAGAGGAGCCGTTGGGAATGAGGCGTCTGCCGCCCACAGCTGCAGGCCAGAGAAAGCCAGCTGATTAGAGCGAGAGGTGAGAGAAGAGCCCTGCCACTCACAACCTGAGAGAGAAAACCTACGGTGTTGTGCTTTAAGCTACAGCAGGACTTACTGAGAACTGTGGGTGGAGGATCAGTGGCAGAAAACACATTAAACAATGACAGTCCTGATGGTCGGCAGCAGACCATAGTGTGATAGCACATAATAACCCTGTTATCGACCAAGCATGAGTGTAAAAAACAAAACAATGATGCCGGAAATCATGCGAAAAAACAACTGTTGACAACCATGGCCTCCTACCTGTTGGTTTCGGTGCTGTACTGTCCTTTGCCCACCTGATTGACCGCGCAGACCCTGAACTGGTACGAGCGGGCCGGAGTGAGTCCCTTCACCATGGCCCGTGTCACGGTGGGGTCCACATCAGGCAAATACACTCTCCAGGGAGAATCTGGTATACAACGAGGACCAAAACATTTCTAACTATTTAAACAAACATTACAAGGGACAGCATTTACAGTATATATTTGTTATAATATTGTTGTATTAATATACACTATTGTTCAAAAGGTTTTAATGTTTATGTTTTTCAGACATTAGTTATGTCTGCATATGCATTTTCCATGATAATAACCCCTTTAACTAAAGATCTGTTAAGCGTAATCATTTCTGTAAATATTATTAATGAAAGTAATTATACAGTGTTACCAAACGTTGTTTTCTGTCTTCTAAAGATGCATGGTGGCATATATAAAATTGCACAATTTGCATGTGTGCATAATCAGGCATAATCACATGATACTTGTCAAGATATTTTTACACAAACTAGTCATCCACTCATAATTACATAATATGCTTGAGTCTGGACTGGCCATTAATACTTAATGACACTTAATGACCGCCATGCAGCTTCAGAAATTATACAACAGACTCCAAACCAAATGTGCAATGAGATGAGGTTTAGATCAAAAGATTTTAAATATTTTTATGAATAAACATCTCGTGATTCTAAAAAAAATGCAACTCATTTCTTCACGTATCATTCCTTCATGTCAGGAAGATAATTACCATTTGCATTTCAATTCATGGTCTCTGAAGGAAGAAAAAAATGTAGTCGACAAGAGAGAAGGTTTTTCTTCCTTTTTTTCTGAAAGGTGTTTCTAATGGGACTTCCCAGCCCTATTACACCCTGTACCAGTAATCTTCACCTCCACTCCGGGAACATTCCTCACTGTCCTCTTCCAACCCCGGAAGATCAATCTACTTTGGTGAGTTTTTTTCCAGGTTCTGTTATACCGCAACCTTTTCCACCACAGGGTGACACTAACTGACATCAACATGTACATGTACCTCATGCTGTGGAGACAGAGAGCAGCTGCATGCACACTCTGAACATTCAGATGCATTATGGGGGATGTGAATGAGGCACTGAGCTCAGTAGATCTTTTAACACCGCCTGCTCGACTCAATCACTGGGTGGGATTCACTTTAAATTACGCCACGCAGCAAATGGTTATACGGTGGCCCCAAGAAGTATTTGGGCACCTTATTCACACTTAAAAGTATTTGATTTCTATATCTCTATACTGAGACACTTTGGCTCAAATAACTTTTGATCAAGTGATGTCAAGGGGATTTTTACTGGATGTAAGAAGTCAGGCTGAGTTCATAAAAGTATAGGGTCTGGAAGTAAAGATACCTTTCAGTTTCTCCACAGTGGAATTGATTTTGAATGATAAATTATAAACTTCTAAAGGCAGACCTACTGTGAGCCATGAGGTTGGTAATCGATGGTATATGCTTTTGGTGAAGACATCAGCCTGCATTATTTCAACTTAATAAAAACTAGCATGATGCACTGCAAATTATGTATACAGGTAGTTCTTTCCCTCATTGAAGACATTTGTTTGAAGACAATCTTGTCCCTTTGTCTTTTTTATAATTTTTTCAACTATTTTTTTTTTACTTCAAATCAAGGTTTATAATGTTGAAATTCACATCAAAGCTGCTTTTTTGTAAAAAAAATCATATCTTTCTTTGCAATAAATGGCAATTGGTTTGATATACAGTACGTTACTAATGAAACTTTATTAGACAGTTAATATAGGGGTAAACCAATGTTTGTGAGTGTGTCTGCATGTATCTTACTGTTCTCTGAGAGCTCAACCACATAATGCACTAAGGGGCTGTTTCCATCAAAGGGTCTCATCCAGGACAGGTCCACGCTGCGGCTGTCATTGGCGTTCAGGCTAGCCTGCAAGTTTCGAGGCGAGTGTGGCAGCTCTCTATGAGGACAGAGAACAGCAAATACTCAAAATAAGGGCTGTTTCACATTTCTCACACAAGTGCTGCATAAACAAAGCTAGAATTAGCACATAGCTACAGCTCTATACAGAAAGTGAAGTGATTTCTAGGTTACTTCATTGAGTATTTTTTTAGGAACTGCCATAAATGATCAAATCTGAATGCTGCAACACTTTTCAGTTTATGAAAAAGCAGATGAAAATCAAACAGAGCATTACACGAAAGCTACCAGGTGTTCATTGTGGTTTGGGTCTGTTAATGATTTTATCTTTGGGACTGCCCTTCCCAGTAGGCCCCCTTGGCCCATTTTCAGATCTTCTCATATTCCTACTGTTGCCTCCTCCATGTTCAAAAAGATTTTGATTTCAAATTCAGCTTGAATCTCACAGCCAGTCGGAGGCAGGGGTTCATTTGCATTCGTCTTGATTTTCTTCTTCACACTAGCTTTTTTTATTTATTTTATTGATTACTTTATTAATCATTTCATAGGCATCCTGCTGAGACCAGGCACCGAGCACCAATGGTTGCGCTTGGAAAGTTTGTTTTCTCCTCTAAATTAAACCCATGGAAAGAACCAGCCATGCTTAAGATTTCATCACTTTTCACCACTGTGACGTTTCCATAGGTGTAAAATAACAGCTAATCCTTCACATGATGGTAACAAGATGATGTTAACTGCTAAATTGGGTGAAATTTGGGTGAACTATCTCTTTAATATCTCTGTAATTTTGCTTTGCAAGTACATTTATCTTGTATTATACGGGGCAGTTGAATGCTTGAATCTGATTGGTTGACAGACATTCTAAGGTGTGCACTTATTTTCAGGGGAACGCAAGTAGATCCAGGCAGGTCTTGACTGCATTACAGTTCCATATCACTTCGCCAAGTTATTTCAGTTAATTCAAAGGTAATTACAGCCGACAACAGCAAAAGAACCAAAACCCACAACGACACAAACCAAGCAAATAAATATAGTAAAAAATAGGAAAAAACAAACAATTATTTTTTTTACTATGAAACAATATTTAAAAAATATATAAAATTTTTACTATGCACAGAAAGCACAGTTTCTATCTCCCGCTCTCTCTCCCACTAAAATGCATAAACATAAAGTACACACACAAACACTCGCATAGAAACGTATTGTTAGTGCTGCTCTGACGATTTTATCAGTAAAATAGCTTAAAAACTTAAAAGCTACATGACATTCCTCACTAGCGAGGTAATAACGGCTCTGTTCTTGAAGCAGATAGACTTACGGTTTCGCTATTAGTAGAGACGGTGCTGCCGAACACTGTTGAGAGATGCACAGACTCAGGTATTTCACTTACACTTAATCTCTTTTTCTCTCTCCCTCTCTCTCGGTGTAAGAAATTAGTCTACACAAGAATGTTTTAAGGACAAAAACCTGACAATTGTCTTGAAATACAAACATCTGAACAATGTCTTGAGGTGTGTAACCGTAGTATAAGTGGATTCTGTTGAATTATTAGAAAATAATGCACACCCGATTATTTTCTGATACAGCTTTTCTCAATTGCTAAAACACAATTTATGAAACCTTGCTCCATTTTCTGAAAACATTAAACACAAAACCTCATCTTCAAGCACTATTTACAAAACTTCTGACTCCTCTCGCAAAATGAAACTTTCGCCTCAAAGTTTTACCTGTGTTCAAAATCAAACACTGCTCTCAAATCATAAACACAGTGATCAAAATGATATACACTATCAAGCAGTCAGTAAACAATACACCAAACAATAGATAACACATTGTTCAAAACATATAGTTCTCAGGGAGAAGTACATTTTTAATCTCAAAACAAATTTAATATTTTTCCATTATTGTCTTTTGATGAACAAAAACATGTTCTATCATAGTAGCTAAAAATTGATCAGAAATTACTATTCTGCATTGCTCTGTGCAATTTTTTTTATTCTTCCTCCTCCTTGTACCCCTATTTTTACAGTATACTGTACCCTGCATCTCACAAACTTGTCCTTTGTCTCTGTGATACTGTAATTTTCTTCTTTGTTGATATGAACCTGCAACCAATCAAAATCTATTGAGCAGTCAGTATTGTTAACAAATGGAAAGCACAATGTTCAGGGCCACAGTATACAGCCTACAATACACTGTATTGCAGTATACAATACTAAAAGGGACAAAAATCAAAGGAGTAAACGTGATCAATGTGCTATTATCATTTATTAATATTATTATTATTATTTGTGATAATATTTGTTGTGTCACATTATTTGAAACAGGTTAAAACAATTTTGAGTGGTTGTGTTCAATGAATGGCATGTGTTCTCTATTTGTATTTGATTGTTGCCACTTGTGTTTACCAGTATGGATGACATGTGCATTAGAGTGCAGAATGTGTTTTGAGAACGAGAATGTGTTTAGCGTTTTGCGGAAAAGACTAAGTGAGATCTGCAAATTGTGTTTTACCATGTGAAATGGTTTAAGGTATTGGCAACAGACTGCACAATTAGCTAAATGAGTTCAGGCAACTGAGAACTTTGTTCAGCCAATGGGTTTTAATGTTTTAGCAATTGAGAAAAACTGTAATTCAATGGCCCTTTGTCAATTATTCCTTACTTAAGGATGTTTAGATATTATCCATTACAGATAGTATTAGAACTCAAGCTGAACACTTGAAAAATGCATTTTTTGTACATAGAGAGCTAATATAGTTATCATAGAAATAACAGACTGGCAACAAAATAAAATCGACCTTGGTATTAGTATTAATACTTTTGTTCAGATTTATGGATCATCAGTGTTTATTTGTAGGGGCGTGGGCTGTGATCGCTGAGGGTGGAAAAAGACAACGGATGGGTGACTTCAGCCACTGGGGAAAGTCCTCCTGATAACATGCCTGATTCCACACAACCATCTAATACCACCATGGCATCTTCTTCATTTTAATGAGGAGCCAGAAAACCCACAAACAGATAATGAGTCTTAGTTCCACACAACATTAGCCTCATGAAACCTGAATAAAGTACACACACCCGCTGGTTACTCCAGTCTTTCAGCGGTTTATTTCTGGAGAGCTTCAGTGGGGATTTATTCCCTCATCATATTGTGGTACAGAGTCATAAGCAAAGGCTTTAGGTGTTAAAATGTTTACGCTGCCGAGATTTAGCTTTTATTTTGGGTTTAAGGATTCGACTGGCAGACACCCATCAGAAATGGAGTTCAAATAGCCGGGATGAAGAAATCTACCCACTCAGAGACTGGTCAAAAGGTCAAAAGACGTTTTTTTCTGGATAGAGAATTAGAAAAGCACTCATACATACTAGCAAACGAACTTAAAAGGCAAAGAACAGTAAAAAAACAAAAAAAAAAACAAAAAAAAATAGATTAAATAAAAGGCTTTAATAGTTACAATTACTGTAGTACACTGTTGATGAATATGAAAATTGAGTATAAGCAGTAGGAATCCAGTTTGAAAGGTTACACTGAAAAAGGTTACTGAGGAAAGGTCAGTCTACACACTCCTGCTGAGAGTAACAATCCACTCAAGTAGTGCATGCAGATGCTGCAGTAGGTGAGCAAACAAAATGCAGAAGAAAGTTAAGCAAACAAAGAATACTGTGTAATGTAATGGAAGTACAGTGTTAAAGGGAGGTTTTCTAAAGACAACTTGACAGCACATTAAACTACTATAAACTACTATATTTACACAAACGTGAGTGGTGCTTGCCCATGCAAAACTCATTGCAACAATGCTAAGATGGTGTTGTTGGTAGCCAGGGCATTGCAATGCAGTTGGATTTTAGTGTATTGCTTTGTGGTCGTCAGGGCTTTCAAGTCAAAAGCACTCATAAAAAAACCTCTGATTCTCTGCTCACTTGCACTTTTCCATTATCAGAACGAACTGTTAGCATAGTGGTGCTGCAAAATCAGGATTGTAACATAGATGGCATGTTCACTGACAAACATGACCACAAACTTTAATTTTGTAGGACTGCTTTTAGGACTGTTGTGCTGAGAAATCGTACAATATTCATACCGTACTGAACCATGCTTTACTGGAAATGCTACTGTTACTGTTCCCAAAGACTGTTTATATACTCAATTTAATATGAATGGGAAAAAGTGTAAGGCACAATATGGCAGAATGAGTCCTGCCTTCTAAATAAAAGAGCCAATCACAAATAGGTAAAGTCAGTGCCCTGAGACGTGCGCTTGGGATTGCACATGCACACTGGGTTAACCAATGTGAAATACACACATTTTAAACAATATAAACAAAATTTATTGGACAGTTCATGCCAGATTTTGGGATGAGTTACATGACAAAGTTGAATACTTAGGGTTAGAGAGAGACAGCATATATTTCTGCTCTTCAGTTACGTCCTCACACTTCAAAGGCAGCTGGTAAAAAAATTATGTGCTATGCGCACCTAGAAGGTGACACACATCCATCAGCACAGCGCATTAGTCACCCTAATGCTCAGAGATGAAGGGAAGCTAAGTCACTCACATGACCTCCAGACGGGCCGCCTTGGAGTCGTTGCCGGCCTGAGAGATGACGTCACAGGTATAGTCCCCGATGTCCCCGGACCAGGTTTGACTGATGTGCAAGGAGCCCTCCTGCAGGCTGATACGCCCCCCTCTGGTCTGGCTCACTAACTCCTCATCCTTTTTCCACACGTACCTGCCAAGTGAAGGAGACGGGGAGCGGAAGAGAACTCTATCACAGTCAAACTGACACAGAGGGAGCACAGGAAGCAGCGCTGGCTCATTACACTGATATCCAGCATATTAGCGCTGAATTAACTGTACAACACTACGGATCATGCTTTGAATCAACTTCAAGGCCTGCGGGCTGACACTTTGAATTAACATTACAATCAAACCGAGTGTGGAGCCCTGGGCTCTGATGTCCAGACGAGAAGAGGAAGCAGCTTGGCTCGTTTGTCATCACTCACCTCACTGCCACGCGCGGGTCGTGTGTGGCGCCACACTCCAAAATGGCCGTGGTCCCCTTGATGACACGTCTGTCCATGGGAGGGCTGGATATGGATGTGCGACCTTGGAGAAAACACAACACTTTTGATTCTGCACGAGTTTAATGTTTCCAAGAACCAAACGGCTACGCTACATTGTATCACAGCCTTTTCACACATCAACGGCCAAGCACATTTCCGTCCCGCTGAGCAAGGACTTTACATGCTCTGATCAGTGTGTAAAACTGCTTTTCATGGAACAGTTTATCATGACGTTAATTATTTATTTACCTATTTATTAAAGGAAGGAAGTTTGATGCGAGTTCTGCCAATCCAGAACCACACATTTCCACTGAAATAATGGTGGGTCTTTGATGTAACAAAATGTAACAGTATTTCCCCATTTAAATTCTGATGGTTAGGTTAGGTCAAAGTTACAGTAGCTTGTGAAGGTTTCAAAAAATCTAAGTTGAAATGTGCAGTTAAAGCTACAATATGTAAAATTTTTGTAATCAAATATAAAAAAATCACTTGCAAAGTGTTATTTTTCTAGCAGTTGTGTACTTACAATATCCCAAAAGTTCCGAAAGATTTTTAATTTCAGAGAAATTCCAATTTAAAAAAATAATGGCTCGTCCCTGACTCCGTTCACTTGTCGCCTGTCAGTGACGTAATATCTGCGTTATCCCTGGTTTCCGTTCATACTGCCATAGAAACCATGGCAACAGACGTGGACAACTGCGTTACGTCTAGCAGCACGCTCACGCTGTTGTTGTTTCGTTCAAACATTATGGACCATGGCAAGCAGATTTGGGACAAAATGAGAACTAAAATGAGGATCAATATCGTTTTCGAAATGCCGAGAGCTCCACGTCCGTGACAAACTTCGACTTTGCCACTCTTGCATGTACTTTATAAGGCAGATGAGCACATGTACATAAAACTTATCAATGTTACTCAACATGATGAAATGTTAGAATATGATCAATATGTTATTCTAATGTTCATCTAGCTTACTGCTAGTCTCATACAGACAATCTAACACATAGAATAACATTATTACTTTCAACACACTCAAATACAGTTTAGTATTATAGTGTAACGTTAGACCAAGTTAAATAGGGCTGTGTTACCTCTCAAGTTTCATTTGTCTAATAAACTGACCTGTGTGAGTATTAATACAGCACTTGCGGGTAGTTCGGTAGAATGAAATGTCCTATATCCGTGGGTCTCACAATTGTGGCGCTGATATCTGTCTCTCTTTAGCAATCGCACCCTGCTTCATACCACAGTCATGTCAAAAAAACATCAACGTATACACTTATCCATAAATATTATTAGATCCTTCGGCATGACGACAAGTTCCATAATTCCACTTATGCGTCATCAATCTACGCCTTTGTTATTGTAAAAGGTTAGCGACCCTTAGCGGTGAAAAAAATATATATTGTAGCTTTAAGGCCTGCACACAAAAAGACAAACAATAAACAATTTAAATTGAATCAAAAGTTGTTTATGTATATGTTCAGACTAACACAGCGATTTGCATGACGTCAATACAAATTATACAGAGGTCAAATGCACAGAGCCGCTGCTGTACCATAAAACTACTATTGCTGTGACGTAACTGATGCAGGTCACGTGACATGGCGGATGTAGTATGTCTGAATTTTATTCATACTACCCATATTCATACTATGTAGAACCTGATTTTTAACGTCGCAAAGTAAATTCAAATTCAAATGTAGTACCTACTCAAACAGTATGTGATTTTGGACGCACCGTACGACTTGGTGGCGCTTACGAACAGACTATTTTGCAAAGCAACAGTGAATAGCAGAGGAAGAATCCAGAATCGTCTCTCTTGTCTCTGTACTCTTGTATTTTGTGTTGTTTGATAAACATCATAGCGAATACAAAAACCTAAATTGTTTTTAAAATATGTAAATACTGACTTCCTTTTTTCTCTGTGACAAGCGAGTGTAATCAATTGAAAGATGCACAGCACTGCTTTGTGTGAGGAAACAAGGTATTGCTGCTTTTCTACAAGCACCATCTAGTGTCAGAAGCGAAATTGCATTTTCATTCAGCCCGTCTGCCATTGTTATGCATTGGTCTGAATAGACGATTTGCATGAGAAAATCGGGTCATATTTTTTTGTGCCAAACATTCGTGTTGATGTGAACAGGCCTTTATTTTCAATCTAGTCTTTATCTGTCTGTCCAAGTATACATGACACAATGCATTATAGAATATTTGAATGTTGCACATCACCTCAGTCAACTGTTGCGCAATTAATGTGAATAGATGCTGGTCAAAACTGACCTACAGCCCACTTTAAGATTTGTAAGTCTGACTGTGCAAAAATCTAATTATTTCAGTCTAACAAAAGTGTTTCCATATTTAAGTCCAAATTAAATTTGAAAAAATGGATGAAAATGCAAACTAGGACTCGCACACAAAAACCACATTGTGCTATGTTTGTTTTCCGTAATATATGGAAGCTCGTTTCTGTCATGAAATAAAAAAAGTAAAAAGGTAATTGCAACTTTTTATATCAAGTTTCTGACTTTTTATCTTGCAATTTGGCCATGCAATTCTTGCAAAGAATTGTAAGAATTATATCTCTTTTAAGAGGCACCTGACTTCATAAATGAAAGGAGCTGTCATTATCACAAAATACATATTTTGTTCAAGAAATTAATTTCATGATCCAGTCTGAACCTTTCCGTCACAAAATTAGGCAGGTCCAGGCCAGGATCTTTTTTGACTAAACTAAAAATTCCAAGATATAAACTCTGATGTACAAAAAATAAACTCAGAACTGTTATACAAGTTTCATTTATTCTATTTTTTTTAATTCTTCCATAGTGACATCATCTTTCCTCTCTCAAGTCAGTGAAAAAGCAGATTCTGATAGATTAAATGTTCTGGTTAAGTGTGTTTCTCTTACTCCATACGGTGAGGGAGGCACTGGCGTTGATCGCTCCCTCTGAGTTAGCGGCATAGCAGGTGTACATGCCCGTGTCCTGCATCACCACTGGTTGAAGCTGCAGACCGCCGGACTCCAGCAGGGTGAAACGTGGAATCTGCATCGAACCGCTGGCGAGGATCTGAGTATCTGTTGTTCACACACACACACACACACACACACACACACACACACACACACACACACACACACACACACACACACACACACACACAGACACACACACACACACACACACACACCAACAAACAAACAAACCAGTTAGAGCTCTATATCTCGCTTCTGCTTCCATATACGGAATTAATAGAGCATCACTATGCATGGTGTTGGAGCTCGGGATGATTTTATTACAAGCTTAAAGTTTCCCAGAGGAAAAACCGCCTGCAGAGCTCCCTACCTTGTTAGGGGCCACTATTATATATGCCGCTTCATTATTGGGAATGCTATGGAAACGACTTCATGAATATAGTCAAAACAGTTGTAGAATTTAATGGTAGTTCTTTTTGTTACTCTTGCATGAAATTATCTTTTGTGTTGTCAATCGGATGCAACAAAGACATCTTAATGGCTTCCTTTGAAGCACACAACACACAACCTCATACATCAATTGATGGCTCTGCCGCAGTAACAAAGCAGCGAGAATGCCAGCGATCTGGCTGTAATAAGTCAAATATTGTACTAGTAAATATAACAAAACAGCAGGGCTAAGATGCACCCATGTTAATACTGACATTACATTGTTGCTCTGTTCCAAAGCCTAGCTGGCTGCCTATGAAGACAACATTTTAAGGCAGAATAGGTGTTATCAATGTGAAGACTGTTACAAAAAGTAAGCAATTTAATTATGATGCCTCCAAATAAACCTCATTTTGACTGAAATCTAAAGCAGGATCCAAAACCCAGAATGCATTGTGTCAACCACAGGGACAAAAAAATGAATCCAAGCGGATGAGATGAATGAAATTGTTGTTATAGATAAACTTATATTTCATTAGTAACAATGTATTGATAAAGTATACTCAAAAAAAGTTAAGTGTACTTAAAAATGCATTGTTTTACCTAATTTTTGTGGGTACTAAGTATTTTTATGTAACATCAAACTCAATTGTGAGTCAAGTCTCTTGTACAAAAGCTGCGTACAGAGTTTCTGCCTATGTAGAGGGCTCTAAATTGTTTAGATTCAAGACTGAATGGTTAAAGTCCCCCTGTAGTTAATAACTGTATCCCTTAAAAGCCATCTTTGATCCCCAAAATTACATATTTAAAAGTTTTTTTCCAGTGGGAAAAAAAATTCATGCCTTAAAATAGCTTGAATTTAACTCTACACCCTTGTTTCATTTATTTACGTGGACCAATGAATATGCTAATTAGTCCCACCTCCACTCACTCACACCAGCTCAGAATACCTGATTCACTCGCTCAACTTTACTGTAGTAAACGCCTCACTATGGCAAGTGGAAATAGATTTTTAATTCACCCATATATGTTTGGACCAGAAACTTATTCAGAAAAAGTACAAGAGTGAACTACACAGGCTTGTATACAAGTCAAATCAGAATGGTAATGTGTTTTAAGTATCGCTCTCTACAACGTCAGACACATAAAGTTAATTAATATGATTAGCCTTTTGCTTGACTACGTTATCAAACAGTAAATAATGTGTTGCTAATGTTCCATCTCAGAGTCAGACTGCTGCCTTCGAACAGTCAGTATCCTTAGAAACGCTTAATAGACATTATATGCATAATTCACAAGCTATATAGCTAAATGTACGCGCTTTTTCATATCAACAGAAAAATATACCGGGATAACCTGGCAACTCTTGAGACACCACTGCTTCAGAGAGGTCATAGTTTATGATATGCTAAAGCCCGTCGGCTGGTTGACGTGATGGGTTACAAGTTTGTGAGGTCAGAAACACTGGCAATTTCAAACCTTTTTTTTCTGCAGTTTTGAGGAGAACATATTCAGCAATGGTGTTGACTTATGCATTTGCACATGGTTTGTCTTAAAGCATATTAAAAACACCACATAGACATATAAACAACATTAAAAACATGATTTTTACCACAGGGAGTCTTTAAGATACTCCATAGGCAGTAGGCAGGAAGGCAACTCCCCAGGTTTGGAACAGAGCTCAGATGTGATTTAAGCCTGATTCATTAATGAATTAAAATTTTAAATGCTCAAATTAAACATCACATTGAACTAGCATTACCTCTCTTCCAGATGATGGCTGCTTTAGGGGCACCAGATACCTGACAGGTGAACGTAGCCACCGCTCCGTCTGTGACAGTGATATCGACCGGTGCCACGGTGAAGTCAGGAGCCATACCTGCAGAACAGTCACATTTTTAATCAGGACGAGAAAACGCCACATCCGTTCAATAACCCCACATTCACGCTTAATGCAGTCCACCCACACACCCCCACAGGAACACGCAAATTATCACAGGAGGCCAAACAACAGCCAGTAAATTGTATTAATAACAAATGTTATGTCCATCAAAACACTACTGATGCTTTTTATTGCGATCTGGGACATGTCTGCAAATTTATTTTTCAAATCGGAGACAGTAAACAACTGGCATGCATCTAATTACAATGTTCTGATTGGGTGCCCAATGTGGAGTTGCAAGGTCATTTTTAATTGGCAGAAATGTGTAAATGAACAGGTATTTCCTTTTGGAAAAGTAAAGCATATTGCTGCTTGAGAGCAAATGATCACGGTTTGGATGCATTGTTGAATATGTGCTATATTAATTTGGAACAGTCGAGACAGGAATATAAAACACATCACAGCTTGGTTTCCAATTCCTTTACATAATTTTTTATCACATGAATACTGATGTCACGGTAGGGCTTGGCAGTATTACCCAAATCTTATATCATGCTATAAATCAGTCTTTTTCTATTATAGTAACAGTAACAATCTAGTAATTTTTAGTAACTATTTTAGTAGAAATTTTTAGAACTATATCTTTATCGTTATACTGTAGCTGTAAAGATAACGATAAAGATATAGTCCTAGAAATCTTAATATAAAAGAACAGCACACTGAATGTGTCCACTCCACAATTATAATGATAACGGCACAGAGAAAAAATATCCTTGGAATTTCTTTCAAAACATTTTTCTTCCCCCAGCTGATAAACGATAAAGCTTTCAGCTTTCCTATAGCTCAAACTGTAGATTGTTACCGCTTGCAATGCCAAGGTCATGGATTCGATTCCCAGGGAAAGCAAGAACTGATAAGAATGTAAATGTGTACCTTGAAATGCAATGTAAGTCACTTTGGATAAAAATGTAAATATAGTCATTGTTATGGTTATCTTTATAGTTATCATTTTTGATGTGAACGTGCCTTTACTTGTGACACATAGCAAAGTCATAAATTAATTAGGACACATCTTGTATTTTCACATTACTCGCATATTTAAAATAAACCTCAATATCTCTCAAATACATGTATTCTAAAGGTATGCCAGGTATATCTTTTCTAGAGCACTTAAAGTGTACATCCTGACACAATGTTCCACACTTAAAAATCAGAGTTAGTATGTCATTGAAAATCAACATGCTCAATATGCTCTGATGTTTTGTATGATGACCCCATCTCTCTGGGGAGATAAAGGCCTGGTAAGTAATTATGGACCACACTAACATTCATCCACTGTATTTGTCCTTGATCACTTTCGGATGAAACAGATCTATACAGGAATAATAAAGCCTGCGGAAGAACTAACTCAGCTTTGATTGAATTGCTGGTCAATGAGCAAGTCTAGATATGCACAATCAATATGCAAGAAGAGATCTTCAGCTATTCAGAGCAGCATTTTTTTTACCTCCTTACTTTTTTAAGGGCTGAAATGAATAGCTTATCTGTATTAAAGGCTCCTTATTCAAAAATGTTGTACAATTGATTTATTTATTTTTACTCTGAAGTTCACCTTAGTGAACGTTTTGTGCTCCAAAACAGTTACGATTTTACATTTTTATTTTTCTACATTTTTCTGACCCTGAACATTGTAAGGACGTTGTAAAACTTATTTAAAAATGAAATATTGTTCTTTTTAATGAACAAGCTCCATTCCCCAAAATATTCTGCACAATCACGGAAAATCGAATGATTCAATGGTCAAAGCGGCTGAAAGGTAAAATCATTACTGCAATCTACATGCAGTAAATATGTGCAGTCGGGGCTGTGGTAATTATCTGTGTGATGAGAGTGCTCCTGTGAGGGGGTCTTAATGTCCTCATGTACAGATCAGTGCAGTGCCCTGACAAACACTAAGATGTAATCAACTCCAGACAGGCCTCTCCACAGGGAGTTGCACTGTTGCATTTCTTACAGAAAGGAATGAGAATCACATGTCCGTAGATTAGGAACAACACATCTGTCACGCCGGGGAACTGCTTTACAACGGCTGAGAGAAGGTGCACTTTACAGCTGGTCACATCTAATACCCTTTGCAACGTCTTGATTGTTTGTGTGTCAGTAATTAATAACAGTAAGTCTGGAAAATGTGCGATAAAGAATGCATGACGCCCCCCTGCCCGGCTTCGGGGTCAGACTCACTTGTGACGTCCAGGTAAGTGTGGACCTGAGCCTCTCCGGCCGAGTTCCTGGCAAAGCACTGGAAGATTCCGGCATCGCTGGGCTGTACCTTCCTGACCTGAAGGCCCATGCTGGAGATGACCCTGTAGCGAGGGTTGTTGAGTTTACTGAGGGGAACAGCATCTTTATACCACTCCAGCTTGGGCATGGGCACCCCTGTGAATTAAAAACACAACATGATGGGTCATGATGAAGGTCAGATGAAGGTAGCAATTGAACAGTTGGGTTCAGAAGGTTGAAATTAAATTATAAATGTAACCAGGATAATAAATCTTTTATAGAAAAAGCTTATTAAAAATTTAAAAAGGTTTAAAAATGGTATGGAACTATACAGAAAGCTTAAAAACAGAAATAAATAGAAAAATCATTTAGTCATAAAATGTAAAGATGCATGAGTCAATACATATACATATATACAGTTGCAATCAAAGTCAAAAGAGCTCTCACAAAAGCTATAGAGAACAAATTGTTTTATTACATTGGAAAGTCTATGGCTGCAAGAAGATTTCCAAACCACTAAAAGTTCCTAGAGACACAGCTGGCAGACTTATTCATAAGTTTAAAATTGGTTGTACTAGAAAATCTTTGAGGGTGTTGAAGAAAAAGCACAATATCATTAATGGGAATAAAATGTTTGATCAGAGCAACTGAAAAAACCCTCAATTTACTGCCAAAGACTTGCAATAGGACCTGATGAAAGGAGGAAAAAACATTTCAGTGCAGAGTATAAGAAAAACACTAGACAAGCATGACCTTCATGTTGGCACATCTTGCTGAATGCCACTCTTGACCAAGAAGAACATAAAAGGCAGACTTGAATATGCTAAAATTCATTTGGATAGACCAGTGAAGTTCAGGAAGAATGTTTTATGGAGTGATGTGACCAAACTGGAACTTTTTGGACCCATGAATAAGTGGAATTTCTGGTGCAAAAAAGGCAAAGCTTCTGAGCAGAAGAACACCATCTCCATGGTCAAAAATGGAGGTGCTCCAGTCTTGTTATGAGGGGGCTTTGCTGTTGCAAGACATGGAAATCTTGACTGTATGAAGGACATCATGAATTATTTAAAGTATCAAGCCATTTTGACAAAGATGGTGATGCCTTGGTTGCAGAGACTAAAGCTTGTGATCAATGGACTTTCCAGCAGGACAGCCATCCCAAGAGTACATCCAAATCTACTGAAGCCTGGTTCAGGGATCAGTCGTAGAATGTTCTTGAGTGGCCTGTACAGTCTTTGGATTTAAATCTGATTGAAAGTATTGGGTGGAATTTGAAGAAAGCAGTGGTGGCGTGACAACCAAAGATTATCTGTGATCTTCCAGCTTTTTCAAGTGAGGAATGGGCCAAGATTGCAGTGGAGAGGTGATAGAAGCTTCTATGCACTTACAGGCTGCATTCATTGAAGTTTATAAAGAATAAAAGTTTTTGCACAAAATTTGACTTTTGGGGGTTGAATAATTTTGTACATGAATGTTTAGAGCCACTTAGATTTTTTTCATTTTTCATTAACTTTACATGCTTAGAATCACTCAAATGTGTATTATTAAACTTTCTATAATAGTTTACTGATGCCTTTGTTGAATTGTTTTCAAGAATAATTTTGATTGTGACAATATATTACAGTTTTTCTCCGTCGCTTTGGTGCATTTCTCACATCACTATTTACATTTGCACAACAGTTAGTTCAACCTCAACAACATTTAGTCATTTGTGCACATCATAGTAGCAGTTTCTCATTCCTTCCAACAAATTGCGAATGCTTTTGGACATGCATCAACTGCTTTCATACAACTCTCTGCTGTTCTATAACATTATCACTTGCTTATGTCATGTCAGTCAAAATTAACTATACTTGTGAATGCTGAATAGTCATTCCATATAAAACTAATAGTCCTTATTTCATTGCTTGAGTCATTACATACAAAAATGTTGAACTAGTTGTCAAAATCTGTCAAGCAAATTTAAAAAAAATTAAATCTTTTTTTCCTGAAAATATCTCCTAAATTGAACAATTTCTCTCAGGTGAATCTTTCACTGATGAGAAGGGGTGTTTGAAGTATTAGTTGCAACCAATGATAAGCCACTTCTCTACAATCACTGTCAGAGCTGAATCCCATAAACCCCCACTTTACAAGCATATATGAACCAAGCAGGACATAGTGTGTACCATTTCTACAATACTGTGACACATAAATGGAAGGTCAACCTCGTGGAAGAGGGGTGAGGGTGCGGGGAGGAAGAGGAAGGGGACAAAACAGGGGAAGAGGAAGAAGAGGCCAAGTACATAGGCGGATCCCTGATGAAATCAGGGCTACAATTGTGGATCATGTTGTCAATCACGGCCTCACAATGGCTGAGGCTGGTCGAAGGGTGCAGCCAAATGTTGGGAGAACCACTGTAAATTCAATTATTCAAACATTTCGTCGGGAGAACAGGTCTGTATAAATGGACAGTAATTCAGTACTAAACAATCTGCACTGCACTACTGTTATTGTGTCATACATGAAGCTTGCAATGGGACAATAACTTGTCACTGTACATTTTACATTTAGATGTACAGCTTTACTGCATCACACATTTAGTGTATTGTAGAGTACAGTAGTGTTACAGTAAAGATTTGCCATATTTACTGTAATTTTACTCTGCACCACACAGGATTGCAAGACAACCTCGCAGAGGTGGAAGAGGGCCCCTTTTTACTCCGCAACAAGAGGAAGCCATTTGTGCAATGGTGATTGCAAACAATGCCATAAGGTTGAGAGAGATACAAAGTGCTGTTATAGAGGATGACAACGTCTTTGGGAATATTGAATCTGTTTCAGTCGCTACAATTGACAGAGTGCTCAGGAGGAATGAAATGCGCATGAAACAATTGTACAATGTGCCATTTGAACGGAACAGCGACAGAGTGAAGGAGATCCGTCACCAGTATGTACAGGTAGAACATGTATGTGTTCTATGCATACTGTAATGTTCAGTGCTGTAAACTGTTTACTTTGTGTAGTGTCATGCATGTTACACAGGAAAAGTTGTTATAGTTTTTCTCACTCCCTCTTCTGTAATGAAGCATGTACTGGAGCTGGAGGCCAGGGAACCGCTGCACACATTCATATACCTTGATGAGGCGGGTTTCAATCTGGCAAAAGGTAGAAGACGTGGAAGGAATCGCATTGGACAGAGAGCAACCATTGATGTCCCAGGCCAACGAGGAGGGAATATTACTATGTGTGCAGCCATCTCAGAAAACGGCATCCTCACCCATATCCCCCGTCTTGGTCCACACAACACACAACATCTGCTGACTTTTTTAGACGCTCTTTACAGGGACATAATCCCTGAGAATGAGAGGGGTCTAACTGGAGACCATCTGAGCAAGCATGATGTTGTTTGGGATAATGTGCGTTTTCACCACTCAGATCTCGTCAGACAGTGGTTTGCAGCACATGATAGGATGCTGGTGGAATATCTCCCTCCCTACTCACCATTCCTAAATCCAATAGAGGAGTTTTTCTCTTCCTGGAGGTGGAAGGTATATGACCGTCATCCACATACCCAAATGGCCCTGCTAGTGGCCATGGATGCAGCATGTGATGACATCACAGCAGAGTCCTGCAGAGGGTGGATTCGCCACTCGAGAAGATACTTTCCTCGCTGCATTGCAAGAGATGATATTCGCTGTGATGTAGATGAAATTATGTGGCCAGACAGAGAGGAACATCTGGATGTGCATGAATGATTTACAGTACTATGCATGCTGTATGTTCAGTTTCAGTATGTACTGCAATATTGTTTACAGTTGTGCACAGCTCTACCCAAAGGGAGTTTATGTTTGTTATAAATAAGGGTGTATTTTTTTCTTTTGCACAATGCTGTGAACAAATTAGAATTGCAAAGAACATGCAGTAAAAATGTGAAACATACATATTCAGTGTCTTGTACTCACTAAATACAGTAATGTGTAACTTTACTGTATTTTTCAAATGGCTGTGCAAATAGTATATAGTACTGTCTTGAGCATTTCCGGGTAGTGTCACCAAGATCTGACTTTTTTTGCATTGGAAAACATTTACAGAGTAAACTGTCATAATGAAAACATGACAAAGCCATTTGACTATCTTGTTCATAACCAATGGTGTCAGGACTTTTCATCTTGATGACACGGACACTTTCATTGACATGAATACTTGCTTTTGAGGAATGAGCTATCCATTTTGAGCAAGTGACATGCTTTTGCAGGTTATCAAGTAGGTTTTGCAGTTTGTACTAATTGTTTTGAGAACTGCATTAACTGTTGTGCAAATGTAAATAGTGATGTGAGAAATGCACCAAAGCGACGGAGAAAAACTGTATTATAATTATGGCTGATCACTCACAAAAAGGCACATCACGAAAGATTACATTTAACTGTAATACTTTTTTTAAAAGATTAACTTTAAGTGAGTGTTAGGTGATCTAAATGTAAAAATAGAGGAATTAAGCATGCACAATTACATATCCAATATCTACCAATATGATAGCAAGACAGATGACAGACAGACAGACAGATAGAATGACAGACAAACAGACAGACAGATAGATATATAGATAGAATGACAGACAGACAGACAGATAGATATATAGATAGATAGATAGATAGACAGACAGATAGATAGATGATAGATAGATAGATAGATAGATAGATAGATAGATAAGATAGATAGATAGATAGATAGATAGATAGATAATTGTTAAAACTAAAGCCATCTAGTACTGTTATATTGTATATTGTCTGAGGCGGCATTATATTGAATAAACTTCCCAGTTTTAGTGAATCCATTTTGTTAACGTGAAATCACACTATGTTTATCCCCATTCTTCCCTTTGGAAGCAAAGGTATGTGCAGTATGAAGCCACACAGACCGCGCTGATCTAAACACTCTTTATTATACACACTCAAAGGTCTAATTTTGAAAATGCTAGATGCTCTCTTTGTAGGATATAAAAAAGATGAAGTGTCAAGTGGAAATGAGATGATCTGAGGCCTTAAGCCTCCAAACAGATTCGGCTAGCACACTTCTATAAGAATATTCCGGCAGCTTGGAAAAGTGCACTCTCGGGGGGGATGATTTAAGTAACGGCTGAAAGAGCTAACAGAGAAAATCATCACTCGCTGTGGCTCTCGTCTGTATCAAGAGAAGGCCACCAGATTGTATTATTCAAACACATTTAGCACTCTTCGCCTGTGGTTAACGGCTGTATCAAGCTCCACTCGGCACCAAACAGCCACAGAATTTGCCGTGCAAATTTTCCAAGACGTATCAAAAGAGCGAGGGGCCCTGGATATGTGTTATAGTCTTTTCCTTGATCCTTTAGAGCTGGATACTTCTGATTCTGCTCTGGAGAGATATAACTTCTCAAAACAAAAGGATTCCTTTCAATCCAGCCACATAAAAAAGTGAGAAGAGTCCCAGAAGCAGCACATAAGAGAGGTAATGGATTGATTCCACTTTCTGCTCTTGAGGATACGGCGGGGTGACTCGCTTGTTTTTATTTCTCATAGCCCATCTGATGCTGAGGGATCATTTTTACCCCTCGTTGAAATTGCAGCTGAGCCGAAACTGAACCTCAACGGACAAATATCATAAGTACGGTTATAACAGTTGGGCTGACTTTCCATTTCAGCACTATTAGAAAGCTAGAGAATATTTCTGAAAGAAAACCAATACCATTTCATCAGCCATTTTTCCACGCTATAATGATAATGGTTTTAAGCCCCTTCCCATCAACACCTCATATCTCACAGCTAATCGTAAACTCTTCGCCACTCGTCCGAAAGGCAGCCATTTGTCTGGGACGAAGGGATGCTGACATCCTCTAAATGTACCGATTTTATAAATCACCCCCAAACAGAGCAGGACGCAGCTTTTGGGGTTGTTTAATGGACCCACACAGCGCTTCCAGGAGTTAATTCACAAAAGAGTGTGGCAGCGCAAAGAATGCAATGCGAAAATTGCTATAAATACCTTTACATAACTAAGATTACTGACTACAAAGCTCAGAGTGCTCGATAAAGCGCATGGATCAGAGGGGGGCTGAAGTGTTCTGTATGTCTTTTGTGTGTAAAGCATATTGGAGAGTATACTTTTAAACCTCGAATCAATCCAGCCCCCTCAGTTTAAGTCCTGCATGTAGAGCACTCACCTCGAGCTTGGCACTGGATATCCACACTTTTCTCCACCTCTCCCATCATCTTCCTCCTGGGCTCAGCGGTGAAATAGGGTGCTTCTGCAAAAGAAAACAAGCTTATTTGAGAACACTGACATTTCTCAACTGAATACAAAAGAAGGACGTTTTCGAGGTATTGAAATTCGTAAACGGCTTCAGAAATAATCGAGTGATTCAGTCAGTGGAATTCAATGTATTTTCATTGAGCGCAGATGGGCGTGGGACAAATGTATTCCCTTTTCAGTACTGAACGGTTACTGGAGCAAAAGTAATGAATTCATAAACATTGTCAATAATGAAATGCTCGGCTTCTGTGCTTAATATAGTCACGTGTCTTCGGCAGTCAGACATGTGGAAGGGTCGCATTAAGACTGAGAGCTCTGTTGGGCATGTTTCATTCACTTCCCTCACCTAATACACAACGTCCTCTACTGTAATGTTTGGACTTCATGCAGAGGCACAGATGGCCACTGAACCTTCACAATGCTGCAGTCTTACATTATAGATTTCATGCTTATAAAACATCTGTTATAAGTCTGTAATGAGGGAAATCTGCTCTTTATTATGTTCACATTATACTGTAATCGGGTCTGTATAAATGATTTTTTTTTAAAGGAATGGTTCACCCATAAAATACAATGCGGTAATAGGGATTGCACAGACTAGTCAACTTTAATACTCTGCTATGATGCTATAAGCTTGACGTCAACTAGTCGCTGGTCATGGTGTATAGAGGGCGCAACAGGATAAGAAATCTTTGAAGTACTTTTACGCTCCGTTTCCAACAGTAAAAATGACAAATAAATGCATACTCCGAGAGCGCTCCACAAGATATGTTTGATTGTACCATCTGGATGCTCAAAATTGATTGGGAGAATACACGTTTTAAACAGATAATTGAGTTTAAACAGATTATTTAAGTTAATCGCCGTTCTAAACGAATGCGCTGCTGGATTGTAATGCGCACACATACAGACAGTAGCTCGCAGATAACGCACAGATCGCGAGCACAGAAACATTCAATAGCGCAGAAATGTATTGCCAACACTGTTCTGTGATTTATCAATAAAATAGCTTAGAAACTGAAAAGTTCTAGCGTAAATTTCTTAACTAAAACCCACAGCTTTACTATTAGTAGAGAGATGCTGCCACACAATCGCTCTCTCATGAATGCATTCATAATATAAATGTAATCTTTACTGTGCTACTGTATCTGATTTAGAATGAGCAGAAATCTGCGAGAAATATAACAACCCAAAGACAAAATAACTGATACAAATAAGCTGTTATGACATACGCGGTGTCATATGCCATAGCAGTGCACAAGGCAACCTGCGTTTGAATCTCAGTTGGAGGTTCAGGCTTAATTGTTCATTAATAACGTTATCAGCGACTATTTGACTTTGACTCAACTTTAATCATATAAATGTCGACTTTAAAAATCTGAAGTCGTTCAACCCCTCACCTCTATGTTGTTGCAAATCTTCAGTAGAAAGAAAAAGGAGATATTAGTCAGTGTTCACGCTACACTTTCAGACATGTAGTCCATACTTCCAAGTCTTCTAAATTCATATCACTCTCAGAAAGACGTGCAAACAGTGTACCCTTGGTGTTACGTTTGTTAGTTTGTCACAAGGGCAGTACCCTTAAAGGGACAACATTGTATTATTTTACCCATTAAAGTTTAATAGGAGTAGCTTAATGATACATATTATTACTCTTAGGTACTTTATATATACTTTTTAGGCATAGATGTGGTACAAATTTGCCCTGTTAAGGGTACTGCCCCAGTAACAAGCTGTGTTGTACCCCTAAGGGTAAGATTTTGATTTCAGTTAATCTCATTGTTTTTTTTAAATGTTAAAGTACAGGTTAATATGCAGAATCATATTTAGTTTTCCCTAAAAAGTATTAATACTCTGTTACACTAAAAAAATACTGTGTGTTTGAGTATCCTGATCAGCCTGACAACAGCAACACTGACTCAACCAATGGCATGAGTTTGGGGCTGGTCTATCGGTTTGTCTGCCCAATAGCAGATGAGGGGAGTGGTGCAGAAATTACACACTGCACCTTTAATTTGTAATTCATTGAAAATTTTAAGAAGATAACACTGATTTGGAGTGACAGGAAGGAAAATAAACTTCCTTTAATGAGTTATTTAAATGCTTTAATCATGGAAATCGGGGCGAGAAAGCATATTCATTAATTTATTTTCTAAGAGCTATTTCATAGATCTCTTTAATAGTTTTACAAGAAATTAATCTCTTATGATGTAAGGTTTAAGAGAGATATTATTGTAGAGATTTACGCTTGAGAGACATAGCTGTGATGCATGTTTCCTGAGAAAGCCTCGCAGACCATGAAAATCTGAAGTGCATTTTTTTTACTCAAATAAGCAGATGAATAAATGCATACTTAGAGATCTTGAATATAATTCAGACACCCACACAGTCACTAAGCTCCTGACTTATGTGAAGCGCCATACTGACAGCCCCACATTCATCAATTCACATCCACTCAGTCTTGCGTAGTGTAATATATTCCTCCTGTTACGGATTCGTCTGTCTATACATATGTATTGGACTACACATGGAGTTCAGAACACCTGTCAGCTGGACTCTCATATGGACACCGATGTGAGGCAGAAATATTTAATATGCTGTTTAGCTCAATGGGTTTCCTTATATAACTGTAAAGAGAGGCAGTACTGCCTGTACTCAGTATGTGTTAAAAATATGTACTGTAGCTATACATATATTTAAATATAAATATAAAAGACAGGGAAAACTAAATTCAGCCTGACACTAACATTAATCAGAAAAAATGTAAGGCGAAATCATTCAGGAACAGCTAATTAAGAAATTGAGAATCTTGTTGTATGCTCTCGCTAAGAGACGAATACAAATTTGGACAATGAATTAATCTTTGGCATGATATATAGTTCACAAGTGATACAGTAGGCCTTATGGTTACACTTTATTTTGATGGTCCACTTCAGACTTTTTACTAGTAACTTGTCAACTGCAAGTCAACTAACTCATTAAAATATTAGTAGGCTCTAATAGACTGTTAGGTTAGGATTCGTTGTTAAGGTGCAGGTTGATAGAATAAGTTGACATGTAGTTGCAAAATTACTTATTGTCACAGTCCTCGTCTGCACCTGTCTGTCCTTGTCTGCACTTCACTTCCCAGAATCCTCCTTGTCTGCACACCTGAATTCACTCCCTCAATCATCCACCTGTTCATCGTCTTAATCATCTGTGTCACCTGTCCTCACCTCGTTAGTATCTGTATTTAGTTCTCTCTGGTCAGTCTGTCTGGGTCGGTTCTTAGTTTGTCGATGTACAGTTTGAATATGCTTGTATATACATAGGTGTTTGTGTGTATCCTGCCTGTACCTGGTTTTGTTTAATAGTAAATCGTTTGTATTGGAGTTCTTTGCCTCAGCCTGCCTTCCTTACACACCAAACCGTGACAGAAGAACCGACCATAAAAAGAAGATGGAGGGCTGGAAACAAGCCTTCGTGGGTACCCGTCTGGCTGTGTTTCGTGGGAGTCGTGGAGGCCGCAGTGGAGGAGGGGGTCGAGTGGAGACCCGGCATCGCTCTGCACGCTGGCCTCATTTCGGCCCTGGGCTGGTCCCGTCCAGCACCAAGCCCTCTTCGCCGCTGGTCCCGTCCAGCACCAAGCCCTCTTCGCCGCTGGTCCCGTCCAGCACCAAGCCCTCTTCGCCGCTGGTCCCGTCCAGCACCGAGCCCTCTTCGCCGCTGGTCCCGTCCAGCACCGAGCCCTCTTCGCCGCTGGTCCCGTCCAGCACCGAGCCCTCTTCGCCGCTGGTCCCGTCCAGCACCGAGCCCTCTTCGCCGCTGGTCCCGTCCAGCACCGAGCCCTCTTCGCCGCTGGTCCCGTCCAGCACCGAGCCCTCTTCGCCGCTGGTCCCGTCCAGCACCGAGCCCTCTTCGCCGCTGGTCCCGTCCAGCACCGAGCCCTCTTCTCCGCTGGTCCCGTCCAGCACCGAGCCCTCTTCGCCGCTGGTCCCGTCCAGCACCGAGCCCTCTTCGCCGCTGGTCCCGTCCAGCACCGAGCCCTCTTCGCCGCTGGTCCCGTCCAGCACAGGGCTTCACGTCAGCCACCCCAAGTGAAGTGAACCGAATCCCGAGTCAAGTGACGACCCGAATCCCGAGTCAAGTGACGACCCGAATCCCGAGTCAAGTGACGACCCGAATCCCGAGTCAAGTGACGACCCGAATCCCGAGTCAAGTGACGACCCGAATCCCGAGTCAAGTGACGACCCGAATCCCGAGTCAAGTGACGACCCGAATCCCGAGTCAAGTGACGACCCGAATCCCGAGTCAAGTGACGACCCGAATCCCGAGTCAAGTGACGACCCGAATCCCGAGTCAAGGTCCGTATCTAACCAACTTCGGGAGGCCTTTCCTGAACCCGTGGATTTCCCCAAGTATTTTTTGGGGGGGGGCCATAGGCCTTCGCCTCGTCCGGCTCCGCCGTGGCCGCCCGAAGGGTCCTCACCGCCGTGGCCGCCCGAGGGGTCCTCACCGCCGTGGCCGCTCGAGGGGTCCTCACCGCCGTGGCCGCCCGAAGGGTCCTCACCGCCGTGGCCGCCCGAGGGGTCCTCACCGCCGTGGCCGCCCGAGGGGTCCTCACCGCCGTGGCCGCCCGAGGGGTCCTCACCGCCGTGGCCGCCCGAGGGGTCCTCACCGCCGTGGCCGCCCGAGGGGTCCTCACCGCCGTGGCCGCCCGAGGGGTCCTCACCGCCGTGGCCGCCCGAGGGGTCCTCACCGCCGTGGCCGCCCGAGGGGTCCTCACCGCCGTGGCCGCCCGAGGGGTCCTCACCGCCGTGGCCGCCCGAGGGTTCGTCTGCTCCGCCCTGGCCGCGCCAACGTCCTGCTCCGCCCTGGCCGCGCCCACGTCCTGCTCCGCCCTGGCCGCGCCCACGTCCTGCTCCGCCATGGCCGCGCCCACGTCCTGCTCCGCCATGGCCGCGCCCACGTCCTGCTCCGCCATGGCCGCGCCCACGTCCTGCTCCGCCATGGCCGCGCCCACGTCCTGCTCCGCCATGGCCGCGCCCACGTCCTGCTCCGCCATGGCCGCGCCCACGTCCTGCTCCGCCATGGCCGCGCCCACGTCCTGCTCCGCCATGGCCGCGCCCACGTCCTGCTCCGCCATGGCCGTCTGTTCCATCCATCCAGGATGCCCACCCTCCCACCCCTGTTCTACGGCGTGAGGTCACGCCTACCGGGAGGGGGGAGTAATGTCACAGTCCTCGTCTGCACCTGTCTGTCCTTGTCTGCACTTCACTTCCCAGAATCCTCCTTGTCTGCACACCTGAATTCACTCCCTCAATCATCCACCTGTTCATCGTCTTAATCATCTGTGTCACCTGTCCTCACCTCGTTAGTATCTGTATTTAGTTCTCTCTGGTCAGTCTGTCTGGGTCGGTTCTTAGTTTGTCGATGTACAGTTTGAATATGCTTGTATATACATAGGTGTTTGTGTGTATCCTGCCTGTACCTGGTTTTGTTTAATAGTAAATCGTTTGTATTGGAGTTCTTTGCCTCAGCCTGCCTTCCTTACACACCAAACCGTGACACTTATAGTCAGTAGAATGTCTGTTGGGGAACATCAAAATAAAGTGTTTAAATTGTAAAGCAGATATTAAGCTGACAGTCTACTAATACTTTAATGAGAGTTAGTTGACATGTAGTTGCAAAGTTTTATAGTTAGTGAAAAGTCTAAAGTGGACTGTCCATAGGAATAAAGTGTTACTGGCCTTACAAATTGCAGTTAAATTACTCCATATTTTTTTCCCGCAGTTAATCTAAATAATATGCTTTGTGTAGTAATATAAAAATTAATTTGATCATGAAAATTAATTAATAAAATTAATTACATTTTTACAAAAAAAAATTATATTAATATTTTAAAATTATTTATACTATTATTATTATAGTTATTATAAGTATGTTTTTTTAAGTTTTATTATACAATAGAATATTATTTAGGAACATATATTAATAATAATAATAATAACAATTATTAATTATTTAATATCATTAATAATAATCATAGCTTATGTGTCTATACTCCTAATAATAACAACAACAGCAGCACTAATAATGATAGTATATAAATAATAGTAATAATATTAAATATTAGAACAATTTTATTTTACCATAATACTATGACTACATTAGATAAAGTAATGTCAGACGAGGTAGAAATGGCTTCTTTAGGTACCAATCTACTCTATTAAATTAACATTGTATTCATGTAACACACAAAGATGTTTGCAGATGCAGCTTCCTTTTTTCTAATGCATTGAGCTGTCCTAAAGATATGATAACTCCAACATTTATCTCCTTACACGCCATTGTTTCAACAAAAGACTACAAATGATTTGCACTTTCTGTTTTTTTAAGTAAATCAGATGACTTGGAAATAGGTCTGATGGCACTTCAGCGGTGTGTATTCAGGAAGATCCTAATGTGTAGTATTACCTAGTGATATTCTCATAGAGCGCTGTGACCGATAGCTGTAATGCCCGAGGCTCTCCTAAAAGCTCTTAGCTCAGCTAATACAGTGTGTAATTTGAGGTTTTATGCGCAGTAATGTAGTGCTATACCTATCAGAGGGCTTTGCTGTTCATCACTCCCCACTGAGTGGAACCATTAAGACGGTGGATTTCTCTGCAGACGTACAGCTGTGAAAGCATTGTGTCGGAGAGAAGAAATGGAGCTTTTATTGGACGAGGTGATTTACCTGTGATTGTGAGGAAGGCTCTGGCCTCTGCCGGCTTCACACTGCTGTCCAAAAGCGAGGCTTCGCACACATACATGCCCACATCGGCACTGGTTGGATTGATGATGGTCAAGCGTCGGCTGAAGGAGCCCACACCGCTGGCCACTTCCACGCCGTTTCTTCGCCACACCAAATTGAGCTTCTCAACTGGACTGTGGAGAACAACAGTGCAAAAATGTGATGTACTGAGCTTTGTTGTTGCGAACTTGACACCAAGGTGACATTAACTACTCAGGACATGTAAGGTTATGTCAAAATTGTAATAGTAAAAGTAATAGTAGAACCATTTTTCTGGCATATACTATCTTTTTTTTAAAGAAATTAATACTTATTTTCAGCAAGTGCACATTTAATTGATCAAAAGTGACAGTAAAGTAATTTTTAATGTTATAACATTTTATAGATTAAAGAATCAACATTGATAATAATGATAATAATACATGTTTCTTGAGCACTAAATCATCATATTAAATGATGCTGAAAATTCTGATTTGCATCACATGAATAAATTACATTTTAGAATATAATCGCAGAGAAAACAGCTATTTGAATTGTAATAATATTTCATAACGTTACTGTTTTCATGATCTAACAGATGCAGCCATGAGAGCATGAGGGACTTCTTTCAAAAACCTACAACTTTAAAATCGTATATATACAGTAGTAAACATTTGAAGTGGATCAAAAAAGTTCTTCAAAGTTGTCCTAAGACAAGAACGGGTATTGTTCAAAATTCATGTATAACTTTGATGAAAGGTTTTGATCGATTTCAAATGTTGACTACTGTATATATACAGTATATATCCTGTTGATCACTGATGTTTCTGGAAAACACGTTCTATGCACTGTAAGTGTTACTTTGTGCAACTATTATAATAATGGCTTTGAAATTAAGGTTAAATGGAGAAAGACCTGTTTGAGGTAAATGAGTGTCAAATGAACTGCGTGTGTGTGAACAGTGTGTGTCCTTATAGCCATACTCACCGTGCATTAGCTACACACTCCAGCGTGGCCTCACTGACCCCGGCCACCACCGTAGTGTTTCGGGGTGGAATTACAATGACTGGAGCCACAGGGTCCGCAGGGGCCTCTGAATCTAACCAAGGAGAAGGTTAAAAACAAAGAGAGAATTTTAGATGTACATACGATACTACAAAACAAACCATTTTTTAAACCAGCCTAAGGTGGTTTGCTGGTCTTTCAGCCTGGCCAAGTTGATTTAGCTGGTTTCAATGTTTCAAAAGTACCAAAAATCCCCACAAACCTATAAAAAAAACCCCAGCCTAAACAGTTTGACTGGGCTAGGCAGGTTTAAGCTGTTTTTTTTTTGTTCTGTTAGCAAGGATCTAAAACATTTGTGTTTAAATTAATGATCAGCTATGTTCCCAATTTGAAGTTAATAATATAAAAAAAACAAACAGATTTTTTAATGGGAAACATAAAGTGGGATCTTTACTAAATCAGCCAACATGCGTCGTGGACTCGTGGTATTACCACTAAGAAAAAGACAAAAGACAGAGTTCAGCTCTTTATGTTTTATGCTTGCCTGACACAGAATAATTTGAATAATTAATCTTCTGGCAGTGGTCCTGTAACATGCTCCAAACGGTGGGACTCCACCCCACCCCCTCCTACGGCTGTTATGCGAAGTCAATCTTGCATGAAAATATGCTTTTTACATTTTTTAAACGACCCAAGCACATCTCTCGTCTAATAGTGAAAAATTAAATACTGCCTATTAAATCAGCTTCATTCTATCCAGAGGAAAATTAGAGAATGTCTAAAATATTGAAATCTTATGATAATGAGGATTTAAATAACTAAGTCGAATGCTAAAATCAAGCCTTTGATGTCGAATTTGCCGAAATGCATGAAAGAGCTGCCTAACTCAAAAAATTGAACTTGTCAGTAACTTCATGCGATACTGTAGTAAGTCCTAAAAGAGACGGGCCGCTCCAATTACAGTTAGCATCTGATGTGACTTATTAAATATGCCAAGGAGCATACAGAGGTCATAAGCACATATTCAGGATGGAGGGAACCGAATGTAATAGTTTAATTGAAAAATTGGCCAAGCTTTAATCTGAATATTGTCAGTGACCTTTAACATTCACAAAAAGAATATTAAAGGTCACTGCTAAAGATTGCATTTTGCTTTATGATTTATGTTTGTACTTTGGGCTAGAATTCCAGCAAATATTACAATATTGCAAGGTTGAAGTATTTCTTGACAGAAAAGACAAACTTCTCTATGCCACATAAACTCCATGTGGACTGAACGTCTCGGGTTATGACTATAACCCTTGTTCCCTGAGAAGGGAACGAGACACTGCGTCGAGATCGACACTTTGGGGACGCTCCCTAAGCGTGCGCCTCTGAAGTATGAATAAAACTAATCCAATCCTGATTGGTGTTGCGTCGTGACGTAACATGTGACGGCATACCCGGAAGTATAAAAGTGACGCTGTCACAACACACACTAGCCTCGCGATGAAGCAAGACGCTCAAAGGCCTCGAGGGGCGTGGCAGAACGACGCAGTGTCTCGTTCCCTTCTCAGGGAACAAGGGTTATAGTCATAACCCGAGACGTTCCCTTTCGAGGGAACTCAACACTGCGTCGAGATCGACACTTTGGGGAACGAGTGCCCACTAGGCCACGCACCGAATAGGCCTGTCCCGGAGTGAAACTGTCTAGGCACTCAGCAAGGACTGAGCACGTGTGCGCCAGGCGTACTTGGAAGGTGGAGACTGTAGAACCTGATAAAAGTATGCGGAGTAGCCCAACCGGCTGCCTCGCAGATCTCCTGTAGAGGTACTCCCGAAAGAAGGGCCCTAGAAGAAGCCATGCTTCTAGTTGAGTGGGCCCTGACGGCTAAAGGTGAAGGCAAACCGCGCACCTTGTAAGCCGCAGTAATAGCCTGGACTATCCAATTACTAATAGTCTGCTTAGATGCCGGGAGCCCCTTCCTAGGTGACCCAAAACATACTAATAACTGGTCCGACCTTCTCCAAGAAGAGGACCTCTCAAGGTACACGCTCAAAGCTCTGACGGGGCAGAGCAAATGAAGCTTCTCTTCTTCTGCCGACACATGAGGTGGAGGATGGAATGCCTGAAGGACTACAGACCGAGCTGTGTTCGAAGGAACCTTAGGCACGTAGCCCGGACTCGGGTGCAGAAAGGCCTTTACTCTGCCAGGGGCAAACTCCAAGCAAGCTGGTGTTACCGCCAGGGCTTGGAGATCTCCCACCCTCTTAAGTGAGGTAATGGCCAAGAGAAAAACCATTTTCTGCGTTAAATCCCTAGGCGAAGCCGACTCTAGAGGTTCGAAAGGGGCCAGGGATAACCCTTCCAGAACTATAGCCAGGTCCCAAGCAGGAACTCTAGACCTGGTTGCCGGCCTCATCCTCCAAGTACCGCGGAGAAACCGAATGACCAACTGGTGCCTCCCCAGAGGCCCATCACTTAACGGGGCGTGGAAAGCTGCAATGGCTGCCACGTACACCTTAAGCGTGGAAGGGGAGAGACCCGCAGAGAACCGATCTTGAAGAAATTCCAGAACTGAAGCCACCGGGCAGTTTACTGGATCTAACTCATGTTCTCTACACCAAGTGGCAAAAACATTCCACTTGAGGCCATACAATCTCCTAGTAGACGGAGCTCTGGAGCTAAGTATAGTTTCAACCACTCCAGCTGATAGACCAGCATTCAGGTACTGAACCCCCTCAGAGGCCAGACCCACAATTTCCACAGCTCTGGCTGAGGGTGGAGAATTGTGCCCCCCGCCTGAGACAACAGATCCCTCCTCAGAGGAATCTGCCATGGCGGGGCTATCAGGAGTGATACTATGTCCGAAAACCACACCCGGGTCGGCCACATTGGGGCAACCAGCAGAAGACTGATGCCCTCTTGACGGACCCTCTCCAGGACTCCCGGGAGCAGAGCGATCGGGGGAAAAGCGTACAGGCGAAGCCTCGGCCAGGCCTGTACCATGGCATCCAACCCCAGCGGGGCTGGAAGTGAGAGGGAGAACCAAAGTGGACAGTGGGACGTCTCTCGAGACGCAAACAGATCCACTTCCATTGGTCCAAACCTCTCCCATATCAACTTCACCACGTCTGGATGAAGTCTCCATTCCCCGGGCCTCAGCCCCTGCCTCGACAGGATGTCTGCTCCCTGATTCTGAACCCCCGGAATATACATTGCCTTGATGGACAGTATTTTCCCCTGGGACCAAAGAATAATCTGATGCGCCAGTCTGCACAGAGGGCGCGATCTGAGTCCCCCTTGTCGGTTCAGATAGGATACCACCGACGTATTGTCGGATCGTACTAAGACATGGTAACCCTTGATGTCTGGGAGGAAGCTCCTCAAAGCCCTGAACACAGCCATCATCTCTAGGCAGTTTATATGCCAAGAACGATGATGGTCCTGCCACAGACCCCTGGCAAAGCGGCCGTCCATGACCGCGCCCCAGCCCGTGAGGGAAGCGTCTGTCGAAATGGATTTCCGGCGACATGACGCTCCCAACACCGGCCCTTGGGATAGGAACCCAGGTTTCTTCCATATTTGCAGAGAACGAAGGCATTTGCGCGTTACTCTGATTAAACGAAACGGATTCCCCTTGGGAGAAAACCCCTTGGTTTTCAACCACCACTGAAGGGGCCTCATGTGCAGAAGGCCCAAAGGAATAACGTTGGATGCCGCTGCCATGAGACCCAGCATTCTTTGAAATTGCTTTACATTGATGGCCTGGCCCAGCCTTAACCCAGATACCATCGCCAGAATTGACTCGACACGTGCGGGAGACATTCGTGCCTGCATCGTAATCGAGCTCCACACGATTCCCAAAAATATCGTGGACTGGGATGGTTCTAGCACACTCTTTTTTACATTGAGTCTCAACCCTAATTTCTGAATGTGGCCAAGGACGACATCTCGATGCCGAACTGCCATTTCTCGAGACTGGGCCAGAATGAGCCAGTCGTCGAGATAATTCAATATACGGATGCCTTGAAGTTTCAGTGGAGCAAGGGCTACATCCATACACTTGGTGAATGTACGGGGAGAGAGTGCTAGGCCGAACGGAAGGACCCGATATTGGTAAGCTTCGCCCCCGAAAGCGAACCTCAGGTATCTCCTGTGACATGGAAGGATGGAGATGTGAAAATAGGCGTCTTTTAGATCTATCGTGACAAACCAGTCCTCGGATCTGATTTGCCTCACGATTGCAGGAATGGTTAACATCTTGAACCTGAACCTCCTCAGAGATCGGTTCAAAACCCTGAGATCTAGAATTGGCCTTAACCCCCCATCCTTCTTTGGAACTATAAAGTACCGGCTGTAAAACCCGGACTCCCTGTCTAAAGGATGAACACGTTCTATGGCTTCCTTTAGCAGCAAAGTCTGCACTTCCTGTTCCATCACCTGAGCCTGCTCTGGAAGTACTGCAGTTTGCACCACCCCAGAAAACTTGGGGGGGCGGCACGCAAACTGCAGTCTGTATCCGGATTTTATTATATGCAGGACCCATGCAGATATGTTGGGAAGATGATACCATGCCTCTACAAAATCTACTAGGGGTACCAGCCTCTCGAGACTGGCCTCTGGTGTTCTTTGAGCATCTTTCTCGACTGCCTGAAGCGGAATACCGGCAGGCTGTAGTCGATGCGGTTCTTTTAACCATAACTGATGCTTTACTAGATAATTTTCGCTGGAAAGAGATGCGGCCCGAAGCGTCGTTGACGGCGGGCAACCTACATCGTTTCCTAGAGGGCTCCGCTGCGAGAACAACCTCGGTTGTCCTGCAGTGGAGGGGACCGCCCTCAGAGGTCCTACCATTCCGGTCAGGACCTCTTTCCCGAAGTCCTCCTAGCCTGGATGACTTCCCTCAGGTCACCCCTCTGGCTGGAGGACTTCGATTTTTGAGAGCGCTTCCTCTGTTGCCAGGCTCCAGGAGGAGGGGCTCTAGAGGAAACGCTCTCTTTCTGCTCTGCCCGGTGAGAATGGCTGGTTGCTGGCTGGGGCTGATCGCTCGGCCCCACCCTACTTGACTTGGACTTAGCCTTACGGGGGAGGTACTGCTGGAACGCCGCAGATTGCTTCTTCGCCTCCTGAAACCTGTCGACGACCGAAGTAACGGCGTCGCCAAACAGGCCAGAAGGCGAGAGCGGCGCATCCAGCAGAAAAGCCCTATCCTTGTCTTTTATGCCAGATAGGTTCAGCCACAGATGCCTCTCCGTAGCCACCATGGCTGCCATAGAGCGGCCAATGGCACGGGCCGTCTCTTTTGTGGCCCGGAGAGACAAATCTGTGGCTTTTCTCAACTCCGCAATATCCTGAGGAGTTGGCCCCTCCCCCTCGTCCAAATCTTTCAGGAGGTCGGCCTGGTATGCCTGCAAGACAGCCATCGTGTGCAGACATGAACCAGCCCGACCTGCCGCCATGTAAGCCCTGCCTATCAAAGCTGATGTATCTCTGCAAGGCTTACTAGGCAGCGCCGGGGTTTTTAGGGAAGACGCCGATTCAGGGGAAAGATAACCCGCTAAAGCATCTTCTACTTTCGGCATCTTCCCATAACCCTTGTCCCGTGCCCCCATAATATTACTATAATCCACCATACTGGGACTGGAGACACGAGACGAGTGCGGTTTATCCCACGATCTCGAGATTTCAGAATGGAGATCGGGGAAAAACGGCAAACCCCGGCGCTGAGGTTGTGCTCTCTGCTGCAGGAAACGCTCATCAAGCTTGCTTTTCGCCTGCGTTCCCTGCTCATGATGTGGCCAGCTAATATTGAGTCTGGCCACTGCACGAGTCACAACCTCAACCAGCTCCTCATAGGCTTGGCCGTGAACTGGCGCGCCAAAGTCACGGTCATCCGCATCAATACTCAGCACATCTACTTCCTCAGAAGCAGAGAGCTGAAGCATTGGGACCTGATCGTGGGCAGGAGAAGCCGCGATGCGGGCTCCTGGACCACTCTCAGGGGCTACGGGATCCTCAGACGAAGAATGAGAAGGTGCCTCAGCAGCCTCATTCTCATCTAAAAGATCCCGCTGCGAGCCCCACGATCTCAATCGCCGCGCCGCCTCAACAGACGCGGGACCAGAACCGTGGGGAGCGCGAGCCTGACCGTGCTCATCAAAGCACGCCAGCCGGGAGCGCAGCACTCTAATGGGTAGTGCTTCACAGTGAACACAAGCAGCTCCCTCGAGAGCTGCCCGTGCGTGCTGCGCTCCCAAACAATTCACACACAAAGAGTGTGTATCCCCACCCGTAATAAAGCGAGGGCAAGGATGCACACACTTCCTGAATTGTTCGCTGGCCATCATACAATATATATATATAGATATGATAAGAGACAAACAACACCAAATAGACAGACAGTTTTTCAACACAGAGCGCTTGCTGAAGAGCGAAAGCTAGTGTGTGTTGTGACAGCGTCACTTTTATACTTCCGGGTATGCCGTCACATGTTACGTCACGACGCAACACCAATCAGGATTGGATTAGTTTTATTCATACTTCAGAGGCGCACGCTTAGGGAGCGTCCCCAAAGTGTCGATCTCGACGCAGTGTTGAGTTCCCTCGAAAGGGAACCAAATGTTTCAGTGTGAGGGAAGCATGGAAAACATCCATAAATGCCTCAAAGTTCCTAGGAATTCTCACAAATCACAGATTTGTTTAAGCTAAATCTCAAACATATTGTAAATAGGAATGTGTTTCTTATAACCAAGTCTCCAGCGGGCTTTCGTGTTGGTAACAGCCGATACCGAAACAGATTGCATGGGGCACATGGGCCTCCCTCCCTCCCTTCTCTCTCTCTCTCTCTCTGTATTTGCAGATGGGGCAACTCTTTGCAATACACTAATATATTATTGGAAGACTCATATTTGTATTTGGAGCAGCAAGAGTGGAAATCCTGCAGTGCTATCATATGTGAGGCGTGAAGCGTGTTTCAGGGGATCCTCTACTTCTGCTTCAATGGATAAGTTGCCTCACCTGTGGCCATGGGAGGCAATAATCTTACTAAATTCATCAGGGATGCGGTAAACAGCCCAATTCCCTCTTTTTATCACATGATCACCACTTTACAAATAAACTTCATCCTTTATATATATGTGATTATATTAGTTTGTGAATATCACGTTACATTATCTCATTTTTGGTGTATGCTTGTTATCTCTTTTGAGGCTCAAATTCAAGTAATTGTATTATGACTGTTCTTGGGCTGCTGATTCTGTTCTTTGAATAGCTAGTCATGGGTTTGAGTCAAAGTAATACTTTGTGCTACTACAGGAGCAATGATTTTGTCATACAATGGTGCATTAAAGGGATAGCTTACCCAAAAATGATAATTCTGTTATCATTTTAATTATGGCATCATTTTCACTTTTGAGTGAACTATCCCTGTAAGTTGAATATGGAATATTTGTGTATATTATAAAAATTTGACCACGATCTGCAAGTCTTGACATTCATTATGGATTCTTCAAACTGCTTCTAATCAATTATTTCCCATGAACACCACAAGTTTGATTGTTGTTATCCACAGAGCTGGAAACGCCATTTCAATGAATTAGCATAAACTCCAAGACATTTCATAGGAGAACAGAGCTGTGTGTTAAGATGGCACTAATGGTTTTACAGACTTGTACATGTATTTTAGTTACTGCATAAAAACAAGATAAAACAAGATAAAAACAAATGTTCTCCACTGGTGTGGGTTTGAACTTGGTTTTCTGAGATATCTTACCATGTGATCCACGGTACTTCTTGTTCACTGTCCGGCAGCATAGGCAAAAAAAGAGGACAAATACCAGCCAAAACAGTGAATTTACAGTATGCTGTATACGCACAGTGTTATTCACACAAGTAGGGAATGTTATGGCATCAACAGGGCATAACCCCAAAAAACGCTGACTGGTCAACAGGAATGTTGTTTCAGGATCTAGGAACATTTCCTACTTGTATAAATCATATTAAGGTTAAATATGGGTGTTTCTTCAACTGGGCAATATTGGTCTTAAGGCACATCTCTTTAGCTTAATTTGTCCACTAACAGTGTCAATTGTTTTCATAAAGATCCCCACCACATTGTCATTTCTACCACATCTTAAATTATGCAATGAATTTCTTATCATTCTGTGATGGAAATGATGGTTGTGGAAGTGATTTTTTTTAAAAAATTTTTTTACATTTTTGGAATAAAATGCTGGAATAAAATAAAACAAGTTCTTTGTCTTTCATTACATTTAATGTAAACTGAATACACACAATTATACCGTTTTTTTGTGTGTTTTTTACACAATTTACCAAACAATTTACACACACACACACACCACACACACACACACACACACACACACACACACACACACACACACACACACACACACACACACACACACACACACACACACACACACACACACACACACACACACACACACACAAATTAAATGTAATAATAAATACTTTTATAATCCATCCATATTTCAAGCCTGAATTCTGGCTTTGGGATAAGTGTAGTAATAAGTGTAATAATATAATCTACATATAAAAATAATTTGAAAAGTATCACAATAAAATAACAAATAAAATAAGTCAGTTTTATTGCGACCCTAATCTAATAAACAGAAAAGTTTGAAATGTTTGGTTTTAATTAAAATCTACTCCTGGAACATGGATAAGTAGCCAAAGTAGAAGAAACACCAATATTCGGTATGGGAAAAACTATGTAATTACTGAAATGTAAAAAATATATTTAATAACAGGATTTAAAAAGGTTCACAGTGCACAATGACAATCTATATGCATTTCTATATTTGGGCCTGTTTTTACAGCAGCACAGCAACCCTGAGACGCAAATAGAGATAATGTGCAAGTACATGACCTACAGTTAATTGCATTTGAGATGTGGAGGAACATGCCAGAACAGCTTTTTCGAGTATGGAGAGAATTGGGCAGAGAAGATAAATAGCAGGAGAGGGGTGAAGACGTCCTTGTTTTCTTCCCCTAAATCTGTTGTCGCCTTAATTTACACAATGCCTAATGAATTCCTATGAAGCGTGCAAAGGTGATCTTATACCACACTACACACACACACACACGCACACACACACAAACAAAACAAAAGAAAGAAAGAAAGAAAGAAAGAAAGAAAGAAAGAAAGAAAGAAAGAAAGAAAGAAAGAAAGGAGAACAGCTGGCAGATTGACAGGCAAAAAAGATACTAAAGCTATAAAATATTCAGTGATTCAGGGACTGGGGAAACTTCAAGGCACATGTAGGAGTTTCTTCAGAAGGTATTGTCACACAAACCAGGCGTCCACACAACACAGCTGAGAAAATACAAGAAAATATGTGCATTTGTAGATAATGCCTAGCAGACAAATATTTCCTTTGTTGTCGCACGGTAGGCTTAGCATGGACAACGGACGTTGTGAGCCGCCGTAAAAGAAGAAGATGGAGGCAAACAGCAGCGATCCACCAGCACGGCGAGGACAGACGTGTGATTTCTAGCTCGTGCCTCTGAACAACTGGCACCTGGGAATAGGAGGTCGGATTGACATCAGGAAACCGAGGGTCTATAAAATGAACCAACCGTCATATGGAAGGCTTATTCTCATGCTTGTTCCATAATTTATACTCTATTGGGGTATTTTTCTTTATAAATATTACAAACAACTGAAGACAACATTCGGTCATGCCCTGCAACAGATGCAGACCCCAAAAAAGAAACATTCCCAAACAACAGCAATTCTGATGCACTGACCTCTTCCACACCTCACGCTGACAGCTGATGTGCGACTTCTGATTTGAAGTGCGGTTTCCAGCCTGCCAGTTCTGTGTTAAGGTGAACTGCTGGCAGGTGTTAGCTGGTGAATAAAGACAGCGCTGTGCCTATTCCAGTGCTTGTCAATAGCACACGGTGGGGTTTGGGTCCTCGTGGGCTTGTTCTGACTGTGTTCTGTTACTTGTTCTGCCAGGTGAGGAGGGGATGATGGGACCGGGTTGTCCCTGAGGCCCTGTGGGCAGAAGCTAGCTCTCAGGTCCTATTTAGACAGACTCCACATAAATGGATTTGAACAGGATTGGTGTCCCAGACTGCTTTGCGTGTGTGAGGGCTTGATCCATATTCATGTAGTTTGTTTGGCATCTCTTCGCGGGCAGGCGCTACTGTGGCCTTCACTCCCTCTTTCTCGCATCTAACACCTAAGGCAACATGCTAACTCATTCAATGTGGTTTGTCAAAGCAGAACGAGCTCCTGAGGATTAATGGGACAGTTCAGCAAAAAAAAAAAAAAAAAAAAAAAAAAACCTCATTCTAGTTACAAACACATATAGGGCCAGATTTACTAAACAGGGCAAATTAGCGCGAGAGCGGTGTAATATAATAACGGGGCAAATACCAGTAAATTGAGTAGAGCAAACCTTAATAAATCAACTTGCGCGATTCATTTAAATACTCTCCTCCCATAAATTTTGCATCTGAAATGGAAACTCCTACAAATGCATAAGCAATAAGGTCAGCCGCAATAAATAACCTTGTCCACGCCTTTTCAGCGCTAATTTTTCACTGCGTGTTTTTAGTAAATCCTGACAGTAGTTTTTTAATGTCAAAAGAGGGTTGGTGCTGGCGCAAGCTGTTAGTAAATCTGGCCCAAACTGTTTTTCTTTTCCTTTGGAAAGCAGACTCACACTCCGCTTTTCCATATAAAGACAGTTTATTACCTCTTTCAAGCTCCAAAAGGACAAACAGCTTCACAAAATTGATCCATATGGCTTAATTGCTATATTCCAACATCGAAATAAGTCATTGTTAACAAAAACTAAAATGAAAACTACACTAAAACATTTTCGTTACCTGAAATAAAAATAATAAAATCTTGCATAATTAAAAAAAACTAAAATATTTTGCCAAAAAGATGCCAAAATGCCACCAGCAGCAACAAATAACCTGCAGTTTATGATGCTGTTGTAAAATGGGGGAAGAGAATTTGGATGCAAAATATGTTAGCAGAATATTTTAGAATAAGGTTAGAATCTTTGCGCTCCCATTTAAATCCGCTATTTGACACTTATGCACATACCGACACTCATTCATTGAAGTCTGCTAAGTTAAATATAGACTCACTTGCTGTCAGGATCATTGAAAATGTGAAATGGAAATACTTCTTTACAGTTACAGGCAAGTATACAACCGTAAGATTGTTGTGAGCTGAGGAAAAAGCATTTCAAACGCATTAAACAACACCTGCATCTGATAGAAGGGCAAGCCATTATGATTGTGTTTGAAGTGCTTAATATAAAGCACGTCTCATGTTTAAGACAGCTCGCATCATGCACTTATCCGGCAGTAGCTCACTCTGTGTAATTCGTTATTCATCAGATGTATTCGAAACATCAAAGTATATCGATATAAACAATATTGTCCCCTCAAGGGGGAAACTTGGGAGTTTGAAATTATGTTCTACTTACAGGAAGTTCCACATGTGCAGTGGTTAAAACAACACTGTTATCATTCGGTAAACATGCGTACCGAACCAAAAGTCCTACACTGAAAATATTCGGTACAAATAACCGTTACATTCCTAACCAATAACTAATTTAAGCTTTATATAAATGGTGTGTATAAAAAAAATGGTCTTGCCTTGATTAAACATGAAAAAGCCACAAGATAGCAGTAGAAACAAACAAAAATACAACTGAACTGAAACAAACTTAAGATAAACTAGAATAACAGAAGAATGGATTAATTTTAAGATTCTAAACTATAAGAACCCTGAAAAGAATGATTTGTTCAGGACGCACTTAAACAATCTGGTTTGGAAATATATAAGTGATATAACTTTTTTGGGTTAATTATCCCTTTAAAGAGCTGTTTATCCTTGTAGCTGGCACTAAAAACATTGGGAGCTGTCTTTAATAACACAACAATATCAATGCAATGCACCTCCGAGCTAGTCACACCTGCAAAGAGCCCTGCAATCCTGAGTTAGATGCTATTAATGTGACGGATTTGCCAAACGTCTGTTCTGCCAAACCACGGATCTGCCTGTTAGAACGGTAAAGGTTGCACAAGATGAGAGTGAATGTGCAGAACTGGGATATAAATCCAAGCTCCCACTCACCATGGTTTACACTGTTCTGAAGTGACAGCCCCTTAAATCTAAGAGCTGGTGTGGAGGTATAGGTTTTTTAAAGGGACTTTGTTACCAACTCTCTGAACTTGTGATCAGGTAGCATAAGGCAGGTATGGGATGTGGAATAATTAGCCTGAGCAAAACACTGCTCTCTTTGAGTTTCGCATTTCAGACATGCACTTTTATGGTTTTCCCCCAACTGGGAGGCAGAACTTTAAAGTAATAGACTTGAAAGTCTGCTCTGAGAAACACCAGTGACTACAGCTCACAAGTCGAACATGGCATATTGATCATTATCAATATTTGATCATTATTTGGCAGAATGCATACATTTTTTTTGACAATATCTGCTCTCAAACTTATACAGTAACAAACATTATAATTTCCCATTAGGAAAGCATGGGAAAAAAATATTAAAACATACTTCTTCTTTTTTTTTACACCCAGCACCTATTTAGCAACAATTCCTTAATATGTACTTTAAGCACAAGCTCAAATTTTTAGCTATTTATGATTTAAAAAATATATATATATATACACTACCATTCAAAAGTTTGGGGTCAATTTGTTTGTTTTTTAAAGAAATTAATACTTTTCTTCAGAAAGGACGCATGAATTTGATATAAAGTGACAGTAAAGACATTTATAATAATGCAAAATATTTATTTTTTAATGAAATGCTTTTCTCTTGAACTTTCAAAGAATCCTGAAAAAAATGAATCACTGTTTGCACAAAAATATGAAGCAGCACAACTGTTGTCAACTGTGATAATAATCATAAATGTTTCTTGAGCATCAAATAATCATATTAGAGTGATTTCTAAAGGATCATGTGACACTGAAGACTGGAGTAATGATGCTGAAAATTCAGCTTTGATCACAGGAATAAATTAGATTTTAAAATATATTCACATAGAAAACAGCTGTTTTACATTGAAATAATATTTAACAATATTACTGGGTTTGTTTTGTATTTTTAATCAAATAAATGCAGCCTTGGTGAGCAGAAGAGACTTTATGTTAAAAACATAAAAAATCTTACCGACCCCAAACTTTTGAACGGTAGTGTATATAATATCAAAACATACAGAAAAACTATAACAATCTCTAATATTACCTGATTTATAAGATTTGCTGTTTTATCCTTTGCTGTTGCCTTCTGATTTCTATATCAATTCTGGTCCAGTGTGGAAATTTAGTTCATAGCAAAAATATGATGTTATTCAACCATTTAGTCCATCTTCAATGTTGATAACTTTGCAATAAAGAAGAGAAAGTTTATTTCTCTGGGGTCAAATGAAACACTTTCATCTTATAAAAGCACACCCTGTTCACTAAGCTATCAAAGGAGCTGTCAATCAACAGGTTTCCCCAGGGCATTCAATATGAATTGGACAAAGCTGCAAATAGGCAATATTTCCCAGGTCTGGTGTGACCTACGCAGAAGACTTTCATTAAATGAATCATAGGGATATTCTCTTTATGTGTTCCTCTCTTTTACTTTAATGGATCTCTATAGCCAAGCAGACCCCACTCAACTCGCATTTGAAATTCTATTGCAACAGACGAGGTGTAAAAAGCTAGATGCATTGTAGATGCTTTTGTCGCCCACGTATGGTACTGCATTAGCTCCAGCCAGAAAACAATAGATGGAGTGCGGATAACTCTTTAAAAATGGAGACCTTCAAATAGCTTTCCTTCAGTCACAGAGCCACAGGGTTTCTGCTTTCTCTGATAGCACTCGAGCTGCTTAGCATTCTTTCCCCACAAGCTCATCTTATCGATTGACACTTGCATTTCTTTGTAATGCAGACGGCTGACCAATAAAAAAAGCCATACACGATCCAGGCTGTTTGGATCTTATAGTCAGTCCCAAATATCCCCATCAAAGCAACTGATCCCAGCCCATGTGACCCACAGTTCAGACAGGTGAGTGACTTCCCACTTCCCAGTGAAAGAGTGGTGAAAAAAATAAGGTTGATGGATCTCGGAAAGTCAGCTCTGGAGTTGACACAAAGTGACCTTTTCAGTGCTCCATGTCAATCAAGATGAAAGACAACAAGAAATCTGGTGCTAAACTTTAAAGAAGCTTGGTATTTCACCTGGAAGAAGGGCATGACCGGGTGTAACAAGATGGTGCAGAGCGAGCGGAGACACATTATACCCTGGAGGACCAAAGAGGTTCATGATGATAGACGGATGGACACAAAGACAGACAGACAGACAGATAGACAGAGACAGATAGTCAGAGATCGATATATAGATATATAAATAGCCAGATAGATAAACAGACAGACAGACAGACAGACAGACAGACAAAGATATATATATATAGATAGCCAGATATACAGACAGACAGACATACAGATATAGATAGCCAGATATACTGACAGACAGACAGATAGATAGACAGACAAATAGATACAGACAGACAGACAGACAGAGATAGATATATAAATAGCCAGATATACAGACAAATAGAATGACAGACAGATATAGCCAGATATAGAGACAGACAGACAGATATATAGATAGCCAGCCAGACAGACAGACAGATAGACAGAGACAGATAGACAGATAGACAGATAGACAGATATATATATATATATATATATATATATATATATATATATATATATATATATATATATATAATGTAATTAGCATATTGTGATAAAGTTCATTATTTTCCATAATGTAAAGATACAAATTAAACTTTCATATATTTTAGATTCATTGCACACCAACTGAAATATTTCAGGTCTTTTATTGTTTTTATACTGATGATTTTGCCATTTAGCTCATGAAAACCCAAAATTCCTATCTCAAAAAATTAGCATATTTCATCCGACCAATAAAAGAAGAGTTTTTAATTAAAAAAAAGTCAACCTTCAAATAATTATGTTCAGTTATGCACTCAATACTTGGTCGGGAATCCTTTTGCAGAAATGACTGCTTCAATGCGGCGTGGCATGGATGCAATCAGCCTGTGGCACTGCTGAGGTGTTATGGAGGCCCAGGATGCTTCGATAGCGGCCTTAAGCTCATCCAGAGTGTTGGGTCTTGCGTCTCTCAACTTTCTCTTCACAATATCCCACAGATTCTCTATGGGGTTCAGGTCAGGAGAGTTGGCAGGCCAATTGAGCACAGTAATACCATAGTAAGTAAACCATTTGCACTGTGAGCAGGTGCCAGGTCGTGCTGAAAAATTAAATCTTCATCTCCATAAAGCTTTTCAGCAGATGGAAGCATGAACTGCTCCAAAATCTCCTGATAGCTAGCTGCATTGACCCTGCCCTTGATAAAACACAGTGGACCAACGCCAGCAGCTGACATGGCACCCCAGACCATCACTGACTGTGGGTACTTGACACTGGACTTCAGGCATTTTGGCATTTCCTTCTCCCCAGTCTTCCTCCAGACTCTGGCACCTTGATTTCCAAATGACATGCAACCACTGAGCAACAGTCCAGTGCTGCTTCTCTGTAGCCCAGGTCAGGCGCTTCTGCCGCTGTTTCTGGTTCAAAAGTGGCTTGACCTGGGGAATGCGGCACCTGTAGCCCATTTCCTGCGCACGCCTGTGCACGGTGGCTCTGGATGTTTCTACTCCAGACTCAGTCCACTGCTTCCGCAGGTCCCCCAAGGTCTGGAATCGGTCCTTTTCCACAATCTTCCTCAGGGTCCGGTCACCTCTTCTCGTTGTGCAGCGTTTTTTGCCACACTTTTTCCTTCCCACAGACTTTCCACTGAGGTGCCTTGATACAGCACTCTGGGAACAGCCTATTTGTTCAGAAATTTCTTTCTGTGTCTTACCCTCTTGCTTGAGGGTGTCAATGATGGCCTTCTGGACAGCAGTCAGGTCAGCAGTCTTACCCATGATTTTTGACCCACGGTTTTGAGTAATGAAACAGGCTGGGAGTTTTTAAAAGCCTCAGGAATCTTTTGCAGGTGTTTAGAGTTAATTAGTTGATTCAGATGATTGGGTTAATAGCTTGTTTAGAGAACCTTTTCATGATATGCTAATTTTTTGAGATAGGAATTTTGGGTTTTCATGAGCTGTATGCCAAAATCATCAGTATTAAAACAATAAAAGACCTGAAATATTTTAGTTGGTGTGCAATGAATCTAAAATATATGAAAGTTTAATTTGTATCTTTACATTATGGAAAATAATGAACTTTATCACAATATGCAAATTTTTTGAGAAGGACCTGTATATATATATATATATAGCCAGATAGATAAACAGACAGACAGACAGACAGACAGACAAAGATAGATACATAGATAGCCAGATATACAGACAGACAGACATAGAGACAGATAGATAGACAGAGATAGATATATAAATAGCCAGATATACAGACAAATAGAATGACAGACAGACAGATAGATAGATAGATAGATATAATGAATGACAGACAGATAGATAAACATACAGATAGATATACAGACAGACAGACAGACAGATATGATGAATGACAGACAGACAGATATATAGCCAGATAGAGATACAGAAAGACAGACAGATAGAATGAATGACAGACAGATAGATAGATAAACATACAGATAGACAGACAGACAGATGAGATAGATAGATAGATATACAGAAAGACAGACAGATAGAATGAATGACAGACAGATAGATAGATAAACATACAGATAGACAGACAGACAGATGAGATAGATAGATAGATAGACAGACAGACAGACAGACTGAGTGACCCTTCATGTATAAACCATCATGTATTCCATGTTAGTCCAGGCTGGTTTATGCTGGTTAGAGCTGGTCTAAACCATAAAAATACGATTTTTAGGCCCTCGCCAAACTGAGCTGGTGTAGCTGATCTACTAGTACTTCTGTTTCCAATGCTGGAGAAATACGATTTTTAGGCCCTCGTCAAATTTTGAAAGGCCATCAATGGAGAAAGGTGCTTTTACTTGCAGAGTGTGCAGAGAGGCATCAACCGGGGCTCTCGAGGACATGCTAACCAGCTTAACCATGACCCCTTGGGTATTTCACCAGGCAGAAGGGTCTGAGCGAGCAGTTCAGGGCGGTGCAGCAGACAGAGTGAGAAGACACCAGTGACACGCAGCAGGACAATAGTTTCTGTCGTGTCTCAGCAGTAATTCACTTCATCACAGCACTCGATCTGAGAGAGAGTGAACTCACCAGGTGTAAATAAGCATCTAATTAGATAGTAAAATAATTCCCAGTCACTGAGCACGTTAATAAAAGCAGGTGAGGACACTTTTTTCCAATTAATGATTTAATTATGCTGTTGCAGTGGGAACGAATGGCACCACTGGGGTCAGGACTACTAGTTTAAAGCCCTGCGGAAATAAAGAGCATCTCCTCTCTGATCAAAGGCTAGTTAAAGTAAAAGTGACTTTTGCTGAATAAATGTTTTGAATTGGCAGCTGGCCCCGTGAAATTATTGTGTGCTTGTCCATTTATCCAGAGAGTGGTCTTGTAATTCAAAATGTGCGAGAATGTCTGTGAAATAATGAGGACACCAACTGCTTTTGCACAAATTAATTAGTGTACAGCGATGCGTATGAACAACAGAGTGCAAGATTCAGGTTAGAAAAACAGGCTGAACCGTTTCAAATAAATGCTTGTCCAGTAATCATCCAGAGAATAGACTTCTCCTTCAATGATTCAGATGGGCCGTGCACAGCTGCAGCTCAAAAGCATTTTCCCCCTTTCTTTTCCCTCATCTCATTAATATCTCATTTCTCTTATGCCCAGACTGGGTATTCAAACATCTGTGGCTCAAATAGGTATAAATAAATCACACATCTTTCAAGGTGCAACAGCAACAGTCATTCTATTACACATACAGTGAAGTCCAACTGCTTTTTTTTTAGCATTTAAAAAAAAATGAAAAAAATAAACCCTCCCAATTCAATTCTCATCATGATACAGACATCACAATTCAATATAATGCATCACAATATTTTGATTGAATTGCACTGAATGCATGAGTGTTCAGGGAGAGATTAAAGAGTTTTTGTATGAAAAATATTCCGATTTATAACTGTATAAACTATTATCACTGGCTTCCGATTACCCAGAAGCCATGAAGGAGTGGCGTGAGCTTGGTGAGAGTAGACGCTATCACGGTTCAAACAAATAGGGCTGGGCAACAAACTCACGCTCCTCTTCTCTTATATCAAAACCCTCCAACATTTCTCATTTTAGACTTCTAATTTGTGACTGGTGTTTTGTTTTGCTCTATCTATCCTCTGCGCTTCCGCGTATGTCAATAAGTCATACGTCGGATTAGAGGTCACTCTTCCGCTGGAACTGGACACGCGTATAGCCGTTACCGAAAGCCAGTGATTATAGTTTATTAAGTTATAAATATGGATATTTTTCTTACAGAAATGCATGGCTTCGCTTCAGAAGGCCTTTATTAACCCCCTGTAGCTGTATGGATTACTTTCATGATTATTGGATGTGCTTTTTGGCCTTTAAAATCGAAGGTAACCATTCACTCCCATTATGAAGCTTGTAGGAGCAATGATTTTTTTTATATAACTCTGATTTTGTTTTACTGAAAGAAGAAAGTCATATCAAAGTCCCTTTAAGACAAGTCATTTCACCCGGCGGCCATCTTTGAAATGCCTCTTGGGCAGCTCCTATCTCTTTGAATGGGGAAACATCAAATTCTCCAAAACTGTTTGCCAAGCTTACGATTAGATTTCATATTTGAAATCAACAATGAAATCTGACAACAACTGTCTCATAAATTTAGTTTCTAAACAGTGCAAATTAGCACAAGACCACAATCCCATAAAAATGCAGATGGGAGTGGAAAGTTCTGCGGGTGATCTACTGTCAATGGGCAAATTAAAGAACACAGACACAGCCGCTCAATTCCATGATGAACAACAAAATCTACCAAGAGCATCAGGTCACAAACAAGCAGAGACAATGACAGTGATAATCAGATGCGGGTAATCTACTAACAACACAGGCGCAGCATATTAAAAATAACATGGCTTGGCAAACGATATGTTTGGATAACAATGAACACGAGTGGAGAACATTTTCTCCCTTCTATCATGCGCTCCCTGGTCTCTGCTGCGTCTCATCCTAGCAGCAACTATCGCAGCATGTCAAGCACTAATTGGGTTAAAACATGCTTTTTTGGGGGGCGCAAATACCAGTAAATTGCCACAAACCTACAGCAAATCACATTTTATGATTTATTTAAATTCTCTCCCCCCACAAATTTTTATCTGAAAGGGAAACTCCAACAAATGAATAGCAATAGCAAAAATAACTGTCCACACCTTTTAAATCTGGCCCTAAATCTGTGGAATAAGTTTAAAACTTGCACTTTTGTCCAGTACCAGGTCAGTACATAAATAAGTATTAACATAAAGATCTGAAATATCAATCCAATATGGTGGGGTGGGGTTGGGTGGATGGATGGATGGATGGAATTATAACTGTATCAGCAGAGTCAAATCTTACAGATCTATTTGGTTGATAGGAAAGTTGCTCCAGTTCTATAATACAATAATATACATTTTTTAGACGAAGATCTAGACAAATAACAGTGGATTTTATAACAGTTATTATTTAGTTATTTCATCTAAAAAACATATTCTGAACTGAAGCTAAGAATCAACTTCATCCCAATTACATTGGTTTCGCAAAAGCAGGTTTTGAAATCATTATTTTACAGTGTCTTACCCTTGTGCTTCCAGACACTCCAAATGAAGGCTCACTAAGACCGACTATGGCATCATTAAAAAGGAGAATCAAGCACTACAAAAACCGGAGTGAATAAGACTGGTAAACGTCTTGAATCTGAATCCACACTGCCTGAAGGGGAGAGCTCGGGATCTGTCGGAGATGCCGACTGTCTGATCAGAGTGCTGCAGGCAATCACACAGGCTTAAATGTTACACTCCCTCAACACCAATCTCCAGTATCAGAGGTTCATCCCATACTCACCTCACCAGGGAGATCATTACGGAGTTCCATCTCCCAGCAAAATTACATGGCCGCCGCCTGAGTCGACTGGGTTGGAAATTAAGTTGCACAAGTACTGTGGAGTGAGGTGCAGTGGGATGGGGGAATAATACAATATGGATCCTCCATGGCTCCTGACCTCTGGCTTTTCGCCTATAAAAATGTCTTATCTCTGTCTGGAGAAATCCCAAAGTTGTCTAAAAATCCAAAGCAGACTGCTAACTTAATAGAAGTCTACACCTGGCTTTACTAGATGGTATAAGACAGAGTGCATTATCTTCAAATAAAATACTAATTAAAGCTGTAGTGTGTAATTTTCTCATTTATATAATACAATAAACTTTATGCTCACCAAGGATGCATTTATTTGATCAAAAATAAAGATACTAATATTGTGATTTTTTTTAATACATTTTAAAATGTTATTCCTGTGATGCAAAGCTGAATTTTCAGCATCATTACTCAAGTCTTTAGTGTCACATGATCCTTCAAAAATCCTTCTAATATGATTTGATGCACACTTTGTCTATAATTTGATTTATTATCAATGTAAAAATAGTTGTGCTGTTTAATAATTATGAATATAAATCTCAAAAGAACAGCTATTATTTTAAATATAAATCTTTTATAATTATGTAAAAGTATTTATGGTCAATGTTGGCAAATCAAACATCCTTAATAAAAGTATTGATTTCTTAAAAAATGATATCTTATTGTACCCAAACTTTTGAACACCAGTTTAATATAATACACCACTGTTCCTTCTATAAAACACCATTTGTGAGAGCAGCAGAGACACGGATGCAGTCCAGACTCCTGCTCTTTCCTGAGCTACTGCTGCGAAGGGGAATTTCTCCTCAGCCGAAGAGTGAAAATCAGGATTTGAGCACACTTGCTGTCTGAGAGGTTAATGATCCAGCAGTCAAGGGCCTGGTCCCTTGAGACAGAGTGGGAGATTAGCACTCTGCAGCCGGGCTCAGAAAGAGTGTGGTCTGAGGTTTAGTGAAGATGAAGGCTACCTGTTACATTCACAGCCCACTTGTGGATAGACACACACAATGGTGGGACATCGGCGTACTTCCTGCCTAACTGCTGACTGCACAGCTGTCATCCCTGAGGGGGATGTCAGTGGCAAAACACACACTTGTGTCGCCTTCCGGTCATACAGTGCAGGAGAAAGGGTAAATAGAGGGCAAAAAGAAAGCCTATCGTTTTTCGTCCCATTTTATGACTGCACAGGAAAATGAAAGTTAGGAACAAATTAGTTTTTCTTTGCTTTCTCTTCAAAGCGATCCCCAGCTCCCTCCAGGTAAATTAAAAAAGACGGACTGCTGTTTGTCAGGAAAATACTTTTAAAACTATTTAAATGTAAAATGGATTTTAAAAGGAAGGTAGAACTCCTCTGCAGAGGACACTTTTGAAAATGGAAAAATCATTGCATTCCATTTTTGGACTTTGAGATATGTACAATGGTAATACCATGGTATACTTTGAAGTACATCGGAGTACTATGTGAATATCATTGTGCATGCAGTGATAAAGGAGTAACTATACATTTTTCAGAGGTAATACATCAGTTCAGCTGTTTTCCGAACAGTATATCTTTCCAACCAACAATCTACTTTTTGATATGTAATAACAAAAAGTGACATCGCCAGGTTTTATATAACATAAAGCACACGGTTTTATAGCTGAGGATACTGTATGGTTGCTCTTTATTTCAATAGTTCATTTTTGACATTCTATTAACTATAAGTAACTTTGCAACTGTCAACCATCTCTCATTAATTTGCAACTACATGTCTACAACCAGTAATTACAGTATAGTAGTAGTAGTCTGTTAGGTTAGGGTTATGTGACGGTGCGGGTTAGTGAAACAAGTTGGCACACTTGAAAGTTAGTCAGCAGAATGTCTGTTGGGGAGCATCAAAATAAAGAGTTAGCACATATTAAGCAGACAGTCAACTAATACTCTAATGACTGGTAGTTGAAATGTAGTTGCAAAGTTACTTGTAGTAACTAACAATTTTGATGCTTTAAATATGTCGTAAAATAAGTCTGAATTGAGTGTTGTAATCATCAAACTTGCTTGTTTGGTGCACAAAAACCAATTACATTTGTTCTTGTGCGTCAAGCAAGCATTTTTGAGATTCCATTACAATACTTGATGTGCTCCATGCATGTACAGTTTGTGTGTTGAGCAATTTTTATATATGAATAAAAGCACAAATTAAATCTGTATATAAAATATAAAGTAATCATGTCTCTTCAGAAAACGTGGATTAAACAGCTTGATTAATATGGATTTCTTTTATGTTTCTCTTTATGAACTTTTCAAAGCATCAATGTACTTTCAATGGAGGGACAGAAATCTCTCAGGTTTCATGGAAGTCTTATACGTTTGGAACGCATAGGGTTGGGTACCGAAACCTGGTGGCAATATGTAGCGAACCAAATCAGAACGCATATTTCGGTGCCTCATTTCGAGCTGTCGACATGGGGGCAAGGGACTGTCTGAACGAGTCATTAAACCGTTCATTTAACTAAAACGTTCAAAAACACAGATTGATTCAAAGATGGATGTAATGAAACATGGTGTTGAAATTATTATAACTTTGAGCACCACTTTACAAGGTTCGCCTGAGCAGCAATGTGTCGCATGGGCAACGCTGAAACTGATGCTTCACCTCAGAGATCAATGGCATTGATTTAATGCATTGACCAGCTCTGACACCATTCATGGGGAATACCCTTAAACGTTAAAAGGATGATACGACAAAGATTTCGCTTTCCTTGGACATGGCAAACTTTTTTTTTCCTTCGATGAAATATATGACTTGACGCAGGTAATCGAAAGCGCTAAGTCGATCTCTCTCTCATTCACTGTCTGTTTAGGCTTGTTAAGTGCAAATCCACAGAGCCTCTACAAATCACCATGATAAACAGTCATTTTATCATTATTAACTTATTTCACATTTAATAAATGTAAAAAAATTAAAAAATTAAAAGCGGTTGCTTGCGTTCCTCTACTAATGTCTGTTAGTAGTACTGTAACTGTTATTTAGCGTTAAATTATTGTAGTTGGGTTGGGTGGCTTAGGTTTTATTGTGAATTTATTATGTAAATTCGTTTTTTTATTTTTATATTTACTTATATTTATATATAAGTATACTTGAAACTTTGAATTAATTGTTCAATTTAAAGAATTGTTTTCAATAAAAAAGCCGTTCTTTAATGTCATCCACCGTCGTTTTCTGGCTCTTTTTTTTAAAGTATCGGTTCAGGCATCGTTTAGGCACTGGTACCATATTAAAAGTATCGATTTAGCACCGGTATCTAAAAAAAAACAACTAATGATACTGTGATGGATTTTTAATTAATAAAATAGTAAACTGTATATAAGACTAATCATGATTCTAACATCTAAACCTTACTTTCCCTTTTACGCCTAACATTCTAACACTTTGAAACACAATGTACAAAAAAATTCTGTTCTTTTTTGATTGTGTCCATGGCAAATTCTGAGGTGCTGATGATGACAAATATAAAAAAATATACTATCTGCATTGTGACATGCCATATTGAGTAAACAACTGAACTCGTAACCCTTTCTCATATTTTTTGATGATTTAAGATAATTCTGCTTATGCCAGTAACAGAGGGAAAAAAGGTGGGGGCTTGTTTTACCAATTGGACCAATCATATTGATAGAAAGTGACATGTTAGTCACGATGATCTTATTTTGTTATGTCTGTCTTTCTCCCATAAAACCTGATGTATTCTACTTTTTGGGAGAGGTTCTCTGAGAATTGCTCGAGAACTCTCCCGGCTGTGATTAAAGAATTTAAGGGACATTTGCTGAAGTCTGTCGTTTAGGTTAGAGTCAGGGGACCAGGCTGTAGACTCGCTAGAGTATAAATATTATAGGAAACTAATGTCGACTGTAGACGTTTGGGGACGTCGATTGTAGACGAGACCCAGGTAGACTTAGGTCAGGTGAGAAATAGGAAATTTCTACCACAAAACCCAACCGTAGATTTTAATGACATGAGGGTGAGTAAGATGAACTATCGTTTTTAATGTTTTCAGTAGCTTTCCCAGTATTGTATATATGAGTATGGTCATCAAACAGTTAGTACCATGGTTTTCATATATCAAAGTAAAATTTCCTCTAAATTACTTCAAGACTGGTTTTAATTATCTCTGCATAATTCCTTCATAACCTTCTTTTCATATAAGAATGAGTTTTCCTCAAACATAAATCATTCTTGGCATGAAGACCATGACAGGGTTGTTGTAATCCTCCCAAACGCCCTCTAAGTCTTTTAAATGAGCAAGCGAACACCCTCATTCTCATGCTGAAGCTAATTGTGCTTTAATTGCACTAATGGCGCTGTGTAGCCTCGTCCTGCACTAATATTACAACAGCCTAAACGGTCCAAGCTCAACAAATGTGTGAAAAATGACCCACCTCAATTAGCATACTTGAGCTGTCACAAAATGCCAGTTCAATCCAGCAGTCATTCCAGGAATTCGGAGTCATCAGTGGCTCTAGATACCCTCTGCATATATTTTTTATGATTCCTTTGGCCTTGGGTTGAAATGCAATGGCAAATGCCAACAGCATTTCGGTAAGTGCTCCTTTATAGTCACAGCATTAACATCCATTGTTCAGACAGCATCACAAAATGGCTTTCGGCAATTTGCTTCAGAGGTAAGTCATATAGATGGACAGAATGAAGAATGATAAGCATCATCTTAAGAATACACAATGGAAAACCTAAAAGAGAGGTGCAGAGTGATTCTCTGACTGCCCATTATGCCTCTGTTTGCCAAGGAGTTTTGGCCACACTGGTCAGTCAATAAGAGTGTGCGCTAATAATAAGTTATTGCACTATGACACAAAGAATAGTTTACCCAAAAATGAAAATTCGGTCATTTTCCTTCTGTCTCCCTATATGATTTTCTTTCTCAGTGAAAAAAAAAAGTCTCTGAGTTTTTTGTTTGTACAATAGAAGTCAATGATTACCTAAAGGTAAAACTTTTTTGTTTACCAAAATTCAAAATATATTCTTTTATGTTCTGCAGAAGAAAGTATTTCATACAGTTTGGAATGACATGAGGGTAAATAAATGATGACAGAACTTATCTTAACTATCCCTTTAAGGCACTATTCAATTCAACTTTCTTCTTTGCCGCAGCTCTCAAAACTCATGCATATTTGATATATATATATATATATATATATATATATATATATATATATATATATATATATAAAATATCATTGGGAAGATTTTCAGGGAAAATCAAACTTACATTTCAGTATTTTCCTCACAAAATCTATAAAACAGCTTTGGATGACTCAAAATATAGTGGTCAAGTCATAGGAACTACTGTTATGGTACAACTCTGAACTTCTTTTTTTTACATTCTTGAAGCTTGATAGTTTAATAGTTTTTATACTCATCTCATTTTGTGTTCCACAGAAGAAATAATGTCAATCAGGTTTCAAACGACATGAAGGTGAGTAAATTATGACAGAATTCTTATTTTCACAGAATTCTAAACTATCCCTTTAAAACGCTGGCCAATCTTCTAGGATTTGATATTACAACCACAAAACAAATAATATGTCCACAATGAAATGAGATTGTGTTCATTGTGTTCTCCGTATATCGCCAAGGCAGGCTTTTTGCAAATACTGGCACAAAGAGGTTAGACGGCACGGCACTAAAAAAGTTATTACCGGGGAACCGCATAACTGCTTTTTTTTTTGAGAATGAAAAGTTTGTTATCATAGCTTCCAGGCGCATCTTTCAGACACAGAATAAGCCATCTGAGCGCCGCCTGAACAACACACACACACACACACACACACACACACACACACACACACACACACACACACACACACACACACACACACACACACACGTATATACGGAAGGGAGGCATATCCGTATATATATATATATATATATATATATATATATATATATATATATATATATATATATATATATACCTCCAGGTTCCATTGTGATGTTACAATGATGCTCTTTGCATATGCAAACACTCCACTTCAATGCCTCTGCCATCTGTTTGCAATCCATGAAATAGAATGCTACTGTGGATATACAAAAATGATTGCAGCGACACTTTGAGGCTCTGCACTGCTACAATGAAAGCCGGGAGAGGGCCCTGAACGCAGTGTGATTCGTGCAAAAAGAGGTGGCTGTTTATTTTTATATCACAATCGCACCACGCTGGAGTTTCATAAAGGAGATATCTCAGATGCATTGGCCCGCCATGAACACGCTCATTTACATGCAGTGTTTGTATTGGTGCAGGAAACAAAATATGCAGACTTTCCTGTAAACAGACTTAACCACTGTACTTCCATGACCTACTTCCAGTGATACTTTAGCAAATTTGACTGACAAGATGACAAGAGAGTGACTTGACTAACTCACACTGACCATAAAGCTGTGCTACCATGAATACTAGCGGAAACACATGCTGTCACGCTGATACCCGAGGACAGACCTGCTAGCTGAAGCGGTGGAAGTGTCTCATATTTAGAAGTGATGTCTCCTTTGCTTATTTTCCCAAAATACACCTGATATTTCCAATGCTGGCAGGGGGAAAAAAACGGCTCAGTATCTGAATTTTCAGGCACAGCTTGTCATCCTTGTCAAGTATATGCAGCTGTTAATATAAACATTTCTCTTATTCCTTTTTGTGTGCAGGAAGAGAATTTTATTAGTATTGTTATTATTCTTCTGCTTGTCAATGACACATACGGTGCGTTGCGTTGTATTGTATTCAAATGCACGCACTCACAAGCATGCGGCGCTGCTCACTGTGCTGTGCATATCCGCTTATGAGTTTAAAGTTCTATTTAAAACACAATTATATTAAAGCGATGCATGTCTATGACTACATCTTGCTGTTAAACAGAATCTTAGCCTGTTTCCTGGGGCCGAAAACTAGGAGACACAAATCCGTGGTTGCTAATGATGGTGCAATTGCAAAACAATGGAATGGTTTTCCAACTGGTAATTACTGCAACCACACGGTTGGTAAGCTATTAATTATAACTGCAAAACTACAAAAGTTACTTATTAGAGAAATAAAAAAAAGGGAGAGAGAGAATAAAAATAATTTTATGCAAATGAAAAGATTTCTATGCTCTAATGGGAAAATGTGAAATTAGAAATTGCAAATATTGTTCAATTCATTAATGAGTAGTATATACAAAAAGTGTTAAACTAAGATTTTTGTTTAATAAGAGACAGGAATGTGTGTTGTATTGTTGTCTTATCCAAGTATATTAAAAGTAGGATGTGTAATCTCAAAAATCACTCCCTATTTACCTATATGGGTTTTATTTTTACTACAATTTATATTTCTATACAATTTATAATTCTATAACCTATGTAGCTCACTTTTTATACTTTTTTAAAATATTGCACAACCAATGCATACTCATTACAGTTCCCTTTCGAGGGAACTCTACACTGCGTCGAGAATCGACACTTTGGGGACGCTCCCTTAGCGTGCGCCTCTGAAGTATGAATGAAACTAATCCAATCCTGATTGGTGTTGCGTCATGACGTAACATGTGACGGCATACCCGGAAGTATAAAAGTGACGCTGTCATAACACACACTAGCTTTCGTTCTTCAGCAAGTGCTCTCTGTGAAACTGTCTGTCTTATTTGGTGTTGTTAGTCTGTGACAAAGCTCTACATATGGCGAGTGAACATTACACTAGTGTGTGTACCCCTGCCCTGTATATCTCACGGGCGGGGACACGCATCAGTTGTGTGTGTATAGTCATAGGAGCGCAGCACACACAGGCAGCTCTCGAGAGGGCTGCCTGTGAACACTGTGAAGCACTTCCTAATAGAGTGCTCCGCTCCCGCTTGGCCATAGTATTTTCTTATGATGGCCAGGCTCGCGATCCCCGCGATTCGGCTCCCGCGTCCGTTGAGGCGGCGCGGCGGCTTGGATCGCGGGGATCGCAGAAGGATCTCGCGGATGAGAAACGAGACTGCTGAGGCACTTTTTCGTTCATCATCTGCTGATTCTATAACACTCGTTCATGACGCAGAAAACCGCGATGCGGTTTCTTCTGCCCGTGACGAGTGCCTATTGCTCGAGCTATCTGTTTCTGAGGAAATAGATTATGCTCAGCATCGGGAACGAGCAACATGAGTCACACTCGCCGGCTCATGTTTCTGCTTATGTAAAGCTTGTGGAGGTTGTGATGCATACTGTGGAGTCCAGTCTTAAAATAAATAATTAAATATATATGTGTATATATATTAGCTGGCCACAAAATAAGCAGGATGATCCCTTGTCAAAGCAAGAAGAGCTAGACGAGAGATTCCTGTAGCACTATTCACAACCTCAGCGCCGGGCTAACTGTGTTTTTCCCCAAATCTAAGAGACATCAGTGGCTAAATTTGTCTGGTACAAAAAAAGGGAAAGACAAATATTTTCTGCTGAACGCTCCGCTATCACCTTCTGGCCTGTTCTCCGACGCTGTAACTTCAATCGTCGACAGGTTTATAAAAAAAAAAAAAAAATATATATATATATATATATATATATAAACTATATAAATATATATATATATATATATATATATATATAAATATATATGTTGTCCCGCCGTTTTGAACGTTTCGGGCTACATCGATTTCCAGCGAACGCACACCGTGGCGTTCACCCCAAGAGCTTGCAACCGGGCACCGACTATGGTCAAAAAAAATTTCTAGACTTTCCTGCCGGTCATCTTCTTCAGGAAGTCGAGAATAGTGCTCGAGAAACACCCGAGGCCGATCTCAAGGGGCTGGTTCCCTTAATAGATTTTGTAGAATGGCAGCGCCTTCCAATTATCTATATGGGTCCTGAATATTTTTAATTATGGGTACAGACTGCAGTTCGGTTACCGACCTCCCAAGTTTGCTGGGGTCGTACCGACCGCAGTGGTTCCAGAACAGGCTCGGGTTATGGAACAAGAGGTACAGACTCTACTGGAGTTAAGGGGCCATAGAGAGTGTTCCCCTACCAGACAGGAAGTCCAGGTTTTACAGCCGGTACTTTTTAGTTCCAAAGGAGGATGGTGGACTGAGGCCAATTTTAGATCTAAGGCTATTGACTTGTTCTTTGAGGAGATCCAGGTTCAAAATGCTTACAATTTCCATTATCGGAAACCAAATCAGATCCGAGGACTGGTTTGGCATGGTAGATCTAAAAGTTGGGGCTGTCCACTCAGTTGCTGTCAGACTACAGCCTGCCGGTATTCCGCTTCAGGGAGTCGAGAAAGATGCTCGAAAAACACCAGAGGCCAGTCTCGAGAGGCTGGTACCCCTAGTAGATTTTGTAGAGGCATGGTATCATCTTCCTAACATATCTGCGTGGGTCCTGCATATAATAAAATCAGGGTACAGACTGCAGTTCGCGCACCGCCCCCCCAAGTTTTCTGGGGTGGTGCAAACTACAGTGGTTCCAGGGCAGGCTCAGGTGATGGAACAAGAAGTACAGACTCTGCTGCTAAAGGAAGCCATAGAACATGTTCTTCCTTTAGACAGGGGATCCGGGTTTTACAGCCGGTACTTTATAGTTCCAAAGAAGGATAGGGGGTTAAGGCCAATTCTAGATCTCAGGGTTTTGAACCGATCTCTGAGGAGGTTCAGGTTCAAAATGTTAACCATTCCTGCAATCGTGAGTCAGATCAGATCCGAGGACTGGTTTGTCACGATAGATCTAAAAGACGCCTATTTTCACATCTCCATCCTTCCATGTCACAGGAGATACCCGAGGTTTGCTTTCGGGGACGGAGCTTACCAATATCGGGTTCTTCCGTTTGGCCTAGCACTCTCTCCCCGCACATTCACCAAATGTATGGATGTAGCCCTTGCTCCACTGAGACTTCAAGGCATTCGTATATTGAATTATCTCGACGACTGGCTCACTCTGGCTCAGTCTCGAGAAATGGCAGTTCGGCATCGAGATATTGTCCTTGGCCACATTCAGAAATTGGGGTTGAGACTCAATACAAAGAAGAGTGTGCTAGAACCGTGCCAGTGCACGATATTTTTGGGAGTCGTGTGGAACTCGATTACGATGCAGGCACGAATGTCTCCCGCACGTATCGAGTCAATTCTGGCGATGGTATCCGGGTTAAGGCTGGGCCAGGCCATCACTGTAAAACAATTTCAAAGAATGCTGGGCCTCATGGCAGCGGCATCCAACATCATTCCTTTGGGCCTTCTACACATGAGGCCCCTTCAGTGGTGGTTAAAAACCAAGGGGTTTTCTCCCAAGGGGAATCCATTTCGTATAATCAGAGTAACGCGCAGATGCCTTCGTTCTCTGCAAATATGGAAGAAACCTTGGTTCCTATCCCAAGGGCCAGTGTTGGGAGTGTCATGTCGCCGGAAATCCGTTTCGACAGACGCTTCCCTCACTGGCTGGGGCGCGGTCATGGACGGCCGCTTTGCCAGGGGTCTGTGGCAGGACCATCATCATTCTTGGCATATAAACTGCCTAGAGATGATGGCTGTGTTCAGAGCTTTGAGGAGCTTCCTCCCAGACATCAAAGGTTACCATGTCTTAGTACGATCAGACAATACGTCGGTGGTAGCCTATCTGAACCGACAAGGGGGACTCAGATCGCGCCCTCTGTGCAGACTGGCGCATCAGATTATTCTTTGGTCCCAGGGGAAAATACTGTCTATCAGGGCAATGTATATTCCGGGGGTTCAGAATCAGAGAGCAGACATCCTGTCGAGGCAGGGGCTGAGGCCCGGGGAATGGAGACTTCACCCAGAGGTGGTGAAGTTAATATGGGAGAGGTTTGGACCGATGGAAGTGGATCTAATTGCGTCTCGAGAGACGTCCCACTGTCCACTTTGTTTCGCCTGTACCCATTTCCCCCGATCGCTCTGCTCCCGGGAGTCCTGGAGAGGGTCCGTCAGGAGGGCATCAGTCTACTTCTGGTTGCCCCAATGTGGCCGACCCGAGTGTGGTTTTCAGACATAATATCACTCCTGATAGCTCCGCCATGGCAGATTCCTCTGAGTAGGGATCTGTTGTCTCAGGCGGAGGGCACAATCTTCCACCCTCAGCCAGAGCTGTGGAAGCTGTGGGTCTGGCCTCTGAGGGGGTTCAGTACCTAAATGCTGGTCTATCAGCTGGAGTGGTTGAAACCATACTTAGCTCTAGAGCTCCATCTACTAGGAGAGTATATGGCCTCAAGTGGAATGTGTTTGTCACTTGGTGTAGAGAACATGAGTTAGATCCAGTAAACTGCCCGGTGGCTTCAGTTCTGGAATTTCTTCAAAATCGTTTCTCTGCGGGTCTCTCCCCTTCCACGCTTAAGGTGTACGTGGCAGCCATTGCGGCTTTCCACGCACCATTAGGTGATGGGCCTCTGGGGAGGCACCAGTTGGTCATTCGGTTTCTCCGCGGTACTTGGAGGATGAGGCCGGCAACCAGGTCTAGGGTTCCTGCCTGGGACCTGGCGATAGTTCTGGAAGGGTTATCCCTGGCCCCCTTCGAACCTCTAGAGTCGGCTTCGCCTAAGGATTTAAAGCTGAAAATGTTTTTTCTCTTGGCTATTACCTCACTTAAGAGGGTGGGAGATCTCCAAGCCCTGGCAGTAACACCAGCTTGCTTGGAGTTTGCCCCTGGCAGAGTAAAAGCTTTTTTGCACCCGAGTCCAGGCTACGTGCCTAAAGTTCCATCGAATACGGCTCGGTCTACAGTCCTTCAGGCATTCCATCCTCCACCTCATGTGTCGGCAGAAGAAGAGAAGCTTCATTTGCTCTGCCCGTCAGAGCTGTGAGCGTGTACCTTGAGAGGTCCTCTTCTTGGAGAAGGTCGGACCAGTTATTAGTATGTTTTGGGTCACCTAAGAAAGGGCTCCCGGCGTCCAAGCAAACTATTAGTAATTGGATTGTTCAGGCTATTACTGAGGCTTACAAGGTGCGCGGTTTGCCTTCACCTTTAGCCGTAAGGGCTCATTCAGCTAGAAGCATGGCTTCTTCTAGGGCCCTTCTTTCGGGAGTACCTCTACAGGAGATCTGTGAGGCAGCCGGTTGGGCTACTCCACATACTTTTATTAGGTTCTACAGTCTCCACCTTCCAAGTACGCCTGGCGCACACGTGCTCAGTCCTTGCTGAGTGCCTAGACAGTTTCACTCCGGGACAGGCCTATTCGGCGCGTGGCCTAGTGGGTACTCGTTCCCCAAAGTGTCTCGTTCCCTTCTCAGGGAACAAGGGTTATAGTCATAACCCGAGACGTTCCCTTTCGAGGGAACTCTACACTGCGTCGTTCTGCCACGCCCCTTGAGGCCTTTGAGCGTCTTGCTTCATCGCGAGGCTAGTGTGTGTTGTGACAGCGTCACTTTTATACTTCCGGGTATGCCGTCACATGTTACGTCACGACGCAACACCAATCAGGATTGGATTAGTTTCATTCATACTTCAGAGGCGCACGCTAAGGGAGCGTCCCCAAAGTGTCGATTCTCGACGCAGTGTAGAGTTCCCTCGAAAGGGAACTGTAATGAGTATGCATTGGTTGTACAATATTTTAAAAAAGTATAAAAAGTTAACATAAGGTTATAGAATTATAAATTGTCTCTTAGAGTTCAGACACTTAAAAATAGTAAAAATAAAACCCATATAGGTAATACTCGGTCGCGCAGCCAAAGCTGAAGCGGTCTCATATGAAGCAATCCGAGCGGCGTCACCACGGCTGCAGATGCCATATGCCCCAGGAGCCTCTGAAATATTTCAGTGGAACCGCACTCTTGCCCTGAATTTGTCTCAGACAAGTCAGCAGTGACTGCGCGCGCTCGCTCGTAAGCTGCGCGGACATGGCGACCGAGTCGATGTCCATACCGAGGAAAGAGATCCTCTGCACGGGGCAAAGTTTGCTCTTCTCCCAGTTGACCCGAAGGCCCAGACGAGCTAGGTGCCGTAGCACAAGGTCCCTGTGTTCGCAAACCTGATCTCGAGAGTGAGCTAGGATCAGCCAGTCGTCGAGATAGTTCAGGATGCGAACCCCGTGAACCCGAAGGGGAACAAGGGCTGCCTCGACGACCTTCGTGAAGACGTGGAGGAGACAGGGCTAGCCCGAAAGGGAGGACCGAGTACTGGTATGCCAGCCCCTCGAAAGCAAACCGGAGGAACGGTCTGTGTCGAGGAAGAATGGAGACATGAAGTAGGCGTCCTTCAGGTCGATCGCTGCAAACCAATCCTAAGGCCGAACACATTCGAAAATGCGTTTGGCGGTGAGCATCTTGAACGGCATCCTGTGAAGGGAGCGGTTCAGCACGCGCAGGTCCAGGATTGGTCGTAACCCACCGGTTTTCTTGGGGACAATGAAGTAAGGGCTGTAGAAGCCGGACCTCATCTCGGCTGGAGGGACAGTCATGATTGCACCCTTCGCCAGCAGGGTGGCAATCTCTGCTCTCATGATCGGGGCATTGCCACCGACCAATGTGGAGCGGACTCCCCTGTAGCGGGGAGGAGACCATGCGAACCGAATTGCATAGCCGAGCCTGATGGTTCGGGCGACCCAGCGGGACAGACGGGGAAGCTCTAGCCAGGCTCCCAGGAACTGAACCAGCGGGGTCATACGAACCACAGGCGTCCCCCCGGAGGGGCGGCGAAGCGGAGTAACTGGCCCAGACGTGAACGGCATAGCGGCCCGGTGTGGGGGCACAGTTAACACCCGCGCCGTGAAGGAGTGGCCCTGCTACCAACTCCTGGAAAGAACTGAGTCCCATCTCTGAGCAGCCCATCACAAAAGCGCCGCTTAACCCAGCGTTTAGCGGGGGGCGGGGCTGGAGAGGGCTGAGGCATCCCCCCACGGTCTTCCAAAGGGTGAACGGGCGGGGTTGGAACCGTGGGAGGGCGCCTTCGGCGGTTGGCAGACTGAGGGACCTGAGCGGACGGCGGGGCCGTCGGCAGAATAACCTCAATCGGCTCCCGGGCGGTTGAGAACTGTTGGGCAGAAGTACTCAACCGCACCGCCGAGGAGGCCGACCTGGGATGTGGGGGTGTCGAGCGGACGAGTCCACCGACATCCTGCACATCAGACCGGTCAGCCCCAGAGTGGTAAACATCACCTGACTCGGAGAGCGCACGGCCACCTTCGTCGCTCGGAGAGCAAGGTCAGTGGCGGCGCGCTTTTTGGTAGCTCATTAAAGAGCCTCGAGTCAGTCCCGCCCTCATGCATAATCATGAGCATCTGGGCCAGGTAGACCACAGAACGGTCATGGGATGCAGTGAGGCGGCTGCCTGTCCTGTGGCACTATAGGATTTCGCCACAGATTAGTGTAGATGAAAAGAACTACAGGCTTCGGACAGGTGCTTAGGATTGCGCCGGGAAGCACTCTGAGGACACAGTAGCATCGCAACAGAGCGTTCAACCAGGGGTCCCCAGTGTACCCATGGGCAGCGGCCCCGTTGAGGGGGGAAAGGCGGATGAGACCAACGAGCGGTCCTGAGAAGACACGGGGGGCTTTCAGGACATCGAGATCTCATCATGCACGTCCGGGAAGGAAGATATCGGGGTTTGCCGTGGACGCGGGTCGGCGGCCTTACCCAAAAACCAATCATCCCAGGAAAGCATGGCCGTCATCTCCGGATCAGACTCAGGCACAGCATAGCACACCAGAAGGTGGCAGCTGTGACGAGTCGTCACTTCCAAAAGAATAAAGCCCACCAAGTGATGCTGCTACAGACATAGCACCATCCTCTGTAGCTTTCAAATGAAAACACACGGGCCACCCGAAGATAGACTCGTGGAATCACCTGATCGCTAACGGGCACCGTCATTGAAGAGGGGGGCTGGGGTCACGGACACAGAGTCGGCGCCTTGTTCCAGACCAACACCCTCAGGTCACCCTGCCCACCAGGCGAAAATCGGGGGGTGGATGAGGGGACTCTCACTCTTGCGAGTTCACCGAGTCTCGACCTAAATGACGTGATGATCATGTTCCCACAGAGAAAACATGAATCACCCACGAGCGCTGTACAAGCATGATCAAAGCCCAAACACACTAGACAGCGCTCGTGCCCATCAGAGTCTGATACCAATCTGCCGCAACCACTTTTTTTTTTAAATGCACGGGCGAGCCGTCTTTAAAAAGACGTGCCTCGTGCAAGCTCTTTTGTGAGAGGAGAAAAAAACTCTGCGATGTTGAAGCGAGCGGGGAGAACACACTCACTGGCAGATCACTGCACAGATCAGCAGGCAATGTGAACTCGCTGCAGATCGCCGTCACACCAACACGGAGAGAATGGCTCGTCTCGTAGAGCGAAGTCATAAATGGCTGTGGAGTGAAGAAATACTCTTGGCTCCGAAGCGAAAACATAACTGCATGTTGCCGGCGTCCTCCTTTTATACCCACGAGGTGGGGCGGAGTTACGTCATGCAAATTCCGCAGACCCATGGCATTTCTTTGCCATTGGCTCGTTTTTGTATACTCGAAGTCGATAGGTGTTCTAAGCGAAACCCCATTCGTCGTCATCCGACGTAACTCGTTTTTGTCTATGTGAAAGTGTGCAATACATCACTGCATTTTTCCCCACATAGGACTGCAAGATTACCTCAAACTGGTGGCAGAGGATGCCTTTTCACACCTCGACAGGGGGAGGCTATTTGCACCATGGTCCGAGCAAACAATGCCATGAGACTCAATACAAATACACGAAATACAAAATACAAAGTACAATAATACAATATACGAAATACAAAGGACCATTATAGAAGACAACAATGTCTTTGAAAACATCCATACGGTTAGCATTAGAGATTTTCCGATACCCTTTTTCCCTTCCCGATACCAATTCCGATACCTAGACTCAGGGTATCGGCCGATACCGAGTACTGATCCAATACCTGGGTGTGTATCTATACCGCTGCAATTCATACTAGTACTGTATGAATTGATAGAATTATTTTATGGTGTGCTTCAGACTTATCCCTTTAAACATGAACAAATACATACAGTGAACTAGAGTATTTTTATTATCTGACATACATTTCACAGCAATATAATATTTATCTATTTTTAAGTGAAAAATTATTTCAAATGCAGCCACACATCGAATATTTTAAACTGAAAAAGGTATTTTAGTTTTACAATATAACTGTATAAAAAAAGTGCAACAAATAAATCTTGCTTGTGGCAACAACACATCTTCCTGTGTTGCCACAAGCAGCCACTGTTTAGAGCAGTGAAGAAGAATTGATCTCCGATTTTGCAGCGTTAAGCAAAGCTAGCGTGCATAACTAGGTATTGTTTAAGAAAATGGTATCAGATCGGTACATGGGTAGAAGTACTCACCGATACCGATGCCATAATTTTTACTGGTATCAGAATCGGAACAACTCTAGTTAGCATCTCAACCATCGACAGGGTGCTGCATAGAAACCAGATGAGTATGAAACAGCTGTACCGTGTACCATTCCAAAGGAATGAGGACAGAGTTAAGGAGCTACGGTACCAGTATGTACAGGTAAAACATATATCTATGTAACTACTTTACAGCAACATTTTATAGTGATACATAGTACAGTAAGCATAAACTGCACACATATCCATACCTGTGGAAGGAACATGCAATATATGTACATTTTATGTCACCCTTCTTTACCAAAACAAATTCAACTGTGTGTTCTGGCATATAGCGCATAATGAAGTTGGAATCAAGTGAACCCTCTCACAACTTTGTATACGTGGATGAGGCTGGCTTCAACCTGACCAAATGCAGAAGGCGGGGTCGGAATATCATCGGTCACAGAGCTACTGTGGATTTGCCAGGCCAACAGGGAGGAAATATCACCATGTGTGCTGCTATTTCGGAGCATGGTGTCCTAACCCATATCCCCCTTATAGGGCCATACAACACCCAGTATCTACTCAACTTTTTAGAGACTCTCTACAGGGCTCTCATCCCTGAAGATGAGAGGGGTCTGTTTAGAGATGATTTGCCAAAGTTTGTGGTCATTTGTGTTAATGTGAGTTTCCATCGATCACAAATCATAAGACAATGGTTTGTGACCCACCCGAGGATGCTCATAGAATTCCTCCCACCTTATTCACCAATTGGTGAATTCTTTTCAGCATGGAGGTGGAAGGTGTAATGATCGTCAGCCACACACACAGATGACCCTGCTGGCCGCAATGGATGCAGCATGTGAGGACATCACAGTAGACGCCAGCAGAGTATGGATAAGGCATTCCAAAAGATTCTTTCCATGTTGCATTGCAAGGGAAAATATCCGGTGTGATGTGGATGAGAATATGTGGGCCGACAGACAGGAACATCTGGATGTGTAGAGACAGCACTACAACAGTGCTGCAGGCAAAGTTGTGCCTTAGGAGTTTTTCCTGTGTTTCTTTCTAATTTAGTTTTTTTTCCTTTGTGCCCCTTGTCTTTTTCCTACTCTAAATTATTTTGTTTTATTCTTTCATAAAGTAGCACTGGTAAAAGCTGTGAAAAACAAAATCCTGTTCAGTCTCTTTCAATCAATAACCCACATACAGTAATATGTACAGGTCCTTCTCAAAAAATGAGCATATTGTGATAAAGTTAATTATTTTCCATAATGTAATGATAAAAATTAAACTTTCATCTGTTTTAGATTCATTGCACACCACCTGAAATATTTCAGGTGTTTTATTGTTTTAATACTGATGATTTTGGCATACAGCTCATGAAAACCCAAAATTCCTGTCTCAAAAAATTAGCATATCATGAAAAGGTTCTCTAAACAAGCTATTAACCTAATCATCTGAATCAACTAATTAACTCTAAACACCTGCAAAAGATTCCTGAGGCTTTTAAAAACTCCCAGCCTGTTTCATTACTCAAAACCGCAATCATGGGTAAGACTGCCGACCTGACTGCTGTCCAGAAGGCCATCATTGACACCCTCAACCAAGAGGGTAAGACACAGAAAGAAATTTCTGAACTAATAGGCTGTTCCCAGACTGCTGTATCAAGGCACCTCAGTGGGAAGTCTGTGGGAAGGAAAAAGTGTGGCAAAAAACGCTGCACAACGAGAAGAGGTGACCGGACCCTGATGAAGATTGTGGAGAAGGACCGATTCCAGACCTTGGGGGACCTGCGGAAGCAGTGGACTGAGTCTGGAGTAAAAACATCCAGAGCCACCGTGCACAGGCGTGTGCAGGAAATGGGCTACAGGTGCTGCATTCCCCAGGTCAAGCCACTTTTGAACCAGAAACAGCGGCAGAAGCGCCTGACCTGGGCTACAGAGAAGCAGCACTGGACTGTTGCTCAGTGGTTGCATGTCATTCGGAAATCAAGGTGCCAGAGTCTGGAGGAAGACTGGGGAGAAGGAAATGCCAAAATGCCTGTAGTCCAGTGTCAGCTGCTGGTGTTGGTCCACTGTGTTTTATCAAGGGCAGGGTCAATGCAGCTAGCTATCAGGAGATTTTGGAGCACTTCATGCTTCCATCTGCTGAAAAGCTTTGTGGAGATGAAGATTTAATTTTTCAGCACGACCTGGCACCTGCTCACAGTGCCAAAACCACTGGTAAATGGTTTACTGACCATGGTATTACTGTGCTCAATTGGCCTGCCAACTCTCCTGACCTGAACTCCATAGAGAATCTGTGGGATATTGTGAAGAGAAAGTTGAGAGACGCAAGACCCAACACTCTGGATGAGCTTAAGGCCGCTATTGAAGCATCCTGGGCCTCCATAACACCTCAGCAGTGCCACAGGCTGATTGCCTCCATGCCACGCCGCATTGAAGCAGTCATTTCTGCAAAAGGATTACCGACCAAGTATTGAGTGCATAACTGAACATAATTATTTGAAGGTTGACTTTTTTTTATGTATTAAAAACACTTATTTTATTGGTCGGATGAAATATGCTAATTTTTGAGACAGGAATTTTGGGTTTTCATGAGCTGTATGCCAAAATCATTAGTATTAAAACAATAAAAGACCTGAAATATTTCAGTTGGTGTGCAATGAATCTAAAATATATGAAAGTTTAATTTTTATCATTACATTATGGAAAATAATGAACTTTATCACAATATGCTAATTTTTTGAGAAGGACCTGTATATAGTACTGTTGAATTGATATATGCCATAGAAGTGCAGCCTTGTGCATTTTCAATACAGTAACTGTCATCCATACTGTAGCCTAAGTTTACATCAGGAAATACTGTCAAAGTACACAGTTACATTGAAAACATTTTGATGACCTTGTTCGTGAACAATGACTCAATGACCTATCATTCTAATGACACTGACATGATCATCGGCATGAATATTTACTTTTGAGAGATGTACTAAGGATTTTTAGTGACTGACTAGCTTTAGAAACATATAAATTGTATATTGCAGTTTGTACAAATTGTTCTGAGAAATGCACTTATTATTTTGCACGTTAAGGATGATGTACAAAGCGGCTGAGAAAAACTGTAACACTAATGCCCGGTCCACCAATACAAAGAGGATTGCAGAAAACAATTAAAAAGAAAAAAAGAAAAGTTATTAAAATATAGCACGCTAAACTGCTTTTGGTGAACTATCCCTTTAAATCCTGCATCATCATTAAAAGCACTCTAATGTTCATCTCATAAAGATACATCTGGCTTGCTGAAAATGCTATTAGCAAAAAGGCTATGTTTAGGATGCTGATAATGTTGTCCTCTCTCCAATTTTGAAGTAGTGAGCCTATACATTTTTTTGGTAACACATTAAGTCCAGACGATGGCGTAATCGAAGAGGAAATTGAGGCTGGGCCCTGTGGGGCATTTCTAATGCATTCTTCTCTACTTTTGATTTTTCATCCCCCATTACTTCAGGCAAACTATCAAAAATAACAATGACATTGGGCAAATCTTGTCAAAAACACAAAGAGGGGCCATCGTTTGACAGATAAGACTGTTGTGATTTGCCTCCCATAATCGAGTGTGTTATCATCTTAAAAGGTTAAGTGCCGCCAAACCTATAAACATCTACTATCTGAAAATCTGACAGGCATCTTATTATTCCTCCGTCAAGAGTTGTTGCGAGCACCAAACCCCGATGCGTCTTTCACGCGCTAATGAGGAGAAACGGCAGATTTTTCCAGCAGCCGGTCCATCAGAGCGCCTCAAAGCGCCCGCTGTCGCCTCCTATCAATCTCGCCTTAAATTACAGGTGACAAGTTATCAAATCTAAGATATTAGAAACTAAACACGATCTCCCAGGGGACCTATTTGTTTAAGATATAGCCAATTAAACAAGGTGCTGAGTGTCAGGGATGAAACCCACATTGGAGCGGCGAAGCTAATTTGAAATTCCTCAAGGAAATCAGACGGTGAAAGTGGGGTGGGAGGTGTGCGGAGAGGATATTCTGGTGGGATGAAGGCGATAATAACAATAAGCGAAAAAAAAAGAAGAGTAGATAACGTGGGGAAGAAGGCTCGGCTTTAATCATATTTAGTCTCTTGGGTCAGCTTACGGCACCGGAAAGCAGCTTTTGTTTGAATGTAATCTGCCAGCATGAAGGGTATGATAAAAATTTATGGAGGTGTTCATTAAATCTTAACGACGCCATTCTCAGAACATTCTGCATTCAATCCTGTGTCCTCCCCTGATGGTCCTGCTGTTCCTGTCAAACTTTGAGTCGCGTCAAACGTCGATATCCGTCGATTCTTCACTTAGTGTTCACCCAAGGCCTCGGCTCCCTTGCAGGATGGGAACTGCGCAGGAACCTGACTTGCAAATGATAGCTGCAGGTGGAAGTGTTTATCATATAGCTCTGACTGAGCTTGGCATAAATGTGTCCCAGCAGCAACGGTAGCAGCTCATTCAAAACATTGTTGAAATGTTATTATATTTTGCTGGCCTGAAGGGAGCACTTTTTTTTACAGAACTGCTCTTTTCAGGCTCACAGGTGACCTGTTATTTTACATCAGGGGCAGCTTAGAAAGAAAGAAAGAAAGAAAGAGAGAGAGAGAGAGAGAGAGAGAGAGAGAGAGAGAGAGAGAGAGAGAGAGAGAGAGAGAGAGAGAGCGAGCGAAAGAAAGAAAGAAAGAAAGAAAGAAAGAAAGAAAGAAAGAAAGAAAGAAAGAAAGAAAGAAAGAAAGAAAGAAAGAAAGGAAGAAAGAACTCTTGGCAGTCCAATAAAATAATGAATCATGGATAGTACTTCTAGTTCATTCATCACACTGTAAATTGAAGGAAGTTTAGCATTGTGGGATGCAGTATCCAGTACACAGTATGTAGTAGTACACTCGGTAATAATGTCACAAGTTGTGTATTTGATGAACACACAAAAATTGATTGGGATATTATGCACAGTATGCATACTGGGGTTGTGTGTCATTCAGAATTTATTCAATTCTGAAATTTTGATATAGATAGATAGATAGATAGATAGATAGATAGATAGATAGATAGATAGATAGATAGATAGATAGATAGATAGATAGATAGATAGATAGATAGATCCTAGTTACAATTTCAATCTTCTATGTCTCTAATAGGTAATCTACTGCAAACTACACTGGCATTTCTTGATGGGGACTGATTTGATGATGCAAAGGACAGCTTAAGTACAGCTTTGATTATGCTTGTGCACAAACAGACATTTTGAGAATGAAACCACCATTGATTTTCCAGCCTTGGCTTTCTCTTATTTTCACAAATCCAAAATGATGAAAGGCAGCTAGGCTTAGAACACAGTAAGATTTCCTTGAAAGGCATTTTCAGGTACCCATGGGATATCTGAGCAGACCACTACACCCAGATTCCCTGTGTCCACTATGAATTTAATATCTGCTCGCATAACAGAGCAGCGCTGTTCAAGTCAGAAGGCAAAGCATCTTCACTCTCAAAATGAAATCCATAGGAAGAGGAGAAAAAAAACCTACCAATCTTTCTGTGTTGGTCTTCAGACTGTATGAGCTCGCCTGCAATTCACTGCCTACATAAACATCTGCTTTCAACAGCAGCATCCTAAACATCATGAACCCTCGTATCGTAAGTGACTGATGTGAAATGGTCGACGTAGGCAAAAACTAATGCAGAGTGATGTACATCACACAGACAGAGCTCCGCTTGTGTAGAAGAGTTTGATGTTAGTATGTTGCTAAGATAACAAAAAAATTTAATTAGCATAAACAAACAACTTATAGGTAAAACGATAATGTTCTGTATTAAATGAAACAATTCCTAATTGCATATTTTTAATAAATAGCAATTTCTTACTCAGTATTCTTGTCTAGTTTTCCAGAATATATACAAACATCTTACATCCTCAAAACAATGTACATTAATTTGAAAAAAGATTGTTTTCAGATAATTTTGCTTTTCAAGTAAGTTTGTCTTGTTTTAAGGATGCTTTACTGGGAAACAACACAGTGCATTGTTTATGTGATTATACTTCACAATTTGGTCAAAATGTGGGCAACAATGTTGCTGTCTAGTTATTGCATTACTGTGTAATGTATTTTTATGAATGCAGAGCACGAGTCAGCCAAGTTCTATGAAAGCAAGCCTGGAAAGCCACCTGTAGAAATGCATCTCTCGATGGTGAGACTCAATTACATTTAACCACACTGAAACATCCCACAATGGACACATCTTTGCAGAAGTGCCAGCTCTGTTTTAAAATGGTGGATTATTATTTCAGCCAGGAGAAATGAAACAGAACCAGGCACACTCCAAATGAGATCATTAGTAACGGCAAATAATGACTGAGCTGGTTAGTCGAAGCCTATTTCCTTTCGAATAAATCAAACTGCTGTGAGAGTTAAAATGCTGCCTTTGCTAGGGAAAACGACAGGCAGACCGCATGCAGATAAATCATCTGTTACAGAGGAACCACATCCACACGTTTATAAGACAATATGGTCCAATAAATTCAGCCAAGGCTAAAGGGCAGGTGTAAGAATCGTTAAGCCCTTCAAGATTTTATTCGTTTTAGAGAGTCAAAATGCAAATCCTAAATCATTCTCAGTGCATCTATGAAAAGATTCTGAATATTAGCCATAATTAAATATATTTGATCTGGCACACTGAACCAAAAAAGGGTTTACCAAATAAACTAAATTATTGATAATTAATTAAAAATTTCTATGAATCTTTGTGGATGATGATCCAGAATCTTTTGAGAAGAATCAAAATGAATCAGTAAGGGGCTGTTTACATGACAGTTTTAAACTAAAAACCTAAAACTTTGTATGCGTTTCGGCAGTTCATTTACACGAAAATGCACGTCTCCATGTAAACAACAAAAATGCTAATCTCTGAAGACGATGACGTCATGCACATGCGTATTACGTGTTCAGTCTTTAGTATTTCATCACCATCTAATGGCAAGGCAGCAGAATACAGTGTTTTTAGTCGTTTTCACAGATGCTTGTGAATGGGGATCGTTTTGACAATGGTGTCATCTGTACGCGAAAAACACGAAGGAAAAACTTCTCCGTTTTAAGCATATCGTTGTTGTGTAAACGTACCCTCATTCATTTTTTCTCTCTCAGCTCTCCACACATGCCACTGGCGACCCTTTACATCGGCTGATTGAAATCACACCCCGCTCTTGATACTCCCACACCCTTGAGTGTTATCAATTAATCAGCCTTGATCACATGCTCCGAGGTGGCTTTTTCAACCAGGCTGACCTTTCTAAAGCCAGGTGTGAGGGATAATGAAAGTGCGACACCATCGAGCCTGAGGGAGACGCCACCAAATGGAATCCATGTCACATCTGACTAAAGCTTTTCACTGTGGTGCAAAATAATTCATTTATGATTGGATGGATGATCACAATCGCAAGGGACTCTCCTGCAATTGTTGTCAGTTTCTTGTGCCATCCAATGAGGAACAAAAAGGCCTCTGAATAGAATATGAACAATAAAGCAAAGAATGAACTCTCAAACAAGCCGCCATGTTGTGTGGGTCGCTAATGTGTTGCACCTTTCACACCATGGACGACAGATATGACGATAACAACACAAAGGAACGATATTGTTGGAATCACTTTCAGATTTTTTTCCAGCTGATGAACAATAAAAACATTGACCGTCAGTTGACAATCAGAATCCATCCGACTTTAACAAGTTTCAACAAGTAAAGTGGGAGACGACAAAACTGCAGGGTGAGATAATGATAAACTTTGCTTGATATGGATGCTTATGTAATTATCATTATAGTTCCCCTTCGAGGGAACTCGAACTGCGTCATCGTTATGACGCTTTGAGGAATGCCCCCAGCGTAGCGTATCTGAAGAATGAATGAAATCTGTCCAATCCTGATTGGTGCTCCGTCACAACGTAGTAGATGATGGCATACCCGGATGATACAAAGGGACGCCGTCACATACACACATCAGCTTTTTTGCTCTTCAGCGAAGCGCTCTATGTGAACTGTGAGTCCTATTTACTGTTGTTTGTCACTTGTTAAAAAGCATCATGTCTAGCCAGCAGTTTACACAGTGTGTGCATCCGTGTCCGCGCTACATTACGGGCACGGACACACACCAGCTATGTGTGTACTGTCTGGGCGTGCAGCACGCTAGAGCGGCTCTCGAGGGAGCCGCTTGCAGCGAGTGTGAGAAGCTGCCGCTCAGAGTGTTGCGCTCGCGGCTGGCAGTGTTTGATGAGTCAAGCGGCCAAGCTCGCGAGCCTCGCGGTTCTGGGCCCGCGGTTGCTGAGGCAACGCGACGCCGCAGATCGTGGGGCTCACAGAGGGATCTATCAGCGGGACACTGGACTGCTTCGGCATCTTCCCGATCCTCGTCTGAAGATTCAGATGTTCTCCCGCCCCGCGTGGAAGCCCGCGAAGCGGCGGCTTCCCGCGAGGTGGAGGACACAATGCTGCATTTGTCTGGCTCTGAGGAGTCGGATAATTCTAGCATCGAGATGGCTGATGTGGGGCTTGATCAGCCACTTCCCGCACCTGCTCAAGAGGAGCTGGTGGAGGTCTTGACCCGTGCTGTGGCCAAACTGAAAATTGATTGGCCACAGGAAGAATTAAAAATCCAGCCACCAAGCAGGCTGGATGAGAGATTTTTCAAGCGCAAGTCTCAACCTCCACGCCGAAGCCTTCCCTTTTTTCCTGACTTGCATAACGAGTTATGCAGGTCATGGGTGAAACCATATTCAGCCAGGCTCTCAAACCCCCCAGTGCTCGATTTTTCGAATGTGCTGGGGGCGGCTGAGTGTGGTTATGGGAGGTTGCCTCGGGTAGAGGAGGCTCTCGCGAGTTATCTTCCTCCCGAGGCCGCATCGTCCCTTAAGGCCCCGGTGCTGCCCACCAAGCCTTGCCGCGATACATCTGGGTTGGTGGGCAGGGCTTACATGGCGGCTGGGCGGGCTGGTAGCTGCCTGCATACTATGGGGGTGTTGCAGGCCTACCAGGCCGACCTCCTCAAGGAGCTTGATGAGGGTGAGGGTCCTTCTCCGAGTGACATCACAGAGTTAAGGAAGGCCACCGACCTGTTTTTCCGCATCACCAAGGAGACGGCCCGTGCCATCGGCCGCTCCATGGCTGGTTTGGTGTGTGTGGAGAGACATTTATGGCTTAATTTGTCGGGATGAAGGAGAGAGAAAAACATTTTCTCCTTGAGTCCCCGATTTCGCCTTCTGGCCTCTTCGGCGGCGTGGTTGGTACCGTCGTCGAGAGGTTTCAGGAGGTGAAAAAACAGTCGGCGGCCTTCCAGCAATACCTTCCTCGCCGTTCTGGCTCCTCGGGGAAGGCTGCATCTAAAGGGCAGCCTAAGCCGCCTGCTAGCTCCTCGCACCGGTACATGCAAAAGGAGAGTGTCGCCTCCCGCGCCCCTCCCGAGGGAGCCTGGCAAAGGAGACGGCGCTCTTGTGGTAATTCCTCTGAGCCTAAGGTCGATTTGGTCGGCCCAGAGCAGGTTCGGGTTATGGAACAGGAAGTTCTATCCCTGTTGGTCAAGGAGGCCATAGAACGTGTTCCTCTGCCAGACAGGGAATCCGGGTTCTACAGCCGGTACTTCATAGTTCTCAAGAAGGATGGGGGGTTGCGTCCAATAATAGATCTCAGGCACTTGAATCGGTCTCTGAGGAGATTCAGGTTCAAGGTGCTCACAATATCAGCCATCGTGAGTCAGATCCAGTTCGAGGACTGGTTCTTCACGATAGATCTCAAGGACGCATACTTCCATATTTCCATCCTTCCATGTCACAGGAAGTTCCTGAGGTTTGCTTTCGGGGGCGAAGCGTACCAGTATCGGGTTCTTCCTTTCGGCCTAGCTCTCTCCCCTCGCACCTTCACCAAGTGCATGGATGCAGCGCTGGCTCCGCTGAGACTCCAGGGCATCCGTGTACTCAATTACATCGACGACTGGCTAATATTGGCCAGTTGGTGCGAGATGGCAGTTCGGCATCGAGATGTAGTTCTGTCCCACATCAGGTGCTTGGGGCTGAGACTCAACACAAAGAAGAGTGTGTTGACGCCCTCCCAGAGGACTACATTCCTGGGGGTTATATGGGACTCCACGACGATGCGGGCACAAATGTCTCCTGCACGCGTGGAGTCCATACGCGCGATGGTCTCCAGAGCAAAGCTAGGACACAACCTCACTGTGAAGCAGTTTCAGAGACTGCTGGGGCTCATGGCAGCAGCGTCCAGTGTCATACCTTTTGGCCTGCTATACATGAGACCCCTACAATGGTGGTTGAGAGCCAATGGGTTTTCCCCGAGGGGAAATCCGTTCCTTATGATCAGAGTAACGCGCAGATGCCTTCATTCTCTCGTCATATGGAGGAAACCTTGGTTCCTGTCCCAGGGACCGGTGCTGGGAGCATCATGTTGCCGGAAAAACGTTTTAACAGATGCCTCCCTCACTGGTTGGGGCGCGGTCATGGACGGCCGCTTTGCGAGAGGTCTGTGGGAGACCCGGCATTCTTCCTGGCACATCAATTGCATGGAAATGCTGCAAAGCTCCGAGGAGTTTTTTCCCGGACCTCTGCGGCCACCATGTCCTGATACGCTCGGACATGTCCGTAGTCGCGTATCTGAATCACCAGGGAAGTCTGAGGTCGCGCCCTCTATGCAGACTGGCACACCAGATCCTTCTGTGGTCCCAGGGAAAACTGCCGTCTCTCAGGGCGATGTATGTCCCCGGGGATCAAAATCAGGGAGCAGACGTCCTGTCGAGGCAGGGGCTGAGGCCCGGGGAGTGGCGACTCCACCCCGAGGTGGTGGAGGCCATGTGCGTGAGATTCGGCCCAGTGGAAGTGGATCTATTCGCGTCTCAAGAGACGTCCCACTGTCCACTGTGGTTCTCTCTCAGGTATCCAGCTCCGTTGGGGCTGGACGCTATGACACAGACGTGGCCGATGCTGGGTCTGTACGCATTTCCCCCGATCGCTCTGCTCCCGGGAGTCTTGGAGCGGGTCCGCCGGGAGGGTATCAGCCTACTTTTAGTAGCACCCGCCTGGCCGACCCGGATATGGTTCTCGGACATTGTAGCACTGCTAGACGGCCCCCCGTGGCAGGTCCCTCTGAGGAGGGATCTGCTGTCTCAGGCAGGGGGTACAATATTTCACCCCCGGCCAGAGCTGTGGAGCCTCTGGGTCTGGCCCCTGAGGGGGCTCGGTACTTAGAGGCTGGCCTGTCAGCAGGTGTTGTCGAGACCCTACTTAGCTCCAGGGCTCCTTCCACTAGGAGACTGTACAGCCTAAAGTGGAATGTGTTTTCCACTTGGTGTAGAGAGCGTGAGGTGGACCCAGTTAACTGCCCAGTGGCTTCAGTACTGGAGTTCCTCCAAGATCGTTTCTCCGCCGGTCTTTCCCCATCCACACTTAAGGTGTATGTGGCTGCCATTGCGGTTTTCCACTCACCTATAGGTGCTGGGCCTTTGGGAAGGTACTATATGGTTGTACGTTTCCTCCGTGGGGCTCGGAGGATTAGGCCTGCGGCTCGCTCCAGAGTCCCAACCTGGGATCTGGCAGTGGTTCTTGAAGGGTTGGCTGAGGCCCCCTTCTGAACCACTGGAGTCGGCTGAGGCAAAGAACCTGACCTTCAAGGTGGCCTTTCTCCTTGCCATCACTTCTCTGAGGAGAGTGGGGGATCTCCAGGCCTTGGCTATATCGCCAACTTGCCTGGAGTTTGCTCCTGGCGGAGTTAAGGCCATCTTACATCCTAGACCGGGCTATGTGCCCAAGGTGCCGTCCAGTGCGGCACGGTCAGTGGTTCTTCAGGTCTTCCATCCTCCACCTCATATGACGGCGGAAGAGGGAAGACTTCACCTGCTCTGCCCAGTCAGAGCCCTAAGGGTTTATTTGGAGAGGTCTTCTCAGTGGAGGAAGTCAGACCAGTTGTTGGTGTGCTTTGGTTCACCCAGGAAAGGGCTGCCTGCATCCAAACAGACAATCAGCAAAAGAGCTGATGTGTGTATGTGCCGGCGTCCCTTTGTATCTTCCGGGTATGCCATCATCTACTACGTTGTGACGCAGCACCAATCAGGATTGGGCAGATTTCATTCATTCTTCAGATACGCTACGCTGGGGGCATTCCCCAAAGTGTCATAACGATGACGCAGTGTCTCGTTCCCTTCTCGGGGAACAAGGGTTACAGTCGTAACCCGAGACGTTTTTGTTCTTGGTGTGAACCAAGCTGCCTTAAAGGGATAGTTCCCCCCCAAAAAATAAAATTCTGTCATCATTTACTCACCCTCAAGTTAGGAAAGAAATACTATGGAAATCAATGGCTACCATCAACCAAAAGTTTGGTTGGCAACATTCTTCCAAATATCTTCTGTGTTCAACAGAAGAATGAAACTCATGCAGGTTTGGAACAACTTGAGGGTGAGTAAATAATGAGAGAATATTCATTTTTGGGTCAACTATCCCTTTAAGCCGGCACCTGGTCCCTACGTATATTGCTTACTGTAGGTCTTTCAATCTAAATCTATGGGATTTCTTTGCCTGTTTTATCATCTACAAAGAAAAAATTGCTTAATCACTTAAAGTAATACCACATCTCTCCCTCAACAAGAAGCATGGTTTGAAGTCATGAATGCAGCATAAATGGTACAGGACATATTACATTTACTACTTAGGATTAGTGGTGTGTTAAAATATCAATCCCTCTGTATTAGTGTTACTATTGCTCATACGGAGGGTTAGAGATTTGACGGCTGTCTTAGCAATTTAGTACAGCTAATTGCAATAAGACCAAGGTCATGGTTCTTCAGAAAGATAATTTTTCCTTGCTTCGTTCATAGAACTTGCCGTGCAGCTCTGAGGTGAATGCTGGGTAATTTTTGAAAAGCAGGAAATGCCACAAGGGCAGTCTTGACATTTGAATTGTACTTAACGCACATTAAGGGCAGTAGGAGCTTTCATCTGATTTATGTAAGTGTAACTAAAAAGGGTTTCGGAGAGAGTGAGGGCGCTCCCCAACGGATACTCTTTATTTCCTCGTCTCTGTCGTTCCTTGTTTACTTCCTGAGAACGGTGTGTAGAATGAGACTTTTGGCATAAATGCCACAGTGCAGTCACATGATGATAGACCCCTTCATCTGGGCTTGGCACTATTGTTCCTCAAATATCAGAGGAATTAGCACTTCAATGGGGAGATTAATTAACTGCTTAATTTCCACAGCTGAAAAAAAAAAATATCATCCCAACATAACAAATCCCTGGCTGTGACAGAGCTATACACACTGTGTTACGAACTGCTCTGAGACATAAAGATGAAGATCCGAACGCAGCTTTATTCAAGAATAGTCGTATAGGCAGGGTCAAGAATCAGCAGACAGGACAATGGAGAATACACAGAGGGAATCCAAGAAACAGGCAGAGGTCAGAGGGATAGAGTAGGCAGCAATAATCAGAGTCCAAGAACAATCCAAAGTCAAAAACAGAAAAACAAACACTGGAAACCGCTCAGAAATGCAGACACAAGTACAACAAGACTTCGCAATAAGTGAGTGTGAACACCAGGTATTTATGGTGTGAACTAAACAAGATAATGAGAAACAGGTGAAAGAGATGAGTGCTGATGAGTCAGGGCAGTGAGTTATGGGAAATGTAGTTTGTGAGTGAAACATGATCGTCTGGTGTGGAGTGCCCTCTGGTGTCTCTCAAGGGCACTCCAGCTGGTGTCCGTTACACACTGATGCAAGCTCATTATGATCAACACAATTGTATGTTATCTGTGCCGCATTCACAAATTCAACACCAATCATCTGATGTGATAATCTGCAAACCGAAGCTGTTGAAGAGCAAATGAAGAGAGAGCCACGCTAAAGGCTTTTACTGAAGCTATTTTAAATGCACTCCATTCATCAGGATATTAAAACTCATAATTCAATTGAATTATTAACTCTGCAGTTGGTATAGAAACTCAGCGCCAGTCTCTCTTTATTAGCGGCCTCCAGCCTTCTGCTCATTTACACTCTTCAAATCATCAAGTTAGTTTCATCTGGTTTTGAAAAAATAATGCTAGTTCAATGTTGCTTCATCTCACATCAAATTCTACCTCGCTGCCATTTCCCCAAGGTCAATGACGTAATTCACCACAGCCTGTGAGGGAATCACTGCCACTCACCAAAGATTTTACTAGGTTTATAGATGCACCAGCAAAAAAATGTTTGGACGTTACCAATATCTGATAATTATTTTGTTATCTTGTGGTCACTAACCAGTCAATGGTTGATATTAAAATCCCATGCTAAATAAATGTAAAATAAACATTAAAAACTGAAATCAGTCAGTTTAAATGCTACACATGTATTTATGCATCACAAGATCAAAATGTACAGTATGAATGCATTTTGAGATTTTGAATTATTGCTTTTAAAGATACATTTTAAGTGAGTATTAGATAAAGTCTAAGTCTAAAAATATGGGAAAAAATTGGGGAAATAAGCCAAATAAAATATCCATTATTGTTCTATATTTATATCCAATGTCGTTGGATACCAATAAAAAAAATCTACATTATTTTGGCCGATAATCTCCTCCATTGGATACAGTACTAAAATATTTTGCATCCCTAAATAAGTATTGATTTGGATAATTATTATAACATTCACAGATGAGCAGTGTTGGGGTAACTTATTACAAGTAACCTGAGTTATGTAATCAGATTACTTTTTCAAGTAACGCATTACTTTTTCAATTTACAAAAAAACTATCTAAGTTACTTTTTCAAATAAGCAACGCTAGTTACTTTTTCACATTTATTGACTGACAGCTCTCCTGTCCCCATGTATGTTGAGAGAAATAAAGTGAGGAGGTGATGTGTGCGCTGTGTAGGTCTTTGACTCCGAACTTCGTTATTTGAATATTAAAAAAAATAATGATATTCGAACGAATATAAGGCAGCCTTCAATATTCGAACGAATATAAGGCAGCCTTCAATATTCGAACGAATATTAGGCAGCCTTTAATATTCAAACCTGTTATGTGCCTTATTTTTTGTAAATGTGTTTGCTTTTAACCTTGTTTTCAATTCAGATTCCGAGGCTTTTTCACTCCTGGTGAAGTTGTGAATCGCAAGCTCATTAGCAAGGCAATTATTGGTCATCTGGGCTCCTGTAGGTGACGTTAGCGTCCTGGTTGGCGCCTATTTTGCACACCAATTGCTGTCAGATCGCTAAACAATGTGTCAGTAATGGCTGGCTGGTAGAATATGTGAGCGAACAATATGTTAATGGGCCGTAATGGCAGGTAGGATGTGCTTGTTTTGAATAGGTCTACCAAATAGGGCCTACCTTTATTTATTTTGTCTTTTCAGTACTTAGCCTGACTGGCTTATTTTTATTTATTTTTGATAAGAACAGTGGATAAAACCTGTCGAAAGCATACTGGGGGTTTAATCAAACGAAGTTTAATCCAGGGGCTGATTTTTAATTCTTTTTTTTTTAAACAGTCGTGACTGTGTTATTCTTCTGAAAACATCATTGCCTGCCTATTGACATTGACTGATACACTGCTCTCTGGTGGACAGAACATATACAACTTAAGTTTGATCCCAATATACGTCTTAATGAAGGAATATTATGAATAAATATTCAAATATATTTGAATATTAATATTAATAAACAAACAAACTTCGAATATGATTTTTGGGCAAAAGTCAAAGCCCTAGCGCTGTGTAAACATGATGGTTATTTTAGTTCTAGACTAAATGTGAACATGCATTTGCTCATCTCACTTGCACGAAAACATCCAGTATTCCTCAAAATGAATAAAAACAGTAAAATGCAATCTCAGAATTTTGCGTAAAACTTTTATAATTAACTATATTAAATTACACAAATATACTTTATGTATTTAATCTCACTTTATTAACCAATATCTTTGCTGCTGACCTTCAATTATCTAATTCAACCATACTAATAAGCAAAAATGACTTTAGATTAGATTTAGAAATAAGAGTGTTGAACTTCCTTCTCCTGTATCCTATTGTTCTTTAATCCAGAATGGCAGAACAGCTGAAAGGCTTGTTTGAAGGTTTTTATAAAAAAACAAAAACAAGCCCAGCCCAGGAGAGAAAAATTAATGCGAAAGTAATGTAACGCATTCCTTTTTAAAAAAGTAATCAAGTAAAAGTTAGTTACTTTTTTTGGGAGTAACGCAATATTGTAATGCATTACTTTTAAAAGTAACTTTCCCCAACACTGCAGATGAGCTTGTCTTGATATGAGAGAGTCGATGGCTGTGTCTCAATTCAATCCTTCAAAGTACTTAAATAGTTGTTAAATAGGATGGTTGCAGCCTACGGAGGACTGTACTTGTCGTCTAACAACTGTGACAGCTGCCGTTGATGAGTGACAGTAATGTTTGTACTGGACTGTTTTGAAAGTTATATTAAATCAGGGTACACAAACTGTCTAAATATGTTCACTATGGTTCATTTCTGTACATGATAAAGAGTATAAACTATATATAATTGCATTTTAGAAAGCTATAGCTAAGTCAACATTTAATTTTTTTTTTTACATTTATATTATTAGATATTTGAGTAAGTTATAATTCAGCAATTTCTCTAAAAAAATCCTGTTGGCGCACAATGAAATCGGGGATAGGCAAGGCAGTGAAGGATCCATCTGTTGTATCCTTCATTTAACGGAATACGAAGCATTTGGAGACTGCATTTAAATGAGTCTCCAAATTGGGACAGCCTTCATCGCAGTGACTCAATAGGCCTTCAAATGATGCAGCCTCCGAATTGGGAATATCTCCGAATATCTCTCATCTGCACTCTAATCTTTCCTTTCATCTGTTATATTTTACCTGTCTTGTGTGTGGTCTTTTAAGTTATTTCCTGTTTGATGCCACATTTTGTAGTCATATTGTAGATTGTTCTCTAATTTTTCCCAGGTGTGTCTTGCTCTCTAATTACCCCTTGTGTATTTAAACCCCAGTGTTTCCTGTGTTTATTTTCAGGCCTTATCCATGTATGGAGGTATCTTCAGTTCTGTTCCTTGTTTTTTTATTTTATTTTGTTCATTAAACACTCTTCATTTGGATCCAGCTCTCATCTGCCACCTCGGGACTACAAACTGACTATGAAATAGGGCACCAAACAGGAAATAACCTAAAAGTCCACACACAAGACAGGTTACATATAACATCATCAAACCAACAGTTGTCATTATAGGAAACAAATCACATACACTACCATTAAAAAGTTTGGAGCCAGTAAGATGTTTTTTAAAGCATGCATTAAATTGATCAAAATTGACAGTAAAGATATTTAGAATGTTACAAAAAAATTCTATTTCAAATAAAAATTCTGTTCTTTAAACTTTCTATACATCAAATCCTGAAAAATATGGATTTGGTAATGGTAGACTCCTTATTAGTTGCTGATGCAGTAATCATTACGAATGGTTCTTCATGAGTCATACATTAACTTACATATTAGTGCACCTGTATTATAAAGTGTTACACAAATGTTTCTTGAGCAGCAAATCATCATATTAGACTGATTTCTAAAGGACTGGAGTAGACTGGAGTAATGATGCTGGAAATTCAGCTTTATTTAAACTCTAATATTATTTAACAATATTACAGTTTTTACTGTGTTTTTGATCAAATAAATGCAGCCTTGGTGAGCATAAGAGACTTCTTTCCAAAACTGCACTAACCCCAGACATTTGAAGGGTATCTTGAATGGACTTAATTTACCTCTAGCCCCTGCTCCTTCATTATGAAACATTTATATCTAGCCTTGTTGGTCAGTCTTTCATTTGGTTGAGAACTCTTATTAATTTGGCCTAAAAAAAAAAGCCTCTCTTCACCTGTTCCACAAGCAGGCTTAATGACGCACTGAAGCAATAGTGAAGAGCTAATTGGTTTGAAAGGGTACTCTGATAATGACTGGTTATTTCTACTGCAGGCTAATTAAATTTATACGTCCTTTGATCTTTTTGACCACTTTTTGGATAGAACCAAATGACATAGTATCAGTGGATTCATTTTGATTGGTCTGAACTAACGAGAAGAACCTGTATGCTGTCAGCATGATAAAAAAACAGCACCAAATGCGAGTAATGGACATTAGTAGGTTCACAGATAAAAACTACAATAAATTGTATCAATTCAGTTGCACCTTTCATATTGAATACATTTTTGAGAAGGCTCAGCATCTTTTGCCTCCTCTGACGGGCTGTCAGTGGCTGTATATGCATGAATGGGATGTGTGCATTAGCATTGTGAAAGCAGGCGATGCGCAGTAGCACCTGCCAAAGCAGCTACGACAACAGCAAGCAAACAATGTTCAGCTAGCAAATCCAAGTGTGTCACAAGAACAAACAGATTCTCTGTGTCATTCCACGGATGGCCTTCCTCTCTGATGAATGCACCACATTAAACGGCCCCCTGAGGGAATGGGAATTACAGGTACCTTGCATCTGCATGCCGGCCTGCGAGTGCTGCTGAAACTAGCGTGTTAAACTGTGCCTAGAACACGTGGGCAAAAACAAAAGAGGGAGAGGACCAACAGAAAGCCATAATTCCCACGTCTGGTCGATAGTTCTGTCTCGGTTGCATCAATGACTGGCCATGTGACATTAGCTGCAGGGTAATAGAAATGATCTAGTGAAATGCATCGCCCCTCAACTTACCTGCCACATTCAGGTAGATGGATGGGCTTGTCTTGTTTTCTCCATTCTTCTCATTAACAGCTTGGACGTAGTACCTCCCGGCATCCGCCGCAGCGGTGGCAAGCACCACTAGCTGGTTCTCCAATGTTATGGCTCTGTGGAGAGTAACAAAGCGAATGAAATACAGCTATGTTAAACCATTATTGACAATTATTCTGGTACACTAACAAATTCCACTATCGCAAAAGAGTGACAGCATTTTAATTAGTGCTTAACTGATGTATATTGGGTTACATAAAACTAGCTTTGCCATGAACTCATTGTGCCATGGGTTTGACTGGGACACGTCTGGCGTGGAGGAATTTCATGGAGCCCTGAGCGTTTTCAATGTACCTGATCCCTCATTCTGACACAAGCTGAGAATCAATGAGCGGTAAGGGTCATTACAGACAGAAATACCGCTGTTGGTGGGAATAAACCTACAGGCTAGTATCTAAGTGAGGAAGCTGTTTGTTGAGACCCAGACTTGGGAAAACCTGGAAAAAGTGAAAAAGAACAGGTCACTGAAAAACTACACAAAAGGAGCATAGAAGTCTCATAACGGTATTATAAAAATAGTTCAAATGACGTATCACCCAAAAAAAATAAAATAAAATATATATACCTGTATATATTTCTTGAGCACCAAGAATTATTTCTGAAGGGTCAACCCAGGAGAAAACACATTCTTTTGATTTGCCTCTTTTTAAAAGAACCAATAATTTGATCAATTTCACAAAAACTGAAATATTTGTTCAATAAACAAATCAGACTGATTCAATTCTCAAGTTCGTCACAGTGGTAAAGATCTCACTGGAGAGGAAATTTTTTAATATATTACAAGATCAATTTTGGTCTTTTATGATAATTTGATGGCTTCTTGCCCTTCTTGCCGCAGTAATTCTATGGAAAAACAACTAGCATTTTCTTTAAAATATAGTGTTCAACAGAAAAAAAGAAAGTCATACAGGCTGGGAATTCCGTGAGGGTGAGTAAACGGTGGCAAAATGTTCACTTTTGAGTGTAGTATACCTTTAAGAAGGGTTTATCTGATTCAGGCAGTTGTGGACTGATATCAGAACTGCTGCTATTGCGCTAATGATTAATTAGAACTCGTCACACTTCATCCATCAATCCAAAGTTTGCAGGAAAGACACTTAGTGGCAGATGTGTATCACTGTCAATTAATTCAGGTGCCAGTTTCTCTGTGCCTCTTTAAGGCAAAATTACCATCTCAAACTGGCGCTGAGCCACGGAGAACATGGCGCTTTGATAATCCACGACTCCGCGTAGGCTGGATGGAATTGTTTTATTTTTATTGCCGCAGATGAAAGCAGGCATGGATTACATATCTCCAGCCCTGACTCCTACTCCTCATGCATAGTCTTTCCGCTCCCTCGTTTTTTTATTAATTGATGACATCCTCAATTACACATCACTGCTGTCTAAGAGATTTTCTGCTCAGGCGTGACCACCGCGAAGAAGCCCTTGAGAGGCTGAGCACGACTCGGGGATACTTTGAAACTTATGATTAGTTTTTTCAGCTCCACGGGACCTGTAGCGTCTTCCTACACGCCGCGAGTACAAGCACCACAGTCATTACCTATTTCCAAGACAGATCCCTACAAAAGATCTTCAGGTCTCTGAGACGTTTGCAAGTAGACAAATAAATTAATTAATAAATACCGCAGAAGTAAGAACAAGAGAGCTGTCTGCTCTTCCGCGGCGAACAATATTGACGTGTACTGTAATTAGAGCGAGCTTTGTTTCAGCTTGATTCTATTTTTGCTGTTTCATGATTAAGTGCAGATTAGCATAAAGAGATCCATCAAAAGTCCACGGATGCTTGGGTGGGGAGGGGGTTCGCGAGGGATGGAGATTGGCGGCCACTGATGAGGATGCATTACATTGCTGTCTGCACCCTGACACCTGGCTGTGGATCCAGGCTGGGCTGCATCTGGGAAATAAAGGCACCCTTCACAGATGTCAGTGGCGGCTTTAAAAGGTCAGAGCGGCCCGCCTTGATGGACTTTTAATTATTAAATATGCATAGGCTGAAATGGCTTGGCAAGCATCAGAGGCTCCGAACTGATGTGTACATAAACAGCTCACCTTGATGATGATTTAAGGGCCTAAAAGCATCAAGTGTGATCCTCCGTAACGCTGCCAGAGGAGGTTTGTAAAACGCGAGAGAGCGGGGGCTGAGCGCTTACCTGGGTTATGCCGCGAGCGGAATCGATGCGACCTGTACATAAAGTGATTTTATGATCAGTCCTGCAAGTTTGGATTCCATTACAATTGTTTAGATGAATGGGCCTTGCTCGTGGTTTGGTAAACAAAGCACAGCAGGAAAGATAATGGGAATGCTTGTTTCTGATCCCTGAGGACTCTTTGATATCAGCCCACAACGTATTAAGATGCAGGTTGGGAGCCACGAGAAATGTTAATCCACTTAGAAAAGGTGCCGGGAGCCCCAGGTAATCTAAATATTCAAAAAGGACGACCATTTCGATTTGTTGGGAAAAGGCTGCAAGCCTGGCGGGCTAAAAAGCAACAATTTAACTGGCCAGCCATTTCCAATACAAAACAATCAAATCTAAAGATCAATTTGCTGAAATACGCTCTGACAATCACTTTTTATCATCTCTGTTTTGAAAACTGAAGGGAAAATTGCTTTTCTGGGGGGGAAAAAAGTCATTGGCATAATTGAGGATGAATTACTCTCTGGAGAGTGTTTTCATATTGTTTACCTGCCATGTCAGTGGGACGTGGCTGTGCACACATTCACTAGCATCTGAAATGTTAAGCAATGTGCGCCAGGTACTGGACTGACCACTAGAGAGATATTACCATTAATCAACATGGCAAGAACAGGCTTTCAGAAAGACGGTTTAGAGAATATTTGTTTTCATTTACTGCAATAAATTACACCCTCAAAATAGGCTTACCAGTCTGAGATGCTGACATTTTAATTACTGTCATACAACTCATATTGTGCTCCTAGTTCCTGGGAGCCCAGCTGTGTGGATCTGACGTTACGTTTTGATTTATGATGCTCTCAGGCCTCGGAAAACTTTCTCCCACCCACATCTGAGGACAGAAAAGCTTACCGAATTGACGCCAAGGGAGCAAGCAGAGAGACAGAAGCATCGCTGCCCTGAGGCATCATGACCCGGAATTATGTTGGAATCATGGAATACGTTTTCTGTGTGGTGTTTGCCTCTAAGTGATGCCGTAAAAGAAGAGATCAAAGTCTATCTGAAAGTAAAAAATGAAGCGAAACTATCGTGCCAGGAAATATGCTGTGGGTCTGGGTAAAAAGACAAGTACAAGTGTCTGTTTATGTGAGACTATAAAGAGTAAAATAACTTAGGAAAGTAGCTTCAGGGCCATATAGGGGCCATATTCAGGGCCATAGAGAGTGACACTGTCTGCTTTTCCCATTCAGCCCCCGGATCAAATAAATAAATGCTCAAAGTGAATGAAATCAGGTCATGGCAATTTTCTTGTTTCAGGCTCAAATGCCTAAGGTGGTCTGCAGACATGAGTCAAGCCTTTCCCCCCATCATGTTTCGAATGGAGACACGGGCGTCTCAGAAACGAATACAAAGTACAGATAAAGCACAGCCTCTATGAAAGCATCTGGACCAGAAGCCCAGACCTCCCTGTGTGTTCTCTATGGACTTTAACCCAAGAAAAGAGGGCTATAAGAGAGAACATCCCCAAATCTCAATGTCCCTTTAACCAGACCCCTCACAGCTCAACAGAAAAGAAAATACTTTCTGGTTAAAATTTTGACTTGCCCCGCCAATATGTTCACGAGCCCCACCACAAAAAATAAATAAAAATAAATAAAATAAGTGTTTTCATTTGTTTTGACCTATGTAACCTTATGTTTGTAATAAATAAGTTTATGACACTTTTAGATACCAGTGAAATCTGTGTTTTTCAGGTGGGTTTTTCAGAAATTGAACAATGTACATCAAATGTCAAATAAGACTGCATACTGTATAAATTAAATGTATATTAATCCTTATTAAAGTTGCAAAAGTTATCCAATCAGGAGCTGTGAGTCATTTCTTTGTCTTTTGATGTTTGATTAAGATTAAAAACACAGACAGCTGCAGGAATATTAGGCTGCTATCACTTTAAGTAATTATTTATAACTGTCCCGAGCATCTTTCACGCTGGCCCCGGGCAGTCCTTATTGTCGAGCCCTGATTGTGCTGCCTACCAACTCTTACAGAAAGAGTTCAGTGTGAAAATATAAATAGACAATGAACAAGATTAGAATAGAGACGTGAGAAGAACACGTTTAGATGATACAAGAAGTGAGGAGTAAAGCCCGACCGATAAAGGACTTTGAAGCCCGATACCGATACAAATATTTGTTGGTTTTAAAATCCAATAAACCGATATATCGGCCGACATTTTTTTTTTTGCAGAAGAAATGCAGAAGGCATTTTTATAAATGTGTTAAGCCTTATATTTTTAAAATAAGTTTTATTAATAAAGGCATATAACCAGTTTATTTGTAGTGCACTGACAATAATTTTATATAATTCGTTTATTAATTTAATTATTAAAAAGACAAAAAGACCTTGAGATCTGTTTGATAATTGTACCTGAATTAATTTAAAATTAATTTGCTATATTTCAGATCAATATATTTGATTTTCTTCATTTCAATTAACCCTAACTTTATTCTCATCGGAATTATAACTAATTGATTTCCGTATAAAATAATACTACTACTATTAAAAACACATTTGATTTTCTTTTTTAATCAATGTAGAATGTAACTTAAAAATAAACAGATTAGATTTTTGGTTGGGTGACAGTTGTAGGTTACAGTTTGACAAGAGTTTAGAGTGTGACTGTGGCGAACAGGACAGCCGAGGGACGTGAGAGAACGGCGCGAAGCCGGTGGTGCGATTGCTAATGAGCAACACCTGTGAAGCACACCGGTCTCGCATCTCTCACGGAGGAGCGGAAGCATAAAGGAGGAGCGACGACGTTGATGATCGAGAGAGGAACAGGCCTGTATTTTAGTTGTTTTGTTTTTGTATTTTACTTTAGCCAGCAGTCGTCCGCGAGGGGCTGCTGGCAGTTATATTTATTTTCGGTAGCCAGCAGTCGTCCGCGAGGGGCTGCTGGCGGTATTTTCGTTTGTTTGTTTTATTTTAAATAAATTATATTTTGATTGTTCGCCGGTTCCCGCCTCCTTCTTCCCTGAACATTGCTACACTGGTGCCGAAACCCGGGAAGAGAGAGGAACAGGCCTGTATTTTAGTTGTTTTGTTTTTATATTTTACTTTAGCCAGCAGTCGTCCGCGAGGGGCTGCTGGCAGTTATATTTATTTTCGGTAGCCAGCAGTCGTCCGCGAGGGGCTGCTGGCGGTATTTTCGTTTGTTTGTTTTATTTTAAATAAACTATATTTTGATGGTTCGCCGGTTCCCGCCTCCTTCTTCCCTGAACATTGCTACAGTGACAAAAGCACAATGTTGTGTTTTATTGTTTTATGTCCCTGTATGAACAAAATGACATAGTATGTTTTTGTTTCCACTGTTCGATCGCGCCCGCGCGCCTCTCTCTCTCTCTCTCTCTCTCTCTCTCACACACACACACACACAGTTTGATCGCGCCCGCGCCTCACCCTCTCTCTCTCTCTCTCACACACACATAGTTTGATCGCGCCCGCGCCTCACCCTCTCTCTCTCTCTCTCTCTCTCTCTCTCTTTTTCTCTCTCTCTCTCTCTCACACACACACACACACAGTTCGATCGCGCGCGCACACACACTCCAGCATGGCAACCGTGACGCCCGTACCGTTTCGGTTCAATGCGAATACATGGACCGTTCCACCCCACTCCTCGCAAGTCTAACTTATATTTTACAATGCAGGGACTGTAACTAGAGATATGCTAGTTATAAATACAGTAATCATTACTTTATTTAGGCAGAAAAAGTTCTTTGTGGTTTCCACGCTCATTAATGTTAACGTTTGCGGTCTTCCACTGATGATAGTGGCATTAGCTAGCTTTGTGGTTAGCTAGTCTATGATGAGCCATAATTTAGCAATGGATAACGTCATACTGCAAATTGTAAAACATACATTTTCAATATAACAGGCCAAGGAGAGATGATACGTCTCATTGCTATAACTATCACACGCTATTAAAGAAATACTTCAGTCACATCGTCAAAAGTTAAAAGGACAGTCAGTCAACTACACTGTAACAACGTAACGTAATTATTACTAGCCAATTCCGCTTTACTCTCGGCTTATTTAACAGCAGCAAAACTGGACATGATTTTTATTTGAGTTAAGAGATCTGATGTTGTTTTAATTGTTATTCAAGCAATGTATGTGACCAACTCACCATGGCATGAACACACTTCACCGATGATCTCACTCGCGGATAACTGATTCTCTCTGCCCGACTCTGGCTGGATCAGCAGGTTGCAGGATGTGTGGCGCGTTATACGAGTGTTGCCAACAGGGACGGTGTAGAGTGCCCTGTGATGGACAAACTATACAACTCCAACACTCATTACATGGTTGAAGGGGGTTTCGTCCGTTTTTTTTAATATTAATTTATCGGCCATTATAAACGCAGATACCGATAGTTTGGAAAATGCCTAATATCGGCCGATAATATCGGCCTGCCGATAAATCGGTCGAGCTCTAGTGAGGAAAAAAGACGAGATGAGATAAGACATGAAGAAACAAGCAAAAACATAAAGAGAAAAATAGAGAAAAAAGGAGGTGGGGATAATATTGAGAGGAGAGGAGAGGAGAGGAGAGGAAAAGGTGATAAGTAATATCGAGGAGACGTGAAGACAAGACGGTAAAAAAAAGAGTGGACAAAACAAGAGGAGATGAGAAGAGACAGGAAGAAATGAGAAAAGAAAAGATAAGGCATGATGGAGGGAATGAGATAGATGAGATGAGACCAAGATGAGAATATGAGAGATGAGACATGAAGAGACAAGACCAGATGCCCATTGATGGTCTGTTCTCCTCTCTCTCCTGCATTGTTATGTATCACAGCACACAAACACGGTGGAGCTGCACTGGAGCTCAGATGATCAATGGTGTGAATGCAATGACAGCAGAAAATCTCTCTGCCAGACCATAGCCATGCCACAGTTCTAGAGTCTGCTTTCTTAATATCCATTAAAAGCAGCAGTCCTCGGCAGTCTCCTCCTTGTGATGAATGTGCTGGCCATTTAAGGCTGAGATGTACAAGTGAAGATAAGCCCGCTGCCTCATCCGTCCCTCAGCCCAATTCAACCCCATGACCACGGGAACCATGACTAATGGCCTTTCAGAACCCAAACTCAACCGTCCCTGCTGGTCCAGTGCACTAGAGTTGGGCGAAATTTAGAATTGTCAAATGCGCTCTATTTCAGTTCTTGATTTGGAATTTGAATGGAATTCTATCAATCAATTTATTTCTGAATGGCACTTAAACCTGTAGTGTGTTATTGGCATTCATGACAATAAAACAAAACTTACGGTGAATCGAATCTGCACCAAAACCCTGCTGTTAAAGCAACACGAGTGTGGGTTATATTGAGATATAGGTAATATTTCTGAACCAGCATGTGTAACAGAGACTGTCTAAGACATAATCTTGAAAGTTTTTGGCAGAAACACATTCACGCTTACAAAATCTGTCTTTAAGTGATGTTTTACATGAATGTGTTTTTGTTTCATGGTGGAAACTTATCTTGTTTGCTTCTTCAGACATCCCTGCTAGGCCAATTTTCCAACTTCTAGAACCTATCATAATGTCTGTCTAAAGTAGGGCGCACACTGTGCGATTTATAATAGTCCTTTATGATTGTTACTTAACAGACTGTATGAACGTGATCATCGCTTTAAGCCATGTCACACTGTAAGATCTAAGTTGTCATTAATGTCAGACTGTACGACAGTCAAGGCGTGTTAAAAACAGATGCATGCAAGAAAACTTGTCTGGAGTTTTACATAATCAATCAATCAAAAACGAAGACAATTTGACGGTCGTCGTAGGAGAAGTCTCACTGGAGGATTGTGAGTCAAATCATTTGACACTGCCTGAGGGCAAATTTGATCGCAACTGTCATTAAATGGCTGTCGGTGAACATGATAAACTAACAATCAAAAATCTTTCGAAAATCTGGGCATTATGTTAAAAGGTGCTCCACACATTTTACTTATCATCATTTACATTCCTCCAAAATACTATCCAGCCTTTTCTGAGGATTTTACAGAACTGTTATCAACAATTTCCTCAAGAGTTTGACTGCTTTGCTATTGCTGGGGATTTTAATATTCACATAGATAATGCAGAAACCAATATGGCAAAAGAAATCATAACTGTTTTAAATACTTTATCTGATTCAACATGTACACAGATCCACACACAATCGTGGACACACTCTAGATTTACTTATCAGTAAGGATCTAAACATTTCATTGATTGTTATTAAGAACGTCGCACTGTCTGATACTTTCTGTATTTTCTTTGATATATTGATCTCTCCTATTATTGAAGCTAGATCTGTGTCTGCCAAGAAGAGATGCTTAAATGAGAACACTAGTGTGCTATTTATGAAGGCCATATCTTTAACACCAAGCATTTCTGCGGACTCTGTTGATTTTCTCCTTGAGTCCTTAAACTCAAAAGTAAAGAGTGTAATTGATGATATTGCTCCTGTGAAAGTCAGGAAATAAGAGTGGCAGACAAAAAGCACCTTGGAGAAACTCAACACCCAGAGCAAAATATGAAAAGACAATGCAGAAAAACTGAGCGCAGGTAGACAGACTTTCTCCTCAAATATTATAAACAGAAAAATAAATAACACGCACACACTCTTTTTGCTGCTGTAGAGAGTCTAACAAACCCCCCAAGCCAGATTCCCAGTGAAATCCCAGAGTTTGCTTCCTCCTTCTCTGAGAAAATCAATATTATCAGAAAGACGATCGGCATATCCTCATATGGCACTGAGGTAAGACAGATGAGACCACATCCTCAGAAAGTTACTATGTCTGATTTCGAAAAGAAATTAATGGTAAAATTTTGGAAGAAACATTACAGCAGCTTAAAACATCAACCTGCGCTCTTGACACACTCCCCACATCCTTTTTCAAAAGTGTGTAAAACTGCTTAGAAGCAGATCTCCTAGAAGTGGTAAACTCCTCATTTCTCTCTAGGACTTTTCCAAAGTCCCTTAAAACTGCAGTTGTCAAGCCCCTCCTGAAAAAGAGCAATCTGGATAGCAACATATTGAGCAATTACAGACCAATCTTCCTTTCATAGGCAAGTCAGATCATTGAAAAAGTTGTCTTCAATCAGCTGAACAACTTCCTAACCTCAAATGGATACTTTGACAATTTTCAATCTGGTTTCCGACCACATCACAGCACAAAGATATTCGGTTAAATAGTCATATAGGCAAAACATCATTTCTGGTACTACTCGACCTCAGTGCTGCATTTGAAACTGTCGATTATAACATACTTCTTGACAGGCTGGAAAACTGGGTCGGGCTTTCTGGGATAGTCACAAAATGGTTTAGGTCATACTTAGGAGGGAGAGGTTATTATGTGAGTATAAGAGACATAGGGCCCTGTTTTAACGATCTGAAACGCAAAGAAACTTTGTGGTCGGATCTCGGCGCTGTTGCTATTTAACCGGCGGGATAAATGACTCTTGCGCTCGACGCAAATCTAAAAGGGGTTGGTCTGAAGTAGCTTCATTATTCATAGGTGTGGTTTGGGCGTAACGGGAAACAACCCAATAAGAGCGTCATATCACATTCTCTTTAAGAGCATGATGAATGAGGTGCGCTTGTTCCATGGCGCAATACTATTATAACGGCGCATTTATCAGGCGTGCTTCAGAATCGGTTCACAGCCGAGGAAATCGATGTTCTCGTCAGGGCCATAAAAGAAAGAGAAGTGACACTGGGGATGGGACAAACCCACCCAAATTAGCTTCGGTTAAACATGCATATAATAATTTGGGTAAATGTGTAAGCTTTATGCCTATTTTTCCCATTGTCATGGACACAACAATGATTTCCCTCGTGTTTTAACATTTTTCCTTATAATAATGTATCATTTGCAAAAAGGAAAATGCATATGTGTCGATGAGAGAATCATCTACAGTGTATGCGCGTTGTTCTCTGTATTATGGCCAAGCATGTGCGCTTAAAATAGCATCTGAATGTACGCGCAACGCGCCACTGACTTTAGACTAGTTTTTTTTCTGGTCAGTGGCGCAATTGTTTTCTGGAACTGCAAAATAGCACCAGGGATTGTTTGCGCCGGAACACGCCTCCTTTTTTGGATGCGTCGGTGTACAAAGTCAATTGCGCTGGGTGCAAGATAGGGCCCCATAAGTCTGAGTAGACATCCATGACATGTGGAGTCCCTCAAGGCTCAATTCTTGCAGCACTCCTGCAATGAGCCGTATAATGAAAAAGTACCAAATTGCTTACCACAGCTAAGCAGATGACACACAGATCTACTTATCCCTATTGCCTAACGATTACAGCCCCATTGACTCCATGTGCCAATGTATTGATGAAGTCAACAGTTGGATGTGGCAAATCTTTCTTCAGTTAAACAAAGAAAAAACTGAAGTAATTGCGTTTGGAAACAAAGATGAAGTTCTCATGGTGAACGCATACCTTGAAGCTAGGGGTCAAACAACTAAAAAATCAAGTCAGTAATCTCAGACCTTAGTTTCAGTAGTCATGTCGAAGCAATTACTAAATCAGCATACTATCATCTAAAAAATATTGCAAGAATTAGATGCTTTGTTTCCAGAAAAGACTTGTGCACGCTTTCATCACCAGCAGGGTGGATTATTGTAATGGACTCGTCACTGGACTTACCAAAAAGACCAGAAGACAGTTGCAGCTCATACAGAACGCTGCTGCCAGGATTCTGAGCAGAACCAGAAAATATGAACATATCACACCAGTCCTCAGGTCTTAACATTGGCTCCCAGTTACATTTAGGATTTATTTTAAAGTATTATTACTGGTATATATACAACTCAATGGCCTAGGCCCTCAATACATTTCAGATATGCTCACTAAATATAAACAGATCACTCACACCAGCTAGAAATACTAAGGGTTCACTCTAAGTGCTCCAACAGTAGTCACATTCAAATCCAGACTCAAAATACATCTGTTTAGCTGTGCATTTACTGAGTCTGACTGATTACCCTGTATTTTATTTTGCATCCTCCTTTTTATTTTATCTAGCTTCTAAACTCAAATGGCAATGAGAATTGGGTAAGAGAGATGAAACCATGCTGATGGCCTGGGTCTGTGTTGGAGTAGTGAGTTTGACGTGATTAAACTCAAGGTTCTGTGGGGTTCAGACTGGATCGATTCCATTCCTAGAGCTTCTGAACAAAGGGGTTTTTGGGGTGCGGTCTGATGAGGCAGTAAACCCGAGGTTACCCCGTGAGTCAGTCCTAGAGCTCCTCCTGTCCGATTTTAGGGACAAACCGGGTCCATCGTAGCCTGGTTGACACCAGACCCTTCTAAGTTGTAACTGATAATGGGTCTGGGGAAGGTTAATTTCCAAACGGGCGTCACCAACGGACGTCGCTCAAATGCCTCTGGGCGCAACTGGATAGACCTAAAACCAATCAGAGTGATAAAGGAGATGACGCTTCGTTATCGTGTAAAGCCTGCCTCAATGTTTGTGATAGGTGCCTCAATTTGGAAAAATTGGAAAGGGGCTTGAATGGGCTCTTGGCTAGACGGACTTGCAGAGCAAATCTCAAATTTGCCGGAAGTTCGTCAGGGTTTTCCCAGGCTAGGTCCATCGGAGACGTCCAATAGATTTCTTAGTCGCCGAAATAACACCACAGACACAGTTTAATGGCCATGGGAAAATCTGAGAGTAAAACTGGGAGTTGTGAAAAAATCCTCTTTTTACTCTTTTAAATTCATTTTATAACTGTATCATATATCTCTTTTAACTTCTTTTATAACTTTTCACTTTTATTTTATGATTATTTTAATTCCTTTTAGTAAAGCACTTTGAATTGCCATAGTATATGAAATGTGCTTTATAAATAAACTTGCCTTGCCTTAATCGTTATCTGAGGTGAGCCAAGCTGGTCAGAAGGGCTGAAGGATCTCCTCTGGTTTCCTTCAATAAAATATTCAGGTTCACATCAATACAGACAATCAAATATAAACGAGTCTGAAGGGATATTTCCATCAGGTTCAGAGAATGGTGAAAAGAAGTCCAAACAAGATAGTTTCTCACTTTAAATATTAAAGACCGTGGTAATGTTACAGGGCAAAGCTCTCGACGAAACTCCAACCTTTTCAACTATGCATCTAAAAAAGTTCTGCTTAAAATACCATTCGACGAAGCAACTGAACGCATTGCATACACAACTTTCAAGTCACATCAGATGGGTTTTCTTTGCCTCTTGCAGTACCAAACAAACTAGACCACATAACTCCAGGGTTTGAACTATCTCCAGGAAGCAAACTTTTAATGCATTTGCTTTTTATTCCACCCCAATAAATATGAAATAAATAGCCTCCATTACTAGATCAAAAACAGCCAAGTCTTTTTCATTATCTGAATTGCAAACCTTCAGGGTGAGGGTTACCGTACACCTCAGTGGAGGAGCAGGGAGAATAGAACTATGAGAGATAAATAAACACTGCTGTACCCATGTGAGCCTTCACTTCCTTTCAATCTCTTTGTTCCAAGCTATTCTTCTAAATAATAGAGCCCTGGCATGTACCGAGGGCTCGACAGCACCAAACGCAAGATTAAACTAATTGTTACCTTTGTGCCAAGAGATGGAGAGAGAATAAATAAATTAACAAATACAGTTTGGGAGAACTCAAGTCAGGACACGACAGGTGATGTTTTGTTGGATCATTCAGTAGAACTTGAGGAAATGAAAGGGTCCTTTGGCTCCTGGAGAGCCACGTCAGAGATGATCTTACTATTGGGGGATACAAGGGTCCGTGTCTCTACCATTTGAGAAAACGTAAAGGCTAACTTGGATCACGTGTGCCTTGATAACCAATCACATTACAGCCTTGACGTCATTGAATTTCGTTGCGTGACAGTCAAGCACTATTTGCGGATACCACAGAAATGAATGAGAAGTGGCGTAAAATGAATCATGCCCTTCGCGCGAAAAATTTCCATATTTAAACCTTTTTCGACTAAAATAACTAGCTTCCGGCAGACGGCCGTATGTAAGTTGACCTATTCCAAAAGAGTAACACTTGACGCATGTATGATGTAGGAATAGCGTAAGCTCTGACACCTCTCACGGTTCAAACAAACAGGGCTGAGCAACCGCGTTCGTCATTAAGTTGTGCATTAAGTTCAAGGGTTGCTATTTTGGCGTAAGCCGACTTGCGTACGGCCATCTGCCGGTAGCTAGTTATTTTATGTGTAACACTATATTTGGTCCGGGCATTCAATCTTAAAGTGACAGCAGCCTTATATTATGTCTGTGTTGTTAATGTTAATCAAACATAGGAAAAAGAACAAAATAACTTTAATAAGGATTCATCTAAATTTAATTTATACTGAAGACTATGCAGTTTTTTTTTAAATTTGATTATTTTATTCAATTTCTGTAACTGAAAACTACAGTTAGGTTTCACTGTAGGTCACGTGAAAATGACAGCATGACTGTAATACATCCAGATTACATTCATACAACACACATTCATACTATACTATACAAAGTAAGTACTTATTCAAAAGAAGTGAATGAATGTTTGATCAGAGCAAATCATTTAGATTTCTAGGCCAAAACATAAATGTTTTTTTAAATCTTAGTTAAATGTTAAAGATAGGCCCTTGGTGTTTTAATATTTTAATATAATAATTATTTATAATTCATGCAGAATGGAATAATTTAATTCGATGAATTACATTATTCATTATTGCCTATAGGCCAATTCCGCAGAATTCTGAATTCATAGTTTATTGTTATTATGACTCTTATAAACTCTTCATTTTTAAGTTGGATATAAAATTATCATCATTATTATTATAATTAAACCTTTGAAATACATACATTCACACAGATCATTGATTTTTACATAAATCTTCTAAAAAAAAAAGAAATATTTAAAAATCTGTCTTGTCCCAGACAGTAGTGGGGCAGGATGCCCCCCTTGATAATTTAACATTTTGTGCTTAACAGCTAAATTAGCAAATGGATCCATTTATTTTTTGGATTATGCTTTATTTACATATACATGCAAATTTCCTCTCTTAATATGTTACAATTTTGCAATAAATGCACACTTCTTTTCTTAAAGGTGCAGTATGTAATATTGACTGCTAGCAGTTGAAATGTGTACTCCTGTCCAAATTCAAAATACTGGAGAAAGTTGTTTCCTTCACCCTGTCCTCCTCAGACTCGACGATCACATAGGTTGCCAGATTGAGGTCATGCAACAGGAACGATGAAAAGCGATTAGCCTTACACTGTAAGTTGATCATCTAATGTAAACGTTTGCCGTGTGTTTTTTTTATTGCTGAGGCGTTTTAGTTTTAGTTCAGATAGAGTCTGCGATTTCTGACCAAGTTCGTTTGCTGGCTTCAATAGCTGCAATACACTGCATTTTCCACCACGTGGCAACAGGGTGTTGAAATACTATTGGGTAAATTGCCAGTGAGCGGATCACACAGACCAAAACAAAAACAGATATTCCAACACAGAACGCACATTTCAAAGTAGAATAACTGTCTGAAGCATTGTTTTTCTGAGAAAGAAGTATGATGTTATGCTTCAGTACAGTCAAAAGAAATTACATACAACACCTTTAAGGAGGTAATCTTTACTAGAAGCTTCTAGTCAGGTATTTTGGAGCAGGTTGGAGTGTAACTCTGCAGGAAGGATGTCATCCTCTATTATGAACAGCCGGATCAGATATTTTTACTGTGGCTCAAATGGTTGAGAAAGGAACGCCAAGGTCATGGGTTAAATTCCAAGGGAACGCATGGCCTGAAAATGAATGCAATTTTGGTAAATGTGGACTAGAACAAAAGCATCACTCTCTTTCATACAAACACACTGGATAAGACCCGCAGCTTCCACTGCAGTAACACACATGCAAACACCTGTATAATCACTCATACATTTTTCTTTCCACTCTGCAAGGCCTGTGGTGACCCGTTACAGCTACAATCTATGACATATAATCTAGTCCTGGAGGAAAAACTCTCTCGCAAAGTTTAGAAGTTCACTGAGAAAGCAACTATAAAAGCTTCTTTATAGTTGTGAGGGAAGGGACGGGCCCGTCTTCTACCTTAGATGGCTGAAGTGGGTATTACTGTCAATCAAACTAAACAGACCAAAAAAAGCCCTTGTGAATGCAAAAGTATCCATCTGATCTTGTTTTCTTTCCTCAGCTTCATTTTAGGGCATTTCTGCGACGTCATGGACAGGCTGTGATCGGGACAGCCATGACTTCGAGTCCTGAGACTGTCAGCTAGCTTTGGGATGCAGTCAGAGTGACAGTAGTACAAAGGCAGAGAGGCATCTTTGTTGTGTCAGAGTTCACAACAACACTGTGACTAAATAATGAGAAGAGACGTGTCTCATCAGAAATGTGAAGGCTGTGTTGTTGTGAGACTTTGCACAAGAATAAAAGATTGTATGCACTATTCTCTTTGATAAACAAGGTTTTGGAGTGCTTGCCCTCTGGACTCCTGATGCCACTTTTGTTTTCTGTGGGTGCTATATGTGGATCCCAGCAGTCTGAACTATGTCAACCAGCTCTGTTTTACTAGTCCTCGACAAGATCTGAAGCAGGAGGCTAAAGAAACCTGAGCAAGGACAGTTATAATTAGTGGTCGACTGATATATCGCCACCGCCCATATATCGGCCGATACGTTTTTCTGATTGGCCGATGTGTTGGAAGCGGGACTTTTATTTTGACGGCGCTGCAGACTTTTATTTTGACGGCGGCGCTGAGAACACCAGCACCTGAGAACGGCAGCGACTGATCACACAGCGCTCACTCACATTCTCCGTCTTCATTAGTTTACGATCTCTGTCAGTCATATCTAATACTTTGTTAGACAGAACTGGTGGCTACAGAACTGATAATCAAAGAAAGTAAATGGTATGCGAAAAAGTAATGCGTTTGCTTTTATATTATTTGTAACAGAAAAGGCAAACAATCAGGCTAAAATACTTTCTCATTTACCATCAACATTCAGCAAATGCGCATCTACATAATTTAAACAAATCTCTGAATATCTAATAAACATTTAATTTCACAAACCTTGCAGATTTAATCGAATCCAGCTGTGATATCTTGTGAAGTGTGCATTTGTAGCCTGCATAAACGTGTTACTGCGAATGACGGTCCCTGCGAAGTGAGTGAATGCGAACAGAAGATCAGCTTCACAGGAGACGCGATCGAAACACTTTAAATCCTTCATTTTAATATATGCTGTGCTATATCCAGTTGCCCAGCACTGTCATATTTATGTCGTTTTCACTGTGCTGTATGTAAAATTATTGTTACCTTGTCAAAAGTCAAAGTAAAAAAAGTATTTTTTAAAAAAAATATGATTATCAATGCGCATGAAACTACCAGATTACTGAGTGCCCTGTTACAGTTTACTTCCTTTTTATTCACATATTCATATATTTTAAACAATTACTTTATTTGTGAAAAATACTGTAATAGAATTGCAGATTCAAGAAGTTGCCATTTAAAGTATAGGGCATATTTATTTTAAAGATTTTTAAATATTTATTAAATGTATCTAATTTATTAAATATTGATTTAAATAAATATAAAGTGTGTGTGTATATATATATGTGTGTGTGTGTGTGTGTGTGTGTGTGTGTGTGTGTGTGTGTGTGTGTGTGTGTGTGTATATATAAATATAAATATCGGCTTTATATCGGCCACCCCGCTCTCTAAGATACCGGCATCGGCCATCAAAAAAAACATAATCGGTCGACCACTAGTTATAATGCTGTAATACCCTGTAAGATTAAGTACATTTCACCGCTGTGAGTTTTCTAAAGCAGATAGGTTGTCCTCTAGCATGACACATAAGAAGAACTGGAAAAAGTAAATGTTTTATGAAATTCACACAAATGAGAAATAAAATACCAATAAAGATACTTACACTGATACTTACACTGACACAACAGACTTACTTACATTTACAAAGAAAAGTACAAAGAAACACCAAGTACCAAACACAATAAATTTCAATGAATTAAACATGCAATTTTGGAAGGACTCAGATAGTAATATTCTTGTAAAACAATTTTTAAAAAAATCTTTTTTTAAGATATAAAAGCATGCAAAACACCAGTATATTGATATACAAATAAATGCATATATTCAGCATCAGTCTTTCTACTGTAGACTAAGAGTTTTTTAGCCTAATCAATTCTAAATTCTAAAAATGTTTTAGAATTTGTTTCTTTGTTATATTCCTTTAGTTGTATCTCTTTAATTGAATAATTACTTGAAATACTTTGTCATTATTAATTGAGAAATACTTTCAGACTATGTCCCATTGTTTTAATTTGATTGATTTTTTAGTCAATTCAAATTTGCAAGATATAATTATATTTAATTATTTAAAGGGTATTTTGACGCCCTCAAAAATACTAATTAATGAGAGATTAATCAAGAAAGACAAGCATGAAAGATAAAAAAAATAATGTTTACCCATTTAAGTGAAATTTTTAATATTTTAAGGTTTCAAAATACATACTGGTTGATTTTTTTAAACAAACAAGAAAACAGGTGGTCTGCTGTAACACAATTAATATTTTTGAAGCCTCATTTCCTTGGAGTCACCCAATGCGTATTGTTCTCATTAAGGGAATAAATGAGGTTGCCAGGCAACCAGGTTTGCTGCCAGGTCCCAGCCAGCTTCTTAAGTAACCCAGCAGCCTGTGTGGGTCGCGATGATGCGCGCCCGTCTGCTCTGGGGTTTCAAGTGCTATCTGACATTTCAAAGACTTTCAGCATAATTCAATATGGATGACTTCCAAGCCTGATTAAAATGATTTGCTTGATGATAATTTAACCTACTGAATTTCCAGCTGAGAGAGAGAACAGAATAAAAAATAAAATAAAATAAACAGTACATAAACTTTTAAATGCAAAATGTGAAAAGACGGCTATAGCCAACTCAATCTTGAAGTATTCCCCTTTTCCTTATTAAATTAAATTGGAAAATAATTTCTTTACACAACCTGACTTTGCAGAAATGGAGCTACATAGACCATGGTAGTTAATTAGGTTCTTGGTATCATGAGTAATGATAGATAATATAAATGGTCTGCTCTTGGGGAGAAGAGAATTCATTTTCATGAATGTTAATGAACTTGTGAAATGTGTTTTCAACACTTCAACCTTGCATTATGCTGGGGGGGGATCCTGGATGTTATTCAACTGCGATCATTTAGTTAAAAAAAGACACAGCTCTGTCCGAGAAACTGATGTTTTCCAGGGATTTTAATAAGGGAAAATAATACATTTAGTTCAGAGGTAGTTGTCAAAGCAGCATATTGTAAAATACGTAACCTGATTTGTTTACACTTACCACAACCTAGTGCAATGTTTGTTGCTAGGATGATAAAAAGTTTTAAAAGTTATTTTTAGGCTGATTAAATCTTTAGGCTGCTCTGCCTAACAGCGCTCATCAATGTCAAAATGATCAAGATGCCCAAGCAAATTTACTCATGAACTTTGGCGAGACAAGAAACGTTTTCGACATATTAGACATACGATTAAGTGAATGTGTGCATTCATTGCAAATTACTTAACTTGATTACTTCATAACTGCAACTAGACCTACCTACCATTATTATTTATTTATTCCCTTATAATCTTTTATTTAATTCCTTTATTAATATTTTTAATTAAATAATAAATCCCCCCACCACCACCAAGCACAAAAGTGAAACTCTGCCTATCCCTGTAATAACTTGATATTCTCAGTCACTCCATGAAAGCTTCTCGTCATTGGTGGAATCCATCTTAAAATCACTTGAAAAATGTCCTCATTCTTAAACTGTATCCCCTTGTTTCAAAGATGAGGAATAATGCACACCAGATGAAAGAATCAGAGCAGAACAGGACAGTCAGACAGTCAAGCTCGTCAGCACAAACGCCCTCTTTACTTTGAGTAATTACCATTCCTCTGCAATAATTATATCACCTCAACTCAACTACCCCTCAAAGACTCGCCTTAATGTACGGGAAGCCAAAAGGCCATTCCTCTAAAGAGCCTCTCTGGCTACTTCAGTCCTTTTCTACTCAGCCCATTAGTCTCTATTAATATCCGTCAGTAAAGTAGGTATTGTGTAAAGCTGGAAAACCTCAAACCTCTGATGGCCAACGTGATAAATTCATATTGGAAGCAGATGTGCTGGTGTCCACAAGTAGATGATCTATATGGGTATTTTAATGATGCCAATACCAATTTCTAGAGAACAGGGTGGCACTTAGGTGGTATAATGCAGATTTATAGGTAACACATTTTAGTGACAGCAAATTAAATGTGTATACAAAATTGCTGTCTTATTTTAGACAATATTTACTCAAAATTGAATAGGCCAGGCTGACTAATCTACCAATGAGGACCATGTTCGCACCCAAATTCATAGCAACCAATTTTTAAAATAAAAATTAATTATGTAAATGGTGTAAAATAAATGTTAATTTCAGCAATTTTGTGCACAACTAAAAATAAGTAAAAACATTTTGTCTTAGGTAACAGAATTGCTATGTATTTAAAACAAAATACAGAACAAAAACAAATTGACCACTGGAATCACCATACTGGCTGACCAATACTATCTGGCATACACCAGCTTGAACCAGCCTAGAAATTCAAAGCTAAGGTTTTCTTGTTTTTGGGGGGTTTTTTTAGGGCCATGCTGGGATCAGGTCACAGACAAGCCTGGGATTACTTTAAGGTGGCGGTGCCCTGCAAATTTACTCTAACAATCTGATGCTAGTCCCATTGAAACCCATTAAAATTGCAGTACGATGGCCTGCAGTGTAAGTGGCCAAGCTCAACTGCTTTTCTGTTGCTGATGAGAGCAACCATTTCTGGACAGGAGTTTTTACATTGCTGTGTTAATACAAAACCTTTAAAATAACTGCAGAAAGAAAACAACAACTATTTTCATTTTATTTTATTTTATTTATTTATTTTCAAAAAGGACAACTACACATTCACAAATCCATCTTTAAAGTCTGCATGAAACAAAATTGCTAAAGTCTTTTCTTCCCTTGACTTGATTTTGTCCATGGGATATTGATTGGATGGTTGTGGTTTGTTATTGCTGTGATGTCATGTGATTGACAGGTTGTCCCGCCCTCACCCCAGTAAACACGTGAGAGAGAAGAGATGTTACTGCGAGAGCGAAGGGGAGTTATTTTGATCAAAGATTACGAGGGCACATGAATAAAATTATGTTGATGTTCACAGATAAATCATTTATAATAAATATTGTAATATTCAATAAAAAATAAGAATTGTCAAGTTTGATTTCATGGTGACTATAAAGTTACAATCATACTGATGAGTCAAGTAAAAATCACAGGTGTAACCAAGTGGTAAGTGTCCACAATGGTATCATCTATCGAAAAACAAGCCAGCGGTTTCTAAAAACAAATCACTTCAGCTCCTATGACATGGAAAGTGAAACATAAGACATCCTAGAAATTATTTGACAAGACTGTTTCTGTAAAACATTCCTACCAAAGTAAGGAAAATTCCATTGGAATTTCAATCCATTTAAAGCAGCAATGTATTGAAAAGAAAAGGTTTTATTTGTTGGTGTATGTTGCTGTTCCTGAACAAAATAAGCCAGAGAAAGCTATGATATAGTGGGTGGTTGACACTTTATTGAAAGATCTCAAGCAATGAGCACAAAAGAAAATGTTTGTTTGTTTCTGTTTGTAATTGAATTCACATTACAAAAGTTTCCACACGTCTTAGATTTCAAAAGTTGATTCTTGATTTTTGTTTTGACTCCCTGAAGCCTTAAACACTGAGACCGAATAGTAGAGTGACATACAATATGCTTCAGATTTCATGCTTGTAATTCTATTTTTAAAGCCAAAATATCACTTAAAAGTGCTTGTTTAGCCAACAGCAAATGATGAATGACTTTCACAAATGGACATGTAAAATTCAATTTGCAGTTGTCAGAAAATCTGATATGGAATTTTTCAAAATACACAATCTCATTACAGAACAGACAAAATGTCTTTGTGTGGGGATTTGACATGGCATAATGCAGAAAACAAAAAGTTCACGGAAGACTGGGCTGTTCATGCGTGTCCGGTCTGAATATCTTTACATGACAACTAAAATGTAACTATCAACCACGTTCGGCGTGACGCCTCTGAGAACGACATAGCATCCCTCTTTCACGCAGTTATAGACATAGCGGGTCTGTTGAATTGTTGTAGCCGAGGTGGGGTTTCCACGCAACACAGGTCTGCTTGTCTGGAGACACCAAGCAATTCATGGAATAAGTGGAGGGAGGCTTGGAAAAAAAGATACTTCCCTGTCAATGCAGTACTTCAGTGCTGCTGAAATTGTACAAGAACGGTTCTCGTGCTGGGCATGTAGTCTGTAATATCGTGGAGACAGGTGCGTGCATACAAAAACACGAGAAACACAACCCAATCATCTCTCCTTAATAACCACTGAGAGCTGAGGCACTGTTGATTAATAGCATTAGTCAAGGCAAAAGCATGTAGTGTATTAAATGTAAATTGGCCTTTGGGGGCAAGGGGGCCTTGAAGGAAAACCTCTCATTCATTTACATATTAATTAATTTTACTCAAGTTTATTTAGTTTATTTTAATATGATAACTCAAGAAGACCATCTAAAACTTTCACTTAGTGAAACACTGCGAACAAGTAGAATATACTGCAGAGTGCAATAGATATCTTTTCCTACAGAAAGGCATTCAGAAAACAAAAAAAGCACATTAAGACGCCTTTAATGTATGAAGATATTGTGTATTATAACAAAATATAAAAGGAAGTTTATGGAAGTTAGGAATATTCCTATAACAGATTATTAAAGGAAAATATTGTTTATTTTAAATAAAAAATAGCAGAATAACACTTCTCTAGCAAAATATTTCACAAATTTTTAAGCGCTGTGCAGACCGATCGATGTGTGACATCAAAGTCCCACGACAGAAATTCGAAAGTATATGGAGCCGTCTGCTCTTAAATCGCACTCGCTGCAAGTCGAACACACACAATGGCTCTCTTTATTTGAATTATTGGTTCACCTATTGATTCGCTCAAAACGCAGATTAAATCAGAAACAAAACATCGCTATATATATGATTATGCAATATATAATTTGCTTTAATTATAAATAAGATCACTATTCAAAACCAGTTTTTTTTTATTTTGTTCTGAATATGATATGCTAAACTGCTTATACAACATAATTTATGTGGTCCACACCTTAGGCAAATACATTTTCACTTTTCCAGTCACAAATCCTGGATCTAAACTAAACTAAAATAAAATAAAATAAAATATGACCAGATAAGAAATCTATTTACTAAAGAATTTTAAAATTGTTACTCCTTTCCCTTGACGAAGTTTTTCATGACCCTAAAAACCCATTAAACTATGTGTAAACAGATTTCTCACTTTGTAATCACCCCAAGAGCATGAGACCAGTTTCACAATCCTTAGAATCTGATAAAAATGCAAGACACCACTCCAGCTGAGTATGAAACTTGCCATGAGGAGCACAATGAGGAACATAAGAAGAAGAGACATGGACATTTGCCTGCTCTCTCTGCCACCAGCACTATTAAGTGCTTTATGCTTCAGTAAGCCAAGCTGTGTACTCCAATAAGGCAAGCGTTTGCTGCAGAATCAGATGACATGTTCATTGCATCAATTTGAAGCCTCACCAATGAGCAGATCTCACAACAAGCTTATAGGGAGAAACGGACTGTGTGGAACTTTAAAAGAGAGATAAGGATTTCACTTTGCAATCTAGCTATGGGCACAATGCCCAGAAAACAGCACGGTTTGATTGCAAAGAAATATGCCAGACCCCTGGACTCTAATGTTATCAAACTCATCTGTCAATATCGGCCAGAGTGTAAAAAAAAAAAAAAAACGCAGAGACAAGACTTCTATTGACTGGTTAAGAATGTGGATTAAACAGATCATAGGGGCTGGATTATGAGCTCTGTCCAGGGATCTGATGGCAGCAGGTTTTCAGGTGGTGCTGCTGGAAAATGGACCGACGTAAGGGAAACTGTGACCTTTGTGCGGGGCCCGGCCAAGTCTCGGCGCTTCGCTCCATATCAGTGTGGTCAACAAGGCAACCGTCCAGCATCTGATGTTGAGCGCATTACCAGCCAAAATATGCATGGAGCATTCAGGGGGCATTAACAGCTGACACCAGAGCCGAATAGTGAACAGCGTGGTCTCTAAACATAAGGCCCAAACTGTGGCTGATCTGAATCAGAATGCCTGTGCTTTTAGCCCTGCTGAAAAGACAGCGTTTGACATGCATTGTATGCTGGAGTCCCTGCAATATGGGCAAATCATGAATATTAAATGGCAGTTGAGAAGAAACTGTATTGTCTTATAATCCTTCGAAACTAGACTAACATGTCAATATTACCTTAGACCAACTATTAAAACTGAAGTCCTCTGGTTTAATTTGACAATAAATACAGACAATAACATCCAAGTACCAGCTGCGTTCACATGAAACACAAGGTTTGGATACAAAAGAAGACACAAAAGAAGTGGAGGTCTCAAATGCCCGGATGAGCTGTCATTGCACAGCACTGCTATTGATAACATTTATTATGGGAGAATATCTGACCTCGGAATGTCACAACTGGCCAATAAGAATCAAGCCTTTTAGAGAGTCATGTAATAATATCATTTACAACAGTGTGGTCACAATAATGTTATTTCAGGAGACAGTTTTCACATTTTTGGCATACAGAATGTTGATACATGCTTATCAACATACTAACAAATTAACACTGGCTCCAATTCATCTCAAAGATCATTAGAGGGGTTCAGGTCTGGGTTTCATAGAGGTCATTCAAGCTCTTCAACACCAGACTAACAGTAAACTGTTTCTTTATGGACTTCACCTTTATGGACTCGCATGGTTTCCTTTCCACACAATTTTCCTTTATTTAGCTCTTCGACATTAAAGACATGATACACATCTAACTTGGATACTTATCAAGTTACTTGGCCAGTTGTAATTTTCTTAAACAATCACAGGCTTCGCTATTTGTCTGACACTGTGTTATAAACAAACTATTCACGGAAAGCAATTACCATCGGGTCATTATCTATTGAAGCATTGCCTCTCCAACGCCCATGTATGCTCTCTCCACTTTAAACATTCATGTTGTTTTCCACAACTCCACCATCCACTCAGAGACAAAAACAAGAGTGAAAACTTCAGCGATCGACAATCGGTCTTTAGAATAACGAACGGTAATTATAAGTAATTATCGGTGTCTTCAATTACGTGAATAAAGTATGGAATTTAATCTGGCTGTTTAATTGGTATAATTTACTCAAGGGGTGCCAATGGTTCCTCTCGAGCATTTCTGACTGATCCGAGGAGGGCCGCTGATGAGGAAGCCTGCACAGGGATGTCAGAAAAACATCCAAACCTCATATATGAAACAAACATGCCTTTGCCAAGACACGCCACCCATCAGCCATTATTGATCTGTGCCTTCAGGTATTTAATGAAGCCTCAAGAGAGGAGAAAGGCAGGACGGGTGATGGAGGTCTCTGATGCTGCTTTAATGTGATCCCTGTAGCATCTCCCCCCCATCTGTAATTAATTCTCAATTAAAGTGGCCAGCCCAGAGCCCTGCTACAGAGAATGGGAAGGAGGGAGGCCTTCGGAGTCTCATTAGTAGATTTACATCGATCAGATACATCTGTTCAATAACAAAGAAGGAAGACGTCCTACACTCTATTTTTCACCTCGCAGAGGAGGTGGGATAAACGCTGGCAAGCCAATGTCGAAAAAGACGTTTGGTTGGGAAAGAAGGAGCCGGAGCAGATGGGCAGCAGTGCCGTATAATGCAGATGAATGGATGCATTTGGAAGCTGGTGGGATGATTAAAAGAGGTTTAGAATGTCACCTTAAGGTGAGAAGCTGTACATGTGCATTTCTACTGAATTACAACGAGACTGTCTGTTTATGATTGGTGTTCCTCTTGGTCTTTTTTTGTTCGCCGGCGCAACAACTCTCTCTCTCTCATTCTCTGACATAGATGCAGATAACCTTTTGTTTTCTACGGCATAATTTGACCAAAAAAAACTTATTTTGAACAAGGAAGGTCATAACTCAGTAAATATTGCTGGTCTACAATGCAAAGACACTGAAAAATTTAACATTAAATGTTCTATCTGGGCAAAAGCTGCTAGAGTAACAAAAGAAATACTGTCACAATAGAAAACTAAAAGGAAGATTTTGGTGAAACTAACTCAAGGCTTTTTAGGATAATAGGTGGGTAAACCAAAGTTTTCTTTGAAAGACATTGAGCTACATTTCTATTTATTTATTTTTAAAAGACTTTTATCAAAAGCATCTTACTCAAAACGTATCCAACGACGTTTACCATAATAATCCCTTGATACAGTAAACAATATGATATTAAATAAGATGACTTATTTTCATAATATTATTATATCAATATTAATTATACATAATGTATAAATATTTTTTATTAATTAAAAATGTATTATTGTCATTTTTATATAACATTACATGGTTTATTGTAATATACTGTATTATATTAATAAGGTTCATTGCCTTTTTTTTACAGTGAAACTGTGAAGGCAGATTTCATAGAACAGTATTAAAGTATCTGTCTCTCAGTTTTAGAGGCACACATTCAAGACCAGATCAAATAAATCATTCTAGACAACAAAATCTAGTCAAAGCAGAAAATGCATACATCATGAGCTTCAAGCATATCAGATGATTCAAGTCTGTATATTTTTCAACTTCTGTATTCTTCTGTCCCATATTTCAAAGATACCATATCACCAAAATTGCAATACCTCTGCAAATTTCTTCACCCTAATTTAATTTAATCCTCCATATAGGCAAGAACTCAGCAAACATGACCTAGTTTCACTCACCATAGAGAAACTTCCCTTCATCCTTCTCAAAAAGTATTTATTTACAATCTTTAAATGTCCCACTGCATAGATAAAGGTAAGCATTCTTTTGAGTTCAGAAAAGATACTTATCTAAATTGAAAAGTACATTCCTTTGTTTTTCCAAGTGCATTATTGGACAACACCTTCTTGTGTGGGACTTGGGGAATGTGAGTGATAATTAGATAATAAAAAAAAAAAAATAGCGATTTAGCCTGCACCACGTGTTTACTGAAATTATTGTAATCTTTGCACATTACCCTCACCAAACATGTAATTAAAGGTTTGGAAAGTGAACAGTTTTCTCCTTTGCGATTCGCAAAAGTGAGCGCTTATCACACAAATGACACATTTAGAAAAGCTGCAGACAGAACTCCCTGACCGCATTACCACTAAGATACCAACTTCACTGCACTAGTACACTTAAAAGTAGCAAGAGTGGGGAAACTAATAATGGGTGTACTCTGCCAGGCTTGTCTTGACTTGCCAACAGAGCAGTCAAAAAAACATTGTGGTGTTACTTAATTTTATACAAAGTCGTTAGATGCACAAAGTCAACAGGAGGTGTGAATGTGATTTTCTTTCAAAACGTTGCACAACAACTAGTCAATGACACCAACAGATGCTTGTTCCCTGTTAGTGGCACAAAACTCACAGCAAGAGAGCGGCAACCTTGAGCAAATGTACAGAATTAAAAAGAATTACAGTGCTCTTTGTAAAAGCAACTCTGTAATTGTGGCGCGCACGTAACATATTGCTTTGTTTGCAGTGCACACTTAACTCAAATGAACCCAAGTGCAATAGACGCTTAACCGCTTATAAAGTAGATTAAAGTCCCTGACTTATGAGGTCCTTAAGTCTGAACGCTGAACATTTAAATGAAAAGTAGTAAGATGTTTGCACTAGTAAAACGTACGTATGTTTAACTCACTAATTTTATCACCGTTAGCACCAGGGCAACAAAGCAAATGCATTAGCCAAGCACACACTGATATATAAATAGATGGATATATGAATGAATGGATGGATAGATAAATTAGTCATCCTGAGACCCATAAGATGTTTGCTGAGGACCCCTAGTGGACCCCGGGCTCCTGGTTGAGAACCATTAGCTATAGAGACTGGCTAGAACGTTTTCTTGGAAATTAATGGGAAACACTGATTAAAAGCTCAAAGCTCAAGATAGCATGGCTGGCCTGTAGCCATCAAGCTGCAGTATTCAGGTGCACGAGCCGTGGGCCTTGGTCTATCTAGCAGCTTTGGACACTGCAGGATACGGCTTCTTTTCCATGGTGCAACAGATGGACAGACACAACAACCCTGTGTGTCAAAACCCACTGTAGCATTCACTCTAATTTAATTATAAAATTGATTGCCTGGAAGTCAGTCCCCAGCTAAAATACACTTTGGTAAGCACGTTTAAGACTTAAAAGTATACCCACGCAAAGATAAGCAGGTATTTCCAGTGTTCTGGAGTGGAAAACTCTGTGTCTGGAACCAAATATCAGCAAATATTTTTTTTTGGTACTGTTTCCCACCCAGCCTGGCAAACAGCCCCAGAGTTGCCATTTAAACATGTTAAAAGTTCACAGTGTTTATGTAATCGCTATTGACCTTTAATTATATTTATCTTAAAAAGCGCTTTGCAATTGCATAAATTAGTTATTTATGAGCCTAAACGTATGCATTATTCACTGCTCTATTTGCATGATAAATGGATCTCGGAATTAATTGCAATACTTAATAGTTAATGCAGAATCAGGTACGGCCGGGCCATTGGTTTCCGAAAATATCCCATTCTTCAAAATTAAAGATGGTGTTTTTTTTTTCCTCTCAATTTGGAGAGGTGAATAGTTTTTTTTTTGTTTTTTTTTATAATGCAGTGAGCAGAAATGGACTCTTTGTTACAAAAGTCTGAAAAGCCATCACAAAGCCTCCCTCAGCATTAACACTCTTAGCAACTTTATTATTTGTAGTGAAAGTCAAATGGCTGCACTATCAAGATAGATCGACAGTTGTTATTTTTCCAGGAGTGAAATATGTTTTCAACAGGTAACTAAATTGCGCAAATGAGATTTCAGTAGGAGAAAAGTCAGTGCTTCTACGCTGACATTTCCCCGCTCATCTTTAAGACTAATTTAATCTGCCTCATCACAATGAACTGGGCCACCGTCGCCACTGTCTGCAGCTGCACACGTCATCCTCGCAACAGATCGGAGTGTTTCAATATGTCACATGTGAAATCTTCAGCTTGATCTTCCTTTTCAGAACAGATTGCTTTCTGTCTACCCACACGCTTCTGTTGCACGCCATCGCAGAGATGGGCTCGTGCGTCTGCAGACATGAATGGGGGCTGAGAGAGAGTGCGGCACATAAAAGGTTTGACTGACAGAGCTGGTCGCTCAGTGAAAAGCGGGATAAGGGATAAACATGCTGAAGATAGATATCTTCCTTTTCATTTTTTCCAGCAAACACAGAACGTCTCTTTCGTTCACACGTCTAGCCAGTCTAGTCCAGTTTTTCCTCTGCTGAATGTGGGTAGCTAACTAGGAATAATCCGCGGTGACTTCTGAGACGCCTTTTGAAAAGGAGACACTTCAAATACTGTTAAAAGCACTAGTCATAATGATTTTTTTTTATCAGACTTCAAACATTTATTTTAATCTGATTTTAATCCTCTTAAAATAGGATAATCAAAAATATTGATATTATTTTACAACTGTGTTTACAACTGTGCCTCCCTTCAACTTAATAAAGTTTTTTGAAAAGTTTGTGTGACACTGAAGACTGGAGTAATGGTGCTGAATTCAGCTTTGCCATCATAGGAATACATTTTAAAATATATTCAAATAGAAAACAGTTATTTTAAATTTTAATAATATTTCACAATACACTGAACAAATAATATAAATATATAAATATATAAATATATATATATATATATATATATATATATATACTGTATATGGAAAATGAACATTCACATATATTCATGTATATGAAGTGTTTTTTAAAGGGGTCATCGGATACCCATTTTCCACAAGTTGGTATGATTCTTTAGGGTCTTCATGTTAAGTTTGTAACATACTTTGGTTAAAATTCCTCAATGGTTGTGTAAAACAACACCCTTTTTACCTCCTCAAAAACAGCGACCCGTTTTGGTGCATGTCTCTTTAAATGATAATGAGCAATTACTCACCCTACCCCTCTCTTCCGTGGGACGTGTCGACACAAGTCAAGTGCTGCCTTGGTGGACAGTATACAAATAGCTGAGGGCGGAAATATGCTAATACGGGACAGTCCGTCAGTGGTCGTGGGCAGAGCATGAGCATTATGACATCATAGTGCTCAGAAAATCCAAACATTTTGAGTGTTTATGCTTTTTGAAGATAAAAAAAGGAGTGAATGGATTTTTTTCATTGTATGGTGGTTGTGTCCATACACTGCAAAGACACATTTATATAAAAACTGTCACAGTGTCTGGTTGTGTTCCCTTGTCTATCACTAGAGGTCCTCGTTCTCACGGTGTCCTTCACATTTAACTTCAATTCCCAGCATTCTGTCTGTCACTGTCACTCATCAGTTCATTGCACTCAGCTGTTCCCTGTTATCATTGTTCCCAGCTGTTCTGTGTTAGTCTTGTTTGATATGTGTTTAAATACCCTGCTTGTTTAGTGTTTGTTACGGAGTCCTTGTTTAATGTCCTCACACTGCTGTGCCTTGTGTTTTCCTACTTCTCGTTTGTGTTCTATGTTTTGGATTGCCCTTGTGGATTTTGAACCTTTGCCTGAACTGGATTTTGAGTACGGATTACCCTAATAAAGATACTGCTATTGGATCTCTCTGTTACCCGTGTGTGTATCGTGACAAAAACACAATATAAGTGAATTTTGCATCCGATGACCCCTTTAAGGATTTAATTTAGAAAAGTCCACAGGGCAAAAACATGGCAATTTACATGGCTCCTCCATAATAAAACATGCATTGAGATGGTAAAAAAACTTTTTGGCCAATTAATTCATGTAAACTCAAACTCAAACTCATGACAAATCAAACAGGACTTAAATTACCACATGACCATGATGTTTGTTAAAAAGCAGTAGGTAATTTTTTACTGGGTAGAGAGAGAGAGAAAGACTGACATTTCTCATTCACAAGCCAATAAAATCGCAGACTAGCACCTATTAATGCTGAAATTGCATCATGACAACATGTAAAACAATTACCGTCCAAATAGGTCTATTAGAGAGTCATTCCTTTTACAATGCCAACCACTAGCCTTCCCTATATGAAAGTATAATGGGATCGTGGGACAATCCTTTCCATATTTCAGTCCAATCAATCATAATAATTTAGTGGTGGCGTTTCTTCTTTATTTCTATGTGCAATCCAACAATTTCTCTGGAAAAGCCTGTGAAAAGGCAATTATCTATCATCCGTGATTCGGCTCGATACCGGTCCTGATTAATGTGTAATTGGAGTCGATGATAATTCTTTAGCAACATTTAATCGCACTTCAGCTCCAACAGAGCTGCCAGTAAGCAGACATACACAAATTGCTCTGAAATACACAAAACCATTTATGCCTGTGAGCAGGTCCAAACTTTTCTTTATTGGCGCCTAACAAAGCTTCCTATCGGGCAGGCAGCTGATGTGGGCGTCAAGGAAGCCTCTTCATTCACATTTTCATTACATTTTCCTTATCTGCTGCTTGCATTTCCTTTCTTTGAGTATACTGAAAGAAGTATGGCAGCATCTCTCCAGACTGCTGGGTTTCACTGTAGCGTCTTCAGGATGAGAGCTATATGTGCTCACTTCTGGTTAGGTGTTGGGTTTCCTCCGGCTGCATTATTTCACTTTCAGAGGTGTCGAAGCAAAGACGAGGTCACACAGCTCCTCCGAGCTCAGACTCCTTTCATAGTTGATTGTCACTCAGCAGCATCCTCTCTCCACTGTGTCTGAGGCCGTGTGGAACTCTACCAACCACTTTCAGCAGACGCCACCGGCCTGCTTTAATCAGTAACAACTTTAAAATGGCCCCTGTAGTGACAAATAGATCAAATAGTTGTTATATTTAACAAATAATCCATAATATCCCTCCCCCAACAAGCAAATCATGGGCTAGAGTTAACCCCAACTAACACACAGGCAGAACCTGGTGTCCGGTTACAGGATACATTAAGACTGATAAGACAGATATGACCCAAAAGAATTTGGAGGAAGTTTTGACTCTCTCTTAATTCTCATTGAAAAGGACAAATAAACCATTTTAAACCTAGCCTATATATTCAATATATGTGATGAGATCTGGGAAAACCCGTCGGATGTCGCGCTGGTACGTTTTCAGTAAGGTCTAAAAATAGATTGAATGTCAGTTTTTGTCAAAATTGGGTTTTCAATAAATGATTAGTCTATAACATCTTGTTTATCATCTCTGAATATATCTTGGGAAAATTCACTGGTTTGGTGCAGAAAAATAGCGATTTATAGTGGCAAGCTGAAAAGACTGTGTCTTTCTCTTTAAGAACCCGCACGGCGGAGCCCGGCGGAGCTAAAATCGCCCATTTAGCTCTCCTTCTCTTAACACTACAAACATACTTTCGCCAATCAAACTAAACTAAATAACAGAATAAATGTCCCGCCAGTCCTGTGTAAACTACAACGGCACGCAAGTTTTTATTTATTTATTTATTTTTATCCAGCGTTATCGTGTGGTGTGATGCGGAGCACAAGAGAACAACAGAGTCTGAAGCTGCTCGCTTAAAAGACCTTGCTCACCTCTTAATCGTCCAATTTCAAAACGGTTTTCACAGGATGAATTTTGAGTTCATAAGCTTTCGAATGATACCTAATCTATGACAATTACTAAAATATGTGGTATGAAAAAAGGCAATAGAAAAAGAGCGTCAGTCGTCCCGCTAGCAGGACGTGACAGTTAATTAAACCTGTTTTTCTCAAAATTCCGTTTCTGAAAATCACAGCGATCAACCGGCTTCAGATAACCACAACTTTTGTTACAGACAAACGATAAAAGAAATAAAAACAGATTTCGAAAGGGCTTGAACTCAGCTTTAATATGGTCTCTAAACCTGTAATATGTCAAATTTCACCATGTAGTGGGTTTTCCCAGATCGCATCACATATGACCACTTGAGAAATGTATGTATCCAACTTTCTACAACTTTCTATGTAGAATCTACACTACGAAAGCACAAGCTCAAAGCGGTTTAGCCGCCGTTTACACCAGTATTTAGCATCGTCCACTTGTGATCCAATTGACCAAAATGCATCTGAATACCAGATGTAAACAGGGCCTAAGTTCCATACAGGTGAAAGTCTCCTAAAAAAATATGCTTGAGAATCTCAAAAAAAAAAACTCTTTCAAAATGGTCAGAGAAAGAATAAGAATATGGAATTATAGAGCTGCAAATGTAGCCTAAATTAAACTGTTGCATTTAAAAACTAGAACACAGTTAAATATTATGTTAATTAAAATCAGATTTATTATATTATGACATTTTCATTGTTGTATAGAAGATCTCTGAGTTAGTAATATAATGACTAGCAATATACGTTTAATATAAAAGGCAATAAATACATAAAATGATCGGACACTGTTAAAAAATGTATGAATTAAAAACAGATTTATGACATTTTCATTGTCGGCTACAGTAAAGAAGATCTCCTATCTGGGGCAGTGCAAAAAACATAAAAATGCAGGCATTTACTGTTTAGAACATGCTACTTTTCATGCAGAGTTAATTATAGTGTAATCAAGCATATCTACGAGTATTGGGACACCAAAGTGGACCCTCGTGGAAAGTGCCTGGACTGGATTCTCTGGGTCTCTGCTTTAGCACTTTAGACTAATTTATTTAAGAGTGGATGAAGACAAATGTGGACAGAGGCCTTGGGCTAGAACAAGCTAACCCCACAGATACCCCAATTGACTGATGATGGCTCTCAATAATTAACTTCATAAAGGGGCTACCAGCCAGCAGGTGTATTAAAACCAGGCCACATAAATGGCCTTTATCGAATTAGCCAAGTCTACGTCATTTTTCATTTGACTCCTAAGAGCCAAACCACATTGATTCCAAATGGACGTGTCCATTCGGCAAGAATATGAGCAAAGGGCAGCGGCTCGAACCCTCCTGTGTGTGACAGGGCAAGAACGTATTTCTCAATCGTGTCATCTCCTCCTGATTACATTTGTCTAACACATCATTTACTACCTATGGTGAGGAGTGCCAGGAACAATGACAAACTGCTGAAAAAATGAGAAGAAAAAAAAGCTAGCTAACATGATTTGAAATAATAACAGCAAATCAGAAACACATTACCCACACATTTCAGCTCAGAACAAATCGGATATCTCATTATTTTCAGGAGAGCATATTCCTGGAATTCAGACTCCAAAAAGCTTGAGAATGGCTTCCTTGACAATTTCTGAATTTTGCTAAAGCACTTTTTAAGCAAATCAGTCCACTCAGCAGCTCTTTGTAATGCTATTTTCTAGTCATGCTACTACAGCTATCTACTTGAATGAAGAAAGAGAGAAACTGCAAAAGACTTTTTTTTGCCAATATGTCAAATCACCAATAAGATCTGACAAAAATGTATCATTACTTTTCTCATATCAGTTGCTCAATGAAAATAAATAATTAAACAATGAATTAAATACAAAAATGTATTACAGTATATTAAGATTAATGTAATAATAATAATTATTATTATAACACATTTTTGTTATTCTTATTCCTACCATAATAATTGAGCTCATGTTTTAATTATAAATCAAATTGTTTTATTAAATAGCTCATCTCAGGGTAAAAATGTAAGTATATAATTCAAATAATTAAATAAATAGAAAATGTATTATAGCATAATAAAATTATATTCTATAATAATAATCATCTTCATCATCATCATATTCTATTCCTATCCAATAATTCTCAAATCTACAAATATCCCACAAAATAAAAGGGTTTTATTAAATAGCTTATACCAGGGTAAAAAAAGTGTAAATAAACAAACAATCAAATCAATACAAAAAAACATTATAGCATAATAAGATTATATTAATTCTAATAATAATAATAACAATAATAATAAATTCTTATTGCAATCATAATTCTTTGCCAAGCTCATATGTTAATGTCAAAACACCCAAGATCCAACAAAAGTGGTGTCAGCCAAAAGAAAATTAAATAACTACAAAATAAAAATAATAATAATAATTATTATTATTATTTACTTTAACTGTAATGAACTAAAGCAGTATTTTCTGTCAGGGTTATGTTAGGTTTCCATTATTTCCCCTGTTTCTGTTTTGCCTGAGTTTCATTCACTGTTAGTTGTTATTGGTTTCTAATTAGTGCACACCTGTTCCCTGTCTCTTTGATAACCTCCTAGTTAAAGTTATGTTAGCGCTGTTAGTTCTCTGTGATAATACAGTATATTGAGTTTCTTGTCCACTCTGCATCATGCATCTCTTGTCATATGGATTTAGTAACATTCTTAATTATTACAAGTTCTGGGACAAGTGATTTTTTCAAAGAAGTAAACAATCAGTTTTACCTGTCTAAAATACAAGTAACTCGAAAAGCTTTTGGAAAGTGCAATTTGGTTCACTAAATCTGTCAAAACATGCAGGAGTTTGGGGGTTGTTAAGTCCCTTAACAAAAAGACAAAAAGAGATTTACATATGGCGGAGCAGAAACACAGCACATGTCTGCTGTCATTGTCACCGCACAAACACCACAGCCCTGTTGCTTGTACAGAGGAAAGTAATCGTCTTCTTTTACAGTCTGGTTTCTTGCTGGTGGTACTCGGGACAGGATGATTCTAGCATGGAAGCCGTTTTATGTGCCGAGCGCGATGGGAGCCTGAATAGCTCGTAATGGGTGGAAACATCAAAGATCTCAAATAATGAATGATGAAAAATTCAGCAAGGTAGAGGAGGATGCAAGGACAAAGCGATGAGAGGTAGACGCAATATCTTATTTCCAACCTGCTACTTTCATCTGCAATGGCAACAGAAAGCACTTCTCACCAATGGGGTAATTATCACCATCATGAAAGTTTCATGCTGTCTAAAGGGGAAGCCAGTCTGGAACAATAAGAGTGACTTTCAAAGGCCCGTGCTTCGCTGTCCTCCCCTGCTTCGGCATTCACCTCTGGACCTCTGCTTTAACAACCTTCTGCCTTTGTGTGGCTCACAAAGAAGAAAAGAAGACCAAATAAGTAAGGGAGATGGCGAAAGAGAAGCCGTTAACCACACAGAAGAGGAGCTTAAAAAAAATCTGGATTGCGGCAGTTATCCTTCAGCACGCGGCTGCGATAGGAATCACACAGAGTAGTGTCACCCGTCCACATGGCCGCTTATTTCATGCTACATTAACAGACCAAAGGGACATTTCTGATACCAAAGAAAAACTGAAACTAGGAAACACAGAGCACAAGAAACAATAATGCTGAAATACTGCACAGCGACATGTGATGAAGAAATCTCTATTCTTTAGGGAATATTCAACGGGCTATCAAATAGAGAGTTGAATTAATATATTAAATACATAGCTCATCGATTCATAAGCTGATTGCAAGACAACAAAGATCTGCAGGCCAAAGGAAATGAGCATTTGCAATGAAGCCGTGCTGGAATAAATATGACCGCCTCAAGCTGCTTTCACTGAGTGGTGCCTCTGCTTTCTACATCCCAATGAGATGCTTTTTCACACCAGAATTCGAAATCGACAGCTTGAGAATGAATGAAAAGTTGCTGTGGACACAAAACGTATTTGCACACGCAAGCCTTTAGGGGTGTTGAAATTAACTGTTTCTATGATGCATCGAGATGCGGACATGGACAATTCTGCATCGATGCATAATAGATTATAGCCTACTGACGTTTCTCTGATGTCATTCGTCGCATATACGCCCATCTATTCCTAACTAATGTAGTTAACTAATGTTAACAAATGAAACCGTTTTGTAAAGCGTTACCCACATATCTTACTATCCCCAAACTTTTGAATGACACCATATTATCTGCTCTACCACAATAATGCAAACTATGCCAATCCATCCAGTCCATCTGCGGGGTTTAGATCCTCTATTGGTCAATTATGCAGATACACAGGTCAGAGTTCACCACCTTGTACTTTGGTGCACAGCCAAACACAGAACATCTTTGGATAAGCTTTCGTTTCCACTCTCCTCCAACATTTGATCATGCGCATGAATGAAGGTGAATGAAGCGCAAAGTCTAGTAAGACTGCACCTTGAGTTATACTTGGCCACTGGTAATGTGAAGGACTTACATTTAGTAAAAATCACCTTGGTTACAAGAAATTGTAAAATAGCTGAGAAAAGTAAAGTTCGATAACACTTTATATTGATGGTCCCTTTTGAACATTCTGTTGACTATTATATGTAACTTTGCAACTACATGTCAACTTACTCTCATTAGAGTATTAGACTGTCTGCTTAATATCTGCTAACTCTTTATTTTGGACATTACTTATAATCAACAGAATGTGTTAAAGAAGATGTTGACCATGTACTACTTTTACTAACATTACTTTTATAGGCCACTGTACATTTTAGTGGTAAAAATCAAAATCATTTTGATTAATAAAAATAGTAGCAGTTATGACAGTAGTCATCTGATTAAGCTAGCTAACTTCTCAGAATCTCTAGTGCAGACTGTCAAAAAGTCCATGCTTGTATCTTTATTATTATTATTATTATTATCATCATCAATGCGGCAGTCTTGTTATTTTGGGCACCTCTTGACTGAGAAATTGCCATTGGTCAAACTAATTTATATGTCCATACTGAGCATAATTATAGAAGTTTTGAAGGGGGCATCTCAACAAAGAACCATTCAACTCCCCCACTCCACTTTTTTTTAAAGAGCATTAGTGTTCTGCAAAGCAGCACTTATCAATTCTGTAATGGAAACATCTTATGAGACTCACAAAAGATTTATGTTGTGGCATGTTCATCCATGTTAATATCGAGTCAGGGCTGTAGATCACAGCACATAGATAAACTTTGATCCTACAAGGGCAGTTAATGTAATGACCATGCCAGTCAAGTGCTTATGAAGTACAGCCCAATTTCCCAAAGTCCATCCCGGGGATTTTGCCCAGTAACACATAGTGCCAGTTTAAATGGCTAAGCTGATTGCATTGCTTCAGCCGCTGCCACAGAACAATTAAGGATGTGACATCACATCCAATAGTGTGCTAATGTGCTTGGCTGGATGTATGATTGCTTGATATTACTCTATCGTCCTCAGGGCTGGGTGAGCTTCTGGGTTCGAGTCTGGATGCCACCAGACACCATCTGGGTTATGGTCAAAGCAGCAGCACTGTCTGGGAAAATCGCCAGAATCCCAAAGGTACAGATTCCCTCGGTTGCAAATATGCGGCAGTGAACATTGTCAGCAGTGGCATATTGATTTTATGTATGCGCCTTGCTTTCTGTCATGATGCAATTTTCTGTCAAAGTACTGGCAGGAGAGCACCGGTCCAATTATTGAGCTGGCATGTTGCCAAGCCACCTTAACTACATCTACGAAGAGCCCAGATATATCCACCTTCCAACATACCTTTCAACCAAATACACCATTTTTATGCAGGTTATATATGTTTACTTGCTTTCCTTGTTCCCGGTTCTTCACTGTTCACAGAATCCCTTTAAAGCAAATCGGTTCACTCGGCCAGCAGCAATATCCAGACATGCAATTACACTTGAATGGGAAAGTACTGAAATTTATGTAATTGTTTCATGAAATTACTTTTCAAGTAATGTGCTTCTTAAAGCTGCAGTCAGTAACTTTTGGTGATCTAGCAGATAATAAACAGAACTGCATGCGTCTTGCGAAATAACATTGTAGCCGGAGCTACTTCTCTCTATTTATGCCTATGACGAGTCACGCAGGTACTGGTGCGACCCAAGCAGTCTAAAATAGTCCGAATATAAACACTTATTATAGGTGTATCATTATATATATGATTCTCATTATACAATTAGTACATTTTGAACACAAAAAAATGTTACGGACTGCAGCTTTAAGCCCAAATCAAGTAAAAAAAGAAGAAGAAAAAAACATTTTATGACCGTACAATTTAAGTTACCAGCTTTTTTTGTAAGTTATTCCTGTGATGACAAAGGTGACTTTTTTTCAAGAAACATTTTTTATTATTATCAATCTTGAAAACAATTGTGCTGATTAATATTTTGTGGAAACCTTTATACATTTGTTTAGGATTATTTGATGAATACAATGTTCAAAAGAACTGCATTTTCTTTAAATAAAAATATTTTGTCACCAGGGTTTGAAATCAACTTCTTCACTCACCAGCCAATTTGATTACTAAATGTTGAGGTTACCAGCCATTCAGAACCTCTACTAGCCAAAACAAAAATATCACAACATTCAACATTTTTGAGAACAGATTAGAAAAAGGGGTCCCTTATTGTCTCCTATAGGGCTCTGGCGGAACATTAACTTGTCACTCATCGAAATATTATTTCTCTATATGAAGCATATCTATTCAAGCCACAAAAACAAACATATTACAGAAGGTGAAGTCAGTACGCACATAGATTTGTTCTAAATCATTGTATTTTAATGAAAACTATGTGAGTGATGCTGTGGTGCGAATTTTAAAGACATGACGCTGTGTGGTGTTTGCTCAGTGTGCAACCCTCTTTACGCATTGTTTTGCTAATGTTTGAGGCTCCTTTTATGGGGAGAGCTCTGATAACGATGACATGCAAAGTGATAGAACATAATTTATGAATCATAACCCGGCAAATTGGCTAGTGTCTTGATATGCGTTACCAGCCACAGTGGATTTTCACATGCATTTGGTGGGTGTTCATTTTAAACCCTGTTTATAACATAATAAATGTCTTTAGTGTCTCTTTTGATTAATTTAATGTGTTCTTGCTGTATAAAAATATTTTTCTTTATATTTCTTTTTTTTATCTTTTGAATGGTATGTTTGTTTTGTCATGCGTTTCTGACAAGGCATAAGTGATAAGGGATCACATAAGGTGATTGGTTATCCACATGCGATTGTTATTAATTCCAGGTGTAAATGGGATCACAGAACCGCAACCACAGTTCTGAGCATACTTTTGAGTGTTTTTATTGAAAATCAAACTGTCTGAACATCATTCTAACTGGTAAATGGTAAATGGACTGCCATTCTAAGTTAACAAATAAATCCAAGCCCGAAGCCAAATGGAACGAATGCAAACCATTACTACCCAAGGTCTATTTCTACATTTACCAGCGTTAGCCTGTTTACTTTTCAATTACACCTTCTGCTGAAATCAAATGCAGTTCTCAAATGGCCCCGCCGCTGTATGCGCAGAGTGAAAGGTGAGTCATTAGATGTGTCTCAGTGGTGACGTTTTTATTTGAGTCTCGTCGGAATGAAAGACACTTGACTGATAACGGTGAATCGGATCAGCCTCGTTGATCTCAGCCTGGGTGAGTTGCTAATTAGAAAAAGGCAATGAAGAACTATAGTAGCAAGATTAAAGAAAGGCCAGGAACAGGCATTAATTGCACTTCTGTGACAAGGCAGTGGGAGAAAAACACTCACACACACTCAAAGAAAGCAGTGCACAGTATCCATGTCTTCTGCATCACTGTTTGAAATGTCTCTCTGTTTTCCCCAACATTTTCCAGTGTGGGCTGCCGTAAATGTGTGCCCAGAGGGATTAAGCGTGATCATTGAAGGTAATTACATCTCTTACAATGTGCCATGTGAACCCAAAGCCATAGGGACCTTTGCTGGATCACCCAGAAATTTCCTAATGAACAGGCATTCAGGTTTAAAGATTAGACAAGCAATTACGCTGTACTTACACTCTGTTGCTGGGAATGATCTTGTAGCCGTCCCTGAACCATGTCACCTGTGGCCGCGGGAAGCAACTGACCACTGGGGAGTTGAGGATGGCGGCCCGGCCCTGCATCACCGTCTTTCTTTGGTCATTGTCTATGAAGTCGCCCATATCTGCAAGAAAAAAGTAAGGGTTGTTATTAAAACCGTGAGAGAACCTTTTTCCCCCAAAACAAAGCCACCCTGATGATACATTCAGGACAACAGAGGCTTTTGGTACAAACTGCAGAGCTGTTCAATCAGAAACATTTATTCAAACATTTATTCATGGCACACAGCAAAGCAAGATTGCATCAACATGCAGAACAAAAGAACGTCAAGGTGCTTTGATTTTGTTGACATGCTGTAATTCCAGCGAAGCAGTTTTTGCATCAAAGTGTTTAAAGCTCTCATTTATGGGATGAAAAAGCCATAAACAACTGTAGCCATTAAATGGTATTCCTAAACCGGCTAACATACACTGAACATGCACATTTTTAGCAAATCAGTTACTGTAATGTAACTGTAAATGTACAGTTACAACAAACTACTGTTGTAATGTTGCATCACCTTATTAATATTCATAAGTCAAAAAATATATTTTATAGTGGATCCCCTCACACTTCTCAGATTGTTGAACAGGGAATTGTTTTTAAATTATACACACGATGTATGTGTACATTGCTATTGTTCTGTGATGTAAACAAATGGATCAAACAAGATGACCAACAAGTAAACTGACTTGCCTTAAAGGGACTTTGGTGCAGAAATGGTATACTTCACTTAATGACAAGCAATAATGTTAAACAAGCAAAAAAATATCCATAGATTTTGCGGTCTTGAAAAAATATCAAAGTATGACTGAAACAACATGATCAGAGCTGTTTTCTTGGTTGTGTTTGTGGTTTTCCATTTACATTCCATGTTAACTAACTTTCAAGACTATCAAGTTTATAAATGAACAACTTAAAAAAAAACATAGTTGTCTTTGTAAAGAAATGCTCATAGCTTTGGAGCCTCTGCTGTGACGCTGTACAAACGCTTCCAGTGTGAATACTCTTGTGCGTCTGCAGCTGCAGTGATGATGTAGTTACGCTGACGCGAAGCTCAAGCTTGCGCTATGAGACTTATCTAATATTAAAAAATGGGTGCTACCTAATAGTAAGTCGATGCGACCAACTGAGAAAGTTAGTCGCACCAATGTGACCATTGGGAAGAATAAATCTAGAGCCCTGAAGGAATGATTTCTCATTTAATCACTGTGATAACTCCATCCTGGCTGAATGTTTATCCGAGTAAAAATGTTGGAAGCATCATGAACAGTCAGTCTGGGTCATTGTGAACCTTTAAAGCACGTTATAAACGCTACAGTAATGGTTCAACCCCAAGTCAGCTTTTCTCCCAGAGCAGTCTTTTACTCTTTCGGTGTAAATCGCTGGTAAAGGCATACCTGGGAACCTTTAAATGGTATCACTCAGGTCTTCATATGATAGTGCAAGAAAGATAAACTGGTTTTCCCATGCATTTACAAAGAAGAGTTTTCAAGCTTCGGAAAGGATGCAAAAGCACCATAAATGTATCAAATACAGTATGTATGGACCTGTGCATTGTTTAGATGTCTGTATATATTTCCATGCAACAGTTTTATCCATGCAATGAATTAAATTCATCAAACGTGTCAGTAAAGACATTTAGAATGTTAGAATTTCGATTTCAGAAAAAAGATTTCGATTTCAAATAAGGTAAATATTTACCACGTTTCCACAAATATATTAAGACTTTTTAACATTGATAATAAGTGTTTCTTGAGCAGATAATCAACATGATTTCTGAAGGATCATGTGACACTGAAGACTGTAGTGATGATCATAACCGTCACAGGAAGAAATTACATTTTAAAATATATAATATAAATTATTTTAAATTGTAATCATATTTCCCAATATTACTATTTGGCTGTAGTTTTGATAAAATAAATGCAGCCTTGGTGAGCATAAGAGACTTTTAAAAACATGAAAAAATTGTACCGACCCAGAAGTGTGTGTGTGTGTGTGTGTGTGTAATTACATCTGATCTACCACAGAAACTCACATGCCACTTGTATCTCGGCTCTTCTTTGGAGTAGAGCGCCCATCCTGTTTCTCACCACACACTGGTAAACACCCATATTGGAGCGCCGGAGAGAGGAGATGGTAAACCTAAGAGACAGAAAAAAAGAATCAACCACTTTAATTCAAATCCCAGAATGGAAAAAAATAACAACAACAAAAACAACAGTTCCCAGCTATTTGCCAACAAATTCAAGGATTTTCGACTCAAATGTATTCCCATTTAGAGGGGTTGGGTTTAAAAGGTTTACCCTTGCAGTCACGACTATTCTTTTTTCCCCGCCAGTTCGCACATTAGCGTGAGCAGAGCACATGGAACTCCTCTCCATGCCCAGCTATGATGACGTATATCAGGTTTCAGCCAAAAGGCCACTTCGACTAAAAGCAGAGGTGGTGAACGCTTTGGCATTAAAATCTTTTGGCATTTCCGAATACGCTGAATATATGACTAATGCACTGTTGCTCACTACTTAGCCGAATCTGTTTACGTCTCTGAAAATGCCACCTGGTGGGTTTGTGCATCTCGGTGGTGGTTTCCCTCCATCACAGGAACTCAATAGCAATACCAGGGCAGCTCTGAGCATGCTGTTTAGGTGATGAAAGATAATGACAAAAGCAATACCAATTAGAGCAAACCAGCTCTGTAGATGGACATAATGCAGAAACACTTGACATGAGGAAGTTCAAAGATGTGAAACACCTACTTTAGCATGTATACGACTCCTAAATGGAGGCATGAATCAAAACATCTAATGTAAAAGTTGACATTAACTATGAATCAGGTATCAGCAGTGCACTTCAGGTAACGAATGAAAGCATTATTTGTCTCTGAAGAGAGCTGGGTAGCGGTGCAGACTTTTCTATTAAGACTGAAGGAATCTGTAGGGCCAAATCTTCAGCAGCTTTAACACTCCGCACGTCTGAGGAAATGTTGAATGCTAACAGAGGCTGTATGCTGATTAAAAAAGGTCAGGCTAAGAGGCTATCATTACTGAGAAATTAAACACATGACATGGAGAGAACTCAACTAGGAAATTATATGGTTGATTAAATGTACTACTGCATAAACTAGAAGAATTTAGAAAGAAAAAAATGCAAATGATTTGAATGCACTTCACTTCTAGTTATTCCATTTCTTGATTAAAGGAACGTTCCAGGTTCAATACAAGTTAAGCTCCACTGACACCATCTGTTGCAGAAAATAATGTCAACTTGTTTCAATAAACAAAAAGTGCATCTGTAGTAATTTGATTATAATGGAAGTCTATGGGGGAGGTATCACATTAAAATTCACATAAAATTTTTGCCTCAAAAGACACAAGACCTTATGTAAAGAAAAGTGTACGATCACTTACTAACTTTGTGTAAAATTATATTAAAATGTTCTCCTGTCATGATCATGTAAACTTTCTTGAAGTTAGAACAATAGTCCCACTGATAATAGGACAATTAAGACAACTTTTGAAGTTTTTTGGGGGGGTGTTTTCTTGGTTATTGTAGGCTATGTTTACACATGACCGGCTATTTTTCATAAACGGACATTTCACCCTCTCCGTTTTCAGAAAAGTGGTCGTTTACATGAACCTGTGTATATATGCAGGCAAGAGCATGTCAAATCTGTAGGTGGCAGTGTAACGAGAAGCTCAAGCCCAAGTTAGCCAATCAGAATCCGAAAATAGCAACAACAGCTCCTTGACATAATAAAGCAGCTGTATTTGCAAACAGACAAAAAGGGTTTGCACCAAAATAAATGTGAGACTGCTACTCTGAATGCATCCATGACCACCAAATGAAAATGTATAGGTCGCACTTTTGACGCAGATGCAAGTTCTGTCGCATACTGTGACGTCGGCTGCCTAAAACTCAGCTTTTCTCAGTTTACATGCAAACGTCACAAAAGCTCACTGAGATGATACAGACGGAAAAATAAATAATAAAGTTATCAAACAATTCTTTGGGCAGGACCATTTTATTTAGCAAAATATCTCAGCATTCACTGATGTGTTCAGGTCCCACTCAGTCACCATATGTTTGGTCTAAAACGCAACTGTGCGTACATTTTTATTTTCATCTTTGCATGACTGTGATATGAAGAGTGTGCAAAGTAACATATTTTAGCAACAGTGGGAAAGTGAATAGCACATAACAGGCACAATACTGGTATAAACATGAATATCTATTAGTACAATACGCATCACATGACTAAACTGACATCATCGTTTTTAAATACCTCCGTTTTGACAGTCCACACCACAAAGTGAAAATGCCGTTTTCAAATTTACATTTATATAACACTACATTTGGAGAGCGTTTTCAAAAAGGTTTGTTTTCATAAATAAAAACGCCGTCTGCGTGGATGGAAGGCCAAAACGGAGAGAAAAAAATGCTTTTTCAAATGAAAACATATTAGTGTGGACAAGGGCTTAGTTTCCTCAGTTTAGTGTTTGTCATCATCAAAATTTAATGTGTAGTTACTTTGTTCATTCTCTGTGTTCAGTATCCTGTTATTCCTGCATTTTCTCTTCTTTGGATTTAACTACACAGCGAAATCAAAATTGGTGATTCATATTGTTTCTATGGAATGCTGGAGTGTTTTATTGGAAATTATTTATCTGTGCACATTGTTAATTTTGAAAGACATGATCACAAATGATCAGCAATTATATTTTTTTGTTTGATAATAAGCCATTTCACTCAGATATTGGTCAAAATAGGGAAGAAAAGACAGTCACAATTTCTGTTTCATATCAACTTTAAAAAAAACTTTTCACTCTATTTTCACTTTACATGGCACATGAAGGTTTTTTTTCTTTCTTATTTAAATATTGAAAGTCTGGGACAAAGGTAAAACAATAAAAACAGGCTTTTGAAATGTAGCAGAATCAAAAAATAAATGTAGGCCTGTTAAAAGTTTTCAAGACAGTTTTAATGTGACCCTAATTTAACTGAAATACTTTTTTGATTATTAGATTCTAAGAAATTTAGGAAATTATTTTCTGTGGCAATCTAAAGAGCTTAAATTATTTTGAACATTATTTTCAAGTATGCTAATTAGGGTACAATGGGACTAAAGGCGCTGTGGTTGAAAAGGCACCTTTGATTTTATTTTCCTCTAAACCACTAGATAGCAAAAACACTTGCCATAGCACTTTCCAAAACATCTGCTTTTCAAGATCCACGTAGAAATTTGGCTGATCCTTGACGCAATCGCAGACAGTAGTGCAAAGTTGATTCTGCTCTAATTTGATCTAATATTTAATGTTTTTAAAATGTTGTACATATAAGTAGCAAATGTGAATCGATAAAATGAATGTTTATATTTTGAGACAAAGGTCTTCTTAATGATTTTCAGTTTTGTTCTAGGTAATTAAAGCAACAATTTTTCAATACGTAAGAATATGTAAAAGTATGGTATTTGGGGTAAAAGGCGCCCCTGTCCATTTGTTATGAGGACATGGTTAGATTCAGATAGTAAATATCATATATTAAGTTGGGTTTCCACCTTAGACATAATACCCATATTTATAATGCAACCATTATTATTATCAAAAATATGGTATTAATCATATCGTATAATACAATTTAATTTATTGTTACTACTGTAAATCTATATTAAATTATTTAGGAATCTACTTCAATGCTTTTATAATCTTTACATTTTTAAATAATTTTGTTTCTGTATTTTTAAAATACATTTTTATATTAATATATTTTAATGATTTATTAAACAAAAATTAATTATTTATTGATCAAAATAAACAGAAAAAAGTACAAACTTTGCAAAAGTGATTGTTTTGAACAAGTATTAACTTGTCTTAGACATTATTAAAACCATATTATTTTAGCTAAAGTATTTGTATCAATATTGTGTGCCTTTATATATTTATTAGCCCCATGCTGGTGCCTCGCCACGCCATACATTTAAGCAAAATGAACCACTTTTATGATTTATTTTCACACAAAATGTGTTGCTCCATTAATGTTTAATACAAACATAGATTTTTTTCTGCAATCATGTACTTTGTGAGGAGTGAAAAGCACATTTTTTCTTAAGGTGTGCCTTTAGCCCCATTGTACCATACCTGTTGGAAACATCTGAAACATTTAACACTTATTTAAAAATAATAACAACTTTTTCATATAAAAAAAAAATCTTTCTATATGTGAGGGTTCTTCAAATTCCAAGTTACTTTCATTAAAAACTAGACATTTATTTAAGTAATGAGAAAGATTCCTGAAACGGATTCATAAAACACAACAGCAAAATAAGAATATTTTTCTAAAGGTAAATGGTCATGTTTTGAACAACTTTTCATATACCTGCCATAGACAGTGAATAAATGTGCTGCTTGTACAGAAGAGAAGCTGCAGGGGGGATTAATATTGGACTTTTTGTCTCTCATATTAACCGGGTGCCTCTGCTCTTCTCTCTCCTTGTAACCTTGAGACAGTTCTGAGCAGGAATTCATCTGTAGAAAGCCTTAAGATGAAAGCTGGCACTCACTTGTACTCTGGGGAGAAGGCTGTGATATCTGTGTTGTTGAGCATCCATTTGAACTCCAGAGGCCAGCTGCCCTCCGCAAGACAGGTCATGACCAGGCGGTTCCCTTCTAGGTGGATCTCTGGAGGTCCCGGTTCCGTTTTGAAGTAGGGCGCCACATCACCTGCAGGCAGACATGAAAGAGACACAGTTAGTAAAGGTGCGAGTTCGCTGTAATGCTTCCCAGACCAGGCGCTGGCATCATCAAAGTTGAGGTCAATATACAGGAACATCACTGGTTCCTCAATTTACAACAACCAGTGCGTCAACGTTCAATAGAGACGCCTATTTATGCCCATTCCTCAGTGAGAGCAAACAAACAGAGGCAATCACGCAAAGGTTATCGTAACATGTTCCAACAAAGCCGGAGAAATCTTTCATGACAGGGCCGGAGAACCAAAGACAGCCAGCGCCAAACCTTTTAAATCCTCCATCTGCAGATTTCGCCACACTTCACAAGAGCAAGGCTCCGAGCTTTGATTTGAAAAAAAAAAAAGAGAAAAGAAGCCAGGACACCTGGGTGCAGTGAATCTGACTTCTGTCAGCGGCATTGCTGTGTTTCCCCTAAAGCTCAGACAAATCAATTGTGCCGTGCAATGGCTCTTTTATACAGAGTATAAACCACCTGAAATATGTAAGCGAGAGAACTACGGCTCAGCTGATATGCACTCACTGCAAAAAATCATTTTCTGTATCATTTTTTACTCGAAAGCGAGACAAAAATATTATATAAACATCAAAAAGATTTACTCGAGAAGCAATATGGTGCGTTTGATGCCTGTTTTAGAAAACACATTTTGAATTAAGTGTATTTTTCTTACCTCAGTGGAAAAAAAGTGCTTTCTAATTTTAAGCAAAAACCTAACTAAATGTACAGTAGTTAGATTTATGCACACAAAATGTAAACACTATTTTTCAATGCAAAGAAATATAAACTTAACATAAGATATTTTCTGAAAACAAGTGTTATCTAATGGCAATACATTAATACTGTGTCAGGAATGTTTAGATATTTTTACTGCTGTGGAGAATATCAATGAGGGAATGAAAGGAGTGAAAGAAGGAGAAGGAGTCAAAGGGCCAGTAAGACTCCAGGTGACAGCTGAGAGAGACATAGTGTCCTTGAGGTCAGAGTGATTGTGGCGGTGAGGGCGAGGAAAGATGGGCATTGCTTTATGGCCGTTTTATGTGTTTACAGTAGTCGTCTCTCCAGTATGAAGGACACAAACTTCAAGGACCATATATGGAAGTAGATTTCCTTGTTTTTTGGGGGGCTAAGATGAAAATGTATGGGCGGACATCTTGCCAATCACGTCCCATCCTAGAGCTCCATCTCTGGAGTGTTAAGATCCACTAGCTCATGGGTATTCAATTCAACTTCCACAAGATCCAGCCTCTAAATCTCACTACTAGCAAAGGTAAGAACAATCTCAGACTATTTAAGGAACACATCGCTGTGATTGAAATCGCAAACTGTCGGAGTAGGTACTACGCTCTATATAGCATGGATATTGGTAGTATGAATGAAATTTGGATGTACTACATCTGCCATGTTGTTACTGTCACGTGACCAACCAGTGTCAGTTGCTTCGCTTCACATCCATTCATAAATCCCCTCCCGTGGCCTAATGAGGATAGTAAAGGGTCCACCCAATGCGCAGAATCTCGGCAAAAGTAGTAGGTCATCAGGCGACTTTTCGCATACTGTTTTTATGTATTCGGACATACTATATTTTGTTGCTCTGTTTTTCGCATACTATACAGTAGGGATGCATTTGATTCCAGACGCAGCCCATTTGTTGCACAGCTCTGAAATTAAGGCGAGACACGGCAGGCAAAAACAGTTTTTTTTTCACTGGTCAATTTTGAGATTTTGGGATATTTGTCTTCAATAACGTCGTCTTTCAGACTTGTGGTGAAAAAAAGTCCAAAATACACATTTAGGTCTTTATTTTACTACACTTTGTCTGTTTGCATCTGTAGATTTCACATAAATTCAACAAAAGTTGGCGTTGTAAATCATCCCAATTCTCAGCGATCGCTGCCTGCACTCTGTCATCACATACACCGTTAGAAAGCTCTCTCTCTCCTGCGCAATGCTGTTGGATCCAAATATGGTCATTTCCTTTTTATCAGCAACCAACCATGAAAGTAAAAGGGGGGATTTCCCTCTAAATGTGCAATCTCATTGGCTGCGGCCAATTTCTGACAACGTGATTCTCAAAATGACTTTTCTCTCATACTCCGAAGTCCGAAATCTCCACTTCAGTAGCACCAATATACACCACACTTTCCAGTATTGTACCTAGTTATATTATGAAGACATTTACAGAGGGATTTGTAAATATATTATTCCTAGCCTGATTTATATAACATTTTATTTAAAAAAAAACATGGCGAAAATCTATTTTTTAAGGCTATTGACAGTATATTCTGATTTACAGGATAACAAAAGTAGATATCCATAAATCCATCTGTAATTGTTTTCCAATCTAATATGTGAACACAATGGAAACATAATTTTGAACCTGGCTTTATCCAATACTCAGATTTCGTTTTTTTAAATATATGCAAATTAGTGCATATTTAATTAGATAATACATTATTTGCATATTTAAACACAAAAAACCTGTAATACATTTTTTCTCATCTTAATGTATGTAATCAACTGGGAAAGTTCCATGGTGATATCTGCTAGTTAAAAGTTTTACCCTATTTATCTGTAGTGTCTCCTCTTAAATAAGCAATAAGCATTTCATGAATATACATCCATCCCAGAAGCAGTTCTAGGAGTTTCATTATTAGGCCACACTAATTAAAGGGTTGATTTTAACACATCAATCCCCCTACATAAGATGCAATAGTGATTTATGATATACTTCATGTGTAAAAATGTATTAAATGTGCTCAATATTACTGAAGGTCTAAATAAAAGAGGCAGCCATATCTTAACTGGCCTATATTCCTTGCAAAACATTAAAATTCAGTTCAATAATACACCACAAAAATGTTTTCTTGAGCTTGGGTGTTTGCAGCAATCAAGAACTGTAGTAATTAAAGCAAACACTTAATGTTAATCATGGATAATCATTCTAAGATTAATCTCTGACTGTTCAACAACTGAAATGTTCAGTCCTCCTCTTCCTTCCTCTCTGCCCATTTATTTGTACACCTCAGAGGGGTGACACCTGCTCACCTCTAAGGCATTTAAATCTCCTAAATCTAAATTGGGGGCCAAGTATTCCCACATGGCATTTAAACAAGAGTTAGGCAACACTGAAGCAAATGCCTCAACTGCCAAGACGACAAGAGGAGCTCTGATTCCCTAAGAGTTCAAAAACAGAACCCTCCCTGTGTTGTTCTTTCCTTTTATTCTCTGTAAACATCGAAGGATGTGCCAGGCTTGACACGCCTCTTATTTCATTCCTCCCGCACCGACATAAAACCTGCAAAATGTTAGTAGCCTTATGGTTGGTTGTAAATATAAAAAAGAGTAGCGAGGAAACCGCGCACCCAAGTTTAATCGTCCTCACCGGGGTGAGGAGCACCTTGTTAGAAAGTTTCCAGACGTTAGTAGCGATCCATTTTTCATTGGACGCTTTTCTCTTCTTTAGCTAGCAGCTCTCCTCTGACAGCTTGATTCGGCTCTCACTCATTGTGCTTATTCTTATTTGATGGTGTGAAGATGAGGGGGACATGCATTTTTAATTTAATTTCAGACTCTGAGAGAGATATATCACAAAAAGCAGGATTTTCCCTGCTCTTTTGAAAGTATGGTTTCAACACTGACTACGATTATGATATTATCAAAACTTCACAAGTTGTTACGAAGATGAGTAGACTTTCATGACTCTCGATTGCAATTCTAATACCACAGAAAACACTAATATGCTATTTGAACATTTACATGTATTTAAAAAGCTAAATATTCATATAAATAAGAATTTTAAATACAGCATGTACAGTAGTGGCCAAAGGTAATGTCTAGCTTTGGAAAATTGACATATTCACCCTTTAACACATTTAAAAATGTGTTAACGATTTTGTAAGCATAGTTGTTGTCAGGAGTCATTTGTTTTTATTTGTGATAAAGAAATGAAACATGCCAAATTGTGCAGACATAATTTTTGGCCAGACTGTCACAAATAAAAATGCATGCACATGCAAAAACAAGAGAGAACCACTGACATATTAATAACTGATTATGTTGCATTCAATGTGTGTGTTTTTTGTGAGCTTTTTGTTTTTCTATGCCTTTTATGGCATAGTAAAATAAAACCTGTAACTGTACTTTACCCCATTTTTTTGCCAAATAATTTAGTTAAATAAATAACCAAGTTTAGAGTTTTGTTGTTCCTTCATAAGGCTCATATTTAAAATATTTAAAAATATAAAATATTTTCCTAAAATGTATTGGTTCACTCTGACTTGTAGAGTCGTTAAAAACAATCCCCAAACCAATCCCACCCAGACATCATTTTTGGCCACTACTTTATTTTTAAATCAAGAAAACATTACCTTTTTTTATTTTTTTTTTTCATTTTCAAGAAAAGTAAACAATCAGTAATAAAATTAAAGAATTTAAAGAATAGGAAGTTCAAAAGACAAGCATTTACCGATATATATATCTCTTTACTGACACTTTTGACAAATTGAATGCCTCCTTACTTAATACAATTATTTCTAATAATTAAATAAAAATATCTGACCCCAAACTTTTGAATAAGACTTTCCCATAACACTGCACACCTTCAGCTTTGAGGTTGGACTGAGGAAAGAGGTCAATCTGTAATGTCATGTGATTTCTCAGGTCACTTATTTCAGTCATTTCTCTGAAGCAGTTGGGACATTTTCTGCATGCTATTCAATCCAAATAATTACCCACATTTGCATATCAAAATCTATTCAGTATTCTGCATCTTGCCCTATAATAGTAATTTATGCACTCTCTCCCTCTCTCTAAAAGACTGGGATTGTGAGTATTCATTTACATTTAAATATATGAAAATATACAAACAACATAATTATTTAGTCCAATAAATGATGTCATCGAACTTAAACCCCCGGTATTTAGTGAGAACCATGAAGTGGGCTGCTATGCCGCATTTAAAGGTACGGTAACAGCCCATTTACTTCTGAGAGGGCCAGAGAAAGGGTAACTAAATTACAACCTATGAATACTCCACTAACATAAGTGGACTTAAGAGGACAAATAAAAAGCTCCGCATTTGTAGAATGTGACACCTTTAAATAAATTATTTGTGTGATTACGCCTCAGGATAAAAATAAAATAAAATGTATGGTCTAAAAAACATACAATTTGCACTTATTTTTCTTCAGAGAGTGTGAAAAGGGAATATCAGTGGTGTATACAAGGACAATCTGTCACCGACAAAAGTACACATTCATCATGATGGGTTATCTTGTGTTTGCAACTAACATTGTCCGTCTTGATGAAAAAGGCCAAAGAAGGCCTTGATTGTGTTAGCATAAGTGCCATAGGTATCCCCAGCGAAACACCCGGAGAAGAATTCACATTTACTGTACGTCACTCTTGAGACGTGCTCTGTTTGATATGCTGTGGGAACATCTGTTCTTGTGAATACCAACGAGTCCTCTACAAATTCTCATTCAGATAGGATCAAATCAAGCAGACAAAAAATATGAAGGAGAAGAAAAGAAACGAGTACAACTGCACCAAATCAGTTCTTCACCTCCCAGTAAGGAAATGAAAACATCCTCTTCTGCTTATCAATAGCTATGTTTTCATCCATCTATTTTTATGCGCATTACGGGATATCGCATAAAAAAAATGCCAGATGGAAATGGAAAAATGCGCATAAAAAACGTATGTGCTCAAACTTTTTATCCTAAAAGAAAACATGAGCATAAACTAAGATGGAAACAGAATAAATTCCTCGATGTGCCTCGAAAAAATGATTGTGACTTTGCAATGGGACGGCATAACTGGACTCATTGCACAGCATCTGAAATACTGTTTTGGTTGTTCTGAAATGCCAGGGCAAAGTTTTTTTCCAAAGTGGTTCAGTATAATACTCTCACAGAAATATCCCAAACTGCAGGCATTCCCAAGATAACTTCAATAATTTAGTATATACGAAATTATTATATATAGTGACATCTCCTACTGCAGAAACCATTTTTCTTTGTGATATTTAGTACAAGTTTATCAGGAAGTGACAATTTTGTTTTTTGACTCACTGGATGGAAACTTTATTTGCAAATATTTTATGCAAGATTCCAAATTTTGCGCATTAGTTAAATTTGCAACTTTGGATGAAAACATAGCTATTGTCATAACAATACACCAAACATCCCTTGATCAAATTATGTGTGTTATTAATGAGCATAATAATGGTAATTCAGTTAAAGGCAGGAAATCTCTTTGATGTAGTTCCAGGCAGTCGAAACCTTTTTAAGCATGCTATGTCTCGAGAAAGACCCTTCCCATCTGCTGCGGGTCCCTGGGCGGCTCAAGCAGATGCCTGTTAGACAGGTAGTGTGCAGGCGTCTTTTCACGTCTACTCCACCTTCCCCATTTTGCCAGGTGTGCTCAATGGAGCCTTCACTTTCCATTTGTCTGTGCATGAAGCCGAAGTGGCAGTGTGGGGCTCATCAGCATTCTGCCTCTCCAGTGGACCGTACCACTGCAAGACGACTTCAGGAATGCATAAGCAGAGACCAAGAAGGAAATTCAATTTGTTGGGATTATTATCAAAGATGAAAAGTTCCGACAGCAGACAGCTTGGCTAAAGTGGATGTAACAGGTCTGCTCCAGGGCTGATGGGCTACGTTGATGAAATCGCCCCTGTTTTTTCATTAGCTACTTCTGCTTTCCTAACTTTTCCTAACAGTAATGCAAATCTGATGGAGGGATTAAAAAAATCAAAGAAAGTGAAGTACAACTATGCAGCACCTTTTATTACTTCAAATCTTTGCACGATTTCAGCTTTTAAAGGCTTCACAAATGGTCCTACAAAAATTATATATATATATATATATATATATATATATATATATATATATATATATATATCTGCTGAACTTTCTAACAAGAAACTAATGACGTCAAAAGTAGCAGTACTTTGGTACTAAGTACTAATATTATATGAAATATTACTTTGAAGCCTTTTACAGCCTAAAGGGATAGTTCACCCAAAAATGAAAATTCTGTCAGTATTTACTCACCCTCATGTTGTTCCAACCCCGTAAGACCTTCGTTCATCTTTGGAACACGAATTAAGATATTTTTATTGAAATCTGAGAGCTGGATCACTCCTCCATACTAGTACATAGGCTTCTTCAAGGATTGAAAGTTGCCGGCTTGGAAAAGTTATTAAAAACATCGTTAAAATAGTCCAAGTGACTACAGTGGCTCAATCTTTAGTTTATCAAGTGACGAGAATACTTTTTGTGCGCAAAAACAAACAAAAATAACGACTTTATTTCAACTATTCATTTCCTTCTCGTGGGCCTCTAGTCAGTTAAACTAGTATGTTTGCGTAGAGCTACGTCACACGTAGGCTCACTATTGGCCGACGCTGGTCACGTGTGTGATGTGTGTGACGTACAACCACAGAAGCTTACGCTGTTACACTAGTTTAACTGACTCAGAAGGAAATGAATAGTTGAAATAAAGTTGTTATTTTTGTTTGTTTTTGCGCACAAAAAGTATTCTCGTCGCTTGATAAACTTAAGATTGAGCTTAAGATTGAACTATTTTAACGATGTTTTTAATAACTTTTCGAGGCCGGCAAGTTTCAATTCCTGAAGAAGCCTATGGATTAGTATGGAGGAGTGATCCAGCTCTCAGATTTCATCAAAAATATCTTAATTCGTGTTCCGAAGATGAACGAAGGTCTTACGGGGTTGGAACAACATGAAGGTGAGTAAATACTGACAGAATTTTCATTTTTGGGTGAACTATACCTTTAATAGAGCTGCCGCTGCCCATTATGTTGTTTAAGGGATAGTTTACCCAAAAATGTTTAATTCTGTCATTAATGAGTACTTACCTTCATGTCGTTCCACACCCGTAAGACCTTCGCTCATCTTCAGAACACAAATGAAGATTTTTTAAGGAAATCCGAGAGCTTTTAGTCCCTCCATTGGGAGCAACGCAATTTGCACATCCAAGGTCCCGAACGATAGGAAAGACATCATTAAAGTAATCCATGTGACTTTAGTGGTTTAACCTCAATTGTATGAAGCAACGCAAGTGCTTTGTTTGCACAAAAAAATACATAATTTACCACTTTATTTATGAAAACATTGACCAGCAATCCAGTAGGGGGAGCATTTTGTAAATATAAAGGTAAATTGTGTTGTTGTTGTTTTTTGCGCAAACAAATAACTTGCGTCACTTCATAAAATTGAGATTAGTTTTATAAAATTTAAGTCATATTTTACTTAATACTTTGTTACATTATATTGTAAAACCTTTTATTATAATCTAACGCTAGCCCAGTTAGTGCAAGATGACAAAAAACAGTTATTTAAAATGTAAAATAGGCAGAAAAAAGCATCCAAAAAATATAAAATATGACATTTTACTGGTAATAGCACTGACTACTGAAATTTCGATATTGTGACAACACTACAACTGCCTCAAATATCGCACCAGCCACGATCACTTCATCACTTCACATTCCTTGTCAAATCAAGGACCCTCTGCAATCATTTGTAACGTCAGATAAGCAGATAACAGTCTGCCGATGCCAGTTACTTCTGCACCCAATGGGAAAAACGGGCCTGCCTTCTGACTCTTAACTCAATTACCTTTAAAAGCGCTCCTGGGAGCACTAGCCTGCTTTTTATCTGTCAGTCTGTCTGGGGGAGTGAAGCCCACACACCGACAATCAGAGTGGGCAAAACTAGCTCGTTACCATCCATTTGATGAGCTGACTGTGAATCAAAGCGCTAGCCAGGGCTTTGAACCCAAGAGCACAGCGTCTGACAAGATATGATACATCAACACATGAAGAAACATGCATGTGAAGTTAGTTAACATTCAACTGCATACTGGCAGCAAATTATGTTGATAATGACAGGGAATGTAAGACTTTAACTCAAAAACACTGTAAATACTGTTACTATTACTTGAAAACATGTGGTAGCAACCATACAGCAATGTGCTTAAAATGACTCGAATCACTTTAGAAACACCCTAGCAACTTTACAATAGCATGCTTAAAGGTCCAGTAAATAATATTTACAGCTGGCTATTGAAATGTTGTTTCCAACAGTTGTTTCCACTGCCCCGTCCCCCTACTCGACGGTCACACGGTTTGCCAGATTGAGGACACGCAACAGTAACGAGCACAATTGACAACGGAAGGTGACGAGCCTTACACTGCAAGTTGATCAGCTAATCTATCAGCATTTTAAAATGCTTCTGGTCTTTAGGGCTTACACAGACTAGTCGAGTAGTCGAGAGATCGACTACTTCAACCACTAGTCGGCGCTGTCGAAAACAATCGACTACTCAAGCGCCCATTAACTATAAATTAATTCAAAATGGCGAACGTCACCAACAGACATCCAAGTATTTCATCAAGGATGACAACAATATTGTAATTTGCCAACTCTGTAAGGGGCCGTTCACATTTCGCGTCTAAAAACACTCTCCTTCTTTACAAAAGTACTTGCGCTCCCATGGCGTCTGTCGTTGCTATGCAACCATGAACTGCGCTCCCCATGACGAGGAAGTATCAGCAAAGGATTAATGATTTCTAGCCCTTGCATTAGCTTTACTACTATTATGGAGATGAGAAATAAAAACCCGCCTGTACAGCTATGATCAGCTGTTCGGCCGAGCTTTCGATGTTGTTACGGAAATGCAAGCTTATCGGTTGAGTATGACCTGCTTGCAGCATTCTGAAAAGTTGAGAAGTTTTCATCTCGCTGCGACATAAACGTATATGCATAAAAGAGTGCGCCGCACCACATGCACGACCGTGTCGCTTCCATTATGAGCCTACATTTGAAATAACGAACTTGAGCGCGCTAAAGATATGTGAACGGCCCCTAAAAGCGGACATTGCGTCTGAAATGAAAGGCAAGAACGGCTATTTATTTGGATTTACTGTTACATGAAAATGTAAATATGTAATGTCATAATTACAATGTTTTGAGAGTTTACTTATGTAATTGTTGCATTAGGATATGAATTAATAAACATTAATTTATAAGAACTATTTGATGTTTTTTCATATACAATAGCATGAACCACGAGTAGTCGAGTAACTCGTAGTATTGTTTTGATAAGAAATCGACTAGCAGAAATCAGTAGTTGTGCAACCCCTACTGGTTATAGAGCTTTTTAGATGAATGCCTAGGCTTTTTTATGTCAGGTAGAACCTGTGATCTCTGACCATCTCTAAGCAAGGCTGCAATGCGCTGTGTTTTTCACCAACTGGCAAATCCAGGGTGTCAAATTAATATAGGGTAAACTGGCACTCACACAGACCAAAACTAACATGGATTGCACATTTCAAAAGTAGAATAACTTTCTGTAGCATTGTTTTTCAGAAAACTTGTAAACTTATGTTTCCTAAATATCTGCAAACCTATTATGGTATTTTCATGCTTTAGTGCAGTAAAAAAAATACATTCAACACCTTTAAAACTGCTGACAACACTTTAGAGACAATCAGATCACCCTAGCAAACATACAGCAACGTGCTACAAAACACTCTAGGAATACTGTAGTCACCACCTAGCAACACCTTAGCAACCACCCAGACCCTAGCAAACACACAGTAGCTTGCTTAAAACCACTGAGACCACATTAACACACCGTCAGCCACCCAGAACAGCTTACTAAAAACTACTAAGAACATCTTAGCAATGCCCTGCTAATCACCCACAACACCCTAGCAACCATACAGATGTGCTAAAAACATTTAAAACAACTTGAATTTACAAGCATCGCTCTTTTTTTCTTTAGAGTTTCGTCAAAAACAAATAATTGTTGTGCTACTGAATTTGTGCAGTTCAGTTCCATCTTAATGTTAGATCACTGTTAAATGAACAATAATTGCTCCTGTAACGATAAACGAAAGGCTGATTCTCTTAAAGAATGCCAATTATAGCCTTATCTTCAAAGGTAGAAACTTTTAATCTAAAAATCAGTGTGGTAAGCTTCGCTCTGCGTGTAGAGTGAAAGCTAATGTCTTTCCCTTGCCGGATGACACATGAGGATCATTCTTTAGCCTGACATTGTCTGACAGGCCAGACAGGGAGCAATCAACCCTGTCTACACATTACTGCGGATATTTCCACTCAGAGTCAACCACAGATGGACGGAGAGAGACACTGGGATTCACCCTTAATACTCACTCTGTGACGTGAAGCATCTTGTTCATGAGAGGAACCAAGGTCAACCACTCTGGGGTGCGTTTCCCGTAAGCATCGTTAGCCAACTATGGACGCAAGTTCCGTTGTTATCAGCATAGTTCAACGAGTCTGTGTTTCCCGAAACCATCGTTCCAATAAACATTCGCAAACAGCATCGCAAAGTTTTGTGGTTGGAACGACAGCTCTCGAGCTGTGGTTAGAACCATAGTTTCTTGATTGCATGACATGTGGACTTAATAAATCCTTATCTTGAGCAAAATAAGCAAGCTGACATTCAGTACAATCTATATATTTGATTTAGAATACATACAAATGTAATTTACGTCTTTTAGTTTGTCAAGAGATTTAAAGCACTGTTATTGGAGACTGCGCATGTGCGAAGGTGCTTGACTATGAAAGAACGAGCGTATGATTGAATCTGGAAATAAAGCAAAATAACTGAGAAAAATGAGTATTGTCCTCAGATGCCATGTCTGTAACAGGGCTGGGACGGTTACCGCATTACCGCGGTCACGTGACCCCTACCGCGGGTCTTAGCTCGTCACCGTCATCACCAAGAAAAAAAGAAAAGAAAAAGAAAAGTGCCTGCACATGTGCACGTTTTGTCTTCATTTGTGATTCATTGATTCTAATGACTTGGATTGAGTCTAGTGACATTGTGTCTAACATGGATTCAAGGTTTTCTAAACAAAACTCATCATCATCAAAAGATGGAGCAAAAGATGGTTTCATGATACATAATAACATTTCAATCGTATTGACTATTAGGCCTGTATGCGAGAGTACCTCTGTAATGTCTCTAGTAGCCTATAATTTGAATTCTATTTTGCTAAAGCATTAAAATACAGGCGCATGACTCAAGAGAAAGCCCCAAAAGCAGGACCTCAGTTTTTAATTGCACGTGCTTATTTAACACGATTCTCTCACGTGGTTGAGCTGCGCAGCCGACAATAGCAAGTAGGTAGATAAATAATCGTTTGTTAAATAAGAGGCGATCTGAAATGTGTTCTTTTTAAAATCAAGTGACCAAAGTGCTCGTTGCCGCGGATAAAGTGTTCTGTTGTGACTCGCGCATAGTCTTCACTCGGACGCGCACTTCAATCCGTTGCGGAGAGACTCTATTCGTTACGGTGAAATCACAAAACATAATGCACAAAAAAAAAAACGTGTCCCTGCTTGATATACAACCACTAATAAACAATTGGTTTTGATGAGGAGGAGGAGGGGGGGGGGGACTATAGCCTACTACTTAGTGTGGATTAGAACCTGCCACTGAACCATTAAAGTACATTGGGTTAGTTGTCGGATCTATGAATTTATTCAAGTAAAAAAGTCTCGCCACTAACAACATATATTAGATCTCATTAAACAACAAATTAAACACAATGTAGCCTACTATTGTATACTATGCACCACGCCCCAAGTTTTGTGATCCGTCTCGCCACTATAGTAGCACTGATCACTTTGAGGGGGGGATAAAAATAATTAAGCAGAGGCAGGGATACATTGACCAGAAAGGGGGAAACCCCACGCATCCCCACGCAGGGAGGGGGATGGTGCTAATAGCGGTTTACTGCAATACGGCGGGAATTTCTTGCTTTTCAACTGCGGTAAGAAAAAATCCATACCGCCCCAGTCCTAGTTTGTAATCAAAACATCTAGCATTAATTCGATCTCAAACAGTTTCATTAAAAGAAGTTATACTCCACCACGTGCGTGATTTCATAAACCAATGCGGTTGAACAACCAATTTGAGACAATATGGTTTCGGGAAACAGCTAGTTGATTTCTTCAACGATGCATCGTACTATGGTAGTTAAGCAGCCAGTTACGTCGTTGTACGGGAAACGCACCCCTGATTGGGTAACCTGAGTGAGCTGGAGCTGTGTCCCAATGTGAAGGCTGCATCCTTCGAAGGCCGCGGAAGTCTTCTGAGAAGACACAATTGCATCATATGTTGAACAGATTTTATTAAGGCTTTCATTCATATACGTTGATCAACGCAAATAGAGCTTATCAAATATGGTAACCGAAAAAGCATATGGATTTCGTTTACACTCTCTTTATGAACTGTCAAAGTTTTGGTGTAATGAACTCAGGTTTCATTAACAATATACTCTTTTGTGATTCGAACCTGAACTTATTGGTTTGTATCCACCTTATTCCTGACGAGCGTACTGCGTTTTGAAGTATAGGTGGCACTTCCGGTTTGGGGAACTTCCATTCAAAAAGACTGAAACGAATAATTTCAAATCATACGGTTTCCCTACAAATAAAGCTGATCCGTCAGTTTGACTGGATGAGCTGTCAATTTCCCTTCATGATTTATTTTCAGACATCATGAGAATAACGTTATACTTGGTATTTTAACTTGACTTGTTATAACAAGAATAGGCCTACGTAGGAAGAGCTCTTTTCAGTCGCTGCATTCTTTTCCTCATTATTATTTTCTTTTTTTCCCTTTGCAATCCGCTGTAAAAGTATGAAAAAGGACAACATATAGTGCACATTTGTGGTCTTGCTCTCCCGAATTTAATTTACGATATATTTCATTAATAATTCACTGGAATGCACAAAGAAACTCGTTAATTCTCCTCAAATCCTCACGTCTCTTTCCAGGTTTGTTTTCACAGGTAAATGCATTTTATAATCTGTCAAAAGGACGGAAATCACTTTGAAATAGTATCACTTAATGCAAAATATGAATATTTTTGATTAAGGCAACATAAGTTACATAATAGCCTACTACAGTGGGGCTTTTGTAGTTATTTGGTCTGTTGAAAGTACCTTGTTGATGCTTTTACACTTTTAAATGTCCTTTTAATGTTCGATTGTTGAAGGGTGAATAGATTAGTGTCATCTCATTGTGACACTTTTTTAATGTATTGCGTTCATAGAGCGATCCTTTCACTTATTGTTTACAGCTTAACGGAAGTTACACCCATAATTCGAGCAAAGCGTCATGGGGCGCAGGAATAAGTTGGATACAAACCAAGCCTTATTGGTTTGGAGAGACTAAATGATGACAGAATTTCCATTTTTTGGTAATGAAATTTAACCATTTAGTGGCATTCTTAATAGTGTCTCAATAGTGTTTTGATGATTCCAAGGGAAAGCAAGAACTGATAAGAATTTAAAAAAAAAAATGTGTACATTGAAATACAGTGTACAGTGTACATTGAAATAAAGTGTCTGCCAAATACGTAAATGTAGTGTATTACAGATGTTTCTTCTACCATTTGTTGACATAGTAAAAGTACAGCTATAAAATGAATGTAACAAAGTCCAGATATTTTTTGTCTTGGTACCTGAGGAGAAATGTTTACAACAATTTGATGAAAAAATAATTCACATTGAAATCTCAGACTCAAATTTGATTGCAAATGCGGCAGATATGTGCACAATTTGAGAAATTGTTGAGATATCTTTTGAACCTACATGAGAGAAACATGAGAGTTTTTTTCCTCAAGAGAGAAAAATCTGAGACCACAGAAGACTTGCAACAAAAAAAAGTTTGCTCTTCATTTTTTCTCATTGTTGTCTAAAAGAAACAACTGATACTTTGCTATGCGTGAAAAGGGTTAATACAAAGCCTATTCAGTGCATATTATGAAGAAGTTTATGAACAGGTCCAGATATGGAGATTGTTTTACTTTAAGTACTTTAAGTTTTTTTTAACAAGTTTATGGACCTCAAAATAAAGTAGGCCATAGTTTTACAACTATTTCCATTTTTCACTACTAATTGAAAAGCGGCTTGGTACATTGAGAAACAAGAAGTTTAATTTAGCTGCAAGAGCAAGCCTAACCATTTTTAATGCGGATTACGGTCATTATTATTATTTCCACTTGGCCACCGAACGTAAGATTTAAACACATGTCGCCACGACCGCTTCACTCTCGAGACATCAACAAACTCATAAAAGAACAGGCAGAAGAGGCTTCAAATGGATGGTAATCACTCATAACAACAATTGCTCAAATGCGTGAAGCTTCAGTGAATCAAAACAGTCATCGCCCTATGTGTCTATCATCTACATAAACAACTCAAAAGTCATCAGCGTTTAAACATTCAGACATTAATAATGCAGCAAATCTTCGCCCATCCTATAACGAGTTCTCAAGGCCCATAATCATAAGCCCACTCACATACTCTCAATCCTCCACAACACTTGAGGTCAGCTTGGACTCTGCAATCTCTGAGACGCTGCAGCTTTCTCACACAACTCTTCAAAACCAGCCAGTCTGTCCTACAGCTTCCCGAATCGGGTTACCTGCTGAATACCAAACAAACCATGTACATTTCCATTAATAGCCCTTAAATGTACTGCAACTGTTCCGTTAAATCTCAATGTATTTGTCACAGGATGTTTACAGACAAGTGCAAGCTATTTAATAGCATATTACAGAAACCATACTGAACAAATAACAGGTTTTAAGATGTTTAGTCAGTATAATAAATACAAATATCCCCCATGAGACAAGTAAAATATGCCTTTTCGCAGCTATTGTGTCACTTTTAACAACAATGGCTGCACTTAAAAATGGTGTGTAAGCTAATATCAGTCTGTCTTGTCACTACAAAGGAATTTTAGGCCAATCACCTCCCTGGGATATTAAAACCCAGAAATATTGGTATGGGAGAACTTGCTTTGATGTACTTCTGTTCTGTGTTATGTTTATTTTGAAGTTTTTGTTCACATCATGTTTTTGTTCAGCGTTCTCTCACTGATTGTTTCCAGGTGTGTGTCATTAATTATTCTCATTAAGTCATTAGGCCTTGTGTATATATTCCCTCATGTTTGTCTCGCTCTGTTTGTAGTGTTTGTTGAGACCATAGCTTCTCAGGCTTTATGTATTACACTGATGTATTTGGTTTCCTCGGGCTAGACTTACATTTACATCCTTTTACTGTTGTTGTTGAGTGTTTCATAGGAATGATGACAGTGTGAAGTCCATCTGCTGGATACATTTAAACCACTGACCTACATGCCATTGAGGGAACACTAAACAAAAAAATCAAACTTCAAAATTGAAGACATGTCAAAACAAAAGACACATGAACAAACCTAGCGCCTCAAAAATGAAACAAAAAAGTTTGTATGTACACTACTGTTCAAAAGTTTAGGGTCACTAAGATTTCTTTTTAAATAAGTTAATCATTTATTTTATATTTAATACTTTTATTTCTGAAGAATTACATGACACTGCAGTAATAGATCTGTGATTGTCTATAGATGATTGTCATTGGGATAAAAAAAATATCAGTAATAATAATGCAAAATACACATCTGTGACTGGTAAGAAATATTAATATGAATTATTTAAGTTCATTTGTCAGTGCCAGGTGTGGTGAAAAAAGAATGACACTAAATGGTTAAATTTCATTACCCAGGTGTGGTTGACCCCTGGGCAGTAAAACTGGCCACTGTGTTGCCACATAACAGCACTATGTTGCTGTAGAAACATAGCGTGAATGCCAGTACAGCAACCGCTCAGATGCTGCTGTGAGTCTCCCACATGTTTCGAGCCAGCAGAGAGCTTCTGGACAGGCGCCAAATATCCATAACTAAATAACCTTCAACTTCAGTGTCTGTAAGCGGAGTGGCACTCTGTGGGATCGGGAATGTAATGGCTTCAATGAAGCATCCGAACGCAGAGGCATCCTAATACAAGGTGATTGATAGGAGCTTAATTCAGTTTTACTGGCCTCTAATGATTCTTTTAAAGAATGAGATGGGTTAGGACAGCCCTGAAAAGTGATGGAGGCTCTTGTGAGGCGTCCCCGAGTAATGAATGTGCCCATTAGGCAGTGTGACCAATGGACATGGAGTGTTCAGATGATCCACAAGGCATAAAACATTGAGCTCAACACGTTTTCTGTAATCACTGGTCATTTGCAGCCGTCGAGTGCTGGACCGCACTGTGGTAGCTTTTCATTCAGCACTACAGGGTGATTAGCTGCCCACTATTATTCTTTTGAAATCTCCAGTGTGTTCACTCTTCTACAACCTTAAAGTCAACATGAAACCCTTGGTTTCCATTTTCTTTTTTCATTCTCTCGAACCGTAACAGTATTTACTGTATTGTAGTGACTGAGACAAATCAGATACAATTATTTTACATGTTATATAATATTTAACAAATCATTTTTAAAACCCACTCTGTGAGTTCAGTGTACCATCCTCTGAATGAGCAACTTACATCATAAACGGGCAGAACAGTTACCAGGGCTACCTTCTGATGGACTTTTTTATTGCTCAAAAGAATGTGGCCACATGGAAAAGCAAAGGCCAAAGAGAAGACACAAAGACTTTTTCTGCATTCATTTATAGGCGAACTGTTCTATAAATGAACATGCATATCCCCAGAACAATCATGTATCCAATATCCCTGTGATCATACGTTCTTTTACAGTGTTTGCCTATGTATTAATCCTTGAATGAATGTATTATTATCACTCGATTAGTCAAGATCGCTTAAATACCATTCATTCATGCGAGTTACTACTCGGTAAAATTCTGTGCCCGGTTGCATAAAGCACCTTAAGTTTTTCTTAAGTATGATACTTAAGGGGCGATTTACCCTTACCTAAGAGAATAACCCAAGGGTGTTGCATATAATCTCTTAAACGGTTCTCTTAGGTAAGGGAAACATTTAAGTGTTTCACGACAGCGATCCTGGATTCATGTTATAAAAGTCTGTTGTTGCCATAGATACGGAAAAAACTAACATGTCGGAATATCACGTGTCAGTCCTCTGACGCTATCACGCAACACCGCGTTAGCTCCGAAAGTGGCGGCAGTTTGTGTTGTTCACCGTCTCATGCTTTGGCATTTGTTTTAGGTTTTGTGAATGCACTTCTGGCTCTGTGTCTCGAAATACAGCTGAGTATATTTCCATAGCATACCCGTTTTCTTCTGTTATGATTCCTTTTAAAACACAGAATCAGCTCGTTCTCATGTGAATCTTTTTCTGCACGGGTCGGCCACACACTCTAACGTTGTGATAGTTTACATGCGAGTCACGTATAATGACAGACAGAGAGCCGTCTAGTTTGATAGCGATGTCAAATATTGCGCGTCGATCAAATCGGTATTCTTGCAACAATTTTTCATCGCTAAATTGGTCCAAAGGGTTCTCCCTATTCCCTATGATCTTCAGCTGGTTCCATAAATTCAGCCATGTCGTCTTATTTTTGTCCGCGTTACCCTTAAGGTTACGATTTCCAAACCTTAAGTTATACTTAGGGAAATTACTGTTAAGGGGTTTTATGCAACACTTAAGGATTACTTAAGTGAAAAAACAGCATTTAAGGGAAATTCTAAGTGTTTATGACGTTTCACTTAAAAAAAAACCATTAAGTAACACTTAAGGGTATTTTTCTGCAACACCCTTAGGTTTAAGGGAAACATAAATGTGACCTTAAGGGAAAATTACACTTAAGGTGCTTTATGCAACCGGGCACAGGTCTCTTGCTTGTAAATCAACGTAAATTTAACGATTGCGTTCACAGCTACATCCTAAGAAAGAGTTATTTTTCTGTGGCCAATCAATACTGAGTGTTTTCTGGACGAACATATTCATTGATTGTAATTTTAATTGAGCTAAATTAAATAAATTCTATTAACTGATCCAAATATTTATAATTAATTATAACGAGTTGTGATTATTTATTCATATTTCCCTTTTCAGTTAATTTGCTATGTATAATGGCAAAAATGTTTTGCTTCCTTCATAATTTTGTCTATTACTGAAAGTTTGACATTGTACTTGAACTTCTTATATTACTGTGTATTTAATTTAAGTAAATGTCAAGCCTGGCACAGTAAAACAGAGAAATTCTAACATAACTAAATACAGCCAATTAAAATAATAATTAGAGCCAGCTGCCTGAACATAACCAGGCTTGATTGCAACAGCCCTGCTCAGTATTAACCTTTACCAGTTCCTTTAGTCTAGTACATTATGTTGTGATACAAGCAAGATCCCGAAAATATCAGATAAGGCAACTTTGCATCTATATTGCAATCTATCAGTCTGATAATTGTTAGAAAAGACTGAGATGCATGTGAGCTGTATTCAAAAAAAAAAAAACTTACCAACGAATTTCAATAATATGATCCAGGGAGATTAAAAAACCTTTAATCAGAGCCAGCTTCTGTATGCACAAAGACACTTTACAATAAGGTCCCACTAATTAACATTAATAAACAGTGAGCAATACATTTGTTACAGTATTTATTCATCTTTGTTAATGTAAGTTAAAATACAGCTGTTCATTTTTAGTTCAAGTTAGCACCGATCCATTAAATAATATTAACAGAAACAACTTTTGTTTTTACAAAGTATTTGTAAATGTTGAAATTAATAATTGCTAAGATTAATAAATCCTTTAGGAGTATATTTCATTGTTAGTTAATGCTAACAAACGCAACATTATTGTAAATTGTTACAGCAATTTCTTATGGACCATGTCATTAACTTCCCGTGTGTATACTTTGAAGGTGAAGTGAAACGCTGCCATCATAAAGAGTGTAAACCTATCCGTAATGATTCCGACAATAGCATCATCCACAGCACCATATTACGGAAAGACAGAATATATGAAATGTGTGATGAGCATTAAATATGATTAGGAAGTCCAGAGATGGACACGGAACACTTGGAGTGGCTGGTTTGACCTGTAATAGAGTAATAAGACATGGCTGCTGTACCCTGGAGACGCATGCTTACGCAGTCTGGCTTAAGTTAATATCCTGCTGAGTAGATGGGTAATGGATGCTCTATAAAGTGCCCAAGGTAAAGTTGTCTTCTCTGACTGCGGATTGCACAGGGAAGATTCGGTGAAGAATTTTAAGCATTAGAAGCCTCTATCCTGCTAAGCTGCCGTCATACCCTAGGCACCGTGAGTAGCAGCTCTGAGATTTTCCCGCTCTCTCTGGGGGGATGAGATATTTCACTGGGCTCTTTCAGACTACTGACAGTAAAAACTGTGTTTGTGCTGTGGAAAGAAGAAGAAAAAAAAATGGAAAAGGAGACAAGGTAAAAGGAGAGGAAAGAAACTGGACTTGCACCTCTGACACTAGGGATCTCGGACTGGTGACAGGGACAACGGCAGTATGTGAGTAAGTGTTTTCAGTGTATGTGGGTCTGTTGGTAAGAGGAGGGCAGGATTGCGGGCAGGTCAAAGTGAGGTTTGAAGTGACTTGTGTGGGAGTTTGGATGCCTGTGTGGGAGCCCTCACAGCAATGGATGCTGTAGAGACCCAGAGCTGGATGTAAAGTGTGCAAAGAGTATTAAAGCAAGGAAGGAGATAACAAAAGCCATCAATCAACAATAGCACTACACTACACATCCCTCTGGATTTAGTTATGTATGTACCATAAACTACTACAGAACTGAACTAGCTTATAGTGACCATTAAATGAACGATTGCTGTTTTTAGCCATTATGCTAACTCTGAAAGTCAGACAACACAAACAACAATCAACAACAACTCTATACCGTCTGCTCGTCTTCACATGTATAAATGTAATAAAACATGCTTCTCTTAAGGTTTTAGCCCTTTATATTATCTATATTATTAATAGTAAATAAATCTAAAGCTTTTGAGACTATAATTTTGTGTTATTGAATTTGTCATAAAGATCTGACCATTTCTTTCTTTTATGTAGTTTTACTAAATAATCAAGATTACTTAATTACCATCGATTACTTAATATAAAAGAAAAGTGAGGGGGGTGCCTTTTTCAGTTTTAACACATGCCCCTCAAAAGGTCTGTGCACGGTCCTGCTCTACAGATGACTTATTTATGCTTATTTATAAGTAGAGAAGAAAACATGTATTAGAGCATCTTTATAACTATTATGTGTTAAGTATGTTGCCGTGGATGACAAGAGGGGATGAGCTTGCCAAATGTGGAAGAGAACACATAAAACAGGCCCTTTTAAATGAATTCCCAGTCTGGATGACCTCATTTGGGGGAGGTCACTAATTTATCTTTAAATATCTGTGATGATAACAGTGACATCAGATGCTGCTTCGTGACCACCTGAAGAGCTTCTCCAGCACCAGAAACATCGCTGATTGAAAAAACTTTTGTTTTGTACAACTTATATAGAGTATTTGTAGAATAGTATACTGATAGAGCAGGGGTTTTGGCCCGCGCCCGCCCTGCAGCCAGATTCTTTTGATAGCGCCTGGTTCTGAAATAGATCTGTCATGACAGCAACAGTTACTCACAATCACTTTGTCTTTATTGATTTTGGCTTCAAAATAAAAGTACAAGAACGTTTTTGCAGCAATGTTTTATTTTTAGATGAATTAAGAGTTTTTCATTTTAAAAGTTCTGAAAGACCGTTTTAGTCTGAGTCGGAAAAAAAGAGTGTGGATCCCTAGACGCACCTCTAAAATAGCCGTCATGAAATGTCTAATATTATATTCTTTGCAAACAGCGACAACTTCGTTGCAGATAAGACACACCGATTTGCATTCACAAAACTAGGTAGGATGAACGCATTGAACGTTGTCTTTCCATTCTTCTTAGTATGCGCTTTTTTCGCTGTCAACTTTCCTCTTTAGACTCTTTGATAGTGCCATTTTCTCTCACCAGCTAGCTTTAATGTTAACATCACTCTACACACGACAGTACCTCCAGCACGCAAACAATAAAAAAAAATGCAGTTTAGTACGTGAGGATAATTCTAAGTGTAAAAGTAGGTTATGTCAAATAATTATTACAATAAGTTAGGCTCCATTGTCTAACAAGAAAATTAAAATGATACAGATTCATTATTCACAATATGGAAAGAGGAAATAAAACATAGTCCGTTAAGAGCATGACTCAAACATGCCAATTATGGGCTTATTCAAGTCCTCTTTTATTTTTTGAGTTATTTTTATCCATTCCGCATCTACCACATATGTGTGTTTTAGCAAGGCGGGATGTGTAGCAAGATGCCGCAATATATCGGGAGACATGTTGATTAGACATGATTTTGACCACTTCATTAAGTTTTGTATTGTAGAAGGCCTGTTTTTAAAGTGAATTTCGTTTTGAATAAATTGTTTCTTAATTTGAATCAATGTTTCATCAACCAATTGCTGGATTAAATATATAAGAAGCAAATATAACAGACAATCAGGACATGGAGTCACTTGAATTGCGTGTGAATTGCGTCTCCTAAATGAACCAAAACTCAGCGTATAAGCTGCCTCACAGACACGGGAAATATATATATTAAGCTTAAAATGTCTACTTTTAAACAAAACAATTTAAAACGAAAAGAAACCGACTACTCTCTGCGTATGTAATCCGTATGAAATGTGCATTTCTCTCTCAAGGCACGTTCACTACTGCGGTCACTATTGCAGCCAACACTGACACAGAAAACAATAGTTTATTAATAAATAATTAAAATGTCTCCTTGCTTTATTTGAATCATTCATAATCATTACTTTTGCCAGTTGATTGTGACAGCTTTTAGGTGCGTTATTGGCAGCGTCACCCTCTGGTTACATTAACGTATCGCATCGGATCACACCGCATTGCATCAGCACCGAAAACATGGGGATTTTTTTAGACAATAATCACACAACCTATTTGATATTCTATAATTAAATTAACTAATCGAATGTCAGAAAATCGTGACTCATCCCTAGTCACTACTGCTTTTTTTTTTATTTATCCAGTGCAAAACCTGGACACCGCCACACAAATGTGTCTTTTAGTTAATGACTCTCCTACTACAGGAGTTAACACAAAGTAACAACTCACTACCAGTTACAAAAGACACTGTAACAGTCTGTTACAGGCAATAATTCTAGTTGCATTTTTCATCAATTATTCAATTCTACATCAATTCTATTTTTATAATAAATCTGCCTCCTGGGGCATTGATTTATAACGTTGAGCCAGAACAGACCATGGAGAAGTCTTCTGCCCGATTGTAAGTATTTTAAAGTGCTTATAATTTAGGTCAGAGTCGACTTACCTAACCTGAGAAAAATAAAAATAAGGTAAAGGTGCAGTGTTTATTATAAACGATTTACTTTTGCACATCTTTTTTTTTAAATTAATGTGCTCTCATAATCTTTAAATCAAAACCATTTACTTCCCCTCCCCAACAATAGTATTTCTTCTCTAATGACATGTGCATCAGCGTGATGTCACGGTAGACACGTTCTCTGTTTCTTCTCGTCTTGTGTTTATGTTGTGGTATGAATGCACGTGTGTAGTGGAAGTGAGTGTATGACATCACCTGATCCACTTCAGCTGATCCTCATCCGCTTCACCAGCTGCAATCAATCTCACCACTCTATTTATACTGATCGCTGTTCTATCATCTTTGTCAGATCGTTGTTTGATGTCGTTCGTGTTGGTGTCCCGGTGTTCAGTCCTGCCTCGTCTTCCTGTTCCTGTTCTTCGTCATTGTCACTGGGTTCGTCTGCCGTCTCACCATCATCACAGCACCTCTTCACGTCATCGGATCCTGACCACCGTTGTCCCTGCGTTGCCAGTTACATCTGCCTGTACTGCCCATCATCATACTCATTAAACCATCATTCACTTGCATTTGTTTCCCGTCTTTTATCAGCGTCATGACAGAACGATCTGACCAGGAAAGGGAAGCAGCGAGTGCATCACAGAGGTCGATGGAGGAGTTTATTCATCATAGCATCAGGAGAATGGATTCACAGCAGAGAGAGATCGGCGACAAGGGCCGCGCAGTACAGGCTTTAGTGACGCAGGTGTCCGAGCTCACCCAGCAGATCCAACGCCTACAGGGTCCCACTGCGCCGCCCACACCGGCCGTTCCCCCCACACCACCAGAGAGATCCTCCCAGTCAGAACCCCGTCTTCCGGTTCCGGAGTCCTATTCTGGTGAGCCCGCCTTCTGTAGAGCGTTTCTGACCCGCTGTACCATGCATTTCGCTCTGCAGCCCCGCACGTTCAACACAGAACATGCTAAGGTGGCGTTCGTCCTCACCCTGCTGACTGGGAAGGCTGTGCTTTGGGGGACGGCGGTGTGGGAGAATCAACACCCATGCTGCGCCTCGTTCCAGACCCTCGCCGCCGAGATGAGAAAAGTTTTCGACAGGGCTGTCTCTGGAAGAGAGGCAGCCAGAAGACTGGCAGAGCTGTAGCAAGGAGAGAGATCAGTTTCCGACTATTCTATAGAGTTTCGGACCCTGGCGGCGTAATGCGGCTGGAACGAGGAGGCGGAGTGGGATATGTTCCTGCATGGGTTGGCTGATCACGTCCAGAGGGAGATCTACGCCCTGGATCTACCCACCACTCTCAACGGGTTGGTCGACTTGGCTCTGCTCGGCTGTCTAGGGTCGAGCGCCGAGTCCCGTCCACCCGCACCTTCGCAGGGACCGACCCTCCACGATCCAGCGGCAGGGACGTGGTCAGCCCCGTCTACGATCCCGAGCCCATGCAGGTGGGTCGAGCTCGGCTTTCCCGGGAGGAGAGGGAGAGGCGGAGATCCCAGGGCCTGTGCCTATATTGTGGAGGAACTGGACATTACGCATACCATTGTCCGGTAAAAGGGCCAAGCCCGATAGTAAAATTGAGGCTACTATCGGGTGGGATCTCCGCTAGGAAGACCTCATCAACGATTACATCTACCTCCACACTCCTTCCGGTAAGACTTAGGTGGTCAGTCCAAGAGCACGACTGCCATGCACTTCTGGACTCTGGGGCTGAGGGTAATTTTATGGACTACACTTTTGCACAGAAGATTCAGATTCCTCTCAGACCCCTCACTCACAGAATTGCTGTTCACGCACTTAACGGACAAGAACTTCCTACTATTTCCCTTTGCACTGAAGACATTACCCTCATCTCCGGCAACCACTCTGAGACTATTTCATTCTACATCATGGACTCACCCCTTGCACCCGTCGTCCTCGGACATCCTTGGCTCATCCGTCACAACCCCCGCGTGGACTGGCACCATAGATCAGTACTGGAATGGAGCAAGGAATGTCAAAAGTCTTGTCTCGTGTCTGCCTGTTCGTCTGTTCCTGTTTCTGTGTTTCAGGAGGAAGCAGGGGATTTGTCTAACGTGCCCGCGGAGTACCTGGACCTGAAGGAGGTGTTCAGTAAGTCTCGTGCTGCTTCTCTCACTCCGCATCGTCCCGATGACTGTGCTATAGATTTACTGCCAGGTAAGTCTCCGCCTAGGGGCAAGTTATATTCACTTTCTATTCCAGAAAGAGAGGCTATGGAGAAATATATTTCTGATTCTCCAGCAACCAAGTTCATACGCCCTTCCTCTTCTCCAGCGGGGGCGGGATTCTTTTTTGTGGGGAAGAAGGACGGTTCTCTGCGACCTTGTATTGATTACCGAGGGCTGAATAACATCACGGTAAAGAATACTTATCCTTTGCCGTTGATGTCTTCAGCCTTCGAGAGGTTGCAGGGAGCGTCCATCTTCACAAAATTGGATTTACGTAACGCTTATCATTTGGTTCGCATTAGGGAGGGGGATGAATGGAAAACTGCGTTTAACACCCCCAGGGGGCATTTTGAATACTTGGTCATGCCTTTCGGGCTCTCCAACTCCCCGGCAGTTTTCTAGGCACTGGTCAATGACGTGTTGCGAGATATGATCGATCAGTTCATATATGTCTACCTGGATGACATATTGATTTTTTCTTCTTCTCTCCAGGAAGACGTGCAGCACGTCAGACGAGTGCTTCAGAGGTTGCTAGAGAATGGGCTTTTTGTCAAGGCGGAGAAATGCGATTTTCATACACAGTCGGTCCCGTTTCTAGGATACATCATCTCGTCTGAGGGAGTGCGGATGGACCCTGAGAAGATCAAGGCTGTGGTGGATTGGCCAAGTCCAGATTCCCGCAAGGCCCTGCAGAGGTTTCTGGGATTCGCCAATTTCTACCGGCGTAATGTTCGCAATTTCAGCCAACTAGTCGCACCTCTGACTGCCTTGACCTCCCCCAGAACGACGTTCAGGTGGTCAGACACAGCCGAGGCTGTGTTCTCCAAACTGAAAGGCCGCTTTGTTTCAGCCCCCATCCCGGTCGCCCCTGATCCTTCACGTCAGTTCGTGGTGGAGGTCGACGCATCAGAGGTGGGAGTAGGCGCAGTGTTGTCCCAACGCTCTTCCGCAGACGACCGGATGCATCCCTGCGCGTTTTTGTCTCATCGTTTATCTCCAGCCGAACGCAATTACGACATTGGTAACAGAGAGTTATTGGCAGTTAAGTTAGCGTTGGAGGAATGGCGCCACTGGTTAGAAGGGTCGGGGGTAACTTTTATTGTCTGGACTGATCATAAGAACCTAGAATACATCAGAACCGCCAAAAGATTGAACTCCAGGCAGGCTCGGTGGGCATTGTTTTTCGGTGTTTTCGATTTTTCTCTTTCATACCGTCCGGGTTCCAAGAACATCAGACCCGATTCTTTATCCAGCATATTTGATTTTTCCGAACGCCCGTCTACTCCCGAGTACATTTTGCCCGAGACTCTAGTTGTTTCCACACTCACATGGGAGGTCGAATCGAGGGTCAAGAAGGCCTTAGAAGGGGTAACGCCTCCGCCCGGTTGCCCACCGAATCGTTTGTTTGTGCCGGAGGGACTACGGTCCGACGTTATCCAGTGGGGTCATAACTCCAAAGTGGTCATCCAGGGGTTAATCGCACTAGCTTTTTAGTCAAGCAACGATTCTGGTGGCCGTTTATGGCTCGCGACATTCACGATTTTGTTTTGGCTTGCTCAGCTTGTGCCGCTGGTAAGACTTCCAATCGACCCCCAGATGGGTTACTTCAGCCGCTGTCGGTTCCTTCGAGACCCTGGTCCCACATCGTGGTAGATTTTATTACCGCCCTCCCACCCTCTCAGGGTAACACAGTCGTTTTGACTGTAGTGGACCGATTCTCGAAGGCAGCCCATTTTGTTCCCTTACCCAAATTACCCTCAGCTAAGGAGACAGCGGTTACGGTCGTAGATCACGTTTTTCGGTTACATGGCCTCCCGATTGACGTGGTTTCCGACAGGGGACCCCAGTTTGTATCCAAATTTTGGCGAGAGTTTTGTAGATTACTGGGGGCAACTGTTAGTTTGTCCTCAGGGTTTCATCCCCAGAGCAATGGTCAGACCGAGAGAGCCAACCAGGATTTGGAGAGAGTGTTGCGATGTTTGGTTTCCAAGAATCCTTCTTCTTGGAGTCAACAACTCTCTATGGTGGAGTACGCCCACAACACGTTGCCAGTGTCTGCTACGGGCCTATCTCCTTTTGAGTGTAGTGTAGGTTACCAGCCACCAATTTTTCCCAGTCTGGAATCCGAGGTCGCGGTCCCCTCCGCTCACGCCTTTGTTCAGAGGTGTCACCGCACCTGGACTAGAGCCCGTGAGACTCTACTCCAGGTGGGGGCGCGCACTAAGGCTAAGGCCGATCGCCACAGGTCGAAGCCTCCCGTATACGTCGTTGGTCAAAAGGTGTGGCTTTCAACCAAGAACATTCCTCTTCGCTCCGTATCTAATAAACTTGCTCCTAAATTTATTGGCCCGTTTACTGTCACCAAGATCATTAGTCCGGTGGCAGTCCGCCTCTAATTACCTCCCGTGTACAGGAGGATCCATTCCGCCTTCCATGTATCTAAGATTAAACCCGTGTTTCATTCTCATATTAATCCGCCTGTCCCGGTTCCTCCTCCACCTCGACTCGTAGATGGGGAGACCACGTATTCGGTCAATCGTATACTGAACTCTAGGCGGAGGGGATGCGGATTTCAGTACTTGGTGGACTGGGAAGGGTACGGTCCGGAGGAGAGAAGTTGGGTGCCTGCTAGAGACATACTGGATCACTCCCTCATCGATGATTACAATCGACAGGGTAAGGAGTCTGGGAACGCCAGGAGGCGTTCTTAGGAGGAGGGGTACTGCCACGGTAGACACGTTCTCTGTTCCTTCTCGTCTTGTGTTTATGTTGTGGTATGAATGCACGTGTGTAGTAGGAGTGAGTGTATGACATCACCTAATCCACTTCAGCTGATCCTCATCCACTTCACCAGCTGCAATCAATCTCACCACTCTATTTATACTTACCGCTGTTCTATCATCTTTGTCAGATCGTTGTTTGATGTCGTTCGTGTTGGTGTCCCGGTGTTCAGTCCTGCCTCGTCTTCCTGTTCCTGTTCTTCGTCATTGTCACTGGGTTCGTCTGCCGTCTCACCATCATCACCGCACCTCTTCACGTCATCGGATCCTGACCACCGTAGTCCCTGCGCTTCCAGTTACATCTGCCTGTACTGCCCATCATCATACTCATTAAACCATCATTCACTTGCATTTGTTTCCCGTCTTATATCAGCGTCATGACACGTGAGGGCAGGACAATATTACCTCCCCTCCGGCAACCTGTCACTCACATGAGATCGCAGCTATAGCAAATAACAACGATCAATTCCTGATAGACAAAACTGTGACTTGTTGTGGACACCAATTGTCAAACGAAACCTCAGAATAACACTGAAGAGATTGTGTTGTGATTGGAATCGCAACAACTCATTTCAAGAGCTCAGTTCTTCAGACAGCTGAATGGGACATGACTTGCTAGTATGCAAAACATCACAGTCAACATATTGTCTCCTCAGATTTGAAAAAGAATATACACAGAGATTGTTTCTATCTCTCTAGAGAGTTTTAAGCAAATTAAAAGCACACAGAACAAAGAGTGAAAAACACAGCATCCATTAAAGCAGACTTATAATCACTGCAAAACAGTGTGTGCGTTACTAATGGTAACCCTTTTCAAGTGTCCTCTTTCTTCACAGACAAACCTGAGAAAAACATCTTGAGAGACAGACATTTTGAAAATATCTGTTATTGTGAATCAGTAATGGACCGCAGTCTGATTTTTCATCAGTCTTATTAACTTGAATGACTACTATAGCAGTGATTTCCCATGAGGCAGCACTTAATAATTTCTTCCTCTTTTAAAGGAAGCAGCTGATTGCATCTCGCTGCATAGCTATTTGACAGAGTTGATAAATTCACCAGCTTTAATTCATTATTTTGATCTGACCCATCAAAAATTGCATTCAAGTTGACCCTAAAGTTCAAACTAGTCTTTCAAGTGGTGTGAAGGAAAAGGTTGTCTGTCTTTCCCAGTCTGTGATGCGGCAGAGGTAGGTGTTTTTCTGACCTCATGCCCGGCACTGTCACTCATTGACGGCTTTCTTGCTAGCTTACAGCCCACAAAGCAATTATTTCAAAGTCATGCAAAACTGCACAAGAGTGACAGAACCTACATAAAAGGATTTACATTGGCATTTAATTTGCCCCTGAAATATACTGATAAAAATCTGAGGCTGAACAGAGACTCTCGTGTTGTTTGTATATTGTAATATTGTAGTGTTTTCAGAGTATGTAAACAATTCAATGAAGGGATTATTTCATGTATACGCTCTAGTATGAACAACTAATTTCTTGACATTCTGGCATAGTCATTTGACCTGGACTTTTTAAAACATATAACATATAGAAATAATAACAATAATAATAATTTGGTGTAAATTAAAAAAAAAAGTACCATGAAGAACAACTTTCTTGCTACAGTACCTACTGCATTCATATTTTATTTTATTTATAAGGCCACATTATCTAACATTAATTAATTAAAATACAACTGTTCATTGCTAGTTAATGTTAGCACAAATCCATTAAATAATATTAACAGATACAACTATTGAATGATGAAATGAACAATAACTAAGATTAACCAATGCTTCAAAAGTATTTTTCATCATTAGTTCACAATAGTTCAAATGTTAAGAAATGGAGCCTTATTGTAAAGTGCTAACATTTTATTTTATTAAAGCGAGAAAAAAAATTCTGATATCTCCTCAGCTCCTGAGGCATTATGGGAAAGCCAAGTGTCCACTGTCTCCACACTTCAGATTCTGGATGCAGTAGGTCAGCTGGGAATTGTTCACCTTCTCTTTCATGAATACTGTGTATTTGGAAAAGCTACTCATTTTAAAGGGGTCCTATTATGCACTTTTACGAAGTCTTGATTTTGCCTTTGGGCTGTACTAGAATATGCTTTCATACTTGATTGTTCAAATAACATTATTTTTTATATATTTTACATTATTACAGCACCTCTCACCCCAGTCTGGCCCGAACGCGCCATCTATTTCCTGTTTCGATGAAGGCCCTCCTTCCGAAAAACGAAATGTGCTGTGATTGGCTAGCTGGATGTTAACAAACAATGATTTTGCAAGCACGTGCATTCATGCAATGATTTTGCAAGCACGGATTTCACAGGATGTTTCAAAGTGGTCTGTTTTTTTTGTCTTATATATTGTAGATACAATGTTATACACTATTTAATCATGATATTTGTCAGAAAACTATGGTAATACAAACAGTAATCAATCATAAAACCATGCTTAATTTTCCTAAGGGATGGTGAAGGCAAAGCTTTGCCCTTTGTTTACATCGTACCAACTACATAAAACTTATAATTGGAACTGTTAATAGAAAACGCAACAATGTCTCGACAAAGTGGAAACTGCTTCATTTTAGGAGAAGCTAGAATGCGTAGCCTGCATTGCACTCTCTTGTTTTTGGAAGTTATTCTCCATAAAATGTGCAGCGCACAGATAAACGTTGGGGTTATAATGTTCAGGAACAGAGTTTTAATAAATTTTATAATTTGTCAGCCTTAGTAAGGTCAAACAAATGAGTTTTGGAAAAGGCGTGGAAAAAACAGCATCTCTATGACATAGCAGAATCTCAACCAGGCCTTTTTACTGCCGATTCCGTGGGCGCAGATTATTTAAATGAGGAACATTGTGAATTCACAAGATCCGGAAAAAAAAAGTTGTAGTCCAAACGTGTAGTTCGTTGTAATTCTTGAAAAATGGATTCTGTTAAATAAAATATCTCCCTTTAGAATGGACTTTGAGCTTGGTAACCTTGCCAATCTTTTTATGCTCAAACGTAAAATAAAGTTGAAAAAGTGAAAAAGCATAATAGGACCCCTTTATTGTATTACTTTTTGCATACCATACATGGAATGCTTATTGGCTATATTGCATTTATGAATACAAGTATGCATATGCAGAGTCAGTATCAGCAGTGAATATTAATGGAAGTGAGGTGGGAATCATTTTAAGGGCTAAAGGGGACCCTACCAAGAGACTTCTCACTAAAATATATGTGGAAGCGTATGCAAATATCAGGAGAAATAATTAGCATCATACACCATGTTTTAAGTAGTAGAGATGCATTTAAGAATGACATTTTTGTGCATTTGACAGATGCATTCATCCATAGTAACTTGTAGTGCATCTGAGCTATACATTTGTATTTAATCAGTATGTGTAATCACGATGAAATTGAACCTGTGGCTTTGGCATTGCTAGAACTATCAGCTACCCGCTGAGCAACACAAACACATAAAGAATCAAAGCATCTCTTAGAAGTTAATCTAAGTTTTTGTCCAAACTAGCAGAAGCACACATCAAATAGGGCAGGGGGGAAATAATTCACTGATGTATAAATAAACATAATTATGTTTAATGGAACAGTTGACAAATGTATTTGCATAGCCTATATCATAAACTTAAAAGATAATCATTCTCATGATCATTCTCGTCATAGAAAACTGATTTAACAACCAGAGTCACCCATCTATTTTCTAAATGTTTATTAATAATCTCATTTTGAATTATTCATTCCTGTTTTTTTTTTTTTCATTTCAATTTTTTTTTAATCAAAATATATTTACTCGATCTTCCAGTGAAATGTCAGACTTCTCTCATTCAGTCTGCTTAAGCCCCGCCCTTTCTTCAATCAACTGCAAACTCACATTCAAACCTGCCTTCATCCAAACAACAACTGATGGATGGAACCAAGTCCCAGCACTACATTTTTTCTTATTCCGATAATCAGTTACAGTCGTATTTGTCACAGACAACTTCTAAATATTGTCACTTTAAGGAGCTGATGCACTCTGAGGTTATGATTACCTGCTTATTTGTTCCTGCGGGTTTTTTTTGCGCCACACTATTGATGAAAAATGAACAACTGAGATTTATCAAGACTTTTTTAAAAATCAGATCATGACTAAATGAATCAAATTTAAATTCGAAGGTTCTCATCCCCAATGTCAAGATATTTTGACAATCACTTAACTTCTATAGCTGACATGTTGTATCAAAATGTTGCTCCGCCTAACTGTATCTTTGTGTCTCAATTTATATGGAATATTTTTTTTCATTCTATGTATTTATTTATTTTTTACTTCTTAATACATGCAACCAAAACATTGTGCACTGACTTTCAGAGGATGGACAAAAAAGGATGAGAGAATGGATGAGAGAATTCTTCTTTTGTGTTCCAAAGATGATTGAAAGTCTTATGGATTTGGAACAACATGAGGGTGACAGAATTTTCCTTAACCCTTAAGATAAGGTGGTATGATTCCTGTAAATGACCATGGATCTGCTTCTGTAAAACAAGAACTAAGGAGCCACACCATATAGATGTGTGACTGGACCTTTAACAAGTACCATGGTGATTCTTGCTATAAAGTGAATAGCAGACCACAGTGGCCTTATAAAAGGAGACAGACTCATTACTTGCTGCAGGCCAACGAGGCTGACAGTACTTGTGTTACGAGGAACAGAGGGATCTTGAGTTAATCCGGAATAGAGTATTACTGCAAACCATAAACTACACCGGACACCAGTCTTTGTCCAGGCAGGACAGTAAATCTGCAGTGAACAGCAGTGCACAGATTGTCCTCATGCCGTTAAAGAAGTGCTGCACCTGTCTGGGCGCTGAGAAACAGCAGTAAGGTCAGCCTCTAAATCATTCAAGAACACGGGGAGCATTTCGCTGTCTTCCTGCGCAGGACAGCATTAACCGAACCTTTACCGGTACGTCTGACAGGTGCGTTGAGTCTCCCAGACGACAATTAGCTCGGTCGCTCGGTTTTCACATGTTGAATATTTTATGTGTACAGTGAATAATCCCAATCGTGCCTGCGCATATCGATTCGGCACAGGTATTTTGTGTAGACGGAGCGGAGTATAGACTGCTGCTAGAGAACAGCCTAATTAACAAGCGCAGAGAACAGAGACCGATATGGTGAACGGAAAAGGTTGTCCTCTTATAATTGATCAACATTGTTTATCCTTGAATGGTAGGTTGTACAAAAAAAGTACTAAAAGTGAGCTGTCTAAACAGGAGAAGGAGAAAAAGAACCGCTACAGCGGCTCGCTGGAGTTTTGTTAGCCTGATAGACGAGCCCAGTAAGCATCACCTCTGAGTCAACTTGCGCTCAGCGTGAAGAAACCTGCCAACAGCTTAGCGGGTTACAGATGCTATTTCAGAGCTCAACTAACCATACTTTCTCCTCTCACCATATGTTTGTCGAATCAGACGAGCATGAAAACAAGTTAATGATAGTCTTTAAAGCACTAAAATAGCTGTGTGAAGCCAGCAAGAGACAGTGGCGCATTCATTTACACCATGCTAATTAATTAGCGCGGCTCTCTGCAATACAGCAGAAAAACTAAAAGCTCCTAATTGTCCTTCACAGATGTTAGGGGGCAATTGTCTATGGAGGGAAATATCACAATTAGAGACAAAAGATTTGCAACTGCACATTCTTTGCGCAAAGCAAAGAGGACAATTCCCCCACTTAGCATCGAGAGTAAATAGCAATAATTATTGACACAAAAGCAACAAACTCATAATAAATGCAGCAGTGAATAAAGTGTTGGAACAAGAGAGAGAAGAAAAGGATTTATTCTAATGGTCTTTGAAAGGATTACCAATAATAAAGACCAACGCTCTTGTATTAGAGCTCACTGACACAAAGCTGCTTAAACCAAGGGTTTTATAATAAAACCAAACCTGAACATGGTAATTCAGTGAATACAGCCTGGTAGGATATTTACAGGAAACTGAGAACTAGAGGTAAAAAAAAAAAAAAAAAAAAAAAAATCATAGAATTTGTTAAATTGTTTGTATTTTCCCAAATTAAATTAATTTTGTTTGAAGTTGGCATGCACTGTAAGAAAACAAAATATGTAGGAAAAAAGAAAAGGTAATGCTACTTTTGTACAAGGACATTAACCGTTATGTTTACAGAAATTTACTTTAAAGGTACAATATGTAAGATTTTGTTTCAAAATATCCAAAAACCACTTGCACAGTGTTATATATTTCTTTTAATTGTGTACTTACATTATCCTAATGTTTCCAAGAATTTGTAAATTCAGAGAAATTCACAATTTTAAATAGTGCCCGTCCCTTGTCACTTGTCGACTGTCAATGACGTAATATCCGCGTTATCCCTGGTTTCCGTAGTAACCATAGCGACAGACATGGGCAGCACGCTCACGCTGTTGTTGTTTCGTTCAAATATTATGGACCATGGCAAGCAGACTTTGGGATAAAAGGAAAAACAAAACGAGGATAAATATCAGTGTGGTGTTTTCGAAATGCCGAGAGCTCCGCGTCCGTGACAAACTTCGACTTGACAGAGATACCGCTTTTGCATGTACTTTATTAAGCAGGTGAGCACATAAAACTAATCAATGTTATATAACTCAACATGATGAAATGTTAGAATATGATCAATATGTTATTCTAATGTTGATCTAGCTTACTGCTAGTCTCATACAGACAAACTAACACATAGAAAAACATTATAACTTTCAACACACTCAAGTATGATAGTGTAACGTTAGACCAAGAGAAACAGCGTTACTTACTCACTTACTTACCTCACAAGTTTTGTCTAATAAACTGACCTGTGTGAGTATTAATTCAGCACTTGTGGGTAGAATAGAATGAGCCTATATCCGTGGGACTCTCTTTAGCAATCGCGCCCTGCTTCATACCACAGTCATGTTAAAAAACATCAATGTATACACTCATCCATAAACATTATTTCCCATAAACCTTATTAGATCCATCGGCATGACTGCGTCATCAATCTACTCCTTTGTTATTGTAAGAGGTTAGCGACTCCTAGTGGCGAAAAAATACATATTGTAGATTTAACCCTTAAACACAACACAATGCAATGTGTAGTTTAAAATATGGGTAAAACACCTGTGAAAAATCAATACAGAAAATTCCTTCATATTAACACAATACTTTATACCCAATTCATTTCCTTTTTTTTATTGTTCATCACAATATGAAAGAATAGCTCTGCCGTTAATTCAGTTTCAAGGATATTTCAATATTTCAAAATTACTAATAAAGAAAAGTGATGGACGTGAGTTTCAGCGCACAAACATGCCCTTTACATCTGTCACATGAATGTTCAGGCATGGTAACAAGGCAACCATGACAAGGTTCTAAAACAATGTTTCGTTTTTGACTTTCAAATGAGTCATTTGATTTGCATGGAGTCAGGATGGTTAGGCCAACAATACCTGAAAAGCTTAACGTGGAAGTCTTTCATTCAGTCTCATGCTGTGTCTTTTCAAAGCAGCGAAATGACACCTGAAAAGAAGCCTGGTGGTCATTAACTGTTCATCTTGTTAATGAGGTATCTTATCTAACAGGATCTTTTATTAAACTGGCTGGTGCTCCATTTGGAGACATGGCCTGTAACCTGTGGCACTAAAACATTGTACCTCTCCCTGGCTCTCTCAAGGCATCTGGGGGAAAAAATCATTCAGACTAGTCTGACAGAATTACTGATTCAATTCAATCAATGGTGGCGAGCCTCACCTTCAGACTAGAGTTATTACCACGTCTGAAGGATCTGAGATGCGTTTGTCACAGTTTCTCAGTTGACACCTGTGTGTTATGAGTGTGCGGCCGAGGAATGTGCTTAAACTATTTTCCTTGTCCCTTGAAGCATTTTTTGATGGCTTGGGAAACACATCAATTGAGGAAATCCTCAGTTTTTATTTTTTGCCTCTTATAAATCAATTCCTCTGATTAAAACCCATAGGCGTCATTGCTCTGTTGTTCATTATAGCTTTTTAGGTCCCATCTTATATTATAATGCTAATATATATATATATATATATATATATATATATATATATATATATATATATATATATATATATATATATATAAATTATCAACTTTGATAATAATAAGAAATATTTCTTGAGTAGCGAATCAGTATATTAGAATATTAGAAGGATCATGTGACATTGAAGACTGAAGTAATGATGCTGAAAATTCAGCTTTGACATCACAGGAATACAATACATTTTAAAATAAATGAAACACTAAAGTATGATATATGAACATAGACCAACAATTTATGTTTATTTTTTTACCCGAAAAGCTCAGGAACAACAGAGCGATGGAAGGCCATGTACCCCACAAACTTTATTTTGTGTAATTATACAAAATACATATCTCTCTCATTGCATTTTACAGCTTATTGAAATTAACCTTCTGAAAAGGCAGCGCATCGTCACAGACAGTCAAGTCAATTGACAACGACATTTTCCGGAGCCCACACACATCTTTGTTCTGGAAATGCTGTTTGTGTCCTTCCAAAGTCTGATCAAAGTCACCCTGTTGAATATTTACAACGCTAAATTATCAGCCATTTTGCATCTTTTTGTAATTGACCCATAAACACATATGCATAAATGACCTGGCATGACACGTCGCCTCTGCCGGGGAGCACAAACCCTGTGGCTGCCGTGGGCCGACAGTCAGGGGGCATTTTCACGCTCGGCTGGGTCAGCGCTTTGATTTGACTGGGTCCAGTGCCACGTGACTCTGATTTGCATGCTGACCTGGCGTGGCTGTGGGCTCCTGTCTGAACTCTCACAGCATCTGTGCTGATGTACGGAACTGCAGGCTGCCCTGGGGCGATGACTTATTCTGTGCATTTACATTTGCTTCCTTCAAAGCACCAACAAACTATTGCAGAGTACATGATCCATAGACACCAGCAGGAGAAAAGAGCAAGAGCTCACCCGGAATATAGTTGCATTGAAATTCAAACTCTGAGTTTAGAACCGATTTGGCCATAAAGTTTAAAGTTAGCATGAGATGAAAGTTGTGATAGTCTTTTCTTCTCTATTGTTAAGTACAGTATATCTGAGTGAAACGGATTCTCAATCAAGAAAAAATGTAGAGCTGGATTTTTTCCATGGCTAAATATTGCTTGTATCACAATTTAGGATTGGAATAGTGCTCTGATTTCAACTTCAATAACAAAAATGCAGTTTGAATCAGAAAACTGATTCTGATAAATCCAAATTTACATTATCACTCTAAAAAATTGCTTTTTATATCACCATTATGTTGTTGTTAAATTAAGCTAAGCCAAGTTACCTGAGTCTGCTTTTTTTATTTCATAGACCATCCATCCAGTCCTTGAGCATTCACAGGTGTGCGGGAGCTAAACTGTCTCAGTACATTGGCTGTCATTCCTCCTCCTAGTCATCTGTAATTGTGTAAAGAGCCAACCTAATGTTCCAGCACAGCAGATCACTGTGGAAAAGCTGTTAGCAGATAATCACACAATCTTGAGTTCAGCACTTTGTGCTTTGCACACTAATTTCATTCAGAGTTAGTTGGTTGACCTGCCTGTTCTCCATATTGAACAGCAACAGAAAGTTATGTTATAATAGATTATGAAACCAATCAATCTGACTGGATTAACCACAAAGAATGTTATAAAAAGCAGATGTGCACACGTACTGTTGATATGTGATAAACATTTAATAAATTGAAAAATATGTATATATTATTTGTACATAAATAAAAAAATAGTATATTTATCTATGAACATAAATTTGAATATAATGTAAAAAAAAATAGATAAATCATATCAGAACTTTTGCACTTTCATGTAAAATTTACAATCTATCTAGTGCCACTGAAAGAAAAAAAAGACATTTCAGGGGGGCATTTACACAACACTGTTTTCAACTCATAACATGTTTTAGCTGTTGATTTACACGACAACGCCGTTTTTGGGTGCCTGAAAACGCAAACTTTTGAAAACGGCTTTCAGAGTGCAAGTTTTTGAAAGCAATCCCATTATCGTCTCTGTGTAAACTACAAAAACGAGAACTTGTGAAAACGGTGTAGTCATGCGCATGTGTATTACGTGTTCAGACTTGCGTGTGTGTTTCTTTACAAAGTTACATTGCCAACCACTGACCTGGCAGAATTATACAGCGTATTTAATGGCTATCGCGGATCTGTGTGAACAGGGAACGTTTTGGCAACATTGTTGACTGTACGTGAAAAACGCAAAGGAAAAACTTTTCCATGTTTAATACATAGTTTTTGTGTAGAAGTATACCTTCAGAAAAAAAAATGGAATAAACTTGCAATAACTAACTGCATAAGTAGGCACACCCCTAAATTTAATTATTAATGAACAAAGTACATATTTAATGCAATGCATAAATATCTCTTATAGAATTACTTTGATCAAAGCTAAATTGCGAAGCTCAGCCCAGACATCATTTAGTAGGATGAGATGAAAGCCATTAAACTGGTAACAATTCTTCACTTCTGAGAGTCTGACACCAAATGCCACAAAACAGAGATCAACTAGGGGACTGATGCAATATGAAAACATTCCTCTATCAGCAGACTTAAATGGCCTTATTCCCCGGAGACAACTGTGATTCTGTGAAAGCAGTGTCTAAAAGTAAGTAAAAAATGGCCCTCATATTGCTGGCGCAGTGCTGTCATCTTTCATGACAATTCCGGCCTGGCACTGATGGAGTTGCATGCAGAATGAGGTGGAGCCGCAGGAGTCAGGACAACACGCTTATCTTGGACAGGATGTAATCTGTGTTAATTATTGAATTATTGTGAGAAACAGAGGGTTTTAACACCACATGCAAAATCTCCTTACAAAAAAATAAGATGGGCTGGGCGATCAGCAAAAGCACAAGTAAAAGAACCCATCGCACTGAAATCAAGTCAAAATTCCAGTTGAATACAATAATTATTGAAAAATCTGTCAACATGGGGTACATTCTTTCCCTATAAGATCTGTCTTTTCTTTTAACAAATGTGTACCTGCAAAAAACCTCCTTTTTAAGTCATTAAACCCATTAGCAACACTAAGACTTTATTAAAGTGTTCAGATAGCAATAAATCAGGATATACTAGTACAGAGCAAACTGAACGTTTTTAGATTAAAACTGGATAACTTTGCTTCACTTCAAATTAGAGGACCATATGTTTCTCTGACTTGGCAAATGGAACCAGGGACACAAGACTAAAGGCCTCAACCCATGAGACAGATGCGACCACCCTTCATGGCCACCACCAGTACATTTAACCTCCAGCACCAATATTCTTCGCAGAGCATCACTTCGACCTTGTGTTGATTAAGGAAATCCTCTCTGCCGCCTGTGCTGAGAATTGTACACAATGTTACTGTAATTGGCCAACCGACTGGATCAATGTTTGTGCCTGGAGAAGGTTTTTCGGTTGTTTTTTCTTGGTGTTCTTTCAAACTTCAAGCTGCATGGAGTCAGATTTTTCGGTTGACTTAGATGTTGTATATTATGTATAGAAGTAAGTTTCATTAAATGAAGACGGAACATTTTTAAATCCACAACTTATGAACAGTTAATTCATCTCAAAATTATATAAAACAAATATATCACCCATGCCTATACATTTATATATAAATTATGCCTTTTTTGGCCTTTTTATTCCTTTATTGGAAAGTACAGTACACAGAAAAGACGGGGTGGAGAGAGGGGAACGAGATCAGCAAAGGACCTCGAGCCTGGAAATCGAACAGTTGCGCTATATGTCGGACCGCTGCCCACAAAAGCATTCGCTTCGATCCACAAATTTAATGTAAACTATTGAACTATTACTTTACAAATGTATGAATGTTATTGCATTTATATATAAAAAAAGGTAAGCACAAGTAAAACATTTCCCAAAAGGAAGTTTGCTGGGTTTTAAAATGTAATAATAGACATACTGTTGACATTTAACAGAACAACCTTTAATGTCATCAATCGTGTTGTGGTTATAGCAGTGCACATACATGACAAAGTGTAGACAAGTGTACAAATTACACAATTTTTTCTCCAGACAAATTCACGAGCAACATTAACAAACTGTTGCCTCTCATAAATATGAAAACAAATGTCGACAGGGCTTATCCAGAAATGAGCAGCTGGCCATTGGAATCAGTGTCAGAAATAAACTTTTTACCCATTTTCATGGCCATTTTTACTTTTATGAGAGTATATTTTATCCAACTACAGTATATAAACACACACTGTGTGACATTTTTTATTTCAAATACTTGAAATATCATCAAATAAATTCTCAAAATGAATGTTTGATTACACAAATATTTTTAATTAAGTTGGCTCTGCATTAATCAGTGATGGATTCTAACCAATCTAATATGACAGATGCTTGCTAGCACTTAACTTGACTTGGCTACAATCTGGGATTTTAGTCACAGTAAAATGAAGATAGCTGTGAAAAAAAAAGCTTTAGCATCATTTGTTTCCATGCATCTCTTGGTTGGATATTTTGCATTTAATGGAATAAAGTCCATTTTTAATTATCCCATTAATTTTTTTGTGTCCAAGTACACTGCCGTTCAAAAGTTTGTGGTTGTTAAAATGCTTTCATGTTTTGAAAACTCTTATGCTCACCAAGACTATATTTATTTGATCAAATATACAGTACACAGATTAATATTGTTAAATATTATTGCAATCAGTAATAACTGTGTTCTATGTTAATATATTTTAAAATGTAATTTACTCCTCTGATGCAAAGCTGAATTTTTCAGCATCATTAGTCCAGTCTTCAGTGTCACATGATATTTGAGAAATCATTCTTATATTACGATTTGCTGCTCAAGAAACATTTATTATTATTATCAATGTGAAACAGTTGCGCTGAATAATATTTATGTGAAAACTGTGATATATTTTTCAGGATTCTTTGATGAATAGAAAGCGCAAAAAAGAACAGCATTTATTAAAAATATAAATCTTTAGTAACATTATAAGTGGCTTTACTGTCACTTTTGATCAATTTAAAAAGCACAATGCTGTTTTCTGTTATTCTTCATTTTAAACACGAGCCCTGGCATTTATAGCCTGTATTTCCCATTTATGTTTCCCAAATGGAACATAGATTGCCTCAATATTAAATCAATAGCACCAGAGAGCCCGTGTTTTATATGTGGCCTACGGGATAAAGTGAGCAGTTCTGCATGTGGCAGCACCTTGCCTTCAGTCTCTGCTTAGCACAAACACAAATCTTCTCTGATTTACACACCCATGCAGCCTCCCAAAATGACAGCTGCAGACTCTAAGAGCAAACACTCCGATGGTCTGCGTTTGCCCGCAACCCATCGTTTGACGAATGAGCCAAGACTGCAGTCTCACCTTTCATTTCACAGCCATTACATTTCACCAGGCTCACTCACAAACTCAGAGAATGACATAAGGAGGGGTTTGACAAGCGTGCTGACCTTCCTGCGCGTACGGCATTTGCTTTCTCATTCTTTGAACCCTTTCCTCTCCATCAAATCTGATCAGGCACTTTCCAAACCGAAGCAGCGTTCAGTTGCATCTTGCCGGTGCATTTGGGGCGAAGGAGGACGCAGGCACTGGAAGCTTCATCGCTAATGGGACGAGATAAACACGACCGTGGTGAAAAACATACAAGCCTGGTGGGTCTTAATACAAGATCACAGCGAGACAGCCCAAGGCTAAACGGTATTTCGAAGGCACAACAAAGTCTTCTCCCCGGGACTGCTCCCGCAAACACCCCGAAGTCAAACGACGACAGAATCACAATATCGGCATCCCCTTAAATAAGTCACATAACACTAATAGCACGAAACACAACAGGATCTGACATTCTGATCGTCTGACCTCACATATATTACAATGTAGGATCCCAAATTACAATGTTAGGTTCATAAGACCCAGACTCTAATGGATATATGTGAAAATTAGTGCACTTTAAGTGTCAAAATGCATTCATATTTAATTTATTCCATGTTAGTCAATAAATGTGTACATTATTATCTTGACTACTAGATACTCAGTTTATGAAACAGGTTTGTTCACAACATCAGACTATAGGTAAACAGCGAGCAAGAGAAACAAGTTGAGACCAGCGTGTAGGACGCCCACATGTTGTGGTCCCCGTCTGGATACTTGGTTAATCCAGCCAGTGATATGTGCTGGTCTCAAAGATTAAGCTGCACAGGTCTGAGGGCAGACGGTCGATGCATGAAAACTACAAATGGCTCATTAAATCATTACGGTTCCTTTGATAGCTCCACCCTGCACATATGGAAAATCATAGAGCAAATACATGGAAACAAGCAAATTATACATCCAAAATAATTGATATTTCTCATATCAAAAAGAAGTCATTAAATAAGATTTGTAATATTATATTATTTAAATATGAATATAAAATTGATGTAATAAAATATTAATATTTACAATATTCAATAAATTCTTTTTGACTCTGTATTTATTAATTTTTTTGGGTGAGGCCAGTAAACATATTGTCAGGAAAAGTAAAAGTATGAACTATATGCTTGACAAGGCCAGCAGAAATAAAATAAAAAATCCTCATTGTTGAGCGCTGCATGTCCTGTGCAAATGAATAGAGAAAGGCTGTTTTCCAGGATGGTATCATGCGCTCACGTTATGGGTCGTTCATACAATACCGAAGACAACTGACACATACTGAAAGCATCTGAATTAAACATCTCATCACAGCAGACATAGAGAAGGCAAACAGCTATGCATGTTTGATTTTTAAACACACACACACCCTCACACAGCTGCACACACAAACCTACACAGAAACACATGTTTAAGGGCAAAGTCTGCTTTTTTATTATCAATGTGAATATCCAAATACCAACTCTGATCTCTTGCCAACACAAACCTTTAATTTCAATAATGCTCACATGAGGAGAAATATCTCCGTTTTGCCCTTTGGCTCCCGAACGCATAAAAAGGTGCACAGGTCAATATGAGGCCTAGTGTATATTTTCTTTTAATCAGGACTTGAAATGTTGTGTCACGTACAATAAACAATTTCAATCACCCACAACACTGAGCCCATTCAGAAGATTAGATTATGATTGGTTGGTCCCTGAGCTGGGCTTGTTGACAGAAATGTGGTCCCTTGCAATAACTCACAGTCATGGGGGGAAACAATCTGTCTAAGGAGGGGTCTGAGTTACACCTGCAATATGCTCTGGCTCTCAGCCGGCCATGAAAAATATGAAACGCGGCTATCCCCTCGCTGCAGGGCATGAGCCCTAGAGTAAATATGAGACAAACAAACCAAATCCACTTGTTTTATCTGCTGAAAGAATACAAGGGTACCAGAGACACTTTGAGTAGATCAGCGGAGCAAGTCACTGCATGTTATGTGGTGACAGGACATGATTGAAAACACCTTGGTTACGCTATTTTCTACAACTATTTCAACAGCTAAAAAGAAACATTGCAATTGTTATGAAGCAGCTGAAGCAAAGACGAAGGCAGGATCCACGTGCAGCAATGTTTTAATAAAGACAAGGTAAGTAGATACAGGAACAAGGTAGCGTGCATACAGCATAACAACAATACAAGAACTCACAAAGACTGGACTGAGACACAGGGCTTAAATACTGGGGCAAACGATCTAAACAGGATAACAAGGGGGCGTGGTAAACGGGAAACACCTGGGAAGACTAATAGACAGACAGGGAACCACTAAACATGACAAGACAAACCCACACCATGACAGCTATGGTAAAGCATTTTTACTCAGGGCTGGTAGACTTATTTTAATCTTAATCTTCAATTGGCTGCATTCATTTACAAAAAAAAGTACCATAGTATATTACCATGGATCTTTGGGCATGTTCTTATAAGGATGGATGGAATGGATAGATGGATGGATGGATGGATGGATGGAAGGATGGAGGGGCAATTGCAACTTAATTTCTAACAGTGTGACTGTTTCTCATTATTTCACTTTAAATCTGACAATGAGCCCTTATATCTCAAACAGTATCTTATATCTCCCAGTATGTTTCAAATTAAACTATTTCTTCGTTTAAACTACTTTAATCACACAATTAGTATTTTATTCTTTACTCTGAGGAGAAAACGGGCTTTCATATAATTGTTGGTTATTTTATTGCTGTACTTGTACCGGCAAAGTCTAAACCACCTCCTGTAGAGAAGTGTTTGACTGACAGGTGAGTAGGCAGAACATTTCTGCTGTCTGGGAAGTTTATGATACAGAAATATACATTATGCTACAAATTACATGCATTTTCAACTACCTCTGAATGCTGTTTGAGTGATCGGATCACAAAACATTTGGATACAGCAGTCTCCACTTGTGATTAAGTATTAATGTACCATCTGATAATATCACGGTACAACCACAATACTGCATTATAATGTTTAACTGCTTTGTGAAAATACAAACCTTTTGTACAGATCAGATTACAATCTCCTGTGAAGTCAATTGGCGAAGAATGAAGGTTCCTTTAAGCTATTTAGCTGTACATTTCATTGAACACGCTAGAAGAGCTACAATTGCTGATAAGTACATTAAACTGAAGAGAGATACAGGGAGAGAAAAGAAAGTGCTAATTATTATAATAAGAGAGTAAACAACTTTCAGAAATTACTCCTGTTCTGTAGCCAGAACAATAAGCAAAAAAAATCTACTCTGTAGTGAACTGCTACCCACCCGACCCTAACTCAAAAAGTCTTGAAAAACCAATGGGTTTGGGTTGGGTTCAAGATAATTATCCAAGAATAGCTTCAAGTTGGGTTTGGGTTTGTATCTAAAGAAAAAATAATATGATAAAAAAAAATAGTAAGGGAGAACAGTGAAAAATAATGAGAGGGATCAGTGTGTCTGATGAAAAAATATCAACAGCTTTTTCCTGTTACTCTCAAGACTGTCCCATTTACTGAGCAACCCTGCAAGTAGCAGCAGCAGTGGAGGAATATTCAGTACAGTTGGACTAACTTTTTGTCAGAATAAGACTGAAACCATTTACTTTTTATATTTCATTCATTAACTGACGGTTTTATCCGAAGCGACTTAACTGAAACCCTTAGCTGTCGATTCAGCTCTCTTCCTAACTTGCATTGATAAAATGCTTGTGTAAATACTGTATTTCTGCAACAATTTCTGCAAACTCTGTTTTGAAAAAGTTCCAAGTTCAAAGATCCAAGTGAAATGTATGACAGTGTTTATGTAACGTACATCTGTTGGTCATCCAGCACAATTTCACTGATAAGCTTGTGTTTTTTTTCTTTTGCTCTTATGTGGTAAAGGAGTCGTTGTGCCTTGTTGAAATTGTTTGTTTCAACTCTCATGAGAAATTGTAATAAATTTATGATTTGGAAAATTGGCATGAATTTGTATGTGATTTATGCAAAAGAGTATGATTTTTAGAAAAACACCAAGCATGAAGGTCCAACCCTAACCCCAATCTTATAGGGATAGTTCCCCCAAAATGTTTTATTAACCCATAATTTACTCACCGTGAATCCATCCTAGGAGTATATATCATTCTTCTTTCAGCCAAACACAATCGGAGTTATATTAAAAAATATTCTGCTCTTCCAACCTTTACAATGGGAATGAATAGTAACTGAAATTTTGAACCCTAAAAAGCGCATCCATCATAAAAGTAATCCATACGGTTCCAGGGGGTTAATAAAGGCCTTCTGAAGCGAAGCCATGAGTAACAGTAAGAAAAATATCCAAAATTATAACTTTCTAAACAATAATAATTGGCTTCCAGTAATGGCCGTATGAGAGTCGAGTTCCGGCACAAGAGTGACCTCTGACCCAGCGCATGACTCAATGACAAACATGGATGCGCAGAGGAAAGAGGAAAACAAAACACACATGGATTAGAAGTCTAAAATGAGAATTTTTAAAGAGAAATGTCGGAGGAGCATGAGTTTGTTGCCCAGCCCTATTTATTTGAACCGCAAGAGTTGTCTACTGTCACCTAATCTCACGCCACTCCTACATCCTACGTCATTGACTGGAACTCGACTCTCTCTTGAACGAGCGGGCGGACATTATCGGAAGCCAGTGATTGCTGTTTATAAAGTTATAATTATGGATATTTTTCTTTAAAAAACGCATCCTTTTGCTTCAGAAGACCTTAATTAACACCCTGGAGCCGTATGTATTACTTTTATGATGAATGGATGAGCTTTTTTGGGCTTCAAAATCTCAGTTACTATTCACTCCCATTATAAAGCTTGGAAGAGCCAGGATATTTTTTTTTAATATTACTTTGATTGTGCTTGGCTGAATGAATAAAGTCATATACACCTAGGATTGATTGAGGGTGAGTAAATTATGGGATCATTTTCATTTTTGAGTGAACTTGCTCTTTAAACCTAACCGTCAATGGTGCATAAGCATATTTTCTACAAAAACATCCAAATGAGATTGTTGAGATTAATATAAATTCACCAACATGTAAAATAAGTATGAATTGCCATGAGATTTCTTTTTTTCTTTTTCTGTTATACAAACCATTGCATGCAATCCTAAACTATAGCATTTTATAAAAAGTTGTTGTAAGAAAGTGATTTTGGGTTTGGTCTTCAAAATAAAAATAAAAAAACAGCTTGTTTGGGTCGGGTTAAGTGGTCTTTGGTACAGAACGGGTTTAGTCTTCAATTTAAAGTCCACAGCACATTCAAATCCAAATAGAATTCAGATACAGTAGCAGCATTAATATATTTTATTATATAGATCCACTGATAGGATCAGCCAGTATAAATCCAAGTATGGACAGAATCTTTTTCTGTTGACGTAGAATATTGTTTCTTATTATTCCACTCAGCTAAAAGAATGAATGGGACCGGCAAACTGCCAGGTATTAAACATGACCTGCAATTCCTGCAGCTCGTGATGCGAGACCTGGCAAAATATTGGCATGACTTTTTCTTCGCAGACAGTCCAAATAAGCTGTTATGAATATGTTGGGAAAGTAATCTGCCTTGATCATAGACATCCTCCGCCTTAATCTTCCTTTAGACAAGAAGGGAAAAGAAGAACTGGATTAGTCATACTCTCGACAGTTAAAAACTGATTACTTGATTGATTTGCGCTACGGACCCCAGTCACGTATTTCGTTCTGTGACAGAGGTGAGAAATGACAAAAGTACTCTATAATTATCCCAAGCTGTTTCCATGCCAGCAAGATATTTAAACACCTTTCATCCCAACCGAACACGCACAGTGCACATACATCTATTAAAGTACATGTAATAACTCCTATCATCTCTACCTTTGTTGCAATCTCATATTGTGAGGCAGCTATTGAAAATTGATGGAAATCATCTGCCGCTGTCACTCAAACTCTTTAAAACTCTAATTTAAGACTGTTGTAATACAATGGGGGAAATAATGATGTGAATGACTTCTGCTGAAAGGCTATTTCTTAAAGTTGAGCATGGTCTTGAGCACCTACTGATACAAACGAAATACTATCTTCCATATGTGTGTGTTTGTGTGTGTGTGTGTTTTCCTCTCTTTTTTATTTTATTTTGAGCTTTCCAAAAAAAGTAATGAATTTCCCTTCAGGATGGCGTGATGTTTCCATGCCACGGCTTGAGGTGCTAATAAACTTCTTAAATTAATATATTCTAGACTAATTAAGCCCTCCAGAAATGCTGAATAAAACTTTTTTGAAAGATAAATAGACTATTTGTTAAGCTAATTATTATTATTATTATTTTTAAAACTGTTTTAATAAAAGTTTATTACATTTTTTTAATGTTAAATTGGCAGACTAAGTATATTCCTTAAAATAAGACTAAGAAGAATTTAATACAATGATATGCTCCTTTCTTATTTTCTTAAAAGCAGCCCAGTCATTTTGCCTTTGACAAGATGACGTTGCCAAGACGCTTAAAAAAAAAAAAATTGAAAGGGTCGTAACTCTTGACTTATCTTAGTGAAGGTGTCCGGTTGAGTAAGATCAGAGAAATGTTTTAATCTCCTGCCGAAAATTAGAGCTTCTCTATGTCAGGCGGACTCAGGAAGCCACCTGTGTGACGGATGATCTGAGCTGTCACCTCCCTGTGGATGATATTAAGGGACAGCGGCCTGCCAGACACACAGCTGCTGCTTAGCCTCTACATTGGCCTGTCTACCTGGAACAGCTCTCTCTATGTGACCCGTGGCATATACTGTAGTAGAGGAATGGGAGTACAATTTTGTGGCGCATGGCGATTTGTACTGGCGCTGTGAAACGAGCAGATGAATAAACTGCAGAAGGCCTCTGTCCTCATCGACAGCCCTGGGAGAATGAAAATACCTGTAATGAGTGTGAGAGGTAAGGGAGGGGATGATAATGGGAGTTTCACAAATCACAAGCAAGCATTAATGTCTTTAAACCCGTGTCATGATGAAATGCTCAGTAGAATGAGCCTGTTTGTTCATAAATAATTGTGTTTGCGTAACAGAATCCGAGAAAAAGAAAAAAATATTTTGATAATATAATCACTTATAATAATGAAAGCAGAACATTGTTCTAAATTAATATTTTGCTTTTACAATTATATGATTAAAATGTATTTATTTAATCTAAGGTACTTTTATTCAGCAAGGATGAAAAAAACGTACAAAAATGTATCCGTTTCAGCAGAAATATTAAGAAGCACAACTGTTTTCAACATTGATAATAATAAATGTTTCTTGAGCAGCAAATTATCATATTAGAATGGTTTCTGACGAATCATGTGGCACTGAAGACTGGAGTAATGATGCTGAAAATTCAGCTTTGCATCATAAAAATAAATTACAGTAAATTTAAAAATCTATTAAAAAACTAATTGTAATAATGCTTCACAATATCACTGTTTTTACTATATTTTTGATCAAATAACTGCAGCCTTGACCAGCATAAGATATTTCTGTATCCATATCATGTCTCATGTAATCGCTCAATCAGTGTAGACCCAGAAAGACTTCAATAAAACAGCTTGTGAATAATGTCACGTAACATTACATTTACCTCAGAAAAGCCATTTAATGTCCATAAACTCATTAGTCAGCAAGAAAAATGACTGCCATGTACTGTACCTGATACATAACCCAATTAATCGATACTGAATCGATTTGAATCACAAACTGAATTAAATCGAATTGCAAGCTTGTGAATCAAAACCAAATCGAATCATGAAATTTGTGTCAATACCCGCCTTAGTTGGAATAGTCTCTTGCTGTTGAAATGGGTGGTTCACTGAGAGAATAAGCAGAAAAGTGGACCAGACTTTGTTGTCTCGTTTAGTCAAGCTTTTGACTGTCTACATAAAGAGGCACACTTTGGGAGAGAGGAATGGGAAGTGTTAAATGAATCCAAAATTAAATTAACTAATCCGAACCCTTGAATACAATCTAGGCATTAAGTATATCCGATTTTCTGGCGACTATGTAGGTGGTGAAATTAGAATCAGCCTCAGGTCAGTTACATATTCTACCGGTCAATTCATTCATCAGCGGCTTATCCTTGCTCCCTATTATTTTGCACCTAATTCCAAGGCATGTAAGTGTCTGGTTAGTGCTATGTCAGCCCCCTGCTGGGATCCTGTCAGAGCAAACCGAAGCTCTTAATTGAATACTGCATTACCACTGTTTTCGCCGTAGGGTGCCCCCACGACACCTGAGCTAGACGGAAGCAGCCGACACGACCCCTCTCTCCAGCCTCATTAATTACTACATCACATCCCTGCCTTCCACTCCTGTGCCGAAGGGCCCCTACTGGCAGCTCATGTAGAAGCGAGAGCAATGGAAACATTACAGAAAACTCCCTCGAATACCCAGGAGGGTCTTTCATGTCGGCCAAAGGACTGGCAAAGCAACGATAAGACCATCCCGGGAAGAGGACAGGGAATGCTGTTGACTAGCTATTTCCTGACTGATTTTTTTTTATGCCGTTCACTGGCCTCAAACACCTTCTGTACTGCCACTGTGATAGAAAACAGAAGAGCCCACAGGAAGTGGCTCTGGGAACCGACCAATCGCTGCCCTTAGAGGGTCAAAGAGCAGGGAGTTGTGTCTGATGCGTCACAAACGTTCCTGTTTGGGGGACAAATGACATAATCATATCTGAACACACATCCTGCCTTTGGGTCTCATGGCCATGTATTGATCAACGGCCAGCAGATGAAGAATGTGTCGGAGCTTCAGTGACAAAGAAAGGAAGAAAGAAAAATCAAGTAAGAGGGAAAAAAAATTAAGCCAAACTGGGGTTATTACTCTTGACATTTCAGGACACCTCAGGCAGTGGTAATAATTCTTTATGTACTTAATAATAATAAGAATAATATCTAGTTTTTCTATCTGCAGAAGAATTCCAGTTCACAATACTTCTACTACTACTACTAATAATAATAATAATATTATCTGCTCAGATAAGACATACAGTGCATAACATGCATCCTCATAATGTGATTATAATGGGATTTTGGCGATATTGCGATTAAACTTTACCTCATGTAAACGCATTATTACCACTCTGACCAAAGTGCGCATTACTCTGCCGTGTGTTCTTCACACAACTTCATGGATGAAATCTGGGACATTATTCTGAAGTTTTCTCTTCTTCAAATCGCTAAACTCTGTCAACACTTGAATAGTAGGCAAACCCGGCATTGCGATGTTCATCAGGGTGCTGAATAATATCCAGTACGCCCATTAAAATGTATTTTGAATTTGATACGAGTAGATTAAAATAATGGCCGGTAACATGCATACTCTATGCCTATCTGAGTGTGGTATAACCATACTTATTAGTGAATAATCGTAATAAAGAAAATTGCATGTAAACTGGATTGAGTTCTGCTTGTGTCATGCTTGTGTCATCTAAACATCTTACTGCGATTCATGATCACATTATTGCACATGTAAATGTAGTCATAGACTGTTTACCTTTTAGGGCTGGCTTTAATGAAATCAGATCCATTTGCTCAGACATTCTCTTCAATATCCAATGTATCTACTTGTACATTGGTTGCTATAGTAACAATGTAAGATTCAGCACAATGCCAATAGGGCATTTCAGAATGTTTGTAAACAATAGGCACCAAGATACTTCCGGGTGGCAGAACGCGAGCGGCTTCCACTGACCAATTGAAGAGATCCAGCTGGCTACTGTAAACAGTTACATAGTTAAAATCATTGTTGTTGATCAAAGTTGAAACGATGGCGAAAACGTGTTGTGTTTGGGGTTGCGCAGCCAGATACAGCAAAAGGTGTAGGGTTTTATCGATTTCTGTCAGAAAAAAGTAAATCTATCCAGCGGAACCTGTGGGTGAGGAGGTTAAAGCGAGTGGGTCGTCAAAAGTAGTGCTTGTCGTCTTTGCGCTTCCCGGCCCGACACATTAATTGTAATTATGAGCCCGATTTAAACCTGACCATTTTTAATACGTGGGTCGTTATAACTGACGTTCTCAACTACTTTCTATGTTACTTTCTCCCGCCTGCAACATTTATGTTTTGTTCCACTCCCGCCCGCAAATATACTTTTTTCTGTACCTCCAAATGCTTTCAAGTTAGCCTACGTGTCGCCATCATACACATCAGTATAATGCTCCTCATAAATGATTTGTTATTAAAGCATTAACACACAAACCACTGTTATAACATAAAAGCAAGCTGGCTGCGTGCATGGTTTGGCCTGACTGAATGCGCGCAAAGTGCGCTCCCTTAATAATTCCTAAAAATATCAGTTCATCGCGATCTCACACATCTCTGTTATTATCAATGAAGCTGACTGCACAATGAATCTTTCATAATATACACTTTGTTTGTTATAATTAGAGGATTTGCCAGCATGCAGAATTCAGCTCTGATCAAAAAGTCCATTTTGAGCAGTGAGGGGAGTTTCTTAAATGCTTCTGATTGGCCATTGCGTTCAAGAAATCAACACATATGTCTGTTATTGGCTACATCACTCAACGCTGCAAACATGTTATAAAAAGAAACTCTGGCCTGTAAATCATTTCTATTTTGTTTTAGTTGTTCTTGTTGCTTTTCTGCAACAGATGAATAAAATGTATTAGTTTTATGTTTTCATCATAGATATTTCTAGTTTGCGGGAGTCCGGCGAATCGTTTTATTCATAGACATCATATAGATGTCTATGGTTTTATTCTCCCACAATCCGCACACACAGAGTGAGTGCATTACCGCCCGCTCTCGCACTCGCACTCGGCCATCAAATCTAGTCCCGCACCGCACTCTTCTGCGTTGGGAGTGCACGTTTCTAGATCAAAGAATCTAAGCTCTAATGATCATGTTAACTATGTCTGAATTTCCACCACATCTGTTTTTGAATCAACTGTTGAAATGTATGTAGATTAGACTACTCCCGACGGTGTGTCTCCCTTCCAAGCAATTTATAGTGTTGCCATAGGAACGCTTTGGCTTTTGCCACCCGGAAGAACGTCTATTACTGTTGTGACGTCATGGTGAATTGTCGTATAGACCAACTTACTGTAAAATTCTCCTACACGTGACTATCATGACATCTCACCGAATTCACAAAAGAAAACAAAAGCAGTAAAGGGATTGACATGCATACTGTATACTAGAAAAATGCAGATAATTCACTCGTTAAATATTCACAAAATATAAGGGAATGTTCCATAATTATATAAAGGAAAAAGCAAACAAATAAGTGCACTCAGGCAGAGTGATACAAAGAAATCACATTAAATCTTGACCTAAGACTAAACTCAAAGCAAAGGCAAAACACAGTAACTATAATCATTTGGTCAAAACTGAGTTATAATGGAAATCGGGTCTTTAAAGACGTGGTCGCATGAGCAAACTTTCAGCAAAAAAAAGGTCCATGGTCCCCTGTCAATAGTGTAGTGATGCACAAACCATTGAGTCACTTTCAAATTAAACAGTATTCTGTTACGGTAGTTAATTAACAATTTAATGTGACCTACATGCAAAATCTGCGTTGTGAAATGTTGCGCCCTTACATGACATGTGTTTGACTCAACTGTTTTTATTATTATCAAACAAAAGAAGAATGAAAATAGATCAATATCAGCTCAATAATAAAAAATAAAAAATAAAAAAAATAAAAATTTGATTCTATTTTTTTCCAGTTTCAATGTTGGCAAAGTTACTGCAATTTGGCTGTTGGGCAAACTGAGACATGATGTGCCAACTTTTATTGATTTTAAGTGTCTGTGTGAGCAAAACCACACTCTTCTTTTAAAGCCCAAAACCATATCCCATCTTATTTTAAAATTACAAGCACTGATTTGTTTTGTTTTTTTCTTGACTCAAGTATGTTGTTCACACAGTTTGCGCATACATCTTTTAATTAAATTAGCTTTGACTCAGCTGAGCGACATATGTTCATCTATTGGAGTGTGGCAGGGCTTCAGACATGTGTGCCAGGGGAACAGACTGCACATTTGAATATTTGCGGTCACTATTCCTCCATGTAGAGCGAGGTTTCATGAGAAACAACAGGATCAGTCTTTTCAGCACTGTAGGGGACTCTAATGAGCATCGTAGCGCTCGGGATGAAAAAAAAAATCCTCGTAATCCACTCTGAGTACAAAGAAGCATCTTTGTTTTCAGAGGTACTGCGAAGAAAAACAAGTGCCATAAACAGCTTCAGAGCTGTTATTTGTGAAAGTTCTCCATTGGAAACTGCGATCTGCCAACTCTCTGATCGACTCTACCTAACTGAGAGAAGGAAGGAAGTGGAAGACCCGGATGCCACAGCAAGTCTTCCTTTTCTCCATGCCAGCTGCAGCCACTAGATGTGAGGTCCCGGTGCACTTCTTCAAGCCTTTAGTGCTCCTGAATCTGACAAGAAGTGTGACTATTTCCTCGACATCAAACGTGCAGCAATGTGCCAGTGGTAGTGCAGGAAGACTGTGCGAGACAGCCCAGTGAAACAAACAGCAGACAGTGCTCTTATCCCAGAAATAGACCTGCCTCTGACTGACACCTCAGATACATCTAATGAGTGTTAGCCCATGAATATTTAATACCTTTTCTTCTTCTTTTTTGTCAATTTGAGCTCAAAGGGCTCTAACAGAAACAATGGGGAAAGAAGATGTTCTAATGGGACCTTTGAATCTAGGAGCCACTCTTTTGACTTCAAAAAATGGCTTGTTCATTAGGCAACTGACAAATTATCTGGCCACCGATGTGTGGTATTTGCAACAGCAAAAAAAAGCCATTTTAAATTTTGCAATGCCTTTTAATCAAGAAAAATGTGCCATCCAAATTATGCAGCCATCAAAAGCTGACCTTTCACAGCTCTTGTTTTAACATTAAAATTAAACAAACATACCTCGCAGCATTCCCCTTATTCAAAAACTGCTTTTCATCACATACAGACTGATTAACTGAAAATTGCATACTGTATGCATAGAGGAAAACATTTTCACAGGTGCATATGCACATATGAACTGTTCATACCCTTGATGAAATATTGATGAATCTGTATTATTCTAAATGAGGAAGGTACTGCAAAAAGTAATCAGCAAAATATGCATCTAAATGATCACCATAAGAAACATGTATTCTTATTGTGGCACTTAATTAAGTGTGGAAGTTTTTGTTTTTTAAGATTCTTTGATGAATAGAAAGTTTTCACACAAATAAGATTTATTTCCTGTCAAAAACTAGAAACAAGCCAAATAGCTTTTGAATACTCTTTGGTCCTGTGCTTCTTTTCACAGGCTTAAAGCTCGAAAATGAAATTGCGTCTATAAATTATTCAAAATAGTGAAACTATACAAAATTAAAAAAGAAATAACGGGATAGTTCACCGAAAATTGAAAATTCTGTCATCATTTACTCACCCTCAAGTTGTTCCAAACCTGTATGAATTTCTCTCTTCTGCTGAACACATAAGAAGATGGGTAACCAAACAGTTGATGGGGAAGAATTTAAATGATAACAGAATTTACATTTTTGGGTGAACTATCCCTTTAACCATAATGTTGAAATGTTTTTGAATTAATGAATGTTAAAAATCTAAATGCTGAATTTGTGTTAAGCGTTCCAGTTCTAAACTGCTTCTATTTAATGGATGACATTAATAATCCATTTGTGAATAGCATGTTGTTTGTTCATTATAAATACATATCAAACTCACCAAGCAAAGACAAAAGCCAATTATTATTATCTGGGAAGTTTTTGAATTACTCGCAGTACTATAAAACCACCATTTCATGAAATAAAGACATTGGTCTTGTTATATGTTCTGCAATTCAGATTAATTAAAGGTCCTTGCTGTTCATGTAGGTATACTCAACATATATGCTAGCAGTATGTAAACTAGCAGCCATTCCTTTGATATTGACTTTAATAAGAGAGCTTTATGCCTAAAAGCTTTGAATGCAGTCTGCACTCAGTTAGCCTGCAGTCTGAATCATTTGTTATGCTGACAAGCTAATTACTCGGTAAATGTCAATCAAAACCACAACAGACAGTAACAGATTAAACAGCCATGATGTTAACGTTAGCAGTCAGAAATATCTTAGGATCCTTTATTAATTTGTGTTGTGCTGAAACTGAGTTAGCACAGCAGGAGAATACAAAGCATGATTTTCCCCCAAGTACTCTCAGAGCAAACACCGCGTGAAACGCTGCTGTTATGCAACAAGGTTGAAGTGTTCTTAAATCTCAACTTGAACTACTTTGATAAAACGAGGGATATTCAAAGAAACTATCCATGTTTTGCCAGCAAACCGTATACTGACACCGCACACCTGCTCTCTGCCCTCCGATCAGACGAGGATACTTTCTCAATCTGCGTGTCTGCCGAAGTAAAGCGACTGCAGGATGAACCATGGGATTGATGTTTGGCCTATGCTACAGCAAAAGTCATTTCTGTTGCTGCTTAGATGATGAAAAGTGCGAGAAAGAGTTTATAACAGGAAGTTTGCGTGTGACACCTCATCGATTCTATGATTCAGTGTACTGAATTACCTTCATGCCAGCTCGGTGGGCTTTACAAATGACATGGACTCAGGGGATACATATAACCTAAAGCCAAGACTAAAGGAAGAACGGAATGGACTTGGCTGCAGAGGAAGGAATGGATCATTTTGTCATCTTGTTTCTCTGTAAGCCATAGCCATGCTCTGTAGGTGAGAGCAATGGTCAACTCTTTCATTACAGTCTCAACACTCTTTCTTAGTGCACTCAGGGGACCGGGGACAAAGAAAACTGTTGAACTAGATATGAGTCTGTGATTTTAGGGAAACATTCATATTTATGAGTGGCTAAGCAAAGAAACGAACACTCCTTAATTCACTTCGGTCACCACCTCTCAGCATAAACTACTTGTTTTTCAAAACCATCAGAGATGTACATGGGCACTTGATTCACAACTGAATTTAATAAATGCAACATGAGAGGAACAATGTGATACGAGGCTCTACGCCTCGTATTAGCTTTGTATTTCTTTCTGTTTTGAACCATCATTTACTATCATTCCTAGTTTTTTATATTACTAAATATAGTTTACCCACCATCTCAGATTAACCTTACATCGCTAGCTTCCGTTATTGTTAGCACAGAACGCGTGTTTACGCGCCACCCGCGCTCATTTATTTATTATTTATTTTCTCTCGCGCGCCCGCGCCTTTGAGTTAATAAAAGCCCAGGTAAGTAAGAATCAGTCAACACAAACGGTGAGTAATGTCTTGTCCTGTTATTGTCACCTGTGTCACATGTCATATGTTTAGTGTAGCCTTCTCCGATGGCAATATAGGATTTATTTGTGATAAATGCAAGGAGACAGTCAGGCTGACGGAGAAGATTTCAGAGCTAGAGACACGCATCCAAACTTTAATTGAGGATAGTAAGGATAGTACTAGAGCTTTAGATACTATTTTGGATGCGCCTAGCATAGTGAACTCTGTACATGATTCGGTTCCGGCTGAAGTAGAGCCCAGGCAGCAGGGCAGATGGGTGACCGTGAGAGATCGCTCTAGTCGCGGATTAAAAAACCACCCTTCCGTTCCGATTACCATAACAAATCGATTTGCCCCACTCAGTGAAACACCCACTGAGAATTCTGTTGATTGTGCCCTGGTAATTGGTGATTCGATCACACGGAACGTGAAAATAGAGACACCAGCCACCATAGTCACATGTTTGCCGGGAGCCAGAGCGCCTGACATCAAAGCAAATTTAAAAGTGCTGGCTAATGCTAATCGTAAATTCTCTAAGATCATTATTCATGTCGGCACTAATGATGTTCGACTCCGCCAGTCGGAGATCACCAAAATTAATATTAAAGAGGTGTGTAAACTCGCAAGTACGATGTCAGGCACTGTAATTTTCTCTGGCCCCCTTCCTGTTCGCAGGAGTGATGAGATAGTTAGCAGATTGGCCTCACTCAATGGTTGGTTGTCTAAGTGGTGTCCGTTGAATAATATAGAATTCATAGACAATTGGAAAAGTTTTTGGGGCAAGCCTGACCTGTTGAAAAGAGATGGTGTTCATCCCTCCTGGGATGGTGCTGCTCTTCTCTCTAGTAATATGGCACATAGTCTTAGAGCTAAAACATGACAATCTGGGGCTCAGGTCAGGAAGCAGACAGACTGGCTAAACCGACCGTCTGCTAGCGGCCTCGCGTCACCAAGGTCAGATAAATCCCATCACATAGAGCCTCTTTCACCTAGATATCATCATATAGAGACTGTGTCTGTTCCCCGAATTTGGAAATCCAAAAAACGTCAGGTAAAAAATTTAATTGATGTTCAACAAATAAAAAACAGATATAATACAGATGAACAAATGATAAAGCTTGGGTTGCTGAATATTCGATCCCTTACTTCAAAATCGCTCGTAGTTAATGATATGATTTCAAGTTATAATCTAGATGTGCTGTGTTTGACAGAAACCTGGCTAAAACCAAACGATTACATTACTTTAAATGAGTCAACCCCACAAGATTACTGTTATAAACATGAACCTCGTCTAAAACGCAAAGGGGGAGGTGTTGCTGTAATTTATAGTAATATTTTCAAAACCACTAAGAAATCTATTTTTAAATATACTTCTTTTGAAGTGTTGGTGCTTAATGTAAAAATATATAGTGTAAACGATAAATCACGTTTGAGATTTCTGCTGGCTACTGTATACAGGCCACCAGGGCACCATAAAGATTTTATCAAAGAATTTGCGGACTTTCTATCAGAATTAGTATTGGCTAACGATAAAGTACTAATTGTTGGTGATTTTAATATACATGTAGATAATGAAAAATATGCATTGGGATTGGCACTTAAAGACATTGTAAACTCAATTGGAGTTAGACAACACGTGTCAGGACCCACTCATTGTCGTAATCATACTCTAGATCTAATATTATCACATGGAATAGATGTTGATGCCGTTGAAATTCTGCAGCAGAGCGATGACATCTCAGACCATTATCTAGTCTCATGTAAATTACATTTAGCCAAGGCTGCAAAGCCGACTCCGTGTTATAAATATGTTAGATCTATAACTTCTGCCACTAAAGATTGCTTTATCAATAATCTTCCTAATAAGTTTCATCATCTCAGCATCCCGGATAGCTTAGAAGAACTCGATATTGCAACAGAAACTTTTAACTCTCTCTTTTCCAGCACTTTAGACGCAGTTGCTCCGTTGCGCTTAAAGAAGATTAAAGAAAATAGTCCAACGCCGTGGTACAACGAGCACACTCAGGCCCTTAAGAGAGCAGCCAGAAAAATGGAGCGCAACTGGAAGAAAACAAAACTAGAGGTATTTCGGATTTCATGGAAAGAGAGCTCGATTGCTTACAGAGAGGCTTTAAAAGCTGCTAGATCTGCTTATTTTTCAACCCTATTAGAAGAAAATAAACATAATCCTAGGTATTTATTTGAAACAGTGGCTAAACTAACGAAAAAGAAAGCTTTAAGCACAGAAGTTTCCAAGCAACACAGCAGTAATGACTTTATGAACTTCTTCACTTATAAGATTGATAATATCAGGGACAAAATTATAACTATGCAACCGTCTACTACAGTATCGCATCAGGGAGTGCATTGTAGTCTCCCTGAGGAAATATTTTTTTCATTTGTTGCTATAGGAGAGGAAGATTTCTGCAAACTCGTTAATTCATCTAAATCGACAACTTGTATGTTAGACCCTATACCGACTAAGCTACTGAAAGAGATGCTTCCAGAGATCATAGATCCTCTTCTTAATATCATTAATTCGTCTTTGTCTCTAGGATATGTACCAAAAACCTTTAAGCTGGCTATGATAAAACCGCTTGTTAAAAAACCGCAACTTGATCCTTCAGAATTAGTCAATTACAGGCCGATCTCAAATCTGCCTTTTCTGTCAAAGATATTAGAAAAAGCAGTATCCTCACAACTGTGTTCCTTTCTTGAAAGAAATGATATCTGCGAGGATTTTCAGTCAGGATTTAGACCGCACCATAGTACTGAGACAGCTCTCATTAGAGTTACAAATGATTTACTTTTATCATCCGATCGTGGTTGTATCTCTCTATTAGTGCTACTTGATCTTAGTGCTGCATTTGACACAATTGACCACAACATTCTTTTAAATAGACTGGAAAACTATGTTGGCATTAGTGGAATTGCACTAGCATGGTTTAAATCATACTTATCTGACCGTTATCAGTTTGTAGCAGTAAATGAAGAGATGTCTTATCGATCACAAGTTCAGTATGGCGTACCACAAGGCTCAGTACTAGGACCGCTGCTGTTCACTCTGTACATGCTACCATTAGGACATATCATTAGGAAACATGGAATTAGCTTTCATTGTTATGCCGATGATACTCAGCTGTATATTTCTTCAAAACCTAACGAAACTTACCAATTCACAAAATTAACGGAATGCATAGCTGATATAAAAAATTGGATGACTAGTAATTTCCTACTACTAAACTCTGAAAAAACAGAGATTCTAATTATTGGACAAAAAACTTCCACACGTAATAACCTAGAATACTGTCTAACCCTTGATGGCTGCTCTGTTAAGTCTTCGTCGTCGGTTAGGAACCTGGGTGTGCTCTTTGATAGCAATCTTTCATTTGAAAGTCATGTGTCTAGTATCTGTAAAACCGCATTTTTCCATCTTAAAAATATATCTAAATTACGACATATGCTCTCATTAACAAATGCGGAACAATTAGTTCATGCTTTCATGACAACAAGACTAGATTATTGTAATGCTCTACTGGGTGGTTGCCCTGCACGCTTAATAAATAAACTACAGCTGGTCCAAAACGCAGCCGCTCGAGTTCTTACTAGAACCAGGAAATATGACCATATTAGCCCGGTTCTGTCAACACTGCATTGGCTGCCTATTAAACATCGTATAAATTTTAAAATATTGTTGATTACTTACAAAGCACTAAATGGTTTAGCTCCGCAGTACTTGAGCGAGCTCTTAACGCATTATAGTCCTTCACGTCTATTGCGATCTCAAAATTCGGGCCAGTTGATAATACCTAGAATTTCAAAATCGACTGCGGGCGGTAGATCCTTTTCCTATTTAGCACCAAAACTTTGGAACAGTCTTCCTACCATTGTCCGGGAAGCAGACACACTCTGTCAGTTCAAAGCTAGACTAAAAACACATCTCTTTGACCTAGCATACACATAATATATTATAGACTTCTATAATTCAATGTTAGGCTGCATAGATTAGGTCAGCCGGAACTGGGAACACTTCCCTTACATCCTGATGTACTCGTTACATCATCATAAGAAGAATGGCATCTACACTAATTTTAGTGTCTTTGTTTATCCCGAGGTTTTCCCGCAGCCGACCGGATCCAGGCCGTATCCAGATCTGACTAGGAGCTTTGCCTGGACCCGATGACAACGCAGTGCTGAAGTGCCAACTAGCCTCTCCCTATGGAGGATCCCTTTCCCACTCTACAGATAAAATGTTGTGATTCCGGTTCGCGTACCCACCCCGAAGTGATAAAATAAAACAAAATTCTGTATCAAATTACAGTTACTGTAAATCCGGCCTCTAGTTCATAAACGCCAGAGGAGAACTGGCCCCCGACTGAGCCTGGGTTCTCCCAAGGTTTTTTTTCTCCATTAGGTCACCTGATGGAGTTTTAGGACACCAGTAGGTCACTTGATGGAGTTTTTCGGTTCCTTGCCACTGTTGCCTTTGGCTTGTTCAGTTGGGGATATTCAAAATAATTAGCCAAGCATTAATACCATTGATCAGCCCTACCAAACGTGGATGTTTTTTCACTAAGAAACAAACATTATGTTATTTGATTGATATTGTGAAGCTGCTTTGATGCAATTTATATTGTGAAAAGCGCTATATAAATACACTTGACTTGACTTGACTTGATGGTCAAATTCAAATAATTTTTATGCACTTGGCAGACGCATTCACCTACAATGAGATGCGGTCACATTTACTTTTCAGTGAATTTTTGCAGGCGAAATGTGATCTTGAGTTTCATGTGAGGGGGTCAAACAACTTTGCCGTGTTGACCAACTAGGGGTTGCACGACTACTGATTTCTGCTAGTCGATTTCTAATCAAAACAGTACTAGAGTTACTCAACTACTCGTGGTTCATGCTACTGTAAATGAAAAGACATGAAATAGTTCTTATCAATAAATATTTATTAATTCATAGCCTAATCCAACAATTACATAAGTAAACTATCAAAACAATATAATTATGACATTACATATTTTCATGTAACAGAGTAAAGCCAAATAAATAGCCGTTCTTGCCTTTCATTTCAGACGCAATATCCGCTTTTAGGGGCCGTTCACATATATCAGTTGCGTTCTCAAATTCGTTATCGTTATAATGGAAGTGGTGCACTATTTTTTCCAGGCGCGCCGATGCCACAGCGAGATGAAAACATCTCAACTTTTCAGAATGCCGCAAGCGCACCGCAGGTCATGTGACAAAAACATGATCATTTTAATGATTTCCCATCTAAGTGGCATATTTAAAAGTAATAGGTCTCATTTGATAGAAAAATGTTCAAATTTTGAAGAAAATTTATTTGAATCATGTTTGGACATTCTTATGTTACAACACTGCTGAGAAAATCCCAGAAAAAGTAATGCAATTTATTGATTTATTTTGTTATTATTGATGCTTGACATGATGACTAATAGAAATTATATGTGACACGTCATATCACAATCATGCCAACTGCATCTGGGCCACATTTTGTTAATATCTCAAAGCAATGACAAGTTATGGCATTTGGAACCATTGTAGCCTTTTTATCAAAAGTCCAAAAACTTCTCCAAACATGTGATCTGAGTGTTTTCTTGATCATATGAACTACTTACATGTGTAAACACCACAAAACATAAAAATATTTATAATTACATAGATTAAGTAACAAGTAATAAGATCCTGGTTGATGAACGAAAATCTTCCAGGCCTGTTTCAGCTGTCCGCTCCTATTCTATTCAAGACCTGCCAATCTGAGTGATCGATCCAATTCAAGCACTCTACAGTGTCCGATTGGTCTCTACGAATCGTTTACCTTACCAGTCATTAATGCTGACAAAGTTAATCTTTAAAGACACTATTTAGCATATCACAATGATTATCCATTTTTCATTCTGTACCTCATAATGTATAAAACATTAATCTTGCCATGAAACAGAAGTTACGACCGCCTTTTCTTGAGTGAAACGGCTTCTTGAACAAGAAAAAATGTAGAGCAGGGCTTGATTTTGTCCCTGGGGGAATTGATTGTATGTGGTTTGCTATTGCTGTGATGTCATGTGAGTGACAGGTCGTCCCACCCTCGCACCAGTAAACACTTCATCAGAGATGAGAAGCGATGTCACTGCAAGGGGAAGTTATTTTGATTAAAGATTACAAGAGCACATGAATTTAAAAAATGATGAGCACGGATAAATCATTTATAATAAATACTGCAATATTACATAAACAAGAATTGTAAATTTAGATGTCATGGTGGCTTTAGATTATACATTACTATACATTATAATAACTGAATTCACTTGTAGCAATTAAAATGGTTGGATTCAGTTTTTAGCATTTTGCTTTTAATTTATTTAGACAAGAGTAGTAGGATGAGAATTTCAATATCTGCAGTCAGTTGTTGGCCATAACAAGAAAATAATTAATGCATTTCTGGCCAATGCAGATTTTTAATATCGGTGTATCCCTAATGTTAATAATTTAATTTGTAGTCCTGGGACTACAGATGGCAAACAGCCTTTGGCGAACTCTGACACATTTAGAGTAATGTTTATTAATGTCCACTTTTCCTGTTAAATAAACAAATAAAATATATAAGAACTGAGGTGTCACAAAATATTGCTAAATGAAAGTGTTTTTACTACATCCTTCACCGAGCTGCTTTGCAATGGAGTGAATGATCAGCGCTCCTATGCAGTAACAGTCCACACAACCAGTCATCCCCAAAGTTATCTTTCCGCCTCCGTCTGGCAGCATGTGGCAGCGCCGGGAGGTCACGGATTAAGAAAACCCAAACAGAATTCAGTGTGATGCTGGCAAGAAACTGAGCACTCTCCCTATAGGCCCAGAAAATGGGCAGCTCATGAATATGCATGGCACCTGAGAAAATCCCTCACAGAGTGAAAGGAGACTTCTCTGGAACGAGGTAGAAAAAGACAGATGGAGAAATATAGCATGCCTTACGCAACCATATATTTCCGGCGAAAGAGTGTCTGCTTCTCGCACCACATCATAACAAATCGAAGGGTTTCGAGGCCATAAGTATTAATATTTTAATGTCGACGATAACTTTTGCGGTGTGTCTTTGAAGGATAAAGAAAAGTTAATAGGTAGTCAAGAACTAAATATATGAATGGCAGAGGCGTATACATCATATGGAAGAGCGCAGCCCATTCGCCATAAACACAGACAATTGCCCTCCACCTCGAGCTCCTCATGAATAAATGCAAAAGTTTTTATGATGTGCTGTGGTATGACTTTGAGTGCCTCAATGGTATTCCAGCTCAGGTAGACATCACTAGAGCCAATTTCCTGACATCAGTTCTAGCACAATGTCACATCTTGTTACTCTCTCGTGACACTAAAAAGGGATATGTTAGGATATGGCAGAAATATAACACATCTTTCAACAGACCAGATGCTTCAGAGCCTTATTTTGCGAGGGTGCTTTACTTTCGCCTTCCAGAGAAAGAAACAAAAGCAAGGTAAATCTATTTGATAGAATTGGTAATTGTGTGGTGCGCCTTGCAGTGCTGCTAAGAGCCAAAATGGATGGGTACCGTCAACTCCTCTCTGTCATGCTGTCAATTGTCCAAAGCCCCGGGGACCAGGGCCTCCTACTGACTCATTTCCATAGCCGCGCTCATGCAGGTAAGGCTGGAAGGGGGAGGTAGGATGAGTGAGGTAACCAGAAACACCAGAGCTCGGACAGTGCTCCCAGGTGGAATTAAGCAAGCCGGGCAGTTCTGCCCAAGGTAAGTGAAAAACCTGTTAGGAATCTGCATGAACAAGGTCGGCTATGGATTTGTAAATTATCCCTGCCCTAGCTGATCAACCTCAGCGAGTAAATATAATACGGCAGCTTGTTCTTTCATTCTCCTTGCCTCCAGAAATGAAACAGCAAGTATTGGGCAGAGAGCGTGCACGCATATCTACGTGCCAACAGAAGAACATACTGACTGCATCAGGAAAAAAAAAACCCCACAAATGAAGCAGTGTGAGGGATACACTTAGCAGTTGATAATGCAACAAAGGAAGAGTTTTTAAGAAGAATTGACTGAAGTATCGATGCTTGAGGCAACTCTTTAAAAATACGGGAGAATGTGTTTTGCACTGTACACAAAATCTATACCAACTGAGTGAATCTCATGAAAGCATGTCCAGGTCACATTTCACGCCAAGACCAAAAGAAAAACTAATTTTGCATAAAGAGAAATTGTAGGGAAATTAAGCCCATTAAGATACTTTGCATTGTGATATTACTTTCATGACAACTGAGCAAAATTTCCACAGTAAATTTTACATTTTTATTATATATTTTTGAAATTCTAAAATATTAGGAAAAATCTGAAAATGTTTCAAATATTTGATATAAAGAGTTACTTTTTAGTAAAAGAATAAGAATAAAGTATACTTTTATTTCTATTTATTTATTTAGCATAATCATAAGAATTGGGGTAGAATTGGGATTCTAGGAAAATATTTTGAAAATTATTTTATAAAAATAAAGCAACAAAATATATTATTTAAAAAAACGTTTCCAATTTTCAGTACAAATACTATAAACACACACACACACACACTATACAGTAATATATATTATTAGGATTGGGGAGACTTGGGATTGGAAAATTGCATTGGAAAATATTCTGAATATATTTTATCCAAATTAAAGAATTTCAATATTTGATCAATATTTATTTTTAGTACAAATGCTGTAAACCACAAACTATTTAAATTAAGTTTGCATTTGTATTTATATTCATTTAGCATGTGCTTCATAAAACGAATACCACAATGCACATATCATGAAATATATTTAAACATTTCTAAGCTGCATTCAGTTAATTTTGGCCAAGACAAGTGTTAGTTTCATGAGACTTGTCCATCCATACTTGCATTAAAATAACAATCCAAAAGCCCTTTAAAAAGAGCCCAAGATTATAACTTGTTGGCTACCTAAACAAAACAGCTTTTACTGAAGCAGTCATTATCTCTGCTGGATAAGACATGTGAGATTAAGAGCACTGTAATTCATAACTGTGGTGGTCTTACCTAAAAGCAGTATGCATCAGCAGACAGCAGGGAGGCATGAAGACAAAAAAAAAGAAAAGAAAAATATAGATTAGAGGTTATGGATATCATTATATGATATATGAAGACTTGCATAGCACAAAGCCAGAGTGATTTTCACAGTCACATATGAAACACGCCATATCTCAGAATTATTCATTGTGGAGATTTCTTATGTATTCCAAAATCTACCTAGTTGACTCTGAAAACAAAAGCATGATACACACACTTAGTTAAACAAATAACAGCGAGACAAAGAGACGCCTGCTCACACATCTGCGTGACCTCTGCAAAAAATTAACAGACACCATGACAGCTAAAAAAAACTCTGTCCGACTCTAATGAACTTACTGTGAACTCCCAACTTAGGCCAGACCTTTTCCCCCTCCACCCAACCCCTCTTAGTCTTAACACACACATGCTGCGGTCCAAAGCCACACACACGCTGGGTCTCTTCTCTAACAGGAGAGGCGAGAGAGTTTCCCTTCTATGTGCACAGCTGTCTGACTGAATGTTCCTCCCTAGTCGAACCACAGGAATGAAAAGCCTTTTCATTCCATTGAACACCAAGCCCTATAAACGAGAGAACATTAGATCTGTGGGCCTGCTGTCCTGACAGGCCTCCACGGCTCATCCTGGAGCTCCTGGATACACCGCCAACAATAAAGCTGAGAGAACTTTATAGAGAAGGTCAATAACATGTATTTTTTATGCTACGTCTATATTTAGTGATGCTAGCCTTAGCAAGCATATTACTATTGTTCATACTTTCGCTTAGAGATCCTCGCCCTGCTCCACTTGTGTTACAGACATGAATGAAAAATCAAATTGTTCGGCTTTCTGAGGACTTTTCTAAGCTGTCACACTTATTGCATGGCAATTAATAAAACAGGCTAAAATAAAAGGTCTCACAGAGTTACAATTAATATTTGGCAGTAGCAATGCAATAAAAATTAAGCTATTACGGTAGTTTAACTACATTTCTCTATAGCGAGGCAATAGAGTTGTTAGCTACAAACATGTATTAGTTCAAATTGCAGATTTTTTCAGCAAGCTACTTTTTCAATGTTGTTTGGTATTTTGGTAGAGCAGTCAATCGAATAGCTAGCTAAATTTGAGTAGGTTTCTCAACATATTAAAAGCATGAGGTCCACAAAGTGTTATTGGTCCAACTCACATGGTTCTGAACGGGATTCAAACCAGCGCCAACCGGCAAGGGATGCTAAAGAAAGCTAAAGACCAAAATGCCTAATGTCAGTCGCTAGTGCGCATCATGAGGCCTGGGGAGTGAGGTTTACTTACACAGCTCTTACCAGCTGGTCTGCATTTCACTCACCCCCCTAATCGTTATTCCCATCCGGGTCACGGCACCAATTTAACTAATTAACATGCAAGCTCCGATTTGAACCAGCATCACTGGAGGCGGGCGCACTAACAAAGGACACTAAAACTGCAGCCATACATCCAACAAATACATTTTTACCCCGCTTACTACGTTATTTCTTATGTGATTCACACAAAGCACTGCTTATTGATTTTTCCGCTCTTTTTGCACCCCCTTGACTTCAAACTTTTCGACCAAGGTAAACATTTTTGGCTAGACACCCTTGACTGTTTATATTCCCTTGCTGAAACTTGAGAAAAAACTTACTGAAACAAAAGTAACATTAAAACTTTTAGCTTTCAACTTTTAAACCTGCATCCCCAAAGGAGCACCTCTGCTCTGAAGTGTTGTAAGCATTTGCACTGAAACCACAATACTGTAAACAGATTAATAAAATTCACTTTACATTTCTTTTCATAAAAAAGTGTCCATGGTGCTAATGCTATATGATGATGCTAATCCTTCAGGGAAAATATTTTGAGGTATTTACAAGTCCTGTAACTCAAATCCCCTGGTTTCTAGTTTGTCTATGTTGGATATTACCCATTAGCATTATTTGGTTGAACAGCCATTTTGTTCCAAACACCAAGCTTGACCACCAAAAAGCTAGCTTATTGCTTGTCCACAGTTTTTAGGCTGTTCTAAAACAGTTCTTAGCATCTTAAGCTGGATTTTCCAGCAGGCACTGCAGTAACAGTCTACTCTATTATAAAACTGTTACAGAATTACAGTATTTACAGTGCAGTGATAAATTTGGCAGTTGATTTGATATTATTGGAGATGTGTGGTATATTGGAAAGGTAATCTGAGGGGACATCAGTGAGAGATTGCTTTCCTTGAGTGTGCTGAGAGTTTGTGCGTGATTGACGCACAGCAGGTGGAGGGGCGTCTTCTTATCAGGTGGCCTCAGGGACAGGGTCAGAGACGCGGTGCTAGTTCGATTAAGAGACAGTGTCATAACTACACGCCCAACCGTGTACTACAGATGGATTGAGGGGATCTTCAGTGAGCCCCATGTCTCAAAGTTTCATCGAACGAGAAGCTCCTCCATATGTCGTTTGCCTACAAAGGCATGTCGTCAACTCACAGAGCAACATTTGTTCTCCTGTCTGTTTGACGAGAAAGTGTATTCATCATTCTACAGGTTTGCAGCCTGAAATGTATCTAATATTGGGGTTTAAACATTGCTATGTTTTAATAAAGCAATCAACTTTTTTGTGGAAATATTGTGTATTGTTGAAAATGAAGTTTGGCAGAAAATGGTTTATGAAAAGACAGGGTTGTGTGATATCCCATCATTCACTATGGCAACATGAGAATGATAAAATATTTTGGTAAGATTGATTACACACCAATTCCAAATACTCTACTCTTAGTTTTGTTGCATTAGTGCTAAACGCTTCCTGATTTTATTGAGAAAATAAAAATGAGAGGACAGCAAGCATTTTATGATGACTAAAATCACATGAACACATATCATACCATTATAACGATTTCCTAATTTGTAAGTAGGAACTTTACAAGACTGCCTGAATAGGAAATAGTCAGAATAAGCGTCACTTAATTTGATACAAAAAAGAAAGCCTCTGAATGCAGCACAACGCTGAATAAACATTATTGCGAATTCAAAAGCGAAAGAGAAAAGCAGGAGCGAATTCTAAGGTGATTTCAAGATCGCATGAGTGTTTGAATTGAGATCTAACGATTAGATCTAACTCAGTCTTTTAACGATTAATCATGTAGCTCTAATTCAAATAGATAATTATTTAAAAATGATAATATTTCATAATATTACAGATTTAACTGTACTGTACTCTAGATTAAAGAAATACTGCCTTGGTGAGCATAAGATACTTCTTTCAACATCATTAAAAAATTTCTCAACAACCCCAAACTTTTGAACGGTAGTATAAATAAATTTTTCTAATGTATTCATATACTATAAAAACAAAGTTGTGTATATAGTGTTAAAACCAATTGACAATATGGTGCTGAGATTTGCAATGATTTTCTCTGGCTTCAGTTTAAAGTGTTAAATCTGAGTAAACTCATAAAAAGATCAAACAGTTCAACTCTACATGTTTCTGATATTTGTTCAATGTCCAGCTTCAAACTACCTTTATAGTGTCAAGGGCTATTAAAAGTGAACACAAGGAGCTCATTGCTCCATTTTTATGTTACCGTACACATTCACAGCAAATAACCTCAAGCTGCAACTAAATCGCATCTGCTTTAAAACAGCAATGCAAGATGCTTCTGGAGAAAGACTTAGAAGAAATCTTTTTGCATATGAGATTCTTCTCCTGGTAATCAGACAATAGAGCCTATTTCAAAGAGGTTCAGTGAAGAAATTACTTATTGCCTCCAGCTCAGAGGATCAGTACATAAGAGTTTGTTCACCCACCACTCAAAACTTCATAAGAGATATAGTACTTCGCTGAAGAAAATCTAAACTGGCATTGACTGTTTTGTAATATATTACATAGGAATGTTGTCTGTGAAAAAGATCTGTAACTAAATAATTTCATAATCTCACTCAAGACCACATGGTTAGACAAACTAGAATCGCAAGAATGTGTTTATTGATGCGATCTGCCGTGGAGGCTGAACACTGTGGTGGTACATGTTGGATTCATCAGCTGTGTGTTTTATGTTTTTTTTTTTCTTTTTCTTTTTTTCTTTTTCCTTCTTACTTTGAGTTGGTTATACTCTTTCTCAAATATTTCATTTTTCTGTTCTTCAGACTACACAGGCAGTTCAAAGACATCCCTTTCAATTCCACAAATGCTCTCAATTATGAGCAGCCTCTCCAGTAACCACTAAACAGACACAAGACAAGCCTTCCCCTTTCATTTCAATCTAATAATAATTTCAGAGACATTTCAACACTGTTCAATGTTTAAAAAAAAAAAGAGAGGGCTTTCAAAAGAGTGACCCATAATTTAGCTGCCAGTGAAATGTAAGAGCAGTGCACAGCGTTTGCTGATGATATCAGCTTCTCCGACTCAATTGAGCTGCGGCAGTAAGTGAGATGGCTGATAACATGTTCTTAGCCATAATTGTGAAACTGCAATAAGTGGAACACCAAGAACGAAATAACAAGATGACTGTGTCAACAGATCTCTGTCTTAAACAATTTGCACACACTGGTGTAGGGATAACAAAAAGAAAACAATCTACAAAGTCATATCAGCATTAATGTTGTCTTAGGTCAAGTGCTATTTTGCCATCACAGTGCAATTCTGAGAAATAAAGTCACAATTGCAAGACTAAAGTCACAATTGTGAGTTATAAAGTCTAATTCCGAGAAAAAAATTCAAGCTCTCAATTTCTGAGCTCAAATTTTTTTCGCATTTGTGAGTTTATATCTCACAATTCTGACTTTACATAGTAATTCAAATTGCGGGTTTATATCTGTCAGTTATGACTTTACAACTCGAGTTTATATCTCACAATTCAAAGAAAAGTCACAAATAAATTGTTTGTTTTTTTCAGTGCCGGAAAAAAAGATTCCATCGTTTCCAACATTGGTAATAAATAAGCCATTTTACTTGAGCACAAAATCGTCATATTAGAAATTATTTCTGAAGGATCATGTGACAATGTCTGGAAGGAAGCTTCTTTTTTTTAATAAAAATCAGAGTACTTTTTGCTTGGATTTCAGAGATTCTCAGTCATCATGATCAAATTCTTAAGATTATCTTACATCTGACATAAAAGTTCTTGATTTTAATATAGGGACGATATTATCTGCCGACATTATGCATTTTCATTTTCCTAACTATCGGTTTCGGCATTTATAATGGCCGATAAATGAATATTTAAAAAAAATGCGGGTGCGGTGATTCATGTAAGGGTGGCGATGCCAAATAAGCACATAAAAGCCGTCACAAAGAACTGGCATCAAATATAGCAAGGAGACATTTTAATTGTTATTAATAAACAAGTGTTATCAGTCAGTGTCGCTGCAAAGTTGACAACGCTGACTCGCGATCTTCAGTGAACACGCCAGAGAGAAATGCACATTTCATACAGATTACAGCAGAGAGCAGTCTGTCCGTCTCACTGATCGATTGCTCCAGTCTGCCTTCCTGCCTGCTGTGAGTTTGTTTGTGTCGAGGCTGTAAGCTCTACGCCTCGTATTAGCTTCGTATTTCTTTCTGTTTTGAACCATCATTTACTATCATTTCTAGTTGTTTATATTACTAAATACAGTTTACCCACCATCTCAGATTAACCTTACATCGCTAGCTTCCGTTATTGTTAGCACAGCACGCTAGGGTTTACGCGCCACCCGCGCTCATTTATTTATTATTTATTTTCTCTCGCACGCCCGCGCCTTTGAGTTCATAAAAGCCCAGGTAAGTAAGAATCAGTCAACACAAACGGTGAGTAATGTCTTGTCCTGTTATTGTCACCTGTGCCACATGTAATATGTTTAGTATAGCCTTCTCCGATGGCAATATAGGATTTATTTGTGATAAATGCAAGGAGACAGTCAGGCTGACGGAGAAGATTTCAGAGCTAGAGACACCCATCCAAACTTTAATTGAGGATAGTAAGGATAGTACTAGAGCTTAAGATACTATTTTGGATGCGCCTAGCATAGTGAACTCTGTACATGATTCGGTTCCGGCTGAAGTAGAGCCCACGCAGCAGGGCAGATGGGGGGTGACCGTGAGAGATCGCTCTAGTCGCGGATTAAAAACCACTCTTTCGTTCCGATTACCATAACAAATCGATTTGCCCCACTCAGTGAAACACCCACTGAGAATTCTGTTGATTGTGCCCTGGTAATTGGTGATTCGATCACACGGAACGTGAAAATAGAGACACCAGCCACATAGTCACATGTTTGCCGGGAGCGAGAGCGCCTGACATCAAAGCAAATTTAAAAGTGCTGGCTAATGCTAATCGTAAATTCTCTAAGATCATTATTCATGTCGGGACTAATGATGTTCGACTCCGCCAGTCGGAGATCACCAAAATTAATATTAAAGAGGTTTGTAAACTCGCAAGTACGATGTCAGGCACTGTAATTTTCTCTGGCCCCCTTCCTGTTCGCAGGAGTGATGAGATAGTTAGCAGATTGGCCTCACTCAATGGTTGGTTGTCTAAGTGGTGTCCGTTGAATAATATAGAATTCATAGACAATTGGAAAAGTTTTTGGGGCAAGCCTGACCTGTTGAAAAGAGATGGTGTTCATCCCTCCTGGGATGGTGCTGCTCTTCTCTAGTAATTTGGCTCATAGTCTTAGAGCTAAAACATGACAATCTGGGGCTCAGGTCAGGAAGCAGACAGACTGGCTAAACCGACCGTCTGCTAGCGGCCTCGCGTCACCAAGGTCAGATAAATCCCATCACATAGAGCCTCTTTCACCTAGATATCATCATATAGAGACTGTGTCTGTTCCCCGAATTTGGAAATCCAAAAAACGTCAGGTAAAAAATGTAATTGATGTTCAACAAATAAAAAACAGATATAATACAGATGAGCAAATGATAAAGCTTGGGTTGCTGAATATTCGATCCCTTACTTCAAAATCGCTCATAGTTAATGATATGATTTCAGATTATAATCTAGATGTGATGTGTTTGACAGAAACCTGGCTAAAACCAAACGATTACATTACTTTAAATGAGTCAACCCCACAAGATTACTGTTATAAACATGAACCTCGTCTAAAACGCAAAGGTGCAAAGGTGTTGCTGTAATTTATAGTAATATTTTCAAAACCACTAAGAAATCTATTTTTAAATATACTTCTTTTGAAGTGTTGGTGCTTAATGTAAAAATATATAGTGTAAACGATAAATCACGTTTGAGATTTCTGCTGGCTACTGTATACAGGCCACCAGGAAACCATAAAGATTTTATCAAAGAATTTGCGGACTTTCTATCAGAATTAGTATTGGCTAACGATAAAGTACTAATTGTTGGTGATTTTAATATACATGTAGATAATGAAAAAGATTCATTGGGATTGGCACTTAAAGACATTGTAAACTCAATTGGAGTTAGACAACACGTGTCAGGACCCACTCATTGTCATAATCATACTCTAGATCCAATATTATCACATGGAATAGATGTTGATGCCGTTGAAATTCTGCAGCAGAGCGATGACATCTCAGACCATTATCTAGTCTCATGTAAATTACATTTAGCCAAGGCTGCAAAGCCGACTCCGTGTTATAAATATGTTAGACCTATAACTTCTGCCACTAAAGATTGCTTTATCAATAATCTTCCTTATCAGTTTCATCATCTCAGCATCCCGGATAGCTTAGAAGAACTTGATATTGCAACAGAAACTTTTAACTCTCTCTTTTCCAGCACTTTAGACGCAGTTGCTCCGTTGTGCTTAAAGAAGATTAAAGAAAATAGTCCAACGCCGTGGTACAACGAGCACACTCAGGCCCTTAAGAGAGCAGCCAGAAAAATGGAGCGCAACTGGAAGAAAACAAAACTAGAGGTATTTCGGATTTCATGGAAAGAGAGCTCGATTGCTACAGAGAGGCTTTAAAAGCTGCTAGATCTGCTTATTTTTCAACCCTATTAGAAGAAAATAAACATAATCCTAGGTATTTATTTGAAACAGTGGCTAAACTAACGAAAAAGAAAGCTTCAAGCACAGAAGTTTCAGGCCAACACAGTAATGACTTTATGAACTTCTTAACTTATAAGATTGATAATATCAGGGACAAAATTATAACTATGCAACCGTCTACTACAGTATCGCATCAGGGAGTGCATTGTAGTCTCCCTGAGGAAAAATTTTATTCATTTGTTGCTATAGGAGAGGAAGAATTCTGCAAACTCGTTAATTCATCTAAATCGACAACTTGTATGTTAGACCCTATACCGACTAAGCTATTGAAAGAGATGCTTCCAGAGATCATAGATCCTCTTCTTAATATCATTAATTCGTCTTTGTCTCAAGGATACGTACCAAAAACCTTTAAGCTGGCTATGATAAAACCGCTTGTTAAAGAAACGCAACTTGATCCTTCAGAATTAGTCAATTACAGGCCGATCTCAAATCTGCCTTTTCTGTCAAAGATATTAGAAAAAGCAGTATCCTCACAACTGTGTTCCTTTCTTGAAAGAAATCATATCTGCGAGGATTTTCAGTCAGGATTTAGACCGCGCCATAGTACTGAGACAGCTCTCATTAGAGTTACAAATGATTTACTTTTATCATCCGATCGTGGTTGTATCTCTCTATTAGTGTTACTTGATCTTAGTGCTGCATTTGACAGAATTGACCACAACATTCTTTTAAATAGACTAGAAAACTATGTTGGCATAAGTGGAATTGCACTAGCATGGTTTAAATCATACTTATCTGGCCGTTATCAGTTTATAGCAGTAAATGAAGAGATGTCTTATCGATCACAAGTTCAGTATGGCGTACCACAAGGCTCAGTACTAGGACCGCTGCTGTTCACTCTGTACATGCTACCATTAGGACATATCATTAGGAAACATAGAATTAGCTTTCACTGTTATGCCGATGATACTCAGCTGTATATTTCTTCAAAACCTAACGAAACATACCAATTCACAAAATTAACGGAATGCAACGAAATGTAACGAAAATTAACCGGTTCTGTCAACACTGCATTGGCTGCCTATTAAACATCGTATAAATTTTAAAATATTGTTGATTACTTACAAAGCACTAAATGGTTTAGCTCTGCAGTACTTGAGTGAGCTCTTAACGCATTATAGTCCTTCACGTCTATTGCGATCTCAAAATTCGGTCCAGTTGATAATACCTAGAATATCAAAATCGACTGCTGGCGGTAGATCCTTTTCCTATTTAGCACCAAAACTTTGAAACAGTCTTCCTACCATTGTCCAGGAAGCAGACACACTCTGTCAGTTCAAAGCTAGACTAAAAACACATCTCTTTGACCTAGCATACACATAATATATTATAGACTTCTATAATTCAATGTTAGGCTGCATAGATTAGGTCAGCCGGAACTGGGAACACTTCCCTTAAATCCTGATGTACTCGTTACATCATCATAAGAAGAATGGCATCTACGCTAATTTTAGTGTCTTTGTTTATCCCGAGGTTTTCCCGCAGCCTACCGGATCCAGGCCGTATCCAGATCTGACTAGGAGCTTTGCCTGGACCCGATGACAACGCAGTGCTGAAGTGCCAACTAGCCTCTCCCTATGGAGGATCCCTTTCCCACTCTACAGATAAAACGTTGTGATTCCGGTTTGCGTACCCACCCCGAAGTGATAAAATAAAACAAAATTCTGTATCAAATTACAGTTACTGTAAATCTGGCCTCTAGTTCATAAACGCCAGAGGAGAACTGGCCCCCGACTGAGCGTGGGTTCTCCCAAGGTTTTTTTTCTCTCCATTAGGTCACCTGATGGAGTTTTTCGGTTCCTTGCCACTGTTGCCTTTGGCTTGCTCAGTTGGGGATATTCAAATTAATTAACCAAGCATTAATACCATTGATCAGCCCTACCAAACGTGGATGTATTTTTCCACTAAGAAACAAACATTGTTATGTTATTTGATTGATATTGTGAAGCTGCTTTGATGCAATTTATATTGTGAAAAGCGCTATATAAATACACTTGACTTGACTTGACTTTCGTTTTGAATTGTTCTGTTTAAAAGTACACATTTCAATATAGATATATTTCTCAGGTGTATACGCTGAGTTTCGGTTCATTTACTGAGTTTCGGTTCATTTATGAGACGTTCACGCGCTGGCGCCTCCGTGTCGAGATTATCTATTGTCTGCTATATTTACTTCTTATTTATTAAATCCAGGCAATTTGTTGATGAAACATTGATTAAAATTAAGATACAATTAATACAAAACGAAATTCACTTTAATGAAAGGCTTTGTGCTTTCTGTTTGAGGTCTCTGTGAAAGTTTTAAAGCACTTTAGTGCCGCTTTCAGGGCTTGTCACATCCGTAACATTGTTTTTTCCTCATAAATACGAACACGAAAAATTAAATAAAATGAATATTTTATGTTCTGTTGAAAGCCAACCCTTTTTCATCCGGTTGGTAGTAGCCTATTACTTTTGATTTTTTGCGCTGTGTAATTCACAGAATTGATTTCTCTGCTGCAGCCTCTGTCACGTATTGTGTGAGCTTGTGATGACTAGAGAAAGCGCGCAGCTGAAAAGTCCTGATTATACTGTCTGCTATATTTACTTCTTATTTATCAAACCCAGGCAATTGGTTGATGAAACATTGATTAAAATGCGTTGCGCGAGCGACAAATCTCCGACAGTAAACTGATGCCCCATGCTGCTTTGTAAGCGCTTTTTCGCTTCTAGGGTAAACAGCTGTTGCGACGCGAGCAATAACGGCAGCGTCCGGTGTAGACCGTGTTAAAGCTCATTCTGCCTATAACGCTACGTTACACAAGCAATCATTTATAGAATTATAACACTATGTTTCACGTTTAGTACATTTTGCTTACTACTTATTTAAAAATAGAATAAAAGTACTGTACATATGTACTTAAAAACGTGCTAATGATATTATTAATTTTACTTTAGTAAAAAGATCTGAATTCTTCCTCCACTGGTAGAGATTAGAGAAATTAAGACTAAAAATAGAAAATAATAAGGTTTTGTCAGTGACACTTTTGATATATTTATTGATACAAGTTATGTTTTATATAAGTGAATAAATTAAAAGACAAAGTCGTTAGAGAAGATTATGCAACAGTATTTATAATATAATATAACATGCAATGCAAACTAGTTTAGTTACAGCTCAAATGTATCATTCTCATTCTATCATTCACCCTGTCTCCATTACATATCTTTGTCACACAAGTGTTTGATCACCACATTTGAGTGATCATTGCAAAACTTTTATATATTTATTCTGTTTATACATTTTTTTTTTAATTCTGTGTATTCTATATACAGTACCCATCAAAAGTTTGTATAGACCAATAGGAAAGTGTGTCCAAACTTTTGACTGGTACTGTACTATAATACACATACATAATTTAGCTACTGTATTATAATATACACATAAATAATATCGGCCGATATATCGGTATCTGGCTTTTCTTATCGGCATGGGCCCCCAAAAATCCATATCGGTCGGGCTCTAATATCTGCCTTAGATTTATGCATGTTGCTAGAGAGGCAAAGGAACAACAATCGTGAAAAAAGCACAATGTGCGCCTGGTATTGAACACATTAAATCAAAACACAAAACACATTGAATCATGATTTGTTACTCCCAATCATTTGTGCCCCTTAATCACTTCTAATTGGCTGGAAGAAGTACTTCCTGTTGGGCAGAGAGCACAGGCCAGCGGCTTTCAGCATAGTCAGCAGGGAACGAAGTGAGAAGAAATTGCACAACAGGCACAAAAGTTGCTTGTTCCAACTGAGAAACAAGCTCCTTTATCCAACAATGAAAAATATATAATCCATGAGCGGCTGTACTCTGGGATTTAAATTTGCCAGTTGACATCTATCGAGCCTTGTTTATTCACCTTTCACTTTAAAAATTAGATCATTACAGAGCTACCAGTGATGAATTGCAATGACATGAATTTGCAAATCAAACCATAAGTATTTCGCAAACATGAAGCGCTACAATGACTTACAGCAGAGACAACAGAATTACAACACCGGGGAGTCGTAAAGTAATCCAGCAGGAGCGTGTGCGTCACAGGAAGGCCGAGTCTAGCCCTAATCCTCTGTGAATCACAGATAATGACATGCCTTTAAAGCCGCAGTGTTTGAAGCTATCATAATCACTATAGAAAACAGCCCATTTTTCGAGATGTGTAATTAACCCAGCTCATGTGAGGCACATCAAGCATCCTATAAAAGTTTTCTGATCTCTTTCAAAGTTGTCCATCACCTGTCAGTCAGTGCACGTACGCCGACAGCCTCGGCAAGCAGGAATTAGCGCACCCTTGTCTGCTTAACTACCTGAGCAAGACGAGAAGGCCAGGACAGGAATTTCTGATTCTCTGCTCAGTCCCTAACAACTTTCTTACAACTCTTTCAAAGGCCTCAGAGGTGAGATTGAATCTTTGAGTGAAGGTCTCTGGTTGGACAATAGCCAGACATGCCATCCTCAGTTTCTCTGCATGAAGAATGAGGCTGCCAAAGCTTGCGAAAGAAATCCCGCATGTATGGAAGCATGTGAGAGTGTGTGATTGCAGGCCAAATGGAGATATAAAAATAAAGTAACTTTGTATGTATAACTGACAGTTGTACGTATTACGTAACAATTTTGTAATTGATCGCCACCGTCTGTGCTGAGCTTAATGAGTAAAAATAAGCCCTTTCAATTTATCTAAAGCAGTGAACAGTGATTCTCAGCTACAGTTGTGCTTCTATTTTTGCCGCCCTGGTGATAATGAGACAAAGATCAATAGCTTCTCGAGGGGCAAAACCAGAGAGAGCAAACGCACATATACAGAATATTGTGGCGATGTTTGCTTCGCTGGGAGTTTTCTGTTTCAGCCCAGAGGTGTAGAGACAAATGCTAGACACTAGAACCATGCCTGGGCTGTTTCACTTTTACTCAAAATCCAATATTTGGATGACTCTAAACACTTTTAGAAGGCAAAGTGAGTTGTTTTAGAAGCAAAAAAGAATGAAAGAAGATAAACAAAAATGTCATGGTTCTATCAGTGGTGTTTACTCAGTTTAAAAGTTGCACAGCAAAGTTTTCAAAGTGAGGTCCAGGGACTTCCAGTGGTCTGAAGAGGATGCTTAGGATTCTTTAGACGAAGAAAACACAAATTTTATATTTTTCCAGACAATATTTCAATAACTTAATTTAGTACAATGACTACATGAAAATATAAATGTCTTTATATTTTTGTAAATGTGTCCCTTACAAGCGGATCTTCATATTTAGAGGTCTTTAGCACACAAAGTAGAGAAGTACATTTGGGTATTCCTGAAGGTAAATACAACAGCTTTCATTTGAATACATTTGAATGAAGTTGCCTTCATTCAAATGTATGCGCCTCACTGGACGCAACATCAGTATCTTAATTTACAGGGACAATCCCACTGGGATAACTCAAGGATCGTCTCTTGATGGGTGTTAGTCTCCAAGCTTTTAGCAATCAGTCCAGCTCTTTAACCACTAGGATATAGTTTTCACATTTAAAAAAGATCAGCAGATGTTTCTGATAAAACTTGTGCTCTATAAAAAAAAATAGCTATAGCTTATGTGGACCCAATTAAATCTTTCAACATACAAACAGCCTTTAAAAGGCATTTCTGACCACGGGATAGTAATCTTGAGCAATACTCAGTACTCTCTTCAGCAATACCAACATCTGTTTAGCAGCTTGAGGAGATAGACATCTCTAAATGGCTCGTTCCTGCGGGACAGCATCTACACAGCAATGGGCATGAATCACTGAGACTGTGCCACTCCTCATCTGGCACGTCCCTGATGCATGAGAGCCCAGGGAAGGTGCCAAATACATACTGCCCATGGCACTCATGCCCAAAAAACACCATTCCCTGAGCTAAACTTTTCTATCCAGTCAGCACTGGGACGGTTGTTCCATATCAATGCCAGCCTGAAAGTAAATGAACCAATTCTGGTTCCAATATTAACCAAACACGGGTTCATAGCCGGGTGATTATTTTATCACAAGAACAAAGAAAAAGAAAAGCACCAGGGGCCTAATTTATAACCGATGCGTACGCAAAAAACAGGCACTGAAAGTATACTACAGTAAAGTATACTACTAGGACGCATGTGTACAGTTTCAGTATATTGGATCTGTGCATTAAGTCTCACATTGACAGCAGGCTAATATACCTGCAGCTCTCTGTGTTTTTCATGCTAAGCAAATAACAGAAAACAAAGAAATCACTCACTGCTCTTGACTGAATAACTTTTGTAATAATAATAATGATTACTCTTTATTTGATTTAAACAGTGAAAATGATATGCAGTGTTATTTTACATTTGATTACTTTAATCAATTTCTGCACCTGAAAAGAACTGTTACCCTACGTTCACATCGCGAGCCTTAAGGCCTCATTATGCTTCTGCGTCAACTCAATGGCGTAGCTACGCCATCACTCCTACGGCGTCGTGGCCGTTTTATGGTTCTGCGTCAGGTTGCGTTGCATCGCGGTGCATTTCGCCGGCAGAACGCTGGGGGGGGGGACCAGTTTGTTTTGGTTCCGTGCGCCGGTTCCGCTTTTTCATTTCCGACAATGGCGAGCGAAAGAGAGAGAATGTTGTTGCAGCTTGTGTGCAGTCGTACTTTTGTACTTCCTCAATCAAACGTTACTCAACTTGATCCATCGTTGAAACAAACAGTGCAGTGGTCACTTTAAAAATAGCGGTATAGCGGGAGGGGGGAACTGGAAAAGCTACAGTCCGGAAATAATGTATAATTTGACCAATCACAGCCCTTGCGGTCTGCGTCGCCTCGACGCGTAGTTACAATTTTTTGGAGGTGCACGTTAAGTTACGGAGGAGGGGTCGGAGAGGGGTTCGCGTCGACGCAGAGGGGTCTGCGGGGGTACGCCGTCGATTCGACGCAGAAGCATAAAACAGGCTTTAGCGCTCAATTCTGATTTATTGCTCTGTTTTTGCATAGCTGTTCACATAGTAGTCTTAAATGTGGCCAATAATGGTCCTGGACTGACCAGTATGCGCATAAGAAAGATAAAAATACGTCACACAGCCAACGGTCACTGTCATACAGAAATAAACATGGAGGACATGATCTGCAGTGAAAGCCAGCGAATTTATCTATCCATCCATCCATCCATCGTCTTCCGCTTATCCGGGGCCGGGTCGCGGGGGCAGCAGTCTGAGCAGAGATGCCCAGACTTCCCTCTCCCTGGACACTTCCTCCAGCTCTTCCGGGGGGACACCGATGCGTTCCCAGGCCAGCTGGGAGACATAGTCTCTCCAACGTGTCCTAGGTCTCCTCCCAGTGGGACGTGCCCGGAACACCTCCCCGGGAAGGCGTCCAGGAGGTATCCGGAACAGATGCCCGAGCCACCTCAGCTGACCCCTCTCGAAGGGGAGGAGCAGCGGCTCTACTCTGAGCTCCTCCCGAGTGACCGAGCTTCTCCTTCTCACCCTATCTCTAAGGGATCGCCCAGCCACCCTGCGGAGAAAGCTCATTTCGGCCGCCTGTATCCGGAATCTTGTCCTTTCGGTCATGACCCAAAGCTCATGACCATAGGTGAGAGTAGGAACGTAGATTGACCGGTAAATCGAGAGCTTTGCCTTACGGCTCAGCTCCTTCTTCACCACAACAGACCGGTACATCGACCACAATTACTGCAGAAGCTGCACCGATCCGTCTGTCAATCTCCCTTTCCATCCTTCCCTCACTCGTGAACAAACCCCAAGATACTTAAACTCCTTCACTTGAGGAAGGATCTCTCCACCAACCTGAAGTGAGCAAGCCACCCTTTTCCGACTGAGGACCATGGCCTCGGATTTGGAGGTGCTGATTTTCATCCCAGCCGCTTCACACTCGGCTGCAAACCATCCCAGTGCATGCTGAAGGTCCTGGTGTGAAGGGGCCAACACGACAACATCATCCGCAAAAAGCAGAGACGAAATCGCGTGGTCCCCAAACCTCCATAGTATCACCGAACTCCTCCCAGGCCCGAGTTTTTGCCTCCACAACCACCCGGGCTGCAGTCCGCTTGGCCTGCCGGAACCTGTCAGCTGCCTCAGGAGTCCCACAAGCCAACCAGGCCCGATAGGACTCCTTCTTCAGCTTGACGGCATCCTTTACTTCCGGTGTCCACCAGCGGGTTCGGGGATTGCCGCCTCGACAGGCACCGGAGACCTTATGGCCACCGGATACCTTACGGCCACAGCTCCGAGCAGCAGTTCGACAATGGAGGTGAAGAATATGGTCCACTCAGACTCAATATCTACAGCCTCCCTCAGGATCCGGTCGTGGCTCTGCCGGAGGTGGGAGTTGAAGATCTCTCTGACAGGAGACTCCGCTAAACGTTCCCAGCAAACCCTTACAGTACGCTTGGGTCTGCCAAGTCTGTCCAGCCTCCTCCATCGGATCCAACTCACCACCAGGTGGTGATCAGTTGACAGCTCCACCCCTCTCTTCACCCGAGTGTCCAAGACATACGGCCGCAGGTCAGATGAAACGACCACAATCGACCAAGTCGATCATTGACCTGCGACCTAGGGTGTCCTGGTGCCACGTGCACTGGTGGACACCCTTATGCTTGAACATGGTGTTCGTTATGGACAAACTGTAACTAGCACAGAAGTCCAATAACTGAACACCGCTCGGGTTCAGGTCGGGCGTTCCTCCCAATCACGCCCCTCCAGGTGTCACTGTCGCTGCCCACGTGAGCGTTGAAGTCCCCCAGTAGAACGACGGAGTCCCCAGTCGGAGCACTTTCCAGCACTCCTCCCAGAGACCCCAAGAAGGCCGGGTAGTCTGCACTGCCGTTTGGCCCGTCGGCACACACGACAGTGAGAGACCTATCCCCGACCCGTAGGCGCAGGGAAACGACCCTCTCGTTCACCGGGGGGAAACTCCAACACATATGGCGGCTGAGCTGGGGGGCTATAAGCAAACCCACACCAGCCCGTCGCCTCTCACCATGGGCAACTCCAGAGTGGCGAAGAGTCCATCCTCTCTCAAGGAGTGTGGTTCCAGAGCCCAAGCCATGCGTAGAGGTGATCCTGACTATCTCTAGTCGGAACCTCTCAACCTCACGCACCATCTCAGGCTCCTTTCCAGCCAAACAAGGTGATGTTCCACGTCCCTAAGGCTATTTTCCGTGTCCAGGGATCAGGTCATCGAGGTCCCCGCCTTCGACTGCCGCCCGATCCTCTCTGCACCTACCCCTTACGGCTCTTCCTGCAGGTGGTGAGCCCACGGGAAGGCGGTCCCACGTCGCTCCTTCGGGCTGAGCCCGGCCGAACCCCGTGGGGAGAGGCCTGGCCACCAGGCGCTCGCATACAAGCCACAACCCCGGGCCTGGCTCCAGGGTGGGGCCCCAGCTGCGCCATACCGGGCGACGTCACGGTCCTTGAATGTTTGTCCATCATAAGGGATTTTGAACCGCTCTTAGTCTGACCCGTCGCCTAGGACCTGTTTGCCTTGGGAGACCCTCCCAGGGGCATATAGCCCCAAACAACATAGCTCCTAGGGTCATTCGGGTACTTTATGCACAGGCAATATAAAAAACAAAGATAAAGATGCGAAAAATGAGAGTTTTTAACATTTCTGACATGAGCCCTCATGCTTTGCTTGTAAAGCTGTCGCTGTAATACTTGTGATTTCTGACACATTACTGTCCTTCACCGACTACCTTTCGCAACTGTCTTGATGGCGTTGGGTATGTAAAATCTGACTAATGAGTGCAGAATTGAGGTGAATGTTGATCTAGAGTGACGTAAAAGTAGCATTCAATTCCGATTTGACTGTTCAGACTGAGGTCGCACTGCAAAACTTCTGACCTATATCAGATTTAGGACCACATATGGAAGTGGCCCAAATCAGAATTGAAAAGATTATCAGATTTCTCATCAGATTCAAAAAAGAATCAGAGCCCAAAAAAAAGCCTTAGACGTACCTAAAAAATCTGAAAAGCACAGTTTATTTTATTTGTATCTTTGCTCTATTGTATTTATTTATGCTATTCCTTGTAGTTTGATTATTTGCTCTTATTTTCTTTATTTTTATTTTCCTAACAATAGCACTTACCGTACTGTAACAGTCACCCTAAAAACATGATACAAACCAAACCATGAGTAATTTGAACAGTTACACCCCTTGTGCACACATGACAAACTTGGAAAATAATCCTGCTCCTGTCTTCCAAATTGACTATGGACTTAACAATATGTTGCACTGAGTGTACCTGAGGAATTTGGGAACATAAGCCGTGAGGAGTTGCAGGTGTTGAGGATGGCCCCGTTCTACCCACCAGCTCTTTTAGGAAGAAAACTACTCTCCCTTTGAAGAAATTGATGTAAAGCAGATGAGAGAGTTAACCTCCAGCCACACTTGCCTGAGTCTTTTGATGTCTATCAAGGCATGTTTATTCACCTTGCATTCATGCTACGAAAATCTCATTTTAAGGAACAGAGGGCAGACCTGCCAGGCATTGCAGGGAACAGATAAAAGCAGATAGGAGGTGTCCAGAAGAAATGGCTTCCTGTGTTATCTTATTTTAGGACAAATTAGCTCCAGTCAGGGGAGGTTGTGCGGGCATGGAGACATCATGCACTCAGACAAGGCGGTGTTGTTCACGCTGCATTGTATCACGATACATGACGGGGACAATATGGTGTAGCTATTGACAAAAACAGCAGGCTTGACGTTATCTATCACACATAAATCTGCTGCATCAGGGGAAATAGATCTAAATACTAATGCGCCACTTGAAAGAATCTAATTGAGATTATCAATGGAGTATCTTTCCATAAGGATAGAGATTTTGAGTAATTTTATGCCCATGAAGAAAAAAATACTGGCGTAGAAATACAAGCAAACACCATTTTATGAACAAGCAGGCGTGGTAAAAGAAGCCTGTGTTTCATCAGCTGCATGTGCCTTTTTCTTTATCTGAAGGAGGAAGGGTGATTGTCGAGAGGAAAGTCAAGAATTATCCACAGAGCATCAAGAAAATATGGCAATTAGCCAAATGAGACTTTCAAACGGACATGAGTGTAGGCCTACACATTTAATAGAATAATTAAAAGAGATTACAATTAAAGTAAAATAAGCAGGGTCCCAGCTTAATGACTAGAGAGCTATTGGATCTTAAAACTTAACATTTAGGGTCTAAAAAATGTAAGTTGATGAAATTATTCGATGAAGATCTATAATGTTGTGTTTTGTTTTAGTTTAAGCGGCAGTCGTCCGTGAGGGGCGTTTTACTGTCATTTTGTTGTTTGTTTATTTTATAATTAAAGTATTATGTTGAACATTCGCCAGTTCCCACCTCCTTCTTCCCGTATGAATGAGGTTTGCTACAAATATTTTAGCTACAAAGAATATATTTGAATATTTTTTAATGTAATACAAAAACATTGCATTGACTATGGCAAGGGTTTTCGAACTGGGGTCTGGGTGCCACCAGTGGGCCACAATGGAGTCTGTGGAAAAGTTAAGATGTGAATAAACTGTAAAAATTAATAAATAATAAAAAACCAGATTGAACTAAGTAACTGAATAAGTAAATACAAATATATACATTGATTAAAATTAATAATTGATAAAAAAATATATTTAAATACATCTAACTTTACAGTAATATAGTGAGTAGAAAAAAATAATGTAACAAGTAACAACAGATACAAAATATTTTTCAAATAATATTTTACACATAATATTCATTATTCAGAGTATCTTTAAACATGAGAATGTATAGCTGCCCTTGCACGAGAATGATCATATTTGGGGGTCTGTGACATCTAAAAGATTGAAAATCTCTGGACTATGATACATAAAGATGTCATTCACCTTACAATTTTACACCAAAACAAAGTTTCCCTAACAATTGATTCAATGTGATCTTATAATGCGAAACAATGGCGATTGGATACCTTTTAGAATAACATTTATTACAACAAAACTAAGTTATGAATATGTATCTTTAATGGCAAGTAATAGTTTAAAGTTAATTTCAAATCAGACATATCCAAAAAAAAAGATTCAGTTTTCAAGTGAGAGAGTCCAGTTCAGTTCAGAATTTGAGCAATTCACTGTAAGTGTACGTTAATCTTTTTGATGACTCATTAAAACGAATCATTTGTCAAGAGTCACTTGTCTGCAAATTGAGTTCGAAGTGTTTTGAATACAGGAAACACTGGTGTGCACTATAATGTAAATATGCCACCTTACAAAACCCCATATGAACGCACACAAACTGTCCCAGACTGTCATCAATGACAACTATATTTTAAATTGTTCTCAAGTTAATTTCAGGCAAGAGATGCATTGTACAGTGTCGACAGCATTGTTTACCCTAGTGGAAAAAAACGATACCAAAATGTATTTAAAAAACTAAGTAAACTACAAACCCATTAACATGTTTACTGACATATCGTTTGAGACTTACTGATATAAATATTATAATTAAACTTTATTTGGAGTACTTCTTTATTGCACAATGTACATTTATTAAAATTAATTCTAAAATGTGTTTTAATATCACACTATTACTAAGGATAGTATGATCTCTGTATAATCAGTCTTTAAATTAAAAAGACTTTAAGTATATCAATTTTGTATACCAAAGTATGATTGCGGGGTATTTACTTTAAGTACATCAATATGTTATTGTATTTGAATTGAAATACATTTATTTTATGTATTTCATACCATTTAGTATATTTATTTTTCACTAGGGTATAACAGGAGTTCTTGTGATAACTGTTGTGCATGGTCTATTAATCGGAATTAATAATTGAAGTTAAAATCATCAAGGGAAATTACAGACAATAATGATTTGTTTTCATATTTATGCAGCCCTACAAGTGTTCTGTGCCACAGAGACTTCAATATACCTCCAATGAAGAACATAGAGTGATAGTGACCGATCTGACAGCTCGAAAAGCAACTTCTCATTTGCAAGTCTTCACTAGTCAGTCATGGATGTTAATTGCTAAAGATCGGAAGACTCGAGAGTGAAAGGACAGTGTTATTGTGTAAGCCAGCAAACGGCACACAATGAATAAAAAATAAATTAAAAAACGCATCTGCGACACATTCATGTATTTAACACTACACTTGATTCAATGCGATGATTTCTTTGACATGGTGCTTCTTTAATTTAACAGCAGCACTCCATGACAATATGTCTAATCAAATGCGTTCAACTGCACACATTAGCTGTTTACTTGGTTAGACACTAAATCATTCATCAATTGTGCCAATGGTGCAAAACCTCAAACATCATTATGGGTTCAAATAGGCAAACAACAGGAGCTCTTGCACTGTGAAAAATGTCTCTGACCGAAACACATCCAACAGCTAACTGCACATTTGAAGCAAAACAAAACACCTAATAACCCACATTTAATGCGCATTGATACTTGACCAAAAACTAATTTGACATTAAAAAAATGTAAATTTCTTCTGACATTTAGAAATGATACTAAATGAATTTCCAATCCATCTGAATGGGACTCTACATTTGAAAATCACTCACAATTAAAGTGCCAATATGGGTTTGTGGGCTGGCATTCATTCAGCAGTAAATCAAATTAAAATGCCAATATTAGTATAAATAAAGCCCTTAAAGAGATAAGTCCAAAGCTCGTGTAAAATTAAACTTTCTGTGAAGCTACTGTATATATCCGTACCAAATACAAATGAAGGTTGAGGTCCTTAAAGAATCCCAGATTATTAGAAAAAGATGCTGTGGAAATATGACCTTCATTTTTCTTAAAAAAAAACAAAAACATGTTTGATATTGATCTGATATTGATTATTAAAAGTGATGTGTGTAACTGCTAATAATACAATAGACAACCATAAGTATTTCATTTGTAAGTTAAAGGAAAAAATTCTCTCAAAAAAGAAAATTCTGTCATAATTTACTCAACCTTATGTCGTTCCCAAGCTGACTGACTTTCTTCTGTGGAAGATAGAAAAATACATTTTGAAGAATGTTGGTAACCAAACTCGTTTTGATGCACAATGACTTCCACTGTATGTGCAAATTTCTTTTTCATAATTTCGTATATGTCATACTGTCAGGATATACACTTGGACAACAAGGTTAGAAGAATTCAGAATAACTTTTAATTAAGCTTTCATTGGATAGTAGAGAAGTTCAGATGCATAAACAGGCGCTTTGAGTATAATACTGATGAATGACCATCTTTCCTCTTGCAGATAACGTCAGGCTTGAGTGTGGCATGAAACACAATCCAAAGGATGCTGAGCATGGAAACCAAGGAGATGGTGGAGTCTCTGGACAAGGGAAACAGGTAAGTAATTCAAGGGTGTGCTGTGGAAACAGACTGGAAAAGTTCAGGAACAATAGTCTGAAACGCACAGAGAGTAGGTTAGTGGGTCTTTCCTTGTTCAAGGTTTGACAGAGACTGGAGGTGAGGTGTGCTCTTTAGTAGTGCTGGTGATTGCTGGATTGATGACAGGTGCAGGTGATTAGTATTCGGGTGAGTGTGATCTTTGTGTTGTGGATGTGAGTGAGCCTGATTGATTCCTGACTCATACAGATTTGAAACAGCATGAGGGAGAGTTAAAGATGACGGTTTTCTTTTTTGCGTGAACTATTTCTTAATTTTTCCACCTAAAAAATGTAAACACTCTTTGTTTAAGATGTTGTTCATCTGAACTACAGTGAATGTATGTTACTTCTCAAAAACAAGACTGCAACAAGGACAGTGACCAAGGTTTTACCAATAAACAAAGCCCAAAAGAGGTCATTTGTATCTCCATCAGTCCGCAAGACACACACAATTCATGAGACGAGCGATATTTACAGCATAAAAAAGTCATTGAGCATACACTGAGACGTCAGACCTTGGCAACCCATATGGATGTCAGGCAACTGTTGTTTTCCCTGCCTTGTTATTTCTCTTCATCTATCCTCAGATTGACTGCTTGAAAATGAGAACTGCTGAGGCTCTCAGTGCAGAGTATCTCGAAATTGACAGTGCAAACTGAACTGAAAATTTTAGGCATTTCCCCATGGAGGAACATACACTGAAGAGCAACCTCTGACGATTTATCTTTCAGCGTAAATTTATGAGTTTCTGCAACTTTAATGCTGACAATATGTTATTCCTTTCATTTTGTTTTTCAGTTGGACAGGCGTAAAAAGGATCAACATGCATCCTTCATAAGAAATTCTGGGGATCCAACCACAAGGTCGTCATACAAAAGCACTGGAATGCTCTTCTTCTCTGTGAATCCTAATGAAATCCTCAGAGGTTGGGTTCTCTAAGAGAGAGAGGAATGAGTAGGGAAGAGGACTGCTTGGAATTCTGCTCTGAGATTAAGCCGGGGCGGGCCGAGAGGTCACAGAGGCAGAGGGAGCTGGGAGGATTCGCCATCCCGCCTTTCAGCTCTGCTGGGTCAGAAATTGAAATCCATCGGTACAGATGGATCTGAAATTGGAAGTAACTTTACAGATGGAAAAGATGAAAACCTAGTTTGGGGAGTCCTGTAAGCTCTTGACAAGTGAAAGAATCAAATTAACCTCTGTTGCGGTTATAGTGAAATCGGCTTTACCTGCTTATTGAGATGTCCTCCCCCCTCCCGTGATGAGCTGAAGTCCTGTGAAGTTGTGTAATGAGAAATTAACCTGAGTTTAATGGTCCTGGATCTCTCAGGCATGGCCTGACAGAACAACTTGTGGGTGGCAATAACTAGATGAACTCTGATACATTCGCCTATCAGAGTTCATCTAGTTGAGTCAGGGTGATCTAGTACTTTTTGGACTCTTATAATGACATAGTGAATGGAATACAAAACGGTACACTAGGGAAAAAAAGTTGTTTGGGTAACACTTTATAACTTGGTTCAATATTCGTTAATGTGTTAGGTATCATGAACTAACAAAAAACAATTTTAAAAGCATTTATAAATGTAGATTCATTTTTAAACCTGCTAATTCAAGTTCAGTTATAATGGGCTCATTTATATGTTTGCTCAATGTAAATGTTTTAAATCATAAATTTGTATTAAGTATTTTAAATTGCAGAATATTGATAGTTCATGACACTAATACATTAACTAATATTAAAGAATTATTAATATTAAGTGTTACCATTGCTTCTTTTGACAAAGGCTGTGGTAGGGGTCAAAAGTTACACTCAAAAAAATTATTTTTGCCTCTTGTTAAATTTAATTAATTAAAATAAGCAAAAGTAACATGATTGTTTAATATTTTGTCACAACTTAATTTAATTGTATTCAATCAACCTAATATATTTAAAACTGAAGTTTACTTAATTCATTTGTGTGAAAACTACATGAATCATTTTTGTTGACAACTAACTGGACAGTAGATCGTCTCGGTTACGTATGTAACCCTCGTTCCCTGAGTAGGGAACGGAGACGTTACGTCGGATGACGACGAATGGGGTTTCGCTTAGAAAGCCTATCAGCTTCGAGTATTACAAAACGAGCCAATGGCAAAGAAATGCCATGGGTCTGCGGAATTTGCATAACGTAACTCCGCCCCACCTCGTGGGTATAAAAGGAGGACGCTGGCAACATGCAGTTATGTTTTATCGCTGAGGAGCCAAGACTGAACTCGGGCGATCCCCGCGAACAGCGGAAGTGGCAGGAAGACGTAACGTCTCCGTTCCCTACTCAGGGAACGAGGGTTACATACGTAACCGAGACGTTCCCTTTCGTTGTCACTCCGAGTTACGTCGGATGACGACGAATGGGGTTACCAGTCAAATCACGCCACCTTCACAGCTGTCTTCCAGCGCCCTGCGAAAAATCTGAGCCCTCGAGATCTTAGGACGAAGGACTCCTATTTAACACAGGAATACCAAGGTACACTGGGAAGCATATCCCAAGCTTTAAGGGGAAATATGCAATTATCACCAACCCAGTGGGGGGGGCATTTGAAAATACACATATGACCTGATAGTAACATATGGAGAAACTCTGAGGTGTCCAGCCGCAGGTGGAATATTTCAACCTCAGGGGTGGCAAGGTGGCTTGCCGAGGGAAAGACACATGCTCAAAGAGGCTTACAGTGGAAATACACGTGTGGGGGTAGCTCATGGGAGGGACCATGCACACGGAGGCACCTAGCCGACGCCCAGGCAACAGACACTGGCGCTAGCATCAGGGGTGCTGGAGGAACTCAGGGCTTTCGGAGAAGCTCACCTGAGCAGAATATCGCACGTATCCAGTCCGCGGAGTGGAATGGCGAGCAAGCGAAGACACCTGAGCGGGTCCGGAACTAGCTGTTTGAAGCGAGAACACGAGAGGACACTGGCTCCACTCGGAGATTATAGAATCTGGCGAATGTGTTCGGTGTCGCCCAGCCTGCAGCTCTGCAGATGTCTGCCAGCGAGGCGCCATGCGCCAGCGCCCAGGAGGATGCCACACTCCGGGTGGAGTGGGCGGTCACACCAAGGGGGCACGGTCGACCTTGCTGCTGGTAAGCCAAAGCAATGGTGTCCACGATCCAGTGAGACAACCTCTGCTTTGAGAGAGCCTTTCCCTTCAGCTTCCCACCATAACAGACAAAGAGCTGGTCTGAGGTCCTGAAACACTGCGTCCTGTCTACATAAGCGCGGAGAGCGCGTACTGGACAGAGCAGTGCCAAGGCTGGGTCTGCCTCCTCCGAGGGCAGCGCTTGCAGGTTCACCACCTGGTCCCGGAAGGGAGTGGTAGGAACCTTGGGCACATATCCAGGCCGGGGTCTCAGGATCACGTGAGAACCGGCCGGCCCGAACTCTAGGCACGCTTCGTCAACGGAGAATGCGTGCAGGTCCCCGACCCTCTTGAGAGAGGCCAATGCAATCAGGAGCGCTGTCTTCATTGACAGGAACTTAAGCTCCACTGATTGCAAAGGCTCAAAGGGAGCACTCCGCAGGGCACTTAGAACCACTGAGAGGTCCCAAGAGGGAACGAGAGGAGAGCGAGGAGGATTCAGTCTCCTCGCCCCCCTCAGGAACCTGACGATCAGGTCGTGCTTCCCTATGGACTTACCTTCCACTAAGTCGTGGTGAGCGGCGATAGCGGCAACATAAACTTTGAGGGTGGAGGGAGACAGCCTTCGCTCCAACCCATCTTGAAGGAAGGAAAGCACGAGACTGATCGAACAACTCCGGGGATCTTCTCGGCGAGAAGAGCACCAATTGACGAATAGGTTCCACTTCAACGCGTAGGCATGTCTCGTGGACGATGCTCTAGCGGAAGTGATGGTAGCCACCACCGCAGGTGGTAGGGTACTCAAACCTGTCTCGTCCCGTCGAGGAGCCACACGTGGAGGTTCCACAGATCGGGACGAGGGTGCCATAGAATGCCCCGTCCCTGAGAAAGGAGGTCCTTCCTCAGAGGAATTGGCCAAGGAGGGGCTGTCGCGAGGAGCACTAGTTCGGAGAACCAAGTCCGGGTGGGCCAGTACGGCGCAACCAGAAGGACTTGCTCCTCGTCCTCCCTGACCTTGCGCAGGAGCTGCGCAAGAAGGCTCACTGGGGGAACGCATACTTGCGGCCCCGCGGCCAGCTGTGCGCCAGTGCATCCGTGCCGAGCGTGCCCTCGGTCAGAGAATAAAACTGGGCGCAATGGGATGAGTCGCGGGAGGCAAACAGATCTATCTGTGCGTCGCCAAACTGGTCCCAAATCAGCTGGACCGACTGGGGATGGAGTCGCCATTCTCCAGGGAGGGGCTGAAGCCGTGACAGCTCGTCGGCAGCACGGTTCAGGGCTCCGGGAATGTGAATAGCACGAAGGGACCTCAGATGCTTCTGACTCCATAGGAGGAGGTGGCGAGCGAGTTGCGACATACGGCGGGAGCGTAGACCACCTTGATGGTTGATGTACGCTACTGTGGCGGTATTGTCTGATCGGACTAGTACGTGTTGACCCATGAGCAGCGCTCGGAAGCGGTGCAGAGCAAGGCGTACTGCCAGCAACTCGAGGCAATTCACATGCCATAGGCGGCAGGGTCCTGTCCAGGAGCCTGCGGCAGCATGACCATTGCACATGGCGCCCCAGCCCGTGGTGGAGGCATCTGTTGACACAACAACATGCCTCGACGCTCGTTCCAGGGGGACACCAGCCCTGAGAAAACTGAGGTTCAACCACGGGGTGAAGGTCTGACGGCAGCTCGAAGTCACTGGAACTCGGAGCTTGCCTTGTTGCCATGCCCACCTCGGGACTCGGTCGCGAAGCCAAAGCTGAAGCGGTCTCATATGAAGCAATCCGAGCGGCGTGACCGCGGCTGCAGATGCCATATGCCCCAGGAGCCTCTGAAAATGTTTCAGTGGAACCGCTTTCTTGCCCTGTATTTGTCTCAGACAAGTCAGCAGTGACTGCGCGCGCTCGCTCGTAAGCTGCGCGGACATGGCGACCGAGTCGATGTCCATACCGAGAAAAGAGATCCTCTGCACGGGGCAAAGTTTGCTCTTCTCCCAGTTGACCCGAAGGCCCAGACGGGCTAAGTGCCGGAGCACAAGGTCCCTGTGTTCGCAAACCTGGTCTCGAGAGTGAGCTATAATCAGCCAGTCGTCGAGATAGTTCAGGATGCGAACCCCGTGAACCCGAAGGGGAACAAGGGCAGCCTCGACGACCTTCGTGAAGACGCGAGGGGACAGGGCCAGCCCGAACGGGAGAACCGCGTACTGATATGCCTGTCCCTCGAAAGCAAACCGGAGGAACGGTCTGTGACGAGGGAGAATGGAGACATGAAAGTAGGCGTCCTTCAGGTCGATCGCTGCAAACCAATCCTGGGGCCGCACACACTCGAAAATGCGTTTGGCGGTGAGCATTTTGAACGGCATCCTGTAAAGGGAGCGATTCAATACTCGCAGGTCCAGGATCGGTCGTAACCCACCGGTTTTCTTGGGGACAATGAAGTAAGGGCTGTAGAAGCCGGACCTCATCTCGGCTGGAGGGACAGTCTCGATTGCACCCTTCGCCAGCAGAGTGGCAATCTCTGCTCGCATGATCGGGGCGTTGCCACCGACCAAAGTGGAGCGGACTCCCCTGTATCGGGGAGGAGACCGTGCGAACTGAATCGCATAGCCGAACCGGACGGTGCGGGCGACCCAGCGGGACAGTTGGGGAAGCTCTAGCCAGGCTTCTAGGAACTGTACCAGCGGGGTATGCGGACCACCGGCGTCCCCCCGGAGGGGCAGCGAAGCGGAGTAACTGGGCCGGACGTGGACGGCTTAGCGATCCGGTGTGGGGGCGCAGTTAAGCTCCGCGCCCTGACAGAGGAGGCCAGGGAAGGACCAGCGTTCCACGGGGGCCTGCTCTGCCAGGGGTCTGGCGACAGAGCGGGACAGGGACGAACGGCCCGTGGGCGGCACGCCGTGTCAACCGACTCTGGGACAGAGGGGAACGAGGAGAGCACGGCTGGTGGGCGGCGCTCTGTGTCGTCCGAGAACTCTGTGTGCTCAGAGACGAGAGAGTCAGTTCTTTTTGAATAAGGATTCTTCCCCAGCCCTCCACCGGGGAAAGGAGTGGCCCTGCTACCAACTCCTGGAAGAACTGAGTCCCATCTCTGAGCAGCCCATCTCAAAAAGCGCCGCTTAACCCGGCATCTAGCGGGGGGCGGGGCTGGAGAGGGCTGAGGCATCCCCCCACGGTCTTCCAAGCCAGCCCGGATGAACGGGCGGGGTTGTGACCATGGGAGGGCGCCTTCGGCGGTTAGCAGACTGAGGGGCCTGAGCGGACGGCGGAGCCGTCGGCAGAACAACCTCAATCTGCTCCCGGGCGGTTGAGAACTATTGGGCAGAAGAACTCAACCGCACCGCCGAAGGGGCCGACCTGGGACGTGGGGGTGAGCAGACGAATCTACCGACCTCCAGCACATCAGACCGGTCAGCCCCAGAGTGGTAAACATCACCTGACTCGGAGAGCGCGTGGCCACCTTCGTCGCTCGGAGAGCAAGGTCAGCAGCGGCGCGCTGAGTAGCTCATTAAGAGCCTCGAGTCAGTCCCGCCCTCCTGCAAAACCGTGAGCATCTGGGCCAGGTAGACCACAGAACGGTCACGGAATGCAGTGAGGCGGCTGCCTGTCCCGTGGCACTATAGGAATTCGCCACAGATTAGTGTAGACGAAAAGAACTACAGGCTTCGGACGGGTGCTTAGGATAGCGCCGGGAAGCACTCTGAGGACACAGTAGCGTCGCAACAGAGCGCTTCAACCGGGGGGACCCCAGTGTACCCATGGGCAGCGGCCCCATGAGGGGGGAAAGGCGGATGAGACCAACGAACGGTCCTGAGAAGACACGGGGGTCTTTCAGGACATCGAGATCTCATCATGCACGTCCGGGAGGAAAGATATTGGGGTTTGCCGTGGACGCGGGTCGGCGGCCTTACCCAAAACCAATCGTCCCAGGAAAGCATGGCCGTCATCTCCGGATCAGACTCAGGCACAGCATAACACACCAGAAGGTGGCAGCTGTGACGAGTCGTCACTTCCAGAAGAACCAAGCCCACCTTATGATGTTACAACAGACATAGCATCTTTCTCTGTAGCTTCAACCGAAACCCGCGGGCCACCCGAAGGTCGACTCGCGGGAATCGGAGGTTCACTAGCGGGCACCGTCACACAGGAGGGAGCTGGGGTCGCGGACAGATAGTCGGCGCCTTGATCCAGACTATAACCCTCAGGTCACCCTGGCCACCAGCCGAAGTAGCACCCCTCGTTCTTTTTTTTTTTTTTTTTTGGGGGGGGCGCTAGATCGGGGTGTGGATGAGGGGACTCTCACTCTTGCGAGTTCATTGAGTCTCGACCTAAATGACGCGATGATCATGTTCCCAGAGAGAACATGAATCACCCACGAGCGCTGTACAAGCATGATAAAAGCCCTACACACTAGACAGCGCTCGTGCCCATCAGAGTCCGATACCAATCTGCCGCCACTTTTTTTTTTTTTTTTTTTAAAGCACGGGCGAGCCGTCTTTAAAAAGACGTGCCGCGTGCGAGCTCTTTTTGTGAGAGAGAGAAACACTCTGATGTCGAGGCGCCCGGGGAGACACGCACTCTCTGGCAAAACCACTGCACAGATCAGCAGGAAGCGCGCGCTCGCTGGATATCGCCCACAAACACCAACACCAGAGGAACTCGTTTGTAAAAAGCTGACAATTTCAGAGATGGCTTGTGGAGTGAAGAGATGCTCTTGGCTCCGAAGCGAAAACATAACTGCATGTTGCCAGCGTCCTCCTTTTATACCCACGAGGTGGGGCGGAGTTACGTTATGCAAATTCCGCAGACCCATGGCATTTCTTTGCCATTGGCTCGTTTTGTAATACTCGAAGCTGATAGGCTTTCTAAGCGAAACCCCATTCGTCGTCATCCGACGTAACTCGGAGTGACAACGAAAGGGAACTGTAGTTCCCAGCATGCTTTGCAAGAGACTGCATTAGGAGGGTAAATTTAGGGATTAAAGTGTTATTTTATGTGTTTTTCATTAAATGGAAAGATGTTGTTAGTTAATGTTAGTATTTAATGTTCAGTTATGCTATAGAAACTTAAAGGGCTTTCTGTAATGTTCATGAATTTTGTGGTTACCATTATGCAGAAGAGTGACGACTGTGTTTAGGTTGTGGCACTCCGTTGGCATTAGACCTCACACAATGAGCAAGACATATTTAACATTATTACTGTGTAAAAAGTTGTTTTGATTAAATTGAACATTAGTAGCTTTTTTCATTGGAAGTGACTATAGAGTAAAAATGAGCTAAAATTATAATATTGGAGATTTTAGGCAGGACAAAAATTAAATCTAGTTAACCTGACAAAACTATCTAATAGGAATGACAATAATTTTAGTAGTCTTGACTACATGCATTTAAGTTCATACAGCAAAATTATAACAAATAATTTCAGACAAATTAGATTTTGTTGGTAAAATGAAATTCAATTTCGTGGAAAAGCTTTCCTTAATCTAATTTCGTTCAACAGGTTTTTTTTTTTTTTTGAGTGTACAACAAAATCGCATACATTAAAAAATACACATGTAACATGTTTTACACTCTGAATCTGGTACCAATATTTAATGAATATCTTTTCACACATTTGTTCATCTTGGTTAATGTCAATATATAAATGCATCTATTGTCTATTATTTGATTATTTGGTTATTCTTAAAGAAGCATGCAATATAACTTTATTTTATAATTAAAAATTAATTAGACCAATATGATTATGAATGAAAACGTGTCGGGAGCCAACTGTTGCTATAGTAACAAACACAACTTTCACATGCATCCGATTTCATCCATTTCACTGTTTTTGTTAATGTTGTGGATATTTCAACAAACAGTTTGCTGCTTCGTACATTCGTTTTAAGAGCATTAAATATGTGTGATATTGAGACAGGACAAAAAAATACAGAAAGGAGAAAAAAATGTATCAACGGATTCATCTCAAAATATTAGATCTGGGTACAAACCTGCTTCTCACTCAAATTCTGACAGAATGAATCTGTATTAAATATGTCTAATAAATCATGCAAAAATTGTAAATCACTGCAAATTGTGCCAAATTTGAGCCACTGCTACAAAAAAAATAAAGCCTTTTTTTTATTATTATATAATATGCACCAGGTTTAATACATTCAATTGAAAAAGCAATGAAGTTGCTCATCTGTAATTGAATCTAAAAAGGACAAATAGCACGTTGGAGCCTTTGATAGCTCAAAATAACTACCAGATGTATGTAAATTACATTTATTAGCACATGTGACTCACTGAGCTTGTGATTTCAGCATTAGAGGATGATAATAACTGTTTGCAATGGCTTAGCCTAATGCATCCTGCTTCTCATTGATAACTGCAAACCTGTGCCTTGACTTCAGCACCCTAACATCCAGCTAAGCCACATCATTAGGTCTCTTAAATTATCACAGTGCAATTTTCTCTATTTCTATAAACTGTAAAAACCCACAATGGACTCCAGCATCAGTCAGAGAAAATAGCGGTGATGCATTCAATATGCCGTAGACTCATTTACAGTATGGATGTTTCAAAACTACACATTTACAAAATCGTCTGGGGTCTCATTTATAAAACTGTGTGTAGGATCCTTACTAAAAGTGTATGTGCGCCCGAAAGCCAAAAATGGCGTACGCAAAAAAAGATTCATACTTATAAAACCGTGCATACGCCAGAACCTGCGCAGAATTCACTTTATAAATCCCAGTCAGCGGAAGATTGTGCACACATGCGTCTCCACCCCGAAATAAACATATACGAGCCTACAAGGCCTAGTTTTACTATGCATATCCTCATCCATTCACGTGATAACATGTTTAATGGTACAAGACATTAGGAAAATATGAGACACATTACATTAATAAAAATCATTTAGTAGCCTATCCTTGCCTTGTTTTTGAATAAATAAATCAAATAGTGTGAACTACATTTCAGAGAAAGTTTTTCTCAATCTTTTCCATTGGCCAAATAGTAATTTTAATTGATTTATATTTTTATTGGAAACAGATAGGCCTTGTTGTGCATTATTTGCACTCAACTATTTTCTCAGACAATCTGCTATTATCATGATAAGCAATTATCGCTGTAGTTAAAACATTAAAACACAGCTTGCTAGAGGAAAAGTGTTCGAAAGCATTGCATCCACCACAAATATTTCTATTTATTGAATATAATTTTTTTTGTAACTTTTCAGTAATGATTTCATGTAGTTTAAGTGTTTAACTCCATTAATGAGAATGGCATATTTAATCTAAATGTTTATATCAGAAGTAAAACATAGTTTAAATCATTATTTTATTTATTTAAACTGTTATTGTGAACATGCACTGTATTTATGATTAGGACTCATAATGAAGATTTACAGATTTTTCATCTGCCGTTAGATAGTGAAACTGACGCATATATAGACTATACGGCCCAGCGTGCTCGCTGGCGCCGACATTTAAGAAGGGATGGATATTTGCTTCAAGTGATAGGCTTGGGTGAATGAAATTATATTTATATTATCTTTCTGTATATGTATAATTTTCTTTAGATTTTCTGTCAAAAAGTGACCGAAAAGACATTTAACTCCAGCTCACCATCGGTGTCGCCAAACTGCTCCATCTCCAAAACGATCGTACGCATGGGTCAGAGTTTGCGTGCAGGTGCGCACATTTTCCCATTAAGGTTGTTTTTATGAATCACAACTTATGCGTCAGAAGTGGCGTACACCTTTTTCAGTGCCTGTTTTGTGCGTATCCATCGGTTATAAATGAGGCCCCTGGTCTGCATCATAATCTCAACTACTAATTCAGGCTTCATGATCCATTCCTACTTAGATTCATGATAGGACAAAAGCTCATAGAAACCCTCAACAATACCCACAAAACAAGACTTAAACTGCAAATGTTAGAATGAACAAAAGACAAATATGTAACATTCGTAAAACAAAGTCGTTAATGTTCTGGAGTCACATTCTCTCCTGACGGAGTGAATCATCAAGGGAGTGGGAGCACCTGCTGTGGAAACCACATTAAGCTAATTTTAGTTAAAATGTTTTAAAACATGCAGGTTTATCAGGCAGACAAATGTCATTTCTGCTGAGAAGCTCATCACTCATCCCAGCATGCTCTCTGTTTGAGATTACTCTCTGGCTGTCGGCGGCCTCGCTCAGCCATTCTGCCCTAACGCAATTAGCACGGCTCAATGCTGTCATGACATATTCTCATGACTTCGAATAATAACATTGTTTATGAAAGTTCTTGTACACAGTCTTTTCTGTGTTTTGTTTTGGGAATTTAAAAGGAAAGAACACCCCCCCCCCCCCCCCAAAAAAAACCTTTCTTTTAGATATTTTAGAAATAAAGTCATACAGGTTTAGAATGACATGAGAGTGAGTAAAGATGACAAAATTTTTATGGAGGACTATCCCTTTAAGAGAAAGATAGAAGATTAACGTTATAACGGCAGCTGAAGGCTTTAAATGGAAAGTTCACCCAATAATTAAAATTACCTCTGTTTAGTGACCGAAACTGTCAAGATTGTGATCGTGAGACCCGCGTTAAACAGAAGGCGTGAAGACCTCAGAGCGACATAGCTTCCTAATATGAACGGGTAAAATATAAGTATAGAGTTAATAGAACAATCAAACGTATTGCTAAACTAATATATAATTGACCAATAACCAATTGGCAATCTAACCTAAATTTGAGGTTGTGATAAAATGGAGTCAGATAAGTTTAATTGGAACTAAATTACTTTGCCACGCGTAAAGACAGTAACGTGCAGAGACCTTCACCCATTCTATCGGATACCGCCATTGGACCGATTTAGACGGGCTTACACTGTATGTATATTTTTAATAACTACTGTTTGAATATTGAGCTCAGTGGAAAGCTTAAATCCAAAATGAATCAATGTTTTAAGGCTTAATATCATGCTATTTAAAACAGGCTGCACTGATTTGCCTGCTGCCTGAATCAAAACCAAACGATGGAATCAAAGCCAATATCTGACGATTACAGTGAAACCCAAAGAACCTGATAAGATCAGCAATCCCCCTTGCTATCTGAAAACATGGAACACTCTGAAAAGAGTGCTGTTGTTTTCTTCTGAAAGAAACTATGTTGCTTTTTGCCTTCTCAGGTGATGGTGTCTCACAGTAACTGCTAGCCTCAGCAGGTCGGCGCATTCAGAAAGGCAATAAACTCCCACAGTGCAATCCTGAGCCGGGCTTCATTTGATTCCAAATCTGATTTGAATACACTGGCGTATGACTTATTTGTGGGGCAGAATAAAGACATTCTATCCATCAAAATATCCACGGTGTCTTTCCTGAAACTGGGAAACCATCCCACGAGACAATTAATCTGATTTGAAATGTATGGCACCATCCCAGACTCTTATGTGAATGCTTATTGATTTACTGTACACCACACATCCATATTCTTTTGGTGGACGCTGAATATGCATGTCATCTAATACCTTTCAATATGTGTGTTTACCAAACTCTATGGGTATAAGTGTGTGTAAGAGAGAGAGTGAGTGAATGAGTAAAGGAAGAGCAAATGGGTTTCATATGAGTGAGAGAGAGATAGGTTGAGTTTTATTTCACTGGTCAGAGATGTGTCCACATTAGCGCGTTTGCTCGGTGCAGAGCTGCATTTAAAATAACTCAATCATTTGTTTGTTATAACAGAATGCAAATATGAAATGATGCCATAAGCAATATTAGACAGGGGGATATGGCAATAACAAAGGGAAAGAAAGATTTTAACTGAGTGCAATGGACCCTAATCTGAAGCATTACTATTTATTCATTGACTAATGGGCTATTTGCTATTCTATTGGTCTGATATTGCACCATGAAACAGTCATGAGCAAAGGTTTGTAAACTCATATGAACTGGAGTTATGCATCAACAGCTCCTAAATGTGGCCTGTTCATCAGAATCATAACACTAAAACATGTTTTTTAAGCATACAGTGAATCTAACATATATATTCAATAAAAAGCATGCATTTGATTGCCATTTACACTATTGTTCAAGTTTGGGGTCAGTAATGGTCAGAAAATGTTATTTTTGTCAGAAAAATGTAAAAAAAAAAAAAAAAAAAGTGAAAATTGACATTAATACTTTTATTTAGCAATAATGCATTAAATTGCTCAAATGTGACAGTAGAGATCTTTAAATTGTTACAAAATTTCAAATGATTAATAACGTTTTTGAACTTTTAACCTTATTGAACTTTCCTCGAACTTTTATTTTGAACATCAAAGAATCCTGAAAAATCAAAAATTTGAATCAGCACAACTGTTTTCAACATTGATAATAATAAGAAATGTTTCTTGAGCAGCAAATCATCATTTTAGAATGATTTCTGAAGGATCACTGAAAATTCAATATATTCAAATAAAAAAAAAACGTCATTTTAAATTGTTATTATGTTTCACAATATTACTGGTTTACTGTATTTCCAAAACATACCAAAAAAACTCTAATGGACAACTTTTAAACAGTATGTCATTAAATGCAATTAATACTCTAATAGAGAACCATATTTATTCATATATTAATATTCATATTCTGATGTAAATATGTCTCGAAAAATTGCACTAAACACAATCTAACATTGAAAATCTAAATACGTGCAATAAATGTCTTAATCTGATTAATTTTATTCAAAATATGTTCTTATTCAGATTTGTAATCAGAAAATTCTGCTTTTTACATTTTTCTATTTACATTTTGAGGAGCCAATCATGCAAGAAGCTTGTGAAGATATTTAACATTTTCTTTCTATGATTTGATTTTCACCATAGATTCAATAAAATGAATTATCACCTCAATGTCACACTGTTGACAAAATCTTAGAGTAAGCAACACGTGTTTGTCATCACTGACAGGAAGCCTCCTCATTACCTCTTCTTGCATTTAACCTTGAAAGACTTAACGATGATATAAAACGATTCCTGACAGTTTGCTGCTTTGCTGTTCACAAATATTAACCATGACAGAGCCCTTTACATACAGATTCAAACATGAGATAATTAACAGCTGAATCTGATGATGATATTGATGATGATGGCAACAGATTTTTCAGTGTGAAGTGGAGTACATTAGACAGGCAAAGAGCAGCCAGATATGGACTCCCTGAACCGACTCAGGAAAACCGTTAGTTCAGACGCTGTTTGGCCTTAGAAAGCAAAATCTCTCCCCTGCAGTGATAACTGGGTCGACAGCTCTATCTCCAGCAAAGCAAAGACCTGAGCTGCCAGCGTGAGTCCAGACGGCTCCAGCATGCAGAACTTTAGGAGATGTCAGCAGGAGTGGACAGCAGGGAGGAAATAACTGCCCATTACATTCTGCTTATGGACGGCTGGAGAATCTTATAAAACGTTATAAAACCTAAACTTCTGTGCAAGAGCTAAGCTTCTCTGCCAAATGCAAAAATCGAATAACTAAATAATTATTAGTTAATGAAATCATTAAAAAACTTTAGACTAAAAAACTAAAAAAAAAAAATATATATATATATATATATATATAAACAAATAAATTCCTATTTAATTAAAATAAATGTAACAATATTTAAAATATTATTATATATTTTTTAAAATATTAATAAAAATTGACAGCCATAGCTATCAAATCTCATTTGCATTTGCTCTCGAATAAAATATTCAACCACGTCACATCGCAATCAGGGAAAGGTCCAATAATGTTTGGCACCACAGTGCTACTTTTGGTGCGCAAGTTCATAAGCCTCAAAAAATTTGACAAATAATGGCTAAAAAACATCTGATGGTCATTTAAAAGGGTAATATTCCTTGAGGTTCACTTACAATGTTATTAAAGTGCTTTGAACACACACACAAAAAATATATATATGTCTGAAATTATTTGTTTTTAAGGGCGGCTCCTTTAAGGTCAATGTTATGATTGGCTAACGTCATTGCAAAACTGTCATTTAGAGACAAAGCATTAAAGTGTTTATTACAGTTTGTGATGTAGCTGCAGTCAGATCCAATTAAGAATTACTTATGAAATGGCAAACGTTATCTGACAACCTCTCTGCGCTTCACTAATGCTACCTCATTAAATCACTTCCGCTGTGGGGCTACTGTATTGGGGTTCATTTCCCGAAAGCATCATTAGACAACTATGGTCACAAGTTCAGTTGAACTCTGCTGGTAATGACGGAACTTGGAACCAAACGCACCCCTGATAAGGTAAAGACATGTTTGGAGGAGTGTTGTTGTGGAAACGGTCAAATGCAAAAATCTGTCACAAATGGACAGAAGTAGAAAATGAGTAATTTTGGCAGCTTGGTTTCAACAAATGCAATTAAAAAATGTCAGGTCAGCAACGTACAGTATATATACAAAGACCTCTTATATATCAAAAGATTAAAGAAAATTTGATTCCTTGTGTAATGACCCTTAAAAAAAAATCTTGCAAGAGGAAACATTCGTGAGAAAACTGAATTTTCCAATTGCACAGGCAAAAGAAACTGGCCATTAAAAAACGTCAAAGAAAATTCAGAAGCGAATAAATTGATTAAGTTCAGCCATCTCTTATCACATTGTGTGCCTGCATACTCGGTGGCGGTGACATTAAAAGGTGCAATAAAAGAAAAACCTGCACAGCTTGTGGTTTGTCAGAGGTACAGTACCCTACGCAGCAGTGAAAAGGGCAGAACAGATACTGTAGCAGCCAATAAAGATGATAAGTGGTGTGAAATGCAGATCAAAAGGCCTTCAAAATCCTCCCCGGTGGAAGTGTAGGACAGCCCTGATTAGAGAACTGAGCCTCTCATGTGGGGATTTCGGGTAAAGATGCAGATTAGCGTGATTATGACACATGAACGCCTCCCTTGATTTCGGATTAATCACTTAGAAATGGAAATTACCTCCTCTATTTAGACTGGAATGATTAACATTTCATAAGGTCTGTTGTGGAAGAAAACAAGAGCACGTCATCATCAGTACAGAGACAGTATTATTGTATATGAAGCACAAACTACCAATGGCAATAATTACAACAAGCACACCCACCCTTTATTAGTCGCAATATTTAATGACAACAGCATAATATTTACATAAATTCAGATAATAATTAGAAAATTACATGAGGAAATGCAAAATTCGAGACACCCCATGAGCAACACTTCTACAGGGACTTTCGAGTTCAGGCTCCATCTGTTAGCCGTAAACAGTGAGAATAACGAGGCACATTATTTTACCTGATTACAGTTGTATTTTGCATGCTAACATAGATGCCTAGGTCTGTTTTAATTGCTCTAATTAATGTGAGAACAATGATGCTAATAAAAGCTGTTGACAGAGCTAAACATTGTACCAACTTTTGTATTCGTATTGGAGTAATTGCTATCACAACTCAATGTAAATTGGCTTCTAATTAAAGATGACCATCTCTTAACAGTCACATGTGGTTAGGTCAAACAACAACCAACAACAACAACAATTCACGGAAATGAACTGACGCCACTTTTGCTGTTGTAGTTTGAATCCGAGATGTTCACTAGTTCTAAGACAAGGAAGGCCGGTGGAACTAATCTAGAGTATAACGAGACCCTCTTTAGGAAACCTAAAGGGTTAACAATCATTGCAATATTCACTTTACTGCTAGCCAAAACAACATGTATTGTACATTGTTCTGTGTACATGACATGTATTGTAAATTTTGTCCAGATTTACCTATATTCAGGTTTAAACCCAGCCTTCATCATGTCCTAATCCCATTCTCGATCTCCCTTCCCAGTGCGGTTCTTTTTGACCTTTGATTAAAAAAAATCATATCAATGATATAGCGACGCAATGACGTATGGCGCATTTGCGTTCCCTGGCACGCACAACAATAACACCTGTCTGAGAGTAAGAGCAGCATGTCAGCCTCCGATGACGATTTAGTACCTAAAAAGGGAGCCACTTCAATAGTATGGAAGTGGTTTGGTTACAAGAGGTCAGACCTCCAACAAAACACAATATTTAGCAAAATATGCAAGGAAACTGTAACCGCTAAAGGTGGAAACACAACAAACTTGTTTCACCACTTGAAGCAAAAACACACCGTTGAGTACAACCAGGCTATGAAGGTACGCAAGGAAGAGATACTAGCACAGGGCTCGAATTTTGGCGCGAGATTGTGGGTATTGCGCATAATTTTATTAATTCCCACAGGTCTCCCACTTATGATGCGGGAAATTCCCTCGCAAACATTGATTCACTTTAGCATGATTATATCGCTTTAACGGGAAAAAAACACGCCAAATTGTGTCAAAATTCCAGTCTTGGTTAGTTTACTCGTAAACGCATCGTAGACGCATGTGACCGTGTGACAGAGTATAATGAAAACAGGAATGGATCCGTGCAGTAGCTCTAATTAATGACAGCCATATGTGTCGGTCATTAATGTTGTCGTCAAAACAACAAAAGACAGCTTTAATTGTAAGGAATGAGAATTAATAGCCTATGTATTTAATTTAGTCAGGACTCTGTAGTATTTCTGAATACTAGTGTAAGACCTACTTTATTATTTTGTATACATTTTTGCTACTTTTTTCAATTTAATTCAAAGATTGAAATCAAGCTTCCTTGTGTTGTGTAAACTCTTAACAACAAAATTACCCCGTTGTAAAACCAGATTGGCAGACACTTTACAAGTCACAAATCTTTTTCCTGCACCATCTTTGGTGTATTAATAAATAAATTTAACTAAACTATTAATTTTGTGATTCTATACGAAACAAGAATATGATTCTGTATGTTTTTCAATAAAAATATATATTGAGGGGGAAAAGAAAAATTATTTACAGTTTACTCCTTGGATTTTTTTCAGTATTTTAATTCAGTTTTTAATACATTTTTTTTAAAAATATAAATACTTTAAATTTATGCTGTGGCACCCTTGGAAGTTGTTCAAAATTGCTTGTTACCCTAAGATATCAATAAAAATCAAATCATACTATGCAGACAGTATAAATGCATCTACATTACACAATACATAGTTGCCAGTATATTTTAGAAAGAGGGCCCCTCGGTGGAGATCAATACTTTTAAAATACCCTTTTCTAGATAATACTGAAAAATGGCAGAAAGTAAATAAATAAACAAAAAACAAATGATCCAATGTTAAGCTGTTGAGCACAGTCATGTCTAATGTTAGTTTGTCTATGTGTTAATTGTGTTGACTTCCATTTAAAGTCGTAGGTGGACAGAAGGCCATCGGGTGTTTGGTGCACTAATTCATTTTAACTTTAATTACTTTCAATGTAAACTACTAATCTCAATCAGAGAGGTTTAATTTCAATTACCGTTAATGTATGCACCATCTGGCTGAACAACTCAAGACTCAAACGTGCCTATTGTGTAAAACGCACAGGTGAAAGTCATGAGGCAGCTGCGCCCTGTCAACAACACAAGTGTGAAAAAACCTTAGCTGAAAGTTAGTTTAGCCGGTCCACCAAGTGTTTCAGCTTGTTAGTCAGCTGTAAGGTGCCCCAAAACCCCTCTAAAACCAGAAAAGCTGGTTTAAGATGCTTGTTTGTTTGTTAGTTTGTTTGTTTTGTTTCAGCTGGAATGGAGTCAGCAGATATCAAGTCCCAGCTCTTTCCAAACAGTGACATAAACTACACTTTAAAATGTGCAACATTCATCACCCTTCAACAAGCTGCAAGTTCCTCTCACGGATTTTGATATCACACTGCCTCATGACATCAGCAGAAGGATGACACACAAATATGTGTCAAAGAAATGATCCTGAAAGATAGAATTGCTCTTGTGATGTATTGTAGGAGAAGGCCAGGCCAGGGATGAGACGTTTACATTTTTCTTGACGGGTGCCGTAACGGTGAATCATCTTGCGTGGGTACAGAGACAGAGCTTCCCACCAAAAGTTTGAGAGATTGGCTAGGTGACCTTATAACTGATTAGCCAAACACCCACGACAAAGCAATGCAGTGGTCGTTCGCTTTTACGGCTGCAGAATTAAAAGCAAATGAAGATCCAGCTCTGCGTTTCAGTAATTATAATATGAATTTACTATCTAATGAAAATATTCCAATAAATAACATACACTGCTATATAGGTCGGCTTTGATGAGGCTGTTTATGAGCCTTTTTCTTGCTGGTAACAGCATCTGTGTTCACAGCACTAACATTTAAAATAGGAATGGAGAAGGTGAAGGAAACTTTCTGTAGATCTGAAGAGCGGACATTAGCATTCACAGGGCAAAGGAGGCATAAGCCAAGCATTATGAGACTTTCATGGCCCAGAAAATTTGTGCAGATTTGATACTTCAGATTAAAAAGCCAAAAGCCTCTTCCGAAACAGCTGAATATAAGTGTGGACTGACTGGCATGTTAAATGTCTCAGAGGTAGTTCTGACTTTAGTAGGTGTGGGTGGTATGACTGGAATCATATATCACAGTAAAGCCAGGCAACGTCAGGCCGTTTTCGAGCGTCGACCGACTTAGTTTTTCCGGTGTGTTCCACACCGTTGACTCTAGTCGGACGCTGTCAGGCAAACGAGTCGGTGCACGAGAATAAAGCGAAAGTAATGAAAGCGAGCAAAGTCATGACGGTTCAGACAGAAGACTGTTCTAATTTTACGTCATCTTACCTGAGCATTCCACTGCATGGAAATATTCATAATAACGTGCGGAGTGGAATAAAAAACACGATCAGCATGATTGATATTCAAAATGCTAAGCAAGTTCTGCTTTGTTTATGGTTTGTATACCTACAGTCTTAGTTTAACTTTCCTTTTTGAATGACGAATATAGACGAATATATCTGCTTAAATAGACAGCTATCTCCTTTACAGTCACATGTAGTCCTTTTGGTGTGTTCAAGCACAGATTTTTTTCTCCGATACGAGGCGACAACACAGTTGGCTTTCATCAGCACTAGTTCTTTGGCGTCGGTTTGGTGTGTCCCTACCTTAACAGTAATTTAATAACACAGAAAAGGTAGTATATACAAAGTCCCTTTAGGACAAGTCAGTTCACTCGACAGCCAGTTTTGAAACGCCTCTCTGGCAGCTCCTATCTCTTTGAATGGGGAAACATCAAATTCTCCAAAACTGTTAGCCAAGCTTACAATTAAATTTCATATTTGAAATCACCAATGAAATCTGACAACAACTGTCTCATAAATGTTGTTTCTAAATGCTCGAATCATGACATAAAACGAAAATCTTCAGGCTGGATCAAGCTAGTGCATTTGCGCAGTGTAAGCTGTTTATATAGGAACCAGAGCTTCTAACGGCAGCTGTAGTGACGCGATGACTTTATCAATCGATTTAGAAGGCGGGACTTATTTCGATATATTAAGTATTGTACTATTCCCAATTCAAAACTAAATGAGAGACGCCTCTTGTGTCATTCTATAGTCTTTGGTATACATCACATAAATAGTTATTCTCGCTGGCAAATAAACCCCAAAATGTTTATATATTACATAGCCTTTAGGGCTGGACAATATGGCCAAAATAATCTCTAAATTTTTCTAGTTGAATGGCGGTATACATCTCTATATTTTATTAAAAAAATGTTTTATATATATATATATATATGGGTTAGGTATATGCGTGATGATTGGAGGGTCTTTTGATTGACAGTGATTTAGTACTATAAAAAGTCGCTGACGCTGAAGCTTCAAGCTATTCGAGCTCACTCAGTCCCGTCAAGGATTTTTCAAGTGTAGTCGAAAGACAAACTGCTGCAGCCTATTTCTTGGTATTTGCTTGGCGAAATTGCTAGCCAATTTTCATCATAAATTTCACACATTTATACACCACGTTCCTTGTTTCAGTTTAACTTTTTACGTTTGTTTAGATCGTTTGTTCATTCATTCATACAGTAGGCGTCGGGGGGGGGGGGGGGGGGGGGGGGGGGGGGGTGTAGCCAGCTAGCCAACTGCACGACAGACAGTGCTAATATTGTCGACCTGATTTCAAATTATTTATTTATCAGCAACCTAAAAAAAAAATAATAAAAAAATAAAAATAAAAATAAAAATATATTATTTATAAATGAATTAAAACGGTTTATGCGCACACACACACACACACACACACACACACACACATACAAATATATATATATATATATATATATATACATACACACACTAACATGTATGGGTGTACATATAAAAAATAAATAATGATGTATATTATTTATAAATGAAATAGTGAAAATGAGCTTCCGCTCTTTGGAAAGACCAGCAGCCGCCACTGATATATATGTGTATGTGTCTGTGTGTGTGTGTGTGTGTGTGTGTGTGTGTGTGTGTGTGTGTGTGTGTGTGTGTGTGTGTGTGTGTGTGTGTTAGCTTATATTTGTTTACCTCATTTCAATAGTCTCTTTAGAATTATTGCTATCATAAAAGAATAGAAATTATGTAAAATTGGTTTTAATCTACTCGTATCTATGCTATTACAAACAAAGAAATTGCAGCCTTGAAATATTCATCAAATCTTGCTCACAGTGCCAAAACCACTGGTAAATGGTTTACTGACCATGGTATTACTGTGCTCAACTCTCCTGACCTGAACTCCATAGAGAATCTGTGGGATATTGTGAAGAGAAAGTTGAGAGACGCAAGACCCAACACTCTGGATGAGCTTAAGGCCACTATCGAAGCATCCTGGGCCTCCATAACACCTCAGCAGTGCCACAGGCTGATTGCCTCCATGCCACGCCACATTGAAGCAGTCATTTCTGCAAAAGGATTACCGACCAAGCATTGAGTGCATAACTGAACATAATTATTTGAAGGTTGACTTTTTTTGTATTAAAAACACTTCTTTTATTGGTCGGATGAAATATGCTAATTTTTTTAAATAGGAATTTTGGGTTTTCATGAGCTGTATGCCAAAATCATCAGTATTAAAACAATAAAAGACCTGAAATATTTCAGTTGGTGTGCAATGAATCTAAAATATATGAAAGTTTAATTTTTATCATTACATTATGGAAAATAATGAACTTTATCACAATATGCTAATTTTTTGAGAAGGACCTGTATATATATAAATATATATTTATACACACTAACATGTATGGGTGTACATATAAAAAATAAATAATGATGTATATTATTTATAAATGAAATAGTGAAAATGAGCTTCCGCTCAAGGAAAGACCAGCAGCCGCCACTGATATATGTGTGTGTGTGTGTGTGTGTGTGTGTGTGTGTGTGTGTGTGTGTGTGTGTGTGTGTGTGTGTGTGTGTGTGTGTGTGTGTGTGTGTGTGTGTGTGTGTGTGTGTGTGTGTGTGTGTGTGTGTGTGTGTGTGTGTGTGAACAACCTCATTTCGTTTGTTTACCTCATTTCAATAGTCTCTTTAGAATTATTGCTATCATAAAAACACACTCGAAATTATGTAAAATTGGTTTTAATCTACTCGTATCTATGCTATTACAAACAAAGAAATTGCAGCCTTGAAATATTCATCAAATCTAGCTATCCGAACACTCTGATATTATCCTCGTGGCATGTTGTAGTTGTTGTTCCAGCATTCTTTAAGCACTCGCTATTAGACTCTCCCTTCAGCTCAACCCATTTTAAACTCCCATCAAACGTCCAATCCCCCCAGTTGTCAGTTTATAACAGTGGGCATCAATGGCGTCCTAAAAATATATGCAAAATGTCACAGTGAAATTAATAATGACATTCATGTTTCTGCAAATGCTGCTATTACTCAGTTGGAAACAGCGAGATGCAAAAAAACCTCCTAGCCACTTATGGTTAACGACAGTTTCCAACTGACATTATTCCAGCCCTCTCAGAAATATTCTTCAAGACTGAACCCCAGAAAGTCTTCACATTTCTGACATTTCAAATTTGTAGACATTTGAGCTGTCAAGAAAACATTCAGTTCTGGTGGACTACTTAAAAGTCATTACCTGCTAAACTTGGGGTCCTACGGCAAATATCAAGGTCACGGATTTCAATTGCTTCTATAAGGATTCGCCTGTCAGTCTGAAATGAGAGGTTTGCTCAATGGCAACAAGTTGACGTAGAGTATGCAAGAAAAGATAAATCTTCACATTTTCTCTACACCGAGCCAAGATCCAATCAAAGCGAAGTCATTTGAACTCCTGAAAAGCCTACATTAAGAGCAATGGATTATTGTATTTTCAAAAGAGAATAATTTTTCTATTTAAATAATGATAAGTACATCGGTGACCTTTAGAAGTCATTAAAAATGGAATTATCCACCTCATTTAATCTATCATTAGGCGAATAGAGTTTTCAAATAAGAGGCTCATGCAATAAGCCTTCGATATAGACATCACTCTTTGTCTTTCATTCATCACATTGAAAATATCATCAGGGTAAAGCAGAGTACGGGTCAACAAGAATCACTCCCAACAGTTTAATAATAAACGTTCAATACAGCATTTGCCATTATGGACTCTTTTATGATAGCTGTGGTGCTGCTGAATGCATGTCATTGTTGTTAAGGCTGGTCTTTTTTGTCTTCGTCCATTCCTGCCTCCTAGCAACCCATGTAACCCTACACCGTGTCGGTTTGTTGTGAGGTGCACACCCCACCTTTAGATGCTGATGGTTGAATGGTGACCCAGTCTCTGTTTGAATACCAATGTTAGCACACATAAAAGAGCTATTCAACAAGTATCAGCACATCCCCCCATCATTTAAAAAGCTTTGATCTGTGCCACATCACCACACGGCTTATCTTCAATGTCACTGCTGTGTCACCACATCATACAACAGACTAAGGAGAGAGTAGCTCAGACTGGTTAAAAATTCAAAGAGTGTCAGGAAATAAGACACTATTGTCTGACAGGTGTGTCTGTGGAAGAGGGCAGTCACATGTGTCTGCATGCTTATGTACATTTAGCACTTCCATTTGCTTACCCTGACCAAGGTAAATTTGTATTTCACTGGAATCTCATAAACATAAATGTACATCAATAAGGAAAGCTCAAACACAGACTGATTGGCCACTGTACTAGCTTATCGTCAGGTCTGATCTTCAACCACCTTTTAAGCCATCTTGGTTCTTGAATTATTCTTCCCATTTATTTTCTCCAGAGGAATTAGCAAAATCATTACAGAGATTTAAGGCACGTTAAATCAACCAACTCACAATCACAATCAGGGCTGCACTATATGGGAGAAAGGGAAAATATTGCAATATGTTTGCGATATCCATTGTGATGGGAGGAAAAAATACAGGAATTTTCACCAGATAACTTGAATAGCTCTATTTGGAAATCATTCTATACAAATTATGGTGATTTTCCAGAGATAATAAAAAAAGCTATAAAAATATTGAGTGCAAACTATCCATTTAGGTCGAATAGGGAAAAACTTGTTCACACTTGGGTATTCTCTTGACAAGAAAACTCTCAGCTTTCATCAAAAAGATCTCCGTTTATGTTCTGAAAATGAATGAAAGTCTTATGGGGTTGGAATGACATCAGGATGAGTAATTTGTAATGAGTAATGAGTAACAGAATTTTCATTTTTGGGTGAACTAAGCCTTTAAACAGAAGCAGAAACCATCGATTTACATCCTCAAAACACAGCAGTTCAGCCTTTAAAGATTTATAAGTTATCATAAAAAAAAAATCTATTCCCCAATGGAGAGATTGAAAGGACAGTAACACTTTACAATAAGGTTCATTAGTTAACATGAACTAAGAATGAACAATACTCCTACAAATGGATTTCTCTTTATTAATCATGTTAGTTCATGCATTGACGAATGTTAACTATGAATGCATACGGTTTAGATGCTGCAATTTTAACCCTCTGGGGTCGGCAATCACGCCGCCGTGATCAGCTCGCTTTTTTTCTTACTCAAATTGCTCTGTTGATTTTGATCTTACATATAAGTGTTATACATCATTCGATCCTGTTAAGTGTCTATTTTTTGTGTATACTCACAATAAAAACAAACTGTTGTGCTTTTTGCCAAATAAAGAAAAATACACATGATGCAAGTTCTGACTTCTCTCTGTCAGTGAAGTCCATTCTGAAACGTGTCCGAAAATGAACTGTAACTCAGCGAATACGCAGTCAAACAGGTATACAGACTCACAGACATTAAGCTTGAATTCTCTTCTTTGAGATGAAGTAATTTATATAAAAAAACAAATCTTCTCAGTTTATATAATCTGTACGAAAAGAGAGAGATGTCAGTCATTCTCATCTCAGCTCATTATCTGCTAATGTGAACACGCCCACGGAGAGCGCACGCTATTCAAACGCAATCTGAGCCAATCCATGCAAACATGTGAACGCCCAACACCAACTCGATAAAACACATCAAGTTTAATCAGACTCATGTACTTTACGTCACTGTGAGAAATAATATTATCTTAATAATAATCCTGGAAAATTACCTCAGAAGTGCTGGTAGTTTCATTTCGAGGAGCAATGGATCCAGCTGAGGAATAGGTCAATTCATTATTCTCAAGTGCTTTGTTCTAATCGCAATATGAAATAGTGTCTGTTTTGTCTGTCGCAAAAAGACTGTTTAAATATGAATTGCGTTTCTGTGCTCGAATGAATGAGCGAAATCTTTGAAGATGCTTCCAACTGTGAACCAATTTTGTATTATATATACATATATATATTTTTTGTTCTTGCATTCTTTCTTGTGGCTCAGTGACACACCTGATTGAAAGGCTCATTATGCAGCTCATTATGCAGGTATTCTCAGGTGTGAATCACAGCATTATTCATGATCCATCACACCCCTACGAATATTGCCTTTCCAAAGTGTCTTAAAATTTTTATTTAAATCAATTTATTGTTTTATGTGAATGATTAGGCAGGATGATTTTCAGATAATTTTGAAGCAAAATCTCTAGGGGACAACATCCATTAGTCAAAAGTCTTGTGGACACATATTTAGTATGTGTTTTGAGGCCTTATTTCGGAAACTTTAATTTTTATTTTTTTAAATAACCATGTATAAACATTATTCATGTTTCATATAAACATGTACATACATGTTGCTCACATATTAGTGTAGCCCTGTTTGTGCTAAATAGAATGCAATTACACCTTTGCCATTAATATGTTTATAAGCAACTGAAAAAAGCACAAATGTCAGGGCATGTCAAAACATCTCAAGGACCTCCAAAACACCTTAGACCCCAGAGGGTTTTAGTTTGTCCTATCGCCCAAAGTGGCTGAGAAATGGGTAGCAAAACAGCTGATTAATTACCCGAATGAGGGACATACCCCTTTGCATTCATGCATTTTGGATTCCGTTCTAATCATTCAACTGAAACTGCTAACGATTATCTTCTTGAGAACATGAAATTTAAACTAATTTGTGGTGTTATAGGAGCAGTTTTTTAGATTTAAAGAAGGCTTTCGATACTGTGAACCATGAGGTACTCCTTTCAAAGTTCACACTTTTTCAACTTTTCTGTTGAAGCTATTAAATGGATGAACTCATACTTATCAAATAGGAGGCAAAGTGTCTGTGTTGGTAATAGTCAATCAACATATCTAAACTGTAATATTGTAATACAAGTTCCTCAATGATAAATTTTGGGCCCTATCCTGTTCAGTTTAAATATTAATGACCTGCCTTTAGTCTGTCCATCTGTTAATATTCAAATGCATGCTGATGACAGTTCTTTATGTGCATGCTAAAAACAAACAAGCAGCAACTTATTTACCTGAGGCCTTGGTCCATGTTTCTGATTGGTTAAGTTATTCATATTTACATTTGAATATGCAAAACTGTTTGTATGTTCTTTTCACAAAGATGTACAGTGATTCCTCATCCTGATACATTTAAGGAGAAACGCTTAATTTCATTCCTGATTTTAAATACTTAACTATTTTTTATTATTTATTTATTTTGTGTGATACAGTACATGTTTCTTATTTATGGATCATTTGGATTTGTATATGTGATAACCTACCAATCATGTGTTTACATTTTAGGTTGCATTTTTAAAATCCGGCAAGGGGCAGCCTGTGGGGCTAACTCTGGCTTATTTACAGTGTTAGACTGTTGATTAATGAGCACTGTCCCTATTAAATAAATAAAAAACCTTATTGTAAAGTGTTATCGAAAGAACTTTAACCTCCAAAACCCAACTGTTGGATTCTTCTAATTCCTTCCCTTACATAACATTGTCATGGATAGTGATGAGGCAGACAGGTGAGTGAAATACAACAGATGTTTATTTGAACAGAAGCACAGAAGCCAGCAGATGTAAATGGTGAGTTGAATACACTGAAGATGAGATGAATGGAACTTTGCTGATGAGTAACTGAACTGTCCTTTAGAGATGGTGATCGGAACGACCTGGAAGGTAAACACTGGAGAGAGTCACTGAAGATGGCAGAAGGTCCGTGGAACAAAGTCGGATAACAGGTAAGTGGTTCATGTAAGAGTAAAGGTAGCGTCCGCGTAGCCATGAATAGACGTGACCAGACAAGGAGGTGAAATGGAAGTGAATGTTATATAGTGAGCAGGTGATGAGGTACAGGTGTTGTGAATCAGTAATCAGGGGAGAGTGAACGAGTACAGAACATTATAATCACACATGTTTTTTTATTTATTTCAATGGCTTTGGTGATGCATATGTAAAGCTACTAAAAAGATCCCAATTCCATCCAAATCAGTACATGAAATCACAGATGTTCTATGTTATTAATTGTGACAAAAATTGTTTAGAAACCTAATACCATCCAAATAGTGCTTTTGGTGACTCTGCATTTGGAGAGAGGTTTAGCGTTTGGAGAGAGGTCAGGTTGATGGGGGGTGGGCTTCGCTGGAGAGCGCCTGAGGCAATCTCGAGCCCACAGACAAGGGGCCCTTCAGCAGACGGACTCAATTTTATCAGTCATGACCACACCATGTGTTGTGAGTTATTCTGCAAGAACCACTAGAACACATCACTTCCTTCTCTGAAGCCTGAAGTCTCTCAGGTGCCCTGTTCCTGATGCGATATGCAGTCGAGCACCGCACACCAAAGCTACATAAAGTGATGTTGATGTAGCTCTGACGGAGACTGATAGTTTCTTTTGAGGTGCAGTCATTAGAATTTAATAAGAACAGCTCAGGTGAAGTGCTTTTCATGTAGAGTACCACCGCTCGGATCTCGTGTTCAAATCTCAGTTATATACATGGGTCAGGTCAAACTTCTAAAGAAACACGGATGTATTTCAGGTGGAAAGAGCCAATCGTGAGTAACCTGCTTCGCTAGCGTCTCAGCGGTTTCCAGAGTGATGGGACACAATTGGGTAGTAGGTACAATACCAGTCAAAAGTTTGGATAATATTGTTTTGTTCCATATTTCAGAACAAAGCAACGCAATAACGCAAATGGAAATTATACAGTGCTCAAAAATTATTTCGTTGTTTCTATAAATCTGATAATCAAGGATTCAAGCATAAACCATTAAATCAAAAGCCTATAAGATTATGAGCAAAATATTCAGTCAAGTGTTAAAAAAATTGACTGGTACACTAAAAATGACTAGTGAAACCATTTTTGTATTTTGTCACAACTTAGTTTCATTTCATGCAATTCCTTTACATTTGTAAAATGGAACTTTACTTAATCCATTTACATTGGGATTATGTACATAAATATGTTTCATGGGCCATAACTGGATGTATGGAAATCCAGATCTACCCAGACATATTGGAAATTTATTCAAGCTTTATTTTTGTTAATCTATCATCGCCCGTCCATGGAGACCATTTAATTCAGTACTCTATTAAATTAAAAAAAGTTATTCCTTTATTTTATGCTGTATGCCAAAAAAACGTAGCCAATGTTTGGTAAAAAGCCAAAAATCAGAGTGATCTGATATATTACGTGGTGGTGGTTCATGTGTGCAGGTGACCAGTGTTTGAATCCAACTTCATCCTTATACCTCACAGCATCTCTCTAGTAAGATTAACTAGATTCATGTAAATGTATACAATAAGAATCAATATACGCTTCTTTGAAAAACTTCATTTTGATTGTCCTATTCCCTGACAGTCCTATCTGGAAAATATGATTTCTAAATAAATAAATAAATCTATACATCTATCTATAATGTACATATCTGAATCTGCATGGGTGCTCGTTAGAAAACCTGTAACAAGACAGGTTTACATCCACCTAATTTTATGTGAATATTGGGATATTGCAACTAAAAAAAACGCTGGATGGAAACGATAAGATGTGTTTAAATTCTAAAAATGTGCATAAAAACATATGCGCTCATTGGAGCGGGTAATTTTTTATCCGATAAGAAGACATGGTCTTCATAATGAAAACACATTTATCAAATATATTCCTAGACACACAGCAAAAAAGTTGTGAGGCTTGCGATGGGTTGGCATAACTGGACTAACCAGCAGACCGATCTAGTTGATCAGAACTGTTTTACACGACTGTGGCAAACAGCAGGCATCTGCCTCCGAAAGCCAGATAACATGACCATGTTTATAGCATTTTGTCTGCACGCTCTGAGGCGCAAGTAGTTTATTATTTGTGAAAATAGACCCACAGTGACTTCTCCTACTGCAGCACCTTTAATTTTTCGGCGGCAGATTATTAGGAAGTTATGACTTTGTTCACCTCAATTTACTGGATGGAAAAGGTGCTTTATTTGCAAATGTTTTATGTGATTTGGCAGTTTTGCGCATAAGTTCTTTGGATAGAAACATAGCTACTGTGAGAATATTATAATACAATTTGAGGTACACTGAAATGTATGTAGTATTTACAGAAAAAGAAAAGGGACAATGAAACTAGAATAAAAAAAAGAGATTTGTGCTATACAAAGAGATTTTCTATTGATAACCAGGATCATTTACAACTACTGTGAAATGTCAAGGACTTGTTCTCCTCCTAATACAACTGTAGTCTGCCAGACTGTAGCATGTGATAAAGATAATACAAATCTGACCTTAAAACCGTTAATGTACGACATAAAGAAAACTGATGGGTAAAATGTAACTTTAACATCTGAAACAGAGCAATAGAGTACAACCTTTTACTCTGTAACGAGGAGATTGAAAATATGCACTTTATTACAGTTTAAAGCACAGGCTTTCAGACATAAGACACTAAGTGCCACCATTAGTAATCACTGCCTTCAGTGAAACATTCAGTGTCGAATAAAGAAAGAAAATTATGGAAAAAGAGATTCTTTCTATAATCCCTGAACAGATACAGCTAAGACTTCAAGATCGTGCCGTATGAGCACATCTCGCATGTCTCTGTCACATATGGAAGATTAATTATCATCCAGACTCTAAAAGAAGATGCCACTAACTTGTTAAGTGATTTCTTTGGAGTTCACTCAACCAACATTGGCAACAAATTTCCATGCAGCTTGTTTAATAAACCAGCATAATCTATAGAGCGCACATGGTTAAATGGCATAATTAAATTATCTTGAGGTCAGTTCCTTCCTGTGAAGCTGTAAATGAGTCACCTTTCCCTGAGGTTATGAGCGAAAGGGTGGCAGGAACATGTGGCTGAGATGTTTCCATGTAAATGCAAATCACTTACACATAAGTGATTGCCCTGCTCATGGAAGCATATCTGAAACACCACTGCTCCGAGTCAAGCGATGACTCGAGATAGTCAGGACACATTAATAAGAATTAAGATCCATGCGAGAGAGAACAATGGGAAGGCTTATCTTAATCCTGAATCTCTCTAGAGCAGGTCACAGAAGTCCGCGAGTGGAGTAGAATTAAAAACAGATGCCTCTCTGCACTCAGGTACACTGGTCCACGCCACGTGCAGAGTGCATTCAAAAGAAAACCAGCGGCAGACTGAGTGCATGAGAATCTAGCACCAATGTCCCAGCATTAATGATGGGTCTGTCTAGGTGGAATCGCACACACCATCACTGAGGCCTGTGCTGGTCCATTACAACTCCTAACTAAGTCTGCATTAATTTGATGACAAAACCATAATGTTGTGAAATATTTCAAATATATTTGAATATATTTTAAAATGTAAAACTCATTACTCCAGGCTTCATTGTCACATGATCCTTCAAAAATCATTCTAATATGATGATTTGATGTTCAAGAAACATTTCTTTTATCATTAATGTATTTACTTTTTTAAAAATGGTGAAACATTTTAATTAATAGAAAGTTCAAAAGAACAGCATTTATTTGAAATATAAATATTTTGTAACATCATAAATGTGTTTACTATCACGTCTTATTAATTTAATGCATCCTTGCGGAGTAATAATTTATTTTTAAAAAATCTTACTGACCCCAAACATTTGAACGGTAGTGAGCGGTACAGACTCACTATGTGTAAGAAGTAAGAACAGTGCAATTACCTACAGCTGGTCTTTCAAGAGAATCTTTTCCAGGAAAAAGGAGGACAGAGCACTTAAGATATAGAGCCTGAGAATGTCTGCTTCACAGATGCTTACTTTCATTTATTACTAATGACGTTTTTAACACCCTAGTCCTGAACTCATAGATACTTGCAAGTTTTCAGAACATTCGCAGACTTTAAGAGTCACTGGTATCACAAAAGAAACAGTAAATTAATAGTGTCGGCTATGATCTTTGCCATCCAGACACATTCAAATTTGGAAGCCATGGATAGAAGCATCTAATCAGGGTGCGATCAATGTATTAAACAGCTGGATGGAACTTTTTCATTCCAATAGTGAAAAAGCTCTATTGTCTTCATTTTCTGGCATGAACTGGATGTGAAACTCTCTGACGCCCGTTTCACACATACTCCGTGTGCAGTGCGTATGCGGTGTGTGTTGCGGTGCGTATGCAGTACAGGAGCAGCACGCGCTATAGTGCTTTCACATATGCTGCGTTTGCAGTGCGCAACTGATCCGCGGCTGTACGACAAACCCATTTACTCACTATTTGGATTTCAAATCCAAAAGTTATCAGCAACTTTTATTTAAAAAAAGTTTTGTCACTCTCTTTGTACACATACGCTCTTTAATAGACGTATTCACGTTTAAACACAATGTAAACAACGTATTATTCAATGCATTACTTCTATATATATTAGATTAAGTTGCTCAAGCAAGTGGTAACATATTGAACCATGTAGCCTACTTACATTAAAATTGCAAACATTTTAAATTAAAACTTAAAATTGACAAAAACAGCAGACTCATACCTTTTCTTTTGCATAATTTAAATCTTTATACAATAAATCTTGCATCACAAAGAACTTTTTTTTCCACCTCCACGAATGAGACGAGTATCGTTCATTATGTCGTTTTCCTTGTTTTACCTCGGTCTTAAAGTGAAAAGATGACTGAAAAATAGTAGTATTTATTTAAATGCATTTATGGTGAGATTACTACATTTTATTTAATTAAATGCATTTATGATGAAATTACTACATTTTCATGTCAATTTGTGTTCATTTTGACCACAAACTATGCGCTGTCACTTTAATTCAGCGCGTGCAGCACAGCAAAAATACACTCGTGCGCAAACGATCGCTGCACTGCTGTATTCGCACCGCACCTGGAACGGATCACCGGACCGCACCCGAGTGCAGTGTGAAAGCTCTAACCTGTTAACATGGGTACGGAAAAAAATACGCACTGCATACGGAGTATGTGTGAAACGGGCGTAAGAGTTACTGTTACTTCCAGCTACTCTTTATTTCTTTTTTTTTTTAGATTATTGTTTATACCTTTTTAAATGGAATGCGAGGAGAAAAGCATTGATCTTCAAGAAGACTGTAAATAGAAAGCCACATCTTCATAGATTGATTGGTTCACTGTCAGGCATCTGTTGATTCATGCGCTATATGCCTGAGCAACTGGCTTAGAGGGGGCGGAAAAGCAGTGCACATTTTCCAGGAAAAACTCCTTCAATGAGGAAAAATGGCTAGAAAAAGTGAGGTCTGAAGAGCCTTATAAACTGAGGTGCCTGTGACAAGCAGAATGTTGACAAAGGAACAATATGACGTTTTCACTGCCATTTGGGGTTGTGCTGATTGGCATAAGGTGCTGGCTCTCTGGCATAAGGCAGAAACTCCATATTTTTAACTGACAGCAGATAAATATTTACATACTCTAGATGTGCAGGCTAACAGAAAGATAGCCCAAGAAGGACTGACTAATACTAAAATGACCCTTTAACCCTATTAACGCCTATATATAAAATAGACGGATCTTAATGGGGAAGGACAGTTAGCTCTGCATTACTAGCATAGATAAATACAATATAACAAAGATAGAAATGAAATAAGCAGTGCTTTATGTTTTTCAGGTAAATCTAACTGTATTCAGGTACAGACATTGAATAATCATATGTAAAATAACACGGCATAGTCTTCACTGTATAGATGAAATATAATATAATTCATTAATACAATTTATCTTTCTTAAAGCTGAACAGAAAACAGCGCCACGTTCCAGTCGCATTGCGCTTGATGTTTAAACTGACATGACTTAAAAACACATGCATTTGATAAACATTCACTCTTTGATGGTTAAACTTTGCAATTAATCCCAGAATCACATGCGTTCCGAACCGGAACCGATCAACTACGATCCCTATACTTGACTTCACACATCCTGCGATTTGACTCGCGGATGCGCACATCGTCATATCGATGCTAAAAGTTCATGCAAGATTTTGATTAGTTGACTCCACACAGCATTTTATTTCAACCACCATTTTTAAAAATCTGTTGCGATGCGTGCAGTAACAGTTGTTCGCTATTTGAATCAAAAATGGAGTTTAAAAAATACAGCCTACGGATCGATGACAAACTTTATTAAGGGTTTATTAAGCTTATATGCAGAGGAAGAAATCCAGCAGGAACTGGAAAGTAGCATGCAGTCCTACGTCACCAGACTAATTTGCCTAATCTTCATGGTACTTTAGACCGAGATGGAAACGCAGACAGCAACAGGTCTGGAGGAAAAAAGATCCTGGGAAAAATTGTTCCGGGTAATTTTGGTGGAAACCGCGGCTTTTGAGCTGTTCAGTTGCTGCATTGCTCCAAAAATACAAGGCATTCAAAACTTTGTTGATGAGTCAGAAATATTAATTCATAAAGGACAAGCTACTTTGTCGCTAAAAGAAAGAAACACTGCAATTCAGCGACTATCTTCTCCCAATTTCCCATCAACAAGAAATGATGTGCACTCCATTGTCTCTTATTGATTAAATGTGGCTGCCAGATCTGTAATATTGGAACTGAAGCAGCACAGACAAGTAGAGCCACAAAATGTACAATTAGCCAGCAAACTAAAACAAATAGGCTTTTTTGTACAGGATAACCAAAAGTACATGATGTAAATGGATGAACTGTGCGTGGTGACATGGGATCTTAGAGCTCAACTCATAGCCGTAACCGGAGATATCTGAGGCCATCGAATGCTCATCCATGTAAATGCCTACATTCCGGAAACACTTTGCTTTGAATGCTAATAAACTTATAATGATGGAGATAACTACAAAATATGTGCTACAGTTGCACTCTTCCACCATCACTTACTGTTCTTGCTCTTCATTCATTCATTAAAGAATCAAAAAGGCCTAAATGAAAAAAGAAAATACTTAAATTGAGAGCTTTAATGGCTGAGAGATTATTTAAAATACTAAATGTAAGTAAAAGCATACGTAGCATTCAAACTATCAATCATTACAGTATCAAAAAGCTAAAAAGGAAAACACTTAAACTAAGACCTTGAACCTTGAGATTATATGAAAGCACAAACACAAGTACCACAGAAACCAAAAAGGTCAACCCCTTTCCACAGCTTCAGACATGGTGAGGGTTCCAAAAACGCTTTTTACATCAGTCGAAGTGCATTAAGATAAGGACGCTATGACGTTGTCATTCTTAAGTTGGAGACCATAGGTCACATCTTGGAGTCATCAACAAGAAAAAGGTGCTTCTCTTCAGACAGAGCAGAGGTGCATGACTGAGTGCCAATGAGTAAGTGACTTAACAGAGTAATTATGAGGGAAGAAATGTCTTCACAGTGCAGATGTAAGCAATGGCACTTAAGATGGTCCTTAACAGGTCTGAACCTGCAGTCTCACTAGACCATTATCTGCTTGTTCTGACTCTTATTTCCTGATTTAACTCAATTCTTTTATCGAATTATACAATCATTTGGCTAGTATCCAGAGGATCTTTGCTTTTCAAACAAGCCTGATGCAGATTGGCATCATTAGAGATAATATACACCACAAGCAACAAGAGTAATGAACCGTGTGATTGAACTCGCTTCTCACCGCTAAATATGAACAATATGCTGGAGCCTTTAATTTTGTAGGTCTGATGTCATAAATGTCCATATGACATCATAGCATGATACGGTACTCAAACAGATTGTTTTGCAACCTTCTTTAAATTGTGGCATCAAGGCACAATATATTCCACACATTCATATATTCCATTTGTTGCATTTAACTTGACCATCGCCAGTGTAGTACACACTTTTTGACCAAAATAATGCAAATAGCTATTTGATAGTGATGCACTATATATCGGCCACCATATCATATCGTTATCGGCATATATAGGTTTCTTTTTAAAGTTATCGCTATCGGCCCGATAAGAAAATGTGGCTGATAAATAATGGATTTTTTCATTCAGCTGAGACACTTCAGATACACACTGTTCGGCATGATGGTTTTGAACTGCATGAAATATAATTGGAATAACTCCGAAAAGGAAAATACAGTTAAGTGTAACATGCGCAGCACAAGTCTGTCATATAGCCCACATCAAATTATAACGAGGGCACTACTGTAAAAGAATGTTGTGAATTCTTTGTGCATTTGTGTTAGTTTGCTGTTAAGGGATAAACGCATGCACAATGGAGTTAAAACCTTCATGACTAGCACAGTCAAGTTCGCTTGTTCATTACAAGCCTTTTGTTTTGTGCAATTGTAAGTTGTAATATTATGTTTACTTTGTGTGTGTGTATTGGATTTATCTCATATAGGACGCTTTTAGTTAAGTTACTTAATGCCATAGTAAAGTTAATTAAAGTTTAGTAGTTTAGTTTCAGCGCATCCAGCTCAAACAGCAATGCACAACATTAATAGCTATGACTGGCATATCCATTACATTATAAAAACCAAATTGTAATAAAACATTGTGAATTCTTTGGGTTTAGTTGCTGTTTCAGCCCGTTGTTATGGGAGAAGTGCATTCACAACATGAGTTACACATTCTGACTATATATACCCATTCTGTTCTTAGATCATTTGCCTCAATTTGTGCAGATTATAATATTATGTTTATGTTGTATCAATATCTGATTAACCTCATATAGGTTTTGTGAGTTAATTAACCTGCAAACAAAGTGCTTTAGGTTCCCGGAGTTTCACACATCAATGCTGGTACTAAACATCTCTTATATAGATATCACTTTTAAAGATACCACTTATAAAGATGTCACTTTTAAACAGTGATATTCAATTTAAATGTTTCTTTTTAAAAAATATTGATGCTTTATTATAACTTGCTCTTTTATTGTTCTCATCAACAATATGGTTTAATTAAAAAAATTTAATTGTTGTCTGTGCGGCGGCTATTCCATTTTATGTATCCATGGCACACGCATTTTGATTCTTTATATGCAAGTAATGATGTCCAATTAATTTTTTTAGGCAGTATTTTATTTATTGATAAAAGATATATATATAAAAATATTATTATTTTAATTTTTTATAAAGAAAGTTGGCCATAGGAGTGTAGAATTTAAACTTACACCGGTTCAAACTAGGCTACTGTACTGATTTATTTTGAACATTATCTTGAGACATGGCTTAAAATGCTGAGACGTTTGGTTTTGTAATCAGGATTTAGATTTATCACCTGATATATCGGTTAATGGCTTTCATAGAATTATCATTTATCTGTAACAGCCAAAATTTTGATATAGGAGCATTCTTGCAATTTTAATGTGAACTGAATGGTGTAGATTGTAAAGCAACAGTTTAGAACTTTTTTTTTTCTAAATGTTAAAAAAAGCATTAATTTCAGTTTTTGGGGGGGCATCTAATTTTAAATATATACATTGTATATTGCAAATATAAACATTACCTTTGAAAAATCATATTGGTTCACAAAAAAAAAACTTAAAACACTTAAAATTGTAACTGATATTTAAAATAAATTAACCACAGACAGGCTTCGTAAAATATGCTTGGATGGAATCAAAATTAAAAGGAAAAAAATTGACTTTATTTTAATAGACTATCACAGCTGTTCAGCATCTGCATTCAGTCCCCTGGGCGTCTTTCTTCATAAATCAAAGACATGTCAGAACATTATTGCTGCTGCACTCAAAACTATAATAAAGTGCCTCACAATCACTCATTTTAATTGGTGGCATCAAGCACAAATTATATTCATTGAATTAAAGATTTTGAGAGGGCATGCATTGGGAAACAAAGAAAAAAGACATCAGTAAGGTCAGACGTACCGCAGAGAGTGCATGTAATTTTTTGTGGTGGGTAATCGCAGTTATGCATAAGCGCATTCTAATAAGTTTTGCATCTAAGTATCTGCACATTATAATGAGGGAACAACAAAACAAGCCCAGTATTGCCACCTTTGGTGCCAATGAATGGATTTGTAGCAGACACAAGTAATGAAGAGCCAGCACACCGTGCAAGTGAACAGTGAGCACAAAGCCATGTCTGGAAAAGCAAACAGCTGCAGCAGCCTGCTCATCAGGATGCTCAATGCTCTAGAGAACTTTTGGCTGACATCTGATTAAGTATAGATGGATGGAAGAATGGATGGATGGATGAATGAATGGACGGATGTGCCAAAGAGAGAATGAACAGGGGAAACGCTGTGAACACTCCCCACATTAAAGGAGTATGACTTCTGTAGAATATCTGACTGGTGCACTAGTTTTGTACACAAAGAAATTAATAATTGTTATGTTTAAATTCCTATATATTAACATGAGATGAAGAGTCGTACTGTATCAGTCGCCTAGCAAAAGCCATTTTATTTTAGATTGAGCAGGTTAACTGATGTGGGCAGACATGTTGAGATCACATGACCAGTTAATTACCCTTTATCTCTGTGACAACCATATTAATCTGACATTTGCTAGCAAAATTAATTCATCATGGCTGACTGTGAATAGCGCAATTCTATTGCCATGGATCCTTTTCGGAATGCAGATTTAAACTATAAGATAAACATCTATAATTACTTGGGAGGCCATAGAATTGTTTTCGTTTTTTATTTGCCTTGAACAGCGCAAGAAAAATCCACTATTGCATTTTCATGACTTTCCAAATGAGAAAGATGGATTATGGCAGTCAGAAGAGAGAAAGATGTATAAAGATGTAACAGCACCATTTCAGCAGTCTTGACCCTTTCTTTTAAAAATGTCAGAATAATATAACACAACATTTGAACAAAAGAAAATGTATGATAATTATAGCAGAAATGCTTCATGAGAGGTCCATTGCCAACTGAACAATTTTTCTATAGCATAATACCTCCACACCACTAGGTGTCAGTAGGTGCAACAAACAAAACCTTTAATTATAGTTCTGAAATCATATTTTATTTCTATAAATGGATGGAGAAAACAAAACAGCAGCCACATTGTATAGCTTGATCATCATATTCATCATCTACAAATATTTTAGATTGATCCTTCACCAACAAAAAACAAGCAATTGCCTCTGCTTGGACAGATTTCTATTTCACTACACAAAGTGAAAAACTGTTAGGGTTAAGAGCTTGAATTTGACTCCTCCCCGACTGCAACCACCTACTGTGGAGTACAGTCAAGGCGAGGTGTTGTCAGCATCTCAAACAATCCTATTGTTAAACAACAGAGTTTGTTGCGACACATGACTGCAAATTGCCATAAACTCAATGTGAGAAGACTTCCATGAAGACTCCCTACCGTTGCTGCTGACCAGCAAAAAACCTTCCCCAATACAAAAGCGTAATGTTCACAACATGCAGCAATGATAGCAGCACAAACAATGAATTATTTTCAATGCCTTGCATTTCTGTTCCTGCCTGCAGGCTCTTTTGGCGAGATGCTTGCAATCTACAGTGCCTCCTCCCAGACAATATGACTGTATCTGTATCCTCGACCTATTCCCTTTTCATTTCTCCTGAAGCCATGATATCAGCCGCCATGCTGTGAATTCATTGCTCAGCAAGTTTGGATTTAGCTCACATGATAAATAGAAAATATAAAAAATTAGGGAAAATAATCTAGTCGCCTTCAGGTCATGGTATATCTATTCATCAAAAGCAGAAGATTCAATATGCGAGAGCAAGATTTGTGCCCAATACATGTCTATAAAGAATAGAAGAATTATATCACTCTAAATAGTCTGCTAATGTTGTGGTATCATGCTACATGGTATAAACATTTTCATAACCCAGGCAGGCTTAGGGTTGGGCCGATAGACAATAAGTGCAATTTACCAGGTGAGCTCCAGAGTTTACTACATCAGAAAAGCCATATATATGGAGCTGGTTTGAAACATTGAAATGTATGGGCCCTTTTTTAACGTTCTAACCGCATGGTCTAAAGAGCACGGCGCACGTGCACTTAAGGCGTGTCCGAATACACTTTTGCTAGTTTAACGACAAGAAAAATGGTCGGCGCTCCCAGCACATCAAAAGGGTTGTCTCTATTCTCTTAATGACTAATGGGTGTGACGTGCAAAAAAACAATCAGAGTGTAATTTTCCATTCTTTTTAAAAGCCAATTGTACTTGCACCATTCCCTATTTACATGGCAGAAAGACTGAACGCGTCTCCAGAGCACAAACAGATCTGCTTGTGCGTGAGGTTAAAGCGCGCAAGCAGACCATCTATGGGATAAGCCGGATACCACCATATCTATATGTACACAATATTAATCTTTTACATTGTAAATTATTATTTTTAATATTTAAAATTATTTAAAATGTTTAATATTTGGCTAGTTTGTGTGCTGCTGCGCGTCACTGTGTGTGTAATAAGCAGAGTGTATGCGCGTTGTGGATCCGCCAATAGGCGCACATTATTAACCCGCTCTTTACATAACAAAAAAAATACGCCACCCAGGGTTTTGTTGGTCAATGCCGCAGTCTATTTCAGTTGCCTCAAAATAGCAACACGCCAACAATGTGCCTGAACACAGCTCGTTTTCAGACCAGCAAGCCCATGGGCTCAGAAAAAGACGCAAATGCATTTGCTATTTAAACAAAGTGGCGCAGGACGTGAAAATGATAACTGCGTCAGGATGAAACTAGCAAAAAATACTTGATGCACGTGGCACTGCATTGCGCCAAGTGTATGAAAGGGCCCTATGTGTTTTGAAGTCATTACATAACATTGTGAAAGGAACCGGGCAAAAATAAATATTTTTTTAATAGTTAATCTGCTCTCCAATCATAATTTGTGTGAAAAAGAATAAAAGAGAACAACAACGTATGTTGTTTCGCTGCCACTAGAGTTAATTTCAGACAGAAACTTAAGTTAATTATATGTATAGGTATGGTTTTGGAGGAAGGTGTGAATGCAGTATATGTTTGGGCAGGTGTGAATGCAGCAATCGCACTCGGGTGCGCACCAAAAGCGCACAAAACAAGCGTACTGAGACCTCCTCAAAAAGGTTGTCTCGGTACGCTTTCAAACAAACTCTGGAGCGGTTTGTTTGTGGTGAGAACGTGATCTGACCTTGAACAGACCCAACTGCCAATAAACTGCACATTTTTGGACTAAACCAGCTGCCGTAGTCAGCTGCGCTGTTCATTATGGGATGAGGACTAATGTTTGTTGACAGTTTGCACTTTTAGCATGGCAGCCCGCGGACAAACTTGGAGTTGTGAGGAGGTGCGGAGCCTCATTGAAATTTGGTCTGATGACCATATAAGGGCCCAACTTTCAAAAACTCACAATAACAGCGAAATCTTCGCTTTGTTTAGCAAACAGCTCTCCATAGTAAAAAGCAGCGGATTGTCTGTCGGATTTTCCTCCTCTTTGTTTACTTCTGGGAGTTTTGTTGGAACACGTTAATTCTGACCAATCAAAGTGCAGTTATGGAAATACGTTCAAGACAAATCTGGCCAACGAGTGATATGGATGTTGTCACGTGACTGCATTTTGGTTAGTTTCATCAACTCATCAACTGACTCGGAAAAGAGCAATCAGTGTGGTGTGAAAAGGAACCAAAATGCCTGAAAAATGCTACAAAGTATCATTTTTCGCCCTTGGACCGGACCAAATGAACCAAACTACAGATGTGAAAGCACCCTAAGAGGAGCGGGCCTTAACGGAGGGTCAGTTCTACGTAGGACTGGGACGGTATGGATTTTTTCTTACCGCGGTTGAAAAGCAAAAAATTCCCACGGTATTGCGGTAAACCGCTATTAGCACCATCCCGCTCTCCCGCCCGCACAATACATCCCTCGTACACACAAGCACACACAGGGTGCTTCTAATATAAGATGTAATATATGTTGTTAGTGGCGAGAATTTTTTACTTGAATAAATACATAGATCCGACTACTAACCCAATGTACTAAGTGGCAGTACATTGGTTAATAATGGTTCAGTGGCAGAACTTTTGCCAAGCGTGTCAGAGGTTCTGGGTTGTAATCCGCACTAAGTAGTATAGTTTTCCCCCCTGGTCAAAACCGATTGTTTATTAGTGGTTGTATATCAAGCAAGGACACATTTTTTTGTGCATTATGTTTTGTGATTTCACCGTAACGAATAGAGAGTCTCTTCGCAACGGATTGAAGCGCCGAGTGAAGACTATGCGCAAGTCACAACAGAACACTGTATCCGCGGCAACGAGCACTTTGGTCACTTGATTTAAAAAAGAACACATTTCAGATCGCCTCTTATTTAACAAACAATTATTTATCTACCTACCTGCTATTGTCGGCTGCGCAGCTCCACCACGTGAGAGAATTGTGTTAAATAAGCACATGCAATTAAAAACTGAGGTCCTGCTTTTGGGGCTTTCTCATGAGTCATGCGCCTGTATTTTAATGCTTTAGCAAAATAGAATTCAAATTATAGGCTACTAGAGACATTACACAGGTACTCTCGCATACAGGCCTAATAGTCAATACGAATGGAATGTTAATATGTGTCATGAAACATCCCGCTCCCCAACTCGCGAAAGGTCGGATTTGCTCCATCTTTTGATGATGATGAGTTTTGTTTAGAAAACCTTGAATCCATGTTAGACACAATGTCACTAGACTCAATCCAAGTCATTAGAATCAATGAATCCATGTAATTAGACAATATTTTTGCGGTGATGACGGTGACGAGCTCAGACCCGCGGTAGGGGTCACGTTAGCGCGGTATATTGCGGTAATGCGGTGACCGTCCCAGCCCTAGTTCCACGCTCATTTTTTCTCTGAATGTAAAGTGACAGACATTCCCTACGCTGTAGTGGAATTTCGAAACACTGCAACAGAAAATGTCCACCGTTATATAGCTTCAACTGGTAAATCACTCACTTATAATTGATGGACTGGAGGATTAATCTATAATAATCAAAGCTGAATATTCCATTCTGAACTCATTAAGATTTTACAGATGACCCAATTCCCTAGTTAGTGGCAATGTAGAGGTGTAAAACATGTGAGAAAGGTCCCTGGAAGGCCTTAATACTATTTCTCCCTTTATAAAGATTTGAAGACAAGGGGAGTGTAAAAACAAGCTTTAATAGCAGTAGATTAATTACCTCATTCAGAATGGTTGCAGGCGTCCACATAGTACACTTCAGCCAGCCAAAGGCAAGGTTGCAGACATCCCTGTCAATTAGTTTCTACTTTTAGACCAGGTGCCTTGGGGACAAACAAGTAATGTCACTGCAGTGCGTTCCCAAGAGTTGTAGTCTGACTGCAGGCCATGCACTCTACTGTGGGTCTATGAAGTATCGGAGCTTCACAGGCATTTGATTTAATCACAGGGAACATTTAACATTGCGATTACAACGGTGAACTCAAAGTCTTTCAAGTAATTTGTTTCTGCCAGTGGGAAAAACCTTGCACAGACTTTGAGTAATCTGGGGATTCTTGCCTCAGATGTCTCAGATCTAGATCTGACTTTAGTAATTACAAATAGTGGTTTATCCTAATTAAACACTAAAGTACACCCAAAACATGTTGGGAATACAGCTTTCCAAATGCATATTTATTTTTTATTGGTTTTGAAAATCAAGGGCCTTATATAGACATGTAGTTGGCATCTGGGACACATCGCTAATGTCTATATTTTCTCTGTAAAGGGTAGCAGTATCTGTAACAGCTCAGGGCAGCCTACTATTTCTAAAGAAATGACAATACCCAAAACAAACATTTCTGTGGATTGTGGTTCACACGGGACTTGAATGACCTTTTCATTATGGCTTTTGCGAAAGAGCAAATGAAGATTACATAAAACAATTTTAACATATGTGATATTGTCCTGTTGTATGCAGTTCTCTGCAATAAGGACTTTTTTATTTTGTGCAGTAGCTTTGTTTTGTTTGTTTTTTACTTGCCCTGCACATTTTCATGGGCCTCACCACAAAAATATTATTACATACATATTTGTATTATTTTGTATTTATATTTATTTGTATTATAATTTTTTTTTCTTTTTTTTATAAATAAAAATGTTTCAATTTAAGTTTCAATTATCAAGTAATGTTTTACCTAAAAAAAAAAAAAAATACTTTACGATTGTTTCCTGGCAAATTTGCAACAAGCTGGAAATAATAGTCTAGCTATAATTAAACACAATAAAATTTAACTGAATTTTTTTGAAAGAACACACCTTTGTTGAAAAACAATTACATATGATACAAAACAAAATACAAAAGTTTTCTACACATTCTTACTGACGCTTTCATGATTATCATTTTCACAATTTTGACAAAACCTTAAATTTGTTACCCAGATGTATGGTTGTTGCAATTTCTGCTAATTTTTCACCAAGATAAAACAGAAAACCACACGTGTAAGCTAGGGCTGTCGCGATAACCGCAATATTGTAGTACCGCTCTACTGACAGGCTAACCGCAGAGGAATGCAAGTAACCGCAGCAATTGCGTGTTTTCATAAGGCCATACCCTTCTTATTTATGAACTTCGTGCCATGTCTATTGAATGTTAAATAAGATAATAATGATAACAAAACTGTTTACTATGGTGATTTGTACAGAGGCTTCGTGGATTTGCACTTAAGCCTAAACAGACAGTGAATGAGAGATCGACTGAGCGTGTGCGATTACCTGCATCTGTCTTTGAGGTCAAATCAAGTCATGTATATTCGTGAAAAGGTTGCCGTGTCCAGGGAAAGCGAAATATTTGTTGAATCATCATTTTAACGTGTAAGGGTAATTACTATGAATGGTGTCAGCATTCCACAGCGCAAGGAAGCCGTGGGGGAAAAATGCAGCGAGTCACGCATTGAATCAATGCCATTGGTCTCTATTAAGTGAAGCCTCAGCTTCAGCGTTACCCATGCGATGCATTGCTGGTCAGCTGAGCCTTGAAAAGTGGTGGTCAAAGTTAAAAAATAATTAACACCTTGTTTCATTACATCTATCTTTTAATGAATCAGCGTTTTTGAATGTGCTACTTGAATGAACGGTTTAATGACTGTGCCATAACAATGTAACTGCGTGCTAAGTGACAGCCTTTCAATGCGCATAGACACTGTTTAGTTTCGGTTACATTGGTTACTGAAAATGTTCTCGTTTTTGTGCATGCTGACCACATCGTAACACTTATTTATATAGCAACAAATAAATATATATAAATAAATAAAAACAAATAAATACATAAATGGCGTTAATACCGCATATCGCGCTATTGAGCCAATCAAAATTACCGCGAGTGAAATTCCTTCACCGCGACAGCCTTAGTGTAAGCCATAAAAATGGATGTACAAGATTCATGAAAGTATTCAACACAGCATTGACCTACAGTACAAGAGCAAGTGACAGTTCTGTCAACTGGCCTGGAACTCTCTCACACTGTTCCCAGGCCAGTGGGCCATCCGTATTGTTGAGCCCTCAGTATCAGTACAGAGGTAGGTGATGGTCAAACTGAATCTTGAGCTGTTTTAAGAGGAAAGCTAAGGGAGTATTTAAAAGACCAGCGATAAAATATGGTAAGCCTCTTAGAATCAGTACTGTCAGGATCCTGTACTATGTGTACTTGTGTCGCTTTTCCTTTTATTCCCCACCTGGGCAGAATAACCAGAATTCATCTAACGGTCAAAGGTTCAAACTCTTTTTTTCTCTTATTTCAAAAGAGATCAAAGTTAGTGTGGATATTTGCATCAATGAAGTATTTCTGACCAATGGAAAAACGCTCTTCACTATCAAAAGTGTCTGAGATGCTCAATGGCACCGCCAATCTCCCATTGGTGACAATGGTGCAGGAACTGGCTCTCGCTTTGGGCCTTTTCTCTGCTCTTGTACACTTACTCCTTTCCTGCCATCATTTTTTTTAATTGCAACACTTCAACTTCACAAAGGACCATTGTTCGCTGTTGCCACGTAGACACATTTGTTTTTCTCCCCACTGAAACTGCACCTATTTAAGACCACAAGGTGAAACCATAATGATCCTCCTCTTCTCAACTACACAAGCTCCTGGCTATGATTACATTGAGATAAAAACTGCCGATCCAAAGCAGCAATATCTAGCTTCTGGCACTGCAACAGCCCGGTTTCTCAGATTATGTCAGGCTCACCACAGCTGGATAAAAAATGACTGCCTAAATGGCAATAACATTATGTGTCTCTATAATTTAGTATGAAGGCCATCTTGTGACAGCTGGATGGTGGGGTCCATAAAACCATCACACTGGGCAAAAGCAGTCCTCCCCTCCCCCTTCGCAAACACATTTACTGTACTGTACAAGAGTTGGGCTTGCTCAGTGGTTCGGTCTCTCATGAGACCAACTGGTCTACTGGAGAGTGACTGCTGATTGAGACAAATGTGACCAGGCTGTCCCGAAGGACATCGACGCGAGAAGCCCCATCCCTTGTTTCTCTCTTTCTATCGAAACGCTCTCACCTCAGCGTGTGCCAGTCAAGGTTATTATAGTTTAGCATTTTTCATTAGTTTTTATTTTTATTTCGTTTTGAATTTTTGTTTTCAAATTCAGTTTAGTTTTAATTAGTTTTTAAAGTGGGTTTGTTTTTTTGAAAATGCTTAGTTTTAGTTTAGTTTTTATTAGTTTTAGTGTTAGTTTTAGTTTATATTTTTAGTTTTAGTAATTTGGGTTATTTGTCAGGGGCAAGATTCAAAAAGGTCAGAAAAAGAATTGTGTAATAATAACTCAACAAAAACATCATACGATTTTAGAAATATCTATTCAACAATAAAACCAGTACATGAAATGTACATATGGGCACAAATATGTAAACAGTCTACACAAGACTCTGCAGTAAGTGCAAAATGTGTAAGTGATGTGTGCCAGGAAAAAAACTAAATTGCCAACAGACTAAAGAAGACATGAACAGCATGTATTCAACCCATTTTTGAGCCACACAAGACATTGCTGTCAGAGTGTCAGGGAGCTCAATCTGAGAAAAGAACATGAAAAATAAAAATAAACTTGTGTCCCAACATGGTAAACAAACGAATGTAAGTTCCTTGCATTAATGATGCAGATTAATCATCTGTTTCAAATACAGATTTTAATTTGTTTTAGTGTGTGTGTGCGCGTTAGTGAGTGTGCATGGGTGAGATACAATACTCATCTGGATTGAAGCAGCAAACATTCAGAGTAAGAGTAAAATAATGACATAACATTATTTAATATTTGAATCGCAGCTTATATAGTGTTTTGACATCGACAACCCAAGTGCATTTTACCTCAAATTTGCCAGTAGTTAACTTTCTAAAGAAGGCGCAATCGCTTCTCGGGTCGACATTAACACACTGACAAAATTGTATTCAGAATTTAAAATATTTTTACACCACTTTTTAATATGTGATTGTGTAAAGGTGTTCACGAGATACCAACCTTTCGCGAACTTGATTTCAGCGTGGAACCCTCGTTTTCATGGAGACGCGGTGTGCGCGGAGGGGAGGGGCTGAGTGTGTGTGAGTGTGCGCGTATGCATGTGACAGAGAGACGGAAGGAGAGCAGGGAAAGGAAATGCAGCTGAACGAATACACTGCGTGTTTTAAATAGCGTTAAAAAATGAAAGACATTTACAAAGACGAAAACTAAGGACATTTACTCTATAATTTTATTTTATTTTAGTTAGTTTTGCCAAACACACATTACAGTTTTAGTTACTTATAGTTTTTTTTTTGTAATGCCTCATTTTTATTTTTATTTCAGTTAACGACAATGTTTTTTCCCACCTAGTTTTCGTTTTTTCGTTCGTTTTCGTTAACGATTATAACCTTGGTTCCAGCTAGCTTGAGCTCTCAGATGCACTATTTATAGGTTATCAGATGTGTCACCTCTCACATTCTACATGTCCTTTCCTTTTCATCACTCACTTTTCACCGGGACAGGATCACGCTGCTAGCCTCACCAGCATCCATGGGAGAAAAGTGGACCGGAGATACCAAAGCTAACAAACAGCCAAATCCTGGTCTTTTCTCAGGAGATTAATGTAATCTTGGATATGTGCTAGAGTAAAAAAAAAAAAAAACACTTGACTGCGGTCACTGGATGCATCTGAAAAGAACAATTTACCAACATGCTAAAAGACAACGAAGACATTACTTGACTCTCTAATCAAATGAAGATGATGGTCCATTTAACGCGGCCTCCATTGGGCCCTTGAGCTGCGAATATTCGTTTCACTGAACATACTTCGGAAGAGAAAGACAATCTGCCTATTGTTCCCACTACTGCTCTTTTACTCATCTGAAAACCTTACAAAACCCCACTGGAGAAGCTGTACTGCTAATTTAAGAATTAATGAAAGGTCTGGCTTTTGTCCGGGATGCCTTCTGTGCTTAAATCACACTGGATAATTATCTTGGTTCTGATGTACAATAGAGACTAATTTAGATACACTAAAAAAATTGGAGAACAGTCTCTTATCTTATTCTTTCTGAAAGGAGCACAGGAAAACTTTCTTAGCTTCGCACAGGTCTACTCTATAACTGGTTGCTCTCAACTCTAATTCTTGTACCCTTCAAGTAGAGTCAGAAATATTGTAATTAGGATATCCGGGCACATGAATGTCCAAGCAAAGTTGTGTTTTTAAGTGGGAAACTAAGAATTCTAAACGAGTTGCTGAGGTGGGACATTTAGAAGGGCCGTGGCGATCTATAATGATCTATACTGATCTATAATTTAATATATTTATAATCTATATAGAGAGCTCAGTAATTAGAAAGCAAGTCTGTAGAGAACAGTGTAAAATTAATCATTCAACTTCAAGATTTGCTTTATGTAACAGAAACATTTTGATGTGTTACCATTAGGGCTGTGCCGGTAAACATGGTAAGGCACGTCAAGTTTATTTGTAAACTGCGTTTCACGGTTTAGCTTTCTCTGGCAGCGCAAAATCAAACATAGCCTAAATGTCTTGCCCTTGTGGAAGATAAAATTCGCTCTTCAGACCTTTTACAATAAGTAGAAAACATGAAGATATCAGAAAAGAGATCGATGGTCTCTTTCCTGCTCGTGTCCCACATCCATCTCAAAGCGCAGAGCGGTAGGCTATATGACGCGTCTTTATGTGGAAATATAAAATTAATGTTTTTTTATATATATATTTAACTTTATTATATTATTTGAGTTACCATTATTTACTGATATTTATTTAATGCTTTACAGGCTTTAGTGTGTTGTTTCTTTGACGGAATTGGTCTGTTACGAAATGGATGTTTGAGCCTAATTTATTATTTTTATTTTTTATTTCAAAACAACCCCCCAAGCACCACGCCACTGCCGGTAGTTGGTCCATTACCACCGCGGTGGTAAAAAAAACTGCACCGTCACAGCCCTAGTTACCATGTCTAATATTTTATTTGGGTTGATTGTTCAAAATATCATTCTTTTCTTTTGTTTAGGCTACTTCCATATTACGTTTCCAACTTACGTGACATGTCATAGTAACATATAAATGACTTTAATATAGAAACTTCTCACATTCGCTTGAATGTTCTAAAAGGGTCACGGAAAGCAAGGAAAATGATGTCTAGCTTGCTTAACGCTAATAACAAAATGCACCCATATAAACAATTTAAGGCAAGTACAACTCTGCCAATGTAAATACTGTCAAATAAAGCCACAGCAGACGTACAATTGCGTTTCCAAGCAACATACAGTAGAAGTGTTTGTTCCGAAGTGAATCACAAATTGTTTGAGTGAAGGATTCAATGATTCATTCATTGATTCAGTCTTGAATCAATTAGCAATCCTGACTAAATCATTCAAATGAATAGTTAAAGGATTCCCTCATTCTTTTGATCTTGAATCAATAAGCGATTTTGAACAAATTATTTGAGTGAATGATTCCACATTCATTGGCTGCATCTGAAAGCTGAAAAACAAAATTATATTAATTAATATAATTAATAATATTAGTATTAATATTAGGGCTGGGCAAGTTAACGCGTTATTATCGCATTAACGCATTTATTAATTAATGCCGACAATTTTTTATCGCACGTTAACGCAGTTTTTTTATTTTTTTTTATTTTGAAAGTCCGTTGCTCACTGGCTCTGAATACACATAGGCCTACAGTCAAACCATGATCACAGGAGGGGTGGGATGTTGGTCAGCCAGCAAATAACCCACCCAAATAAGCAGTGGCTTTGGCAGGTTCTCTTAGGTGAACAGAAAGGGAGACAGCGCTCTGCGAGTGAATGACAGGCACTCTATGGACAGTAGGCTACCTATAAAACCTATAGATAACTATTTCGATTCTGGAAACTCAAAAACAGCGAGCCGAGGATCGGTCTCTCTTCCAATGATTTGTGCTGTGCGTCGCTTACAAAAATAGACAATTGAACTTCAGCAACGGGCGGGCGGGCGCTTGCGTGAAGTGAGCATGACCGCAACAGTTTCACAGGAACCCACCCGCTTGTTGCTGCACCATGTGCTCGCCTCCACCTCCGCCTTCACCTCACTCTTGGCTGATTTATACTTCTGCGTCGGACATACGCCGGAGCCTCTGCGCTATAGACTACGCGTTGGTTTTCATTTATATCTCTGGGTCGTTGTCCGCGTTGACGCGCAACACATGCAGAGGGAGCATGTGAAACCCGGGGAGAGGTTCTAGCAATCACAGCGCTTGCGGTACGTGTAGAATTGACGTTACATTTTTGGAGAGGTGCACGTCAGGGTACGCCGAAGGGTACGCGCGCTACACAGCTACGCCATGAGTTCAACGCAGAAGTATAAATTGGGCTTTACCTCTGTTTAATGTAATCTTACGTAGGAAACCATGGCATGACCAAACCTAAGCTACTATCAGAGAAGTAACGTTGGTCGACTTAAATTTTTGGTAATGATCATGACCTCTGACAACATAGACTGTTTCTGCTGCTCCCTGATACAAGATACCTGTTGATACCTGTTCAGAAAAAAAAACAAGAAAACTGGACTCGTTTTAACAAGCTAGATAAAAGGTAATGCCCTGGCAGTGGCAAATAGCTTTGTTTAAATATTTGATTTGATTACATTAATGTTTAAGTTGAGATTTACAAGAAATATTTTATTGATACTGTGTAAAGGGAATACTGCTGGTATAAAGCACCTTATTTGTTTAAAGTTTTTGCAAACCACATGTTATTGCACTTTTGTGTATATAGCAGTACATTTAAACCAAAAGTGCGCAATACACTACTTTAGAATTAATTATTCAATTTTGCGCATAACAGTGCGATTAATCGCAAGAAAATTATACGATTAATCGCGATTAAAAAATGTAATTGTTGCCCAGCACTAATTAATATATATTATTATACTACATTATGACATATTATTATATTATATTAAGATATATTTATATAAATAAAACATTTTTATAACTTTTGTTTAGTGCTGTCAGTTAAACGCGTTATTAACGGCGTTAACGCAAACCCATTTTAACAGCGTCAATTTTTTTATCGCGAAATTAACGTTCTTTTTGGCCTAGCAAACTTTGTTGTTTTTTTCACATGCTACAACTAGTAACGTTAGAAAAACTACACCACCACACCGGATCTAGCTAGACCGGAAACAAAAACAACAGGCACGCCACACAGGTGCACACACTTGTTTCGGCTTGCGAGCCGGCCAAAGAGTAGTAGGCTAATGTTACGTTTTGAGTGGATGGCGAGTGTGAGACATTGAAATGGATGCCAATAAGATTCTGAATGGAAAGTTTACTTTTAAAGAGTTGCCAAATGGTTCCATTGACAAGACCAAAGTGATCTGTGTGTTTTGCCGTTGTGAACTGAACTATCATCGCAGCACATCCAGTCTGAAATACCACTTGATGGCCAAGCACACACACAGCTGATGCAAATTCTCCGCTGGGTAAAAGGCTGGGTTGATGAGCCTCTGGTGAATAAAGAGCAGTAGCCTGACTGCTATGTTCAAAGCAAACTTGAGAAAAAGAAAGTATTAAGCCATGGTTTAACTGCACTATAGGCTGAGTCCTAGTTTACCTTACATGTGCACTTTGTAATCGTATTTTGTATCGCCTTGTTTTGATCCCTTAGAAAGGGCTGTTGACGGAGAAGTATTTTTGTTCACCCTTTTATTGATGGACAGTGTTACATTGTGTGAAAGATTATTTGCTCCAAGTGTGAATGACTGCTCCAAGGGTGAATGTTAGTGTGAAATTGAACACTACAGTATTTGCCAATGTTGTTTTCAATAAAAAAAAAAAATTTAATAAAAAAAAAACATTTGCACAAAGCAACCCGATCCACTTTTCCATGTTGATAAGAGCATTAAAATGAGAAAAAATAATGGGACAAAAAGAAATGAAGGGACATTTAGAATAGATACAAATGTGCAATTAATTGCGAGTTAACTATGACATTAATGCGATTAATTGCGATTAAATATTTTAATCGTTTCACAGCTGTACCACCTGCAATCATAGGCTTCTCAGAATCTAAATGTGAGTCAGAATCTAAACGTACAAATGTAGACCACCATCTCCAAGATTAGAAACTGAGGCTTGACCCGGCTCCCACACACACACACACACACACACACACACACACGCACACACACATCTGTCTGTTGAAGCCAGAGAACCTAAAGAAGCATGCAAATTGCAAACACAATATCACTACCCAAGATTCACTGCCCCTGACAACATCATTAAGACTGCATAATGGGCAGTTTTTCCAGTTGAATCATCATTCCATGCAGACACGTTAGTTTTATCTAAGCGACAGCGGAAAAGTACAACTTGGGAGGTTGGCTGTGAAGGTCTTATCAAGTGCAGTTTCTTGCACTCACACCTGATTCCTACACAGCCCACACTGCCTGACAACAGATTACAATTAATTACTTGCCCAGAAATTATCATCTGGGCTTAACTGTGCATGTAATTTTACGTGAGCACGGGCGACATTTCAGAGGGATTTCATTTTACTGACACACAATCATTGGCGGCACACAGGCTCATTTCTTGGCTGTGAACTGCAGAAACTAATTCAAATGCTTGAAGCAATACTTTGTAGGTTTATATGATGCAAATGTCAGCTAGATTGCTCTTTTGTCCATGATTGGCAGTAAAATGCCCCTCGAGTGCTTTAAGGAATGTGTGTCTATTATATATAATTTTTTGTCAAGGTTCTGTAGTCGCTGCTTTCATTGTGCTGATGATTGTAAAATAAACTTGGCTTGCACTGGGAAAGTAGTGCGTCTTTATGTCAAGAGTCAAAAATGGCCCAGTGAGAGCGCAGATTTGCATCTCATTTGTTTGATAATGCCCTTCATCATGCATCATACCCAATCAAAACACATTGGCTTTGTCGGATTTCAATAAAACTTGCAGTAATCTGTCCAATCACAATTTGTCCAGGCTAAAAGCACATGCAAATTGCATCCGAATAACAATCATAGTTTTGTTGAACAACCATGTGCATTCATTCAGCCACATTCATTGTCATCCATATGCATTTTTGCATGGGATGATAACTGTAAGCAGTCTGCAATCTGTATGTGCCATTAATAAGCAGCAAAGCACAATAATTCAAATGAATGTTGCCCATTTGCACCCACAATTACTGAAGATCAATTAGGCTGCAGCAATGTTTATGGTAATATTTAAGGGACATGGATGTTAACATTTAAATGGTGTTGATCCGACAGCCTCAGGAATAATCGAGGAGTGGATTACCCAACAACGCAGACACGAGAGCAAGCAGCCACTAGCTATTTCTTCACATTACGAGAACAATTACATCTTCCACAGCCGTGATTAACCTGATTATCATGGCCTTGCCAATAGAGTGCACACATAGTGGTTCATCAAGTGACATCTCACTATTAGCTGACATTTCGGGTCAACAATCTCATACTGGTGCATCGTTTCAAATCACGGATCCATTAGGATGAGTTGTAGAGGCATAAAGATGATGATAATGACTTCATAGAAGTACTAGGAGTTAAATCATGCGCTCTGCTCCAAAACCTAGTGAGCTGCCTCCAGAAGCAGTATTTTTAGGCATCACAGGTGTGCTCCCAATGGAAAGGCTACTTCAAAAAGCATCATAATTCTGCTACTAAGATACTTTTGTTTTAATCAGTTTGTAAAGCAGCATCACAGCAAATTAAACCCAAAATGCATTGCAACACGCTCAGTGAAAATCTGAAGATGGTGGATGATGTGAGAAATATCATAAATATCCTTATAACCTGTTTAATAGTTATTAGTTTAATAGTTAGGTATGGATAAAAAAGATTACAATAATTGCAATGTTGCAATATTAAAAATTATGGATATTATTAATATTAATATAATTAAAAATGCAATATACTATTAATATAATTTTTAAATAATCTATTTTGACATCTATACTACAGCTCAAAAGTTTGAGATTGGTAAGATGGTACGATGTCTACCTGCCTGTCAACATATATATTTCCATACCTCCTGGAACGCAACCTGCTCGAGCACTGCAACCGAAACAGCAGCCACCTTTTACAGTTCCTCGTGAACCAAAACAACAAGCTTATACTGAGCTCATGCCATAGCTACTGTTTAAAAGAAATGGAAATCCGTGGCGTTTTACTCTGAAACGCATAAATTAGAGTCACAAACCGCTCAATGACAACACTATAAACGCAAAAATGAATTTGCAGCTGTCAGGTGATACAGGTCAGTCCTCTTTATGTTTGTTATTATTGTAATCTTATGTGCTTTGAGACATGAGGTAGTTTAATGCCATCTCTCGTGACGCTTTGCAGACTCTGCTGTGTGCATTCATGTGTCCAAGAAGACATGGCTAAGAGCTCGCTATCGCTAGCCGCTCCAAAAATTGCCTAACATTTAATTTATTTTCTTTTTTAAATCATATTTACCCAAATATTTATTTTTACTACAGTATTTATCGTCACCTATAAAAAAAATGCAAGTTGAATCACCTGTACGGAGCGCTACGTACATAGATTGTTCTAACTCACTTACTTATTAGGGTCAATTTCAGTTAAGCTTACTCGGTTCGGAACATAGCGTTGGCAGAAAATTCATTTAAAGCAGCATAATTAGATGTGAGCATAAACCCACACAGTCTGCAATTGGGAGCATGATGTCACAGGGTTCGGGTCCGGTTGTTAAGGTCCACCCCATAGTCACCACAGCTGGCAAAATCACACGCCTTCCTCATCCTCCATGACCTGTCGTGGTCATTTTCATACTGCCCCACCACAACCTGCTCTTTAACATGTGTGTTTTCAGTACTACAGCATTCAACATCAGTCACCATACGAGCACATACATAATAGAAGTCAAGGAATTTCATGGATCACATCTTTGCAAAAATGTTTGTTTCCTCTCAAAACTATTACACAAGAAGAGGCATGTTAAAATCAAATGTATGGTCTCGGGGCACAGACGGCTCAGCTTTTTACTGAAAATATTCAGCTTTGAGTGAAAGTAGAACAACTACATGGAAACGCTTACCCATAAAACCCACGGCACCAGGCATCCTCTAAGGGATTAATTTTAGGAAGTTAGCCTGAAAGGACAACCAGGTTTATTAGCCTTGATCTTTTTATACGAGAACAATCCAGGCAAAATCAAATATTGAAAGGCACATCAGTATTTGTTTGTGCAAGTCCTGAATTTAACTAATGAAGCATAAAAAGACCACAATGGAATCGACTTCCACTACATCTCCAATGCATCTTAGAAATGCCCATTCCATGGCAGACGCATTCTGACAAAATGGGCTAAATGTTCATCCAACATGTTTACAGGGTTGTAAAAGGAAGCCCATGTGTATGACAAAACAAATGCAGCACATATATATGGGAGGTGTGAAAGTCAAAAATATGTATAAAAACTAAAGCACTGCAATTTGGCATAATCTTTTATTAATATTATTATTATTATAATACTGCAGGTCAGGTTAGTTCAGGTTTTAAAATGTATTGTGCTAAGACTCCTAAAAAACCTTAAATGACATTTATTGATATTTAAAATTAATAAATGTTTTTGAATTAAGATGTGTACACTCACATGTATTTAAGGTGTAGACATTTTTATTTAATTTTTTTGTTTAAAAAAATACTTTTCTTCTTGAAAATGAAGCAATATAAATTTAAAGAGTACATGTCTAAGAACTTGTAGAGTTCACAGAGCTGTAGTAGAGTTTTCAAATAATTTTCCTTTTATTTATCATGGACAAGTTATTAAGCTGAAAAGCTTAAGCGGTTTCAGTTTCAATAACACGGTGGCATCATCTGTGCAAATCATAAGCAAATCCATTCCCACTCATAATGACATTCAGGGCACGGAGCATGTTTGCATAGAAGGAGTGAAGAAATGTAAATGACCTCATCATTTCACCAGATTCAGGTGACAGATTGCCTATGGAGTCCTGCGGTCATATATTAAAAAGTAAAGACTACGGTGACAACGATCCGGCAGTGAGAGAAAATGCTGAGAGTGTAAAAAAATTATTCCACACTGTTCGAAGCCATTTGGCAGGAGATTGAGCCCAGTATTCACTGCCTTTCTTTTCAAATAAGAAAGCTTGGGCTAATAGGTGGTCCTGCAATTTTACGATTCCAGTGATTAAAGTGGCTTTCTGTGTGAATTTGCTTTTGAATATCACCGTGCCAATCTCTGAGTGTGGAGCTGCGGCTCATTTCAACAGGTGTTTCCTGCCTCTGCTTGACTGAACCCTATCCTTTTGCTCTTGTGGCCTACAGAGAAACTTCAACCGATAACAACTGTGTTATTGTGAAATCAAAACCCGGTTCCCATGCTGCTCTTCACATGTGTCTAGTGTCTAGTGTCTAAACACATTTCAGTTGACCTACTTTATCAGTAATACTGAACAAAATGGGTTCTTTCATGAAGGAAAACCACTCCAATTCAGTATCAGAAAGAAAACACTGAAGGGTCAGAAAATATTTGCTTAAGTTAATATTCAACATAATGTTCTGCGGGCGAGCGGACGATTCTAGATAAAATTGTGGACAAGGGAGCGAGAGGGATTTGTTTGATGTAATCAATAATTGTGTGGGTGAGTGTGCTATATGAAGAAACAAATCACGCAATTCAGTTCCGTCAAGAGCCATTCTGTACTGTAATGTCAATGTGTCATGCAAAAAAAAACGGATTAATTCAAACTAGTCTCACATAGCCAGATCTATATAGCCTCAAATATACTTTATAATCAAATATCATAACAGTGTCATGAGGTGTGCATGAGTGCAAGCATTAGCAATAGCTGGAGTTCACTTTATAGCCACCAGTGTCGCTAATAACAAGGGTTTCTGAATTCTACATACAAGAGGATGACCGATAGTTGATTTTACCAATAACATGCAACATGTAACGTGTTGATTTTGGACAACACTGGCCGATAACCGATTGATCAACCAATAGTTTTTAAAATGGATACTGAATGAAAACAAACATAACATAAAATAGTGCTAAACTTTATTACAAAATTTGAAAAATAGTACTAAACCATAAACATGTACTGTACTTTTTAAATATAAAAAATATTATTATGATCATACATAAGGGAGACAAAGGGTGATAGGGCTTTTTCTATTGCGGCCCCCGACTCTGGAACCAACTACCACTGGACATTCGTCTTGCAACGTCTATCACAACCTTTAAAAAGAAGTTGAAAACATATTTTTATTCCCAGGCATTTTAAATTAAAAAAAAATTTTAACGTTGTTGTACAATTGTTCATTGTTATCTGTGTTTTATTGTTTACTGTATTGTATTTGTTGTCTATTTTATTTTATTCTTTGACTTAGTTCAGCACTTTGGTCAGCTTTGCTGTGATAAATGTGCTATATAAATAAATTGTACTTACTATCATTTATGTTAGTTAATAGTGCATTAACCAATGTTAAGCGATACAACTTTAAAAATGTAACAATGTATTAGTAAATGCTACTAAAAAAACGATCAATCACAAGCACATAGCGCCTTTAGAGAAAGTACACTTTCATTATGGATTCTTTTTTGAAAAGTTCAATTTGTAAAAGTACATTTTAAATCATTATGTTTTAATAATCTATGATCATGCTTTAAAGAAATATGTATAGACTAACATACTAAATTACTTGATTATAATTTGAAGTAATCAATATTACATTTAAAGATAATATATTATAAATGTTCTGAATAGCAACCTTACAAATCTGTAATTACAAATATATTTGGACACTGTGAAAATAAGTATTTGTCATTGTAAAAACTAAAACAGTACAAGAAAATACTATTTCAGTCTTTCAGCTTCAAAATTCCACTTATATTTAAGGTGTAATTATTTGTGAAATTCTTTAGCAATTTCTTAATTAAAAAAGTTAATCGGCAGTATACCATTTTTGAAAAACAACAGACTTGTAAAAATACATATAAAGATGTACTTACGTCCTTTAGAGGGTCAAGAAAGCTCCTAGAATTCAGCTTGCATTTAATATCCATATAAACTATATTTTAATTGAATTGCAATTAACATGCAATTTGTCTGTAAACATTACATTCAGTTCACACGTAAGTATAAAAAATTGTAGCTTACAAGTGTATAACATTATGTTTGAGGCAACAGGTCAAATTTTTAAACATTACTAGGCTGGGAATGCTAGAAGTGTTGGTGTGATTTGAATTTTAAAGCAAAAAGTATTTTGGTTTCCACACAAAAAAAATGTCTAGGGCTGTTGAAAGGTCACTGCTGGCCATGGTTTAGACTACAGAGTTAGCAAAGCCCCATTATCTAACATGAGTCAAGCCCATCTTGTGTTTATAATGCACAATAGCTGAAAGGGTGCCAAATGAACCTCAGGAATTAGCTTATTATCTTACATATGGGAGTCATTTTAAACAGGAGTACTGTTATTGTTCAAAGACTTTTATTGCTGCAGTAGATTACAAGCATGCCAAGTTTCGCAACAGGTGAGTGCACTCTTTAAAATGGGCTCTAATGTCAGCTAAAATGAGAGGAAAATCAAGAAGCTCTGACTAAATCTGTTAGATATTGACAGTCAGGCAGGCTGAGCAACTATCATCTGATAAATTATTTACAACAAACATGTCTGTTGTATCTGATGAACATGAGTTGTTCGACAGCCTGAAACCCTTTGAATGTTAAAGACATGACACAACTGACACATTTTATATACGTGTAAATCACGACCTAGCAATTAATCACCTTTTTTTGCTAGCATTCATTTTATAGAGGTTTGACTTCAATAGAATGAGCAGCCTATTAAATACAACCTAGTGCTACAATTTTGAACACCGTTCATTGGTGTCAATCTTGTCCAGCAATATAGGCTATTTATTAACTTTTTTTTTTACAACAGTTAGTTCCATGTTTGCCCGTTTCTAGACAGACTGTCAATATTAGTGGTGGGACTTTTCAGTGACTCTTTCTGAAAGTTACATTGTTACACTAGCAATAAGACTTTATAAGTGAGTGATTAATTTGTTCAACCAATTTGTTCCAAACCCCTTATTCACTAATTCTCTCTTTATCAATGAGTCATAGAATCATTTAGTCAAAACATTGAATTGTTTATGAACAAATTATGTTGTAGCAGTTTTGCAGTATTTATTTTGTTTATCAACTAACTATTTTTGTAAAAACAGACACAGTAACAGACACAGAGCTGGCGTGTGGAACACCCTGCAAAAACTAGCCCGACAGATGCTCGCCGATGGCTGATGTTGGCAGAAAGCCGACCATCGGCTTGGTGTATTGTGGCCTTTAAAAATAAAAGTTCTTTATTGGCATCTATGGTTCTATCAGAACCTTTAACATCCATGGTTTCTTCACACTAAATTAAAAAAATATATTTTAAGAATTGGGGCCGGATTCACGAAATTCTTCTTAAGAAAGAAGTTATAGGAACATTCTTCCAAACTTCTTTATCTTAAAAAAAAATTAAGTTTAAGTTTTAAATTCTTACGAAGTTCTGAAATATTTACTCCCTGAATGAAAAACACCTCAAAGCCTATATTTTTGCAATGCCTGCAGATTTCTGTTTTCACTGTTACATGGTGCTATTAGGCATCTTCTCAAAGAGTACCGAATCTCCAGATCAAAATGTGAAGAAGCAGCATTTACAATACAATACAATACAATATTTATTTATAAAGCACATTTAAAAACAACAAAGGCTGACCAAAATGCTGTACAGAATAAAATAAATACAAATAATAAAGGAACACACAACAATAGATAAACAATAATCATACCTTAATCAAGGAGTATTAAAAGCCAAAGAGAATAAATAGATATTTAAAGAAGATATGAAGGTGGAAACAGAGGGAGCTAATCTGATGTAAAGAGGTAGACTGTTCCAAAGTTTTGGGCGGTAGCAAAAGCACGATCGCCTCGTTTTCTAAGTCTGGATCTAGGCACAATGAGTAGACAGTGATCACTGGATCTCAGAGTTCTAGAGGGAGTGTACAGACAGAGCAGATCGTTCAGGTACTGAGGGAGGGGCCAATTTGTTGAGAGCTTTATAAACAAATAATACATTTTTTAAATCAATTCTAAATTTGAACGGTAGCCAGTGCAGTGTGAATAACATAGGGGTGACCGACACATACTTGTGGGTCCCAGTGAGAAGTCTTGCAATATGCAAGCAGACGCATCATCAACAGCATGCAAATCAAAACTGCCTAATGTTACTGAATGAAATGTCAACCCAAGCTAGAGGACTGTGAAGTTTTGGGGATGTTGATTGACTCGATCTACTCCATCTATGTTTTGATCATCATTCTGAATACGATCTGGATGTAGTCTTTGCTCAAAATCTTATTTTATGAAACTTACCCACATTCAAGTGTTGATTAAAAAAAGAATGCATGAAGCTAGAATAAATTTAGTTTGTTGTTGATTAAAAGCAGAGGGTCTGTTCTTTCTTTTGATATATTGCATGTTCAGATATTCATACAACAAATTATTCTGGGTGCCAAATACATTTTGAGAAAATTATAAAAAATGCCATGCACATGCTGGCAACTTTTTCAAAAACACTGGCAGGGATAGAGTTAAAGTGCCCCTATTATGCTATTTTAAAGTTTCCTAATGTTGTTTTGGAGTCTCCTACAACAGGTTTACATGCATCAAAGGTCAAAAAACTGTTTCGTTTTCTAATAATATACATTACAAATCATCATCACATTTTCAATGATTTTCAAATGACTCGTCAGATGAATCAATCTCTCTAAATCCCTCCTTTCCGTGAGCTACTCTGGTCTGATTGCCCAGACAGCTCAGTCTGTTGTGATTGGTCTACCGTGTACATCGCGTGTCTAAAACAAAAACGCCCATTGCCATAATAATGTCAGCTCTTCATGTCCTGAGGCTTCCTCCACCGTAAACTAAACACAGTAATGAACGATGACGTTGATTTTGCAATATCAATGTGAGCACGAGTCCGATAATGAAACTTTGGAAGAACTAGTTATTCAACCCGAACCTCCATCACAAGGACGACTCAAGCAGGACGTTTCTCAGTGATACACTACTCAGTTTGATGTACATTATGAGATGTTGCAACTGTAATTCCTCACCATCAGCATTAACAAGTGCATGTCCATCAACAAACCGATTATTTTACTTGTACTTATTTATTTACCGAGTGTTTTTCGAATTTATTGCGGTGAACACAGGGAAACTGTATCAATAACAGTGCATATATTAGCCAAGCTCTAGCGTGAATGACTGATGTTACAAACATTGAAAAAAGAAATTTTGCTCCATGCTTAATCTTTCCTCAAAGTGGAAGTGAGAACGACAGACAATCTGCATTAATATTCACAGTTTTAGGTAACAGTGGCCCACAACTGATTAGCAGAATAATGTGAGTTAACCAGTTAGCAGGAGACCAACACAATGTAAAATTCAAAACTAAGTATTTTGAACGCCATCTTTCAAGAGCAAGCGGTTTGCGAATCCTGCATTGAACTCCGAGCTTTGAGAAGCAGTGGTCGGTAAAATAAAGGGAACACAGCAAAAGTTTAGGATTATACTGCTGTGGTATCGTGGTAAAGAGGAATTTTAACCACTGATTCATCACATGCTCTTCATTGGGCAGTGGGAAAAACTAGCTTTACCTTCTCATTGTAGAGCACAGCTTCTTCTGGACATGATGCTATCCAGTATCCACAGGAATCAGCTGAAGTGTTTGAGGGTTCAAGTTTTCCCTGGTTTTCCCTGGCACGCGCAATAAGTGGACGGGCAATATGATAATGCTTCGCCTTGACGTCACAACGAAGCGGCTTATGACTCGTTTGAAAAAATGATTAATTTCATTGACTCAGAGTTGACTCTTACTTTAGAAAGACAATAACTTTATATATGGTGCACTTTCAGATTTAAAACTTTGCAGGATGTTTTCATTCACTTAGAGCTATGTCACACAGTACATTGAAAGGTCATTTTCAAAAATCCATAATAGGGGCCCTTTAAGAATGTTTCATGAATCCTTCACCTGATTCTTAAAACTGGTTATTGGGTTCTTTGGTGAACCCAAAATGGTTCTTCTATGGCATAACTACAAAAATCCCCTTTTAGAACCTTTATTTTTAAGAGTATAAATGTAGCTTGGTTTGGGCTTGAGAGAGGATAGGGACAGAATGCAAAACGGGCCTGAAGATGCATTTTTAAAGCAAAACAGCATGATATATTACATAATGGCCAAGGACCACTAAATCAAAAAAGAAAAAGCAACACTTAAAAACACTTTAAAAACAATGAAAATCTAATAAGGTATTGATGCATTTTGTATATTTAAAACCCTACTGATTACAGATTGCTCATGATTGCTTTGACATACTCTGACAGGCCTTACTGATAACATAATGACTTGCGCATTTTGTTAATTGTGATGAGATGTGGTTTAGTCAAGTACCAATAGATGCTCAGTGATGCCTTCAGTATGACTTTTTGTTTAAAGCTTACATTAAACTGCCAAATTGGTACATATTTAGCCTATATTGTATTGTGATTTTGTATATTAAATGCATTCATTCATTGTTTGCTGAATCTAGATTCCATGAAGAGTTTGTAGTATCTTTTTGAGATATAACTTGTATTGTTAAATCCGGTCCTAGAAATTAATTCACATTGCAATTAGCAGGAAATGCAATCAAAGTTTGAGCAATGCAATCAAGGAAATAAAATAACGGCTAATTAACCCAATATTATGCGTCGAAAAACAATTCATAAATTTTATTAACCTTTATGAAAACAACGGACATGATTATTAACCTGGCTTTAAAGCAGCACATGAAAGGGAACTGAAAAAAAAATAATTTATGTTAAGCAGCACTGACACAATTTGTCATGCCAGGAGTTGTACTCATCATTTTAATTTAGAAAATAGAAGGCAATTCCTAAACTTTGGAATGAAATACTATGTGGTATCCTTCACCTGGACGAGCTGGCAGCGCTGCAGCTGTGAAATGAATGTCTGCTCTTGCATTACATGCATTCACAATGATTTGTGAACAAATCAATAATCAAAACGGTGGCAGGAGGGCTCGACCCCAAGTAGTTATTATTATTTATTTATTTTCACTTGCCCCTCCACCAAAAAAATCTAAATAAATATATATGATATAAATTTATACAAGCTGATAGCTAAGCTCCTATCCATAAAATCAAAAGGTACTTCAACTGAATATTTGTTTGTGTGTGTGTGTGTGTATGTGTGTGTGTGTGTGTGTGTGTGTGTGTGTGTGTGTGTGTGTGTGTGTGTGTGTGTGTGTGTGTGTGTGTGTGTGTGTGTGTGTGTGTGTGACAGAGTGAGTGAGTGAGTGAGTGAGAGAGAGAGAGAGAGATCTGGAAAATGTGGTTTATTAGGACACAAATGATTGTGTATAATGACATGGTTATTACAACACAAAGGTGGTTTATGAGGACACTTTTTTTGTCCTCGTAAACCAAATGGTTTAAAAATACAAAACTGTGTTTTTTATATATGTATATAAACTAGAGGTGTAACAATACACGTATTAGTATTCGGTTCGGAACCGAATGATTCGCTTGACCATTTTTCCTGCCGGTCGACCAAAATTTTGTTAGCAGTCGTCCAACATCAAATAGCAAACATAATGAAAGCGGAACGAAACTGCGCCACTCATTTGTGCTTTATCAGTTTGGACCATCAATGTCAGTGCAGCGCGAGCTGATCTTAATAAAGCTCAAATGAATGCACTTATAGGCTTTAGTCCACAGATAAACAACATTCACCATGGATTTAATGTAGTAACACTAACTGTACCATGGAAGTTTGGCAGGAATAGTAAAATGCTTTCAAGTAGGCCTAGGTCACACATCTTTTTCCAGCACTTCAAAACTCAAATATTATCATATTTAAGTGTTATTTTTAATGTGATGACATTGATGATAATGTGAAAACATTATTTGTTCATCCTTCAAAGATTACACCCATTTATAAAACTAAAACTTAAAATCACACTTATTTAAAAATAAAAAAGACATTTGCAACCAGTAGGTGGGTGCCATTTCCGCTCCTAAATATAATATTTCTAATCGTTTTGCTTTTGAATTATTATTTCAAAATGATGAATAGAAATGCTGCCCTCAAAATGTTAATCTGGAGCCTTGAAAACTTAAAATAAAACTGCACATTGTAATTTCTATATTTTAAGTCTAGGCTATTTATTACCAAGGCATTTGGCATTTGGCATTTGGCATAAAGTCAAAATGGGGGAAAATGTGAATAATTTAAGGTGTGCCCCTAAATTTTCTGCTTGTGCGCCTAAAAATCCCCTTATGCACCTTTTTAAAAATCAAGGAAATTTCTCAGGAATTTCTTTCTTTTTGCTGTATCGAAAACGTACCGAACCGTGACACCACTGTATCGTATAGAACCGAACCATGAATTTTGTGAACCATTAGCCTACACCCCTAATATATACACATGTATATTCAAGATATTTGTAAAATAACATAAATGTATATTATTTTACAAATATCTTGAATGTAATGCAAATTAAATAAAAGCAACAATTCTGAATTTATATAAAAACGTTTGTTGGAAAACAATGGTTTATGGAGCAAAATATTACTGATTTGTAACTCTTCTGTCACAGCCGGTTGAAATGCAGGAAGAAAATGTGAGCTGGAACAAAACTCAAAGAATAATCTACGTCAAAAACTTAACGGAATAACAAAAAGAACGGAACAACCAACTTAACACGACAAATACCGAACAAGCTCCATAGCTATAAACAAGACCAAACCAAACAACGAAACAAGCAATGGGTGTACAACATCAATCAATGAGGAACCATAGAAACAAACTCAAACACATGAAACAGAACCAAACCCAAACATGTGCAAAACCCGCCCAAAACCAACACAAGCACAGATCACCCATAGCAACTTTCATCAATTTTATCATAGACATATTTATACCTGAATACACTACATAAAACCAAATGTTGAAGTTTACAAGTCATTAAAAACCATGTAGCCTACAGTATATGAAACTTGACTCTTTAGTATCATATTCTTCAGATACAGAAGAGGACACTGCAGAAAATGAAAAATTTAGCAGTTGCTGATTGCACAGATGGCGAGGCAATGAAATTTAAAAGATTACAGCCATAAATGAGTCTGTGGATGTGTCTGCTTGCACATCTAGCAGATGAAGTACAGGGAACTTTCTTGTGGATGAAACTACATTTACCTTCACAATGCTCTGGCACAAACATCATTAGCCCAGAGACCTTTCTAGAAGCACGGCAGGGGATTGTGCACCTGCTACTGCTTGACAAACTCCCTCTCTGCCCGGGTATTCGGTTTTAAGGGCATTGTGGTCCTCTGCCAGACCCAAGCAGCCAGAGAATTCAACTGCCAGCAGAAGTTTATAATTTGAGGCAAATATAAACACCTGCAAAAAGGTAGATTTGCCCAGGTTTTTCTGCATCTAAATGAGAGCCAAGAGCATATTTAGAGTATAATAGGCAGCTTTTTCATTCGAACATTAACTGTGACCACATACAGTGCTTACTGTTCTTACATTTGGCTTATCTAAAAATAAAAAATTACAGCAGCTTTCAGAACTAAAAACCTAATCTTAACACTCAGATTTATATTGCCATGTTAAATGAAACGGAAAGGTTAACATGTCAACCTCATTCCAATACGCTAGATCTGATAATGCTGTTGGCTCCTCAATTCAGATCAATAATATCAAGCTCATTCCCAGAACAGTGCTGGGAGCTCTCCAAACATCAAAAGACCTTGACACAGGACTTGGGAACTGGCTGACACTGCATGCACCTCAACAAATTTGCTGAACCTTTAGAAATTAAAAAAAGTATACAAGTTTGAAGCATTCAATAAAGACTGCAACCGTGAGTTACGGTAACTCCTCCACACACGCACACACACACGCACACACACATGCACAAAGGTTGTCTGCTTTACAATTTCTCAACTGATATGGGGTCAATGCATCCTCTTAGAGAATATTTAAGGACTGTTTCCGTATGTTCAAAGTTAATTAGTAACCACAGCAGTGTATATAAAGTAGACTTTGGAGCACAGGACTTCTGACAGCATTCATTATACATATAAATAACAGATTGGTCTTTCAACGGTGTATTAATATATAATATATTTATTCTAAAGATACTCAATATGAAAGGAATATATACCTTAAGCTGACACACTTTCTCTAGGGCTTTATCTTCAGTGAGTGTTTATCTTGAAGGACACAAAACTCCACAGACAAAACAGAACCTCACACTTGAATATTTCAGATACAGTCATGTCAAAGTAAATGACATGGATATTTTTCCTGTTTCTAGTTGTTTAGTCGTAGAATTCAAAAACAAAATCACCATTTAGTTTTAGGCTTTAGATTGACTTATTTCTGTCATTTATAGCTTAATCTAGTCAGTAGCCGATTAAAACACCTTCAAATCCCTGACTAAACATCTGTTGTTGTTGTTGTTCTTGTTGTTGTTTTTATGGTGCCTTCAGAAATGCAAATAGCACAAGTGACAAAAATACATGCATTGTGGGTGGAAAGAGCTTAAAGCAGGATGAGGCTTTAATTCATGAGAATGTTGACGTCTTTTTTTTTTTTTTAGATCATTTATCCTTTTGATTACGGGAAGAAAATTACTCTAATCTGTGCAGTATTAAGGAATTATAAATGTTCTTTTTAATGAGGCATGCTGTTTTGGTTATTTTTCAATAAAAATAATTTGACAGAGGAATAAAAGAGCCTGTCATTAATAGTCACACATGGCTGATCATTTCTATTATACCCCCCGATGTCTAAAATAACTAATTCACAAAAATAAATGGCACTAATTCTGGCAAGACCAGTTCTGTTTTATGCTCACCTGCATCATCACATTAAAAAGTACTTTGTAAGAGCGCAATACATAAAGCAAACACATCAAGGCCTGGTTTCACACACAGGGCTTAGACCAGGGTGTCCAATTCTGCTCCTGAAGGGCTTTCTTCCTGCAGAGTTTAGCTCCAAACCCAATTAAACACACCTGAAACAGCTAATCAAGGTTTTACTAGGCATACTAGAAACTTCGTCAGGTGTGATGAGGCAAGTTGGAGCTAAACTCACAGTGGCGCTCCAGGACCGACTTTGGACACCCCTGGCTTACACTAAGGCTATGTTTACACGGAAACGATTTGAAGAGAAAACGCAAAAGTGGCGTTGCGTTATCACTTTTTATTCTGCATTTAGACAAGCGTTATGGAGGGGGAAATCCGCGTGAATATGGTGACGCAAAAGTGTGTGAAATTCGATGTAGTATGCACTCCAGGCGGCTAGGTGGCAATGTGAAGCACTGACACACAACAACACCAATATCTGAGAATATTTTGTACAACTGCTGAAAAGACTTTTGTATGTTTATCAGAGCTGCTAGGGCAACTTGAAGGTCCACCGTATGGAAATAATCCGACATGTTGGTTGTTATTTTCCTGTAGTGGCGCATGCCTGTGACGTAAACGCGTACGCGACAAGAGCAGATTTGCGTTTTTACCCTATAGACGGGAACGCAACGGTGGAGCGTTTTTAAGATTTCCATTCTGGAGGGTGGTTTCACTTTTTTTTTGTTTTTAAGCCCCAAAAACGCCGTCGCCGTGTAAACGAAAGGCACATCCGATAAAATGTTTTTACGTTTTCATCCGGAATCGTTCTCGTGTAAACAGGGCCTAAGCCAGGATTACTGGTGAAAAAAAACATTACTGGTGTGTATCTTGAGATAAAACAATGGCACTGACATATTTTAAGATATGTCAGTGCAAGTTGCTTTCAGTTACATGCATTTTAGACTAGGCTTAGGCTAAGCTTTGTCTGTGAAACCGGGGGCTAGAGTTCTTATAACAGAACTAACCAGTCACTTTCTTTTCTCAGCATGCCAACTGTTACTCCTGTCCCCAAGTGCCCTACTATGCATATCATATACTCTGTATATGAAACATTACAGAGGAATAACAGCCAAATGATGCATATGCCATCTGTGACCATGCATGCAGTCTGACCTAATGACTCCTCTATTGTTCAGGTCCAGAGATCTCAGCTCAACTGTCTGTTGCACAGACAGACAGATATTTGACATTCTATTATCATTGAAATCAAGTTTGGCAGTCTTATGACATCAGTGTCAAACACATTGATCATGCACGTTCATATTTTCCAATATGCCACCATTAGGTCGATCTATGGATGATCTATGTGATTCTTCAAGTAGGAGTACTTTTTTTTTTGGTCTAATTAAACTGATTTTGAAAAAAAAACATCTAAAATCATCTCTCATTTTAAAGAACAAATTAAAACAGAATATGTACTGTGCCAATGCTAATTTCAGAGATATGTTAGATTAGCCACTAATAGCCAGTATTTGTCCAAACTTCACCTCTTCAATATGTAAATGATTTTTTTTAAATGGTTGACATCAAATCAATTCTACTTTGCAATTTATCATAATATTTTTTTAAATACATTTTGTGTAGCCTACTTTTTTCCAAAACTGCTGTCATTAAGTTTTTCCCTATTTTTTTTTTAGAATACGATGACGTTGGCATGGGGCGTGTTTCTGCAATAAATAAATAAAACAAATACATGGTCATTACGAGTTGAATTAAACGGTTAAAGTCTAATTCAACTTTTTTGACGAATTTTAATATCAGAAACAATCAGAAACATTTTAACAGTGGCCTATACATTTAACGCTAACTGCTAGCTAGATAACTTGTGTTAGAATGTTCACGGCTTAATCAACTTCTCTAAAAACGTCTCATTACCGTCAGACATAATCAAAACTCCACACATCACACCTAAATCCACTTGAAATATGATCAAGGCCATGGTCAGGAATTTATTGATACAAGTTTTGACAGTCATTTCAAGTAGTCAAAAGTGCCTCCACAATTGAAGGATCCCACATTTATCAGAATACTGAACTGTTTTATGTTTTACTTACCTTGTGTGACCGCTCTCAACACGTGGACGTGCATGCAGAAAAACGCCCACCAACTCCAAGTGCACAATGCAAACTTTCTCTTTCCATTCCCGCTCACATTCCTCCCGGAGAAACGTGTAAAAATCTTGGAAGTAGAGCTCCTGTGGTCACACATGCTAGCATTATTGTCCACGCATGTGAGAAATGATGTCGAGTAAGCGCGGGCTGTGGCTTTACGGGAACCGTTGCCTCCTGAGTAAACACTGTCCTCCTCTGCCGTGTTGTGTCTCCCAGGTCTGTGTGCTTTAGACAGACCTGTGAATTCTCTCTCTGTGGGATCACATCCACTGGCGTCCATTCCGGTCTCCGCTCTCGTAAGTTTCACTATTATTCACGAGAAGTGACAGTTAGAAAACGTACATTCTGTCCAGTCGAAAGTTGACGTGCTTTTCATTAACAGTTAAATGCAGCTACTGCGCGTGAAGCCCGCGAATTGCACACACGTCATTACGGGTTAATAAACAGAGTACTGCTGTAATTAAATGTACCAGCACACTGATGACACCACACTGATTCACTTTACAGGATCCCGCCAATCTTTTTTTATTTCTTGCAATAGAAAGTCTCGTAAACAGTATTTAGCTCACTTTCAAAGCACACACACTCAATATATCCCCTCAAGTCTCATGCGTGAATATTCGCAAAATCCCCTCTTACTTTGTAGATCCAGTTGCAAGCAGAGCTGCTCCTCCTGTGTTCTGTTATTTCAACATGTTGGAGGGATTGCAAAGAAAACCATAACCAACCAAACTATCAACTACCAGTCGACTGAAGTACAAAAGCTATCGACAAGGTGCAGCCACGTAAACCAAGTCAAAGACACCCAAAAACAGTATGCGTACTAATATGACCTATCTTAAATTCACCGGCAGTGCCTGATGAAACGTCGAAGCGCATATGATTATAGGAACAAATCAATAAATACATATGTATATCGCAAGGTATCCCAGGTGCTCCGGCGTACTTTGGAAATGCCCTGCGAGCTAAAGCAACAAGCGGCTGGTCGTTGTGTACGTGTGAGCAGAGCTCCGGCTCACAGCGAACTGAAGCGAGTAAAATGTAGTGTGGTCCAGCAGCGCGCGCACTTACACTTACAGCAACTTCCATTGAGAGCTGCAGCCGCGCTCCCTCTCACTCACTCACTCACTCACCTCCGCCCCACTAAAGACTCATTGGCTGCTGCAGCTGGAGGCAATACTTTATAGACTCCTAGTACTATTGCTGCATGCCGTATATTTGCTTATAGCTACTTATATATAAAACGGGTGCAATTAAATGGAAAGTCTCTTGTCGCCCTAAATAAACCTAAAGGATTAAAAAAAACTTACAAGGGCGTTACAAGTACTCATTTAATTGTATTAAAAAAGGAACATTTCAGTAGCATTTTAAACAACTTTTCGTTTGCCTTTGAAATAAGAGGACATATATCAAAATTGACTATTCTTATTTTTTATGGAATATTGCAGTATTTTCTTATAAATGATTTATCCATTCACGTCGTTTAAAATAAAGCATGTGCCCTCGTAATATTTCATCAAAATAACTTCTCCATCTTGCAGAGACATCTCTTCTCTGATGACGTGTTTGCTGGCGTGAGGGCGGGGCAACCTGTCACTCACATGACATCACATAGCAAACCACAACCATCCAATCAATTCCCCATTCCCATAAAGGTGAAGCCGTTTTGTTTCATACCGACTTTAAAGGGTTAGTTCACCCAAAAATGTAAACCAAACCTCTATGAGTTTCTTTCTTCTGTTGAACACAGAAGAAGATATTTTGAAGAATGTTATTTTGTGTTCAAGAGAAGAAATAAACTCATACAGGTTTGGAACATAAGAGTACGTAAATGATGACAGAATTATATTTTTTGGGTGAACTGCCCCTTAAAAGTTATACTAAGTTAAATAAAAGTATTGTCATTATTTAATTACTGTTTCAAATTAGCCTGGGAAACCAGCAAATTTAGATTTGCTCTGCAAGTTAGTCTGGCGAAGAGCCCATTCAAGCTCATTTCCAATCTTTCCAAATCGAGGCACCAATCAGAGATGTTGAGGCGGGATTTACACGATGACGACAGCACAGCGACGATGAAGCAGATTTTGTACATTACAAAGATGGCTGCCGCCGTGGAATATCACTCGTTCGAATCAGTTATCGCGTTTGTTTTAAGCGATTTGAAAGTTTTCTTTTTGTTAAAACCCGAGCAAAGAACAACACTGGAGATGATTCTCCGTCGCTCTGCATACGTCATCTCCTTCAGCGCTCTGATTGGTTTTAGGTCTATCCAATTGTGTCCGTTGGTGACGCCCCTTTGGAAATGAGCTGTCAATTAACCTTCCCCAGACCCCAACGACTGAGAAGGGTCTGGTTTTAACCAGGCTAGTTTCAAATGTGTTGGCAATCAAAAAAAAATGAAAACTAAAAAAAACTTCTACAAAGTTTTAGATAGGGAAGACACATGTTTGCAAGAGAAACCTCAACAGATTGAGCCTCAATTTCAAATTACCTTTACCTCTTAACAAGAGGTAATCTCATTGCAACTCTAATTTCATTGTAATTTAATTGCAAATTAAAAACTAGGTTTTCACCAAAAATGTAAATGTTAAAAACAAGACACAAACCTACAAAAAACACATACCTAAGTGAATTAGGTTGCCTCAACCAAATAAATTTTAAGGATAATTTCAGGTGTAGTTTACTACTCTACTAATTACTCTGGAAAGTAATACAGTTTGATTTTTTAAGTCTTGTAACCTTTTTGTAATCAGACAAAGAAAATGTACCTTTTGAAAAGATTATGAGATCTACTTTGTCTTAAGAACATCTCACATGAATTTGTTATTGTTTTAAAGTATTGCTCATGAAGTTGAATGCGACGGTAGTACGAAAGGTCCTATGAAATCTATGGACATTGTTTTGACCCAAGTTGTCCTTACACCTCTCTCATTCAGTCAGAGTTTTGTGTCATTCTGTCTTCTATCATCAGATCAAGTCTTCTCACACTTCCTGGTTGTTTATGGTAACACAACTCAGCTAAATGTGTGAATCAGCTTTGTGTTCTGCAGACATAAATAACTTGGTTTAGCCTCGATGTTAGTACCAAGGAAAAAGGGCACAAAGTTGCATGTTTTTCCTGTAAACGTAAATTAATATAGAAAAGTTTGAGCTCTTAAGAGTTTATATATCCCGTTTACACTCTAAATAAAAGCTGGTTCTTTAAATGTTCTTTACACATAACAGTAACAGTAACTTCTATTTCTATTTAGAGCTATACATCTACAGTCAACATACTCTCAACAGGTAAATGATTTCCTTCTTAAAATGTCTATAAATCTTACCTTAAAAATTTGTAACTGGTTTCCAACCAATCATGTCTTTTTCTCTTTTTATTTACTGAACATGTAAGTGTAAGCAGCTCTGTTCAGTTAAGGATACTCAATTTCTCTTCTCCACAAAGTAAGTAACAGAGATATGGAATTTTTTATTTTTTTTTATTTTTTTACTTTATGCCTAAACATACCCAGTCACAAAAAATATTAAAGCTATCCCATGACTTTTATATCACCTTTTCCTTTTAACACGGTAAATGGCTCTACTGTCCATTTTTGCTCATTTTGGCCTTCAGGAACATAATTGTTCAATTCAATTCAATTTTATTTGTATAGCGCTTTTCACAATACACATTGTCTCAAAGCAGCTTTACAGAAAGTGCATTTCTGAAATGTACATTGAAAAATACAGTCAGTTAATCATGTATTAATTTAGGGCATAATATATCGCCGGCGTTGAGTCATCTCTTCACAGGCGTTGAGTCGTCTCATCGCAGGTGTTGGGGCATCTGAAGTCTCCGTGAGAGGCTGGATACAAACTGGAGCTGACGAACGCTATTTACCTCGGGACTAGCGTCCCGAGATAACAGCAGAAAGGCAGATGGGAAATAATTAGCATAGCTGATGTTCATAATATTAATGCATTCGAACTGATTCAGCAGTAGTATAAGAGGTAAGCTTTAAGTGAATGCTTGGTTAAAGAGATGCGTCTTTAATCTAGTTTTAAACTGGGACAGCAAATCTGAGTCTCAAACAGGAAGGCTATTCCAGAGTTTAGGAGCTAAATGTGAGAACGCCCTCCCTCCTTTCGTGGACTTAGATATCCAAGGTATGACCAGAAGCCTTGAATTTAGTGATCTTAAAGAACGCGATGGATTGTAGGGCGATAGAAGGTCCATTAAATACACCGGAGCTAGACCATTTAGGGCTTTATAGGTCAGCAGTAATACTTTGTAATTGATACGGAACTTAATAGGTAACCAGTGTAGAGATGATAAAATAGGTGTTATATGATCATATTTTCTTGATCTAGTAAGAACTCTAGCGGCTGCATTTTGCACTAACTGTAGCTTGTTTATTGAGGATGCAGGACAACCAGCTAATAAAGCATTACAGTAATCTAGTCTCGAGGTCCTGAATGCATGAACTAACTTTTCTGCATCAGAAACAGATATCATGTTCTTATATAATCAAATGGAAGAGAGACACAATGTAACTCTTAACTCAATAGTGTATTTCAGATGCTGTCACGTATCATAACCTCATCATCTGCAAAGAGAAACTGCTCAGAATACACACATAATGAAGGACGTAAAGACATCAGATGTAATGAAGACCAAGTTCCAGTGAAATATCTTCACAATCCCCAATATTTCACTGGAACTTGGTCTTCATTACATCTATATCGTGATCAAAATGTCAATTGTTATTAATTAATGTATTCAGCTAACTGTTGTTAGAGCACTGTCATTTTTGCTACAATCTGCCAAGTCAATAAAAAAATATAAGTACCTACAACATGCTGTTTTAAAAAAAAATGTAAAACCTAAATGGGCAACAAGATATATTAAGACCAGGCAGATAGAGGACTAAAAACAACTGTTAAAAAATGTCTAAAAATAAAATTAACAATAGTAATATAAATAATAACAAGATATAATACACTACTATTGATGAAAATAATATGAAGATACTAATATTAATGAAAATAAATACTGTTGAAAAGGTTATTTATAACACCATTAAGGTCCTATATAGCACTTTTAAAGCCAAAGATCCCTATTTTGTTACTGTTTAGAACCATTTTTCAGGGATTTCATCAAACTTCTGTTCCAACCCTAAGTGTTGATTTTGCTATATAATTTGCTATATTTTGTGCTATAGGCAACTTAAGGTGAAGTGTTTAGACTTACTATTTTGAGACTTCAAAAAAACATAGCAACATGCTGAAAACCACCTAAGCAAGCATTTTGAGAAAACTCGGTGAAAATTGGTGCTTAATATCATGCTTACACCAAACCCTTTAGATTTGGAAACCCAAACCTTGAGCTTGAGCTTTGTAATTAAGACTTTAAATGCCACATATAATCCACCTGAATGTCTCATTGAGTCTAGACACCTGGGGTCTTTAATTGCTCAGGCCAGTGTTATAATTCATTCCTTGACTGGTATTTGCGAGAGCACGAAAGAAAAGGCAAAACAAATGCCTTTGTCATCACAGCAGGAAACTCTCGGTTTCATGAATGCAGATTGTTCTATTAATGCAATACAAATAATCAGTGCCGACTCCATCATACCAAACAAGCAGTCCTTTCATCTTCTCTATGTTAACAAATTTGAGCATGAACAATTATGTCAATGAATTCTTGTAAATGGAGCTCTTTGTTTACCTGAGTTATAACTGTCAACTCTGAGAGGCTGTTTGATAAGGCTGAGTCACATGATGCCTGGGTTATTTATCACCACCTGATGTGATTCATCAGCTAGAGATTTTCCACAATCAAAGAGCCCCGTTATGATTTTAAGACAGCCGACATGATTATTGCGTATTAGTCGCTGCGCCCGACTGAAGGTGCACAATGTTTTTGTGCTCAGCTGTTTTGTCTTTCTGATAAGAGATGATGCATATGGCGAGACACTCTGCATAAATGCTTCTGCATCTGTTTATATCAGAGCCTTGTCTGCGTGGCAAACAGCGTTGAGACAAAGCCAGCAGCAGCAGGTCCTGTTTACTTCAAGCCTTTCAGATCCAGGTCCTGTTTCCTGTCAATAAATAGTTAGTGTAAACTGTTTGTCTGGGAACAGTCCATCTCATATGCTGAAAATGGGTCACGTCTGTGCTTGTGTAGCCTTTAGATCACTCAAATCCCACGTTTCCTCAAGCCTGTCACAGTCCATCCCCTGCTGGCCACGTTCATGGTTGGATCTCAGTGAGCAGAGCTTTGACTAGGAGCAAACTGAGCTACCTTTCCTCACTGGCGTCCAATAAATAATTTCTTCCTCTTATAAGCCAGAACTACAAAGACCCCGCAATCAGATGAAAAGAATACGTCAAGCTTGTTGAGCATGTGTGGCCATGGGGTTTGTTGTCACCATGCTGGGGGGCTGAGAGGTGCTGGATATCAAAGAGATGAGAGAACACACGGTCTGGCTTAAGAAGTCGTGCTCCTTCTGTGAAGTACCTCAACCCCCTTGTCAGATACAGATCAACTGAATATCAGTGCAACTGTATCTTCTTTTTTTAGGATTATAAATGGCTTATTGTCATGGCAATAAATGTTTCCCTCTGCTGGAAGAAAGATAGGCTCTCTGGATCGATTCCAGAGTATATTTATCTATTTCTCCTTAAAATGTGCAATACGATACGTCTTAATTTACTCATCCCTATGCCGTTCCAAACCCTTATTACTTTTTTTCTTCTGTGGAAAACCAAAGGAGATGTTATGATGCTTTTTCCAGTCAATGAAAGTAAATGGTGACCAAAAAGGACAAAAATTACCATAAAACAATGTAAGTCACAGACTGCCTGTTTCGTTTTCTTGGACTTTTTACCTGTATTCCTTTCCAGTTTCCCACTCTTCGTTTGTTCTACTCGTCATTCAATGAATTCATTCACCTTGTGTATTTAAGTTCCTCATTTCATTCCGTTCGAGGTCTGGTATTGTTCGTGTGTCGTGGCTACGCTGTTTTGTTGCCTTCCACCTTTTGGATTACAGAGTTTTCTTAATAAATCTTTTCTTCATTTGAACCTGTTTCGCCATGATCTGGACTAAACGTGACATATATTCCAAGTCTTTTGAAACTTCTTTATATTTTGCTTGACAGCTTAAACAACCTGCTACACTTCTCTGTTTGACATAAGAGATAACATCTTACAGATTTGGAATGATGTGGGTGAATAAATGATATTTGAATGATGTTGTGGAAATTACAGATTCAGTGAAAGTGAAGGTTGACAAACAAGGATAACAAAATGTCATAAAACAATTTAATTTGAAAACATGACTTTGGAATAATGAGATATTACATTTCTTTAGAAGCATCTGAGGAACATACCTCAATAAATAAATACATAGCATGTGACATATACAAAGTTCTGTCATGAAACTCTGGATGATGAAGGCTGATAGGTCCTTAACTCAATTTGTTAGCGATCACATTGTTATCTCCATAGTGCAGCTGATTGGTTGCTGTGGTATTAACGGTATCATTCAAATATGTGGTGAACTATATTAGTGGAGTAATGTAGGGAATATTAAATGAGGGTATAGGGGGCGATGTCGAACACAGCAACTGTATTTTTTGTCCTATTTGTTCACCATTTTCACTTTGTGTTCCACAGAAGAAAGAATGTCTGAGCTTGTAAAGATAGGCATTTGACATAAAAATTTAAATCATATAGAAATGACATGAGGGTGAATAAATGATGACATATTTAGGTGAACTATCCCTTTAAAAGGAAGCGCATCACTTTTTTGAGTAAATGATGTGCCGTGCACTGCCTTGAGCTAAAAGGGTTGGTGCATATTGTCTTATTTTGTCGCACAATCATCATGCAAGAATGATGTCCTATGGGAGCAATCTTTCAGGCAACCAGAAATCACAATGCTTTGTTGTATCTGTTTTGTTTGAAGCACACTAGGAACTCTAAACAAGTCTGCATTCGTCTTTTGCTTTGATAAGCAGCCTCTATTACTCATTACGAGGCCTGAATGACTGTCTCCTTGCCAACACTCAGTGTGGCTCATAACAGACCAAGCAGATGTAGAAAATCCTTCATCCTGTAAGGGAGGAAGACACTTCTGCGAGCTACAGCACCAGCATAGCATCTGGATGGTAGTACAAACTTCTGTATTAACACCGGCAAGCATGACAAACACATATTGGTTATTGGATAAACAGTTTATTCAAATGTACGTGGGTGCATTTGAAACCTTTTGAATGACCCTGAAAAACTGAGGCGTTAATTACGGTCTGACTGAGCCTAGATGGCGCTGAACATATAGTGAGGTTTAAAAGTGTAGGTGCCGTTTGGTGTGTTATCATAAAGTCATGGTGTACAGAATGTAGCCTACTGCATGTGTGGGAGTGAGTACAGCAGACTGTCATGAGATAAAATGCTATATTAATTCAAGTTTGTGCCGATGGTAAACCAGATGCATAGTCTCTAAGCATCTTTAAGCATGTTTAACAAGATTAAAGGTAGAAATCATTTTAAGTTACAGACTGTACAAAAGCTGAAAAAAATACTATTAAATATGAGATCAAATACTCATACATTTTATTTAATTTTTTTTCCTTAAATGTAAAGTGCTACATTTGCCGTCAAACGTGCTCTTCACAAACATCTTGCCACCATTTAACTAACAGTAGTGCCCTAGTCATTGCGGTGTAGTCCATGAAGCACAGCCCCACACTGCCCCCTTTGGCACAGTGAAGGAACTGCCTGTACATTACATGCATGTGTGTGGAGAGCAAGTGCTGAGAATCCATCCAGCTTTTCTGACTTAAACTACAAGTCTCTTTCAAGCATTTATGTTCCTGGGATATTCACGCACGCAAGTGCACTCACTCACTCACTCACTCACTCACTCACACACACGCACACAGAGAGAGAGAGAGAGAGAGAGAGAGAGAGAGAGAGAGAGAGAGAGAGAGAGAGAGAGAGAGAGAGAGAGAGAGGGAGGTTTTAACTCTTTTCTTGTTATATGAAGGCCACATTAAAACTGCTTTGGACACTTTATTATGCCTTGCCTTCATTTTTTGTTTCGCTACTACAAACGCTTTTTTTAAATGGATTTTAATGTTTTGTTTTTAATCAAAATATAAACAATATTTATTGTGCAAAAATATATTTCAAGAGATATAACTATAAAATATAGACAATTAAACAAATTTGTATAATATATGTATATAGCTATGAAATTAGCTTTAGCAGAGGAGTCAGCCATTTTATTCCTGACACATGTAAAATGTAATTTCTTTTTTTAAAAAGTTTATTTTCTCCCACAGGGCCAAAATCCATTGAAGAAATACTTGAATATACAGTGCTATGCACTAGTCTTATCAGTGATAGAGTAGCGTTAGCAAGAGTTGACAACACAACGAGAATACAACCTTGATCTGATATGTGTTGATTCATTTCTTTGTTAGATCTCTTCTGTGATGAAGTTGCAGTCTATTAGTGTTTACTGATTGCATGGCTTTTCCTTTTATCCGTGGGTCCCTTGTGAATGTGTGCAGAAAAAGTGCACATTTAAATTCAACTTCATTCATTTGAGGCTCCTGGGGACCCCTATGAACTCATTTTCAGTTGCGAAAATGCGAAGAAGCGTTGAAAAAAAAAAAACTTTACTCGGCTGTTATGCCTCACCACACTAACGGAGGTCACACAGGATGTCTCGCTATGATAAAATGAATCCACCCATTCCAATCCATGCACAATTTCCCAGTATGATTAGACATGAACTGCTGCTTCAACAAAGGCCATGAACCAATCACGGGGGCAACAGGCTGGCAGCCCACATCGCAAGCTCTCTGGAAGCATGTAAACCTTTGATGAGTGTGAGTCTGAGTGACCAGAATGTTGCCGTGGGGACGCACAAAAGTCATACTGATAGTTTAATTTACCTCAGATAAAATTGATCAGCTGCACATTTCAGTTTGCTGTCCTGAGGTTCAGGACTTATCAGGGAAGGCACTTGAAAATGTAATTAATTCAGCAAAGCATGCCCCCAAATAACATTTGACCTGAAATTGCAGCAGGAAATCTGTGTCCCCTGCGATCACTTCACCGCGCCTGCCTTTATTGTGTATAAGTTCAGACCTTCAAACATGAAAGGCATGAACGATGAATATGACACTCTGTCCTGTTTCTTAAAGCATAAGGCAGACTAGTTTTCACATGGAAATACATTCTTGATGATCAAAATACATATAAGGTCATCATGAAATCCAAATTGACCACTCTTTATAATGTTTGCCGTTGTAATCTTTATTCAGAATAACTTCCCCCTTTTTCAGTGACATCTTTTCTCTTCTCAAACTGTCACTTTCATGAGATCGACCAATAGCAAACCACAATCATCCAACTATTCAATCATTTCCCACTGGACAAAATCAAGTCCCGCATTAATTTTTTTTCTTGTTTGAGAAACCATTTGGAAAAGACGAATCGCAACTTTGGTTTCATGTCGACTTTAATCATGGCCATGTGTTAAGCAATGCTTCAAACATGTATTTCAGAAGTTATATCAGAGAGTTATATCAGAGTTAGCACTACTAATATAGTGACCCAAAAAATAAAAAATCTGTCATTAATTACTTACATGTTCTGAACAGGGTGAGTATAATGACATTTTTCATTTTTGGGTGAACTAACCCTTTAATCGGCATCAGACAGCCAACCATAAAATAAACGATGCTGGATTCATTAAATACACTTTGCATTGGCACAGAAACTTTCACAGGCTGTTTTTAGTTAAAAATGTCAGAAGAGATGGCAATTACATTACCTGGAGTGATGAAGAATAAGTTATTATAACCTGTGCCCAGCTGCATAAACGTAACCATTGTTAATAATGTTAAAAGAAAGTCACAAAGTCCCACACTTTATGCTTGTTTCACGCTGCATTTTTTTAAAAAGACTACTTATTACAGAAATGGTACTTTATAAGAATATACTTGAATATGAATAATGTGATGTTTTTGAACACTTGATTGCCTTTATTTGTAATTAAGTGAAAATATGTTATAGTTTAAATTTATATTATTTTCAATTATGAAATTATAGAAATATGTTAAGTATAAGTGTATTGACGAATGTCAAATGCCAATTTATTATCTGCAGTACAGTTTAATATATATATATATATATATATATATATATATATATATATATATATATATATTCAAAACAGTTAAGATTACTTCTTATTCCCAAGGGTATTCGTTCATATAAATAGCATGCCACAGACAGATAGATCTACTCATTTCACTTTCTGATCCTAATGATCATGGCTATTACTCTGCAAACACAGAGAATGTTATCATGACAACTCTTATTAGCTAGAAGCACAAGAACACACTCAAATATCATATAAAGTATTGCATAGAAATATAAATATTACATATAATGCTTTCAAAAATCTACCAGCATGGGCTAACCGGTCCATGTTCAGTCATGTTTTTGCTCAGTCAATAATACCAACCTCATAAATGCACAAATAAGCATATTAACTTAATTTACTGGGTGAAATCTGACACCTGAATAATTCAACTTGATAATTACTCACCCAAGGTAAAGTATGAACAGTAAAATATCAATGGAACAACTCAACTATGGCAGCAGCTACTTAAACTAAGTACAAAAAAGGTAAATTACAAACTGACAATAAATACTAAATAGTGATAGATATCGTTTGTACCAAGTATAAACAGCAATAAATAGTATATTGTGCAAATAGTTATAGATGCTGAAGTAACAAATATAAGTAATATCCTATTTTTACTTATTGGTCATGTTAATAATTAATTTGACAACAAGGTTGGAAATTTGCATTCAGTGTAAATACACACTGTTAAAATATGAGACGGTTAAGATTTAGCATTTTATATGTGCCAAGAGTATAATTATGCAGGAATCTATTTCAACACTGTTGTAGTCGTTCTCCACATTCATTAATTATTGATGCAAACACAGGTCTTAAGAGGACTATTGTTTACTCCATATTGATCATTAGGGATCAAATGTGTAAGTTCATATCATATAAATGTACAAGGCAAAGACCAGAGAATCAAAATCAGCAACTTAATCAGTTCCCAAAATATTAAAACTTAAACATTTCGAAAAGACCATCAAAGATATCAATTATTGAATAAACACTATACTGCATAAATATTCCTCATGACGAATTATGTTCCATGGGGCATGAGAAACACAACGAGGCACACAAGAATATAATTAGATCATAACATATTCACTTTGATTCAAATTAAATATGTTTATGAGAGGAAAACATGCTTGATTTCAATCCAAATTGGAAAATGATGCACTTGCTGCTCAAATAATTTCTCATGCCAGGAAAAAAATATATTTCATGGAAGCTGTTTTCCCTGCTGAAATTACAGTACACACTCCTACTTGGTTCGGTTGTGAGCACTAAAAAGGAAAAAGATATGATAGACCATCAGTGAAGTCTTTCTGATGCAGAGTGAAGATAGCTTTTAAAATGAGGGGAAATGAACGCAGGGAACTCCTGTAGAGTTCAGCGCGTGTGGCTGATGGCTTTGTTACAGCACAGATTTCTTTTCCTGGGGTGAAATTAAAGGTCAAGTCGGAGGTTCCTGGATCAGCGTTTATTGTCGAAACCACAGAATTTTTCGTGTATCCTGCCTTCTTCAAAGACAATTGTTTATTTGAAACACAACACTTCATTCACAAGTGCTTGCAGAGTGAAAGGTATAGTTCACTGAAAAATGAACATTTCGTCATCATTTACTCACCCTCATGTAATTACAAACATGTAGCCTATGACTTACTTTCTTCTTCCTGAGTCCCAGTTCGCCCACTTATTGGAAATATTGTATTGTTTTTGTGAAGAAAAAGAAGGGTACATACTTTTGAGTGCATTGCAGTCGAGTATGCAAGCTTTGGGACACACTACTTCGTCACAATTGCGTCTTTAACTGACCGCTCCGTCACTTAGTTACGTGCATCCTGTCACAGTTTAAGCATGCCCTGTCAATCATCTTGTCACAGTTAAAATCCTCCACGTTCAATTTAATTTAATTTCCTACCGTATCGGAGAGAAATGTAATAGCACGTTGATCTGCCAGTCGTGGGTCTTTCATGAGAACTCTCCTCGTGTGTTTGGATGCATTTATGCAATGATGCATTTTAAGGTTAATGACCAGTATCTTCATAAAAGTTCCCGATGCTGTTGCAGATGAAATATAATGTGGATAACATTGGATAAATATATTTTTGTCAGGTTAGATAGCCCACTGATTATTAATCACTCAAACCCCTTTATCTAAACGCTATACTTAACTGTCCCTTGCTTTGTGGATCTGAACATGAATCTGTGCTTCATTTGTTTTTTAGATGTCCCTTCACAGTATCATTTTGGACAGAGATTTCAGTCTTGATTTTTACACCCTTTAATGTGAATAAGAAATTGTCTTATTTTTGCTTTCTAACACTGGTTCTGTTGTTTTAGATAACGCAGTCAAAATGCATGCTTGGTCATATCCATAACTAAATTTACAACTTCAAAACTAATTTTATTGTATTTTGCTCTGAATGAAAAAGTCTTGCTGATTCCCTTTGTAAATTTAAAAGAAACAAAAAAGCAATTAAAACATCCCAGATAGTAAACAAGATATTAAAGTCACCTATGAACAGAGATGTTTAAATGAGATCCTTCTATCCCCCTACTTGAGTCAATACCCTATGTCCCTCCTACAAAAACAAAAACTGTCCTTCATGTAAATCTGCAATTTTTGTAGGTTTTTTTTAAACTCTTTTTATTTGTGTTTGTAGTTCTAATCGAATAGAGTACATGGATCTGCGCTTCTTCTATCCAGAAAAAAGTATGCCAATTTTCAATATTTGGGACATAGCAAGAGTCTTTTCCATATAATAAAAGCATACAATGACCAGGATACTTATGACTCATCATGGACAAAATTTTACATTTCACATTTCCCCTCCATCAAAACTCTTTACATGTGCCTCTGCATATTCATGACCAGGTTACATGCACACATTTGAACTAATATGCGCAAATGAGATGTTAGGCCTATATTATATTTGAAAAAAGCATTCTTCAAAACATTTCCATTTGTGTTTCACAAAATAAAGACATTCATACATGTTTTGAATGACATTAAAGGCACAATATGTAATATTTTTCGCCACTAGAGGGTGCAGTTTCCAAAAATAACAAAGGCCTGTGTTTATGACGCAGTGACGAGCGCTGAATGATGGGACTTGCTGTCAAGCTGAAGGATCTAATAATGTTTATGGATGAGTGCAAACATTCACGTTTTTTAACATTACAGTGGTATAAAGCAGGTCGCGATTGCTAAAGAGACAGATATCACACGCGAGTCCAGCGGATATAAAGGAATAAGGACATTTAATTCAACCGATCTACCCGCAAATGTCCTGTGGATTACTCACACAGGACAGTTTATTAGACGAATGAAACTTGTGAGGTAACGCAGCACTGCTTCACTTGGTCTAACGTTACACTATCACACAAAACGGCATTTAAATGTGTGTTGAAAGTTATTATGTTATTCTACGTGTTAGTTCGTTTGCTATACAAAACTAGCAGTAATGTAACGTTAAGCTAGATCAACATTAGAATAACATACTGACCATATTCCATTTCTAACACTTCATCATGTTGAGCTAACGTTATATATCATTGATTTGTTTTATGTAGCCTACATTTGCTCACCTGTCTAATAAAGCTTGTGAAAGCTTGTGAAGCTCGTGACTCGTGAAGCTCTGTCAAGTCCAAGTTAGTCGTGGACGTGGAGCTCTCGGCATCTCAAAAACGCCACGCTGATATTGACCTTATTTTAGTTCTTGTTTGTCCCAAAGTCTGATTGCCATGGTCTATGTTTGAACGAAACAAGAACTGCGTGTAACGCACGTAACATACGCACCTAGTTGTCCACGTATGTCGCCATAGTTACGTCATGGCTATGGCAGTTCGAGCGGAAACCGAGGATAGCACGGATATTGCGTCACTGACAGGCGACATTTTCTTCCGGGACGGCCACTTATTTAAAATTGGAATTTCTCTGAAATAAAAAATCTTTGGAGACTTTTGGGATATTGTAAGTACACAACTGCCGAAAATATATCACACTGTGCAAGTGATTTTTGGATAAATTATTACAAAATTCGTACATATTGTGCCTTTAAGATGCATAAATGATGCCTTTCCTCTTAAGAAATATTTTGGAAAAAATTACTTGAGGAAAGACATTATCCTTGACATCATTCTTATGAAATATGGCCTAAATAGTCAATTTTGCAGTGCTTGCTTAACTTTCAATAATATACAGCATTGACTAAGAATTTTACTAAGTGTTTGTATAGCGCTGTTATTAACTTTGTGGAAAGTCCTCACTTCCACTTGTAAAACCAATATACCTTCCGCTGCTATGATAATGAAAATACTGCCTATTCATACCCACTCTCATTGTTATACATTCACAGTGTGGATAAGAAATGTGAACTTCTGCTCTTATCCAATTTTTAATGAAGTTGTAAAATTATCTGTTCCTTTTCACTAGGTGATAAAGTTCTTGACAATGCATTCTGATCTTGTTACAGCTGTGCGAGGTTTTTTTTGGCATCCACAGTCTGCTCAATTTTCACTATGCTTTTGAGGGATGAATTTTCGGACCCATGCGGCCCGGTGTAGTGATTCTACTGCATTCGTCAGCATCAGATCTATTAACCACCTCCTTCTTACTCAAGGGACACGCTTTGAGCCACATTTGATCACAGTAACACGACACTGAGCTTTGATAGCATCTCAGCGCTCTTCGGTTTACTAGTTTCTGTACTTTCAGTGATTTTTACTGCTTTAGTTCTACATTTTATTACAATAAAATGCAAGACTATAGCCATGTCTTGAACATTGGGCCAGACCAAGCTATTTTGCTAAAATACTGAAAAGGGGTAATTTAATGTATCTTGTCTCTGCACATCAATTACAATTCATGAATCATACAAATGATATTTTCCATTGAAAATTGTGAAATTTGGCCCCCAAACTCCACAATGGAAACAGTGTTTTTGTCTGATCCATTTAAAAGAGGGCTAATTGCTAAAATCCACAATGTGCTAACACAGGAAGAAACAACACCTACATTGGACCATTTGAAAAATGCCTGGCAGGATGACCAAGGGGTGACTATTACAGACAATCAATGGTCAAAAGCTTTCATAGATTACTTTGGTGAGAATGTATAATTGTTTTGTTTAGCATGGCAATGGCAATGATGTCCTCTGATGTCTGTTGTTTGTTGTGGGTTTTTTTTTGTCTTTCTATATTTTATTTGCAAAAAAACCTTCAATAAAGAGAATTTAAAAAAAAAAATTGTGAAATTTGTCAAAAAAGTTGTAAAGATAGAAATCACGCTCAGCCTCTTTGATTGGATTGGCCAACTCAAACATTTTGACCTTGATGAATGGTTAGACGAGTGACGAAGAGTGCTGTTTTGCCATCCTAACAAAAATAAATATTAAATGGACATATCTGAATACAGAGGGACATGCCCCCCAAACTTAGATACACAATAGACAGTACCCACATTTGTCTACTACAAGTAAAACTCACATGGACGTGTACACAATCACAGATTTTGTGAGTTAAAGGGATAATTCACCAAAAATGAAAATTCTGTCAGTATTTACTCACCCGCATGTTGTTCCAACCCCGTAAGACGGAACACAAATTAAGATATTTTTTATTGTAATCTGGGACGCATCACACACATGACCAGCGTTGGCCAATAGTGAGCCTATGTGTGACGTAGCTCTACGCAAACATACTAGTTTAACTGACTAGAGGCCCACGAGAAGGAAATGAATAGTTGAAATAAAGTCGTTATTTTTGTTTGTTTTTGCGCACAAAAAGTATTCTCGTCACTTGATAAACTAAAGATTGAGCCACTGTAGTCACTTGGACTATTTTAACAATGTTTTTAATAACTTTTCGAAGCCGGCAAGTTTCAATCCTTGAAGAAGCCTATGTATTAGTATGGAGGAGTGATCCAGCTCTCAGATTTCATCAAAAAATATCTTAATTCGTGTTCCGAAGATGAACGAAGGTCTTACGGGGTTGGAACAACATGAGGGTGAGTAATTACTGACAGAATTTACATTTTTGGGTGAACTATCCCTTTCATGTCAAATACAGAGTTCCGTTGTTACAACCTACTTTGCCCCTACCCCACTATTGGGGTGAGTTGTAACACAGGCTGCAGGGATAGATGTAACAGTGGTAATTTGCTGAAATGAGATCCACAATATCCAATTTATGGAAAAAACTTCATTTCAACTTCATTGAGAAAAAAAAAAGAATAATCAGATTTGAATGAAGTAAACAATTTAAACTCGAAAAAAAGTATAGGCTACTGCATTTTTTATTTATTTAGCACAAATACAATTGTCTGGAGTGTTTGTCTGAGTGTTCATTTATCTACCGTAACCTACTCCTGTCACATGGATTCAATCATATCCACCTTAGGTGGACCACCTATTTTGATGTGTTGATGGGATATAACATAAAAAACGCTGGATAAAAAAACCCAGAGCCGTTGAAAAACATATTTAACGGCTCTGGAAAAACGACTCGGTTACTAACGTAACCTCGGTTCCCTGAGAGGAGGGAACGAGTATTGCGTAAGTAGCTGGGAAAACTTTGTTTCTCGAGAAATATATTGAAGTCTGTGCAGCTGCACAGCAGACAGCAATGAGCGAGGCAGCTCGGTCATTGGCTGTGCCGCGGCAACTTGCTCGAACCAATGACGGGGCGACTTTGAACGCGCGACCAATGAGCGCGCTTCGCGCCTGCGTACTCAGAGCCCGCCAAGATGGCCGTGGCTAAGGCTATATATAGGCGCCCCGTCATGAGAGTTCTTTAGGTTCAATCGACTGAAGCGAACTAACCAAGCACAAGCACGGCAGCTTACGCAATACTCGTTCTCTCCTCTCAGGGAACCGAGGTATCCCCCTCGACCACGCCCACGAGGAGGCCATGCTCCTCGTAGAGTGAGCTCTGACGCCCAAGGGGTATTGAAGGCCCTTGGCTTCATAAGCCAGCGCTATAGCATCCACTATCCAGCGTGATATTCTTTGCTTTGAACCAGCGAGACCTTTAGTGCGGCTGCCAAAGCATGCGAATAATTGTTCCGTCTGTCTGAACGGGGCAGAACGTTCCAAGTATACTCTGAGCGCCCTGACCGGGCAGAGTAAATTAGCGTCGCTTTCGTCTGCTTGAGACGATAGCGCTGCCAGAGATATCACCTGTACTCTGAAGGGTGTGGAAAGCACTTTAGGAATATACCCGTGCTGTGGGCTAAGGACAACTCTGCAGTCGTTAGGTCCAAATTCCAGGCAAGCAGCGCTTGATGACAGCGCGTGCAGGTCGCCCACTCTCTTGACTGAGGCGAGTGCCAGCAAGAGCGCAGTTTTGAGCGAGAGCTGTTTAAGGTGCACGATTCAGAGGGGTTCGAACTGGGCACTCTTGAGTGCCTCCAGGACCGTGGCCAGGTCCCAGATCGGTACCGAGGGGGGGCGAGGAGGGTTCATCCTCCTAGCGCCTCTCAGGAAATGAATGATTAGGTCGTTTTTCCCTAATGAGCGTCCTTTATCAGGATTGTGTGACTCCGCTATGGCCGCCACATAGACTTTGAGCGTGGAGGGTGTGCGGCCCACCTCCAGCAGCTCTTGCAAAAAAACGAGTACACTTGGTATCTTGCACGATTTGGGGTTCAGGCTCTTGGTGTCACACCAGTCACTGAACACTTTCCACTTTTGGGCATATAAGCGCCTCGTAGAGGGCCTCGCGCCTCATTGATGGTTCTCAACACTCCGCTGGGGAGGTTCTCGGGAACCCGTTGAGGGGCCATGCATGGAGGGCCCACAGATCGGGGCGGGGATGAAGAATCATCCCGTTGGCCTGCCTGAGGAGGTCCAGCCTCAACGGAATCGGCCATGGGGCAGATTGCATCATCTGCATCAGTTCTGGAAACCACCTTTGGTTCTTCCAGAGTGGGGCTACCAGAAGCACTGCACATGTCACCTCCCTGGTCCGACTGATGACCTGAGGTAGCATCGTGATCGGGGAAAAAGCATACAAAGGGCGGTTCGGCCAGACTCTGGCGAGCGCGTCCGTGCTCTTTGAGAAGAAAAGAGGGCAGTGCGCATTTTCCCTGGAGGCGAAGAGGTCGATCTCTGCCTCGCCAAAGGTTCGCCATAACCACTAAACCGTCAGGGGGTGGAGAGACCATTCTCCTGGGAGAACTTTGTCTCTGGACAGCATGTCCGCTCCCTGGTTCAGGACGCCTGGCACATGAGCTGCTCTCAGCGAGCACAGGTTGTGCTGTGACCATAAGATGAGCTCCCTGGCCATAGAGTGCAGGGAGCTCGACCTGAGTCCACCCTGGCGATTTATATACGATACTACCGTCATGTTGTCCGTTCGGACCAGGACGTGTTCGTTTTTTAGGTACGGAAGCAGGGCTCTGAGAGCCAAGGCGACCGCTTTCATTTACAGACAGTTTATATGTAGGCGCTTTTCCGGGTTTGACCAAAAGCCAGAGACAGGCCTGCCCTCGTAAAGGGCCCCCCATCCTGTCTTGGAGGCATCTGTCGTGATCATTTTTCTCCATGTGTTCACGCCCAGACTCACACCGGTTTGATACCAGTCGACGGCTTTCCAGGGCGTCAGGGCTTTTATACAGCCGCGATTCGCTCTGATTAAAAAGTGGCCCGAGCGCCACGCGTGAGTGGGGGGAAGAGATATTCTGGCTGGGGGATAGTACGCTCTTTGCAAAATTGATTCTCAGACCCAGGCATTCTAGATGTCTGATAATTCAAGATCTGTGCGTCGTTAACTGACTCTCTGATTGTGCTAGGATTTGCCAATCGTCGAGGTATTCGCACTCCCAGCTGTCTCAGGGGGGAAAGTGCTGCGTCCATACATTTCGTGAATGTACGGGGGGCCCAATGATAGGCCGAATGGTAGTACTGTGTACTGGTATGACTGTCCCTCGAAAGCGAATCTCGGAAATGGCCTGTGATGAGGCACTATCGGAATGTGAAAGTAAGCGTCTTTCAAATCCACTGATAGAAACCAATCCATTTTACATAAAGACTTCAATATTTCTCGAGAACCGGAGTTTTCCCATAGCATAAGCTACTTACGTAATAGGAGAGACCTCTCGAAAGGGAACCAAGATGCACATACATTCTAAAAATGTGCACACAAAAAAATGTTATAAATCAGCCCATGACGCGACACAACCAATCAATTACAAGACTCTCTGTATCGCATGCTCTCTTACACTTAAAATATAGCCTACTGTTTCATTGTGGAAATAAGAACACAAACCTTGTATTTTCATGTCTTAATAATGTTTCATCGGACGCTTTCTTAGATTTCCTGTGGAATCTTCTCATATCCGATTCTAGACTTCCCATAATCAGTCGCTCGTCAAAATACCTGGTTCTATCCTTCGCGGCTCGGGAAAAGGACGGTAGGCAGGATTGCCAGGTCTGTGCAACAAAAGAAGCCTAAAAGCCCATGGGCTCTTCCCAATCGGGCGGACGAATTCTCAACTGGATTTGTGAATATGAGGGATGTTTTGGGGGTGTTGGAGCGCGCCGAAATCGTAGTGATGGCAATTTCAAAACAATGCTTCATGAAGCTTCGGAGCTTTTACGAATCTTTTGTTCCGAATCAATGGTTCGGAGCATGTATCTTCATTACGTCATAACTGTTTCGAAACACTTCGAAATTTCAATGGTTCACCGCTGGGGGCGATGATCTCTGTCAACCCATGAATCATGAAGAGTCACTGAGAACCAATGAACAAGTATCTGTGGGTTTTACCTGTTCTTTGATCAGTTTTATACATTTGTTGACGTTTTAATTAGACATTAGTATAATTAAAATGAGGTAGTTAATAGTCTTATTGGCCTGTAGCTGAGCTATTCATAGAACAAACTAAACAAACCCTGGCAATTGATAAAATAACACATTTACACATGATAAAATTATTAGATGATTAGATAATTGCATTTGAAAGATTTTACTTTCAGTAAAAAATTTGCATTAGATTTGTAAAAGGTGTTTTTATGCATGTTTGGCCTGGGTTGTTGTTGCATTTACACTGTTCTGAACACTAGGGGTCACCGTGGAGACGGGTGTCGGATTGTTTCGAAGCCTCGGCACAATATGGCACATTTGATTCAACTGTTTCAGTGTTTCACGAAGCCTCGATCTGCCCACCACTACGAAATCTTACTTAGGCGGGTGGAAATCAACCCGCGGAAATATATGTTTACCCGCGACAACAACTTATAAGTAGCCCCTCGGTAAAACCTCGGACTTGGAAACACTGACGGTGGGCCGGATTCGAAGGATCCTTCGAATTTGGAAAGCCTTCGTCGCGCCGCTGTGACGCAATCGGCCTTCAAATGTGGCCTTCGGAGGATGCAGCCCCTTAATTGGGACACACAGCTGACATATTTCTTGTTTGATGTTTAATATACACAAGGAGCCATGCTTTGGAACAATACGGTTTCTCATGGGTGGGTCTACCGAGAACTGCATCGCAAAAAAAAAAAAAAAGAATATTTAGGCCTACATTAACAGGTGATGTATTTTATCTGTGTTGAAAATGACCTGTACAAATATTGTGAATTCTAAAAAACATTAGAGTGAAGAAACAACTTAGGTTCAGCATTTTATCATGTCAGCCACATGGTGCGTAAAATGCAATATCACAGTCTATCACATCATCTTGGTTTACCTTAGAGTCTTTAGACTGTATGTGTCAGTGCCCTCATCTTAAATTGATGTATTATATTAATTTCACTGATAATCAGCAATGTCATTGATTCAAATAATAGTGGGCTGCTTGTATGGAGACAAATTATCAGCTTAAACATGAATGAATGGCTTCAAAACCGAAAGTGATAATTCATCTTTCCTCTGTTCTTCGGAATAAGATCCCGCTTAAGTTTCATATCCCCTCGTTAGATAAATCAATTGTATTTAAGTAATGTGATAATAGAGAACTGGCTGCCTATACCCACACACTGTGTGAGTAGATTATAACAATGAATGGGATGAGGACATGTCTGCCTTTTGTGAGACTAAAATCACATTACGAGTGAAGGACATGACCTTCCCATAACTCTCTCCATCTGGTCTAATGCACTTAATACCAGTGGCTGTATAAGAGAGGCCCCTCTGATTAAGATGCATTCAGATCAAGATGATGCTTATGTAACAGTGGTGTTTTTGTGTTGTGTTTAAGTCACGATGGACACCAATTCACACTTTATGATGGATTCTTTTATTCTGCTGATAACATAGAACAGCGGTGATCAGATTCAGGAATCATCCTCGTGCATATTCGCAGCCATTCACTCTCTTGGCTGGCACAAATCTAAATGAACTCTCATTTACATAAACTACATCATAAACAGTTATAAATCAACAAATTTGAAAATCATGGTATCTACCTGTTGTTAACATAGAACAGCGGTGATCAGATTCAGGAATCACCCTTGTGCATATTCTATAATGGAGGTGAACATTAACTTGACATTACAATACATATAACATTGGCACAAATCACATAACATACTTCTAAACACATGTATAACTCAGTATTAACCCATACAATGGTTATACAATTACTAAAATATGTTTAACTCATGGAGCATTCACTCTCTTGGCTGGTGTGGATGTAAATGACCCTACCGGAACCAGTTCATACTACCAGATCTGGGCGGAGAATGCGATTAAAGGGGCCATACATGAAAATAAATGCAGCAAGTGGAAGCACATATTTAACCCGTTACACTTAGGCCTAATGAGATACTAATAACCTTTCATTTCTGAATTTTGCTCATTGATTGCACTTAAAGGAATAGTTCACCCAAAAATGAAAAATGTCATTAATTGCTCATCCTCATGTCGTTCCAAACCCATAAGGCTTTCATTCATCTTCAGAAACACAAATGAAGTGTGAAGAAATCTTTTTTTATCAAATCTGTGTGATTTCTGTCCCATTGTCAGCTACGCAACTACCACTTTGATGCTTCAAAAAGTTCATAAAGAGATAGTAAAAATAATCCATAGAATTGAGCAGTTTATTCCAAATTTTCTATAGAGACACAATCACTGATTAACAGATTGATTTTAAAGGGGAAATGAAATGTCCATGTTTTCACACTGGTAGTAGCTACATATAGCCTATTAGAAAAATCATCTTGCCTAAAATTTTATTTTAAAAAGTTGTTAAAACCACAGATATGACTAAATTATTTTCATAATTTCTAGTTAGCTATCTAGCCTTCTTTTACTGTCTATGTATCTAGCTAGCTAGCGAGTCGCCATTTTGGAGCGACGTCACATCCTACGTAACGGGGTTGGTTGGTTCCGTTGGTGTGTGAAAGTTCCTGGACCGGACCAAAGCCCGTCTACGGAAAGCCTGGCAACTCCCTATTAAGTCCTATTGTACCGAATTTTGGTTGTAGTTCCATCAGAGTTCCACTGGGGGCGATCGTCCGAGTGCAAAATGAATGGGAGTCTATGGAGCTAGACGGCTAAATTTGTCTCTTTCACCCGATTGGCGTTGAGAAATCTCAGATTTAAATGTAGGTTTTGCAAGTTCAACATGGGTTATAGGTAGAAAGTTGAATGAACGAGTACTTATGTCCTTTTGATTTCTTACAGGTTGAGTTGTTGTTGCCCATTACACGCTAGCATTCTGCTAATGAACACTGATTGGTCAGTGAATGACTGACTGCGACAGAGACACCGCTTGATGGCATCGTGGCATCCGAAGCGGGATCAGAATGTTAAGGCGGACCTAACTCTTCTAGCACGTGTATTTACCTGTGTCAGCTGTGTTGTCGATGCCTCGAGAGAAAAGAAAGTGCAGAGCGCGAAAGCACCAAAGTGACTGAAGGATTGCCATAAAGCAATATCTCTGGTTGTACAATGTGTATGACGTCATTGACATTTTAAAATACTTTTTAAAGCAAATAAGTGACACCCAAAATCTAACATAATCTACCACCCAGCAATGTGTAATTTCTTTGCATCTTCTTTTGAATACAACATTCAAATTATTAGACAAAAAATTATATCCTGAGAAAAGTGGATTTTGAGGGGTATAGCTCCATAGACCTCCATTCATTCTGCACAACCAGTTCAGAACCCGGAAGTTTACTGAGAGTGGGAGTTCTCCCCATATTAGACATTCTGTGACCGGACTGAATAAGCACTTGATTTGAAATGGAGGAAGACGAACTTGAAAGACCGGTTGAGCCTGTGTGTCCCATTTTGCATGCATTTCAGCCGATATGGCGTGGGAATCAAGCAGTGTACGTCGCTACGTCGAACAGCCGGTAGTGGTTTGGGGCGAAGAGCGGGTTTGCAACGCTACCTGGGGTGCTTCTCATTTCTTATTTGTGTATCCTACCTTCCCTCGCTTCCTTTCCTTGCGTCTCAGTTCCACCCCCTGTAGGATGCGAGGGAAGAAAATGAGGACGGAGCAATCAAATGAAAGCTTTTAGGCTTGTTCGACTTGAACCGGCGCTGCACAGACCGATCGGTTTATGACATGAAAGTACCACGAGAGCGATTCAAAAGCATAATAAGGAGCCGTCTGCTCTCTAATCGCTCTCGCGGTACTGTCATAAACCGATCGGTCTGTGCAGCGCCGGTTCAAGTCGAACAAGTCTTTTTTTATACATTGGAATGCTTGACCACTCGAGCATCACTCCACAGCATCATCAGCAGCGCTCAAAGTTATGTTTTTGAAGTTTGTTTATTTAAGAAATTCATAATAAATAATAATAATAAAGTAAGATACCCTGTTGAAATATATGTGAGATGTGTGGTTAATATAAACTGCACAGGTAAAGTATAAATTAAAATGATTGTGACCGATGTGAATGGGGATGAGAATGTATACCTATGTGCATCACGTTTTGTCAATAAAACTCTCCTGCATAGGATACACCAGTGTATCCTCACTCATGACTCTTCTGGAAGCCTCCTCACTCCTCGATCCTCGACTCCTCGCGGTGCAATTAGAGAATTGAGATGTCCTTCAAGATGGCTGAGCTCGATCAGTTTCCGGGTCATAGGATGGAGGACGGAGGAGCCGAAGAGCGATGAGAAGCACCCCTAGTGTCAGTGTTGTACTGCGATGCCTACCGTGTCAGAGTCCATCTGCTGTCAAGAGGCTGATCTTGACCATGTATTGCGTGGTCAATCCTGCAGCATGGCGCGTATATGCTGTGCCGGGAGGTAGACGTGTTCGAAGCAAGGGTGGCGTTTGCGTATTGCAGTTGCCATACCCTAGCAGTCAGAGCTCAGATAAAACATGCTCCTTAAAGATTTTAGGAGGGCTTTAACCCTACAAATTTGCTATTAACTGTACATTAATTCATGATCGCCTCAGTCACCTTTAAAAATCACACGAAACCGGCTCCTCCCAGTATCTCCGCAGCGTCAGAATAAAAGCAGATGACAACCAACGTGTGTGCATTTATTGATAGATTGTTATGATATATATGCATATGTGTGTAGTTCTTTGTTTGTCATAAATGCAGTTTACATAATTTGATGCTGGAGCAATTCAACCAGCCCGATCTCACGGCAATTCGTACGAATTTTACGAGGTGACTAATTCGTAACAATTCATACGACCTCACTCGTACGAATTTGTAAGATTTTTGCTAAATCGTACATATTTTACGAGTTGCCAAATTCGTATAAATTCATACGAATTACCTACCCCTGACCCCGCGCCTAAACCTACCTATCACGTGGGTTTAGACAAATCGTACGAATCGGTACGAGTGAGGTCGTATGAATTTGTACGAATTAGCCACCTTTTAATCACTCGTACAAATTTGTACGAATTGGTCGTGAGATAGCGTTGATTCAGCACGGTTTCCCACTGTAAAATCTGGGCTTTTTTTATTTATTAGGTTATTTATGAAATCCCTTTCATCCAAACGGCATAATAGGCTACTTTGTGACTTTTCCTACTCTTGCTATACTTCATTGCCTACTTCAGTGCAATAAAATTGCTATAATATTAGTTTGATAATAAATCCAAAGGCAAAAGACGCGTTAACATTCACGATGAGCGCTGCACGATCTTAATGCCGACTTCTCTGATTGGATCCCACTTCAGAAAAAAACGTGTTTTTATTATTATTTTAACAATGTCGAAAACACAATGGCAGATTTTAAATGAACACATAAATTTATACATGTATACATTATTGCAAAAGTATTATTAAAAAAAAATGTGTGGAGTGAGAGCGCCCAGTCGCAGTTTATTGCATCACTCAGCCTAATCGCGCGTCTTTTTGATGTCTATCTGTCAGATACAGAGTAAAAATAAAAAGAAACAGGCCTATTCAATTTTCCCTGGATCTTTTTAACGAAGAAATTAAATGATAGCAATAAGTTGAATGGAAGCAGCTATAATAAAAAAAAGAGGACTGTAGTGCTGTCAGCAAAACGTTATAGCTACCACTTTTGCAATACAAACGGCACTGCAACAAAAAGGTAAGGCATGTGTTTTTTATATTTAATGCTGTTCACTGTGCTCTTCGTTTCGAAGTCACACTTGTTGTCTTTCAGGTCAAAAGTGACCGGACACCTAAAAACGAAACTTTCAACCAATGCAATTTATTTTTGTTCAATAATATGTTTTCTTTTAAAATTTGTATTTTGAGAGAATTTGATGTTACTTATTAATATTTATGCAATATTTATGGTCCATTTTTGCCATTGAATTTTTTTTAATTATATATATTTCTTCAATTATTGCAGTATTTCAGATTAATATAGAGACCAGCCCTTTTAAATCCAATTTTTGAAGTCAGATTAGCGCCATCTGTTGAGAGAAAATAAAATAAAACATGTCATTATCATGGTGTAACCACTAGATGCATAGCTCTCTATGGAGAGGCTTGTGAATTCTCTACTTGTTTTTGGACAAAATTACTTACTTTTAGGATGTGGATTTGAATGTATTTTTTTAAAATTCTCAAATAATACTTTTTAAAAGTAATGCTTTTTCTCAGCTTATTATTATTTTTTATATTATTAATAAACATTATATTAATTTATTATTAGTTTTAAACATTATATTAATTATTATTTTAATAATTTTAATAAGTATTATATTATATATATATATATATATATATATATATAGTAATTATAATAATTAATTATGTTCTGTTTTTCACTATTGATGTTTTTTTCTGCATTGTGGCCGATTTGTAGAGAATTTGTGTTTGTCAATTTCCCATTCATTTCCTATGGTCGGTAACAATTCATTGGTGTGTATGTGTATAAAAAGTGTGTTTGTATGTGTGTGTGTGTGTGGGTGAGTGTGTCTGTTTTGCACTCTTGATGTTTTAGGGTCACCCCTTCAATGTTGAGCACTTTTTTTCTGCATCGTGGACGATTTGTAGATTGTCCACAAGAAAATTCTCAGAATTTTTGTGTTTTTGTCAATTTCCCATTCATTTCCTATCGTCGGTCATTTTTGACAGAAGATCACAAGTGTTCTTTTTTACGACCACTTGGCCTGCTCGGATCATGACCTCATTTTTTTTGTGAGTTCCCATACCTAATGCCATAAAAGTCACCAAGTTTCGTAAAATTCCGATGAAGCTGTGATCTTTTTAAATTAAACAGAAATGACCGAAGAGCACCTGAGGGTTAATAGTGTAATAAAGTTAATAGTGCATTGTGCATTTTGTTTGGTATAATGTGAGGTTTATCGCTCGGTAATGTCGTTATTCTACGTGCCCAGAGGGAATGCCATACTCTAGGTTTTTGTGAAACGCGGCCACTGGTTTAAAGCCAACCACGTCACAGGTTAGAATACTGCACAATGGTGGCACCCTGGCCACGAAAGATATAACGGTTTTTCTTTTTTCTTTTATATGTTTACATTTGTCATGTTTCTTATAATTGTTGATTATAGTGGAAATCCATCTTGTAATTCATGTAAACTTGATTGACTGCTTAATTTCCCCTTTAAGCTTTTATTCACATATGAACATTCATCAACTCATACATCAGTTGTGGTAAATGGAAGCTTACGCACATTTGAGCTTCAACAAGAACCAATGAGGTTCATTCTCGTGTTACGCAGCGCATTTGAACTTCTACAAGAACCAATGAGGTTAATTCTCGTGTTACGCAGCGCGTTTGAGTTTCAGCATGAACCATTAAGGTTCATTCTTGTGTTTCGCAGCGCGTTTGAGCTTTAGCAAGAACCAATGAGGTTCATTCTCGTGTTACGCAGCACGTTTAAAGTTCTACAAGAGTCAATGAGGTTCATTCTCATGTTACGCAGCGCGTTTGAGCTTTAGCAAGAACCAATGAGGTTCATTCTCGTGTGTTACGCAGCAAGTTTGAGCTTCAGCAAGAACCAATGAGGTTCACTCTCGTGTGTTACGCAGCAAGTTTGAGCTTCAGCAAGAACCAATGAGGTTCATTCTCGTGTTACGCAGCACGTTTGAGCTTCAGCAAGAACCAATGAGGTTCACTCTCGTGTGTTACGCAGCAAGTTTGAGCTTCAGCAAGAACCAATGAGGTTCATTCTCGTGTTACGCAGCACGTTTGAGCTTCAGCAAGAACCAATGAGGTTCACTCTCGTGTGTTACGCAGCAAGTTTGAGCTTCAGCAAGAACCAATGAGGTTCATTCTCGTGTTACGCAGCACGTTTAAACTTCTAGAAGAATCAATGAAGCTCATTCTCGTGTTACGCAGCGCGTTTAAAATTTAGCAAGAACCAGTGAGGTTCATTCTCGTTTTGTTACGCAGCGCGTTTGAGCTTCAGCAAGAACCAATGAGGTTCATTCTCGTGTGTTACGCAGCAAGTTTGAGCTTCAGCAAGAACCAATGAGGTTCATTCTCGTGTTACGGAGCGCGTTTGAGCTTCAACAAGAACCAATGAGGTTCATTCTCGTGTGTTACACAGCGCGTTTGAGCTTCAGCAAGAACCAATGAGGTTCATTCTCGTGTGTTACTGTCAGGTATACGAGTTCATTGCTTCCTTCTCGTCTTGTGTTTATGTTGTTGTATATATATTAAATGTATATATATATATTATATATTAAATATATAGTTTTTACATTTATATATATTTGCCAAAGCCAATCTTTGCCTTCAGGTCACGTTTCTGAGAATCTTTTCTATATGACTCTAATAAGCACACAGCTCATTCTGCATCTCATCCATGCAGTCTCATTTCTGTGCAAGAAGCCAAACAATGCTTTCCACTGCCTTCAATAACTAGTCCATTTGTTATACCATTTTCAGGCCTATTGTTCCTTTTGCTCAGCGGTTGGGCACGGAAATGGATTCTTGGTCAAACTGCTGTTATTAATGGACTTGACTGAGCAGAGCTGGCGGATGAAAATGAGAATGAGAAACTAAGATGAAAATTGCTTTCTGAAACTTAAGACCTCCCCATTGATAGATGCCTTCTTTCAACTCTGTGATTAGAAGCATCAACTAAATGTGCATTGAGCCTAATCAAATATGTATGGAGCACAGACACATGCCAGTGTGTATAAATTCATTTCGCCCGTGTTTGTGTCCAAAAATTAATCATTCGATCAGAAAAGATATTAGCTTTGATTACAGTATTAATTTATATTTGACCAACAGGGCTTGAGAATGAATGAAGTCCGACAAAAGAGAGGAGTACTCAAGTAGACCAGTAGGAGGATTTAAACCGATCAGTGACGTTCGAGGCTGATGTTCATCGATTTACCCACTTCTAAGAAATTTGATGGACTCGTTCAGAGTCCTTTTTTTGAACACAATCTATAATTTTTAAAGCTGCAGTCTGGCAGATTGAGTGGACTTAGGAAAAATTTTGAATGTTTACAACTCTCGTGCCCCTCCCCCACTATCAACGAATACCCTCCCACCGAGTTCGTGCTCGTCAGTGCTTGTGCTCCACGAACCTTCCCAACAAGTGCTAACGTTAGCTATCCATACCAACACATTTGGGCAAACATACTTAGATTACTAACATAACACGAAGAAATAAAGTAACTGGTTGATAAAGCACAATTACCTGTCAAGAAGAAATGTTGCAAGCTCTGCATCCAGCTTGAACCCAATTAAATTACGTAAATCTCTCCACCTTTCAAATGCCGATCCGATGTTGATCCTGGTTTTATTACGGGCAAGGTCGCTCTCTTTCTTTACTTCTTTCTTTTCAGCAGGTATTCTCTTTTCCTGTGTTGTTTTTACCTCCTAGCTCTTGAGGTTAACTGAGGAATTGGAATCTTTTCCGCCATCACTCACTGCGCGAACTTCAAGCGTGTGCATGTGATTGTAACGTGTGCGAGGGGTGGCGTGTGCATGACCTGTGATTGACAGTCTATTGAGAAATGAGTCCTAGCGAATGTTAAATAAATAAATAAAAACCTATAACAATCAATCCAATATACTACTATAACTAAACTTTTAGTTGCTTTGGTTTTGCCACTAGAGGGAAGACTCTTTAGCTAATTGACTGACTCTCTTTGTTTGATACATTGTGTGACACTGTGAAGCGTCAAAACTAAAGGTCTGAATTAGATCTATGATAATAAGTGTTGTCTGTATTGTAATGTTCCTTGTACATAACCTCAATATGAATCTTTTTCAATGCTCATTAAGTATGAAGTCTACACAATAGGCAATGTGCTATTTTAATGACTGAGACCTAATCTCAGTTTTCCTGAGTTTCATTCATTCATTGCAAATAATTTCTTCCTACACCATGACTTCAACATAACTTTTTTATGCTAGCTAAGAACCGCAATATAGCCTAAACAATAGTTCTGAGTCAAGTTAAATCAGGTTTAGGCCTATTTTTTTGTTCTGCTCATTTCTGTCTAAAGTAAAATAAGAATGAAACTGTCCCTCTGGAAGCAAGGCATGACATTTGTGTAACTGTTGCCATAAACAAATGTTTTGGGGTTGCATTTGCATGTTCTAAACCATGATGAAACTATCTGTCAGACGCTGAAGTGGAGAACATTTCCCCCTGCAAGACAACAATTGAGCAAACAAATGAAGACTTCACACATATATTCCTAAATCTGTCTGACAGTTGTATCTCAACAAAATCATGGCACTCCAATGTTATTTAGGGTCTGCCAGATCTGATATTTTAAGCTTTAGGTGAGACAGATCAGTTACAGATTTTGTGTTATTGGGATTTAAGATGAACCACCGATAGGAGGCTTTCAGAATTGTGTCCATGACTTATTAAGATGATTGTTAGAATAATTAAGATTCGAATCATGCTATCACATCATAGCCTTTTGTTTAGTGTTAGACATAAGCAAATCAGGCTATTCATACAAAACAATACCACACCAATGGATTACTAACTACAATATCTTAGATAATGATGGAATATGAATAAGAAATGTCTAAATGTTAACAGGTAACCCAAATTAAGTGAAGTAAGCAAACTAAACTACAATTAAGTAGAACTGAGAAATTAGCTCATGCTCGATGATGAGAAAATGAAAAATATGTTCTTTTACATTATAAGCAGACTCTGAAAAAAAAACTTTTAAATTGTTGTTTCCAGCAGTATTACACATTTTGTGTAAATCTAATTTAATATTTATATTTCTCACTTAAAGTGCACATATACCTAAATTTGCAATAAGGTTTAATTTGTTAACATAAGTTATTAACTCACATGAACTAACATGAGCAATACATTTGTTACTGCAGTTCATCTTAACATTAGTTAATAAAAATCCAGCTTGTTTGTTCATTTTACTTTACAGTGCATGACCTAATGTTAAGAAATACAGCTTTTGATTTTAATAATGTATTAGTAAATGTTTATTTTAACATTAACAAAGAAAATTAATAAATGCTGTAGAAGTGCAGTTCATTAGTTCATGTTAGTTAACTAATGAAACCTTATTGTAAAGTGTTACCAAGATATTTATGTACTTGTTTTTCCAAGGAGAGCTAGACAATGAGAGCCATTTAATGGGCAGAAAGTAATGCCGTTTGCTTGTTGCACTTCGGACACAAAAAACGTCGTTCCATTGGCCCCGCCCACTAGCGCGTTGAGTGACAGCTTAGTGTGAGGCTGCAGGTGAAATCATCCAGCTCGTCTTGAGAGTTGTTGCGACAGAGTTGAGCTGTTTGAAACTCTGGCGTCTTCACTTAGAATGGATCTGTTGAAATAGACCCCGAGGAGTGATCTTCAACAGGTAAATCCCTTTACTGTCTACTTAAAGAGGAGCACGATGGTGAATGTAACTGTTTAGTCAGTAAACATTTCGGAGCCGAACTTAATCACAAACTTCGACGCACCTCGGCGTCCACGCAGGAAACTAATGCGTATAAGATTTTTTTTTTTTTTTTTTTTTTTTAAACAAAATATTAACAAATTAACGGCTGTGCTTGTGTGGTTTTTGGACTTCTTGAACTATATGTGTACATCTAACTTTACTTACTTTAATTACTTTACTTTAGTGTAGAATTAGGTTAGTAAAGTCCTTTCCAGTGTCGGGCGCATAAACGAAGCATTTTAAAGTGATGCAACAGATGAATTAGTGTGATTAGATTATCTTCTTGGCAGAAATAGAAAAGCTATATTTGGGTTGTTATCTTATTCATAAATGATCTCCATTTATTAATCACTCATCCTCCCTCATAATAATCAAATAACCAGCTAATAGGATGTAAATTAGTTTAATCTTGCAGTTCCAACATGGAACTAAAATTCTGATGGCATAATAAAATGAGTGATGGAATCTAACAAGTGTTGCATGCTGTGTGCACTCATTGAAAAGTAAGGGAGTGAAAGGATCATGCATTGCCACATTAATCTGACACCATTAATCCAATGACAATTGGTGTTGTTGTGCATGGTTATTCTGTTATTTATGTTATGCACATAAACATCAATCTACTGTCAAACTCTATTTGTCTCTCTTCTGCATGCTCCATATATCAACTTGTTGCTGTTACTGGTGAGTTTTGGCAATATTCATGGGATTTGGTGCACAGATTATGATTATTTTTTGTGCATTATTTATGACAAAATCCTTAATTTCACAATCACTAATGTAAATAGCTTCTGTTGTCATAATGAGACCCACACTGTCTGTCTGTGTCCCCCTCGGCCCTGCTTGTGAGATGTGTATAGTGTGAAGATGTCATGATGTGATCGTTCAGGTTCCACTATGTTCAACAGATGCGCTATTCTGACCTCATATTTGCCTAACAAATTGAGCCACATGTCATGGCATGCTTTCTTTGATAAAGACTTTAGGAGAGTCCTAATAAAACTAGGAAAGCTTTTCCTTTAAAAGACTGCTGGCTCAACAGGAATAGTAGTTGTTGTAAGATGCCAAAGTATCCGCCCTGCCTTGGGCCTAGCAAGTTTCGTGATGTTCTGCAAGAACATGTTAACTTCTCATCCACTCCCAGTTGATAAATCAGTGACAAAAGAATAAAACTCAATGTTGAATTTGCATTGGTAATGTCTTATGAATATAATCACTATTTTGGATTTGACATAGCCTATTTATGAGTGAATGCATTTGTAAATTAATTTTAAATGCTGAAACTATGTGAGAGTGATTAATAATTAACAAAATAAATATGTTTTAATTATAGACATGATGACATACTATGAATATAATAATATGATTGTTGATTATTTACACAAGTGAATAGTAATAATGAGAACTGGTTGGGGACAAGAAAAATCTAAGTATGTTTATGAAATAGTTGATATCAAACTCATGAACAGGAATAGTTTAATTTCTCTTTTTAATTTTATAATTAAAACCGATTTGATCGAAGATTGTCTAAGTTCCAGATAAAACGAGACACTTTTAATATAAAAAAAATACAATGGTCAGAATTATAGGGCTCATAGAGAAAATAACATTGAGTGATAATATATATATATATATATATATATATATATATATATATATATATATATAAGATATTAGGGTAAAATGCTATATCTCAAATATGTCAAATCACTATTTTAGGGGTGAGTGTTGATGTACAGCATAAAGAAACACTCCAAACAACTGAAATAACAAATATTAAATGTGTTAGCAGTGCATATGTTTTATTAGCATGTATTATTTACATCTACAGTACTGTTGATTTAACAGCATAATTTGTTCAAATTGATTGTTTTTTTTAACTGGTTTGGATGAAGTATTTGATCCACGCTCAGTGTGTTTGTATATTGTTAAAAAGTAAGGTAACACTTTACAATAAGGTGTCATTAATTAGTGAATTAATTAACATGAACTAACCATGAGCAATACATTTGTTACTGTTAATCTATTTTTAATCTTTCTTAACATTAGTTCATATAAATCCAGTTGTTCATTGTTTGTTCGTGTTACTTCACAGTGCATTAACTAATGTTGACAAATACAACTTTTGATTTTTAATAATGTATTAGTAAATGTTGAAATTAACATTAACAAAGTGGATGTGCAGTTCATTATTAAACAACTTATTGAACACAAAACCAACACTTTTAAATCTCTTAATTTTTTCTTCTGGAGAAATTTTAGGCACTCTTTTTGATAAGGCAGTTTTTTGGGGAGCTAAAATGTAAAGTCCCTTTCAGGAACTGCACAGTCTGTCCATAGTTCCTTCAATAGCCTTATCATTAGGAACAGGCTTCAGATATATTTTGAAGTTCCTCAAGTACATGATGATGATGATGTTTGTGTATGTGATGTATAATGTACAGTACGTTTTACATCAAGCAGAGATATAACATCTAATTAGGCTGAATCAAGACACTGGTTGAATACACAGTTCTGTATGTACTGTATCTTGTCCTATATACTGTGGTGTGACAGATATGTGGCGTGACATATATATGTAAAATATGTTTATTATATAAAGTCCAATTTGACCAATATACTAAATAATACTCAATACCAATCTGTGGCATTGTGATGACAATGCTTTAACGTACCACTGACAAATTTATCACGCAATAAGAATTATGAATATGGGTCATTGAAAAAGTGCTATTTTATGATGAAATGATGAGGCAAAACTCACAGACGATCTTTTGTTGTCTTTATGAAAAAAATAATTCTGTTAGAGCAAAGAGTCTTTCACTACAAAGGCATTCAAATTATTTTCAAACCTTAAAATATAGTGATTACAGCATGTCATGTAGTGATTTCCTGGACAAAATATTCATGCATCAAAATGCATTATTTATGCATAATTAGGTCCAGATGCATAATTATGCATCTGTACATAATTAATACATATGTGCTACACTTGGACAAAATTTGTAATGTCATGAAACCGCTTTAAATATGAAAATGTTAAGCTCATTTAATAGGGAAGTGCAAACAGAGATGCTGTAACGTCTGAACAATATGAGCATCTTGATGTTTCGCTCAGAATCATAAATAGAAATGTGCAAGCACAGATTTTTTTTTATACTCCACAAATACACTTGAAAAGCATGCCATGTCAACATCCACGCCACACCTGACTGAGGTAGAGGAGAAAGTTCCTGTTTCTGTATTGTGAATGTCATCAGATCAGCTCTTAGGTTCATGTGCATGGCATTGTCCCTCACAAAGGTTGAATTGTTAGTGTTTGCTGGATCCAATTTCGAGCAATTGCATTACAGCTGGAATGTGCAGATTCACTCTTAAACCAAAACAATGGATTTATTATGGTTCATTTGTAGCAACTGTATATTTCTGTCATCGATCTGGGACTGTAGCATTTTTAGAATGTCTCGGTTGCATCTGTGCAGTCTGTTATCAAGTTTAATTTGATATGTGGTTTGTGATCTGAGGCTGCTATTTGCCTGTCAATGGCACACTATCACCAAAAATTCAGGAAGCAAGCTTTGGGGACTGTCTTAATCATTCACTTGTTTGGCCAATGTATGTTTTAAACTGAGTCAATATTTTGACAATGAAAAGAGGTGTGTGGGATTGTCTTATTTGTCTGCCCAGTTTGTGGTTAGTATTTAGGAAACTTGTTTGAAAACAGTCAGTGTTTGTTCAGTTCTGTTTGGTGTGATGTTAGTTGTACATAAATGACACACCTCACGGAAGGAAGTGTTGTAAATAACAGTGTTATAATAATACAAAGTCATCAAATGTATAAAATAACACAAATGTAAGTATGAGAATTTAAAAAAAGAACTTATGGATATACACTAACATTAAAAGGTTTCTGTTCACCAAGGCCACATTTATTTGATGGAAAAATACAGTAAAAACTGTATGTGATGCAAAGCTGAATTTTCAGCATCATTACTGCAGTCTTCAGTGTCACATGATCCTTTAGAAATCATTCTAATACACAGCAAAAACCCCAGTGTTAAATGAACTCTCCTGGGAGTTTATTTGGCTCCAGCCTCAATAGTGTTAAGTGTTAAAATATGAGTGTTAAATTAACACTCAAGAGTGTTAACGTTAATAAGCTAATTAAGTGATCAATTGAGTGATGATTGACCATTATTGAAGACACCTGATGTTAACAAGCAGAATCGCTGAAAGAGAAAATCTAATTTTAAGTCACCATTATGTTGATCAGTGTTGGCTTTAGTTGGCCAGTTGACCCTTACATTATTAACATTAGATTTTGTTTGGCTGTTGTAACTAAGCTATGATAGCTAGATGAACAAAGAGAAAATGGGATTGAGTTATGTTTGAGCATAAACGCATAATAACCTGAATCTTTAAACTAATTTTGAGAGTTAGGATTACACTGTTGAATACAGCAGCCCTTTAAATTTATAGCTTGTGGTTTTCAGCATTTTCAGTATAATCAAAAATATTTATTTAAAGTTGTTCTGAATAAAAGACATTGAACTTTTTATTTATTTAGACACACTTGACATAAATATTCAGCCAGTGAATCTCAACAATGGTGATGATAATAAAGCATGTTGCAGTGCATTCTGGGTGCCACCAATCAAAACTCATCCATTACTACCATCATGCATTGCGGTATGAATAAATTATGATTTGAATTGTCTTAGTAATTCCCTTTTCCTAATTGAATATTCTTTTTGTCACCATTGTTGAGATTCATACGCTGATTCTTGATGTCTGTGTGTGCCTAAAAGAAAGATTTTTTTTTTTTTTATCAGAACAACTTGAAAAAATCCTTTTTATTACTGTATATTGTCACTGGATCATATGCTGTAGATTCACTGTGATGCTGTAATCAATAATATACTTTGAAATGAGAGATTAAGCTCTAAATGAGTTCAGGGATTCAGGTCAAATGATGATTATGTTGAAACATAACCACCAACACCTGATCACCTTTTCTTTTTGTTCATCTCTCTGTTATAACTCAATTACAACAGTAAAATCTAAAGTTAATGATTTAAGGGTCAACTGACCAACTAAAGCAAACACTGATCTTCATAATGGTGACTTAAAAAATTTGATTTTCTCCTTCAGTGATTCTGCTTGTTAACATCAGATGTCTTCAATAATGATCAATCATCACTCAATTGATCACTTAATTAGCTTATTAACGTTAACACTCTTGAGTGTTAATTTAATACTCATATTTTAACACTTAACACTCTTGCGGCTGGAGCCAAATAAACTCCCAGGAGAGTTCATTTAACACTGGAGTTTTTGCTGTGTATGATGATTCGCTGCTCAAGAAACATTTCTGAATAGTATCATCAATGTTGTGAATAGATTTGCTGCTTGATATTTGTGAGGAAACCATGATCTCTTTTTTTTTTGATTAACAAAGTTCAAAAGAGTTGCATTTATTTGAAATGGAAATCTTTTGTAACATTATACATGTCTTTACTCACTATTGGTCAACTTTAATGCATTCTTGCTGAATAAAAGTAATTTCTTTCACCCCCCCCCCCCCCACACACACACTTTATATTTGGATACAAAATTAATGTCAAATAACACAATGTTTTTAAGCTCATAGAAACAAATTGTTCAAACCTATTAGTGGTCTCCAGGGTTAAAGTTCACAACCTTAAAGGGATAGTTCAACCAAATGTGAAAATTGCCATGTTGTTGTCTCTGTAACTTTCCTCTGTGGATCACAATACAAGACACATTCCACAACGACTAGTATCAGAACTTCAAAAACGGCTATAAAGCCCCACAGAACTCCATACAACTTACTGTAAGCAGCCTATTGCAAGTTTTCTGAAGTCATACCAAAAAAATAATTTATTTGCTGAGTATCTCCCGCTCCATGGCTCTCAGATCTCAGCCTTGCTCATATACGGTTCAAATACAGTGCATCACGTCAATGATGTCAAACTTTGTGTACAAACCCAACATGGCATTTTGTGTGACTGAGTGAGATTTGAGAGCCTCAGCTGAATTTTTTTTTCGCCCACTTCCTCACAGAAAGTCATTGCATGACTTCACAAGGCTTGTGATATTGCCGATGAGTCTCATGGACACTTTTATGGTGCGTTGTTTGTTTTGTCAAACACCTGTCCCTTTTGAAGTCCTTTGGTGTTCAAACAGAAAGTCATGCGGGTTTGGAACGATATAAGGATGAATTAAATCATTTTCATTTTTGAGTAAACTGTTCCTGTTATGTTTATGTAATAATACATGACGTATTTCAGTTTTTATCTTACAAATGTGCTATATTTAGATTTCTCATCAGCGCAGTCTTAATTAGGTCAGAATTTACTCTAGATCCTGGTGTTTAGAGTGTACAATTTCAGTCATTGTATGGACTGTTTCACTTTCACACAAAACAGTTTAGTGCAGTTCCCCTGAACTGGTAGCTTGGTGGAGCAGGGCTGCAGCCCATTGGCTGAGGCGCTTTTGGTTTGTGGTTTTTTTTCTAAAATCGGATGGAACCTCAGGAGCACGTGATAGGGGCTTCCGCTAGCTTGGTTTTACGCTGCTTTTCAACATGAAAATCACTCAAGCAGGGTCCCGCAGGGAAGCAACCTGTAGATGTAACACAATTTCATTGTTCTTGACTGCTCTGTGAACTTGAAACAATGTAAATAATTCTGTTAAACGACACAAAATTATAGGTCTTTGACTTGTTAGTTTGATTAGATTTGTGTCTGACTCGTTCTTGATTTGTAGTTAGTAAAACACTAAATCTTATGTATACTAGCATTATAAAATTGGGGTCAGTAAGATTTGATTTGAAAGAATTCAACATTGATAATAATAATTTTTTTCTTCTTCAGCATGAAATCATCATATTAGAATGATTTCTGAAGGATCATGTGTCACTGAAGACTGGAGTAATGATGCTGAAAATTCAGCTTTGCATCACAGGAATAATTGAAATAAAAAAAATAAAAAAAATAGAAAACTGTTATTTTAAATTGTAATAATATTTCACAAGATTAGTATCTCAGTCTCGGTGGTCAGATCACATTTCAGGTTCAGTATTTTTTTTTAATACAAAGTGCATTATATTTTTAGGAGCCGTGTCCAAATTCACTCATTTTCCTTCACTCTTTCCTCATATTGCAAACTACTTAGTGAACAAGTCTTGAAGTTAAACAAGTCAAAAAAATTCAGTTATCCTTTTCTCTTTCCACTCTATCAATGACTTTCAGAAGGTCTATGAGTCTCATGCCACTCAGACAGTCTGCACCTTAATACTGATATAACATACCTGGAAACTTTATCAGGTATGTTTTTTTTTCGAAATCCATAAAGATTTAGACCCAGATGTTATAGTTGCAGGAAAAAGACTTCCAGTAGTCCAAGAGCTCAAATATCTGGGAATAATAATAGATTCATGTCTTTCATTTAAAACACAGGTGAAAAAGGTCACAAATAGAATCAAATTTAATTTGGTAAATTTCAGACACATTAGGAATAATTTAACTACAGAGGCCTCAAAGTTATATATTAATGCTATGATTTTATCACACATGAATTACTGTCTTACCAGTTGGACACAGACAGGTCGGACCACATTACAAACTGTTGAAACACTTTATAAACGGGCCTGGAAAACGTTGGATAAAAAGTCAAATTCATGTCACCATTGTAAACTCTTAATTACATATGTTAAATATAAGTTTGCACATTTACATGTTGGACTTTGTACTCATGTTGATTAATATGCATTGTCCCTTTTAAATAAAGAGATCACAAATCACAATGATGCAGATGCAGATACATTTATATTGACTTACACTGGTAAGTGGAAGTTGATCTTCTGATAATTTGTATTTAAATATACTGCAAAATGAGTATCACTTCTGCTGTGCAACTTTAAATGTGTTCCCAACATTTCTCCTTTTAAGAGGCCCCGCTAAACACCTGCTAATGAAATGAGGAAGTGAAGAGCGCTCTCTTACTCACTTACTCCAAAATAAGTCGAGAGGAAATCTGGTCAAGGTATATAAGACGGGTGGGGGTGCACTGTGTGTTTGTGTGTCTGTCGGGGTGAGCCGCTGTACTACGTGATTCTTCATTTTTAACTTGGCTGAGTCACGTCCTGACATGAACACAAAGCCAATGTGATGAATGACAGTATAATTCTGTATCTCTTAATCGGCGTGTGAAGATGTGGGGGGAGAAACCCATTGTTTCCCAAGCAAGAGCAAGAGGCCCTCTCTCGCAAAAGGTGGGCGTTTTCAGCGTGGTAGACTGCACGCGCCCTAACGCTTTCAAAACTCTACGTTGATACAGTCTGCCACTCATTTCTCTGATTTCCAAATATGAGAAACTGTCTTATAACAACATGAGACGATGCTGATGCCTAATATTAGATGTATGACGACATAAATTATTCAGATTGACTGCATATTGCACTTGAAAATTGCAAACGCTGGCTGAAATCTGTTGTTCCCTTTAAGCAGAAACCATCCTCCTGTGTCACAAACCCACTGATGTGGTCAAATGTCTCCTGTCTAATAGGGATGGGGAAGTGAGGCTATTACGGTTCGTTTGCTCTCACATATGCAGTTGTTCCTGAGCCTAGGGGTGCAAAAGTGAAAGGGCAGAGATAGGGATGTTTGGTATGATGGATACACAGGAATATGCAAAAGCGTGTGTGGGCAACTGGGCATATCAGTAGAAATGGTTTGATTTCATTTGCAAAGGCCCATGGAGCGCTGGAAAACAATGCTGGTATTATGCCGCTGAAGGGGACTGTCTGCACCTTCACCTGCAACAAGAAATTTGTCATGCAGAGTCTTGAATTAACATGTTGCTGTTCGTTAATTTACATCTACGCCCCACAGAAAATCAGGGAAATATGAAAGGTTAGCAAGAGCATGCTGGAACTTTTTTTCTTTGGTGGGACTATATTGACTCAGAGGCCAAAAGAAGACACATACACCTTGTATTGTCTCTTTAAAGTAGGTGAGACATCAAAGTATTCTCACTAGAGAAAGTCTCTTTTATCAGTTTCATTGTGATTCAGTTTCTTCCAGAGAATGGAACTGTGACATTATGAATGTCAGAGGGATTTGCTGGAATTTAAGTCCCTTTTGCCATAATGAACCGTGTCATGAGGGTGACTCGTGTACACTCTTCATTGTCATCATGATGGTCATCAAAAGTGACAATTAATACTTGCATAATATTACAAAAGATTTCTATTTCAAACCAATGCTGTTTTTCTTTCTGTTCATTAAAGAATCTGAAAAAAATAATTTTCCACAAAATATGAAGCAGCACAACTTTTTTAAACTTGGAAAATAAGAAATGTTTCTTGAGCATCAAATCAGCATTTCTACTTGGTGGGCATAAAAGACTGCACTAAATGTTGATTGTTCATTGTTCATTAACAACCGACCAATCAGATTCGAGCTCCAGAGACTAAATTCAGCAGCATTAAAATAGGTCAATTTCTTTATTTGCTACTAAAACAAATGAGGTTGTCATGACAAATTAGATGGTTGCTAGGGTTGCTCTCCTTTTTGGAATCGCGTGTCAATCTGTCAGAGAGCTGTTGACACAGGATGCGTTCTGTGTTTCCTCTGGACTGTTTTTATAATGGTTAGTTAAGTAATTTCACTTAAATGGCAATGAAGATTACCTATTAATTGTCATTTGAGTGAAATTACTGAACTTAAATATACAAGCTTGAAAATTATCATTCTAGAAGAAAATTTCAAATGGCACTTAGAGGCTTTAGAAGAAAATTTCAAATGGCACTTAGAGGCTTTTGCATCTGAACTCTTCATATATATTTATACATATATATATATATATATATATATATATATATAGGCTGTATTGATGCATTTCTTAAAATATCTGCTTTTATTGTGCCCTATACCTACACATATAACAGAGCAACAATCTCAAAGCTGTTCATTACATTAATAAACCCCTTAATTTATTAATCTAGTATGAAATTAGCAGCAAGCGTTCATAAGTACTTGCACCTCCTCACTTTAAAAGGCTTTATTAAAATTTAATTTAATACATTTAAATTAAGTGTTCATTTAATTCCAGTATTTTTGAGTCTTCATACTGTATTATGTATAGCCTTTATCAGCATTTTATCAGCCATCTGCCGGCCTGCTCTCTGCATTCATGACATTGGACTGTTAATCACTGTGCCGAACAGGTCCACCGTTGATTCACACGTGTATGTGAGTCTGTTTGAGCTGCAGCCATCAGCTCAGTTCAGCAGTAGTGGAGACCAACTCTTTCACATCAGCGGTGTGCTGTGACATCTTTACAGCCACTGTCCACAAGGTTTAAAAAAAGATATGGTTTGTCACAACTCTCTTAAATGAGGCAGTGTGTGGTAGAACGCAAAAGCATGCTCACCACAGGACATGAATGCCCACTAAGGCTGCAGGTCACTCTTGCATGAATTGTTTGATTGTTGATATTATGCTGAAGATATTTAAAGACAATAAATGGCTATTAAAGGTAGTAGTGTTAAAGTAACTTTGCAATTATGGAAACAATAATCCTTGTCACTGAAAATGTATACGGTTGCAACTGTCAGGGACAGTTTAATAACATATTGTATTACTCTCTTGTAACAAGAAGTTGTATTTAAAATAAACTATAATTAACCATTAAGCAAATAAATTTACATGAAACCCTGTTTGTAGATTTAAAATCTCTAATGTGAGTGAAACAGGAGAAATGGACTGTACTGTGGTTTAACAACATGCCAGTTCAGCTGACAAAAAGACAGATTTTCAGTAGCTAAAAATGCTATAAAACAGTTTTGAAAATTGTGAGTTTCAAACCATGTGTGGTCTGTAAAACTGTACATCTATCCATCACAGCCTCATTTTCATTATTGTTAATTCATCTACCCTGATTTAAGTTTATTGGCTGCACTGTCAGAGACATCAGCAGAAAATGAAATAAAAAATATAAAAAAATATATTTATAGCCTGTATGATTTGCGGAAAAAAACTACTGTATTAGCAATTTTTCTGATAAAATTGCGATTTAAAATGCAATTAACAAATGGCTGTTTTTTGTTAGGGCTTCACAATTTGCCCCCCCCCCCCCCCCCAAAAGGATTATATATAAACAATAAAATGATAATAATGATGATGATGCTTATAATAATCATCATAATAATAATTTTAACACCTAAAAATGTTTCATTAGTTAACTACTTTAGTTAACATGAACTAAGAATTAACAATAATTCTACAGCATTTATTATTATTATTAGCTAATACATTATTAAAATCAAATGTTGTATTTGTTTACATTAGTTAATGCAGTGTGAACTAACAAGAACAAACAATGAACAGTTGAGTTTTTATTAACTAACATTTAACACAGATTAATCAATTCTGTAACAAATGTATTGCTCACTGTTCATGTTAGTTAATACATTAATGTTAATAATTGAGACCTTATTGTAAAGTTAAAATGTTAATAATAATTGTTGTTGTTGTTATTATTATTACATACAAATACTCAACAAAATATTAAATATTACTATTGTAATTTTTATTTTACAGTGTAATTGTAAATTTACAGTGCTAATATTTATGTTTCAAACAGGAAACCATCAAACTTATATTTTGGTGGAAAACTGCAGGTAGCCCTTGAAGATTGTAAAAGAACACAGTGCTGTGTTTATTCAAAAAGCCCTATTGTGATTTTGGTTTTATTTCGATTAATCATGCAGTCCACACCTATCTTAGTCCATGCAATAACAAGTTTATTTTTATTTTTATCTGATGTTCTGTCAATGCTGTGGGTGTGAAAGGAGTGTCGAAATAGCCTCTGAAACTTTATTCTCCCTCATTGTCTCTTAGGGGTCTCTGTAGGAATGGAGAACGGAGGCTTAATGAACTTGCTAGACAATGGGGAGGCATTGTGGGAGAATGCAGAGAAGAACCGGTACATCTTATGCCGTTTTATCAACCCCAACAAGCTAACCTCATATCTGCGGCAATGCAAGGTCATCGACGAACAAGACGAAGACGAGGTGCTCAACTCACGTCTGCTAGAGTCCAAAGCCAACCGAGCAGGTATTATTCAGTGTTCTTGTGTGCGTTTAAGCATATAGGCCTACTATAGCACTGCTGATGATGTGATACGGATCCATCCAGGGTTGGTTTCACTCTCTAAGTCGGATTGAGGAGACATCAACATTCATAGATGCCATTGACAGACAATACTAAACACTGTGGAATATGGAAATGCAAATTCCATGCCGAAAACATTTACATGCAAATCACATCATCAATCAGTTACTCGGTCACCCCATCTTTCACTGTGTTTTTTCCAGTGGTGTAATTTGATGATGAATGGACGCTTTTAATCCTGTGAGCTGCTGCTGTAGTTTTTCTTTCCCAACGACTCCTTCCTGAACCTTCGTATCATTTTTCAACTTCCGAACGGCCAGAGGCAGAACGGATGACAAGGATTCCGCCGAGCAGCTTGCTAGAGTCTGCACTGTTTGTTTGTCACAAAGCAGCACATCAAAATGCTTGTTTTCCAAGGCTGGGATTTTCACAGTCCCCTAATGATTCTCTTTTCCCTCTGGGACTAGCAGTTTGGCATGTAATACAGAAGATCTTTCAAGTACTTTTTGTGCCATGACTTTCTCTAGTGAGTTAAAAACAATGCATCTGTTTCAGACGAATCTGGACATTCCTGCATTGCAACAAAACGACATAGTATACTATACTATACTATACTATACTATACTAAACTATACTATACACACTACGTATAATTCCAGCTTCAAGAAATGTGTCTGTCCACACCAGATGCGACAAAATAAAAGAAGCTAATAAATAAATTACAAATCACAGCCAATCAGAATAGTGTGGGGGCGGAGCTTTCTCTGCAAGTGCATTTCTGTCTCATTTTAATATAATGCAGATCACAATCAGTACCTAAGCTGTCAGTTACATTTGTGACATGATTTGTGATTTGCCGGATGGTGGTCCTGTGCGCCCATTGGCACTATGTCTTTGGAGGGGTGATGGACCTTTAATCCCACTTTAAACCATACACATACAAGTGTGATTGGCTAATACAGTTTGGAGAAGCAAGTCTGAGGACCTGAGAAACTAAATTACTGACACTAATTTTTCACATTTAAAATAAAAAAGTCATCAACGATAATGGAACAAACAACAAATGTGGCAAGAATAATCTTCACATAGATTTTCACATAATCTTATCATAGTAATGTCAGGGAATGTTGTTTTCATGTTGATTGTTTAAAATGTTGATACAAGGCGCTATGTAAAACAGTTTTTTTCCCATATTATGACGAACATCTGAGTAAAACAGATTCTTGAAAAAAAGAGAAAAAAAATCTGAGGGCAGTTGTTGATGGGATGGAGTCAGATCTTGCAGCTGATTGTAAGAAAGGGCAGGGTTTAAAGGAATAGTTCACTGTAAAATGAAAAGATTTGTCATTAATTACTCACCCTCATGTCTGTCCAAACCTGTATGATTTTTATTCATCTTCGGAACACAAATGAAGATATTTTTATGAAATTTGAGGGATGTCTGTCACTTCATTGACAGCCTACAGAACTACAACTTTGTCGCTTCATCAAGTTTCATTGAATATCTTGATTTTTGTTTCGAAGATGAATGAAAATGTTGCAGTAAATGATGACAGAATTTACTTTGAGTCAACTAACCCTTTAAGCAAATTGAATGATTGGTAAAGTCCAGCATATGTCACCAGAGAGAAGTCTGATGTTTTACTGGAAGGTTTATGACATTTTGCATTACGAGGTCAAAAAATGTAAAAAAAAGAAAGAAAAAAAAGAAACCTATGCATGGATGAATTATTCACAATAGGATCACTAACATGCACTCAGAATAGATAGGGTGAATTTCCATTTTATTCTGACTTTAAATTAATATATAAAATGTATCTTTTTTTGTCTTGTCAGCTAAATAACTAAACTAAGATGCTGTTTTATTGAAGAACAACATAAACAATGACGATGATAATTGTCACATAAAATAATGACTAAATTTAATGTAAAAATATTACTGCTGCTGCTGATAAATGATTGAACCTGATCCTATTAACAGATACTAAGTATGTTTTTGTCTCAGGTCGGTTGTTGGATATCCTGCACACAAAGGGAGAGCGAGGCTATGTGGTTTTTCTAGAGAGTCTGGAGTTGTACTACCCTGACCTCTACAAACTCGTCACAGGGAACGAGCCCACTCGCAGGTGTTCCACTATAGTCGGTGAGGCGCTTTTAAATTAAAATTCCACCCATATAAATGACCTACGACCATGCCTTAAAATGCCTGTTGCCTCCACCTGCTTCCCCTCTGGGATGAGAATCTGCCTTAAATCCTCCTTCAGATTTGTGCAGTAGCCTGATAAACCAGTACTGTGGTGGTACTATGGTGCACTAATGGTATCAGAGGGTACTTTGGTGATAAATGATTACCATACTCATACACAGTGGTATTTACATTACATCTCAATAATAGCATGGTACTTTTTTGTGCAGTTATTTCTTTGACTCTATTTGGTTCTTTGCCTGTAGTGGAAGAGGGCCAGGAAGGACTCATCCAGTTCTTAATGAACGAAGTCATAAAACTACAGCAGCAGTCCAAGGCTAAAGACGTGCAGCGAGTGGATATTTTGACCAAATGTCGCACACTAGAGGATGATTCCAAGAAGCTACGGCTGGCCAACCGAGAGTTGCTGACTTTCCAGGAGCGCTACAATAAGATGAAAGAGGAGCGCAATAACTATAATGATGAACTTATAAAGGTGAAGGATGACAACTATCAGCTGGCCATGCGGTACGCTCAGCTCAGCGAGGAGAAGAATATGGCCGTGATGAGGAGCCGAGACCTTCAGCTTGAGGTCAGAGGGCTTCTGAAAGCATTGCAGGATGATTTAAGTCTCTGTCTCCTAGATTTACTACTAAAAGTGATGGGTCACTCATATTTACATGAATTATTTGACTATGTGGGATACAAATGTTGGCTGCTGTCCCTCCATTTTCTCCAGATTGACCAACTAAAGCACAAGTTGAACAAGTTGGATGAGGAGTGCAAAATGGAGAGAAGGCAATCTCTGAAATTGAAGAATGACATTGAGAACCGCCCTCGGAAAGAGCAGATATTTGAGCTGGAGCGGGAGAATGAGGTCTTGAAGATCAAAATCCAGGAGCTGCAGTCCATCATACAGGTGAAGACCCTTTCTGCAACAGTTGGGAAAGGTTATTCAGTTAGAGTTTTCACAGTTGTTTTGTATGCTTGTTTTGTTTCTTTTCATGCATAGCCCGGTCCTCTACCTGATTCAGACAAGGCCATCTTGGATATCCTGGAGCATGACCGACAGGAGGCTCTGGAGGATCGTCAGGAGTTAGTCAATAGACTATATAACCTGCACGAAGAGGTCCGACAGGCCGAGGAGCTTCGGGACAAGGTCAGGACTAGCCTTATGCTTTGAATAATCATTTCAGCTTCAAGCTCCTTCCCAACATATATATGTTCGGTAAAATAGTCTATTTTTAATTAGATCAAAATAATGGATGATTTTTAAAAAAGGCCTTGCTAGGAAAAACTTTAAAAATGTTCAAACATCAAATATAAAATATATACTATTCAAAAGTATGGGTCAGTATGATTTAAAAAAAAAAGAAAGAAATTATAACTTTTATTTAACATGGATACCTGAAATTGATCAAAAGTGACAGTGAAGATAATGTTACAAAAGATTTTACATTTCAAATAAAAGCTGTTCTTTCAATCTTTATTCATCAAAGACTCCTGAAACAAAAATACATCAGTTTCCACAAAATTATGAAGCAACGCAGCTGTTTTCAACATTGTTGATAACAGGGAATTCTTCTTGAGCATCAAATCATCATATAATGATTTCTGAAGGATCATGTGACACTGAAGACTGCAGTAATGATGCAGAAAATTCAGCTAAATGGTGAAAAGAAAGAGACTTTTCAAAAACATCTTACGAACCCCAAACTTTTGAAATGTAGTTAACTTATCAATATTTATCCATTTTTCATGCTACAATACAAGTAGCCTTTATTCATAGGTGTGCTAGTTGCACTGTGTTCTGGGTTTACCTTATCTGCAAGTAATGCAGTACTTTTTTGCCAAAATTAGTCATGTCATATTACAGCACAACTTTTCTGCCTACTGTTTAGATCAGTCTTTGTCATGATACTGTATATGATGCCTTAAAATGTTGTCTTGATAGGCAGCTCACTTTTAGAAGAGAGCTTCAGAGTGGGATCATATTGGTCACTTTTTGGTCACATCCTGAATGTTTAAATATCATAATGAACATGCCAAATGTGATATTACATTGGCATCATGGGCATTAAGTGTGTTTAATATGGACTCAGCATGAGAGTTTTTAGTTGACGGCTAGAAATAATGAAGTGTAGGCAAAGGTTGTTTTTTTCTTGTCACACATGAACGAGAAGTGACAGAGGTTGATGAGGACTGGCTGCTCTAAGTGGCCCCTTCTGCAATGTGCTGCAGCTCTAATTAGAAGTGCATCTGAAGTGACGTGTGAAAAGTGTCAGAATTCAGGGTAAGGCAGGAAGGGGGGGGATGGGTGGTGGCAGTGACGACTTATCACAGTCAGCCCTCTTATCGCAGTCAGCCCTATTTTGGAGCTTTTCAAATGTTCCAATTCTTGCATAAAATTGTATAGTGTTGAAGGCCTACATTTGGCTAAAAAAAGCATTTTAGTTAGTCTTACTAGCATATCTCTTAACTCTGCAACCATGTTTAATACACGCAGAATGCTTGTCAAAGCCAAACAATATCTTCCACATTCCCAATTAGATATTTGGTGTTTGTTTGTTTATTGACATGGAAAGTAATCCTAGTTTGAAAGGATTGGTGTGCTATACTGAAATTTCTGCTACAGCAAAATGTAAATGCATGCTGTAGCAGAGCTTTTTCTCTGTAAATGATAAAGCACTCAGCAGGATTTGAGCTGTATAACACCATTGTGAAGTGTGAAATGTTCTGATGGTTAGGTATTAATAATGTGCTGAAAAGACACACTAAAAACTGTTATTTATTAATCTTTTTTACAGTTTAGAAGGTTTCCTCTCAGGTTCATGTGATACTGTGTTGAATGATGCCACTGTGCTCTGTATTCTACTGATGGGTTTAAATGAACAACGTTTAATCTAATAATGCACAGTACCTGGAAGAGAAGGAGGACCTTGAATTGAAGTGCTCCACGTTGGTGAAGGACTGCGAAATGTACAAGAACCGCATGAATACAGTCATGGTGCAGCTGGAAGAGGTGGAACGTGAGCGGGACCAGGTTGAGTACTAATGTGTTCCTATCGATGGCTTTAAATCAGTTCACTTCCTGTTAAGAGCTATCGATATAGTATTGCTTTCTTCGTCTCACAGGCTTTCAAGTCAAGAGATGATGCTCAACACCTCGTGTCTCAATGCCTAATTGACAAAGACAAGTACCGCAAGCAAATACGGGAGCTGGAAGAGAAGAGCGATGAACTTCAAATTGAAATTGTACGCAAAGAAGCCAAGATAGTCAACCTGGAGTGCAAACTGAGACGGTTGGCCAAGGAAAATGGTTTGGATCAGGTGAGACATTATCTGTCCGATTGACAATTTTTTTTTTTTCTATTTTGAAACTCCTGCCCCCTCCCCCCCTTTCTGCTTTGATGTCACAATATCAGTTGTTGGTGCATTAGATATATGCTTTATTCCAAGCCACTGAATATTTCTTCTGATTTCTTTCATGATATTTCCCCCTCAGAGTCTGCCACGAGACATTACTCCACTAATTATAGCTCAACACTTTGGGCAACCTGATGCAAATACAGGAGGTCCTTCAGAGGACTCTGGAGAAGAAACTGTTGATGATCAAGAGTTTAAGCTCCAACGCAGATGTAACCTCAAGGGCAGAGTGAGTAGAAACTTCTCAATGAATGTCTTTGTAATTATTATACGGGTATAAGCTATTATTTCTGCATTTCAACATTTGTCATTCTCATTTATTAGATAAACAGACCAAAATCTCCAGCAGCTGGACCCAAAAGTCCTCAATTCCAAGGTAACATGTTTATTAAAGAGCTCTGATGGTGCTGTATGCAAACTTGTAGTTAATATGTAGTTAATATGTGGTTAAAGCATGATAACATTCACCAAATGTTTGCTATAAGAATGAGCTTGGCTTCTTTTAATTTCATCTCTTATTATGTAGCCGTGCATTTCACCAATGGAGATCTGTCAGAACATGCAGCCTCTGACAACACAGGTCTTACCAGTGCCAGCGTAATGATTTCTCCTGCAGATATCTTCTATAAAAATGTATGACTCATTTTCATCTCATTTGTTTATCTCTCCAAGTTGCTTTAATTTGAAGTCAACTGTTGTTTATGTGCTTTTTTTTTTTTTTTTTAGCTGCGCTCCCGTAACGACAGCATCTTGTCCACTGCGCCAGAGCCACCGGGCCCTCAATCCATTGTAAGGAGGATCAAAGAGAACCCAAACTCTCAACACAGGTGGTAAGTGTAACATACACACATAAAACTTGTGCAGCTGTATATCTTTAAAACTAGCTGTGGCTATATTGTTACTACTTTTATAGATTATTTAGACTGCATTTCCACAAAAAATACCATAGTTAACGCAGTAGCAATTGTAAAGTCATATTGAATTGTTGTTGGTTGGTATTATAGAGTAAAATTTACTGTGCTGAACCTGTCTTTCAGTCTTCCCTGTTCAGAAACGGCAGATACTGACAGTGGAGACAATGCCGACATGGGTATGAACATGCATAAATCATTTATTCCGCCCACTCACTGTCTAAATCATACACTGAAGTGACTCGTCTTTGTAAACATGTCTCTTTCTTTTGTTGTAGATGACCACGACTTAGACATTTCCTCCTACGGACCTTCATCCATCCATTCATCTTCGTCTTCCCACCAATCTGAGACAATGGACTCGTATGATCTGGAGCAAGTCAATAACATCTTTAGGAAATTCTCTTTGGAGAGGTTTTTTTGTTATTTATTACCATCTTTGAACACTGCAGTGAATTCCTTTTTGGTGACTTTGAGAAAAAAAATCTTTATGTCTCCGTCATCTCAGTTCGTCCTCACTTTACAAAATTATAAATCAATATTATAACTTCTCTTTGATCTGCGCATGTGACTTTTTTTCCAGACCATTTCGTCCTTCATTGACCTCAGGCCCTCAGCGAAACTCATTGCGGCCGGTGCAGAGCCTCTTTCTCTCTGGTGAAAACCTACTGTCAGAAATCACTATGATTGGTGGAAATGATAGTGGCATCTTTGTGTCCTTTGTCCAGTCTGGCTCTGATGCAGAACAGGCCGGAGTTAAAGTCGGACACCATCTTTTAATGGTTAGTTGAACTCCTGCATTTGTTCCACAACCAAAATAAAAAAAAGAAACCTGTTGTAGTGGTTGTTTCGTTTTCTCCCCAGCTGGAGGGCAGTATCCGTGGAGAAGCCCAGAGTGTGGCTTTGGACACCTGTACCAAGGAGGAAGCTCACTGGACCCTGCAGAGATGCACCGGACAGGTGCATCTCCATTACAAGTCAAACTATGATGGTGAGTCCAGACTCTTAAAAGGAAAGAGTTTCAAGATTTCAGTGCGAGGGTCCAATATTTAGAAATGTCTTGGAAAGAGCCTAATAACATATGCAGACTCTAAAGAAAAGACAGGGCTTTGGTCTTTTAGCCCGCAGTTCTGTCTGAATCAAATGTGCTGCTGCTCTGTTTGGTGTAAAGGTCTATTCTGAGTCCATCACACACCATCTTATTCAGTGTGGTGTTGGGTTTTGAGCCTACTTTCTTGTTTCCAGGCTTCAGACGGCTGCTGAAGGAAATTGAAGATGGCACCGTGGTGTCTGGAGACTCCTTCTACATACGTCTCAATCTGAACATCTACAGCCAGTCGGACAGCTGCTCACTGAACGTACGATGTGACGAGGTTCTCCATGTTCTGGACACCATGCACCAGGGCAAATGCGAGTGGTTGTGTGCCCGTGTGGACGCTTTCACCGACAAGGACCTGGAGAAAGGCACCATTCCGAGCTACTCCAGGTGAGGACACTGAACAATGGGTGACCATTAGTGTCGGTTTCAAATCGAGTGTGAACATTTGTCTATTGTCTGCTGCAGATTGTTTGTCAGTGTGTGGGTGAGAGTGTGGGCATGCATTTTTATATCTGTTGACTGTGACGAGAAGCTGTTAAGCAAACTTAGCTGTCACCTCCTCCCCAGAGCTCAGCAGCTCCTCTTGGTGAAGATTCAGAAGCTGATGTGTCGAGGAGGTCGAGAGGAAGCCGAAACTCTGAGAGGGCTACGGGTCAGTTCCTTCTGGATTGTTGGATAAATGTGCCCACTTTTGGCTTTTACATTTGTAAATGAGTCAGAACTGACAGGACTCAACTTGAATGCCAATTAAAGGGACCATATTCAACACTTTTTGTAGCTTTTTATCATTTTGAAGGGATAGTTCTCCTATTAAATTAAAATTCTGTCATCATTTACTTACCCTCATGTCATTTCAAACCTATATGACTGGCTGTGTTCTGTGGAACATAAAGATGTTTTGACTGTTTTTGTCCATCTAATGACAAAACATCTTTTGTGTACTGGTCAACTGTAGGTCTAAAGGGCCGTTCACACCAAGAATGATAGCTATAAAGAAAACTATAACAAGTATTAGCAGCATCACAACATCGCACGGTAACGTTCTGTTAATTATAAGCACACACTGCAGTTTTGTCATCTTCCAAGCTCTTTAAAGTTGGTGGATACTGATTGACTGTCAATGTTTTTATCAGCGATATTGCAGCGATTTTGTTTTTCTGTCAATAATGTTATAGATGAGGTTTGCGCCATTCTCACAGTATCAGAACGATTATTAAAACTTTATTAGGGGCCAAGCCCCCGTAGGTGCGTACTGCGTTGGTTGGCACCTATTGTATCCGTTGGCTTTCTTCTTCTTCCTCTGTTTCTTCTTTTTCCGCTCTTGAGTCTATGGCAGCCCATAGAACCGCTTGAGGGAAAGTTATGAAATTTGGCACACTGATAGAAGACAGTCCCATCATAAACCTGAGCAAATTTGGAATCTCTAGCCCAGTCCATCTAGCGTCACCAACTGTCCAAAATTTCACTTACGTTTATGCTAATATCTTTTGAACCGTAAGGGCTAGAAACAAAATTATTTTTTTCCTCTGATTCCTTGGCTAAAGACAATTTGTAATGACACTGATCTTAATAATTCACTTAGTCATGCTCAGAACATAGATACCAATTTTGCCATTTTTGGCCGAACTTCCTGTCCGCCATTTTGATTTTCTTTAAAAACCTACTTTTTTGAACTCCTCCTAGACCAACTTCAGACTGTGCCGAGACTCTGCCGACAAAAAGGATTATGTGTCGATAGCTGTGTATACCACAAGAAATTTGAGTCATGATGCCAAAAGGATTCTGAGGCTGTATCTCAGCAATGACACCAAACTTTGCATGTCATTGTCACCTTACTCTGACGACACCACATCAATTTGGTCACAGCACCATCTATTAGTCTAAGTGAATCATTACTAGTGACTGTATTTATGATTTTTCAGGCATTTTGCCATGATCTTGATGATCAATGATCTTAATATGCCTTTTTAATTGCTCATTGTTGCAGTTTCTCTGATGCCCAGCCATGCTTTCATGACTTATTGGGCCTTCTTTGTGATTGGTCCCTTAATTCCTGCTTGTATCTATATTAGTTGTCTTGTTATTGTCCTTTGTGTAAACAGGCCTTTTTAAGTCCATTTATAATGCCAGTCAATGCTTCTTGGACCAAAACAGTCATAATTTGACCATCAGAATTAACAAACTGTTTTTGCTACTGCACCTCTGTTATGATTGGCTAATCTCCATATTACAGTAGTTTGCACTGTTGTTGATCAGTGTTGCTCAATACATTGTAGCTGTTGATGTGTGTATGGTCATATGTCTCATTATTGATAGTCGTGATGTTATAATGGTTTTGGAATGAGATGTTTTCAGCTTAGTTTTCAAAAATTCTACTGGTAAATCTCACTTTCTATGTCTTCCCTTCTAATGAATTCTCTCTCTTCTGATTTTGCTCACAGAACACTCTACAACCTGAGGAACCCACACCTCCTCTAGACCCCAAGTCTAGTCCACGTCTGTCCAGAGCCAGTGTCTTCATCTTTCAGTTATTACAGGTAACAGGTCCTCTTGAGTTTGCCCACACTGCCATAGGGCTGAGGTCTTATCTGCAGATAGGAAAAGAGTGGAGTCTTGCTGAGATTAAAAGTGATCCCTGGTGTCAGTTTGTCAGCAGGGTGGATAACAAGTACAAGAGGATGAACAGTAGTGAGCGTGTCCGCATTGTCAATGGAGGAAATCCATCATCAGTTTCCAGACCAGGTTTTGAAACCCTGAGGCCTGAGGGTAAGACTGCCCACCCTTGTCTTTACTTGTTTATTTCAGCGAAATCTTTGCAGTGGATGCCATATAGACGGGTTTTCGTACTAAATATTAGGGATTTTTCTTTTCAAGCTTGATTTGCAAGACTGAAAAATTCATGGAAATGCAATTGGAAACAGAAATGTTATGCTCTAAATTGTTTTGTCAGCTAATAATTGCCCTTTTTGAGTGCAAAATATTTTTTAAATTTCTGAATGCCTGGAAAATGTATTGGTTGAAAGGGATGGGAACAAAATGCTTATTCACAGTCCACTCATGTCCATTTCCAGTGTTTATGCTGATTCACATTTGACATTTAGCAGTATTTTCTCCATTCTTTCAGACACATCTGACCCAGAGAGCGACTTAAACAAGAACTTGAATCTGATCCCTTACAGTCTAGTGACCCCACACCACTGCCAGCGCAAAAGACCCATCCTCTTCACCCCCAACATCCTAGCCAAGACCATCGTCCAGAAGTTCCTTAATCTTGGAGGGGCTATGGAGTTCAATATCTGCAAACCAGGTAAAAATAGCTGGAAGAGGTTTAACCTTCTAATTATAGCAGCACACTGTGGTGATGATGATAGAGCTATTGTTCTGTATAAAGAAACAGTGGCTGCCAATTATGGGTCACATATATTAATCTTAATAAATGGATCCTTATTTTAATTTGTTCCATGACTTAAACTATTATGTCACAGGCAGCAACCCACTCAATCCTTGTTTAGCACAAGTATTTGCATAGCATTTTTAATGTATGGAATAAACCTTAGTAAATATACCAGATAAATCCAGCTGTTACAGTTAGAAATGAACTTTATCAGTTACTAATGAAGAGTGTGTTTTCAGTAGGGCAGGGCATAGAGATCGACTGGTGGTTATGCGTAAGTGCCTAATAACCAATATTCAGGACTATATGTATTTATTTATTTGTTTTTGTTTGTCTGTTTGTATTTATTTTTGTTTGTTTATTGTTCTTTTTTACATAACTGAATCATTCATTAATCTGAAGGTGAACAGCCTGCTTTATGAGACTTGTATATTAAAATAATTTATGCAAGTTAAAATAAAAATTTACCTGTGAGCAATGTAGTTTCCTGTAGAACGCACAGTGGTCTAATGGCATTTTTGGATGTTATTTTTAAAATCTCATCAGATGGCACCATTTATTGGTAAATAGATATCTAAGTACTGAAAACTGATTAAGTTAAAAAATATTATGAATATTGGTTAAAAACATTAATGTTATGGTGCTTCTTCAAAAGTACCAAGATAATCATAAATATAAAATGTAACAAACTGGAACTACTTAAGATTAATCGAATCAGTACGGCATCCTTGCGATTGTCATCCCTTCAAGCAATGTTTTCCTTGACATGCCTGCTTACAATAACTATAAATTCATCTTCTTTCCAGACATTGTGACAAAAGATGAATTCCTCATGAAACAGAAGATAGAGCCCATCATTTATTCCAAGGAAAAGCAGGCAGGCACATATGAATGCATCACCCCAGAAAATATTGAAGCGGTTGCCTTTAAGGTACAGTAATAAATGTTCTTTTCAGAATAATTTAATAATAGCTAAATTATGTTTTTGCTTTTATGTCCTGTCACATCTTCTGCTTACTCAAAAAGCTTGTCAGTATGTGTGTGCTTGCTGTTTTGCCAAACAGTATAATTTAGAAGAGCTTCCTCTTGGTGAGTGCTTAACCCTTTCCTAAAGACACCAATGGGATTGTCACACTACACCTAGCCCTGGCCCAACTTCTTAAATAGTAGTTAAGGCCACCAATGTTTCACACTTGTCATTTTGAAAAGGGGTTAAAGGGATAGTTCACCCAAAAAAAACGAAAATTCAGTCATCCTTTACTGACCCTCATGTCCTTCATTCCAAATCCATAAGAAACACAAATTAGGAAATTTTTAATGAAACCTTAGAGGTTTCTGTCCCTCCATTGAAAGTTCAGGTAGCCAAAATTGCGACGATCCAATAAGGCGTCATAAAACAAATCCATATGAATTGAGCGCTTTAATCCAAAATATGATCGCTTTATACTGTATGATAAACAGATTTAACTTGTGCTCTATATGTGTGCTTCGGTCATTGCTTTTATGTAGAAGCCTATCACGTATGGTAAACATGGAAACTCAAAAAGAATCACCGTTTAATGTGACTGAAAGGGGAATCAGCAGTAGTATGTAGGAGACAGACGGCTCCTGATGGCTGCAGATGCAATCTGCTTGTTGGGGTTTTATCAGGTGGTTAGATGAGAGGCAGCATATTGTTTTTCACTTGCTAATGTGTCAGGATATGAGTGTAATTTTCCACTGCAAATCTTGTTCGAGAAGTGCGCCAAAAACAGGACAAAAACGAGAACCGACACCTTGCTGGATGAGTTCTCAATTCTCTTTTCTGGTTTAAATTATACATGAATATTAATCGTTTATTAAGTGAAGCTTTACTTGATAACACGTAAATACAACAAAAAGAAAGTGTATAGTTTAACAAAGAAAATACATTCTATTAAATCAGTCTTTTGCTTCTTAGAATAAGCACTGTCTTCTGGAAGCTGATCTAAGCTGTGTGAAAGACCTGTTGAGGAGAGAGATCTACCCCATTGTGATCTTCATCAAAATCTGTGAAAGGAACATCAAAAAATTAAGGCAAGCAGTCTTTCAAGGTCTTCAGACTCATTGCACTCTTGAGTGCATGTCATATTGATTATTCAGCTCCAGTTTGAAGATTCATTATTCATGGGCGAATGATCCTTAGACCATTTAGTAATAGTTTGTGATGTTTTCTTCGAGCAGACGGCTCCCTCTGAAGGTGGACTCTGAGGAGGAGTTCTTGAAGATGTGTCGCTCCAAGGAGAAGGAGCTGGAGCCGCTGCCGTGCTTGTACGCGAGCGTGGAGCCTGACTCATGGGGTGGGGTGGAGGATCTCGTCAAGATCATCAAGGACAAGATTTTTGAGGAGCAGAAGAAGACGGTCTGGGTGGAGCAGGACCTGCTGTAACCTGATCACGGAAGCAAGTTTCTGCGTAACAGAACTCTCTGTTTGCACATTGGGGGAAATGTGTGCATGCAGCACATGCTTGTGAACAGGAAGTGACTAAAAAAAAAGAAAACACACGGTCGAGGGACGGCTCCATGTGTTGCACCTGAGGTTCACATAGTAAGCAGTGGAAATGTTCTCACCCCTGAGATTCTTATCTATTATTCTCCTGAATAGAATCTGTTGTCAATAAAACATTATCCTTCCCAGCATTCACTTGAAATGCTCAATATAGTGCTCCCCACCGCATTTTGCTTCAGTTTTATTCTGGCCGATTTGTAAATTCAATCAGATGCAATTATTGTTGCAGTATACAGTCTGTACTTTTTATCTTTAAAGGCACATTACATAAGTTAATATAGTTTGTTTGTCACCTCTATATTTATTTTAATACAAGCCCATATTGTGATGTTTTCTAAGTGAGTCTTTATACAGATAACACGTGTTTTCTCTCGGTGCACATTTCAGCTGCTACCTAAATACTTACAAGGTTTTAAGCATACTGTATTTCAATGGCATTATATGTATTTACATGCTGAGCTCAACTTTGTGGATTTTTTTTTTTTTTTTTTTAATGTTGGCATTATTTTCGAGTCTGTTTAAGCTGTCATTGACGTCCTAAAGTGGGCTCTCATGTTCTCTAGATGTTATCATAATGAGAGCTTTTTCTGATGCAAGCCTTATCCAAATATTTATATTTTAGGTGTTTATTGTCATCCATGCCCTGAATGTATGAAGTCATTAAAAACTTTAGTGTAATAGTTATAAAAGAGTTATGAAAAAAAAAATGAATGATTGATGTCAACTACCCTTATTCGGACCCTTGTGATTTTAAACACAGCATACAGATGTGTATATAAATTTATATATTTATTGTTGAGATTGATGCCAGCCTTATCACCTGTTTAATAAAATGAAACGGCAGCGATTATCTAAATGACGGGATGTTTTTCAGTTAATGTTTGTATGGCATCTTATCCAGGGGTGTACATCCTTGTTTCGAAGGGTATCAATTTGGGAAAAACAACACAAATCTGTCACTATTATGTTTAAGATATTAAGAAACTTTTTTTGTGTGTGTGTAATATCCTACTCCAAAGCCTTGATTTTAATGATATTTGTACATATTGTTTTATAAACGGACACAGGAATGTACTTTGCAGCTGACACAACATTGCATGGTGTGTTTTATGTAATAAAAGGATTTGAGAATCAGCATTTATGGGGTAAAACACTCTTCACGCACATGCGTTTCAGAAAGAAACTGACACATTTATGCTGTTGAAATGAGAAGTGAAAAACAGTAAAAGGGCTTGAAAAGAATATAAATCCTGGAGAGAGTGTGTCACGAGCAGCGCAGTGGAAAGTTCAGTTGGGCCCTGACAAGCAGACTTCGTGTTGCTTTATGTGGTGTTGGTGGTGGTTCCTCTCAGAGTAAGCGTCACTTGCAGACAACAACTCTGACGGTAAACCAACTTTCCACTGTGATTGTAAACACCATTGAAGAGGCTCTCGGATCTGTCGCCGCTCACTAAAACAAGGAGAAATCAGTTTCATTCAACACATCACATTAGATGTTTACGACCTGAAAAGACTGGGCATGTGTTGTTCAGAATGAAACGCTGTGTGTTTGCTTCCTTTTGAATGTGACAGGTTCTTGTTTAGGATTAATGCATATGTAAAAGGCCAAGGGGAAGTAGAGATATACAAATATAATTTGCACATCAATGCAAACACAACGTTTTGAAAGACTTGGGCAAACAAACGTGTGTGTGGCCAATGTACTTGAGAGATTATGCACTAACTAATTTGTATCCTTTATCATAATATATTCAAAACCCACAACATGAAAATCCAGTCTATTTACAACTTTGAACTTTTCATTGCCACACTTCCAGTGGTTTGTGCCTTTCTTACACAGAAGATGGCTACAGGAAGTGTTGCGTACGTCTCGAGCGTGTCAATTTGCTGTGGCAGATGGCTTGCAAGTCTGTTGAATGCAGTGGTCCCTGCATCCATCAATCAAATCTGCGAGGAGCACCGGCGCTGAAATGTCATAATAGACTCCATGAAGGAGTGTGTCTGTCACAGACATCAGAACCTTTGTGTCTCAGGCCATCTGTATCTCCACAACCATATAAACGATTAGATCTCACTCATCCTTTCTTCTAAGAAGCACAAGGCGTTTAGATCCTCTTCTAGCTGCTCACCAAAGCACAGATAAATATATTTTTATGTGTGAATGTGCGGAGAAATTTGTGCTTTGTTACAGAAACACATTTTAAACACATTTTTGTGCGTTGTTAACAAAACACATTTTCAAGATCATTGCTTTGATCAGGAGAGGAAAGCTTTCGCTCATCAGCTGCACCCTTGGAAGGTGTTTAAATTAAAATGAACAATTCTCTTTTCTTTATGGAATATTGCAGTATTTATTATGAATGGGTTTTCCTTGCAGGTCATTTTTTTTTAAATTGCCCTCATAATCTTTGATCAAAATAACTTTTCCTCCCTCTTACATCTCTTCTCTTCTCTGAAGACGGGTTTACTGGCGCGAGGGCGGGACAACCTGTCACTCACATGAGATCGACCAATAGCAAACCACAACCATCCAATCAATTTCCATGGACAAATCAAGTCCCGCCCTACTTTTTTTTATCTTGTTCAAGAAGCCGTTTCACTCCAAATACATCACAATAGGGAACAAGCTGGGGAAGAAAATATTTTACAATAGGGAAGAACTATCGCAACTGCCGTTTCGTGCAGACTTTAATGTTCACATATGCTGCTCTTCTATTATCGCTTTAAAGTTGATGTTATTTATTTGGTATCTGCTTGTGAAAAATACAGTTGCTATTTTCTTTTGTTATTATTTCTTTCTCCCTCCCCCTGATCAAGCCTTGTTTTTTTTTCTTCCAGCAAACCTTCCTCAGTCTAAACATTGTGGCCATCAAGTACGGACCTCTATTAATGACACATACACTTTTCCATGTATGAGAGTCAATATGCTGGAATCAAAGAGTAGCATAAATTTAATTACTTGCTGTTTATTTAATTAGACATTTCCCTCCATAGTCCTCTGAGACCAGGTGCCTGCTGGGTTTAGTGAATTCTTATCTCACTTAATTAGACTGGACAAAGCTTTGAATCTGTTTTCTGACTGTTTTACTTTCTGATTCCCTTGCTAAATGTGTTTTCCAAGCATTATGCCTGAAAACATTATTTTATCCGCTCAAGGAGGCTTTGTTCTAAATGTTCTTAAGGAATAGTCTTAAATAACCTTTAGAAAACAAGGTTAAAGGATTAGTTCACCCATTCTGTAATCATTAATATTTTTTAAAGCTCTTGGCCTATAACAATAGTACATAGTGAAAGGGGCCAAAACAAAAAAAAAATCACCATAAAAATAGGACTTTTGCATTACTATGTACTTGCTTGAGAAAGGAGAGCTTTGCAAAGATTCATGAAGGGGAGTAAAAAGGGACAAATATTTCATTTTTGCGTGACTTGTCCCTTTGAAACGACTGCTTATTAACAATATTTTTAAAAGGCTTTTAAAGACTATATTTTTTATGTAAAATGCATACAAAAATGAATGTTTTTTTCAGACATACACATGCTCATTCACCAGAATATGCAAAAGACTTACCATAAGACAAGCTACACCAAAAAGAAAGAAAAAAAACATTTAAGGCTATGTTTCTATTCAGTGACTTACCAACAGTTAATATTAAATTATAAATGCCATAATAATTGTTGTCTGATTTTAGTACAATAAAACAGTAACATTTAAAAAACTCCAATGCATCTTACATGGCGAAATAAAATTCTTGCTTTATCCATTGAATGAACTATAGTATAATACCCAAAGTTATAGCAGTTGGTGCTCAATTGCCACCTAGCTTAAAAGCATATAGTGTGAAACATGGATGGTGGCGATGGTTATTTTAGCCTTAGCTCGCCTCAACACATTTTCCAAGAATGCTATCATGTGCAATTTACTCCAAATGAGAAGAATGGATACTTGTATTTCCGTGTTGTTTTCTGATTTGGTGATGAAAATGTGTAATCATGGCCGCGTTGCTTTCTGAAAGCCCCTTCAACTGCATTTTGTGTGCATGTCGATTTCATTTTTCCTCCAAAAACCCAGTCCAATTAACCTCCTGCTTGAAAATCAACTTGAAAGCTTTTCCATTAAATGTTTTCCTTGTGCACATCAACTCGACAAATAGGTTTAAGAACTCTGCATCAGGACAACAGTAATCAGAGAATTTTTTCCAGTGCTGTGAATAGGATTGAATAATCTACTTGGAGGAGGAATGAAGAAATGGTCACTATTTATATGCTAATTTCAGAAGCCCTGATTTTCATATGTAGTTGGTCAGTGGGACTAAATTAGCCCGCTCTACTTTACTGCACCTGTGGTTTTAATAAGAAATTTTTTTTTTTGTGATACTGTGCTGCATGGGAACATTTAAATATTAAATATTATTTTATAATGTTGACAGTACGTGTAATTACATAAGAGTGTCTTATTAGACAAACTAGAACAAAAGCCACTAATGATGACTGATTTCCATTCAAGATGTTTTAATAAATGAGCTCATGTTTTTTTAACCTGCGGATGAAGCTATAAACTTCTTTTCAACAATATTATTGATCTGACCATACTGACGCTGTTGTATGAGAACTGAACTGAGGATGGACAGTGACATCATTTTTTGCAGAATTGCTTTATAGATGAAATGATAATTTATTAATAACTGTAATGAACTTTACAACAGAACTGAATCAACACGAACTGACTTCAGCCGAAATGCATCATTTTCCTGTTATCACTGTAAAGCTGCTTTGAAACAGTCTGTAGGCCTATTGTAAAGCGCTGCTATATAAATAAAGGGGACTTTTCTTTTCTTTTGGCTCGGCACGTATGAATCTAACAGACAGAGCTAATTTTACAAACAAAAGAAAAACAATGATGTACATGCACTAGCAAAAAATGACTAAAAGGAAATGTATGAATGCGCAGGTTAACACTGCCCTCTGCTGAATGAACAGTTATTTTTTTTGAGTCTTTTTGTCCCTATAACAAAACCATGCAAATATATATATATATATATATATATATATATATATATATATATATATATATATAGAGAGAGAGAGAGAGAGAGAGAGAGAGATTATTTGTCAGGCATGATTAAATAAGTGTGAGAAAGTGGTATTCAGTTGGTCATACCATATCATCATTACAGCTCACTTGAGGTGACTTCCTCACTCCCTGCATTAATCAAATATTAATGCAGGAATTTATTAGCCTACAAATATGACTAATGATATTTAAAACTATAAATACACTGTAAAAAAGTTTGCTGCCTTACATTTTTAAGTACAATCAACTTGGATGTTTAAATTATTTCAATTTAAATTACATTAAACTGACTTTAAAAAAATGGATTGAGTCTTGCATGTCATTAAAAGGCTGAAAAAAGTAGATTTGCATTATATTTTTCTATGATAAGCAGTGAATCAATTTCATTTAAAATATTAATATTTGAAAAACGTTTGTCAATCAAAAAGCCACTTTATTGTCATGTGACAAAGGCTGGGTCTACATGTTTCCTGATCGATTCACAAGCTCTTCACTGTAAAAAATTATCGTGATTTTAACGGTAAAAGATGGTAAAAAGCTACAGTGAAAAACTTTTAATTGGTTAACAGAAAGTTTCCTTACTATATACAGTAAATAACTAATAGATCTAATGGTACATTTAATGTAATTTGACTGTTTAAATTGACAGTTTTTGAAAGTGAAAAAGAACAACTCGCATAATTTACAGTGAAAAGCCATAAATTGACATTCCCTCAATTCCCTGCGTGACACTTCGATGTATTTTTGTTGAAATAACTGTTTCTTCATAGTTTTTTTTCTAATCAGTTATGTACATTAGGGTTTTATGTTACACTTAATGTTGTTAAATTAATGTTTATTGCATTTTTAAAATGTCATGTGTGTTACCATGATGGTGTTTAATGTTTGTGCGAATCACACTGTGCAGCTTCTTTATATTAGTATACATTTTCTCGTGAAAGAGCTGCTTGTGATGAGCTTTTATTGATCATGTGACTCATCACTGCTGTGATTGTTGGTTATCAGTGTAATACAATGGTACAAAACAGATATTAATGCTTCAGTAGGTTGGTAAATTAACTTTATATCAGATAATGAAAGCTAATGGTTTTTACAGTAAAAATTACGTTTTATTTTTTATAGTGTTGATACACTTTACGATTTGCTTTGATTTTGATTTGTTTTGGTACATTTAGTGTCCATTTTGCTTACATATTAAGAAACCTTTGCCGCTATACTGGGCAATGTTTAAGAATATTTCAAATCAGATCTTGTCCTTGTACTTGAACCATTCATTAAAGTCCCCCTGTAGTCAATAATCGTATCCCTTAAATCTCATCTTTGATCACAAAAATTATTAAAAAAATTTTTTTCCCTGTGAAACAAAAATCTTCATGCCTTATAGCTTAGTATCCATGAAGACGCTAAAAACTTGATTTTCACCACAGGGTGACTTTAAAAGAACCAACTCATAAGGTTATTTTTTTTTTAATAACTTTTGCCCTGAAATGTTACACCGCTGGACACTGTAGACCTAACATGTAGGGAAAAAAAATTATGACAACAAAATGAAGATTGCTCCATTTACATCTCAGACATCCTTATTTGTCACTGATCCAGGAGCTTTGTACGAGTCTATCATGCTAATTGTTTTAGCAAATAATACCTTTTTTATATACCGTTAGCTAAGTTTCAAGTTTTAGTAAGCTCTGCCACACAGAAAGTAGTCCATGGCAGAATTGGGGCCACTGTATGGCATTTCTGGCACTAGAATCCCCCTCAGGTTTATTCAAACGCCCATTTCGCTGGCGCCCCCTACCGACCGCGCACTACACAGCAGGAGGGGCATCAGATCAGTCCAGCAAAGAAACTTCATTGAACTGAGAGGAAACATCAGAAAGTCACTCGCGCTCCTCCAGAATGAACTTTTGGGACTTACGCCGCTACCAGATTATAAAGGAATACGTGTTTCAGCTAAATAACATTTCCTGACAGCATTTACCGCTTGATGCTTTTTCATTACTACGACCAACGGATTTGTTTAGTCGGTAACGTTAACGTTAGCTGCCTTTTTTTCATAGTTTCAACGGACAGCAGTGGTCGCTTTGCTGGGGAAGAACTTCTTCAGTGTCAACGGGTTTTCCTTCACAAGTGTCTATATAATGGAGGAAAATGCTTATTGTGCTTCAGCTTTTTCCGTTTATTGTTTGTTTTAACCGCTAAATATTCGCAGATAGATATTTGCCGGCGCCAGCTGAGTCTATTCCATGTAGATTTTGTACAAAACATAAAGTCAAGTTCTCGGGCACTTTAATGAATACATCAGGTGGTAACTAACGTTAACCGTGTCGAAGTTGCAAAGAATGGCTGGCGTGGTACGCACCCTGAGCCGGTGTCTGCTGCCCGCTGAGGCCGCTCACGACGACAGGAGTACCGGGAAAGAACGAGCCCGCGAGCGCGATGTGAACCCGGAGCGCGAGGCGAAGCGGCGCAGTCGCGAGATAGATGCCATGCTCGCGCGCGAGAGGCGCTCGGTGCGGCGTCTGGTGAAGATTCTGCTGCTAGGCGCCGGAGAAAGCGGCAAATCCACATTCCTCAAACAAATGAGGATCATCCACGGAAAAGAGTTTGACCAGAAAGCGCTACTCGACTTCAGGGACACGATCTTTGAGAATGTCATCAAGGTAACAGTCTCATACATTACAATTTGCTTACGTTTTTGTTTGTTTCTGACGTCATAATTGTCTGTTTTGTTTGTCAACAATATTGTGGATTTGCTTGATTTATATATATATATATATATATATATATATAAATGTCACATATACACAACATATATAATATACACATTATAAACAAACTTTTTTGTTAGTTGTGTGTTTAATCCCGATTAATCGACTTGACAGTGCTAATATAGGCTACATTAAAAAAACATTTAGTTTTGTAAATTATTTAATCAATATTTATAATTTACTTAAACATGAATTTACAGTGGACATGACTAGATTAATAGTCAGAATAATGTATTATTCAAGTTAGTAATAGATAGATTTCATTAAATGCAACTACTGAATCAATAATCTTAATAAAATACTGTTTTATAGCATCGAAATTCAAAGCATCTTAAAATGATGTGCCAGATTATTTAGTTATTCTAAGGTCACTAAGGACAAGTTTCTTTACCAATCTTGTCTACTTTCTGTTGAGACAGGCTCTTTTGTCACAATAAGTAAGCTAAACATGCTCATCACAAATGAGAAACACAAATAAATGCAATTTTGCATTCAGCATAATTAATACTTCCTCAATATCTGTGCGTCAGTCATCAGCAAGGGCTCACATGAACTCCCATCACATGTACACGTCCTTCTTATGCTGTCAAACATGCAGACTCGCATGAGTTGCTATCAAACCAATTCCTTCTTCATGTAGGCCTATATCAGATCAGACTAAATCTAGATATCCAGATCAGATTAATTAGACTAAGGTGTTTGGACACCCATGGCCATGTGAAAAAATGTATTATGTATCTGACTAATTCATTTTGCTGTTAGTCATGTGATTGTTGTTTTAGGCATCTGCTCTACCACAAAGCAAAATCCATGGGGATCATTCTTGGGTCATTTCCCTATAAGTATGCACGTCTATTTAAGATGCCTGTGTTTAATAACAGTGGCTTGACTCACAGCTCAGAATTAACGGGAAAAGAGAGAAAATGCGTCCCAGAATGTGTGTAGAAGACATGGGCCTGGGGCTTGTTGGAGTTGGCAAGAATCATGAGGAACAATGTTTGGCCTTTCTGGTAGAAGCAACTTTTTTATATATTTTTTTTACAAACCAGTAATCACAAATCAGCAACTTAACATTTGCAGGCAGGCAAATGTTCTCCAGAATTACAAGACTAAGTTTAGCTGTCCTTAAAATTAAGCAGTACACTGAGTCACTTTGTTTTGTCTAGGTTCATCCCTTACTCTGCTATGAACGGAGAGACTGTGTCTGACTTATCATTGTGATCAGCTCCTGTGCTTAGTGAGCTCACGTGTCTTTGGATGTCTCAATATTTCTTGATAAAGAAGACTTCTGTTATTTCCCCCTATCTGTGTACTTTCTGCTCTTGTGTCTTCCTCTCTTAATCTCTCACTTGGTTTCACATTAGGTTTGGGAAGTTGACTGATGTGATCATAGTAAAGACTTTAAGATGAGCTGCTGATAGCACAAGACATGCTCTCCATGTTACAATAGAGATAGAGAAGATCTAACACTCTTTCACGTTGTTCAATACGTCTATGTGCTTAATAAGCAGTTGACGGAGTCAGAATTTTTCTGTGGTGTTTATTATAACAGAGCATGTCCTTTGTTAAAAAAAATCAGTGTATTGTGCATTGTCTTGTCGTTGTCGTCTTTTTTTGCTGCTTTGATTTTATGTGAGATGAGTTGAAATTATATGATCAATGACATGATGCTCATTCTTGCCTTATCTAATAATTTATTAATAATAAATAAAAAATGCTGTTTATACAACATGCAGAAACATGCAGTAATGCAAAACAGGAAATGATATCATAGTGAGGAGGACCCCTGCAGACCTTCATGACTGTATGTTGAGGTCAGTAAGTCAAAATATCAGACCGTTTTAGCTTTTTGAATAGGCCGGTTTAGTTCAGGTTGTACAATGTCATGTGGTGCAACTCCCCAAAACGCAATGATAAATTATAAATTTATAATTCATGATATTGTAAAAAGAAAACACCTTTTACCTTGAAAAAGTTTGCAAATTATTTTATTAAATGCATCTACATTAATCACACTGTTGTATTGCATCAAAACATCTAAAAAATGATGTTGAGTCAGATTAAGTTATTCTAAGGTTAGCCTACCAAAGCCAAGTTTACTTGCCCAAACCTGCTTGTTTCCTGCCGCCACATGCATTTTTGTCACAAGTAAAGCAAACGTGGTCCACACAAATGAGAAACACAAATAAATGGCATATTTTGAAAGTAAACATTAAGATTTGTACACTTACATATTCAGGTTTAAAGCAAAGTTGTGTTTTAAGTGATGGCTACACCACATGACATTTTTAGAGTCATTAAATTTTAGTTTTTAAAGATGCCATAACGTTTTTCAAACCAACTTCAATACAATGTGCTTTTCTGCTCTACTGAACACAAATATGTCTGTATTCTGGCAAACTATGGTGATCATTTATTAAGTGGGAAACTGAAATAATAAATATTCCTATCCTTGGTCTTGTTATCTTACCCACAGTTTGGCCAAAAGCAGGGCTGCCAGATCAGAGGTTTGGCTCAGGGGACGAGTTTTGCTTTATATGGAAAATGATATGTTTCATGGAACGTCAGTGCAGAGGTCCACATGTTCCATCTCCATGATTTTTGTCCACCAAAAACTTAGCCAAACTGTCAGGCATCACATCATGCATCCTTCCCAAAGCCAGTGAAATGTTCTTATGTAAGCTTTTGTTTAGACTCCAGGAGAATATGTCGTACAATGACACGACTGAGACAGAGCTAAAAAATTGACTTTGTTCAACTGGGACTGATTGCGATCAGATCCTCTTCTAACCCCACAGAGGACCTGGGGAGCAAAGCTGCAGAACTGAGCTTTCTTTGTGCTGATGATGGCATCAGTTTATTTTTAATAAGACCCCATTTACCACAAAGTAACTAGTAGTTCTGATCTTTTTAATTAGCTTCAGAGGCAAATGTTGAGGTCTGTGTTTTGGAGCATCTATTTGTATATGAGAACTTGAAGTGAGTTTTATGACAAGCCCCACTAAACGGCCTAAGTGTATGTGTTGGCACTGGTTGCATGGTCCACTCACTGCCCTTTCAGTCAAGTGAAAAGAGCAAATGGGCATGAAGAATGTGCCTAAAGTTTTGTGTTTTTCTAAATGGTTTACCATTGGTTCAGTCACCACACTTGGTTTCATTAACTGTAGATGTCAAAAAGCTTTATGAAACACCTTGTGTAGATTTGAACGGTAATGATAACTATATTAGGGTTCACACCAACGGACAGGAACAAAATTATAAACCTGCCACAGCTATGGCACTCTAAATGCACTAACTCTCTAAAGTCAGGTGGCAGTCAAGGTTTTTATCTTTCATCAGCTGGAAAAAATCATTCTATTAGTGATTCCAACAATAGCATTACTCTGTGTCGTTAAACTTATTGTAGTGTTGACTTTTCTACTCTCATAAAATGTGAAGAATTTTATGAGAATAAAAAAAATGCTTTTATTCAAGTAAAAATATTTTTTGGCTGAAAAAAAAAGGTTAGGTTATAGCATCAAAAACCCTAACCCTTTAATATGCCCTTAATGGTGCAATTTGAGCCGTTTCCCCCACAATGTGTATTTTGATGATGTATATTTGCTAAAAGTAATTTTTTTTTGGATTGCACTAGCATAGAGATGGCACAGTTGGACTAAAAGCGTAAAAGTTTCTAATGTTGAGTCAGAAATATAAGTTTTTTTTTCTTTTATTCAGAGGTTTTGTGAACAATTCATGCAGCTTTCTTTTTTTTAGGAAGTATACAAATTTTACATTAGAATTGGTGTGAATAATTTTATAAAATTGTTTGGGAATTTCTTTTAGTTTGGTCTAAAACAGTTTCCCATTACTGGGGCAAAACGTTTTTTTTAGAACAATTGGCCAGTAAAAGTAAAACATGTGATAATACGTTATTTCATAGCCCAAAAGATGTGTGAATTGGGTGCAGAGCTGGACTAGAGACCTTGTTTGTTAGCGATGAAGTCAAGGTCAGATTGGAATAGCTCTACAATGGTGGTCTCTATGGGCTCTTGGTATCGCACAGTCCACAGAGCCAGAGGAAATGCCTCTCCTCAGTGCAGACAGCGAATGCCGCAAACAATGGCGATTTAGTCGTGCCATCATCTCCCCTCTGACCATTTGTCATCACCCTGTTGTTCAGCCCATCCCTGGCTTTGGGATGATGATAGTGTCGGCTATGTTTGTTTCACTGATACCAATTTGGAGGAACCCCAGTCCAGACTTTTCCTCAGTGGTGAAAAAAACATGAACACACAATTAGAGAGGTTAACAGTTGTTTGAGCGAATCTCAGCCTATGTGCTGATCAAATTATTGGTGATTTTAAAGATAACATTATCTTCATTTCAGCCACTTTACAGTGGCAAAAGTCCAGGACATAGTCCTCTCAACTCCTTCCAGATTCTTCAATTAATGCCTTTTGGGTATTACGGCACCATTTGCCTGTAGAGGTGATCTGGAAAGAATGTAAAATATTTTTACAATCAATGATTTTTTTAAAAGACAACCTCGTAAGTTAAAATCAATTTTAAAATAAATCCTTTATAATCGTTCCAGGGCATATTATACATGATTTGTCAGTGCACATTATTGGAAAAAAGGAGGTAACACTTTACTCTAAGGTCTAATTTGTTAACATTAGTTAATGCGTTGACTAACAACGAGCAGTATTTTTTTTACAGCATTTATTAACCTTTGTTAATGTTACGTAGTAAAAACTATGTTGTTCATGTTAGTTGACAGAGCATTAAGTAATGTTAGCAGATACTTTTGATCTAAAAAAATATTTTTAAATAAGATTAATAAATGCTGCTGAAGTATTATAAATCTCATCCCATACCATTTCCCACTGAATGTCATTTGATTTACAAATATGCATTACAAAAGCTAAATGTGTTGTGAGTACAGTCTTTAATGTCCATATAAATTATTTGATACACCACAGTCAGTCTTTCCTTTCCTGCCTTGTTGTTGTTAACCCACTTTGAGTAGGTTGTGTAATTTATGTCTGGGAATTTATTACTTCCTAGATCAGTAGCTAGCTATCTATTCATTACTGTTAACTCTTTGTGAGAGTGATTTAAAGTCTGACCTGAGACTGACACGACCTGTCGGGACACGATAAGATCTCACCTCTGTTTGGCCCCTCGTACCCCTCACTTATCATTTGATCTTCCAAGAGTCAATTTCCATATTGCTAAGGTCTCTATTCCAATGGGACACCACTGGCATTGAAGCATTTCCTCTGTTTACTACAACCTTGAGAAAATAGTTGTGGTATTCAGTAACTGCCCAGAATGTGTTTTTGCTCCATCATCCCAAGGAGAGTGCGAATGGAGGAGCAAATTATCAATAAGTTGTGCCACACCGAAAGGTTTGAATTCATGTGTCCTGTTTGCAAGAAGTTTGTGGGGGAGGATACAGGAAGTAGCTGAAGGGTGACACAGGGAGCAAGCATATATCAAGCCCATCTTCCTGTGTGATAAATCTGAGAGTTCCTCTGTGGCTAGAGTCTTGGGAAGCTCTTTCACAGGCGGCTTGTTTATGGCTAAAGAGTTGTTGCTGATTTAGCTGTGGTTGCTAACCTGTGGGGAACCCATGAGCGGCTGCCTGGATTGCTCCCCACATCTGCTTACTCTGCAAAATCCCAGCTCTGCCATTACCACCACTGGAGTAATTACTACGCCTTACACGCAGTGCTCGTCTAATGCATGTCAGATGAGGGCCGATGGTTGGGATTCGCTGTCAGCTGTGTCTCTCGACAGAAACCAGTATCCCTGAATTTCATTTTCACTCTTTGTTGACTGTAGATTCAGGAAATCCCCTCCTTTTTCAACAAACAACAAGGCGAATATAATGTATTGTCTGTTTTAAACATGGAAAAGTCTGTGGCTTTTTGTTGAAGACTTAAAAAACAAGTCACTTAGGAAGATGCCATTCAAAACAAACACTAAGGGCTTGTTTTCAGGAGGCATTCAAGAAACGCTAGGAGACATACTCATGGCGAGGTGAGGTTTTGGTGGTTTTCAGAGATATCTTTGGGACTTTGCCACAACTCAGGAAGAGATTGGAAGCCCTGCAGCTGACCTCTCCGCAGTGATAAATCCGCCTCACCGCTCTCTCTCTCCTCTTGCCCTGACTGTGTCAACGGATCAAGCCAATGAGGGCAGGATGATACGTCTACACTTCCCAGATAGTGTTGGCCAGAAGTGGGTGAAAGGTCAGAGATGGTTGGAAGGGTTTTGGGGGCTGCCTCCTGGAGACAAATAAAAGCAGAAGTGTGAGTGAGTTTGGCCCCTAGGAAAGTACCCTGACAACCCTGAACCAAAGCACACTATTAAGATCATTAACCCTAACCAGCGGGGAGGCCTGGGAGGCCTTAAGGGAGGCCTTAAGCATGAACAACTGTTTACATTTGTGAACTGTTTGATGGCTTGGGATTTGGGAGGTGGGGGAATCTGATGGATTTGATGGAGTCAGCCAGACTAACAGGACTGTACCACATTCATTTCCTGTCACTGTCCTGCTGTTTTATTGGTTTTGCAATGCATGCGTCTCGTGTTTATTCAGATCACTTGTACATGCGGACAGACTAAGAGTCTCTGTTGCGTTTACACCCAACCCAATGACCTGTCGTGCTGGAATGGCATTAAACTGACTTGTCCGGGTCACAGGGTCAAATCCCATAAAGCACCTGTGCCTGAGGGACCCTTTATCTTCTTTGGAGGCAAAATCTGGCTGGGCGCTCTAATTACTGTAGCATACATTTGCCCAGGCCACTTTTGAGTGCTAGTGTCGATGATTCATACGTGGCCCTGTAGAGCAGAAAGAGAGGCCTAGGACCCCCTTCTGGGACCCTGAACATCAGGATGTTATTCCAGTGAAACAAAAGGAGGGTGAAATGTGCTGCAAAGCAGGATTTTGCCTCGGTTGATAATACTGCACTTATTATTGTGAAAAGTCAATGGCCTTATGTTACATTTACAAAGTGTCTCATGATATTTCTGCTCGTCCACAGAGCCCAACCCTCCTGGTTACTGCCAAAGAGTCTCAGTTCAGGGATTTGTGTATTCAGTGTTATGCTTGGAAATGAGGAGGCTCATCGCGGAAGTTTAGTTTCAGTGCATTTGCTGTCCTTAACAGGGCTTTCTGGAGATGTTTTCGTTTTTGGCTTCAGAGTGGAGTGTTTCAGGCATAGGCACAAATCTTGTGTTTTGGAAATACATGTCATGACTGAACAGCAGCAATCTTTGCCCAAATGCAGTTCAAACACCCTTTAGATTTGTCACCGTTTTAACTAACAATGGTGCATATTTAAAGGGACCATTTTATTGACTTTATTTTATTTGACATCTTTTAGATTTTTTTATTTAATTTTTATCCTGAGGTACAAAATATAATGCTAGGCAAAACCGTTTCTTGCACCAACAGTAGTAGTTTTACTAAATGTTCTTCTCTCTTTCTGACACTTTTGTTTACAATAATAGCCTGTCCACACCAACATAAATGTTCGGCACAAAAATTCTGTATGATTGTCGCATGCGATTTGTCTGTTCAGGCCAATATAGGTAAAATGCCTCTAATATGATTGGCTAAACTCATATTGGTGTAGTTCACACTGCTGATCATCAGGGCAGGCATACCAGGTTGCTGAATACGGAATTGCAGTGGTATGGGCTCATGATTGTATTTTTCCAAAGCCTCTTTACTTAAACATAAGTTGGTAACTAGTTTGAAACTGTGCTTGGGAGATTTACAGAGGCAGAATTTTAGCATGTTTAAAGTGTGCTGTTGGTAACGTGAAGACATTGCTCATATCTTTATTTTGTCTCCAGAAGAATTGCTACATACAGCTTCCTGCTTCCAGCTCCAGAGGACACACCCTGCTGTTGTTGTGCACCCTTGACATTCCATTCATCTCTCTCTCCTTCTCTGTCTTTTTTTTTTTCAAAGGGGATGCGGGTACTGGTGGATGCCCGAGACAAACTTGGCGTTTCCTGGCAGAACTCAGAGAATGAGAAACATGGCATGTTTGTGATGTCCTTTGAGAACAAAGCAGGCATGCCCGTTGAACCCTGTACCTTTCAGCTATACGTCCCGGCCCTGCAGGCGCTCTGGAATGACAGTGGCATCCAGGAAGCCTACGGCCGACGGAGTGAGTTTCAGCTGGTGAGTGTAATCTTAATACATTTCCTGACTACCTGTGCCATCTGGATACTCTTACACTTCACAGGAAGCGCCACACGGTTCTTTGGATAGTTGCCGACGAGTGTTCTCATAAAAAAACTGATGTATTATTTACCTTTATTCACCTGGGTTAAGTGCATTGCTCAAGGGCATAGTGGTGATTGCTCATGGATAGCCTGCTACAGTGGAGCTTCAATCTGACTAACTTTTGAAATATAGTGATATTATTTAGCTAAATTGTGACAATGCACCCATTTATAAATGAAAAGATTTCTATTTCAAATAAATGCTGTTTTTTTTTTACTTTCTATTTATCAAAGTATCCTAAAAAAAATGATCATGGTTTCCACCAAAATAATAAGTGGCACAAATGATTTCAACATTGATAATAAAAACTAATATTTCTTGAGCAGTAAACCAGCAGTTTAGAATGATTTCTAAAGGATCATGTGAGTAATGATGCTGAAAATCCAGCTTTTCAATCACACGGATGAATTCCATTTTAAATGTATTAAAATAAAAAAATAAAACAATTATTTTCAATTGTACTGTTAATATTAATTTAATATTAAAACATAAATCAAAACATAACTTTTCAAAACATAAATCAAATAAATCATAAGATTTCTTTTCAAAACATAAACAAATCTTACCAACCCCAAACTTTCAAACAGTGGTGTATATTCATATAAAAATAAATAAATATGTTATGTTAAATAATATACTTCCTGACTATTCAATACATTTTACTTGTATGCGTGTTCCCTGGGAATCAAAACCACAAGCTCTACCATTTGATAGAGGTTACAGGAAATACAGTAATATTTCAGTGTCATTTAGATGTAAATCATTGGCCTAGCTATTAAAGCTAGACACTGGGAGACCTTAATTAAACCTGCTGAGTGCAGAAAAGCAGAGGAAGCTTGACTTATTTATGTGCTTCTCATCTTAGCGTGTACATTGCCACAGGACTTTAATGAGTTCAGAAGCTGTGCACAGGAGTCTCTCAAACTTTAATCGCTCTGACTGCGCACTGGAGCGATGCGATTCACATACACGTCTCTGTCACAGCACCTCTGGATCTTTATTAATCTTTAAACGTTGTTGAAAGTCCTGAGGATCTAGGTCAGTGGTGCAGGATGGTGAACAGGATAGACTGTGAGGAAACCTATGAGGAAATGGCACAAATTTCCCTTAATGCGTGAGATGGTTTGACTTCTCACTGCTCACGTTTTTCATAAAATCTACTTTTTCTCTGAAATTAGGAGCATAAAGTGTCTGAAGCATCTCATTGATTATTTTGATGAAGTGGCTCCTTTGAAAAAGTGGATCTTTTGCTACGATCATACTCTTTTCAAAGGCTGAGAACAGAGGCTGTAATCTGCTAAACCAGATTTCTGTCTTTGGCCCTGATGTGATGAGCTCATCTGTTGGCAGAGCTCCGCCCCCAAAACCCCTTGTCTTTTTCTTTCTTCTTTACAAGTGGGTTTACATCATCAGCCTTTGCCAATGTTTGTAATATTCTTCCGATAAAAGTTTAAAAAGTTTTAGATATTTAATATATTACTCAAGTTGGACAATTTATTGTGTATTCAAATTTGATATACTTCCCAATTATAGTCACAGGGATTTTGTCAAAATGTAATTGTGACTAGAAAAATGTGAAAACCTTTTAGAGTAATGCTTTGGTTTAATTAGTGGTTGAATGGATTTTGTATATTTACAAAGTTCAATGTTGATATATATATATATATATATATATATATATATATAATGCTGATATAGTCTATATGAAGTTTTAATGATAGTAGTCAATGATATTTATACAAAATGCTGCAATTATTTAAATAAGAAAAGTAAAAAACATAACATGTAATTTTGTCGGATGACGAATGACGATTTATACTATAGTATGCTAATATGGATTAGAAGTAAAGAAAATTATATATTATATTAAAGTTTTGTGGGAGCTGAATAAAATGAACAGATCTCAAGTGATGTCTGTTGTCTTTTTTCCATTGTGAGAACAGACTAAATAGAAAAGCCAAGAACTAACAACACAGCACTTTAATGAAAGATAAAATAGACCTTGACTGAGAATTTGAAAGCCAGTCCATCAAAGTGATAATTTAGTGAGGAACTAAGAATCTCTTAACTCAACTCAATTAAATGTATATAGCACCACTAAAAACAACAATTGTTGACCAAGGTGCTGTACACCATGTCAGACATCATCAGCATTTAACACCATGTACAACATAAATTACAGGACAGAACACAGAACAGACCAGACACAGCACAAATCAGCTACAATTATAAGCCACAGAAAAATGATAGGTTTTGAGTTTTGCTTTAAACTCATGCAGTGTAGCGGCATTTCTAATAAAAACAGGTAGGCTGTTCCAAAGTTTTGGTGCAGCAACGGCAAAAGCTCGATCTCCTCTTGTTTTCAATCTAACCCGAGGAACATTTAACAGTCTCTGGTTGGATGACCTAAGAGACCTTCCAGAATTGTGAATGGATAGTAAATCAGAAATGTATACAGGAGCCAGTCCATTCAAGGATTTAAAAACCAGCATTAAGACTTTAAAATCAATTCTGTAACGGATTGGCAGCCAATGCAGAGATTTCAGAACATTAACATTCAACATGTAGCTGGGTAAGCTTTTTAAGTGCGCTTCCGTCATTTTAAAGCCATTATTTGCATATGTTTGCCTTAATGAAACATGTGTGACGACTGTGGAGTTTGACCCAGCTGTTTTTCCAATTCTGTCCGTGACATGAGTCTTTTGACCCTATAAGGGTTACGTTGAACTGGCTGACTGGGCCAAAGGTTTGGTGCCCCTGCCTCCCTCAGTCTCTTTTGTTCTCTATGTACTGTGAAGGCCTGTTTGTTTGTGAGTTCATTCAGAATCCTATGAGTGGGAGGACATTACAGGGCTCAGCCTGTCCGACTGAGCAACTCCTGTTCCCTTTTGACCAGAGACCAAGCATTAACCCTGTCCTACAAGTTTTAGTTTCTGCCCCAAACAAAAGTGCGTCTGTGGGAATGCTGCTCTTTTTTTCCCTTTACAGAAAGTCTCTTTTCTACCAGACCTATGAAACATTGAGAAGAGGACAAAATTTGAGACCAGAATCTCTCTCTCTAGATCCCACAAACCATCTCCAAACAGTACACAGGCTGTAGTATTCTGCAAAATTCAGAGACTTAATCTGAATTACACCATGTAGATTCTGGATTTTGAACATTTAATACCAAAGAAATGTTATGATAGGAAATGAAGAAATATTTCATTAATTTTAGTAAATTTGGGACTTTGATCAGATGTTTCGGTCAGATGTTCTTTGGATCATCGTGCTGGAGAACATGATCATCAGATTTGACATACTTGTGGAGTTCATGCATCTCTTTGTAAGAATCTTGGCCCGGATCTCACCAGTCTCTACTCTGTTCCTTTAGCTCTTGGGAGGATTGTGGTGGTGCGAGGGCGGTCCTTCATCCCTCGGTTGTAGCCTGTTAGAAGATCCCTTTAGGGAAAAAGTATTGGCATTGACTATGAGAAACAAGCATGAGACTTTTTGTCAGTATGCAACCCTAAATTAATGTCAGACTTCCGTATGACCATTGGATGTGAGGGATTGTATTGACTTGGCTGAATGGATTTTGATAAATTTGTGTGATTTGAATTTAATGGTTGAGTAAAGGGATTTGTGCTGAGATGTAATTTCCTTCTACTAGCATTTATATGAGAAATTTTTTTAAAGGAAAACTGGCTTTAATGTGTGTAAGACTTGTACATTAACATACAAAAAACAAAGAAAATGGATTGTATCCATATTCAGTAAGGCTGCCAAAATCCCAAGACCCGCCATTAGCGGGAAGGCGGCTCTGGTCATACTGTGATTGAACACAAACGTTGCTTTGCTTGAAGGCTGCGGAGAGTTCATGGACAGGAAGTCTGTATTGCTGCTTTGTTGAAAGCTGATGCCGCTGCCCCTCCGAGAAACCACACTAGATCTCACGGCCCAGACCAGCAGATCTGTATGAGCAATGTAGCTTCACAGCTGTTGAGTCAGAGCCATCTTAAATTCCTTCCTGGCAAACTCACATTATCTTCACATACGCACAAAAAAGGGTGGGTCGCTTGTATATCAAGTAAAGTGAGACGCTGTTGAATAATCTTCATAAAACTTCATGAATATTTGTAAGATTTATTGGAGGCTTAATTCAAAGCTTAATTAATTTCAAATGAAGGTATTTGGTTTGAAACCGAAAACAAAAATTGAGTAATCACAATGTTACTAGTATTGGCAGAGGCTGTGCATCCACAATTGGGTGATTCTCCCAGAGATCGTGGCTTGTATTTTGGATCATATTTCTTCTCTGTATAAACAGAAAAAAACGACATTATATTTTGCATAAAGAAAATAGAGCCATTAAAGGGATAGTTCAATTAGCCCATGATTTACTCACCCTCAAGTCATCCTAGGTGTATATGTCATTCTTCTTTCAGACAATATTAGTTAGTTATATTAAAAATGTCCTGGCTAATCCAAGATTTATAATGGCAGTGAATGACCATCTGTCGGAAGCTAGTTATTTTAGTTGATAGTTATAAATATGAATGTTTTACCTGGAACAGTGTGGGAGCTTTTATCATGGATAGATGCACTTTTTTGGGCTTCAAATTTTGGCCTCTCGTTCACTGCCATTTTATTAGCCAGGACATTTTTTTTATATAACTCTGATTGTATTCGTCTGAAAGAAGAATGTCATATACACCTAGGATGGCTTGAGGGTGAGTAAATCATGGGGTAAATTTCATTTTTGGGTGAACTATCCCTTTAGGACTTACTTGCATTGTGACATTATTTTCATTACAGTACACTACACAATTAATTATTTTTAAAAAAAAGTTTTTTTTTTAGTTGAAAACGAAATACACAGAAGAAAAATCTTGTAACTGCGACTTTATATTTATTTATATATTTAAAATAAAGTAGCACTTGCAATTTAAGTTTATATTGTGAGATCTATAGTATAAATATACATAATATACAAATCTCATTATGGTTCTGATTTCTCATAATTGTGACTTTAAACATAACTTTTTTGTAAACCTTTTTTAAACCTTTTACAGGCTTACATAGAAATATAACCTAGTTCTTGACTTGTTATGATCATCTTATATTCTGTTGTTGTTGTTGTTCACCCTAAGGACATGAAGTAGACATTTAATTGATCTTTTTTTTTTTGCCCCGTGATGGTTGGGATCTGATGAATGGATTCCAATGCATTTTGTTGCACATATGTGAGAGCTTTGTCAGAGGACAAGATCTATGTTTCTTAAATGTCAGTTTCTTAAGTCAAGGCCCAGCCATATTTCATCCGTGAAAAGCCACCTCAACCACGAAGGGAAGCTCGCTGGGATTTTGCCAGCAAAAGAATCTGCAGGAGGAGTAATGATGTCTATTTGTGCAAGAGAGGGAGGGCTGTGTCATTTACACAGAGAACCTTCCCAAAGAACAGTGGGGCTTGTCATGCGAGCTTCAGCACATATAACCACACAGAACATCGTTACCTACCATTGCATTAGTGAGCTTGTTATCTCATGTACACAAAGAGCAGAAATGTAGACATTTTTCAGGTTTCACACATCCGCCCCGCATAAGAACATTTCAGGTCAAGCCCCAAGAAAGATATCCCTGCCGCTGCCCAAGAGCTGGGCGGTATTCAACATTCCTCAGGGAGATTGATGTTGCTGGGATGTGTCTTAAATTCCACACGGCTGAAAATAAGATGGGTGCTGGTAAGCTTCCTGTTACCCAACTTTTTCTGTACAAGATGTTTTAATGAGATTCCTGGCAGCAGACCGAGCGATCGTGCTGTGCACATTGTTACCCAGAAACAACAATTTTAAAGGATGATTTAGTAGTTTACGATGCCTCCTGGCGGTCTCGCCAGGTCTGGGCCTGCCTCGCACTATTTTTCAGTTTCCACTCTGTAAATGTGGGGACCATTTGAATTGTTTGATGGTCTTAGAGGGCCAATCCAAAATATATAAAGTGAATCCATACAGAGGAAGGGTGTATTTGTTTACTGAGCGAGCTAGGAGCAATGGCTTATAGCAGAAGCCGTCCTCAGAAGAGTTGGAGATAAGCAGAACAGCTCACATTCCTGAGCAGCTGCAGAGTAGATCTCCAGAGACCGGTCCACCTCCCCAATAACACACTCAGCCTAGACATCAGCACAATACAAACACGATAAAAAAAAAAAAAAGCATAACTAGAAGCCAATGCTTGGCTATTTCTGTCAAAAGCTAGTACTAATACTTACAATAAAGTTTTTTTTGCAGATTTGTTAAAGGAGGATTTACTCATAATGACAAATAAGTCACCCACGTGCCGTTGCAAACCCATTTTGTTTTCCATTTTGAAACCCATTTCCTTTTTCTGTGGATAACTTAAGTTATATTTTGCAGACGAGCATCTTAAAGTGCTTATTTTGAAAATATGCAAATGGGAATGAGTTGAAATAGGGTGGAAAAGTGCAGCTTTAACATTATGCTAAACTTCTCCTTGTGTGCTCCTCTAAACCAAGTTGCATCAGTTGTGCGTAAGTTACAACTAATTGTGATGTAAAGGGGCACTAACTTACACACTACTAAATATTTTGCACTATTAAACTTAGTTGAAATGTAACTCTCTTGTTTAAATATGATTATGTATTGTTTCTGTGGATTTTTTTTTACCGTTATTTACTCAAGTCAACCTTAAGATCAACTGAAATTCACCTTCTTATTTGAAGTATGATATTGTATTATTGAATTGGGAATTTTATTTTTTACGAAATGCATTTTAAGTACTTTCAAATTAAATGTAGTAAATATAGACAGCAATTAAAATGTTTAACACAATACATTTAATTTTGTAAAAAAAAAAAGAAAAAAAAGAACGTTTTCTTTGCTTCCTATGGAGGCAGGATTCTCTGTAAAACTGCTTTGGAACAATATTTATACTCACTTTTTAAGAATGAAACAAATAAAAATGGATTGAACATCTTTTTTTTCAGGTCTATACAGCTAGCTAGGTCTGTCGTTATTTGTCGGTGGAAATAATGTTTCTTAGTGCTATCAAGTTGTAGTTTTATGTAACAGCTGCAGCTCTAGGCATGTGACCAAAAGCGCAAATCTTACTGGTTGGCCAGTTTTATTTACAGTGTGATAGAAAAGAAATTAGAACATTTCTCCCCCCACGGTGACACCGGGATTATCAGTGTTGTCACACGTCGATTAACCGGTGGGAAATTTTCCTCACCGCCGCAACCCTACTGTCAGCATTATACAAAGAAAATATTTTCCCAATGAAATTTGAATAATTTTTTTCACACATTCTAAATAGGATGTTATACATAAAAGTTGCCGTTATACTTTATACTTTATGCCGTTATACCAGCCAAAACAAATAGATTTAAATTCTCCTTGTACCCTCTGCGATCTCTCTGCTTAACTCCATAAAGAATAGGTAACGTTTGCATATAAGGCATACTTGAATTTTTATTTTAAATGTTGTGGTTTTCATTTCCATTGTACTGTATGTTAATTTCTTTGCTACTGCAGCAAAACTAATCGCCCCTCAGGGACAAATAAAGGTATTGAACTTGAACTTTAGGAAGGGGGTCCCCTCAGATGTCTGTGTGTCCTTGGCAAAAATTAGTTTGGAACGACCTTTCAGCTGAGTAAATGATAGATTCATATAGATCTCATTGTGGATATCTTCCATTTTTGTCTTGACATCTCAATTTGTATCGGCACCTCTCAAGACTTTGCGCTTTCGTCAATCCTCTCTTCTTGTTGAATCAATCTAGCTTCTCCCTCCAGCGGATGTGGCTCTGATTACTGCTGAGCGTTGTGGCCGCTGTGCTTAGTCAATAGTTGCCTGGTTTTTACACACTCTGTAATTAAAGCAAATCCACTTAAGAGTATGTGCAATAAGCAATAATATAAGTGCTGAGCTGTGGGAGAAGTTTTCTCGCTTAGTCCCACCACTCCTTTGGCTGTGGCCAGGGTAAATAATGCCTTATTGTTGCTCTGTTGACTCCCGGTCAACGGGTAACACTCTCCACCCCGGAACACAGCCAGACTTATTCACACAGCTGGGATATAGACACTGTACTGGGACATTCATAGCAGAGTCCTGTTTGAAATGTATGAATAAATGGAGGAAACGCAGACACAATGTCATTCATGGTTCAGAGAGGGTTACGGTTAATTGCTGCAGTTAATCGCTAGTGGCAAGATTGATGAAGGCATACTGACCAGATGTGTTATGGGTTTTGGCTGAGAGATTGGCTGAGATCATTTCCAGAAAACATTTAATTAATTCCTCAGTTTTTTACATTTATTTACAGAGAGCAAGAAAAAGCACATAATGAGGGAGATGTAGACATTATATAAATAGCTTTGCTACTAAATGGCTTCATGACATTATTGCTACTTTCAAACCTCAATTGTTTGTGTTCATCCACTGAATTGTTTAACATAGCTAATCTATACAAATAGCTTTAAAGCAATTATAATATTTCCCCTCCATTTAGGTCATCCGGAAATGAGATGAAAATAGACATGTACACTACCGTTCAAAAGTTTGGGTTCGGTAAGATTTTTTATGTTTTTAAAAGAAGTCTCTTCTGCTCACCAAGGCTGCATTTATTTGATTAAAAATACAAAACAAACCTAGTAATATTGTTAAATATTATTTCAATGTAAAACAGCTGTTTTCTATGTGAGTATATTTTAAAATGTAATTTATTCCTGTGATCAAAGCTGAATTTTCAGCATCATTACTCCAGTCTTCAGTGTCACATGATCCTTTAGAAATCACTCTAATATGATTATTTGATGCTCAAGAAACATTTATGATTATTATCACAGTTGACAACAGTTGTGCTGCTTCATATTTTTGTGCAAACAGTGATTCATTTTTTTTCAGGATTCTTTGAAAGTTCAAGAGAAAAGCATTTCATTAAAAAATAAATATTTTGCATTATTATAAATGTCTTTACTGTCACTTTATATCAATTTCATGCGTCCTTTCTGAAGAAAAGTATTAATTTCTTAAAAAAATAAAAAAAAATTGACCCCAAACTTTTGAACGGTAGTGTATATTCCACTATATTTGGATATCTGTTATGTAACACTTTTCCAAACGCGTACTGGATTTTTGGTGGAAATTTACAACAAAACATCTTTGATGCATCTCATTTTTGTTCTTCTGAGACAAACCGAATAGTGTTTTCTTGCAGATTAATGTTTTACTTGCAGTAGGGATCTTACAAAAGAAACGTGTGGGTACTATTTCACCCTCAAACCAAAGGAAAAAGTAATTCATTATATTTTGCATAAAGGAAATTAATCCTAATTTTTTTGCATTGTGACAATGTATAAATTCTCATTCCTGTAATATTTTTTTATTATTTATAGTTTTATTATTTATTATTGACATCACTTTTTTTGTTATGAAATCTGTTCTTGATACGTTTTGTGAGATTCTCCCAATCAGACTTTTATTTTCTGGCCCACAATTTCCTCTGCATCTAAGATAAAATGGCTTCACTTTAGGGGTTTTCTCACCAGAAGAAAGTTTTCATACTTCCTATAACTATTGGCGGAAGTACCCGCTTTTTGGCATGTTTGCACCGCAGGAACTGGGAACAATTTTAGTTACAGGAATGCCTTTTGGGGGAACTAAATTAGCTCCTACTTTAGAGTAGTCTAACGCAGCACAATAGGAACTACCAGTGACGAAGTGAAGTGTACATTTATTGGCCAAACCCTTGACAGCAACAGTGTCGGCCTGCAAATACCTGCATGCGCCATTTTTAAAAAGCCATTGTGTAAACACACAGCTTGCATGTACTTACTCAACAAATTAACATTTAGCACACAAGTATATAAAAAGATAATGTTAACGGCATTTACTTGCCGCATTTGTCTGCATTGACGTGTTTTTTTCTCAACCTTGATTATGTTTAGCACTGCAAGTCGTCGTAAGAGATTTCGTCTCTTAGCCCTCCTTTTTTTGCTCTATCAACCACATAACTTATACGTCTACATTCCATCTCTGTTATCACGAAACCCACGACACCACACAAAGCTCCAGTTGTTGTATTGTTGAATGCCGCGAATAAATGATGTCGCTGTTGGATGGCTTTAGGCTCCGTTATACTCACGGCGAAGTACTTTTTCGTTCTTTGCTTAGTGGGTAAAACGAAGTTCAAAAGACATGAGCAGCGATATGCTGTTACCGAACATCTAGACGCCACCAGTGTCAGTGACTTGTTGTTTCATCAGAAGTACAACTTTTTCTATTATAAAGCAGCTCTCCAATGTGTTCATGTTTTCACTCGCGGATGTCTGACCTTAATGGACTGAACAGGAGAAATTAACCGGAAAATATTTCCACGTCAAAGAAGGCGCTCTGCACACATCTACCTGTTACGTAATCGCCACGGACCAATGGTAGTACAAAAGGGTTTACCAGCCGTTGCAAACTATCCATAAAGTTAGCATTGGCAAGCTGTTTCGAACGCCCAATTTTGGCCTGATTTTTTTCTAAATGACGTCACATCAGCTTGTTCTTCGATTTCACCTGAAGTACATCGGAGCCTTTATGTCACTTCAGAGTTCCTAAAGTGAATGCAACCAGGAAAATGTCCCTAGGGGAACTATAGTTCTTTAGCATATTGTTTGTGCTGTTAAACATTTTTGAATTTGCATTAATTTATAGATCAGCCACTCTTATCTAAAATGACTTAAAAATAAGAAACACAGAGACACAAACAGTATATTTAGTGAAAAAACATAATTTAAAGACCTTGACCTGCAATCCAACATCTCAAACAGCACTAAAATCAATGTTCCCAGATTCCTATCATTCCTACATCCCCTTTCTTCCCTCTTTTCTGGCCGTCATGTCCTCGCAACATCACTATAAACCCTCATTTCTCAGGAGGGATAATAGAAGTGACAGCACAGAAAGGCTTTTCACTCCAAGAGGTGTCACTGGTGCATTCAGACATATTTCTTCGACTGCCCTGTCATCTGTCATCTGCTATCTGTAGACAGGATGTCAGGAGCGATAAATGCATGCTCATTTTGGCCTGCTCCTCCAGTGTCCTATCTGTCTGTCTGCCCTATCTAGGCCATTATAGTACAACTTAGTCAAAGTACTCCACAGGCATTGCTGAGGTTTGATATGACCATGACAAACACGTCCATTGCCTTGACATTCCTAGGATGGAGATTATACACGTAAGTGGCCTATCAAGGTTAGTTCACTCCTTATAATGGAAATTAAAGGTTTGTGCATGTGTCTGCAGGTGGTTCCCAGTCTAAACTCCCATTCATAAGTTTAAAATATCATACTGTGATAATTCCTTAAAAAAATCTTTCCACGATGATTCCTTTTTTGGAATTATTTTTTTTTGTCTTTTCATTTTATTTAAAAGCTTTTTTTTTTTTTATCAGGATAGTAACAAAAATTAGCATTTTTTATTAATAATTATTTGGTTATGTCAAAGAGGCTTTTAAGGGGATATTTTACTCAACAAAATTACAATTCTGTCATCATTTACTCATAACATTAAACGACTTTCTTTGTTCTGTGGAACGCTAAAGGAAACTTTCTGAGGTATGTACTGTAGATTTGAGGTAAGACTGGACATTTCAATCTGTAAAAGGACATCTTTTTGAGTCTAATCTTTTCAATGAATAGAATTATTTTTGTCAGTCTGAATGGTTTGTTCATAAATTGTTTTTCAAGTTCATCTCACTGTCTAAGGGATTCGTTCACAATGGTTATTAGTTTATAAGATTATCAGTGAATAACAACATCGTTTTTTATCTGTTTCTCACACAATGCTATTGTATGACTTCAAAAGACTTGAAAAATAGTCACGGGGGTCACTTTTTTGTTACTTTTATGGGGCCTTATCGAAGCTCCCCTGTTTTCAACTTTGATAATAATAAGAAATGTTTTTTGAGCATCAAAGCAGCATATTAGAATGATTTCTGAAGGATCATGTGACACTGAAGACTAAAGGTCCTTGCACATTGAGTCCGAAATTTTCGTATAGGTTTTTCGTATTTGTGATTCGGTGGCTCTGAATTGTCAAAAGACCATTCAAAATGCTTGCTACAAATGCTAAAAACGCAGAAAATCGAACCCGATCCGGGTTTTTTTTATGACGGACGAAAGTTTTGGAGGCAGTGTGTAAGCGTGATTGACAAAACATGAGGTCGTATTTATTTGTTTTTATTAGTGCTAGGACCTTGATGTGCAAGGACCTTGATGCTAAAAATTCAGCGTTACCATGACAAGAATAAATTACATTTTAAAATGTATTAATAGAAAACAGATATTTACAGATACAGATATTTAACAGATACAATATTATTATCAGTTTTTTTATTCAATAAATGTAGAATTAGTAAGAAAACAAAATTAGCATATTGTGATAAAGTTCATTATTTTCCATAATGTAATGATAAAAATTAAACTTTCATATATTTTAGATTCATTGCACACCAACTGAAATATTTCAGGTCTTTTATTGTTTTAATACTGATGATTTTGGCATACAGCTCATGAAAACCCAAAAGTCCTATCTCAAAAAATTTGCATATTTCATCCGACCAATAAAAGTGTTTTTAATACAAAAAAAAGTCAATTTAATACAAATAATTATGTTCAGTTATGCACTCAATACTTGGTCGGTAATCCTTTTGCAGAAATGACTGCTTCAATGCGGCGTGGCATGGAGGCAATCAGCCTGTGGCACTGCTGAGGTGTTATGGAGGCCCAGGATGCTTCGATAGCGGCCTTAAGCTCATCCAGAGTGTTGGGTCTTGCGTCTCTCAACTTTCTCTTCACAATATCCCACAGATTCTCTATGGGTTTCAGTCAAGTCAAGTCAAGTCAAGTGTATTTATATAGCGCTTTTCACAATATAAATTGCATCAAAGCAGCTTCACAATATCAATCAAATAACATAACAATGTTTGTTTCTTAGTGAAAAGACATCCACGTTTGGTAGGGCTGATCAATGGTATTAATGCTTGGTTAATTATTTTGAATATCCCCAACTGAGCAAGCCAAAGGCAACAGTGGCAAGGAACCGAAAAACTCCATCAAGTGACCTACTGGTGTCCTAAAACTCCATCAGGTGACCTAATGGAGAAAAAAAAACCTTGGGAGAACCCAGGCTCAGTCGGGGGCCAGTTCTCCTCTGGCGTTTATGAACTAGAGGCCGGATTTACAGTAACTGTAATTCAGGTCAGGAGAGTTGGCAGGCCAATTGAGCACAGTAATACCATGGTCAGTAAACCATTTACCAGTGGTTTTGGCACTGTGAGCAGGTGCCAGGTCATGCTGAAAAATGAAATCTTCATCTCCATAAAGCTTTTCAGCAGGTGGAAGCATGAAGTGCTCCAAAATCTCCTGATAGCTAGCTGCATTGACCCTGCCCTTGATAAAACACAGTGGACCAACACCAGCAGCTGACATGGCACCCCAGACCATCACTGACTGTGGGTACTTGACACTGGACTTCAGGCATTTTGGCATTTCCTTCTCCCCAGTCTTCCTCCAGACTCTGGCACCTTGATTTCCGAATGACAGGCAACCACTGAGCAACAGTCCAGTGCTGCTTCTCTGTAGCCCAGGTCAGGCGCTTCTGCCGCTGTTTCTGGTTCAAAAGTGGCTTGACCTGGGGAATGCGGCACCTGTAGCCCATTTCCTGCACACGCCTGTGCACGGTGGCTCTGGATGTTTCTACTCCAGACTCAGTCCACTGCTTCCGCAGGTCCCCCAAGGTCTGGAATCGGTCCTTCTCCACAATCTTCCTCAGGGTCCGGTCACCTCTTCTCATTTTGCAGTGTTTTTTGCCACACTTTTTCCTTCCCACTGACTTCCCACTGAGGTGCCTTGATACAGCACTCTGGGAACAGCCTATTTGTTCAGAAATTTCTTTCTGTCTTACCCTCTTGCTTGAGGTTGTCAATGATGGCCTTCTGGACAGCCATCAGGTCGGCAGTCTTACCCATGATTGCGGTTTTGAGTAATGAAACAGGCTGGGAGTTTTTAAAAGCCTCAGGAATCTTTTGCAGGTGTTTAGAGTTAATTAGTTGATTCAGATGATTAGGTTAATAGCTCTTTTAGAGAACCTTTTCATGATATGCTAAATTTTTGAAATAGGAATTTTGGGTTTTCATGAGCTGTATGCCAAAATCATCAGTATTAAAACAATAAAAGACCTGAAATATATCAGTTGGTGTGCAATGAATCTAAAATATTTAAATATGCTAATTTTTTTAGAAGGACCTGTATATGTGTGCATTACACACACACACACACACACACACACACACATACACACACACACACACACACACACACACACACACACACACACACACACACACACACACGCACGTTCAGTAAAGCTCCTCAGGACACAATTTAATACCACTTTCATGTCCATGAGAAAAGTGTGAGGATTAGCAACAGATATTGAGTTTTGAGCCCCTTTGAAACAGATGGCGAGTGGGCAGACCCAAGGGGAGCATAGTACTGGAAGAGGAAAAACTTTACAGGCAGCCGTGTCCTTGGATGTTTGGCTGTTGTTGAAAACATCATACACCCACACTATTTTTCTTGACTATTTTTTTTTTTTATCTCCCTCACTGTTTTTATTCCACCCGTCAGTGGTTTGTTTCCAGGCCTGTCTAGGGTCAGTCTCCCTGAGGGGCCACTATTAGGCAAATGGATAAGATAGGAGCTGAACTGATTGAGGTGAGACACAGGAGAGAAAAGTGGGAAATGCCCATAGAGTGCCGAAGGAGGAACAAACACAGCGGCGCGGCTCTTAGTCTCACGCTTTTTACACATTCTCACATTACAGAGGACTTGACAGACTGTGTCTGCTGCTGAGGTCACAGCCACAGTTCACTTGAATTGAGCTGAGGAAATGATGACACTAGAGCTGCAACAACTAACCGACAAAAGCAATACAAATCCATAGAAAATGTTCTCTGTTGAATAGTTGGATGCTTGAGACTTGTCCCCATTGACATCACTTTACAGTTGTGAAAACTGCAGAAAAACATGACCAAATGTCGACCAAAGCATAAGCACTTTATATTAAACACTTTTTTTCTCTCCAGTGAATAACTTAATTTATGTTCTCTATAAATGTTGTAAATTAAGTCATTATCTGACAAGTATGAAGCAATAATTTTGTCCTTTTGATTAAAATTGTTTGTGTGAAATTAAATGAAATGTTTAAAATAAATCTATTCATAATCATAAAATTATATAATTATAGTTTTATAAGAACAGTGACTAGTGGCATTGTAGTAAATAATTCTTGACATTATAAGCACAAGAAATGTCAGTAATAGCACTGCTATTTTGTATGTTTGATTTTGATTTTGTGAAAAACTATCTGTGATTTATGTAGTAATATTTATATTTTAAAGGAGAATAACAGTAAGTAGAATACCCAATGTTTTGCACATTATCTGGAGGGCAACATTAAGCAAGATATGGAATAATATGGTTTTTTGGTATTATTATGAAAAATAAAATCTTAAATCAAAGATGTAATTGGCAGATTAATCAACAGTTTTTAGTCGTGGCCCTAGCTTACCTTGTGGTTCAACAGGACAGGTGTCTCCTGTTCTTGTATTACTGATTTGAAGCTGAGCAATGCATTAGATTGACAGGGTGTGCAGATCTTCTGCTTGGAAGTGACATTTCTGTCATGGTATATTTCAGCAGTAGTTGCCATCCACTGCCACTAATGTGAGATGTCAGAAACCTGTGGACAGATTTCTCAGGTCGTCTGCCCATGTGTTTGACATTTTGGCCGTTTTCTGTATTGAGCGAGCAGCAATGTGTCACATAAAGATATATATTAGATGGGGCTCTGGAGGGTACAGAGCTCCTTCAGACGCATATGGACAGTCATGATAGACCCATCTATCACGGTTGTCCCACTGACCTTAATCCAGTGATTAAAGTTACATTTTAACTAAAGACAATTTAACTAAAATTATATATATAGTGCTGTCAATCATGATTAATTGCATCATTTTATTGTGGTTAATATACAATGCAGTTTATAAGATTTGGGTCGATTGTTTTATAGAACTGAAGTCCCTTATCCTCACCAAGGTTGCATTTATTTGATCAAAAATACAATAAAAACTGTAATATTGTGAAATATTATTACAATTTAAAATAACTATTACATTTTAAAATGTATTACTCAAGTTTTTATTGTCAGGGAGGTAAGAGAGGACCCAATAGCAAATTGCAGAATATAATGTCTTTAATGAAAAAAAAGGAGGAAGCAACCAATGAGGGCAAAATGTAGATTAACAAATCTTCTTCAATAATCAGAACAGAAACAGCTGGCAGTCAGGGCAATATAACAGAAGTCCTCTCCTTTAATTATCGCAGAACAGAAACAGCATGTAGAACCCGAGACCGGGTGGCGACTGGCTGCAAGTCTCTCAGAGAACCATAGGCAGACTGTAGACAGGAGCGGGATACAGGGGAACTGGCAGCCTTCAGCAGCAGGGTAGCTGGGGAGAGTACAGGGTAAGCGTATTCTCAGTTAACACAAAGCAATACCTGTACGAGACAAGGTCCGGACAGGACAGGACAGGACAGGACAGGACAGGACTAGAGAGTGAACTCTTGCATGGTAGAATAACGGAATAATCTGTCAAAGAGGAGAGAAAAGGGAAAGCATGAAATATCAAACCTAATCAGCGGGAGAGAGAACAGATGTGTGGAAAATTAACACGATTGCTAGTAGTAACAAGGGACAGCTGAGAGAGAGAGTGCGTGAATGACAGAGTAAGTGGGTGAGGGTGTGTGCGAGAGAAAATTAACAGAAGAGATACCTCCTGGTTCATGACAGTCATATGATCATTCATGATCAAATCATTCTAATATGCTGATTTAATGCCCAAGAAACATTTCTTAATATCAATGTTGAAAACAGATGTGCTGCTTAATATTTTGCTGAAATTGTGTTACACTTTATTTCAGGATTCTTTGATTATGAATAGAATAGAAAGTTCAAAAGATCAGTATTTATTTGAAATAGAAATCATTTGTAACATTTTAAATGTCTTATTATACTGTCATTTTTGATACATTTAATGCATCCTTGTTGAATAAAGTCATTAATTTTAGCCATGAACTTTTGAACAGTAGTGTACATAAATAATCAGCGTTAAGGTACACAATTCTAGTCTTTTGTTTCTAGGAGCACAGCTCATGTTATTGCTAACATACCTCTGGCATAATGTAAGTCTTCAAATTATGTTCAGAGTTCCCTGACACTCATCCATTTTCCTTCTTCTGGTCTCCTGCAAACTCAAAAATCTTAATACTCTAACCACAAAGATAAAAGGCAAGGTGTATGGTTACAGCTAGATCAACAGTGTGGGAGCAGCTCGAGGTTCTGTGAAGTTCTGGAGGTGAAGGAGCTCCATGTGGGGGATTAATATGAGTTCTCTTCTCGCATCCAAACCAAACAGGCAATCCCACTCCAAGGACTGGGAAATCAAACTCTGTTTGTTTTGCGTGAGGATTATTTACATAGTCTGATATTTACGGAGGCGAGGGCAGACATCGTCACTACAGAAGAGGGATTTTTTTTCTGACTGAAATGAACAGAAATGAATCTGGAAGTTTTGCTATGGTCTTGATATTTTGGTAACACTACAATAATGTCCCATTAGTGACCGTCAGTTAATGCATTCACCAACAATAACTAACAATGGGCAATACATTTGCATTTATTATTTTTTGTTAATGTTATTTGAAATATAACTTCATTTTTAGTTAATGTTAGCTCAGGACCATTAAATAATATGGTAACACTTTATTTTATAGTCCACTTTAGACATTTTGCAACCGGTCATTGGAGGATCAGTAGACTGTCTGCTTAATATCTACTAACACTTTATTTTGATGCTCCACAACAGACATTCTACTAACAAAGTTACTTTGCAACTACATGTCAACTTATTCTACTAACCTGAACCGTAACCTAAGTTTACTACTAATACTTTAATGAGAGTTAGTTGACATGTAGTTGCAGTTACTTATAGTTCTATGTGAAGTTGTGTGGACCATCGAAATAAAGTGTAACCAGTAATATTAACAAATACAACTTTTAATTTTAATAATGAATTAATAAATATGGAAGCTTGTTTCTGCCACTGAATAAAAATAAAAAAGGTAATTGCGATTTTTTTTTTCATCTCACAATTCAGACTTTTTTCCTCGCAATTGTGTGATATAAACTGGCAATTGCGGGCTATAAAGTCAGAATTGCGTAATATAAAGTCAGAATTACGAGTTCTCGCAATTCTAACAATTGTGAGTTTATATCTCGCAGTATCTAACTAAGATTAATAAATGCGTTAGAAATATTTTTCCCTTTGTTAAATAATGTTAACTAATGGAACCTTATTCTAAAGTGTAACTGACATTTTTGACATTTCCATCATCATTTACTCTTTCTTTCTTCCATGGAGGAGATATTTTGCAGAATGTCTAAGCTCCTCTTTTCCAAACAGTAGAATGAATGTGGACATGGGTTTTCAAGCTCCCAAAATGATAATATTTTGTATTAAAAGTTCTCTGAAGCTGTCATGTTACATTTGTGGGATGAACAGAATGAAATTGAATTAATCATTTACTGAAAATCTTTTTAAATGCTGAAATCTCATTTGTGTTAGCATTCATTTTTGCCATTTGGACACATTTATTTTTTACATTCTTCCAAATGTCTTTGTTTTCAATGTAAAAAAAAAAGGGAAGCCGTACAGGTTTGGAATGACATGAGGATGAGCAATTTTTTTTATTTTAAACTATTATTGTAAACTATTCCTTTCAGCCAGCCAGACAATGTCTCTTGCGAAAAATAGGAACACACAGCTGTATTTCACTTTTCTAGGCACAATATGTTTCCTACAGAGAGAAAAATGAAAACATTTGGTGATATGTCTGTTCGCAGTCACTGTGGAACGGTTATCCACCAACAAAGCACAGCTGCTGGATCTGGCAGTTAAACATCACTTTAACAGGGTCGCCACTCACTGCCTAGGAAGGTTTAACTGTCAGATATAACAAGGTGTGAGGTGAAAAGAAGGCCTGATGAACTCGCTGAAGCTCTAGGAAAGCATTCATCCCTTCCACACAGCTTTGTTCATATAAGCTCTCTCCCAAGACGACGCTCATGCCATTTGATTGAAACGGAGACTAAAGAAAGATTAATCAGGGCTAGTTTTAGGTTTTACGTCAAGATGTTTTCCTTCAAGGCATTTCCCTTAGTTTCTTTGCGATTAGGGTCTGTGTTTGAGTCGAGGGTCATGAGGGATGCCTTTAATTGCATCTCATTTCTGCAGATCTGCTGTTTATTTGAAGAAGACCGGGGCAGAATTGTAGAGACTGAGATCACCACTGGGAAGGGAGGGGTTAAGACCTCTGAATATGGCCGTGCTCAATCATGCTTCCCCTTACTCACTGCACAAATACCCATGGGCACACTTTCCTACATTGTGCTAAAGTTGTGTCTGTGGCCTGCAAGGCCTCAGCGTAGATCTTTCCCACACTCTCAACAGGCCGTCATGTGTGCGTTGAGCTCAGATCGAGGGAGGAGGGAGACCTCAAGCTTTATTGGCCAATGACCTGCAGCATATACTATTGTGCAGAGCGGGGACCAATCAGAGAGCTCAGATAAGGGTCAGTCGATAGGCCTGTGCTTTAGCTCTGCTCTACTGCAGATTCTTACTACACTGCATAGGGAGGAATTTATCAATAACATTTATATACATTTATATAATAGTACTTTCAAAGTTTTGTCAAGAGTATTACATTACGATTATTATAGAAAAGTAATTTAGTTTTGTTAGTTTTCATTCTGACTATTTTAAGTGTTTATTTTTACAGTATTTATTTTATATTTATATTATTTTGGGGCATCCGAGATTAATGCATTAGCTAATGTCATTTAACAGTGTTTAACACTGTTTTTAGTGCAGTTTTGTGTTATTGATAAGGTTCATTTTCAGAAAATATTATAATATACTGTGTATCTAAAATTAAATGGATTCTGTGTCAGTTTAATTTTAGTTTTAGAGTCAACTATATTTACGTTCCCTTATTTCAATTATGTTGTTTCAATTATTTCAGATAACAAAAATTATTTTATTTAGTTTTCATTTCGGACTGCTTTTCTTTTTCTTTTTCAAAAGTCATGTTAATAAAAAAACATTGCTTAACAATTTAGTAATAATATTTAAAATATATAAATAAAAAAATATGTTATTATACGTTTTCCATCTAAAATAATACATTTAGACATAATTATTTATATATACTTTTTGAGTGCAGTAGAGGAATTTTTATTGTGTGTGCGTATTCTAAGGAAAGATCCGAGACTGATAAATGCCGCAGACACTGGAGCTGCTATCAGATATCTACGTGATTTCCTTCCTGTGTTACATTAAGCCTTGATGGTAGTGTGATGTATTTGTGTGTGTGAGTGTGTGTGGTTCTGTTCAGGTATATCCTACGTTATGGGGACAAAATGAAAGATGACAATAACCGAAATCCCCAAATATGTTGGTCCCTATGAGGAAAACAGCTTATAAATCATATTCAATTATGTTTTTTTTTTGTGAAAATGTAAAAATGCAGAAAGTTTTCTGTTATGGGTAGGGGTTAGTATAAAATCATTATGTCTATGGAAATGTGTGTGTGTGTGTGTGTGTGTGTGTGTGTGTGTGTGTGTGTGTGTGTGTGTGTGTGTGTGTGTGTCTGTGTGTCTGTGTGTCTGTGTGTCTGTGTGTCTGTGTGTCTGTGTGTCTGTGTGTCTGTGTCTGTGTGTCTCTGTGTCTGTGTCTGTGTGTCTCTGTGTGTGTGTCTGTGTCTGTGTCTGTGTCTGTGTCTGTGTCTGTGTGTCTCTGTGTCTGTGTCTGTGTGTCTCTGTGTCTGTGCGTGCAGGGTTTGGGTGTTGGGTCTGTTATAGAGGGCCAGTGCTGTTCTACTAATCCCCTGTTTTCACACACAGCTGTTTCCTGTTGGGAACATGGGCCGGGTTAGGGGCCTTTGTGAGACACACACAAACTAGAGGACACAATTTGCTTTTCCAGACAATGTTCACTGAAACGCCGAGGCCGCAGTGTCTGCCATCCAAAAGCCTGCGTGAAAACAACTTTGTCAGGAAATAATGGTCAACACAGCAATTTAGTTCATCTCTCTATTTCTTCATTCTAGGGAGTCCATTCCATTAAGACAGAACATGTTTTTTTTTGCTGGGAAAAGTCTGCAGATATTGGGCAATAAATGCAGTTATCAGTAGATTGTGGCTTATGAAGGCAGCAGATATAATTGATTCTTGGAAGAAGAGACCAGTGTGAACATCCCGTACCAACTCTGATCACCCTGAGCCTCAGACATCTCATCAGTCAGCTTTATTTATGGATTGGGCTCTGACCTCTGACCTCTGGCCTGATTCTCCTGTAGTAAAGGAGTAAAAGTCTGAGCAGAATTCAAGATAAAAATCCTCCAGTCATTCTTGTGCCTGTTCATTTAATATTTGGAAATAATAGGATCCATTTATTACAGCCAACGTTCTGTAATGTAAGCCACCCTTAAAGTAATGCAGTCACGACTGTAAAATGTGTTAATGTGCTCTTAACCAAATGTTGGTCCAAGGGAGCAATACTTGAGAATGATTATTCATCTCCCTCCAGCACTCAATGAAGTAACAGGGGATTAATAGGCATTATGTGTAAAAGCTAAGTTTTAGAGTTAACTGAAATTCTGCTGACGGGTACTGTGTGGTATGATTGTCCCAAATAGTTCTCAGACAAAGATAGGAACATCCTGTTACTTTTAGACTTTCCATTCCTGAATTAGAACTGCTTTTGGGATCGTGTTGGCCTATTTGTTTTAATAAAGTTGTAAAAAAAAAAAAAACGAACTCAAAATGTGTTTTATATCAACTTTTATTGTTCTGTTTGTGTAGAAGTTGAAAATCTTCTTCTATGGGGTATGTAAGTTGTTTTAAATGTTTTAAAAAAATGGGAGGCAAACGATACATGTGAACTTAACAATATAAGCAAATATTCCGGAGTCTTTACTTTAATTTTGTGCAAAAAATGAGTATTACTGGGCCCACATTTTTTAATGGTGCCTAGAGGTATGAATCCTTTAATTAATTATAGTGACTTCATTAGTTGATGCTGGACTGATGTAATTTATGTAATTATTATACTTAGTTTTTTAGTTTGTACAAATAGGAATAAGTTGAAATGCTCTTGTTCTGTGTACAGAGTGAAACACTTATCTTTTTGTGGTCTTTTCTTTTTTTTTACAGAGTGAATCAGTGAAATATTTCCTGGACAACTTGGATCGGATTGGCCAACTGGTGAGTCATGATAATGCAGCATTATTTAATAATAGTGCCTGTTCTTCATGGTATATGACCATGCAATATAAACAAAGATAGACACTTGGAAAAATGTTTTTTATGCAATGTTTCCCAGCAGAGATGGGGGCATTGAAGACTGGAGACAATGAAAATGAAAGTAAAATGGTCTCTTTGAGATTGATATTGGCCAAGGTTGCCAAGAACACATAGTGTGTCTCAGATGAGTGATAAAAAAAGGCCTGGAAGTGTTTTGTGTGAGCATGGAAACCAAGGCCAAATACAAAACAGATACATTTTATAGTTTGGGTGGGATGTGGGCCTTTTGAAAACTGCTTCAAATATCATTTTGTCTGCCCTTGTGGCAATTTTAAAACCACTCTTATTTTTGATTTTGATTTATTTTTATTTTACCACATAGATTTCACAAAAAATCAGAATGGTTAAGTTTGCAAAAAGTATTGTTTTTCTGTTTTAAGTTGCACGAGTGGGTAAAGAAGATCCTGGTAGAATGTGAAACTCTAATAGACCTGTGCCAATAATTATCCTTGTTAATAGAAATATTTCAGATCAAAGCAAATTGTAAAATAATTTGTGCCTAAAAAACAAACAAACAAAATATATTTATTATTGACTTTATTTACTCAACCTGTTCTTACAGAATTATCTACCAAGCCGGCAGGACATCCTATTGGCCAGGAAGGCCACCAAGGGAATTGTGGAGCATGATTTTATCATTAAGAAGATCCCTTTTAAGATGGTAGATGTGGGTGGTCAGCGCTCTCAGAGACAGAAATGGTTTCAGTGCTTTGATGGTATCACCTCCATCCTCTTCATGGTGTCCTCCAGCGAGTATGACCAGGTGCTGATGGAAGACCGGCGCACTAACCGCCTGGTGGAGTCCATGAACATCTTTGAGACCATAGTCAACAACAAGCTCTTTTCCAATGTGTCCATAATCCTCTTCCTCAACAAGATGGACCTTCTGGTGGAGAAGGTACGAAAAGTCAGCATTTGCAGGCACTTTTCCGACTTCCGGGGAGACCCTCACCGACTGGTGGACGTGCAGGCTTATCTAGTGCAGTGCTTCAACCGCAAACGTCGCAACCGCAGCAAGCCACTTTTCCACCACTTCACCACTGCCATTGACACTGAGAACATTCGCTTTGTCTTTCATGCCGTCAAAGATACAATTCTTCAGGAGAACCTTAAGGACATAATGTTGCAATGACATTTACAGTAGTTTGATCTGTTTTTGCCATTGTTTGAGTCCAATTTCCATCCTATCACAGGAGGAAGTGCCATCTGGACTTCTGGTGCAGGAAAAGAATCATGGTGCAAAATGTACTTTGCATCTTGTGTTAGCTGATCGAGAACTCCATTATGCAGAGCTTTATATGAGAGACATGACATTCATACAAAATTGAATGAATCTCTCTGTCATCACTTGTATTAATTTCTTCCTGTGAAACAGGAAGTTTGAAGACACCTTAGATGGTGGAAAAGCCAAGAACATTTGAGGGGATTACAGTTTGTTAATGCAAAGAAAAATTAAGCGTTTGGTAGTCAATCATTTTAGAGTATTTTCACCTCCTTTCTTAAGGATAAACTCAAACAATGCACAATAACTTTGTACTGGCTCATCTCCCAAATAACATCCTAAAAATAAATGGCAAACCTGCACTGAACATCCTGCTTGGTAGTTAATTTCATGTCATTTGACAGGTTTTTTTTTTATATAATCTAACATTTAAATCACATTTGCTTTATCTATACTTGTGAGTTTATAGATGGCATGCAAAATTCTCATTAACAGCTAAGCAGGGTTTTTGTACATAGACTGAATAGCGGCTTTTGTACATGTTAACTGTGTCTGCTTTTATTTATCTCTTCACGGTAAGCTACAAGCTTTGAAATTTAGAGGAAGGTCAAATCACTGGTTATGCCTAACACCACTAACTTAAGATGAATAATGCATTAATGGTATTCTTTAAATGTCATTATTGCACAGCATATGTACTTTATGAGTGTTCATATGATGTTAAGCCTCTCGAAATGTATATAACCTGTGTAGTTCATGACTCTACAAGGAGAATTACAGAGGGAGTCAACCTGATGCTGTTCAGTTATACCATCAGCAGATGTAAAGATCTTAGTTCTTCCTTGATTTCAGCCAGGGACTGAGCTTTATTCTCCAGGCCTTGTTGAATGGCAGCTGTGAACAGCTGTGTGCTTTTGGTTTTAGCTGATGTGGCTGCAAGAGTCCCAGGTTGCGATCCTGGATGAGCCCCTGATTTGTTGCACCCATGTTGCGGTCTGTTCTTTTGAACTACTCCATGAACAGGGTGTGAAGTGACTTCCCTGAGACTTCTGCTAATGCTGAGGAGCATTTGTTGTTGGTGGTGGGACAATTTGATCTGTTTTCCAGACATCTGTTTTTGTCATCAGAGGTAGTCGCTGACTCACAGTTTCCTCGGAGGGCGAGCGGTTTCAATTTCAGTGCAGGTGTCAGAATTTTGTTTTGCTGTTGTTTTGTGTTGAGACAGCTTGAGATATGTTATCAAATAGTTTTCAAGTTTTAAAAAGAGCATCAAGCTCTTTTCTTGAATTCTTTCTCTTTTATGTACTGCAGTGAACACTGTGGCCCATTTCTATTACAAAGCAACAATGACAATGATTCTCTGTGCCCTAAAGGCCTTCCTTGTAATCACCACAGTGCCATGTTGGCTTACTGAACGTTGGCAGGAAGGGATTTGATTTGAGAAATTGGACACACCCTGAACCTTTGTCCCTGACAGCTCTTCCCAGTGGGAGCAAAACATGTGCATTTACTGGAAGATCTCTGGCTCTTGTGCACATAAAGAAGCGGAATAGATTCTTTAATTCAAGGCTGTGTTCATCGTTTACTCATTTAAGACCATAAATCCATTAGGAGAGTTTCAAAGTTAAATAGTGGAAAAGAAAAACAGACACGAGTACAAAGGCTATTAAGACTCGTAATCTAGATAAGCATATGGCGTGTACTTAATTTCATACAAATTATATTTGGAGAATAATAAACAGAAACTATTTCCAGTTGCGATTTTAATCTGCTGAAGATTATTTAACTACAGTATTTACATTACTTTTGCTGCTCTGGTGTTTTGTCCCACTTAGGATGTCATGAGTGTCACATGATGTCTACTTCAAAACTCCTTTCAGAGTTTTACTGTACTTTTTTCCACTTTCATATTCTGCTTCCCTAATGTTTTACGTATCCAGTGATTGTAAAAAGTGTGAAATTCCAGATTAACTGCATTATGTGTGTTTTGTATATAAGAACTGTATAAAATCTACAATAAAAATGTTGAGTTATGCTTTTTGACTTGTTCTTTACTGCATATTGTATAACTCAATATGCACTGTTACAAATATCATGTTATATTTTTGGTTAAAAAGCTGTGGTTGCCTGAAATTCAGCATAAAAATTCAGTGTAAATGTTTCAGGTATTACAGGAAGGCATATTAGTGCCGTATATATTGCAACTTATAACTAGGCTATATTTTATTAAGTGAAATATTATTTGTATACCAATCATATTTTTTCAAGTCTTGTACATAAAACATGGCCAACAGACAGTGGCCAGAGTCACACACACAAACTATCTGATGTAAAAATGGACTTGAATTATGAACATAATGTCTGAGAATGTTATTTTATTGTATTTCATCGTAAATTAATTGGTAATTCATAGTTTATACTGTATTATTTGACATTTATAAATTTACATTTTATTATTATTTGTATGTAAAATTTACAGCTTTTATGTGGTAAGTTACTTTACTGTTAAGCATTTAAAAGGTTTGTACTGTTGCATTTTACAGTATTTTTTTCTGTATAATTTTTTTTTTTTTTTTTACAGTATGTAGAAGTTAAAATAAGTCATAGGGAGGCTTCTATCATGCATGTGGCATGAATTTCCTTCCAAATACCATAGTTTGATCATACAATCAACTTTTGACGTCAACAACACCCTGTTTAAAATATCTTATGTCTGATCATAAGAATAGTTGCATTTCATTATTTGCTTTTTGCATTGCTTATTCATTTTTAGGTCACAACCCATTGTTTGAGAACCACTGATATAGGCCAATAGCCTTTGTATGTTAGCAGATTATTTGGGGTTATTTATTGTTGTTTCTGCATCTTATTACTATTAGCTTTCTGATGTCTTAGTTGTGTGTAAAGTTTAAATCTGCCATTTTCCCATACATGAAAAAACAAACTGTCCCCACACTGTGCATTTCCTGAGACAGATAACAGAGACAAATAAACAAAAGTTATGCAAGAGTTAAGTGCCAGAGAAAGTGTTACCTCAACTGGAGCCTGTGCTCAGTAAGTACCATTCTAACTTGAAGCTTAGATGCATATTTTTCAAAACACCACCCGTCTTTGTAGCCAGCTATTTTAGGCTTTATTGTCATATAAGAGTTGCTGTGAACTTTTCCTTTCCTGTGAGGAATCTAATGAACAAAGAGGTCCTATTATGGTAAGACGCATCTAAACAAATATTCCCCATGTAACCCTTGAAAGATCCCCTGCTCAAGGAAGAAGATAATGTCTAAGCACACAAAGTGCCCTTTCTGGCCCCACCACGGCTTATTTGCTTGAGGTAAAACTCATGACTTGTGTTATACTTGCATTTCCTCCAGGCTGCCTTTCATTGCACTTCAAAATTGAATGCTGATATTTAGTAATAGTAAATAAGGGCAGCAGTCATTGCAGACTATTTAACAATGTTTCAGTCTGCCCTTTTATTTTAATCTGCCTGCTAGGCATGTGTTGGGCTTTCAAATACACATCCAAAAGTGATTTTTCCAGAATAAAGGAGTGAGAGAAAATGTCAGCTCTGACATTAGCTGGAAAAGATGTAATAATCTAATCACAACTTTGCTGGAAGGACAAGAATCAGTGTGTAGATGGCCAGAGTTTGTACAGACAGAACAAATCATCTGACTCTTGTATGACTGGGAAATCTCTCACCAAACCAAGAAAACCAAAATGAACTTCAGACACCTTGTAACAAGAGCGCCCCCTATTGGTTATGTGTAAAGAAGTGTCAACGACCCTGATAATAATGATAAATGTTTCAAATCAGCATATTAGAATGATTTCTGAAGGATGTGTCATGTGTGACACTGAAGACTGGAGTAATGATGCTGAAAATTCAGCTTTGGAATAAATATAGCAGGAATAAATGACATATTACAATTTAAATGTCAAAAACATTTAGAAAAAACAGTATAAAGAGGAAGAGTTACAAGTAGTTGATTTATTTGTTACAGGTCCTTGCTGTGAAATAATAGCTTTTAACAACCAACATTTAAAATAAATCAGGCTCTTAATGAGGGCCTTTTGAGGAGGTTAGTTTGCTCTGTCCTCTTTCTACCAAAAAGTGTTTCTGTTTTAGAAACTTTTAAACAAGCGTATCTTTACACCCCAAAATGTAGCCTAACTATATGGAACAGCAGCTTATTTCACACAGATGTGAATACAATTCATTAGATGTTGAATTGTGGTTTAGGTCCACAGTTCATTTACTGGATGAAAAGAGCTTATCTTCCTTACTCCACTGTGCTTATTCAAAACATAACAATCCCCTATTGTGTTTAATAGTTTCCGTGTGTTTCTGGGACTGCCACAGGTCATTTTCAATCAGTGTAATCAGCTGGAAAACATCCAAATAAAATAGCTTCTTAAGGTTTTGGTAATGAACAAAATCATGTAGACATAAATTGTGTATTGTTGTCATGCCCTGAGGATGTATTTGAAAAATTACTCTCTTGTAATGTTTCCAGCCGCCTCAAAGATTAAAGGGTCTCGTTTGTAGATCATTAGCTTTACCCTTCCAGTGAATTTTAATGTTAGCATGGGAAAACTCTTGTGCCTACCATACATCCATATATCAGACTAATTTACCATCAAAGATTGTCTGTCTGTCTGTCTGTCTGTCTGTCTGTGTCTGTCTGTCTTATAATTTATCCCAGTGGTTAAAATGTGTATATTTTACTATGAAATGTGACATCAAGCAAACCTTTTATGCACCCCTTTCCAGTATGCAGTATATGTCATATAATTTATACCTACTGTTCAAATGTGCTAAATGTGTAATTTTACTATGAAATGTGGAATACTTGCCCCCTTTTATGACAAACGTGGTCTTTCCCTATGCTTATCTCTCTGAACGACCTATTACTAGGGCTTGGAAATTAAGTCCCAGTTTGACATACAGCTTTTTGCAATTGCATACTACAGTAGTGAAGTACGCCTATTCAGATGGGAGGTTCACATGAACAGGAAGTTCAGAGAGAGATACTCATAGGGAAAGACCACCTTTGTCATAAAAGGGGTCAAACATTCCACATTTCGTATTAAAACGACACATTTTGCACATTTGAACAGAAGTTATGAATTATAAGGACATACATTGATGTTCTAAATTAGAAATGTTATATTCCTCCAAAATTTGTGTAAACATGAATACTAAACTTTCAACAAGAGGCTTCAAACGCTCTCTGCACACATGGTACGGTCCTTCTCTCGCTCGCAGTGGTTGGCGCCGGTTGCTTTGCACATGGCCGAGTGAGAAAAATCTCTGGATTACTGCAGTAAAATTTACCACCGACTTCTCACCAGCTCGGACTGACAGGAATCGATCTCTAAATGCGAGATACGGAGAATATGGAGGCCGAAATGGAGTATGACGACGGAGAAGAGCCTTCGTTCAGCGATCCGGAGGATTTCGTGGATGACATCAGTGATCAGGGTAAGAGAGGCCTACACAATATAGCCCGCCTGCTAACAGGCTACGAGTCGCACACTAAAACCTAAAGCTGAAAATGTCGGCCTGGAACTAACACGAACGCCCTTCGGCTTAACTCTTTAGTAACATTTGATGCTGCACCACTACCCTGTTTAACAATAAACGCGTTTTATTCAGGCTAAATCGGTCTTATTAACGTTCAGCATGTGCGCAAGCAGGACAAAAGCATCGTAGCAGCTTTAAGGAAATAGACGCGCGTGTCACAGCATTGAGTCAGGAGCTGTTTTGCGCCTGATTTCAGAAACTTCATTGTAGTGCTGTAACATCTGTTTACCCATACAGCATGTTTAAGATGATGACAGGGTCTTTATTGAATGGTTTATCTGTATGCAGAGCTGCTGGAGGATGTTCTGAAGGATAAACCTCTGGAGGCTGACGGCATCGACTCGGTCATTGTGGTTGATAATGTCCCTCAGGTCGGACCAGAACGCCTGGAGAAACTCAGGAACGTCATCCACAAGATCTTCTCAAAGTTCGGCAAAATCACCAATGAGTTCTATCCAGACGCAGACGGAAAGACTAAGGGGTAACGTTAATGTAACTTCTGTTTTGCATGGGTGATGATATCATTGTCATTTGGCGAATATTATACGTCTTACTGCTTTACTTTTGTAACCTATTATGCTTATACTGACTATTATGATTCTTGATATGATAAAGCATGGTGGTATTGTGTCAGTCTTCAAATTATAATTATCAATGTGCCTCATCTTCACAGGTACATTTTCCTGGAGTATTCTGCACCAAGTCACGCTCTTGAAGCAGTCAAGAACGCAGATGGCTACAAGCTGGACAAGCAGCACACTTTCCGTGTCAATCTGTTCACAGACTTTGATAAGTATGTTTTCCTTAATTGTGCTGTTATTGTGACCGCATTTGTTGCAATCTAAAATAGTTTTTGACTGATAAGTATTTTTTGATGGCTGAATCCATTATTTTAGAGGTGGGCGATATAGATATGATAGTATTTAATTTCAAGATAGTAAAGGCCTGTTCGCAACAAGTTTTGGAGACAATTTCAAAAATATTTTTGTCTCCAGGTTATGAGCAATGAATCATTGACAGTCAATCAGAATCCATCCTGCTCGTTAGCTCAAGCATTTAAAGCGGCAGACAACAAAACTGCAGTGCACCCATATAATAAACAGCACATTTACATGCACACCAATAAGATAACTCACAAAAACAGCTTATTATATATATCCTGTCATCCCGGTATGCATGCAAACCTGTAACGCAACGGAAGTAAACCGTCACAAATCACACATGTGCACTTCAATAAGCCAACAGAATGCTGGTTAATGTGTTTACATGCCAAACGAGTCGATCGGTTTATGCTCAAACCGTTTATGACTTTATGCTGATAAAGGAAAAAGGGGTTAACTTGTTTACATGACCACATGCATTGTCAGCTTAAGCATAATCAGTTCAAGAATGTGCATGTAAAAGTGCTCAAAAATATTGTGTTGGTGTGGAAGATAATGTGGTTATTGTCATAGTTATCTTTATATAATGTTCTTGGTATGAAATGGTCCTTTACTACAATTGAATTTATATATTTTTTTAAACACTCTGATGCTCTTAATTTTCTGTTTTAAATTTTTAAAAATCACAGCTTCATCACATGAAACTTGGAGACTTTTATGGCATTTGGAATGTGAGAATTTTTTTAGGGCATGATTCAAGCAGGTTAAGTGGTCTTAAAAAAAGTCACAGTTGTGGTCTTTGGTGAAAAATGACCGTCCATAGGAAATGAATGGGAAATCAACAAAAATTCAGAGAATTCGGAGTACAATCTACAAATCGGCCACAATGTTAAAAAAGAAATTGCACAGCAATGAAGGGGTGAAACTCTGAAGCCTCAAGAGTGCAAAACAGACAAACACCAATGAACTGCAATAAGAACAAATATGTAAAATAAAATCAATAATTCAATGCAGTACAAACGTGGACAGCGAGGAAGGGGTTACTCTCTAAAAAATCAATAGTGCAGAACAGACTCTCTCTCTCACACACATACACCAACACAATTATGCACACAAATTAACTGGTAGGCCTATTACCATACAGCAAAGATTAGTTAGAAGAGTGAAATAAGAGGTTGATGAGGAAAATGAGATCAGGTCCAGATGGATTAAGCTGTGGTGAAGCATTCCTGTTTATTTTAGTTACATTTTTATTGAATTTTAATGTTACTTTTAACAAAATGCTTTATCTGTATTCAGGTTTGACTGTAATAATAATGCATACACTTCAAATATTTTTTTTTTATTATTATAAACCTTGACCAAAAGTAGTATTTGAGAATTTCAAAAAAATATATTCAAATCCACATCTTAAATGTAAGTAATTTTGTCCAAAAACTTCTAGAGCATTCAAAAGCTTCTCCATAGAGAGATATACAGGCATCTAGTGATAACACCACAAAATTACATGTTTTCTTTTATTTTCTCTCATCAGATGATGCTAATCCGCCTTCGAAAATTAGATTTAAAAGGCCTAGTCTCTATATTAATCTGAAATACTGCATTAATTGAAAGATTAAGAAAAAAGGTATTTCAGTGGCAAAAATTGACCTTAGTAAGTACCATCAAATTCTCTCAAAATACAAAAGAAAAAATATTATTGAACAAAAATATATTATATTGATTTTACTGGGGAGGGGAGGAAGTTTAATTTTAAGGTGTCCAGTCACTTTTGACCGAAGAGAACAAGTGTGACTCCCAAATGAGGAGCACCAATTCCTGATAGAAGCCCTGCTTCTGACACTTATCGGCCAAAGAAAACAAATTTCAGCAAATGCTAAATATTGACAAACACTAACATTTCTCGTTTCTGTAGGTACATGTCAATCTGTGATGAGTGGGAAGCTCCTGAGAAGCAGCCCTTTAAAGATTTTGTGAGTAGTTGTTCTTAAGAACTTTTCTGATTGTGTGTAATCCAGCCCTGGCTGTCCTGTATGCTTTTGAATTCGATATGCTTCTTGATAAACTTTTTGTTCACAGGGAAATCTGCGTCACTGGTTGGAGGATTCTGACTGTCGTGATCAGTACAGTGTAATCTATGACTCTGGTGAAAGAACAGGCATTTTTGCTAATGATGTCAAGGAACCTATTGAAGTGGAGGAGAGAGCGGTGAGTTAAGTTGCAACTTTTTTTTAACATATTTTTTTAGGAGCATTCACCCATTCATCTTTAAAATATAACCATGTGGCCATGTAAACTGAATTCAGTATCTTTTTGTACATTTTGCTTGTAGCGCTGGACCGAGACATATGTGCGCTGGTCTCCAAAAGGCACCTACCTGGCCACATTCCATCAGAGAGGCATTGCTCTGTGGGGTGGTGAGAAGTTCAAGCAGATCCAGAGGTTCAGTCATCAGGGGGTCCAGCTCATTGATTTCTCTCCCTGTGAGAGGTATGCCGTATTCCCGTGTTGAAATGAGTTCTTGTATATATATATATAATACAATTTAATGAGATTAAGTGAATACTTATTGTACATAATGTGTTCTCAATTCATTACGATTCATTTTATGGCGATAATTTGAGTAGCCAAATAATGGCAGTTGAATTGTTCAATCACTACTTCATTTATGTTTAAATACGTCTTTGAAAAATGTTATGCTAGTTTAATGTTTTATTGAGCAATACATTGTACATTTAGATGATTATTTTCTTTTTCATGCTATGAAACACACATTTTTAATGTATTTCGTGTTTTCAGATATGTTGTAACGTTCAGCCCTCTTATGGACACTAAAGATGACCCGCAGGCGATTATTATCTGGGATGTTCTCACAGGACAGAAGAAAAGAGGCTTTCACTGTGAAAGCTCTGCCCACTGGCCAATTTTCAAGTAAGTGTGGTTTGAGTTAATTTTCATGGCACGAGTTACTAATTTGATTATAGTCGAACTGAAATATAATTGCTTAATCTAAAACTTGTTCTGCTCAGGTGGAGTCCAGATGGGAAGTTCTTTGCCCGAATGACGCAGGACACACTGAGCATCTATGAGACTCCTGTAAGTATCTTGTGTCAGAGACGCAAGTTTGGAAAATCCTCAGGTTTCATTTAATTAACTAATCAACTTTCTCCTTTTGTAGTCGATGGGTCTTTTGGACAAGAAGAGTTTGAAGATAAACGGAATTAAGTGAGTAAAATAAAACTATTGAGAACATAAATAAATACACTGTCGTTTAAAAGTTTGGAGTTGAAAGTAAGAATTTTCAATGCTTTTGAAAAAATCTCGTAAGCTCATTAAGTCTGCAATTATTTGATGAAAATACAGTCCTGAATTTAGTGTTAAGTGCCACGATTCTTCATAAATCATTCTAAGATTCGTATTATCAATGTTGGAAACAGTTGTGCTGCTTCATACTTTGGGGAAAACCATGATTGTTTTTTTATGATTCTTTGATGAATAGAAAGTAAAAAAACAAACCAAAAAAAACAGCAATTTTTTTTTTTATATGGAATTTTTTTGTAGTATAAACATCTTTACTTTCACTTTTAACCAATTTCATGAATCCTTGCTGAATAAAGTATTAATTTCTTTATAAAAAATAAAAAAAACACTATCCCTAAAGTTTAAAAGTTTTGTATATTTAAAAGGCTTGCGCCATATCTATCACTATTCATTATACTGAATTATTTATGTTTGATGTGTGTGTTTTTAAAATATATATTTTAATGTAAAATTAATGCAATGTCCATAGGGATTTCTCCTGGTCACCTGGTGATAACATCATTGCATTCTGGGTTCCTGAGGATAAGGACATCCCAGCAAGGGTGACACTCATGCAACTTCCATCAAGGAACGAGATCAGAGTCCGCAACCTTTTTAATGTTGTGGATTGTAAACTTCACTGGCAGAAAAATGGAGACTATCTCTGCGTGAAGGTGGACCGAACACCCAAAGGAACGCAGGTATAAAAGCTGTCTTGAATTTGCACTGCCAGGTTAAGCTTAAACATTTCCTTTTCATGGATTTGCTCAATTCTTTTTGTACTTCAGGGTGTTGTCACCAACTTTGAGATCTTCCGAATGAGAGAGAAGCAGGTACCTGTGGATGTGGTGGAGATGAAAGGTAAAGAAAGGATTATGTTGCTGTTTCTTCTTTCTGACTGTCTTTTAGCCCAACTCTTGGTTCTGATTTCTTTACCCATCTTACAGAGGGCATCATTGCTTTTGCTTGGGAACCAAATGGCAGCAAGTTTGCTGTGCTACATGGTGAATCTCCCAGAATCAGTGTATCTTTCTACCATGTGAAGAACAATGGCAAAATTGACTTAATAAGTGAGTGTTCACGTTGTAAAAGCATTTCTCATGACAAGTAGTTTTTAAGATATGTGCATGATCTAAATATTAACCCCATAATGTAATGTTTCAGAAATGTTTGACAAGCAACAGGCAAATAGCATCTTCTGGAGTCCACAGGGGCAGTTTTTGGTCTTGGCTGGGTTGAGGAGGTCTGTACTCATTAAAATTGAGTTTGGTTTTTGTATGTATTTATTTTTTAGGGTGGTTCATTTGTATGATTTTACATGTTTTGTCCTGTAGCATGAATGGAGCTCTTGCTTTTGTGGACACGTCAGACTGCACCATGATGAACATCGCAGAGCATTACATGGCCTCAGACGTGGAATGGGACCCCACTGGAAGATATGTTGTGACATCTGTCTCCTGGTGGAGTCACAAGGTGATTTAACTGATTTAAATACAAAAATAGCCGAAATAACAGTAGCAGTCAAAAAGTTTGGGGTCAGAAAGAATCGAATAATACTGAAAAAATGTCCACAAAACAATTAATCAGCGCAACTGTTTTCAATATTAATAATAAGAAATGTTTCTTGAGCGGCAAATCGGTATATTAGTCTGATTTCTGAAGGATCATGTGACACTGAAGACATAAGTATGGTAATGACTGCTGAAAATTCAGCTTTTCTCTCAGGAATAAATTAGTTTAAAATATATTCAAATAGGAAAGTTATTTTAAACCTAATATTTCACAGTAATTCTGTTTTTACTGTATTTGATCAAATAAATGCAACCTTGGTGACTGAAAGACTTCAGAATAATTTAAAAAAATATATTACTGACCCCAAACATTTGAATGGTAGTGTATATTTAAACTCTTGTACCAAAGAATATTTTTTTATGTAGTTTTTACATATTTATTACTTTTGTTTAATATGTTTGGATTGGGAATACATCACAGGTGGTTTTTGTATAAAATGTTTTTGATTTAGGTGGACAACGCCTTCTGGCTGTGGACATTCCAGGGCCGTCTGCTGCAGAAGACCAACAAGGAACGCTTCTGCCAACTGCTGTGGAGGCCCCGTCCTCCCTCTCTCCTGAGTCAAGAGGAAATAAAGGTGAGATGGGGTCAGATGCAGGGTCACTTTCATTACTCTGTCAACTCCCTTCAGTGTGAACTCTAATCCCAGCTCGCCTTTTGAAACCCACAGCTCATTAAGAAGGACTTGAAGAAATACTCCAAGATCTTTGAGCAGAAAGATCGTCTCAGTCAGTCTAAAGCATCAAAGGTATGAGATTGGTGTTTTTTTTTTCCTAGGATGCACACAGTATTTACATGCGGATCAAAGTTCAGTGCTCAAATTTAGATGAGTGACTTGTGCTTTACAGGAACTGGTGGACAAGAGACGTGCCATGATGGACGAGTATCGCAAATACCGTGAGAGAGCCGCGGACATGTACCAAGAGCAGAGACCTCTCCGCCTTGAACTTAGAGGAGGTAACTAATGCAGAAAACAGCTCTGTCCAGCATTGAGTTTTATTAGCCGCTTTTCCACTGTCGAGCCAGGGCTAACAACGCGCAGGGCGGGTTGCCAATAGCCTCAGACCTCGAGCCGTGAGACCAAAATCAAGCTGCGTTTCCACTGTCAGGCCAAACAACATGAGTGGGCCACAATATGTATAGGCTAGAAATACAGTATATATATATATATATATATATATATATATATATATTATTTACAATTACACATGAATTGTCGCACTAAATACGAAATACTAATATTTCACGTATATTTATTCCTTTTATATGCCATATTTTTATTCTATTTTTCTCCACAGAAGCGCTGCAGGTGCAGTATTTTAACACTTTTTTTTATAATGTATACTGTGTGTATATATTATATATTTTTGTTTATTTGAATTTAATTATTTATTTATTGATAAATAATTATTAAAGATAAAAGATTCTCTTTCCAACAATTATGAACTTAGTTTTTAAAACAATGCTCTATGATGCTGCGGTTTTCTGCTTGCTTCCAATTCCTCACACACACCACTGGAACCTTCCGTAAAACAATCTTTCATAAAGGTCGGAAAGGTTGAACTGAAGTGAATTAGTGACATTCGCAGTCTTCATTGCACAGTATATGCACTGTGAGAATCGGCCGCTTTGCTTAAGATGTTATGCTTGCAGTGCGCATTCTCGCCGACCGGTATTTTCCTTACAAATGTTCAATGAAAGCATATTTTATGTTGTTTGGAATGCAGTGGGCTTATATATTAAAATATGCTCACTAACTCACTGACAGAAGGCTGCTTTCAATTTCAAATGCTGATGCGCGCATTATTTGTGAAGAGTGCTCACTCATGCGGCTGTGCACGACTCCGTGTGGTTAAATGTACTTGCATCGCAAATTGCTTTTATGACGCTAAATTAATGTAAACACAGTTATGTCTTAGTTGATGATTTACTCACCTTGAAGCCATCCTTGGTGTTCTTCACTTAGACGAATACAATCGGAGTTATATAAAAATGTCCTGGTTCTTCCAAGCCTTATAATGGAAGCCAACGGGTATATGATTTTGGAAGCTTCCGTCAGACGGCCGTACGCAAGTTGACATACGCCAAAAGAGTAACACTTGAACTTGCCTACAAATTAATGACAAACGCGGTTGCCCAGCCCTGTTTGAACCGTGAGAGGTGTCAAAGCTTAGGCTACTCCTACATCATACAAAGTCAAGTGTTACTCTTTTGGCTTAGGTTGACTTGCGTACGGCAGTCTGCCGGAAGCTAGTTATTTTAGTCGATAAAGTTTTAAATATGGATCTTTTTCTTACACGAGCGCATCGCTTCACTTCAGAAGGCCTTTATTAAATCACGCAGAGCGGTTTCGAGCACTTTTATCACAGATGGATAGGGTTTGATTGACCTCAAAAATCATATACCATTATAAGGCTTGGAAGAGCCAGGACATATTTTAGGTCAAGTCATCTTCATTTATATAGCGCTTTTAACAATGTAGATTGGAACAATACTGTGCTATTTAATATATTTTAATATAACTCCGATTGTATTCGTCTGAAAGAAGAATGTTATATACACCTAGGATGGCTTCGGGGTGAGTAAATCATGGGCTAATTTTCATTCTTGGGTGATCTATCCCTTTAATCCACATCTTATATTTTAAAAGAGATCTTCGCTTTACTGTGAATGCAGCTTATCGGATCTACCGCTGTCTATGATTTATGCCCTTCGTTTACATGCAAACTGAGAGTTCGCCTCTGAAAACGATTCTTTCTAAATAAATGTAAAGTGAGAGTTTTAGGCAGTCAACGTCACAGTATGCGACAGAATTTGCACCTGTGTCAAAAGTGCGACCTATGTATACTAGGGCTGCACGATATATCAAAATTATCGTTATCGCGATAATAGTATATACGATATCCGTATCGCAGAGAGGTGCGATAAATTACATTTATTTTCATCCCAAGTCTCCCGCATATTGATAGCGGTTCCCTGATTCCCACAAATTAGTTAAAATCTCCCGGAATCTAGAGCGATCGAGCAAGAGCGCGCATACGAGACAGAAGAGACTGCTCCAAACGTGTAGCGCGCGCACTGCGGAGAGGGAGAGAGCGAGAGACCTTGCCCGTGTGTGTGCGTGCCTCATGAAGCGCTTGTAAGTCAGAAAACATCCTGATTGGCCTGTACGACTGAAATGTGGCAATATTTTGGCTTCAATAGAGAAGTGTCACAAATGCAGGAACTGTAAGGGGCTGCTCACATATCGCATCTATAAACACCTGGAAAGTGCGGCTGCGGCCGCTAACTCCTTTTTTCCACAATCACTTGCGTCTGTCGTTGCTGTGCAACCATGAACTGCGCTGAGGGCTTTCCATGACGACGAATAAGTATCAGCAAAGGATTCATTGATTTCTATCCCTTGTATTAGCTTTCCTTCTAGCCATTTTGAGCGTACTTGCCGCGCGCCTGCATTTGAAATAACGAATTTGTACGCGCAAAAAACGCGATATGTGAACATAAGTGACGGTGTCGTGTGGAAAAATTGTGGCCACGTCTAGAGGAAACTAATCTCCACAGTCATCTGAAACGCTGCCTCAGGAATCTAGGCTATATGAAGACATCGAAAAGTGTAAGCCCACATCTACCAAAACTGCTAACGAAATGCCAGGTAACAATAACAGACAACCATTAATCAAAGTTTTGCAAGTGTAAGTTAACTCCTCCTGGAAAAAACTGAGATATTCTTCTGAAGATTAGAAGAATATATCTTAGCCTACCTGTTTATTTTAGTATGATCATTACATATATAAATTATATAAAAAAAGGTTAATAAAAATAGCATTTCTCTAGGGAAATGTATCGCAAGAAATATCGTTAACGTAATACTCAACAACAATATTGCATATCGCATATTTTCCCAGTATCGTGCAACCCTAATGTATACATTTTCATTTGGCTGCTAGCAGTAGCAGTCGCATTTATTTTATTGGTGCAAACCCATTTCATCTGTTTGCATTTGCAAATACAGATGCTCTATTATGTCAAGGAGCTGTTGTTGCTATTTTTGGGATTCTGATCGGCTAACGTGGTCTTGAGCTTCTCGTTACACTGCCACCTACAAGTTTGGCATGCTCTTGACGGCATATATACACGGGTTTGTGTAAACGAACACTTTTCTGTAAACTGACAGGTGTGCACAATGTTATTTTTGAAAACGGAGATGGTGAAATGTCCGTTTAAGAAAATAGCCGGCCACGTGTAAATGTAGCCTCAGATAAAGGAGACATGTAAAATGTGCAGAGCTGTGGGTCCCCAGGACAGGTCCAGCACTCTGTTTATTGCTTATAATGTTTTATTTTCCGTCTTTATTATTTACTAGCTTTTTATGATTTGTTAGACCTAGTTTATCTAGGCTATTTAAAATTCAATTGTTTTAATTTATTGAAGTGTAATTATTTTAGAAAATACTTATAAATACATATGTAAATGAATAAAAACATTTTAAGTTCTATTAATAAGATTAATTAATAATAATAATAATAATAATAAAGTAGATCAAGAATCGTTTTGGAATTGGATCATGACTCCTAGAAACGGATAGAATCATGAGGTGACTAAAGATTCCCACCCATACTATACAAAGATTTATTGCTTGTCTTTATTGAATATTACAGAAGATAAAGAGCTTAAAACATTATTGCATATTAAATCGCAATATTGGTTAAAAAAAATCGCAATTTGATTTTCCAAAATAGTTCAGACCTGGTGTCAGTGCACCATCATATCAGAGCACGCAGATGAAACACAATAAACCCTGTCATGTTATCTTGCATTGGATGCCGGTGTTTGGGAACACAATCATGTGAGACACTTCTGTGAGGGAATTAAACTAAATCATTCTGGTGACAGACTCTTGCTCAGGCATTTCAGGATGATCAAACCAAAATTTGAGATGCTGTGCAATAAAATTTAATCGTGGGTTAGTCCAGTTATCCAATCACATCCTCTGAGGCAGTCATGTGAGTTGTTCTGCTTAGGGGGGTTTATTTTGTAAATTTGTTTCCATTGTAGTTTATGTGCACGTCGTCTTATCAGATAACAAATTGAACCGCCTCAGTTGAGCTTAAGTTTAAGCACATTTTTAGAATATATGCACTTCTTGGTACTTCCATCCAGCATTTTTATTTCATGCAATGTCCCAAAATGTGCATAAAAATAGCTGAAGGCAAACAGCAAGTGGCAAGGAACCCAAAATACATGACAGAAACAAGGCTCAATCTATTATGGTTATGACATTTAATTGTCAATATGTAATTTTTGTGACAGTCCTACCTAGAGGCAGAGTTTGAGTTAAACACTATATTCTAGTCATCACTGGATTTTCTAATGTTTTCTAGGTGTGGACACTGATGAGCTAGACAGCAACATCGATGATTATGAGGAAGAGACCATTGAGTTTTTCATCAATGAAGAAATTATTCCCATCGGAGATCTGTAATTCCAACAGCAGGTACTGTATGTGCAGCAATATTACGCTGGTATGGTCTTTTGTTATACCTTGGCACAGTCGTAATTATATTGTTTTCTTATTTTCAGTATCCGTTTTTTAGTGGAGGAGTGTGGCAAATTGAGGGACCCCCCATAAGAGTATTCCTTGTTATCATCAGTCAAGTGCCTTTTAATACTGGTCGCTGCAGAAGGAGAATTTGGTGCCACTGTTGACTGCTGCTTTTTAACTAAATCATCCAGCTGTGGGAGAATCTGCCCTGCCAACATCATCCAGGCCTGCTTTTGGTGGATCTGATCGTAACGTGTTCTTGTTCTTGCCTTTGGTTGGTCTACCTCATCAAAGGGTGTCACCATGGCACAAAATGCCATAAACTGTTTTTACATCAACTCACCGAAGGAAAACATTTTGTTTCCTAAGATTTTCCAAAAGGCAAACTTGTACTCTAGTGTGCAAAAATGGCACTACAGTGGTCTGTATCCTCCTCCATTCAGATTACCTGATATTAAATGCGCAACAAGGGAATAAAGTTTAACTGAAATTTAAGTATTTGTTGTTTTTCTCTATTGTTGAATTTGAAGCAAAAACACATGATGAAATTTTTGCTAGTTCTACTTTACTAAACTTCAGTTGATATTGTATTTTGGACAATAATAGGTTTTTGTGCAGAAACAATATCAAGGATTTTAGGAAATGTTGGAGTAAACATAAAGGCATGATCAATTTAGTATCATGTGACATTTCAGGTTGTCTTTCAACCTTTTAATTGAATTCATTTAAAATAGCTATGCATAACTAGAAATATATTTATTATATTGACTTCCATAGTATTTTAGTATTTAAGTTGTGTGGTCCATCAACTCCCATATTATTCAAAATATCTTTTGTTCAACAGAAAAAAATCATACAGGTTTGGAACAACTTTTGACAGAACTATCCCTTTTAAAGTCCCCATGAAATCAAAATTGAAATTTTTGGGGCTTTTAGTATGAATATGTTAGCCTTACTGTTATCTAAGCTAGTGTGCTCCTAAACAATGACAAAATTAACATTTAGAAGATAAAAGCGTTGAAAACATAAGTCTCTCACTTCTGCCAATATGGATCAATGTTTTTGACATCACTGCACTTCAGCTTCTCCTCAGATTTTCTGTCCAATCAAATGCTCTCCATAAAGTGTCCTGCCCCCTACACTATAAATAGAGGGTATGCGCGTGACTTCACCGTTGGCCGGTGTGTCTGCAGTTACGCGCAGTGAGTGGCAAAAAGACTCAGCGGCAGCATGTTTTCAGCGTGAATGCCGCGAAAAACCAACAAAACACATAAAACGGGTAAGAGCTTTGCGATTGACTACAACTAGATTTGACAAGAAATCTGAGGTATATTTTTACAGAATGATGAAAGCTACAGACCAGAGGTGCAAATGGATCGCTGCAATTCACAGAAACAATTGGACAACTGGATTGGGCAGGTGGATTTGCAGTTATCATTTTGTCATTATGCGGACTTTAGATGTCATACCCTATATATTGTATTGTTATATATTGTATTAACTACTCATCAATTAAATATTTATCATTGTATATTCTGCATTAGGCTATTGGATGTTTTTAAATAAACAATGACAAAAAACGATACAAGTTCTAGGGCTGGACGATATGGTGATATATAAATTTAGACCTACCTATTTTGTATTTATATAAAACGTTCACAGGAAAATTTGCTTTACGCCTACGTATTTCCCCGGTGTAGAAATCACACACACAGGTCCTTCTCAAAAAATTAGCATATTGTGATAAAGTTCATTATTTTCCATAATGTAATGATAAAAATTAAACTTTCATATATTTTAGATTCATTGCACACCAACTGAAATATTTCAGGTTTTTTGTTTTAATACTGATGATTTTGGCATACAGCTGATGAAAACCCCAAATTCCTATCTCAAAAAATTAGCATATTTCATCCGACCAATAAAAGAAGTGTTTTTAATACAAAAAAAAAAAAGGTAAACCTTCAAATAATTATGTTCAGTTATGCACTCAATACTTGGTTGGGAATCCTTTTGCAGAAATGACTGCTCATTTGGCATGGCACGGCATGGAGGCAATCAGCCTGTGGCACTGCTGAGGTGTTATGGAGGCCCAGGATGCTTCAATAGCGGCCTTAAGCTCATCCAGAGTGTTGGGTCTTGCGTCTCTCAACTTTCTCTTCACAATATCCCACAGATTCTCTATGTGGTTCAGGTCAGGAGAGTTGGCAGGCCAATTGAGCACAGTAATACCATAGTAAGTAAACCATTTGCACTGTGAGCAGGTGCCAGGTCGTGCTGAAAAATTAAATCTTCATCTCCATAAAGCTTTTCAGCAGATGGAAGCATGAACTGCTCCAAAATCTCCTGATAGCTCGCTGCATTGACCCTGCCCTTGATAAAACACAGTGGACCAACACCAGCAGCTGACATGGCACCCCAGACCATCACTGACTGTGGGTACTTGACACTGGACTTCAGGCATTTTGGCATTTCCTTCTCCCCAGTCTTCCTCCAGACTCTGCCACCTTGATTTCCAAATGACATGCAACCACTGAGCAACAGTCCAGTGCTGCTTCTCTGTAGCCCAGGTCAGGCGCTTCTGCCGCTGTTTCTGGTTCAAAAGTGGCTTGACCTGGGGAATGCGGCACCTGTAGCCCATTTCCGGCACACGCCTGTGCACGGTGGCTCTGGATGTTTCTACTCCAGACTCAGACCACTGCTTCCGCAGGTCCCCCAAGGTCTGGAATCGGTCCTTCTCCACAATCTTCCTCAGGGTCCGGTCACCTCTTCTCATTGTGCAGCGTTTTTTGCCACACTTTTTGCTTCCCACAGACTTCCCACTGAGGTGCCTTGATACAGCACACTGGGAACAGCCTATTTGTTCAGAAATTTCTGTCTGTGTCTTACCCTCTTGCTTGAGGGTGTCAATGATGGCCTTCTGGACAGCAGTCAGGTCGGCAGTCTTACCCATGATTGCGGTTTTGAGTAATGAAACAGGCTGGGAGTTTTTAAAAGCCTCAGGAATCTTTTGCAGGTGTTTAGAGTTAATTAGCTGATTCAGATGATTAGGTTAATAGCTCGTTTAGAGAACCTTTTCATGATATGCTAATAATTTGAGACAGGAATTTTGGGTTTTCATGAGCTGTATGCCAAAATCATCAGTTTTAAAACAATAAAACACCTGAAATATTTCAGTTGGAGTGCAATGAATCTAAAACATGAAAGTTTAATTTTTATCATTACATTATGGAAAATCATGAACTTTATCACAATATGCTAATTTTTTGAGAAGGACCTGTAAATGTGAGGCAACCCGATTCCTGGCTGCATGTCAAAATCCATGGATCACTGGATCTTTAGAAAGTTGTAAGGAACACTATATTGAGTCCAAACTTTAGTTTAAATTGATAATTGTTCATTTTACTTGCATTTTCACAGTTTCCCCTATTAAATCCAGTCACACAGGAGCTCTTTTGCCACTCAGTCCGGCTGAGTTCCGGCGGGAAAGTGACGTCAATGCATTCCCTCTATAGTCGCTGAAGCTGAGGCATTTCAGTGGAAATTATGCCAAAACTCATCACATTGCCTGCATCTGGAATGGCATACTTCTCTACTATAAAGTAGGTGAAAAACAAACAGTGACACAAGTATGTCTGAATTCACAGTATTCATTAACGAGTAAGCAACAAGTACCCGGATAACCTAGGCTACTTCCGGTGAGATTCTGAAGTGTGCATATGCATAAAAAGAATGCATAGCTGATATAAAAACTTGGATTTCCTACTACTAAATTCTGAAAAAACAGATTCTAATTATTGTACAAAAAACTTCCACACGTAATAACCTAGAAAACTGTCTTAACACTTGATGGCTGCTCTATTAAGTCTTCGTCGTCGGTTAGGAAGGGTGTGCTCTTTGATACCAATCTTTCATTTAAAAGTCACGTGTCTAGTATCTGTAAAACTGCATTTTTCCATCTTAAAAATATATCTAAAACACGCCATATGCTCTCATTGACAAATGCGGAACAATTATTTTGTGTTCATGACATCAGATTATTGTAATGCTCTAATGGGTGGTTGCCCTGCACGCTTAACCCCAAAACCGTATTCACTTTATAGCCCTTAATTCTGTAATTGTGGACAAATGTGGGCACAGAGGACTCAGGTGTGATCCTAATTTTTATTCATTATAAATGTTATATCACTGTCTTCGATAAAGTTTTGTCTATCCATTTATGGTGTTTTATTTTAATTTTGGGGGTATTTTTGAATTTATTTACTTAAAAAAGTACCATATTTTCTATGTAAATTATGCTTATTTTTATGTTTTATTTTTTTATTTTTTTTAACTACATTAAAAAATCATTCCAATAAGTTCTTAGAGCTAAAACCTAAAGATGAAGTGACTTTGCTGTCACCTAGTGTCTTATTTTGGTATTAAATTAACAAAAAAACAATAATATCAATAGCCACTAGATGGCAATAGTACTTAATGGCTGCATATATAGGCTTAACTCTATGAACCACTGTATAAAATGAATTTGACCTCTTAAGTTTTTGACTATCACAAGTTCAAATTGTAATTTAAAAAATATATATCTGTGTTAGGTGAGACTATACAAAGATGCCAAAATACGCAGATAAATATGACCATGCTATAAGGAAAAGACAAAGTAGTAGATCATTTATCATTTATTTCAAACACAAAACAACCAATTTAAATAACTAATTAGTACCAAACAGGTAAGAACATACATTAAATAACTAAATAAGTAACAAGAACAAACAATAATAGTTATTTACACTATTTACAAATTTACATGCACTTGTGGCAGCAGGTAATTGTTACTGAATGTTCTTTGCAGAAATATTGTCTGCATTTTTCACATACAGTGCTGTTTTTTTTTGTTGTTGTTGGAAGTGCAGACATGGCACCTTTTTCTTTTTGTTGGGGGAGTTGCTGTGGATGTGCCAGGGATGCTTTCTGAGGAGGGTTGTCCTCTGATCTGATTCAGCATCCTCAGAGAGGCCACTCCATGGGGAACGCTCTTCCGTCTCTCGATTTGTGGGGACACCAGAGACTTACCAAGCTCTTCCAAAAAGATCCGCCTTCTCCAGGACTTTCCTGCATTCCAGCCAGGATTTATTTCGGACCACAGGACGAAGGCGTTGAGAGCTGACACATCAAGCATGCTGGAAAATACAACCATTGGCCAACGGTTTGATTTTCGCTTACACGTGTAAGCAGCCACCATCTTGAATAATACACACAGAAAAAGAATAAAAATCAAACGTTATACTGACAAAAGTACATTTACATTTATTCACTTAGCAATTCATACATTTGTTACAAATTATAAACCACAAGCAATTTTTTATAGGAAAATTTGTAAAAAATGCGACAAAAAATAAATAAATAGTAAAATACCTGGTCAAGGCTGTCCACTCCACCCTTGGTCTTGTTGTAATCCAGGATTACATCCGGCTTCCTGTCGTCACCTGTGCTGACTGTGGCTTCCTTGTGAACTGTGCTCATCAAGAGCACATTTCTGTTTTTTTTTGGGACAGTAAGACACAAGTGTGTGTGTATTGGTGAAGGCAAATACTGAAGAGAATTTATCTCTGCCCCTTGTCTTTACCAGCGCAGATGGGAGCTAAGGTTTGTTTTTTCTCACAGTTCCCAGCATGCCCAGTTTTCTCTTCAGGAGCTCCTGGCCAAGGGCATACGATGTGAAATAATTATCACAGGTGATGGTGTGCCCTTTGAGACCCACGGACATGTCGAGGACCACGCGCATTGCCAGGTTCTTCTCTCGCTGCCCATCAGCTGGCTTGCCAGTATATATTTGCATATTATATGCGTAACTGGTCTGCAAGCTGCCCAGATTTTGATGCCATACCTGGCTGACTTGCTTGGCATATATTGCTTAAAGTTACAGCGTCCTCTAAACGGTACCAGACATTCGTCGACTGTAACTGCTTGGCCAGGGTTGTAAATTTTCGGTAGAATTTCAACCCATTTGTCCCATATTTCCCGAATCGCTGCCAGTTTATCACCTCTCCATCGGTAAGGTCTTGTTTCTCGGTCGTCGAATCTAATGACTCTTGTCATCACTTCAAAGGCTCGCAGAGACATTGTAGCACAAAAAATGTCTCTCCCCGTTTCTGCGTTCCACAGGCTCATTGTGGCCTCATTGTGGCCTCATTGTGGGAACGGTAGACACCGGCCAGCAATAGAAGGCCAATATAAGCCTGTAAGTCCACCCAATCCACCTCATTCCATGACTCTCCAAAGACTCTTTTTCCCTCTAAATTTATCATTTCTATCAGTGTCTTTTGAATTTGCTCAGGAAAAAAAAAGCTCAAAAGCTGACCTTACGTCCTCAACACGTGAACAGGCCAGACAATTTCCCCATTTTTGGATGCATACGTTGCTACACCAGGATCCTCTACCTCGGGAGTCTTCATCTGTGTCGACATAATCTGGGTCAAACTCAGTCTGACTGTCTGTTTCAGATCCTTGATCCTCTGCTGACTCCAAACCACAGTTTGTCTGGTCTCCTTCCTCCCCACTGGATTCCAGGAGAATATCCAGTACTTCTGCTGCACTAAACCTCCTTCTCATTGTGCTGCTTGCTGTGAAATCAGAAAATAACTGCCACTGCAAACGTTTTGTTTGGAAGTATCAACAAACCTTGCAGTAGCAGTTTGATCTGACTCTGAAGGTGCCAGGTGGTTGATTGATCATACCAAAAAACATGGTCAGACATTGGCTCATTCAATTCAGTTTTTATTTGAAAAAAAAAAAAGCCCAGCTCTGTCATAGGCTCATTGAATGCATTGTTTGTTTGTGTGTGTGAGAGAGAGAGAGAGAGAGAGAGAGAGAGAGAGAGAGAGAGAGAGAGAGAGAGAGAGAGAGAGAGAGAGAGAGAGAGAGAGAGAGAGAGAGAGAGAGAGAGAGAGAGAGAGAGAGAGAGAGAGAGAGAGAGAGAGAGAGAGAGAGAGAGAGTGAGTGAGTGAGTGAGTGAGTGTGAGAGAGAGGGGGAGAGGGTGATGAGGTAGGTGGATGATTGGATCATACCAAAAAACATGGTCAGACATTAGCCCAGCTCTGTCATAGGCTCATTGAATGCATTGTTTGTGTGTGTGTGTATGAGTGAGTTTTTGCCATGATGAGAATGTTGTACAGGATCAGCCCTTCATTTGTGTGTATGTTGGATATGCATTGTATTGGATTATTAATTTATTTTTTACAAAAAAACAAGATGAATGCTCTAAATTACAGTTTTTCCCATTCAAAATCATTCGTTTTTTTTCACCCACTTAACATTGTAGAATTGAGTCAAAAAAAATTGTGTGTGTAAAGGAGGCAAACTTAGGAAAAGTAGCCAAGTCTTGTACCGCTCAGATCAAGGGAAGTATTTTTTAAAAAATAAATCAAAACTATTTTGCCCACATTTGTCCAGATTACGGTTTTGGTTCAAAACGCTGCAGCTCAAGTTCTTACCAGAACCAGGAAGTATGACCATATTAGCCCAGTTCTGTCAACACTGCATTGGCTCCCCATTAAACATCATATACATTTTTAAATATTACTGATTACTTACAAAGCAGTAAATGGTTTAGCTCCACAGTACTTGAGCGAGCTCTTAACGCATTATAGTCCTTCACGTCTATTGCGAACTCAAAATTCCGGCCAGTTAATCATACCTAGAATATCAAAATCGACTGCTGGCGGTAGATCCTTTTCCTATTTAGCACCAAAACTTTGGAACAGTCTTCCTACCATTGTCCGGGAAGCAGACACACTCTGTCAGTTCAAAGCTAGATTAAAGACACATCTCTTTGACCTAGCATACACATAATACATTATCGTCTTCTATAACTCAATGTTAGGCTGCATAGATTAGGTCAGCTTGAACCGGGAACACTTCCCTTAAATCCTGATGTACTCGTTACATCATAAGAAGAATGGCATCTACGCTCATTTTAGTGTCTTTGTTTATCCCAAGGTTTTCCCACAGCCTGCCGGATCCAGGCCGTATCCAGATCCGACGAAGGACCTTCGCCTGGACCCGATGATGCAGTGCTGAAGTGCAAACTAGCCTCTCCCTATGGAGGATTCCTTTCCCACTCGCAGTGGCGGTTCTCGAGGGGGGCAGGGGGGCCGTGCCCCTGTGACAACAAGCTTGCCCCCCCTTGTGGCCCCCCTAAATGTGGAGTGTGAAATAATTTTTACAAAACAGTTTTTGCTATCGTTGTTATCGTTGTATGCCTATTATTTTCTATTATTATTCTATCTTTGTGGATTTGCTTGTTCACGTGACAATTCGCATCACATTCGCGGGAATCGCTGCAGAATAACGTCTGTCTCCTGCACGCGAGAGAGGAGAGAAGGAGAAAGCTGGTAAATGGCAGTTCAGTTGCAAGTTCATTCTTTATGTGCGTATCGGGTGTGCGATGTGTATTGTCTATTATGAAATTGTAATCAATGTTTTAACTGTATACGAGGCACTGTGAGCTGACATCGCATTTGTCAATCCTTTCACTGCTGTGTGCGGTTCATAGGTATAGGCTATGTCCCCATATTAGTTTATGTCTTATATTTATATCATATTATGTTCTTATATTAGAATATCAAATCAGCAAGAGTGCCGTTTTCCCGTGCACAATTGCAACTGTCATATTGATATTATACAACAGTTAAATTAACAATAAGTTAACATTGGCAGTTACTTTTTAGACACAATATTGTCAATATTGTTTGTTTTCCCTTTATTTCGCCGACTAGAATTTCAAAATGAAACCGTAGCAGTCTCAATGCAACAGACAGCGATGATTTATTGACTGAAATCCGCGTTTTGAAGGAATCACTTGCTTCTTTCCCGAATGAATCAGCCGTTTGAACAAATCGGTTGAATGAATGAATCCCTCAACTCACTTAAGACTGTGACTTGCCGCCGCCTACTGGCGGTTTTAGTTTAATATTTAAAGTACCCTTTAATTAAAACGTTAAAATTAGAAATAATTTCATATTTAAATATTGATTTAAAAAAAATCTCATAGCTTTATTTATGGAATTATAAATGGAGTGTAAATATATTAATGCCGCTTCTGTGTTACCTCTAGATTGCACTGCAAAGATGGATTTTGATTGAATTAATTAATTTGACTGGTAACAGTGGTACTGTATAATTATTGTATAATTAAGTATTATTGTATAAATAAGTATAATTACTGAATAATTTGAATGTTAGTATTTGACATAAAAGGTGATTCATAACTCTAAATAAGTTTAGAAAGAATGTCCATATATAGGTGAAAATGCCCCTGGAAATCAATTTAAGATGGCAAATTAAATGAATTAAAAATTGATTAAAAAATTAATTTCGGCCCCTGCTGTTAACTGACCACTGCATAGAATATTAAAAATATGAATATTTTTGTGAGTCAGCTGTCAAATGGTACCAGTACACAAACACAATCAGTAAAATATCATCTAATTATCAACAATCATTGAAAATATTGAGATATATTTTTGTCAATATTGCACACCCCTAATGTACGGTATGAATTTTGATTTCTTCAGGTCTTAAAAAGCCTTAAATTTGACTTTAAAAAGTGTGCAGGAATCCTGTAAACGGTTAAACGTTACCTAGAAAGTCAGTTATTTTCAGTAAATTAATTAATAAGCTTCTTGGTTCCCATTGCTTTTGCTCTATAGTTCTCACCAAAATGAAGAGAAAGAAGGACATCATGTTAATTACAGTTACTGTGACTAATACTGAATATGTAATGCAAATGTAAAAATATAATGGAAATGCAAATACATTGTTGAATGATTATAAACATGGTATTTTGCCTGTTAATGCCTGCAGTGCAGTGCAGAAAATGATATGACAACAGTAAGGTCTAAATATAACTGGCCCCTCTAACAGTACAACTGGCCCCAGCTTGCCCCCCCCCCCCCCCCCCCAGTTGAAATGGTCTAGAACCGCCACTGCTCTACAGATAAAGCATTGTGGGGAATTCGGTTCGCGTAGCCTACTTAACCCGGAGTGATAAAATAAAAAAAAATTCCGTATCAAATTTATAGGCATGACAAGTAGTTTGTTTAGGCATGTTTTGTAGGGAATTACAAACCTGTTCACATACAGTCGTGCTCAGAATTAATGGTACCCCTGGTAAATATGATAAAAAATGGCTGGAAAAAATAAATCTGCATCATTTATCCTTTTGATCTTTCATTCAAAATATTGGCAAAAATCTAAACTTTCATTGAAGTAAAAGAATAGAAAGTGGGGGGGAAATCACATTATGAAATAAATGTTTATCTCCAAAACACGTTGGCCACAATTATTGGTACCCTTTTATTAAATACTTTTTGCAATCTCCTTTTGCCAAGATAACAGCTCTGAGTTTTATCCTATAAAGCCTGATGAGTTCGGAGAACACCTGACAAGAGATCAGAGACCATTCTTACAGAATCTCTCCAGATCCTTCAGATTCCCAGATCCATGTTGGTGCTTCTTCTCTTCAGTTCACTCCACTCATCAGGTCTGGGACGGTCATGGCAGAAGCTTCATTTTGTGCTACTTAACACATTTTTGTGTTGATTTTGATTTTTGTTTTGGATCGTTGTCCTGATGGAAGATCCAACCACGGCCCATTATACGATTTCTAGCAGAGGCTGTCAGGTTTAGATTTTTTATCTGTTGGTATTTGATAGAATCCATGATGCCATGCATGTATCTGAACAAGAAGTCCAGGACCTCCAGCAGAAAAATATGACCACAACATTAAAGATGGTATATTAAATTGTACACATGGGGTACTTTTTATCCTTGTGTGCACCAAACCCATCTTGCATGTTTGCTGCCAAAAAGCTATTTTTTAGTTTCATCTGACCACAGAACCCTGTGCTGTTTGAAGGTCCAGTCATGTCTGACAACTGCATTTGCTGGGGTTTGTTTTTGGATGAGCAAGGAGGATTTTTCTTGAAAACCTCCCAAACAACATGTGGTGATGTAGGGGTTGTTCAATTTTTTTTTAATAGGCTTTCTGAACCCAAGACTCAACTAAACTCTGCAATTCTCCATCTGTGATCTTTGGAGAGTCTTTGGCCACTCAAACTTTCATCCTCACCATGCATTAAGACAATATAGACACACGTCCACTTCCTGGCAGATTTGTAACATCTTTAGTTGATTGGAAGTGCTTAATTATTGCCCTGAATTATTTTTTACAGCCATTTTTCATCATATTTACCAGGGGTACCATTAATTCTGAGCACGACTGTATATTCAAACGCACATAATCAATTCTTAATGCGCATGTGAACGCCATCAGCGTTTATCACAGGTTTGCGTTTAAATTCTGTTTAGAGAGAACGGTGTCGTCTTAGTGGCCCCTAATTTAATAACAAATGATAATTTCAACGGAAGTGAATCAAAACTAACTTTTGCTGGAAAATAACATTATGCAAGAACCGCTATAAAGCCAACACAATCTCTGTTACCTTAAAGTATATGTTTACCTCTGTAAAGCTGCTTTGAAACAATCAACATTGTTAAAAGATCTATATGAAGATGACTTGACTTGACATGACATATGATGGACACTATCCCATGAGGCCACGGGAGGGGATTTATGAATGGCAGTGAAACTGACTGGTAGGTCACATAATTATTACAACATGGCGAATGTAGTCCAGATTACATTCATACAACACACACTCACCGTTGTGAAGTTATGTTTTATTGGAAATAAGTACCTATATGCGATTTCGGACGCAATTGAATAATGCTGCACGTTTCAAGGCACTTCTTGGGCCTTTGAATTATTTCATGTTTGATTTTTTTGTGATCCCATGTTGTTATTAACATTTTGTTGCATATGTTAATCAGAATATTTTTTTTATTGATTCTGGCTGGACACCAAAGTGGTAGCGTTTCCAACTGTTGCATTTTGCCAGAAACTATTGTAGGTTATACTCGTTATTCTCTAACACCTTTCATTATGTGGTCTTTTCTCTCTATAAAATATAAAAAGCGAAAGAGTCTGCTTTGCTGACAAAACTGTATCAGCAGCAGAACCTTGCGTTCACAGTCAGAAATCTCGCGATATCTGTGCGGAGCACTGAAGCGCTGCTGTGTCAACACCCCGCGCGCAGCACATCCCTCCTCAGCTGACGCCGTCTGCCTGCCTGCCGAGAAATATACAGTCCTGCTATGAGGTGAGACCGTAATCGTTACAGCCACGTTACACATTAATTTCTACCATATCATTCTAAACATAGTAGCCTACTCTTTTAATTCCGCGTGCTCGAATCACAACCGATCTACAAAACAACAGGCATGAGTAGCTTCATGACTTCCTATGGAAAAAAAGTGGTGTAGGCACTTGCTCTATATTTGAATTCATATCTTCATGTTATCAATTAAAAAAAAATCGACACAGTGTCGTTCAATTTAACCGGAATCAGCTGCTTAGTAGAAATGATGTATATATGAATGGCTTAGGAGGAGTTTTCACGGATGAGCTCGAATGTTTGCAGCTTCCTCCCACATTAAGAGATGGTGTCAAAGAGCTGCATTGTGTCCAGCTGAATGTGAGGGGTCGCCTTTGCCTTTGAAATGAACGCGAGGGCATGACAAATGTATAGCTCTTCACTGTGAGTTTTCCGAGTAATAATTGGCCTGAATTAAAAAAAAAAAATCATACATCGAAACATCCACACGTGTAACGTTAGCTCGTAAACATTTGTCAGTTTTTTAGTGATTATTATTACGCCTCGCTAGCTACTATGCAAGCACATTTTGTTTGTAGCCGACATAATTTTGTGTTGTACTGTGACGCCATTCTCTAAACGAGCCAATAACTGTGCGTTATCAGCCTCTTGTTTTGTCACACGCCAAATGTTCTAGAGGAATTTAATGGTTCTGTTCAAAACAATACGTTAATTACTGCTGTTTCCTAGGTATTTGTGTTCGTATTCTGTCTCTCTGCACTCCCTACAAGGAAGATAATAATCATATTAATATTTAATGTAGAAGCTTTAAACCCCTTCAGGGTGATATGAGGCCCCAGTCTGCCAAAATAACCATTGACGGAGGTTACATTACATTACTTATTAAATAAATCAGTTTGAACTAAAACATCCTCAGTGTTATGTAAGGGATAGTGTTTAGTCAGTCAGTCAGTCAGTTATTATGCTCAAATAATCCCTGACAGGATTTAATTTGTGAAAATAGCCTGCTGTCCGAATAAATGGACATGAGTATCACGTGTCAAAATATGAATATCAAAATATTTATCTTAAAGCATCCAATAAAAAAAAAAGATCTGACAAGCGTCTGGTCAATAATATGAATTATTTGTAAAAGTAACTTTTTTCTATGGACTGGTTAAGGCTGAAATATACTACACAATTTTTTAAATCCTACCAAAATTTTTTTGTCCATATGCACTGGAACACTCTGCATCATACACTTGCTGACTGTACATAAATGGTTAAAGAGAAAAACTGGGCATCATACGCTAAATGACTGATGATCACACACAACACTCAATCACGACCAACCAATTAGAAAGAAATGAAAATGTTGTGTCTTGCAAAGAGAATGAAATGTTGCTTTTCTATTGCATAATGAAAGTGGCAATATTGCAAAACTTTGAACCTAGTAGTTTGCACACTCTTGACTACCCTTTTCTGATTTGTTTTTCTCTACTTCAGAGTATGATGTATGTGGTCTGGGCTGTGGATTATGTAATGGAGTTGAGATGAGAATGGCACTTTCTCAGTCAAAATCAACCAAAATGGGAAAATCGAGACTGTTCCGCATTTTTATGATCGTGGGTGCCGTCTTCATGATCCTCCTCATAATCATATACTGGGATGATGTGGGGGCCTCTAATTTTTACCTGCACACAACCATCTCCGGCCCCCATCCGTCCCGCCTCTCTCCACAGGCCCGTCGTGACCCTGAAAAGAAAATAGAGGAAGACAAAGAGAGCTCGTTCTTGATGGACATAGATGCTTTTGTCAACCAGTTTTTGGAAGGAACAGCAGACCCCACGGAACAGGTAAGAGGAGAACCGCCCCCTGGAGACCCTCACAATCAGTCCTCTGAGAAATCGGATGAGAAATTTGTCCCGAGACGAGAGTGGAAGATCCATCTGACGCCAATTGACCCTGAGAAAAAACAGAAGCAAGATAGTAGAAAGCAGCTGATCCAAGATGTGTGCAGTAACAGAAGTTTTTTAGACTTCCCTGGAAAGAACAGGACTTTTGATGACATACCCAATAAAGAGTTGGATCACCTCATTGTGGACGACAGGCATGGAATTATTTACTGTTACGTTCCCAAGGTGGCCTGCACAAACTGGAAGCGCATTATGATCGTGTTGAGCGAGAGCCTGTTATTGGATGGCGTGCCCTACCAAGACCCTCTAGATGTTCCTCAGGAGCTCATCCACAACAGTAGCCTGCACTTCACCTTCAACAAGTTCTGGAAGCGCTATGGAAAGTTCTCACGGCACCTCATGAAAATCAAGCTTAAGAAATACACCAAGTTTCTGTTTGTCAGGGATCCTTTTGTACGACTGATCTCTGCCTACCGCAACAAATTCGAACAAGAGAACGAGGACTTCTACAAGAGATTCGCTGTTATCATGCTGAAAAAATATAGCAATTACTCAGATCCCCCGGCCTCAGTCGTGGATGCTTTTGCCGCTGGTATTCGACCGTCGTTCTCAAATTTCGTTCGGTATTTACTGGATCCTAACACTGAGAAAGAGATGCCTTTCAACGAGCACTGGAGACAAATCTACCGTCTGTGCCATCCCTGCCAGATAAATTACGATTTCGTGGGCAAGCTGGAGACCTTGGATGAGGATGCTGAGCATTTGTTGCGAATTCTCCGCGTAGACAATGTCGTTGAGTTCCCGCAAAGTCATCGTAATCGAACGGTCAGCAGTTGGGAGCAGGATTGGTTCGCCAGCATACCATTGGAGTCCAGAAAAGAGCTGTACAGGCTCTATGAAGCCGACTTTAAACTGTTTGGATATTCCAAACCAGAGAAGTTGTTACATGAGTGATATGTTCATCATCAGCTTTACTGGGGTGCTGAAAATATTTTCACAGCACAATAAACACGGTGATGGGAGTTCCTGATGCCTGGTTCCTAATGCGCCACTTTTTCACATTATGCTGTTTATAAAGGCTCTTTCTCATGACTCTTGTCCAAAGGATCAATGTTTGTTTAGTTTACATGGTCCACTTAAGTCCTGCAGGTAGATACTCGAATTGAACCATCTGCTTTCAAAAAGCTTCTTTCTCCACTCAGCCATGCACATTACGTGCTGGGAACGAAAACAAGATATTGTGGCCATGGATAAAGAATTTGTTCCCGCGTTGTGCAAATTAGTTCAATGTGGCCACTTTGTACTAATTCTTTCCCTTGTTTTAGTCCAATTTCAGCCGTGATTTAACCTGTTTAAGGCAGAGTATGAACGTTTGTAACTGCTAGAGGTCGCTTATTCAAAACCATAACAACGACGTAGCTTGATGATGCAGAGACGGAGCGTGGAATCATGGGAGTTGTCGTGTTCACCTCCACAGCCGTTTTCGCTTTATGGGGTTATCTTTGGCGACAGAACCCACTATACTGAATAATTGTGGTCTATCACAAATGTGCAAAACAAACAACTGTGGCTTGCTAGACGTGTCTTAGCTATCACCATAAATTATGTATCATTCGAAAGCTTGCACACTCAATTCATCCTGTAAAAACCGTTTTGAATTCGAAAATTGCATTACCATGGAAATGGTCATTTGAATCCTTTTAGCGGGCTCAATTTTTGTGATATCAAATTAAAATTTGGAACACAACTTGGTTAGTCACATGCCTTTGATTTGCAAGCACGTTTAGAGTCCAAATTATGTTATAACAATGTTAAATGTTCAGTACATTTGGTTTACAGTAAATAATCTTTATGACTTTAGTTTCGTTTTCTGAAGTGCTTTCGCATCTGCAATAATTGGCTCGGTGTCCTCTTTAAAAAGCTTGCATGATCTTCAACCGTTTTCACATATATGTTCAAAAAGGGGGGTGACAATAAACGGGTTAAATAAATTAAAAAAGGGAGCCAATTAGTTTAACATAGCCACAATTTAACTAAAACGAGGGGACAATTTGACCCAAATTTAATAAATTTAGTTGTGGGAATGATTTCTTACTTCATTGCCAGAGTATCTATTTCTTTTGACATGTCATGTCCGTACATTTGTTTCACAAATATTTCGTTGAATAACTTGTTTTATCACTTTATATTATAGTTATATTACCATTGTATTATATTTTTGTTTTTTAATGATTTACCAGTGCCTGTTTTTTTATTATTATTTTAAAAAACAAACAAACAATGAAATGGGATTTGGATGTTTTTCTTGGTCTGCTGCCTTTGACGTCAAAGCTCACCATAGTCACTAATAATTGGGTTTGTGACTGGTGAAAAAGCATAGCTGACTGTGTCACTGGCTGCACTTCGAAAAAGATCAGTGATAAACGACATTGCAAACTTTGCGCTTTTAACACTTGCCCTGTCCTGAGGGTAATGCTGTAGCTTGATGCGTCACACTATATGGTTCAGTGCATTGGGAGGACGCTGATGCGAGTCACGTGAAAGAGTCTTTAGGTCTTTGTGAAGCTTATGGGCATTGAAAGTAATACTGTATTATACATTCCTTGCTCACAGGTTACATTTCCTCAATCCATTTCCCAGTAACCCCCTAAATGTGTAACTGTTTGTATTTGTATATGGACCTCATCGACAATTTGGAGAGAGACATTTAGATGGTTACCTACTCAGTGAAGCCTGCACAATGTTATTTTTTAATATATCGAACAGTGGTTTAAAAACAAACTCATCACCTCATCAGTATTTTTCTTAGTTTGGATGGATGTAGATCAGAATGTATGTTATAATCTCAGCAAGAGACATTTGTCCCTCAGTTTTGTAGTTGTATAGTTGTATGTGTTAGTTAATAAACACATCCACCAAACTAAAATATCACAAGAAATTAAGTGTTACAAAAACATTTGACAAGAAAAGGTATATTGTACATTAAGCAAGTGCACATATTAGAGTATTTTAGAATATTTTTGTAACCTTTTACAATTAAATGTGAAAAGTGAAGGCACATTTGTCCTTGGAAAAAAGCTAGATAACATTTTGAAATGCAAGCAAACATTTTACACAAACATTTTACACATTTATTTTTAAAATCATAAAGGGATCTACTGCTCTTACAGCAGTTTATTTGCTTTTCTTTAGGATGGCACATTTATGTGTCTGTTTCCATGGACAAACCTCAGTTTTTATGTTTCCATGGATTCTTTTTTCCACACATGGATTGTTTCAACCATTTAAAGCAGTTTCACAGTATTTTATAGTACACAATTGCCAGTTTTCTGCAGTGAAGCAAGTAAACGGAGTAACTGACATCAGAAGACATTTTCTTTGTAACAGAGGCTGGAGTATTCAGATTATGGCCTGTTCTTGCCTTTCATCATTTTGATCTTTTTCTTCTATTAGTGTGTAGCAGGGTCTGATCTGCAGCATGCTATAGATGTTAGCATGTGTGCCTTCAGTCCTTCATAAATGTGCATCGCTCAAGAATACTGCAGCAAACTATATATTCGTTTTTTTTTGCTCTGGAGAAATAATGGCCTTGTTTGCATATTGTTAGGAATATAATTGAAGGCACAGGGTATTTATTTCTTACTTTGGAAGAGTTATTCTGTGTAATTGCTTTAGAAAGTTGACGCGCAGATGTCAGTTTTGTTTATAGTTCCTCTTCTAGTCGCAATTTGAACGTGGGCATGTGCAAAATTAGTGTTTAAGGGTTTATTGTGATTATTTTTAATAGTATTTTCTTAACTAAGAATGAGTTTCTTGTACTTTCTGTCATGTTTTCGTGCCACATTTTGCACATCCGATCACATGTATAAAACCAACCTTAAAGGCAGTGAGAGATGGGATTAGATATATATTGTAGGCATAGGATTTAATACTGTGGAGCACAAGTGTAGCATGATTGTCGTGGAAGGGCCAAAGGGAACGGGACGCCCCAGTTCAGCCAGCCTTCAGGAGAAGCCACAGTTCTGGATCGCTGCTCTGTTGGGCCCATTTGGTTGCAGTGCCTTTGGAGAAAAGTTTACACAAAGTATTTTTGTAAGCGAGTCTGACTTGCAGTGAAAACAATCAAAGCTCCTACTTTTTAAAAACAATTTAGTAGTGCTTATAATATGTGTTGCATCATGGAAAATATCAGATTTTTAGCCACAATTCTGGTGGTGCTGTTGAGATTTGTCACATCAGTTTCACGTGTTCTTATTTCATAAACCACAAGACCTGTTAAATGGGGAAAAGTTTTTAAAACACGTGTGCAGTTGACGATGCTGTTGATTTCTGTTTCAAAATGAGGACCTGTGTTTTGTATACAGTTGATGCCTCATTGTACAAAGAAAAATGTTGTTTAGTGATTGTTTTCATGCCAATATTAATGCATTTTTTTCATTTTTTTTTTATCTGATGTGCAGTCATAGGGATTTCTTTGTTGCATGAAATATTTTTCAGGAGATCGTGTTGAGTGCAAAAGGGAAACATTTGTTACATTAAATCAGGTCTTAGCCTAAAAATGTTTTCTTGACATTTTGGTTTGGTTTGCTTTTCTCTGTTGGCCAATGTACATAGCTCTTCTCTTATTTATTATGATTTTATTTAATGCTTCAAAAGAAAAAGATTCAATAAAGATCAGTGCATGGTGCAAACACTGTAAAGCTGTTATCTGCCCTTTATTTGTTTTACAGAAGTGCTGTTCATTAACAATAACCACATTTATTCAGTGAAAGAGCTCTACTGATCTTCAGCCTGATTGATTCAAAGTGCACATTGATAAACTGTCCGTTGTATCCCACATTTTTCTACCACAATGACGTTTAAATGTTGTGCATGTAAGTAGAATAAATAAAATAAGATACTAAATATTAAAATAATAAATTTAAATGCTACAAGTGAATTTAGCCGTTAATTTGAAGTGTTTTTTTTTGTGTGATTTTAAATTTTAACTGTGAGTGTAAGATGACTGCATACAAAGGTAATGTAAATATAAAATGTGCACTTAAATATCCAGTATCAGCCATATTAATTTATTTATGTAATATAGGCTGGTAGATATTGCGCATTCCTAACAAAAAATTGGCGTTTTGACAGCTTCATAACCACTAGATGGCACAATTTCACTGCATGTTCAACAAACCTACGGTTGACAGCAACCTTATGGCGCGTGGAGGAATAATCACAGAAGCGCGCACGTCTCCGGTCGCGTGAATGGATTGTAGAATCGAGATAAAATCTCACACTTTAATAGTATTTATATCACCTTACTTGATTAAAACAGCCTGTGGGACTATGAGGAATGATTGCCTCAAAATGTAAGTCCGCATAACAAGTTCGAGGGACTTTATGTAAATTAAATAGGCTACATAGTCTACACCTCTTTAGCTATTGTCACGTGCCAGTGATTATCCCTCCTGGTGGCCATGTTGGCGACCCCTGACATGGGAATTTACATAGGCATAATAGTAATAAGCTGATTGACTGGACTGGACTTATCAACGCAGTGTCCACTTTTTGAAAGAATCACCACTACCTCTGGTATTTAAACTGGTGATGTAGTGTCTTCATGTTGGATAATACAGCTATTATTAAGAAAACAGGGGAGTTAAAGCTATTAGGATTCACTTTGGTAGATGTCTGTGTGTGTGTGTGCTGTAGGTATGTATTACCAATGTACTGAAGCCTAGAACCTGTCTTTCTCTGACTGGGGAAAGATCAGTGTGTGGAACAGTGTGGTCATGAGGGCCACACAGATAGATAGACAGAGCTCTTTCCTTTATGTCACCCCATGATTACAAAAAACACTCACAAGACTCAGAAATATGATCAGATTTATTGTATGCTCATAAACTTTTAATGAAAATTGGAAGGGATGTAATTAATGATACTGCTGATGTTCGGTCTGTATTTGGCTCTTCACAAATGAGAAATTCCATTCAGGATCACAAAGAGGTGTAAGCACATTTTGGTATGTTTTGTAATTGTAGTGCAAGGACTTGCAGACTAAGAATGGCACATTAATCAGCAAAGACAATTTATAATTATAATCGAATGTGTACTATTATAGATGATTTGTATGCAGAGTTGAGTGGGTAGCTTGCATTTGTTTCCACATTTTATCTTAGTGCATAGACCTTAAAGATATTTGTAATTAAAGATAAATGCAATATGCAGCATGACTCTTTTAACAATTTTCATCCGCAGGCTACCGAAACACCTGTTACCTAAAAACTCAGTATCTAAAAATCAATATTTACCCTATTAATTAACCTCCAGAGCCTTTCTGTTTCTGAATTTATGAAACAGCTTTGGCCTGTGGGGAATATGACTAATTATTCACTACAGATGCTCAGAATCACATTTAAAATAAATAAGAAATAATTAAATGATTTGAGATTTTAAATGGCAAAAATGTGAATGTACACCATGATGCTGAGACCGAGACCAGTTAGAGCTACTTCAGTCCTATCAATATCAAACAGACCTCTCAGGTTGAATAGAAGATGAGATTCTGCCAAGGGTTTTGCAAAGTGATTGCCTTTTTAATTTGTTAAACTTCAAAATGACATGCGGGTATTTTGTGCTGCAAATTGTTTTTGTGTTAATTGAATCAGAACTCCCAATTGATTTCCTGCCTCTCCCTTTTTGTCTTTGAGCAAGACATAGATGTTTTTAATGAATGTAGACACTCTTTTTACAGTTTTTGTTGGTCTAGTGGTGTCTGTGCATGTCACTGTGATCATTTTCAACAGCAGTCTAATGAGAAATGCAAATGAAAATGGTCTGCCGATAGGTCGCGTGGACCAAGGGCATAAAGTCTGGCCAATCACGCTTTTCCTTTGCAATGAAATCAGTGGTGTCAACCCTTTTATCGAATTAGAATTAGATTGGCTGAAAGGGCCTGGCAAATGTGTCAGCAAGTTTAATTTTAGGCGGTATTAAAAGGCAGGAAAATATCAAAAGTTTTAAAAGTGTTTCTAAGAACTATTCTCCTTGCAGGCACACATTTCATGAGAACAAGGGTTATGATTTTTTTGGGTTAATCTTAACCCTCGTTCTCTCAAACCATGTGCCTGCTGCTAGTAATTTGCATAAAGCATGCTCAAAACTTTCCATACAACCCTCTATCTGCTCACTCATGCTTTCTTGAGCTTGCGCATGTGTGGCAAAGTCTTCAAGTAATGCATTTGATCAACCTTGTAATCAAATTACTTATTAGGCCAGCATATATGATGTGGGGTTTCAGTCCAAGCAAGGTAAAGAGTAGGCTATATGCCCATAACTTTGATGGTCAATTAAGAAGAATACATTTTAATACTGAGGAATACTGCAAGCAAGATTTCCAGCACTATCTGTGGATGTTCCTAACTTCAAGGTGCCTGTAATAGTGCTGTTAGTTGACCTTGCTGTTAGTAAGTTGTTTTTTTGAAAGGCCAGCTGGCGTGTCCCCAGGAAACAACCCGGGGAGATGATTGCAGATGTTTAGATGCAGCACTCTTCCTCTCTCTCCTCTATTGAATTTACTATCACAGCTGAGGCGAAATGACTGCAGACGGAGGGTTAAAGTAAGCCATCACACACATCTGCCATGCCACTAAAGTCAAAGCTTCTGTCCCTCTGCAGAGGAGGTGATAGCATTGTAGAGATGAAGTTGTTGACACTTTGCTGTCTCCACAGGACATAAGTGTCCTGTAAACATGTTTTTGGAAAAGATGCCAGGCTGGGCTGATGGCCTGCGGTACAACAGTTTTCTAAAATAAATGCTGAAATCATGTCTACTGCAAAGAGGTCATCTATCTGTCTGTCTGTCTATCTGTCTATCTGTCTGTCTGTCTGTCTGTCTGTCTGTCTGTCTGTCGTCTGTCTGTCATGGATGGGTCGATTGCTCCTGTCTGCCTCGCTATCTGCTGTGTGTTTGTTTGCTTCGAGGCTGTAAGCTCCGTCTAAGCCTCATATTATTTTGGTATTTCTTTCTGTTTTGAACCATCATTTACTATTATTTCTAGTTGTTTATACTACTAAATACAGCTTAATTTCAGGCAAGCCTGACCTGTTGAAAAGAGATGATATTCATCCCTCCTGGGCTGGTGCTGCTCTTCTCTCTAGTAATTTGGCTCATAGTCTTAGAGATAAAACATGACAATCTGGGGCTCAGGTCAGGAAGCAGACAGACTGGCTAAACCGACCGCCTGCTAGCGGCTTCGCGTCACTAAGACGACGAATTTTGAGATCGCAATAGACGTGAAGTACTAACGCGTTAAGAGCTCGCTCAAGTACTGCGGAGCTAAACCATTTAGTGCTTTGTAAGTAATCAGCAATATTTCTAAATTTATACGATCCTTTACCACTCTACAGATAAAGCGTTGTGGGTAAATTCGGTTTGCGTACCTAACCCGGAGTGATAAAATAAAATACAATTCTTTATCAAATTTATAGGCAAGACAAGTAGTTTGTTTAAGCATGGTTTGTAGGGAATTACGAACCTGTTCACATATATTCAAACGCACATAATCAATTCTTAATGCGCATGTGAACGCCATCAGCGTTTATCACAGGTTCGCGTTTAAAGTCTTTTTAGAGAGAACGGTGTCGTCTTAGCGGCCCCTAATTTAATAACAAATGATCATTTCGATGGAAGTGAATCAATCAAATCTAACTTTAGCTGGAAAATAACATTATGCAAGAACCGCTATAAAGCCAACACAATCTCTGTTACCTTAAAGTATATGTTTACCTCTCTAAAGCTGCTTTGAAACAATCAACATTGTTAAAAAAGCTATATAAATGACTTGACTTGACTTGACTTGACTTGTCTGTCCGTCATTCAAGAACAAAAAAAACCTGACAAATGTCTTGAAATACAACATCTGAACAATGTCTTGAGGTGTGGTAACCGTATTAGAAGCGGAATAATGGACTCTGGTTCATTGAATTACAAAACTAATGCACACCCGAGGTGTAAATAATAATGCACAACACCATCTTGGGTGTGCATTAGTTTCTAATAATTCAACAAATTATTCCCTCGATCACGCACGCACACACACCAGAAATAAAATTCATTTTGATATGTTTGTGGGCGTAAAGTAAAAAAATTCAGGATGATACAGCTGTCCTGGAATCATAATGATTTTTTTTTAACTCTAAATGAACATTTTTGGAAAGTTTGGCATAATCTTTTATTATTATTAAATATGTATTTAATATATATATATATATATATATATATATATATATATATATATATATATATATATATATATATATATTAACTAAATGTTTACCTTGGAAAATATATTTTAAAATGTTTGTAAAAATAAGTTGTACACTTGCATGTATTCAAAGTGTAAGAAAAATATGATATTGCTTTTTACTTGATGGTTACGTCACATGATATTTGTAGTCATTCAGTTGAATCTTCTCTTGAAAATGGTATGAAAGTTTATACCAACATGAATACAAATATTACATATATATTTTCTAGATACGGTTCAAACTAGACTTTTAAAATGTTTTTTTCCTTTTATCTTTGACATTGTAATTTGTTATTGACCAAAAAAAGTCAGGACCTAAAGGTGTCATCTCTAAATGGATGTTACACATAGTCCATTTGTGTCACATGACACCCTGCTTGGAAACTGTGCAGAGGTTTAATTTATCTGTCATCATAAAGAGCTTGATCTTAAAATCGGAGACAATTGCACTTAAATGGCATTGCTTATGATTTATCACTCTAGATGCGATTCAGGCTGGAGATTCAGGTGAACTCTTCATCCTGATGATGAAGTCATCTATCACCTGACTGCATCCAGATGTACCGAAAGACCTATCTTTATATCCTGCAGCCTCCAATCCTTATATTTATATTCCCTCTGGTCTTCCCTTTGACATCATGAGAGAATTTGTGGGCATAAGTTGATACGCCACAGCTAATGGATCAAAGCAAAGGAGCTCCAGAGATCCGCTTCTTGAGTATTTGAATTAGCCGTGTATCATATATGTCCTACGGTGTCACTGATGGATTTGTTTCTAAACCACTTGCATAGAGTATCATGTCCTGAAAGTGCATATTTGGAACACAACAAGCGTACTAATGGGCCCTCTGTTGGTTATTTGGACCTAGGCTATGCCGTGGAATGGCATGATATTTACCTGTAAATCCGGCCTCTAGTTCATAAACGCCAGAGGAGAACTGGCCCCCGACTGAGCCTGGGTTCTCCCAAGGTTTTTTTCTCTCCATTAAGTCACCTGATGGAGTTTTAGGACACCAGTTGGTCACTTGATGGAGTTTTTCGGTTCCTTGCCACTGTTGCCTTTGGCTTGCTCAGTTGGGGATATTCAAATTAATTAACCAAGCATTAATACCATTGATCAGCCCTACCAAATGTGGATGTTTTTTCCACTAAGAAACAAACATCGTTATGTTATTTGATTGATACTGTGAAGCTGCTTTGATGCAATTTATATTGTGAAAAGCGCTATATAAATACACTTGACTTGACCTTAGATGACCTTGAGAATTTTTTGAGGGAAGTGGTTATTATTACATTTACATTTATGCATTTGGCAGATGCTTTTATCCAAAGCGACTTACGTTGCATTTCAAAGTACACATTTACATTCTTATCAGTTCTTGCTTTCGCTGGAAATCGAACCTATGACCTTCGCGTTGCAAGCGCCAGCGCTCTACTGTTTGAGCTATAGGAAAGATCATTATTATTATTATGGTGGATCAGCACAAGTGTATCAACCTTGCACTCATCCACTGCTGATGAGATCGTAGCAGGTGCTCTTACTCTGCTGACAGCTATCTGGGATTTATCTTAGGAAATGGTATTAAAGAGTTAGGTGACCATCTGTGTTTATTTTCTGACTCACCCTGCTGGGGTTAATGGAAGTGGAACCACACCAGGGTTAAAATGAGTCATAAGTATCTTTTGGACCGTGAAGGAAGATAATCCATCACTGGTTATCATTGAACTGATTGTTACAGGTTGGATCAATAATTCACATGATAATGAAGATCACTGTGATTAAAAGGGTTAGGAAATAGAGGCACTATAGAGACACCCATTATACTCTCTTCTTCAGTCTTTCCCTTAATGATGATATGGCATGACTTTGTTTCATACATTTGTATGTACTTGGGTGTCTTTTACCTAAAGTACATTCTTGAAACTCTTCTGCCATTTGTAGAATTACATCTGAAAGCATCAACATTATATTTTTTATGTCATGATTTTATGTTTGAGGTAAATGCCTTTTTGAGATAGTACTATCACTGAAAGCTTTCCAAGGGCTTTTTTCTTTGACAAAAGCATTCAAATTAAGCTATTTTGTCCCATTTGTTGATTGAAAACACAGGAGACTGTGGATGGTTGTTACTCTTTGGCTTTAATAGCCACTATCTTTCAAAAGGCCAGTATATTTTTTTTAATGTTTTTTTGTTTGTTTTTAAATAAATTTATACTTATTATAATTAAGCAAGGACACATTAAATGAATCAAAAGTGACAGTAAAGACATTTATAATGTTACAAAAATGTCTATTTCAAATAAATGCTGTTCTTTTGGACTTTCTATTCATCAAAAAATCCTGGAGAAATGTATTATGGTTTCGCCGTTCAATCTACATCTTGATTTTATTTCTTCAAAACAATGCAATTTTTAATGCATATTGCATAAAAGGGTTTATTGCATGTAATTTTTGGCAAGTAAATATATTTGTACTTGAAGCAGATATGACCCTTTAATGTTCTTAGATATAATGGGTGCAGAGAATCAATTTGAAATGCCTGATTGAGTTTCATTTGAGCCATGCCTCCATCCATCCGTCCGTCTTTGAGTGAGGCATTTCTGAATCTCTCAGTATTTGGGTTTCTGTCTTTTAATTAATGATGAAACTTGATGATCAAACCTGAGGATCATGTTCTCCAGAATGATTTGAGATTCTCCAAAGAAAAACATCTGACCATCTGTACAAAGAGTCACATGATCAATGTTGTCACACATTTTCTTCTTTCATTAGTGACCCAGAATCTAAAATTCTGAATTCATTGTGTGAACTTGAACAAATTAGAAAAAAGATGTGCGGGCCCCTTTGTATGTTAGTAAAGATTAAAACATGTAGGGTAACATGGGGGAGGATGCCCCCCTTAAGAACAATGTGGATTACATATTTAGATATAATTTTAGCATGTGTAGGATAATGATGCATCAGCCAATGTGTTATTATAGGAAATACATAGAAACGTGCTAATATAGTTGCTATAGCAAAACATGAAAATATTAAAAGATGGGTAAGATGGTCGCTATGGGTTAAGTCAATAATGTAAAATATACTAAATCAATTATTCTATTTATTTAATAGAATAAATCTCTTTGATTTCATAAATAGAAAGGGTTAAGTATTTGTTATATTCTTTAATGCAAATATAAATGCAGAATGCGTCAGATTATAAAACATGCATTTGATGTCAGCGCATCTTGACTAGAGGGATAATAACTTCAAGATATTCACTGATTCTGGGTTGTTGTTATAGTTTTTGTTTTCATCCAAAAAGTGCTCCTTATACTTTCTATAACACCCAGTTCCTGTGAAAGACGTGATACTGAGTTTGGGTAAATAATTGCTGCGGTCTGTTTCTATAGTAATATGTAACAAAATTACTATTCATCAGCTTCCAAAATCAGCTCTCAGTAGTCGCTCGTTCTTACTAAAAGTGAAATACCATTATTGCGTATTATAGGCTAATCAAGCCCTATTCTGCAGATTGAGTGATGTGACAGTTGCTAATCAGAATTAGCATGAATATGAAGGACAATGCTAGTGTCTAGGCAAAGATGGAGCTCTTGCTGAGACGAGGATTCATGACTACGAATAGCAAGGCTACTTGAATGAGGATATAAAGTCTCTATACGGCTTCTTGTAAACTCTTTTGTTAGTTCCCACTGTCATTCAGACTTTTATGACTTCTGTTTAGTCCATCTTTTGCTTTTGTAAATCTCACAAAGTCTCATGGAAACAGAAAGGAAGAGGCGAAGGCTGTTTAATTAATTGTATTCTCTTCTTCAGTGTGTGTGTGTGTTTGTGTGTGTTTGGATCTGTTCCAATCAAAAATCTGAGGGCAGGTTAATTTAGTGAACCATCTCTGATTCTATTCACACTGGCTTCCATTAAAAAAAGGCATGCAAGCACAAATGATTATTCACAATCAAGCACAGTACATTTAATTAAAATCGAATTGCTATGCATCTTTACAAGGCATTTAGGACCTATACATTCTCTCTGACCATTTCCTTCATGCACCCATGAAAATTACACAATTCAATTCAAATGTACACGATTATATGTTTATATAGAAAGCATGAGAAATCGATGTAATACACTGTACATTAACTACATTTTTTGTTTCCACCATAATTTAAAACAGGGTTTTCAAAACATTTTGAAGTCAAGGACCCCAATATGATGACATTTAAATAGGCAAATGCTTGTGTATGATTGGATCATTATTGCTGTGATTATTATGTTTCTAGCATGTTATATGTTTGGCAACCGTTCTTCTAACCCTAACTGATGGAGTGTGAAGGTTTTCGTTTCTTCAACAGCCATGTAAACAACATACTCCAGGATGACTGACAAACTTAAGCATTTGCCGATTTAAATCCAAAAAGCGACTTTTTTTAGCAGGACATTCATATGTAAATAGCCATTTACACTGTATGAGAAAATATTAAACATGATATTTTAAGAACAATTAAATAATTGGCTTTTATATTGTATTTGTTCTAAAGCCAAAGCAAGTGATTAACATATCTGGAAAATTCACAATTAGTCGACAGTGCATTTTTTTCTAACTGCTATTCGAGTACAGTTTGATGCATAACCTCAAACATTTTAATTTTAATTTATTTTTCTTTTCAATGCAATAGCAGTTTTCACAATCACAACAAATATAATTTTAAACTGCTTTATAAATGGGCGTATATTGCCTTACAACCAAGCTAAAAACAACAGAGACAAAGAAAAACTCTGTAGAATGACACAAATACTAAACTATTCTTTAAAATATTTGTAGGTCATGGAAAAGAATAATGGCCACTTGAAAATAAATATATTTTTCACAAAACAATGCAAATTGTATTGTATTCAATTTGGTGGATGTGTTTAAACTTACTGTGTTTATTCAATTAATATATTTAGTTTAGTTAACCGAGAGTCCTATATAATACATTAGAAAAAAGATGTTTATTTTTTTTCATACAAATGTTCTGTTTAGCTGCTGATGGCCTTTGTGGGGCCCCGGACCCCAGTTTGAAAACCCATGATTTAAAATACATCTGTCCTACTTTTTAGTAAAGGCCTGTTCACACCAGCACAAATGTTTGGGAAGAAAATTTGAAAATTCAGATTTTTGCATTTCCAAAGGGTAAAAAAAAAAAAAAAAAAACAACAAAAAAAAACAAACAAAAAAAACACTAAAAACACAGACAGACTGACAGTAGATAGCGCTTACACAAAAGTAGAAAGCAGTGCAGCATGACTTTTCATTTTTGACACCAGTCTGTCACAGAGAAGAAAACAGACGTTCAGATTTTTGTATTTGCTTTGTTTTTTTTTAATCAAACCACACCAAATACAAGAGTACGCTACAAAGAATGAGCGCCAGATCTGGATCCTTTCTGTATACTATTCACTGTCACCTAGAAAAATAGTCTGCTCAAGTCATAGCTCTTTGATATAACAGTCTTTGCAGTGCAGTGCATACTTGTTTTCAAGTATAGCTAAACTTTATTGTTGTATTGGCTGCTTGCCTATAGTGTTATTTTTCTTATAATGCCTATTATGTGCAATTAAATTGGACGAAATGTGAGTCAAAAGAGTTTAGAACACCTCTCTGTAAAAACATTTGCCACTTTAACTGCATGTGAATGTTCAACTTTGTCTGAATAGCTGTTCATTCAAATTAAAATGTTTATCACATTTATTATCGCATTTTTGCATGCGAACATTGGTCTTGGCCTTAATTCAGAATTTATGTACAATCAGTGATGTCTATACAAAACAGTGCTCTTTATTTACAGGAAGTCACACTGAATGCATCACCATGTATGTGATGATGCAATGTAACTGTGGATGGTTACGAACACGAACTATGCTACATTTTACATTAGAATCACATGTTTTTTGACAGTACTTCAAGACAAATGAACAATCCTTAAAGAGATAGTCCACCCAAAAATGAAAATTCTGTCATTATTTACTCACAATCATGTCGTTACGAAACCTGTATGACTTTCTTTCCTTTGTGGACCACAAAAGAAGATGTTTTTGGGTGAACAATCTCTTTAAGTGCTCTGTGTTCAAGTAACATGCGCCCTTACTACAAGTTTGATGACTCAAGATTGCTTGTAGACATTATCTTCTCTGAGAGGCCTTGGAGAGAAACCATCTGGCTGTTGTTGGAACACCAGTCAGAAAGTCTCAACTGACACCTGGCTCACAGCCCCTTGTCGCCGGCCAGTTTTCTGCGTTTTGAGTGAAAGCAAACTGGACACTTTAAAAGAGCTGGAGGATCTAAAGACAGAGAGCATCCTCTGATGATACGTGGACCTGACTGCTCTGGCAGAACGGTACAAATCGCCCAAGAAACAATAACAGATGGGATTGAGGCTGGAGTTAGTTAGGCCCAACCACTGTGTGAAAGGTCGAGTCTGCAGAACCCAGTGAGGGGGATGAACCTCGTGGTCAATGAGGATGTCTGCCACGTAAAGCGGGAGCCAGGAGCCAGCGAACAGGAGGACCAAAGTGACCACCACCTTGGCGATCTTCTTGCGCATCTTCAGACGCGAGGCGTGTATGGCCAGGCTGTGCGGATCGAAGTCTGCGAAATGTTGAGAAGCCCTCCAGAGCTTCCGGCCCGTCAGGAAGCTGATGATGAGGTTAAAGGTCACAGGGATGCAGTAGAGAGCAACGAAAAGGAGCACGTTGTAGACCTGCTTGAGTCTAGCCTGCGGCCACAGCTCTCGGCAGATTGGCACGGCAATGTCGATCAAGTGGATCTTGTCCAGCTTGATCATGAAGAGCAAAGGAGCACAAATGGCAGAGGACAAGACCCACACGCACACAATGATGATGTAGATCTTCTTCTGGGTGAAGTATGAGAGGGAATTCAGCGGGCTGTGAACGCTGTAGTATCGGTTGACGCTGATGACGGTCAGGCTGAGGACGCTGGCCGACACGGACACGGCCTGGATGAAGGGCACGGCCCGGCACAGGAGGTCTCCGTACACCCATGCGGTGTAAATGGTGTGGCCGAGGGTGATGGGCATGCAGATGCAAACGACCATCAGATCACACACTGCCAAGTTCACGAGTAAATTCCGTGTGGCACTAATGCTCTGCAGCCTCTTACTCTTCTGGCAGGTAAGCATTCGAATGGCCATTAGATTTCCAATGAATCCCACCACGAATGATAATGAATACATCACCGTGAGAGCGATAGTGGTGGGCTCTTTGATCGTCAGCAGAAGCAGTCTCTCCAGCTCTCCACTCTGGTGGAGGTAAACATCGCTCATGAAGTCCTCGGCACCGTGGAAAGACACATTCAACGACAGCAAGGTGTTTAAGAGCATATGCTCCTTTTTCAGCAAACCTGCAGTGAAATTCATATTCCTTTTGTTTCCCCTAAAGATTCAGGAGATATGTGATGTTTTGATATGCGGTAGTTGGAATCCAAAGGCTGCTTCAGGCATGCCAGAGTCGAGTACTAAAGCTTAAGGCATCTTCATCTTCAGCCAAAACGAGTAAGGTAATGAAATCCATCATTTAGCCAACCGCCCTCTACGGAAACATGGCACACATTAGGAGGGAAATTAAATTACAAGATAACAAGAAATCCAAGCAATTGCATTGACTAAACTGTGCGCCTTAACATTGACTGCCTGATCAATGATAGATCATTCAAATAACTCTCTCTTTTAATATTATATTTTTATTAGATTTTCTAGCTTCTCTTCTGTCATGCAAGATTAAATTGTGAATTATGCAAACCACAAAAAGTTACTGTTCCAATAAATCATCTGCTTAAGCAGAATAAAAAGTGTGTGATATTGTGTGATGTTGCTTAAGGACACAATTTAGCAAAAATTGTCTAATTTCAGACAGTTTTGAGCTATGTATTTGCAATAACAACAAACAAAACCACTAGAGAAAACAAGCATTGTGTAATTGTGCTTTGGAAATAATTAAAAAAATGAACTCAACAAAGGCTAGTATTAATTATAAGTCTGTCTTTTAATACTGCATGCTGATTTTTTCCTTCAAAATCATTCAGAATTAAACTGAATTACGCAAACTCTCGGAAATGAAGGATCAGAAGCAATAATAAACATATCTTCACTAGCTGCTGCTTAAACATAATAAATTGAATATGTAGTGTCATAAATCCAGCTGTTTTTACGACCTATTAGCGATTTTCCACTGACATATTACGCATGTGTCACTTTGTCCTTATTTACTTCTGTCATGAATTAGAGTAAATATTTAATCTACAATGTAAACCGCACCAAGAGAAATATAAGTAGGACATACCGATGTGTGTGCAGTAGCAGGTGCAGTCAGAGGACGGACTGTGTTCAGTGTGTTTCTCCTGCATCTCCAGCTGAAGGGAAGAAACGAGTGTCTGCGGATGTGGCTCACACACACACACGACTCTCTGCTGACGGAGGCGATGCATGTCACTGATGTAGCCTAATGGGAGCAGTTTTCTCATTCACCTCATGGCTCTGGCACACGCACAAAGGCTGTGTAATGAAAGATCCACTCATCACCAATGTTTTGATCATTAAAAAGTTGTGCACATAACGAAAGGAACAACACTTTTGATACCATTAAATAGTGCGCACCCGAATGAGAGATTTTGTAGACACATTAAAATACTTTTTTTTTTTTTTTTTTTTTTACAGAAAAAAAAACAGGTTTATGAACCCGGAAAAGGTCGCCACATCATGGGTGCCGCCATTAGATCTATGTAATTCAGTTGAATAATAATAATAATAATTTTTACCTGATATAGCTAAAAAATGCTTAAAAATACAAACAAACAAGAACACCAAACAATTTGATCAATGGAGCTGGAGTCAATAGCGTAGTCCAGAGTGACGATATTGATCAGCATGGGTGATCCATGGTTCAAAGTTAATGAGCATGAGTGGAAAAATGTCCATTAAACAACCCACGACAGTTCCTAAGTCACAAAACGCTCAAGCACAGAGTGCAAATACAATCACAGCCACAAAATACACTTTTTTAAAATGAATATTTCTAGAATTATTTTTTAAAGCATTTTTTTTCGGCACAGCTTAAAATTTTAGCTAAAATCTATTGAAGGAAGTTTACATAGATATTTTCTGCCATTAAACAGCCTATTATGAGCGTAAAAGCATTATATGCTGTGATGGCTACTTTGTTAAAGAAGCTCTTTATACGAGCTATATTTAGTGAGCCTGTGGCTGTCAGGCTACAGACCGTTATGAACCTTTGACGTTCTGTGCCCAGGGTGCGAACTACGGGGGAGCTAGGGGGAGCTCGGCTCCCCTTAATAAGACATGGGCTCCCCTGAAAACGTGATTCGTGAAATTTTGGGGGGTCTCAAAAAATATTGACAATGTTTTATTTTGATGTGCAATTTCAGTTTTGTGTAATGTGATCATCGTGGAGTATAATGTCTAAAATAGCAAAAATATCATTCATGCATGCTTGACTGCGATTTAAACCTAATTCACTTCAATAAAGATAACTATACATGCTATTCTTGTCATGAGCATCAAGGTGTGGTGGTGCTGCGATGCAAATTCCAATCATGTTTACGTAGGATACATGTTAACTCAAAGATTCGAATATAAACGGTGGATGCTATTGATCTGCGCGCAAAGTCCTTGAAATCCATTCTGTGTTAAGGTAATTATTCCCAATTATATGTTGTGGCTGAGTTGTTATAGGTCTGCGTGACTCTCGATGTCTTGGTGTATTCACACCAAACGCGAACAGAGCGTCAAATACGCGTCTATCGCATCTAGTTAGACGCTTGAACATTCGCTCGAGTTCAAATTTTTCAACTTGCTCGGAAGACGTTCGCGGCAAACGCGTCGCCCAATCTATTTGCGTCTTTGCGTTGACTTTGTTTGTAATCTACTCGCGCAAATAATTAAATTCGCGTTCGATGTGAACACACCATTAGGCCTAATTGAACGAATTATGGTATTCTTAATTTAATAAGAATTTAACCTGGTTTAAGTCAAAGACAGCCTATGCAGCTATTATTTGGATTATTTTAGACTATCTGGGGATGGCTGTTTGCTGTTTGACTTCAATTTGTGTCGATAAAGTGTAATAGGGTGAATCCTGTATAGTGCTTGCATAGTGCATAGCCTACACTTGTAGCTGTTATGCATCTTTGGAAGTCCTTGAAATTAATGGGTTTCAAAGTGCAGCGCCGCGCATTTCGCGTCCTGTCTGAAAGGCGCTTCAATCCTCGGCACGCTCCCCCGCCCGCCCCCCGTTGGAAAAAAAAAAAAATAGGGATCCCCCGAAGGGCAAGGTGTAGTTCTAAATCTGCTAAAAAACAAGAACACATTGCATTATCACTGATTAAAAAAAGGTTTTGATCACTTAACACCATTCAAAAGTTTGGGGTTAGTACAATTTGTTTTTTTAATAGAAACTTATAATATAATGTTACCTTTTATAATGTTGCAAAATACTTCTATTTTAAATGCTTTTGGACTTTCTATTTATAAAAGAATCTAAAAAAAGTACTACAGTTTTCCCCAATAATAATCAACTGATCATGTTTCTTGAGCAGCAAATCATCATATTAGAATGATTTCTGAAGGATATGTGACACTGAAGAATGAAGAATGCAATAATTACATTTTAATACGTATATTCACAGAAATTATTCTAAATCTATTAATATTTCAGAATATCACTTTACACGTTTTTTTTACAGTATTTCTGATCAAACAAATGAATTACCAATTCCACATTTGTAACTGTAAAGCATACAAATCAATACAAATATATATTTTGTCATATGAAGTTCTGTTAAAGAGAGTGAAAAAAAAAAAAGTTAACCAGTTTATATTTTGATTTATTTGTCATTTGTACAGTTTCTACATATATCATATGAATTAATATTTATTATAAGAATATTATTTCTCTATTGGAAAACTGGTGGAAGAGTTTTATGTCAGTTTAGCTAACTGTAATGTATATACTATGTAGCATTTTATATTTCTATTTCACATGAAATGCTTCCGTACAAAGACAATAGACAACGAGACTAATGATGTTTGTGTTGTTATTCAATGAGATGTGAGCATATCTTTAGCATTGATTTCTTAGGACATTTTCTTGTAAGTCAGCCCAGATGGATCTCCAGAATCTTTTTTTCTTTTTTTTCTTCTTTGGACACTGATGAAACCAGGAAGTCACCCAAAACACTGACCAGACGAGTCTTTCATAAATCTTTTTTAACCCTCTGTTTTATTCACAGATTCAAATGAATATGCAGTTCAGGTATGTCAAAACCAATCATCACAATTACAGGCAGATAAACTCGAGGCATGAAAGGTGTGTAAACAGAAAAAAAAACAAAAAAAAAAAACAATAACCCACAGTAAACAAAGAAACGGATCATGCCAAATGAATCGCCTGCTTGTCCTTACTGCACCCTCAGAAAAAGTGTTTTTTGGTGATCTCTAAAGACGAAATATTGATGTCATTCACCACTTGTACTTTTGTGATGGTCTCCAGCTCTTCCATACGGTGCTTATACTGCATCACCTTGGTTTCATCAATGTAAACATGGAAGCTATCATTGTCAGAGTAAATTTCAATCTGTTGAGAGACAGGGAACTGATGCTGATTAAATAACTCACTCATAATCAAACAGAATTCCTGTTGCTGGTGATACTCTGTCAATAAAAATGTTCTCATGGCGCTTTATCACCTGGAAAGGCTCCTCTACTGTGAAGGGAAAGTTGCTGCACCTCTCCTCCTGCCCCCAGTGGTTGGCCAAGTAGGAATTGCAGATGATATTTGACTCAGTGAAGCGGGGGTTGAAATGGAAGGCTATTCTGTCATCGTGTTCACACAGGAAATTGATCTGAAACCTTGAGGACAGAGAAAGAGCCATACGCTATAATGAACCAATCATTGTGGCCAATACTGAACCCGAGACAGCTTCTTGTGCTAAGATGAGTCGCTTGTGTTTGAGCGATTCTCCATCACTCTCCTACAAGTGAATTTGAACCTAAATGGTGAAAGAATATCATGTTTGACAGAGATTATATTTTAGCTTGTGTTTGTCTCTATAAAAGGAATAATAATTGAAGCACACCTGGGTTGATAAATCTGTTCTGTTCAGCATTGTGGCAATGAATTGCCACATGCATGCGTGTCTCCTATGATTGTATTGACATTTTTGTTATGTTGGCTTACTGATCTACTTAAGCTTTTTATTATTATTCCTCTAAGACTAAAATTTATAAATGCATTTCTTTCCTTTCCAAACGTCAGTTCTGTTAGAATGAAAATATTAGTAGGAATATTCTTTTCTCTCTCTCTTTGAAACAGAATCAGAAGCTCTCAAATCCCTCATAATGAATGACTCATTCATCAGGTTGTTTATAAAGAATAACTGCAATGTAAACTATTTTATAATTGAAGAGTAGTACATAACAACTATTAAAGTTTTAGACAAACTTTGATGTTGGCTTGAAAAAGCCTAGCCAGAACGTATTAAGTGTAGTTTAAACAGCTTTAACCCTTGAACAGGCAAGAGTGGAAAATTATCAGTAAAAACAACAACAACATTCATTTCATGTCACTTTTTACATCATCTGGACCTAAGTTAAACATATCCAAAGGATTTTTTTAAAATATTTGATATCATTTGGATTATATGAGTATCTCTGTTGCCCTATTTGGGTATAAAAAAAGCCAAAGTCATCAACATTTCTATTTGAAATAAAAAAAGTAACATGCAAAATATACTGCACGTATGATATGCTTAAGTGTCCTAAAGTTGAGGCATACACATTTCTTGTATTGTTATATACGCTGCTGAACTGTCTCGTCTTCAACCTCAGGTGTGCGAAACTGTAGCCTGAGGTCCAGTGTCCTGCAGAGTTTGGCTCCATCTCAAATCCATCATATAATGCAATTTATGATACAGCTGATTTCCTAAGTAATCCTGAAGATTTTGGTTCGATTTTTCTAAAATATTAAATATTTTGCATATTATTCTTTTTATGTATTAAATAAATTGTAGAAATATAGATGACTTTGGCTTTTTTTAACTGGGCAACTCATAAAATCCAAATGATATAAAATATTTAAAAAAAATATTTTGTATATGTTTAACTGAAGTTATTATTTTTGCCGATCATTTTCCACTTTTACCTGCTTAAGGGTTAAAGCTGTTAAAACTACACTTTCTGGTTAGGCTTTTTCAAGATAACACCAAAGTTTGTCAAACAAACTTTTTAATCTAGTTGTTATGTAATTATGAAATAGTTTGCATTGCAGTTATTTTTTATAAACAACCTGATAAATAAGTAATTCATCAATATGAGTTATTTGAGAGCTTCTTGAACTAACAATGAGCAATACATTTGTTACTGTATGTTAATCTTTGTTAATAGTTAATAAAAATAAAGCTGTTCATTGTTTGTTCATGTTAGTTCACAGTGCATTAACTAATGTTAACAAGATTTTAATAAATTATTAGTAAATGTTGAAATTAACATCAACAAAGATTAATGCTGTATACATGCAGTTCATTATTAGTTCATGCTAAATAATGTTTAACTAATGAACCTTATTATAAAGTGTTACCAAAAAGAATACTGCAACTGATATTTTCAATCTCACAGAAGTTTTGAATGGGCCTATGGACTCTGTCTTCTGTATCTCATTGTCCATTCTTAAGAGCGATAAAAGAAGCAGATATTATATATGGTTTGCCATAAGCACAACACTTAAGGTTCTTTTTAGAACAAGTTTTCTTGAGACAACTCCTTTTCCATTCGGAAATGAGCTTTAGAGAGGCTGATGACTTACTTGTTGGCCATTGCTGGAGTCTCTCCTTTCAGGATAACACTCCATCCTGGACATAGTCCATTAGGACAGGACGCCTCAAACTGATTAAAAACATACAAAATAACAAGCAGAATCAATTTCACTAAATAGTACAGAGTGGGGGTCAATCCATTTAGGGGTTTTTCAAAGGCTGATGTTTATATGACGATACTGATAACTAGAGAGCAGGATTGTTGAAATAATTCCAATATACTGTAAGACTATAGATTAGGGGTGCCAAAACCTGCTCCTGGAGGGCCACAGTTTAGCTCCACCTTGCCTGAAAAATTCTAGCATGAATGGTAAAACTTTGATTAGCTGGTTCAAGTGTGATTACTCGGGGTTGGAGCTAAACTCTGCAATCATGGACCTCGAGGAACAGGATTGGACACCTCTGATATAGATAAATATAATTCACTTACAGCAATTTAAATAGACACATATGCAGAATACACATGCAGTACTTTCTCAAAATGCACAGAAATGTTTAACAAAATATTCTAAACATATAGACATATATGTACCAAATGTATAATATTTGAGCCTTTGTCTATTGAATTTAGGAACTTTACCAAGTGGAAGGAGATGCTGATAATGTCTGAAGGAGCAAATATCATCAGATTTATAAGCCTATCATGATCTAGTCTAGGGGCTACAATTGTCCAATTACTACAGTTGTCCATTCAGGAATCTCATCTCTGACTTTATCAGGAATGAATAGACCTCTGTTTTACTGCACGGCTATTGCCATTTAAGAAAGTAATGAAGATGTTAAAGCAATTTTCTGTGGCTATCTGTGACATTAATAATCTAACAAGCAGTTGTATTTCACACAGATAACTGATTGAGTAACTGATCCCATACGTTACTGCTGAAAGAAGAAGCATAAATGAGCATGCAAGCAGCAACCCAGTATCTGGGAACTTTCTTTTCTTTAAAAGTGCAGTTTTTACTACCTGCTGCACCAAAAGCCATTGATTTTTAAGAGCCTCTCGATGACTTTAGAAAGGAAAATGAGCTGATTTCTGGTGTTTTACAGGTAGTGATGGAGTGTTCTTTAGATCGAAACTGAGCCTATTTTAATGTCCCCATTACTTTGAGTGCAGCCACATGGAAAATAATTAAAGCATCATTAGTTTAGCTTGCAGAGAAAGAGAGTGAGAGTGAGAGAGCGGGCAATGATCTATGCAGAAGATTTTAGAGTCACCTTGTCATCTCATTGGAGAAAAAAGTGCCCATTTTAAATGAAATATTTATCATCTAAACCTGCTCCTTGTTTAAGAGATTAAAATTGCACATGCCAGACCACAAACTGCAGTAATCACATCAGCACCTTTCCGTAAGTGCATTTTAGCATCAGTAAATCTTGAAAATCTTGGCATTACTCGACAGAATAAGCAAACTTGAGCTGACTCTGTTCGCATGTTAGCGGAGGGTGTTTTGCTTACCCGTATTGCCATCTCGTCTGCAGTGCCGTGTAGCTATTGATCAGCTTCCAGCTGGATGTGTTTTGGCGGTGAGGGGTCATTTAAAGAGAGTGGGACACCACGTGAGGGTGAGCTTAGCAGGATAAAGGCTGCAAAATAGGCTTTTGTGTGAGGCAGGTTCATGCATAGAAAAAAAAAGAAGTGTAGAAATACAATGCAATACAATGGATTTGCCTTGGGCCACATGGGAGGCCTGTGATAGACAGCCAGAAATAAATAACATTAGGTCAAAATCACCGGCTGAGAATTTCAGGTACTTCACCAGTTGCATAAACACGATTGCAGATATAATGGATATCGTATATGGAAATAATGATGTGGTTAACGATCCATCGCTCATTATGAAACACAAAACATCACTATTGAAATGAATCATGAGATTTGTTTTTCAGCCAATGGAGTGTATACATTAACCGGGGGAAGATAATGTGATTTTGATGACCGTATTTCAGCCGTTCGGGAGTCCCGTAGGAGCTGGTGCAGAGGAATTGTTGACATCAGCAATGAGCGAGAGGTGCCATGTGACTTTTTTCAAGTGTTTTTTTTTTTTGTAACAGTAAACGATTGGCTGCTGATCCTGGGGATTAAACAACTATCCATGTGGGTGTCTGTTTGGGCTTTATAGCCTATCAAATCCGCCAGCCCTCAGGAATTTCCTGTCTGCGTTTAGTCACAATGGCTCACTAAAGCTCATCATGGCCGAGTGCATGTCCCTGCTTACAACTGCAAAATACTCTGAATTTCTATACTGTCTAGGCCAGAATTATACTAGGAGCTCATAAATAAAATATCACGTTTTTGTGCACAATGTCAGTCTTTGCGCAACGTTAAAGCAAGTAAAAAAATTTGCAGATCTTCTAAGCGTACTCTTATTACTATGGCCTTTGAATGTCCAAAAGTACCTAATCTACTCTAAGCCAGATCGTAAATAATGTGTATAGTTCAGAGTGTGTGTGTGTTTACATACATGGCCCCTGGCTCCCCTGCAGTTCTCATCAGTTGGCCATGCACCCTCTATACCTCTGAGATAGAAGAGAAGGACACCGCAGCTCTGATCACAGCACTGTCATCTCCATGCATGCCAGGGGCTCCGTCCTGCTAGATTACATCTCATATGAGGCTGTGAAGTGCCCATCGGGTGACACTAGCCCAGACACACAGTGACAACAAATGGCTTGTAACTGGGTGGGGGTCTAAACAGAATGCTAATATGAACTATCAACTACATTGAACTATCACAAAGCAAACACTCATGGTTTAATTAGGTAATTACTTATGGATGAGTCCAGTGTTTGTGTTGCCTGCCCTCTTTCTCATTACAGAAAATCAGTTGTCAGCATGGACTGACATTTCATTCTCCATTTATTACCATACATACTCCTGTGGAGAAGATGAACGTCTGAGTCACATATGCTAACATAACACATATGCTGTAGATCTCCGCTGGCAACCTTCGTATATTCATATGTTGTTTGGCATCATTATGTGGTGTGTGTGTGTGATCACAATATTACATATTTCATCAGTGCAAGGCTGTGTACAGATAAGCCTTTACTAACCTTTATGTTTAGCATCTTTATAATCTCAAGAAAATTGATCACAAACAACTGCTATGATAACATGCTATATCTGTCTGGGGTCTAAGTGAATCTGTATATAAAACAGGAATAAATGCAATAAACTTTTACATGGCAAGACTGTCTTACTGGTGTATACACTGTAGACTATGTACATTACTAACAGTTTATTTAGTTGATTTATTATATTTATCTATTTATTTATTCATTCATTCCTACTGGCTTTTTCTGTTTTTATTTTCAGGGGACAAATTCAATTGAATTAAATAGAAAATACTTTTAAATTGTCCTCAAACACAAGCAACATTATGATGTTTCTTACGGTTACATTTTGAAAGTGCATATCTTCTCTAAATCTTTAATACCTTCAATAATAAATCTGGTTTAAGTCAGAGGAATTTACTAAAATAATTTAAAGGGAAAATGAAGGTTCATTTTGTGAATGTTGCATGCAGCCCTGCCCTGCAAGAATAAATATACAGTCAATTCTACGTATACACTTGGCCAGGAGAGGGCAACAAAGATTAACTTACATTCATAACGAATACAGGAAATACCTATTGTGTGAAATGAAAAACCCTGTTGCTATTGGTAATCAAACCAAAATAGACACCACAAAACTACGGCAATGACAGTGCTTGATGTTTGGGGTTGGGGGCATTCAATAGAATTTCTGCCCCTTTTATCATTATTAACTTCACCGCCGTTTTCTTTCTTGATTGGCTATAAGATATACTCATAAACTAATGTTACTGTTTATATGGGCAGCCAAATATATACGTTTTCTACTTGGCTCTTACTCACACAAGATGGAGCTTAATATGGAATAACTCACCAAATGTCAGGGCCTAGGAGAAATGTCCTGTGAACTGCGTCCTTACTACCGATACTCCCACTGTACTAAAAGCAAACTACCCTGGTCTCCACTGAAGCGATATTATGTTCCATAAATAAAAGTGAAATATAAAAGGGCACCAAACAAATTCTGCTTCCACTTACAGTATAAACAAGCAGGCTATACATTATACCAATATATGTCACAGATCAGTTTTACCCCTTCAAAAACACCCCATAAAATGATTCTCAAGGCCTGATTCCTTCAAACCCCAGTTCGTTGTTTACATCTCAGTCCTGTCTCAGGGTTTAAAGCTCTCATTCCCAAGAGAGTCTAGACAAAAAAAGACAAACATCCATCAGCATGTCTCCATTTTTAAAAGGCCTCCATTATTCACCGCGTCATAATGCCGTGTCTTTGTTTGCTCCGTCCTGTGTGCATAATAATCAGAAGAGGCTGAAGTTTTGGCCTTGTGTGCAAGGCCCCCACCAATCTCAGCATCACCATTTACATATTGATGCTGTGCGATGCAACTCTCTCAGAAGCTTGTGAATATGTGCCATATGGTGCAGATGGGAGCAGACTACAGCATGACAAGCAGGGCAGCCTGATGGAGCTCTGACAGCATTTTCTCACCCTTCGCCTGACAGAGGTCACACAACAGGCTGCTCTTGTGGGCCCTTCTTTGTGACAGTCAAAGCATCATGAATCATCCCACTTGTGCCATATGAACGATAGGATCCTATGATTTTAAACGTGTAGAAGAACAGACAAGGAAACAGTGTCAGGCTCTGGCTCATTTTGCATGAATTTAGCCACGTGAAAATGTATAGAAACACATTACAATAAGGTCCTATTAGTTAATGCCTTAAAGGTACACTATGTTACTTTTGGCCCTCTAACAGGTAAAAATAATAATAAAACTATTAATTTTGCGGATAAACAAAATGTGTGACTGTGACTGTGCAGATGAATATGATTATCCTACTGCTCATAAAACATTCACTACTAGGCTTGAGAGAAATAACCAGTTTAGATGGAAAGAATCTCAAGCTGACTATAGCTGAAGACGTTATCCAGACAGCAACATAGTGTCGGCCCAGATCGTGAAATCCGCGTGAACCAGATGTGGGCCGGATTTGGCCCGACACTGTTGCTGTCTGAGTACTGTAGCTTTACCCATTAATAGATACGATACTTCCTTGAAAATAAATTCAATCACAACACTACATAACAACAATAATGAAATGACCCTTCACAATAGCTTGAAATGAACTCTGTTAGAAAGATACATATGGAAATTGATCTGTTCAATGAAATATCTTACTCACCTGTTGAGTAATACAAACGTCTTCAAGTCGCTTTCACAGCATTTCAAATCCTGCCATCTCCGTGAAGCCAAGTCAATGTTGATTCTTGTTTTATTACGAGCTCTGTCACATTCTCTTTTTCCTCAGCAGACTCTCCTCTGTTTGGTGTTTGTTTTTAAAACGGTGATTCGCCGGAGGTTCGAGATTTCCCGCGAAAATCATTCTGACAGGTTTAAATATAAACACTTATTATAGGCTTACTATAGTGAATCAGGGTAAGACAAAAACACGTTTTGGAAGAAGGATGTTGTTTTGGCTCATTATTTAAATGACAAAAAGTTACAGAGTGTACCTTCAACTAACATTGAGCAATACATTTGTTACTTTTATGAATCTTAGTTAACGTTATTTAATTAAAATACACCTGTTCGTTGTTAGTTCACGTCCATTAACTAATATTAACAAATGCACATTTTGATTTTAAATGTAAATGTTAAAAATAACATTAAATAGCCTATAAATGCTTTTTTCATTGTACTTCTCATTGTTCATTCATGTTAACTAATGTAGCTAAATAATGTTAGCAAATTAAACCTTATATTGCATACCAAAATTTACACACACAAAAAATGTGAGAAAACATCACATTACACCAGTTGTTTCCCCACCAAATCTATTCTGATGCCACAGTTGACAGCATATGAAGCTATATATTTATGAGTATATCTTCCCCAAAGCAACTTTATGACTCAAATTCAGATTTAAAACACACATTCGTGTGGATCTGTTTTTCACAAAAAGCACAGATTCACACAATTATATGCACTCACAAGCATATACATGTACAACAGATGGACAGATGCATTAATACAATAGTGTAACTAAGTCCAGATGGGAGCCATATTAGCTCTACTAGCCCAAGCTGCTGTCTGAACATGACTATGCAAAATCCATCAGCTGCCCTATCCTAACAGACAGCGGCCTGTTCATAGCCATGGCAACAGCTCGACTGCCTCTGCCGGTACCTTCACATGTGCCTACAGAGAAAGGGGCATGCATCGAGCGATCTGATTGGCCGACGGGCCTCCTGCTCCTCAGCTCTGTTTGTGTCTCTCTATGGGGTAAAGTCTGGGAATCCTTTGAGGATGACAGTCCTTTAACCTCTCATGACACGCAGAGCAAAAGGGCACCAGAGCTGAATTTTCTTAAAGGTTGCTCCTTTATAGCTCACCTGACTAAATTAAGTTATCAGATAGGTTTCATTTAATTATCAACTTTGTCTCAGATGTTTTTCATAAAAATCTGTAGCAGAAATAAAAGAAGATTCAAATTAAAGTAAAATTGCAGAGCTCTAAAATGAATGCAGCATAGTTTAAATAATTTGGTCTTTAGAAAAATTTGAGTTAAATTTTGAGTCGAGACTTAATTAGTAACTCTAAAATTCATGTGCATAAAACAAAAGGCTCCATTGTCTATTGTCAATAGCGTAGAGATGTATGAAGCACTGCTCACACATGTCACTGTCAAACCAAGCTGACTGATTTCACCTGCAAAATTTTGCAGACCAAGGGTAAATGTGACTACACCTTAACTCTAGAGAAACATTATTTCATATCTTTTTACCCCATTCATCTTTTTATGAATGGCAGTGAAGCGACGTAACTGACACTGGTAGGTCACATGATAATGACAACATGGAGGATGTAGTATGTCAAGATTACCATAGACATAATAAATACATAGACGCCCTATTGGCAGCTTTGGAGCGTTGCTGCGATACGTCAACGTGTCCGCCATTTTGCGGAGGGCAAGACTGCGCTGTGAACAAATGCAAGTAAACGGGTGAGCTGCGGTTTTCCTGGATAAAAACAATAATAACGTTTACATTTATCAGCCGATTTCAGTGGTTTGCACGTGGTGTACGTTACTATTACTAATTATATAATTACCAAATACAACCAGAAAAAAATGTTCAGTCTTGTTTGTGAAAGGTAATTCCCCGAGACCTGTTTTCAATTGTGTGGCGACTTGTACAGCCCCAAGCAGCGCACGAAACAGGCATTTTTCTCAATTCCCATAATGAGAGGTATGGGCAAGTTGCCCTCCTTGATATGGCGGCGCCGTTGACGTACGCTCCAGCAGCCTATAGGATGTCTATGTATTTATTATGTCTATGAAGATTACATTGCAATTTCACTGCCATTAAAACAACAGAAAAAGCAGGTGAGAACTTCTGCCACCTACTGGACTGGAGTATGATGCACTGCATGGCACACAGGAGAGAAATGTCATCTGTTGTGATTTTACTATTAAAATTACTTAAATATTTGGTTGTTTCCAACCATAACCAATCTGAGAACTTGGAAAATGATCAGCAAGCTGCATATACTTTGTTGCTGACAATCTTGGGTGCTTTATTAAGCATTATAGCAAGTCACTATGTACTGTCAGTGTATTGAATTAACACAACCAGATATTTAATCTCTTCTTTTGTGTTCCACATCAGAAGAAAGTAAGTCATACAGGTTAGGAACGGCATGAGGGTGAGTAAATGATGACAGAATTGTCACATTTCAAGCTAAAGTCTCTCAGTGCTTTCTAGGGAAAACAATTGAGATAAATAAAGAGTCTTTCCTATTGACTAAGCCATCAGAAGGGCCCAGTAAAAGGGCAGCATGCCGGCTCAGCTACTGTTTATGTAGAGACCGCCCCTGACCCTCACCAGGTCACACACTCTTGACTCCTCACAAATCACGGGGCAGAGGAGAGGAGGGCTAATGTGTGTTTGTTTGTTCGCAAGTAGCGCATGTGGCATGCCTGCCCCTCACAGATGATAGGCATCCCAGGGGAGACCCCCCCTGCAGAAACACATTCCTTCAGCTGTAGAGGCTGTGGTGAGTCTTGTGACCACAGCTCTGATCAAATACAGACCCTTTGATGAGGAACTAAGCCCCCAGGAACAACCTCACAAGCATAATGCAGTAACTGTTCACATGTTCAGACCACCGAAGAGCTTTCAGGACTTCTGTTAAAGCAGATTTATTATATCCTCATTTAGATTACGACTTTATTAACTTGTATTACTTTATTATTGTCTATTTAATGAAAGACAATAGGGACCAAAAGAACATTGAACCATTTATATATTTTTCTAAATATCTTCGTTTGTGTTCCACAGATCAGGGCCGTCATCATTTAAAAAGTGAAGGGGGACAGACATTTTAAGTTTTATAACAGATTTTTCTGACCTTTGTCTAATTTTTATTATTTAATTTAATTAAATTTTTTTACTGTATGTCAACAATATTGCTAAGTCAATATTATTTGTTTCATTTTTATTTTTCCTCTTTTTAAGAGTAAGAATTTTAAGGGAAACACCTAAGACAAAGTCATAAAGACCATAATGAGACATAACTGGAACTCCTGAATGAGAAAAAAAAAAAAAACCATTTGGTGGAGGCATGAAAACGTCTGCAAGATTTTTCAAAGATAAATTACATTTGCTAAAAAAAAAAGTATAAAACGGCTGGAGATACACATTATACAGTGTAAAATCTATCACATTTTAATTTCCATGGTTTTATGAGGAGCCATAAACAGCCCTGGCTCCACCAATAAAGACCTAACATGGCCTGCTCAGGACCCATGAAAGGAAATAAACGTCTTTGTTCTTGAGGAGGTGAGATAATGCGGCACAGTTAACATTTCTTTATCATAAACCGGGTTATTTGCACAGGTGTCTGATCTTTAGGGTGTGCAGGTTTGACTATAAATCATAATTAAGTTGTAAGCATTCTTGTTTGTTAGTGGTCTGGCTTATCTGTTTGGACCAAAGTCCTGGATTCGTGTTTTTTTACAGTCAGGCTCTGTTAGCCTCTCTGCTTTGAGGTCAGCTCAAGAAATGCAAGACAATGACAAGTTAATGTTAAGGAAACTTTGACAGAGAAAGCAACGCTTGAACGGCAGCCCAAAAAAAACTAATATTGCACTGAAATTTGGCAGGAACAGCTAAATATTTGGAAAATCGTTATTTGTTGTTTACTGAAGTTGTGAAATAATCACATTTGGAAGTTCAGATGTGTTTTGTGTTATTTTTCTCACTTGGAACAGCTATAAATCCAACACACGTTTTTGCACTTAAGGAATAAGACACAAAGTTCGCAAATGTTTCCCTTCTATTTTAGTCAGTGTTACTCAGTGATGAAGTAATGCTCCTCTGTGCTCCCTTCTGTTTCAAGGGAATACTGTGAGGGGGAGACAGAGACCCTGGAGTAACTTTCTAACTCATTCATTTGTTGACACAGGATTTGAGACTCTAAATCTCAGTTAAACAAACTCCTTCATGGTCTGGTGAGACTTACAGACCCTATCAGTAGGATCCATGGTGTCTTAATACTGAACCAGTAAATCCCCAAGACAGGGAAGGGAAGAAAAGAGAAGAGAAGATGGATGAAACGAGAAGAGACAATAAGAGGCCAGAAGAGAGGAGAGGATAAGAGACGAGAGAAGAAGAGAAGATTAAAAAAGATGCAAAAAGATGGGATGGGATGAGATGAGAAAGGGCAAAACGAGAAGAGACAATAAGAGATGAGAAGAGACAATAGGAGATGAAAAGAAATAACGAGATGAGAAGAGGCAAGAAGAGAAGGGAAGCAAAGAGAAGCAAAAAGATGGGATGAGACGAGAAAGGGTGAAACGAGAAGAGACAACAGGAGACGAGAAGAGACTAGAAGAGAAGAGACTAGAAGAGAAAAGACAAGAGGGGAGACGAGACGAGAGCAAGACGAGACGAGGAGATGCTGAACTGAACGGGCCATCAATAAGAGGCATGTCACCTGCCCTCGGGTCTACTCCTATTAGACTGCTGACACTGCGCACTAATACAGCACTTACCAGTCCAGATCTGCACTATCTATCCTGCTCATAATTCTGCTCATTTGACAATCTGTATATTAGAGCGGGAGTTGTTAGTACAGGGGGGCTGCTCTGTGTTTACTCAGCTTTTATTGGGCACATTTCAGAGAACGAAATGGCAGCAAACAAAACAGAGGCCTTATGGTGCTCAGCAGGGCTCCTACAGGAATAGGGACAAGTTGTTTGTGGACCCCGTTCTGTTTTTTCTGTCTTTCTTTCGTACTATTTATTTTAGGCGCATGCAAACTTTTTTTTGGCAGCACAGCCATATTAATGACATTTACAGGTGCTAGACACAGTTGCCAACTCTCGCGAGACAAATAAACAACTGGAGCTTCAAAAACAAGCCCAATATATTATTAGAATATTTAGTTTCAGCATTATAATTTATTACCAATAAATGAGCCTGCAACAAAGTAAACTGAAACCACTACTTTATTAGAAAAGTATAAACGGTTTAGGAAAAAAGGATATATATATTTTTTTAATTCAGCGAAGTGCAACAAAGCGGAGAGCACGCACTATCCTCATCTCCGATCACCTGTGAGGCTGGATAGGATTGGAGAGATGGAAAAAGACAAAAAGACAAGCAGGAAAAGACAAGCGCATTAAGGGGTTGCTGTAACATATATTTAGCGTAATAAAATTAATTTGAACCTTAATATGTATATTCTGTTTTTTATTAAAGCATGTGATAATTTATATTTTTTTTTTTAAAAAACGTACAAAAGATACAAATTTACCTCACAAAAGAAGGTCATCCCTCTCCTCCCCTGCACTGTCCATCATCTCCTCAGCGGTCTCCTCTCCACCTCTGTACATCCCAACACTGAAGCGCTGCAACATTTCTTGGCTCGGGTGTAAAATCTTCGTTTTACAGTGCCTGCACATCGCTTTACTCTGGTCCCCAACCACTTGACCTATCCAGTCTTTAAGCTTTGTATCCTTCTCCCAGTCTTTGTTGTATTTCTTTCCATATTTGGACCACTTCGTTGGAGCCATTGTGGAAATTGAAATCTATGATATCAGATTACTGTGTCGCGGGACTCCTATCGCGTGCGCGCCACCGCCTGGACGTGACGTGGTATTTTTCTCCAATGAGGGGGACAAGGGGGCGGATTCGGCGGGATGTTTTGGTGAATTACACCACAGCACTTAAATGATTGCACTGATTGGCTATAGATGTGAGCAGAAAGTGTCAATCATTGTATCGGAGATTGAGAAAACGGCAACCGTAATCATAGATGTACAGAAAACAAAGTTGTTTGTCAGATTTTCCTAACAAGCAACCATATTTTTTATTAATAAGCCCAAAAAAACGTAACCCGCAACTCATGCTGTTTTGACGCGACTTACTAAAAGCCCAAAGTCGCGTATTATAACCGGACTTGGCAACTATGGTGCTAGAGCACCAGGACAGCAAACAGCAAGCATTGGGATTTTGCCAAGACATTTAATCCCAACTCTATCCCTACTGCTAAACCTAAACCATAACTTATCCCTAACTCAGAGGGAAATGATGAATAACACTGAAGCACCTAACCTTGGTTGTAAGCCTAAACTTGACATAAACTGTAAACTTGTCCCTGAAATCTGATTGGTTGATTGGAATGTTGTTCCAGGATCAACAAAGAGGTTGATCCAGGAACATTTTGTGCTTGGTGAAATCGAGTTCACCTCAAACATGAGCTGACTTCATCAAATCAAGGGAAAGATAATGTCAAGGACATGAGGCATTTTTCACAATGTAACATATAGATTTGATTGTATTAAATTCAGATCGATTTTTTTAAATAGATTATTTAGATTGTTATTTAATCAAATGGGAATTGTGTAAATGGCTTAAGAAAATATGGATTAAACCTTCATTCAGTAATTCAATTTGTACAGCAAACTGTCAGGCAGAGCATGGCAATACTACAACTGTAAACTAAATCTCAAAGTAGCATAGCTTTTTTTAAGGACTCCCAGCCACAATGTGTAGGACATAATACTGTGTTTGTGACATTTCACACCCGTCGAGACAGTCGTAGTGTCGCTCGGCCCTCTATTTTAAGTTCTGTGATAAGATTAGGCCTCTTAAACCTGACAGGTCGACTTGTTCTGTGTCTGAAAGCAGTGCACGTCTGTCACTGTTGTCTGAAGATATTGTGTCTCTTCAGTCAATTCCTTTACATTTAGGCTATGTTAAATCAAAATGATATAGGCCTACATAGAATTTAGACTTAATGTAGCCAAAATGTAAAGGATCAGTTGGCTCATTGTACAAGACTAGTTGTATATACAGGTCCTTCTAAAAAAATTAGCATATTGTGATAAAGTTCATTATTTTCCATAATGTAATGATAAAAATTAAACTTTCATATATTTTAGATTCATTGCACACCAACTGAAATATTTCAGGTATTTTATTGTTTTAATACGGATGATTTTGGCATACGGCTCATGAAAACCCAAAATTCCTGTCTCAAAACATGTGCATATTTCATCCGACCAATAAAATAAGTGTTTTTAATACAAAAAAAGTCAACCTTCAAATAATTATGTTCAGTTATGCACTCAATACTTGGTCGGGAATCCTTTTGCAGAAATGACTGCTTCAATGCGGCGTGGCATGGAGGCAATCAGCCTGTGGCACTGCTGAGGTGTTATGGAGGCCCAGGATGCTTCAATAGCGGCCTTAAGCTCATCCAGAGTGTTGGGTCTTGCATCTCTCAACTTTCTCTTCACAATATCCCACAGATTCTCTATGGGGTTCAGGTCAGGAGAGTTGGCAGGCCAATTGAGCACAGTAATACCATGGTCAGTAAACCATTTACCAGTGGTTTTGGCACTGTGAGCAGGTGCCAGGTCGTGCTGAAAAATGAAATCTTCATCTTCATAAAGCTTTTCAGCAGGTGGAAGCATGAAGTGCTCCAAAATCTCCTGATAGCTCGCTGCATTGACCCTGCCCTTGATAAAACACAGTGGACCAACACCAGCAGCTGACATGGCACCCCAGACCATCACTGACTGTGGGTACTTGACACTGGACTTCAGGCATTTTGGCATTTCCTTCTCCCCAGTCTTCCTCCAGACTCTGGCAACTTGATTTCCGAATGACATGCAACCACTGAGCAACAGTCCAGTGCTGCTTCTCTGTAGCCCAGGTCAGGCGCTTCTGCCGCTATTTCTGATTCAAAAGTGGCTTGACCTGGGGAATGCGGCACCTGTAGCCCATTTCCTGCACACGCCTGTGCACGGTGGCTCTGGATGTTTCTACTCCAGACTCAGTCCACTGCTTCCGCAGGTCCCCCAAGGTCTGGAATCGGTCCTTCTCCACAATATTCCTCAGGGTCCGGTCACCTCTTCTCGTTGTGCAGCGTTTTTTGCCACACTTTTTCCTTCCCCCAGACTTCCCACTGAAGTGCCTTGATACAGCACTCTGGGAACAGCCTATTTGTTCAGAAATTTCTTTCTGTCTTACCCTCTTGCTTGAGGGTGTCAATGATGGCCTTCTGGACAGCAGTCAGGTCGGCAGTCTTACCCATGATTGCGGTTTTGAGTAATGAAACAGACTGGGAGTTTTTAAAAGCCTCTGGAATTTTTTGCAGGTGTTTAGAGTTAATTAGTTGATTCAGATGATTAGGTTAATAGCTCGTTTAGAGAACCTTTTCATGATATGCTAAATTTTTTGAGACAGGAATTTTGGGTTTTCATGATTTTCGTATGCCAAAATCATCAGTATTTAAACAATAAATCACCTGAAATATTTCAGTTGGTGTGCAATCTAAAACATATGAAAGTTTAATTTTTATCATTACATAATGGAAAATAATGAACTTTATCACAATATGCTAATTTTTTTTAGAAGGACCTGTATATGAAAACGAGATGATCATCATATTTTCCTTTAAAAAACATAATAGCTATCTTAAATAATATAGGCTACAATATTTTATATGCTAATAAAGCAATAAGCCACGAGAGGCCTAGAGTTATAATGATTTTACCACTGGTAAAGCGACCATGCAGTAGTCATACAGAGCTGGTGATGTGTCCAAAAAGTCTGACAAAAGACACCAATGTTTTATACAGTTTAGTCATGACAACTATCCGGATAGTTTATAACACATTACATTGACACTTAAATTCATGAATGTTTCTCCAATCATTTTTACCAATCGGGTTGTCAGCAGCCCTATACATCTTTTTTACAAAAAAGATCCCTTCCCGAGTAAGAGGGATCATACAAATGCATAACTGAATTTACAATAAATAAACCAGTTCAAAAGTTTAACAGCTTTAATGTGAAATAGCTTATTCAGACAGTACTAAATAAACAAATAAAATGCAATTTATATGATCCCTCTTAATGGGCTACGTAATATAGTTCATAAGCCTGTTCATGGTTGCCAAACATCATAGCAATTTGTGTAAAATTCTATACCGCTAAGATTTTTAATAATATGTGGTCGTTGTTTTAGCTGTTTTTAGTTGTCTATAGTTGTGTACAGTATAGGGTCAAATCCAACAAAAATTTATAATCAGAACTGTGTGTATTAAAATGAGTTGTTTTTGTGTATTATTATTAGATTACGATAAAGAACTAAGAGTTCTTTATATAAATGACAACTGGTCTATGTTTATAGTGTGTGCAGTGTCATTCCTACGTTAATGTGCTGTGCTGCTTTAGCCCGTGCTGAGCGGTTTTGTTTACCAGACATGCGTAAATCATGATATTGGAGGTCTTCTGGGGGCGTAGGGCTGTGTTGAGGGTCAGAGCAGGGTCATCTGCTAAAATCATTAGCCTTTTGGACGTGCACAAGCACATCTCTTGCATCCACCACTCATGCGACTAGCCGCTTATCCATTTGACCCATTCAAAACAAGACAGCAGATATGCCATAGACAACCAGGCCCTGCAAACGCCTTGCCATTACACATGTTTGCCAGATTAATGAATGGAAAGAAGCAGAGAACACTCTCAGGATATATAGCGACATGGTTCAAATGTGGGATATGTTGATAATTAGCATTTCTAAGCATGTTAGCCAGGGTTCAGAGGTCACAGATCAGGTTTGCGGTGTCTGTTACTGAAGAATATACCATGTGTGGGAGCATGAGGTGAGTTGCTTTAATAATTTTTGAGCATTTTCACAGATGCATCCCTGCTACCATTTTGATGCACAATTTTGGGTAACACTTTGTGGTAACACCTGATAATAAGGTTCATTAGTTAACATTAGTTAACATATTAACTAATATGAACTAACAATGAGCAATACATTTGTTACAGTATTTCTTGTAGTTAATAAAATGTAGTTAATAAAAAAATGTTAGTTAATAAAATCGAGCTGTGCTTTGATTGTTCATGTTAGTTTGCAGTGCATTAACTAATGCAACATTAGATTTTTATAATGTATTAGTAAATGTTGAAATTATTATTAATTAGATTAATAAATGCTGTAGAACTATTGTTCATTCATAGTTCATGTTAACTAAGGTTAACTAATGTTAACTATAATGAGACCTTAATGTACTTATAGTAATAAATAATTATGCATAGTTACACAACTAACCCTAGCACAAGGAACAAGGACACCATCAAATAAAGTGTAACCAAATTTTGGTCTTGTAGACAGCAAGTCTGCAATTCCTGGATGTTTAGAAAACAGAAAAAAATGACTGAGAACAAGAAAAATGTGCACGGCTTGTTGAAAGTCAGAACAGGTCAGAGCACTTACAGCTGTTATGTGAGATCTTCAAAGGGTACAATCATTACGACACATCAGAGGACAGTGTTTTGCCAGTTTTAAAGTAAAGTCAACATGTGACTATAATGTCATAAATGTCCCACAGTGTTTTTTGGAAGTTATGTTGTGATTGTCCACACAATGGAGATAATGACCCTCGTGCTCTGAAGCCTGCAGGCCTGATGGCAAGCCTTAATTCAATAGCCCTGAAGTTCTGCTTGTGTGTGTCATGTCTGGAGTGATGGTCCACACGTGTGTTAGAGGAATCATCTCTGATTTGACAACTTGGCCTCTGATCAAAGGTAGGCCAGGACTAGAGGTCTGGGCACAATGTGTACAAAGCAGTCCGTTGACAGATTCACGCTCTGACCAGCCGTTCTACCTGAAGAAAAACCTTGTGCAGGATGAGCCACACATTATACCGAGTGACACCCATGATAATTTGATCCATACACCAAAAACTGGAGATGAAAACCACCATCATCATTCATCTCAAGCATAACAAAGGCTCATCTACAGTATTTCAAGGGGGTTTCAATCTTTTTGTAGCCAAGTGGAGAAGAGGGACCACTTTCCTAAAATATAAAGAAAGCTATGTATTTACATGCACAAATATACACTACAAAAGGTTAGTAAGTTTATATATATACTAAATATAGTAGTACTTTTCTTCAAGTATGCATTCAATTGATCAAAAGCAACAGTAAAGTAATTTATATTGTTGCAAAAGATTTCTACTTCAAATAAACTCTTAAACAAGTTCTTTTGAACTTGCACTGCAGGTTCGACACAAATATTTTCAATTGTGATAAAAATCAGAAATATTTCTTGAGTAATGATGCTGAAAATTCAGCTTTAACATCACAGGAATAAATTACATTTTATTTAAAAAAAAAAGCAGCCTTGGTGAGCATAGAAGACAATCGCATTTTCTAATATACAATATATATTCTAATATATGCGTTCACTATTCATGATGATAAAAGCAATTTTTCCCTTATGTTTTTAGTACCCACGGTTCCTGAACCCTTCGACTGGATTTTAATTTCTTTCTTTAACCTGTTGGAAGGTTCGACTGACAGAGATAGGGTGTTCCTCTGATGTTTCCAGGTGCTTTCTTGTCTTCACCCTGTTAGCCATTTGAATGTAAATTTTGGCCCTCTTCTCCTCCACACATTCCCACATCCTTTTGTTTGCATTCTTCTATAATGGTCTTTCACTTGTAAGAGTGCTTCATTTTCCCTTAACTAATTGATTTCCAATCAGACAATTATTCCACCATTCAAGAGCTCTTTTGAAAGCGACCTGGTATTTATAGTGTTTACATAACATTTACAATTAAAATAGGGAAAGGGACTTTTTCCTTTTTTCTCAACAACACGGCAGCATGGTGGTAGTCGAAAAAATTATTATTCAGTAATTGTTGTTACTTTCTATCGATCTCTCTCAAGTTCCAGGCTGTCTGAAAGTGCTTTTGGGATTTCATTTTCACTATTTTTGTAACTTAATCGGAGGGAACCTGAGAACAGACACAATCACTCTATGTTTCCCAACTGTTTTATATTCAAAAGAGCCACAAAGAGAACAATTGCGGAAACAGGTCAAACTGCAACGAGAGGCTTTATGTGGCATCTACTGTTCTTATCATCTACTGTTCTGATGTTGTTGCTGTTCCTTTGTTATTTGACAGACAGTATTTGTTTCAATGAACAAAACTCATAAGAGATAGACCAGGATCAGAAAAAGGAGAGGCTCTATAGAACCAGAAGTGCTTGGATATAGGAAACGAACAGTCTTATAGACCTCTCGTTTAATTTATCTATGTGTAGCTTGATGACAGAAAAAGCGAGTGCATATTTCTCATACTTTTTACTCAGAGCAGCCAATGGAACATTGAATGCATATGTGCACAGAGCATATGTGCACAGAGCATGTGCAAGATCATGCCTGAGGAGAGAGAGAGAGAGAGAGAGAGAGAGAGAGAGAGAGAGAGAGAGAGAGAGAGAGAGAGAGAGAGAGAGAGAGAGAGAGAGAGAGAGAGAGAGAGAGAGAGAGAGAGAGAGAGAGAGAGAGAGAGAGAGAGAGAGAGAGAGAGAGACAGATGGTGGGCAGGGCCCCTGAGGCTATAGAGCAATGCTATACCCTGAGACCAGGACACCTAATAATGCCCTGTTGAGCTTCCCACCTGCGGCTCCCCAACAGACAATGTTATCTCATCTTCCTGACCTATTGTGCATCTCATTGGCTGTAATGATGGTGGAGAGATCCACACTACAATCCAGATCTCTCCCTGGAGAGATGGACCCTGGGAACGGCTCTGCAATCAATGCAGGCTCCATTACACCTGACCATTAAAATCACCACCAATGCACAGAGACGTGATAGAGATCTTTGAGGGTCAGTCATCTATGAAGAGACATGCAAATTGCATATTCCTGAACTGTGTTTTATACATGGTTGGTTGTGATCCCAAAATGAACAACTGCAAAAAATAAAATGCAAACAAATAATCATGGATTAGGATAGCATAATAAATAGGATTGTCAATCATTAAAAACATGGGGAAAAATGCTTCTCATATCTTCAAATCAAAAATTAAATTGATCTGTCATTTGATAGAGGCAGCCAAATTAGACAGACACCAACACGGACAGGTTGAGTTCATGGTTAAAAGAAAATGACTGTAAAGCTGGTTCACTTGCAAGGTTAAATGCCTTTGCGCTCATGTCATGATTACTTTTTGCATACTGTTGGACATGTAGTTACTATTCCCTTGTGTAAAAGAAGAATCTAGTACATTTAAAATATTTTATAGTAACTTTAAATGTAATATCAAATAACACAACAAATCATAATCAAGTACAGAATGTGCTTTAAAGTCTCCATGAAATCAAAATGGAATTTTTTTGGCTTTTAGTATGAATATGTTAGCCTTAGTGTTCAAACATTTATATTTTCCACGGTGAATAGCATAGTGCACTATAGGGAATATGGAGCTATAAGGATAGGGAACAATTCAGACGGTGTACATTTCATGTTAGTCGCACAAACACAGTCTGCCCCGGACCGGTCCTGAGACACGGCAGCACAGAGCGGATCATATGTGTGAGTCGGCGCAGACCACAAAACATATCGGACCCATTTGAATTCTGCAGAAAGCTATATTTTAAAGCGATTTGGAGGAGATTAGGAGGAGAAATGGCTGGAGAATAGGAGGAAACTGCGACTTTGCCAAACTCAACGGCTCTGGCCGAGCAAGCTGTGACATGAACAAAATTCTATTGGCTATTTAAAAAAATGGGATGAGCTGTTTGATAAGCCCCGTCCTGTCTTCCTGTTTCAGTGGAAATTACATTACAAAATATTAATAAAACATAACGAATATAAATTGTACTTTAAATCACTCCATTTACCATTTAATAAACATAGTCTGGAAAGTGTATTCTCTTTAAGTATAATTAAGTGGTCTTTTATGTCATTAATATTACATTATCTGCAAATACAGTTTTTTAAAATATAAATATTTATTCTTTTTCACAATGGTTAATACATTTAATATGTTTTTGTTTACTTTTGTGTTTTGGTCCTGTGTTGTGTCACCACTTGATGTCCCACTGTAAAATCTAAAGCAAATGCAGAATTTTTATGCATATAATTGAATGTGTATGTAGAGATATGGATCCATATGTTGATATTGCAATTATTTATCTCAACATGACCACCGGTTTATGTATTTGTTTTAATTTTGGGGCCTTTGCCTTTTTGATTGGAAATCAGTTACAGGAAACGATGGGGAGAAGGGGTGAGATCAGGGAATGACCCTAGCCGGGTTCGAACTCAGGTCACCCAAACACAAGCTACAATGTCGGAGCATGTGAATTACCCCTAGGTCTCTGACTCATTTTTGTAATACTTTCTGAAGTCTGAATATGTAATGCACCATGATGTCATTTCGACAATCATAGTTAATGCACTGTTTAATAATAATGATACAACTTTCCAAAAGACAGACTACACGGTTGCTACGTTTATTAGCTAACATTTAAACTAGTCTAAGGCTGATTGTTTTCTGCATTGCAATGGACTTGTAAGCTTTGAAAAAAAAAAATGTGACAGAGACACATCACGCCTTAAACACTCGCCCTTATCAGTCCAAACACAGGCACTCTCCCCACTGACTCAAATCCACACAAGGAATGTGACTGACCCGGCCTGGAATGTGCCAAAACAAGGGTCCCCTCGGATATTTAAATAGCAATCAAGTAAACTTTCACATAATCTGCCAACACAGAGAATATCTGACCCTTGGTTTTATTGGTTGTACCTCTCTTGAATGATTTACAGTGTTATTCTTCTGTAACACAGCAGCACTGAGAGAGTAATTTCCAGCGGCTTCTGAGGAGGGTTTTACTCACGGGTCCTCCTGATAACAGTGATAATCATTGTGTTAGACTTTAATCTGCAATGTAGGTTTGCCAAACAAAGACGCTCATTGTTCTTTAACAAAAAAGAAGCGGCTATGAGGAAACAAAGTGGTTCAAATGCTTTCAATGTGCTGATGGGTTTCTTGAGAGCACCTGGGGCACAGTACCGTTACTGAGAACAAATGAATCACGAGACAGGTGGAGCGAAGTACCTCTTAAAGTTACTGCCTGTTAACAGAGACCATTTGTAGGACTCGTTTTAGGGTTTACTCTTTTCAACTATGAAGAATCGTTTGTACAGTGGAAAGGTTCCATTGATGTTAAAGGTTCTTCATGGAACATTCGATTCCAAGAGAGAAGGCTGCATTTTAGTTAACAACACAGTACAGCTCACATACTAAATCTATGAAAAGTCTTTGATCTTTTAACCCTTCCACCTCAAATAGTTAAAAATGTAATTCATATTTTATGACAGGCTCCACTCCGATGAAAGTGAGACAATTACAGGTAGAACTGGTACCAATACACATCTGAGCACACAAAGAGGAAATGGAAACTGGAACCCAGATCTTTGTATACCTCTTATCTAAATGTCTCTAGAGAAGACTCTTTCCTGCAAGCCTCTGCCCTTTCCCTGCCTTACTTTACATGATCCTTCCCATAAGGGAAAGCCAAGAAATCTGAGTTCAGCAATCACATTTAGATACAGATCTAATCAATCAAATGCTCAATATGCACTATGGATTTGTAAATGTGCTTTTAAAAACATGCCATTGTATCTCATTTACATTATAATGGGTTTGCAGATCAGCAGTTTTACTGGTTGAGATTCACTCATGCATAGGATCATTATGGGCTGGGAATGGAATAAACAGATGCTGATGTGTAACTAGTTCTGTCAGCTCTTAATATCCCTGGCTAAAAGGCCTTTTCAGCAAATATTTGCTGCAGTAAGACCGAATAAAAAAAATACATCCCTGTGGATCTATTCACACAGAGGATGAAAATTAAACTGACAACAAAATGAGGACTGGGATATTGTGGTTCTTAAACTGTCTTATTATCAGAGATATAGTTTCGATGACATTTCTAAAATGGCTATCACTGCAGTCACATCTTATAAAGCTGTAATGCATTACTGATACAGGCCCTGGTCCTATGCGATCAGTGTTGGGTAAGTTACTCTAAAAAAGGAATGAATTACTAGCTAATTACAACAGTGTACATTGCTGTACTAATTACTCTCTCTAAAAAGTATTGGATTACTTATTAATTACTTTCTAAATCCCATATCAACATCGACCAGTTGAACACAAGGATATACATGAAACTGCCCTTTTAATTCTGTAAAATAAACAATATACAATTGCACAAATTATTCTTGAACTGACCAAAGTGTGGGGCGAAGGTTACAATAAAAACATACATTTTAACATTACATGTTTATGTTAAATCCACTATTGTTTTATATAGAATTGTTATATCTATGTTGTATTAGTATTATAGTAGTCTTAAGCCCTATTCGCACGTGATAAATATTACCTGGTGACCTCTAGGCATTTGTAATAATTGCGGAGGTGGTCTGTGATCTTAATCCCGTGCGAATCGGCCATGTCTGTAATTTGTAATGTAAAAATCCCCCCCGCAAAGGTCCTACCATATTTCACCGAACACCGAGGTCCTGTGGTAATATTAGTCCTGTGCGAATCGGCATCTCTGTAATTTGGCAGGATCGTATACATTTCTTTCAAGGTTTTTGTTTCATGCGTGCCTTTTATCCATCTTTCGCGAAGAATGGAGGCTGCGTTAGAGTGTTTTGATAGTATTTTGGGTGCTGGGTCATATCGCTATACATCAGAAAAAGAAAGCTGAAAATTATCAGAAGAGCAAAAACAAAAAGCATGATTAGATGGAGATGAATGACATGTATAGCAGCATCCGGTAAGGAAGATTCTTCTGTTTATGATATATCATGCAGCTAGACCTATAATAACGGCATTCATAACATTTCCAAACAACAGCCTATTTACTTCATATCCGGGAGATAAGTCAGTAAATTTGAGGAAAATCACAGGCTTCAGTTATCCCGAACGAATACGCCACACGAAATTCAGATGTGGAGGGGTAATTTCTGAATCACACGTGGTCCCCAGATAATACTAATTCCGTGCGAATATGGCTATAGTCTACTGTATTTAATGCAATTAGGCCTCAGATGAAAACAAGAGCTGTAATCAGAGCTCAATGCCTCACATCAGCCCGTCAGAATGGCCTCGACGTTGAGGTGAGATCACTTGTGCCTCTGTGCCAAACCATGCTGTTGCTGACAGCGGGACATTTCTCTACCGCCCTTCGCTCACTGTGTGGACAAAAACAAACTCATTGCAAACTTGCTTGAGAGAGAGCAAACAAAGCTTTGCTCTTTTCTGATGTCAAAACAAACATCTCTCCCTGTTATTTTTAGATGATAACATCTACAAGCGCACTAACTCAAACAGTAGGATAAAACGGTTCCTGTCATCTTAATGCAGTAAAGGGCTGCTGGGCACATAGAAATTACCTTGAAACTTGTGTATCTATCTTAGACTGAAACTCAAAACACACAATACTCACATATCAAAAACAAACTTAAGTTGTAGCCAGGAATGTGAAGTATTTGAGAAATGCATTATGCTTCAGTATTATTTTGCGGTTATAAATGTAAATGTCAATAAACTTGTATAGCCAATCACATCCATTTTGGTGAAAATTGCATTTTGATGCAACTCCTTGTAAAGAGACACCTATCACCAAAATAGGTGTATTAATTAGAACACAAAAGAAGATATTTTGGAAGAAATTTTAAAGACTGTTGGTGAACAGACTGGTGACGATAGCCATTGACTTCCATAGTAGGAAAAAAAAGAAATCAATGGCTATATCGTGTTTCTTCTTTGTTCAAGAAACTCACACAAGTTTGGAACAACTTGAGGGTGAGTAAATTATGACAACATTTTCATTTTAGGTGAATTATCCCTTTACGATTGCAAACAAACATGATTAAAGTGCGAACACGGAATAACTATATTCAAAAGTCAAACAAGCAGAAAATCAGATGCTGATTAACAATTTCAGGGAACAAATTTCAGGACATCTGGGTGTCCTAGAGCAAAGTGTAATTGAGAAAATTATGATCACACAAAGTAGCACAGTCTGTTAATTACAAAAATAACACAAAGTTTTACTTTTAAATACTTCAGTATGATTAAATGTGAATACTTTTTTTTTTTAACTGTCAGTGGGATTTGTTTTAGGCCCGATATTTTTTATTGAGTTCATGCCTGAACATGTTCATGTTGCTAACCAGCAACAGTATCAAAAATACAATTTCTTAATTCTTAATAAAAGATAGATACAGAAAAATAATCTAGCGAAAGCAAAGCCATGCAAAAGAAGGCAGGAAAGGGAGAGAAAGGACTGGCGATTGACTCACAGACGGACAATGAAACTGATGAGCTAGAGCTTTAGAACAGGAAGTGGGTCTCAGTCAGACTCTCCCTGCTCTTATCTCACCCAAGCCAGGAGCTCTCATCCCGCCCGGAGCAGTCAGAGGGGGTCACACATGCTTTCAGTCCGTGAGCCAGAGCACTTCTGTGTACACACTCTCCCTAAAGCTGTCACAATGACAATTAGTGACGATTTACACCACTTTCTAAGGAGAGCTACAATCTTGAACCCTTAAACAGCAACCATCTGAGACTAATCAGAACAGATAAAGAGAGCATTCTGCTAATGAGTATTTCTAGTAAGTAGCCATTTAAAAGATGCGTTGGACAATATAAGGGAATTCACTAAAGAGCTGGGGGCATTTCAGGAAAAAAAATGAATCTGTGCTGGTTTGGACTATGACAGGGATATTTAAATTGAGTTCAAATGTTTTTTAGGAGGTGTAAACTAGCATTTCTTAGTTTGGAGTCTATTAGATTTGTGAAAAGTATCTTATGCTCACTAAGGCTGCATTTATTTGATCAAAAATACAGTAAAAACAGTAATATGATGTATGTTCATCAAATCATGTCGACCAAGGACATTTAAACAGCCACTTACCACACTCCTTCCAACATCTCATCACCACATCAATTTCATCTTTATTATGTATTGAATATTATTTAAGTATTATACAAATCTTATTAAGTAAGTGGTGCAGGAGGTATTTAAAATTTCAGTCATGTGGACTAACGCTCACTCACTGACAACAAGCCAAATATGTTTACCTTCATCTTTATGAGAGTATTATGAAACTCTGGAGTCAGTCATGTATTGTTTTTTTTTTCAGCACAGACACATTCTGTCTACTAAAAGGCATAATTCGGCCAAATATTAACATTCTGTGATTGTTCACTCACTTTTATGTCCTTCCAACCCTGTGCGACTTTTGTCTCCGGAACATAAAAGAATAAATTTTGAGTTTCAACTGTCCATAGAGTGAAAGTCAGTGGAGTCCAAAGCAACATTGGACCCCACTGACTTTCATTGTATGGACAAAAAGCACAGTCGTATTTTAAATACCAACCTTCATTCCACAGAAGAAATTAAGTCACACAGGTTTGGAATAACATAAAGATGAGTAAATAATGACAGAATGTTTCATTTTTGGGTGAACTATTTGGATGAACTATGATGACAGAATTTTCACAGTAAATTACATTTTTGTGTATATTTTCTATTGATCGTTGCAGCAGTTATTGATCAATTGACGATGGAATGATGCATAAAAGGCACTTAACCCTGCATATATTAGTATAGATGAGTGCATTTTTGGAAATTTTAGAAGATTTTTAAGAGCACTCAGAACTGACTCCTCAGAACTGATCAGCAAGTTGGGGAACTGTGCAAACTATCAGATGACTGTAGAACATTTCCGATTTTATGCTTCACCAACAAATATGCTCAAGCTTTAATTCATCCTTTCAGACCAGCGTGATTAGACACAAGCACAGTGGACATTCAATGAAGCATACCAGTGGAAATGGAAAAATCCCCTGGATGTTCCACAGCACATCCCGTGTTCTCTGCATATCTGTGTCCAGCAGCGCTGCTCTGTTTGCTTAGAGGCTATCAATCGAGTGGAAAAACTGACTCATGGTGTGGCTCGGGGAGCCCACCGACGCTATTGGCCTCGCTGCTGAGCTGGCCACAACATAAACACAGATCCCTTCAGCAGCCCTTGCGTCAATTTCCCACTATGCATTTATGCAAACACATTTCCTGCTGAAGGAACCTTAAAATCCTAGCACTGATTCTCAGTCAATTTGACTGAACTGTTGCTTCAGACAAATAGATCTGGTGGGAAGTCATAATTACAAGGATGAATAGTGCGCCGAAAAGTCAAGAAGCTTTTCAGCTGCACTTAGCAGGCTATCTAAACACTTGCCTTGGCATGGGTGTTTCAGGAAAGTGCACTTTAAAAATATATCACACCACCAGTAGGAATTACGATTTGTTTATCTTAAAATGCTTCGCTTTATTTAGATTGCTGCATATGTCGGAGCACAAACAAGCCCTTTTCAACCGAGGTCGAATTCAAAGGCAATTTTCACTTTATTAATCAGTGCTTTTAAGTATTTTGCAGGGTTATTTTTCATTTCCTGTCCAAAGAGGCAGCTTCGTATCAGATATGGCGTAAGCCCAACTGAAACAAAACTGACATGTTTTCCCTCCGTATCTGCGGCACGGCGGACGATACGATCTTCAGCCTTGATTCCACGCCACTCGCAGTGTGGGCCCTACCCAGAAAAGTCAGAGTTCACGGTTCGTGTGATTAGAAGAACAATGATAATGTTCTGTATGAGAGATGGTGTGTATGGCTCCGGAGGCCCAAGGGAGTCCCACCCATGGAGAGGGAAGAGGAAGAGTGGAGGAGGGTGGTCAGATGCGCCGGGCCCTCGCTCACAGTGCTCGCTCTGTTTGTTCGCTCCTTTGCCAGAGACAGACAGTAAGACTTTATTGGATCAAAGCGCGCACTAATAAACGTACACCATGTTCCCACACATAGCATCAGCTAGCAAAACAAGTCAGATAATAAGGGGAAGAACTTAGATCAGTCTTATTCTTAGCTATACATGGCTTACACCGTTTTCTCTGATGAACAATCACACACAAAAAAAGCAGTTATACATGAAACCACATTTATAAACCATTTTACTTCTATAATGTGATGTATTTCCAAGTGAAACAGGATATTCAACGAGAAAAACAAACATAGGGCAGGACTTGATTTTATCTGAGAATTAATTGGATCATGAAAAGTGGGCATTCTGCTGAATTGCAAAGATTGCAAAGGCAAACAATGTATTTCCTTTAGAATAACATGCACTGACAAAATGTACACAGTAAGACCAGGAATGTGCATTAATAAAGTAAATAGAGATTGTTGGGGTAGAGATTGTTTTTAGGGTATTTAGATTGCTTACCATTCTTCTGAAATAGAAAAGTTCTTAATTGTGTTGATGAATGTGCATTTCAAATCTTAAAAGTATATTGCTATAAAAGTATGGCGGGTCAAGCTGGTCTTCGAGCCTGGTCATAGCTAGTAAAAACTACAAAGACATTACATAGTAAAACTACTGTTTTGAAAACAGTAAACTGTCATGCTACTGAAAGATGTTGAGTTAGTAGCATCACTACTTTTAGTTAGTAACTCAACATACGTCAAAACAAGACAAGCATTCATAGCTCTTTAATTGAACATGCTAAATGTTACTTTATACTAACTAGTAAGTTAGCATAGTGTGTTGAATGTGATAACAGCCAGCACACTGTCTCCTTCAAGGCCTTTGATACTTTGCCACATAGGATTTATGTTTCAAGCAGATATGTTTGAGCCTCCATGTAAGCAGTCTAAGAGACAGTAGGGATGTGATAAAGAACTCCCATTACAGCCCATGAAAAACTGTGGACAATGGTGGAAATCTTCACCTTAGACGATGAAGCGCTTATGCGTATGAAAACAACTGCCCACACCAAAAAGCATGACAGCCATCCAAGTTCTCTGTGAGCTTCTGTCTCAGCTGAGGATGACTGATATTATGATTGTTGCGCGGTAGGAAGCGCATGAGGAATGTTTCTCTGACATCAGAGACCTCTGCTCCACGTCCCGGCTGAAAGGGAAAGAGGGTGGAATCCAGGCAAACGACTGGGTGTTTTTGTGATCAGGGGTCTTCCTGGAAATTTAAACACATTTACATTCCTCGGGTCAGAGGAGCAGTGGCTGGTCAGGTTGATTTGAAAACACAGAGCTTCCAGTGGACACCCCATAACCTGAAAGGAAATGGATGTTTTTAATTTTACAACTCAGAAGAATATAAAAAGATGTCAGAGGGGGGTGACTTTGTCCTAATAATCAGCCTCTGGCTGGCTGGAAGGAAAAAACCTCCTCCCAAAACATGGCCCCCCACCCTATGATAAGGTCTCTACATTTATCTTGGCTTACAATTGAAAACATGGTGAAGAGGATTGATCGCCATATCCTGTAGATCTGCTTGTGTATGAATGACTGAACTGTGATCCCTCTCAATCTCTTTCAAATCTGTCACATAATATGTGGACTATTTGTAGAGCAATTGAAACAATTTCACAAGCTTATGTGTCTTGGCATAGACTTCTGTTTGTAATATTAGATCAATAGAGTGGATACAAGACTTAAGGAATCATATTCAAAATATATGAGTGCAAAATATATCTCAATTTATAATAAACAATTTTATGTTGTTAAAATCCTTTCTCTTGTCCTCTTGCCCTTGTGAAAGAAGTTTACTTTAGCATACTTTGAAAAAAAGAGTATGATATACATTAAAAGAATATACTTGTACACATTGAATTTAGTTTCAATTTAATGACAATGTATAATAGTTTTAATTTATATTAAATGTAATTAACTGAACTTTACAGGGCTTTTTTAACACTCTTAAGTAGGACTTAAGTATATCTTTGAGTGTAATTTCTTACTTCTAGTGTTTTAGTTTTAAAATATGGTTAAAGTGTGCCGAATATACTGCCAAGCATTTATGTTAAACTAAAAAATACATGAATGTTACTTCTATTAAAACTTGTATGACATGTATTTAAATATATTTGTAATTACACAGTTATAATGAATTTGCACTTTAGTACATTTATAAACATTATAAACAAGTACTACATGTGATTTAGAATAGCCCCTTTCACACAGCGCGTTGATCCCGGGAAATTGCCTGGAAATTGCCAGAACAATGCGTAATGCGCTAGTTTATGAAAAATATGCACAAGCGTAGTTTCTCGAGAGAGAAATCGCAGCTCAAAAACAAACTTAAGACGCTGCTGAGACATTACATGTCACATCGATGTCACGTGTCTTTACGGGATTTTTACGGGTAGTGTCTATCTGATTCCGGAAAATCACTGGCAGTGTGAATGAACCAAAATCAAACGAACCCGGGTCAAATCCCGGGTCACTTTATCCGTGTATTTTCCGGAATCTCTGTGTGAAAGGGGCTTGAGTTATTCAACACATCAAAATAAGTGTACGTCTTTAAAGCATTCCAAACGCTTATGAAAGCATAATGATTAAAAATGTACAATGGATTAAATCTTTTAATTTGATATCACAGCATGCACTTTTTAAAAGTATACTTGTGTTAATAAACCTTGTCATGAAAGTGTACTCTCTTTAAGTACACCTAAGTGGGCTTTTATTTAATTAATACTACATTATATGCAAGTACAGTTTTAAAAAAAATATCCAAATGTTATGCATAATAATAGGTCTCCTCGTGCTCATGAGGTTTCCAAATTCCAAATGCACTCCAAATTCCTCATTGCAATGAGACGTATTCTTTTTAATTACACTTGAACACTTTTACACCTCACTGTCAGTTTGGGTGATTTAGATGTGAAAAGCAGCACATGCGAGCACACTCGTCAATAAAGCAGGGTGAAGTTCATAAAAGAGGGCTGAAGCGTGTCAGATAACAGCGTGTCACTGGCTACAGCTGCCACTTGCAGCATATAAAAGAGGCCCACATGACCTCTGACGGACTCACATTTTCAACTACATCAGCTTCCATAGGATAACATTTAAAAAATGCTGAAACTAGGCTCCCGTTGACCTCTGGCTGAAGTTGACCTTCAGAATCCTGACACTCCAATTCGATTTCATCCAATCACACTGTGAATTGAGGATGGATTTTTTTCAAAGATAAACAATCTACCAGTCTTGATAGAATCCACCTTGCATTCTAATATGAACCTGTTTTATAGAATGTTCAGTACACATCCTTACTTTGTGAATAAAATTGTGAGAAATTAATGTCTTTTTCTGGCCATGGTTTGCCTTGGGCCGCAGCTTATTTGCTCCAGAAGAGAACAAAGAGAATTTATTTTTTGAACAACTTAATCCACACAGATCTCTCAGACCACCATGAAAACCAGTAAGGACTGCCACAATCTATGACTTTGCATATAATTAATGAAATATCAGTGCTTTTTCTAACTTGACAGCACTCACATATTTAGGCAACACAAAATATTTAGGTCTGTATGTATTCCCATTAAATTTCTGTCATTCAAATGGATGAAATTTTATATGCAATTCAGTGCAATCTTGACTTGACCTGGGCCTTTCAGTCTAAAGTTCAAGACTTGGCCCCGTTCTACTCAGAGGCCGGACCAATGCTTTCCTGTACTCTCTGACCCAAGGCTCAGCTAATGTCATGCATCAGCAGACTGACCGATGCAGTACAAATGGTCACTCTGGACTGTCGGGAACACATACACCAGCCGAGGAGACCTGGACAAACTGAACAATAGCATTTATTGAGCAAAGTCACGCAAAACCTGGCATGTTTTCCGCTTTCAGTTTATAGCTTTTCTGAATCTTTCATGACCCTTTTATAATGTTTTTTTTTCCTGGGGGAAGTCTTTTGATTGCTATGATACACTAGTCCCATAAAAAAGGGTATTTATGGATCCCTCTGCCAAAAACGTAAATAATTAATTCTGACAATACAATCTCATCAAATTTATCTATCACCAACGAAAAATGTTGGGCCTCATTTATAAAATGTAGCATAAAAAACGTCCTACATTTGATCTAATTTCTCAAATGTGTGTACGTATGATGCAGAGAATGAGCGTACGCACATAAAACTTGCGTACGCCTCTCTTCCAGAAGTGAAATTTATAAATCGTGAATTCAGATATCCACCTTGTAAATGCCACCTAATTAATGTCATTAACATATAAAATAGCAGCAGTCAAAGGCCAAATGCTTTAGTTGAGAATGGGCGGCAAAAATGGCTTAGATTTCCAAATACCTGCAGTACTCTGACTCTCTGCCACAAGGAAAAGTCTGATCAGAACCTGACGTGGCGCTTTTCCATGTCAAAGACCATTTTATTTAATATAAACGTTGGAGTGGATTTTAGACACAATCTACGGTCAAACATGTGCGTACGCACGTTTTATAAATGAGCCCCGTTGACTATTGTCTGTTTTAATTCTCTGCATCACAAGGCATGTTACTCTGAGCCCAGATATACACACTTAAGCGATGCATTTTCCACCATGTGTCAGTTTTCTTCTGTCACTATATATTTTGTTGTGATTTCGAATTAAAGGCACTGATATGCTTTGGCTTTGCTGCAGGTCAGTAGCACTGTATGATGAACTTCTGTAATGCAAAGCTCCATCTCCCAGCACTATTTTCAATTACTGCAATGATTAATAAACAAATTAAATTCATCCCTCACCCCATTTTCCCTTCTGTGATGTTGTTTCAAGCATTCTAATAAAACATTCTGAAGTAATCCAGACTCAAATAGTCATCTCCTGTGATTTGTGCCAATGTTTTCTGGCCAAAAAAAACAACTTGGTCTTTCCAGTTTGTTTGTCACTTCTGAATTATGGCATATGTGGCATTGAGTTACAGGATTTGTGTGTCCCTGTGGGAAATCTGATTGTTTTAAACACATCAGAATCAATGTCTTAAAGTCTTCTGTACAAACTCAAGCTGTGGTTGAACACAATACTTTTCTTGGTTGCCGTCTTTGTGGATCTTACATTAATTGATCGACACCAATAATATCTGGCCAGCACTAAGAATAAGCAGGGATTTTTTTGGTCCTTATCTTGTGTCTGCAGCTCCCTGTGGTTTTGGAGTTGCTGCAGTCCAATGATGGGATGGTCTGTGGCCAGTGAATTCCACAGTTTCTTGTGTAAAGCAGTGCCAGTGACTTCATAGAGTGAGTTGACTGCTGCAGGCCTCCAGCAGTGCTCCGTCTCCTCCCAGACTGCCCTGTCGTCTGCCACAAGTGCCTTTAGCCGCTCTTCAGCTCCTAAATATGTTAAACAGGACACATGGTAATGAGCTGTTTTGTTGTTTAGACCATTTCATTAGGCAGATTACAAAGCAAATTATTTTAAACAGCAATACTGGCACTAATTCAGTTTTAAAAATGCATTGATGATTGAAGATGTATATGATTGAATTGATGATTGAACATGTACATTGGAATACAATTTAATAAATGTTTGGACACTTAAGTCAACACACATTAATTTAAGTGTATTATTTAACATAATGTGATTAAAAAAAAAAAAGCTAAACATTTTTTAATAATTAATTGATATTTCATTATAATTAACAATTTTTATAATTTTCAAGTTTCAAACTACTGTTCAAAATTAGGACAAAAAGCATCTAATGCACAAAAACTCAATGTGAAGTGTCTCAAGTGTCCAAGTACCTATAATTTATATGGAACTGCCACAATATTGTTTTTCTTCAATGAAGAAAATTATTTAAAAGCAATCTTGGCACCATCCCACTTGTAAATCCATCAGCCAAGTACTTAAAACACTGAGCACATATTAGATTTTATTTTTGACATCCTGCAGGGTTTTAGTTTTGACTAGAGTATTTGAAAGTATGTAGAGCTGGAAGGACCAATAGCATTCGTCTCCAAGAGCATTCACTGTCGCTGTCACGGCAACCGGTCGTCAAGGAGACAAGCCTGTTTGGGCTGTGTGATTTTGTAGGAGTCTTTCTCTTTTGTCCCTCTATAGCGCCACAATTTCCCCTAGGGCATTCCCCATACAACATCTGTCCCTCTCAAGTCCCCGCCCCACATGCTCTGCAGGCCTCTCCCATGAAAGCACGGTCACTCACACCTGCTGAGAGGGTCAAAGGTCACCCTCCAAGCACGCACACATTAATTCTTCTTTACTTGACTGCAATTCGCTGCCATCCAATCGTGACCCTGTGGTCTGCTTTTGTCTCCCTGTGTGAGGAGAATTTTCCACTGGGCATGACAAACTCAGCAACTAATAATTCAAAACGGTTGTTCATTGGCTCGTTCAGATGGTTTCTCATTCGTCTCGATATTAGAGGCAATGCCAGTTATGAACAACAGCCCAGTCAACCGCATTATGCATGCAATTTGTGCTTCAGTTCTGAAAAGAGCACATATCATTCTAAGAAAAAGTCTGTGAAATGAACGATGACTGTAAGAGGATTACTTTTGAAGCTGCTTTGATCTACAACATTGGTGGCCTATTTCAAAACTAAACTCCATTTAACTCTATTTAACTCTACTAACTCTACTCTAACTCTAAATTCCTGACGTTAATGATTAGTCTGGCGATACATCTGCGATGCCCTAATGAAAATGACAAAACAGGCTAGTTTGCGGGTTATCAAAGCATGCATGTCCTGCGCACATGTTGCTGAAAACGCAGGCCGCATCTGCTGCGTGGAAAGAGGCTGACCCCTGTTGCTCATGCTGACGTCCCTGTAGGAATGACCCATGAAAAGCCTCTTCAATCTGTCCGAACATTCCTCTAGCACGGACAATAGCAGCTCTCACTGACTCTGGCAGATGGCTCGCCTCGGGCTCTCCAAGCCAAGCCTCTTTGTTTACCCCTGGGCTCGATGCACACACTATCAGTTATCTATTTCACTCTTTTTCTGTCCCTCCGACCACCATACCGGGATATGAGCCATAGATCTTACTCTAGGAGACGTTGTCATGCAAAAAGCAGAGGTTCTTCTGAATTTGTAGGTGCTGCCTACAGTTGAGGGCAAATGAGGGGTGATTGATCACAGCAATGGCAGAGAACCAATGGTGCCTTCCATTCATACACTGAGATGCACATGGCTGGCTGGAAGCATGCATGGCCTCAGAAATCTGTAAAACTCAAATCCTTGTACTGACACTGAACTGTGGTATAGTGTAATCAAATTGAGATCTTACCACTCTGAACTCAGAATCAGAAACTCATTCAATAGTAATATACAATCAGTTTTTGACTGTAATGCACCTGATGTTTATTTTTTGTTTTTTTGAGGGGGCATTGGATAGACCAAACTATATACAGTGCCTTGTGAAAGTATTCAAACCCCTCCCAGACAGAAACATAATATCGGCCCAGATCCGGCCCACATCTGGTACAAGTGGATTCCACTTGTACCAGATGTGGGTCGGATCTGGGCCGACACTATTTGGCTGTCTAGGCTTCATTTATTTCACATTTTGTTATGTTGCTGTGTTAAACTACTTTAAAGTACTTTTTCCACATAAATCTACACTCCATAAACCATAATGACAAAAACAGATTTGTGACAACTTTGAAAATGTATTAAAAAGGAACAAGTAAAATATGTACATTGCATAAGTATTCAAACCCTTAACTCAGTAATTGGTTTCAACCGTTTCCAGTCTTTACCGCTCACCTTGACCGTTTCAAGTCTTTTTGGGTATGATGCGACAAGCTTTGCACATCTGCATTTGGCAATTTTCTGCCGTTCTTCCCCTCAGATCCTCTCAAGCTCTGTCAGGTTGGATGGGGACCATCGGTGGATGGACATTTTCAGGTTTCTCCAGAGATGTTCGATTGGGTTTAAACCCAGACCAGCTCTAGGAAGAGTCCTGGTTGTTCCTAACTTCTTCCATTAAGGATTATGGAGGCTACATGCATCTGTCAGCCTTCAATACAGCAGACTGCATTTTGTAGTCTTCTCCAGATCTGTGTCTTGATACAAATGTCTCTGAGCTCTCTAGGCATTTCCTTTGACCTCATGGCTTGGTTTTTGCTCTGATACACATTTTGTTCTGATCAGCTGTTCGACCTTTTATTGAGAGGTCTCAATAAACATCTACAAGCAAAAAATGGTAAGAACAGATATTTTAAGAGGCAACATTGAGGAACTATGGAAACTTTACTGGCACATCATGCTCTCTGTGCCAGTTTACTGTAAAAACAAGAGGGGAAAGTTAGTCACTGTGGCTAAGTTGTGTCATGAGAGCACCACAGGCCTAAAAGCCAGGAGAATCCAAGTTCTCTAACCGTCTGCTTGGAAATTAGCATAAAGCTGTTCTGAAGACAAGGAAGAGAGCTTATTCAGAGTTTGCAACGACAGGCTGCGCTTTCTTTAACACATCTGCTGTGTGCATGTCCGTACAGCTCACAAACAGGTCTGTTGACAGCATCTTCTTTCTTCAGACCTGAAAGAACCTTCCCACCCTCTCTGACAGATAGCCTTCATTTAAATCAAAATAGCCTCCCGCCGAAAGAGAGAAAGGAGAAGCGCCACTCCAGCGCACCCCTGTGTAAAGCCCCTAAAAGCCGCCTTCTCACCAAGAAGAAAGAGTTCTCTTAAACAGCCTAATACTGAGCCTAATCACATACAGAGAGAAAGAAAAGAGCTTGTGTCCCAGCCTTAGGCTTTATTCGCCTTCTTAAAGCACAGATCCTCTTCCTTTAACATGTCTGCCATGACACACTGTAAACAGCCACAATGAAACTGGCTAAATCCAGGCCATGTTATAAACACTTTTATTTTGTCCACATGTAACGAATCTGAAATGCTTTTAGGTGGTTGTTTGAACATAACACAAGATAACAAGGGCTGGCAGGAAAGTCCTAATTTGCTTAGGTTCAATAATAGGAATGATGATGTAAGACAGCTGGGAATCAGAAGCTGCGTTTCTGAAAGTACCAGCTTGAATCATGGATACAGGACTAAGACCGTGCCTAATGTCATGAAGTTATTCTAACGGGAGAACGACCAAGGAAAACAGAAAACTGGATGTAATTATGAAACCCTTGAAATAGTCCACATCAAACATCTAATTTATATCAGACACATGCTGTGCGTGTTTCCAAGGTCTTGAACACTGTTTATTAATACTGTTAAAAGTAAAAACGCAACTATCTTTTTTGTCAGTCTTGTTTTTAGTTACATCCTCATAATACTTGGCGTGAGAGAATGTGATGAGGCTGCATAAGGAAAAAATCGTATCTATGGTTGTGGGTGGGTCAGGATGTTTTCCTTCAAAGGTACATTCATTTTCAGGATGACAACCAGGTGTAAATACAATGTTGAAGACTTTGAGACAGCTAGCACTTTTAGATAGTTAGCTGTTGTGTGTGTGTGTGTATGTATGTGTGTGTGTGTGTGTGTGTGTGTGTGTGTGTGTGTGTGTGTGTGTGTGTGTGTGTGTGTGTGTGTGTGTGTGTGTGTGTGTGTGTGTGTGTGTGTGTGTGTGTGTGTGTGTGTGTGTGTGTGTGTGTGCATTTATATAATTTAAAACCCAGGTAGTCAAAGTAAATAAGAAGTTTTGAATTTGATAGAATATGTAAAGTTTGGGGTTGGTAAGATTTTTGAAAGACGTCTCTTATGTAACATAAATGTCATATATGTCACTTTTAATCAGATTAATGCATCCTTGCTGAACAAAAGTATAATTGTACTTAAAAACAAAACAAAACAAATGGCAGTGCATACTGTATATTTATCCCTGTTTCTATAGTATCTATGCTTAAGCATTCATTTGCCTCAACTGACACTCATTTAATTGTTTAAGCATAGGCCTGTTTTGCGTCCTAATTCAGCAATTAAGATGAATTGGAATGTGAGGTCAGTGAGCGGATAACATTTATCAGACCACAGATCCGAGCAAATACGACCGGGCTCTGACTGTCAAAATAACATGATTATACTAACCACTTTTTGACAGCATGAGGAAAACAGACTAGGATTACAAATGGTGATAAGCGAATCGCGTTTTACCAAAGTCAATAAAATCAGCTAATGCTGTAGCCTACTGGAGTCATACTCACATCAAAAACAATCAGTCTTAGCATAAAGAAAAACACTCATGGAAAGTTTTTGCTGTGAGTGATGTGTTTTTCATTGTTGAACTGAGTTCCAGTACAGGGCAACATGCCTCATTTGTCATATCTCATATACACCACATGACCAGAGCCAGAGTCTAACCCGGAGTGTAAACTATACAATGACTTACAGGGAGGTCTGCAGTTTAAAAAAGTCATTTTTATAGGAAATTTGGAAAGCATAATCTGTTGAGGTTCATCTCACGGTATCCTAATTGTCCTCTAACTACAAGAGCACTGAATGAACAGTTAAGTATTTTGAAAATATAATTGTGAAATGTAAATCTATAATAATGACTGCATTTGTGTTTTCTAAATGGTTCAATGGATAATGATAAATCACTCTTGTAATTAACTGTTGTTATTACTGAAACATTTGAAAACACTGCTGAAACATAAATAGTTTTAAGACCCTTTGGTCTGAACCTTTAATTTGACTTCCTTTGGGGGTTCATGCCTTAATTAGGGGATCAGAACCCCCCCCCCCCCAACCCCCAACCCCCAACCCCCAGTTATTAAAACATGGCCTACATTTGAAAAGAACAGACGCCGAGAGGAAATGAGTAAGATCCTTAATGGTATCGCCCTAAAATTTCATGTATTTTTTTTCAAAATAGCCACATTTGGCTGGTCAACATCAGTTACATTGGCTACTGTTCAGCTTTCTATTGAATTTATTGCAGCACCCATATTTAGGTTACTGTTTATATGCCAGGGAATGTACCCTATCATTCAAAAGTTTGGGGTTAGTAAGAATTTTTTTACATTTTTGAAAGAAATCCCTTATGCTCACCAAGGCTGCATTTATCTGATTAAAAAATACAATATTGTTACAATTTAAAATAACGGGTTTCATTTGAATATATTTTAAAATGTAATTCATTCCTGTGATGAGCTGAATTTTCATCTTCATTACTCAGTCTTCAGTGACACATGATCCTTCAGAAATCTTTGTAATATGATGATTTGCTGCTCAAGAAACATTTCTATTATACTATTACCAGTGCTGAAAACAGTTGTGCTGCTTAATATTTTGTGGAAACCCTGCTACATTTTTTTTCAGGATTCTTTGATGAATAAAAAAGTATAAAATAACAGCATTTATTAAAAATATAAATAATTTGTAACATTCTAAATGTCTTTACTGTAAATAAAAGTAACAATTTCTCTAAAAATAAATGTGTTCTGTGAATGTTGGTTTACAAGTCAACGATGTACTAAAAATGGAAACGTTTTTCCTTTGCGTTTTTCTCATACAGACGACAACATAGTCAAAACGATCCCCATTCACACGGATCCACGAAAAAAACCCTAAGAACGCTGTATCATTCATGCCAGGCCAGTAGATGGCGATGTCACTTTGTAAAGAAACACTGCGCAACTAAAATACGCATTCGACGTCATCGTTTCCACAATTTCACATTTTTGTAGTTTACATGTAGGCGATATAATGGTATAGTTCTCAAAAGTTTGCATCTTCAGGCACCCAAAACACAGTTGATGCGTGTGGCGAACAGGACGGCCGAGGGGCGTGAGAGAACGGCGCGAGGCCGGTGGTGCGATTGCTAATGAGCAGCACCTGTGAAGCACACCGGTCTCGCATCTCTCACGGAGGAGCGGAAGCATAAAGGCCGGGAAGAGAGAGGAACAGGCCTGTATTTTAGTTGTGTTCTGTTTTTGTATTTTACTTTAGTTATATTTATTTTCGGTAGCCAGCAGTCGTCCGCGAGGGGCTGCTGGCGGTATTTTTGTTTGTTTGTTTGTTTTATTTAAAATAAATTATATTTTGATTGTTCGCCGGTTCCCGCCTCCTTCTTCCCTGAACATTGCTACAATGCGTAAATGAACAGCCAAAGCGTTTTTAGAAAACATTGTCGTGTACTCTACTCTTTCTAAAATGCCTAGTTTTGGCTATTCACAACATAGCACGGCCTCTCATACATTATCGCCAATGTGTACACACTCATGTACCATCCTTTCCTCTCCTTCGCTCATTAGGACATGCTGTCTCTTCAGAGCCCATGCCATCTCCCCTGTATTGTCTCTGTTGGAGCTCCATCTTAAATTAGAACGGACAGATCTGGAGCAGCACAATGGGCCTCATTGTTGGGCCCTGAAAGGCGAGCATGTGCTTAGCTAATGCTGCAATCACTGCAGCCAACCTCCAGGACAACTTCTACATTCATCCTTTGATTAAGGAGGCACATTTAGGCATGGATGACTTCCTCAGAGGTGCCTGGGGGTTGTGGGAAAGAGACGTGGAGCAAGTGTGGCCTTGTCTATGTCTGCTGCCGACCGGACTCAATATAATCAGAGTTTATTAATAGTGGGTCTGATATGCTAGTTGGTTCCACGAGGATCGAGACATGAGGTTACTCTAGTTAATCTGGATGGGACAGGAGGTGTTTGAGGGATTTCCTCAGAGTTGAGAGATCTTACATAAGTCTCATACCTCAGATCAAGTGGTTTTCAAGAGCCCAAAGACTAAGTGGAATGAGGGTGAATGTTGAGGACAACAGGTGATACTTGTACGAGCTTCAAACTTGTCCTTGCGGATAAAAGGACATGTGTTTGGCATCATTCCATAACTTCTGTCAGTGTAACCACACTCTTTTAGGAGACCTACGCATTTTCAGAGCATGCAGACGGGGTCAGTTTATTTTGGGCAGTCCAGGTTCACTTGGTGCCCTAGACAAGACATGAAATGAATAAAGAAAATAAACTTTTTAACTTATTAGTACAGTTTTTAACAGCTTTTATTTAACACTTTACAACGAACATTTAATTAATCTCCAATTTGTATAATTTAAAAAAATACGTTTTTTTGTAATTTACATTTTTACAGCATTCATTAATGCTTATAAATGTCCTATTATATGCATAAATTAACATATAACTTATAGCTTAATGAATGTAGTAAAAGTATTGTTCATTGTTAGTTTATGATATCAAATGCAATGTTAAAGAATAGAATCTTCCTGTAAAGTGAACATTATTTAAAATGGTTTAATTTTTTTTAATTATTGTAAAATATTATAATCATGCAACTTCAAAGATACTTGTATTCGAAGATACAAATAATTTAATATTTTCATTTTTTATTATTTATATTATTAATACTTTTTAGTAGCTTAATTCTTTATATAAATTATCGATTACCTAAACTTATCATACAACTTCATTTTCACATACAAATGTTTTAATATTTTCAAATTATTTATATTACTAATACATTAAACATCTACTTAATTTTTATCAATTATTGTTTAATTTAAATAGTATTATAGTAATAGTAATATTGAGACAATTATTTTAATATTGTTATTTTTCGTTTTTCATTATTTATAATATTAATTATTTTATTACTGTAATAAAGTGTCATAAACTGGCTGTATTGAGCACATGTAGGGGAGTAGAAAACAAAAACAGTCTTTAATTAAAATAAACAAGGAATACTCGCAGGAGTATATATAAAACAGCCACGTTAATACTAACGATATCGGACACTGAACAGAAAGAACTCAAGGCTTAAATACACAGGGAACGTAATCAGAGAGAACAGAAACAGGGCTGTGGAAACCAATTAACAGCCAGGGAATCGAATTAGGAGCTAAGGCAGGGAAAACAGAAACAGAACACAGTAAACAAAAACAAAACTGAACATACACATTACATAAAGAAAACCTTAATATATATATTATTGTTTAGAAAATAATCATGCAACTTAATTTTCAAAAATTATTTATTTATTTAATTATTGCATTTAAAATACAGTTTTGCATGATAGTTTTTATGTACACCTACTGTACTCAAGAACAAGGGTGTTCTTTCTGCAAGCATCATGTGATTGAGGAATGTTTACTCTACCACAAGCGCTCTGAAAAATCAAAGTGACCAGAAAATGAAACATGGATCAGTTGTGGACATTCATTTGGTGTAAAATCCCTCTATTCACTGACCTAAATTAGTCTAACTGAAACCGTAATGGGTTTTAATTTATCCTTACCATTGAGTTTTATATTGAGCTTGAGTTTTTGCTCAGGACAGTGTGTTTACCCTGATGAAAACACTAGTGTTATGAAAATTTCGGTTTATGTTGGACCAGCACAGCAAAGATTAACTGGTAAATACAGTCAACCAGCTTTCCAATGAAGCTTACTGACTAGGGTGATCCTGCTTGTTAAGTTTTAGTAACCTTGTTGGCATCAAAAACACAACACCAGTTACGCTGGTCTTTGCGGGATACCCAAGATGCTGTTTTCCCAGTCAGATGCTCTAGATGTGGTCTTACCACAAAAAAAAAACATGGAGGTTTTATTGCTGAACTAAACACGAAAAGCACACCAGCTGACCTACAGATACATTTAGCAAGCTGAAACGGAGAGAAAACAAGACAAGTGCACGTCTGTCATTGGGAAAATTAATTAAAGGATCCATTTAATCCAACTGTGCAAAGACTAATCATAGTCTTAATGGCCATACTCAAAGGAGTTTGTCTGTCATATCAACACTTTTTACAGCTCATTTGAGCCACTCAGTTCCTTCTTTTAATAGCCCCATATGCTTACAGCAGTTTCTTAAATGAGTCCAAATGTGGCGAGTTAACCTGTGATTCCTCTCGTGGGAAATCAGGATCCTTGTAACCTGTGGAAATGCAGTCTGTTCCCACGCTCACTGTACGAGTCTGGCAAACTCACCAACCTCGGCTGGCTCTGCAAGACCTCCACCTCAATCTAATCACACCACGAGTCTCTGTCCGTTATACATTAGCATTCAAAACTCTGGGGTCTGTAGGATTAAAAAAAGAAGAAGAAATGAATAGTTTTTATTCAGCAAGGATGCATTAAACTATTCAAAAGTGACAGTAAAGAAGATATTTATAATGTTACAAATTATTTCTAATTCAAATAAATACTGTTCTTTTGAACTTTCAATTCATCAAAGAATCGTGAGAAAATGCATCAGTTTCTACAAAAAATATTTAGCAGCACAACTGTTTTCAACATTGCTAATAATGTTTCGCAGCAGCAAATCAGCATATTGATGATTTCTGAAGGATCATGTGACACTGAAGACTGGAGTAATGATGCTGATAATTCAGCTTTGACATCACATGCATTATATTTTAATATGTTTTAAAATAGAAAACAGTTATTTTACATTGTAATCCTATTTCACAACATGACAGTTTTTTTAATTGTATTTTAGACCAAATAAATGCAGCCTTGGTGAGCATAAGAGACTCTTTTGACAGCTCAATCAACAGAATTTGTGGAATAATGCAGTAAGAATTGTGGTTAAAGTGCAGCACTCACAATAAAGGTTAAATTGGGTTTATTTGTGGAGGATTGAAAAGCAGAAATTTGAATTAATAAAAGCTCCTTATCAATTCTTCTGTTAAAACTTGTATTCTTATATGTATTATTTAAAGGTATTAGGCATTATTTTCTACTAAACTGAAAGTAAGTTTACACAGAAAAAGCAAGTGATTTATCACTAAAAATCATGCTAACATGTTCACGTCTTGTGGATGTACAATTTTAACAAGTAGTATTTTAACGTTTACAGACTGACCTTATTCACTTCTATTGTAAGTGCCTTATCTTAATTTTTTTTTAAGAAAAGGAAGGACATGGAAATTCATTTTAAAAGAACATTATGGCACAAATGCGGTTGATCGAGGTTAACTGGTACTGAACCTGGAATATTCCAGTAATGTTTCTAAGGAAAGAGTGAGAACATTCAGTAAGAGCGTGGGTAGTTCTTCATCTGATAATGTCCTGGAGAGATGGGGTACGATAATGTTAAGTGGACAAAACCTAAACAAGAAGGGTCCTGTTTAAGTAAGGGGTCGGACCGTGCCTGCTCTGCCTCTAAAAGCCTTTTCAAGGGCCTCACTGAAGCTGTCGGGTCGTATTGAGCCGATTCAATGCTGGGACGGACGCCGGTGTCCACCCACTAGAAGAGAGTAGGTTTGTGACCCCGGTAGGTGGATACATGGGCTGGCATGTTTACTACTGACCCTGGGAATGAGCCAGTCTTATAGAGAGCCAAATAGAGCAGAAGATTCAGTCAGCTGACCAGTGCAGCACGTCTAGAGAGAGCAGGAGGGGATGGGGGTCTGTGCATGTGTGTTTGTGTGTGTAATGAGAGGGGGGGCAGCTGATAGCAGACAGACTAAATCTGTGTCTAACAGGTGGTGGTCTCGGTATCGTGTGGCGTTTCTGACCCTACCCATGCACCCGACTTGACTTGTCGTAGTCAGAGAGCTACTGCTACTGCTCTGAGTATAATTAATTCAGAAAATATACTATTGACACAACTGTTTTCAACACTGATAATAATACAAAATGTTTATTGAGCATCAAATCAGCATATTAGACTGATTTCTTAAGGCTCATGTGACACTTAAGATGGACTAATGATACTGAAAATTCAGCTTTGCCATCACAGGAATAAATTACATTTTAAAGTATATTCAAATAAAAAAACGCTATTTTAACTTGTAATAATATTTCACAATATGACTGTTTTTACTGTATTTTTAATCAAATAAATGCAGCCTTGGCAAGCAAAAGAGACTTCTTTAATAGGACCGTTTGAAAGTAAGGTTTTGAAAGGCACTGTCTATATATTTGCAGTGCCTGGATAGTTTGATATGACTGAATTTCTCTTTCAAATGAGTTGAGAAAAACACTCAAAACACACTTTTGTTTAAAAAAAAAAAAACTCATGAGAGAAAATGGTTCTGTGTAGCTTTAAATTAATCTGGATCAAGAAACTGAAATAAACCGGAACTGAATTATAATCAGATTTATAGTTGATGACTGAAAGATTGATGACGGTTTAAACCTGCAACCTCACAAAGCATATTACAGCCCCAAAATATGATTTCCTGTGATGTCAGGCAGATGAGTGAAGGCATAAGAACCCATGTTAAGGCAGTTTGTCTTTGGTGAATATCGTTGCCGGGTTCTGTGTTTTGTGTTGTGTATCCAGCATATGTCTCACATGGCTGTAAAGTCATTTAACAACCTCACAGTCACATCTGCTTCACATTGAAAGGACGTAATTCCTCTGGCCCCGCATGGACCACCACATAAAAGACACATTACTCCACATCCTTACATGGGTCATGCAAAGGGTTTTCTTAGTGCTGACAATCTTAACGTTATTCAAAGACTGCTTTACACAGACTAGAAGATTATCTCACAGAGACTGTTAGAACTATGTGTCTTGTTTCATTGATGCTTTTTTCTTTATCCTTTTCTTCAGTGAATTGAACCCATAACCGTCAAACTTCAGTAAATCAGACACCAAAAATGTGGTTATAAGACACCACAAGGGACTGAAACATGAGACGCCGACTGCATGGTAGGAAATAAAAACAGCCCAAACTGTGAAATCTAAAATGGATTATACAAGAAGTGTATTATTGCAGATTGGCTAGATTGCTGACCTTGAATGGCCATCCAATCTGTCATGGTTTCTCTTCCTGTGCGTACAGTGATGGAGCAGCAGCAGGGTTGAGGGCCCAGGCATCGCACTCACATGTTTGGGCCTCTCATGATGGGGAAAATTAGTCAAACAGGGCTTCAAAAGCCAGCGGTTACTGTACCAGAGACAGATTGACTCCATGGGGCCACTGGTGCATCCCGAGCCCTTGAGGGAAGGGAAGTCAGGGGGTCGTAAAGGCGGGTTCACTGGGAAGCAGATCAGGTATCGGGTTAGTGCGAGGCTCAGGACCTTTATGAGCTCTGAGGGACTCAGGCAGGTCATAATGGTGACATTGAGGCGCCTGAGACCGGCTCTAATACTTCTTACCTGCAGAGAACACTAACACAAAAGACTGAGACCCAGACCAAAGCACGGGAAACAGACAGACCTCACAATAAATGTGATGTATCAAAGTGAGATCTTGAATAAAACCAAAACATGACTATGACAAAGGATTCTGTCCGTGTTAATGTACATAATATTTCCTCTCAGCTAACTTTGTAATAATATTTAAAACACTAACATGAAGAACGGCTTCATTTTTATCAAATGCTTTGGGTCTGTATTATCTATTTTCTAATGATTGATTACATAATCAATAATCAAAGATGATTACATAATGCATTACCCCAAGACTGCAAATCAGACTGGTGAGTCATTTACTAATTTATCTGATGTCTGTAATATTTATTTTTTACAGTGTTTTTACTGTTTTACTACTGAAGTTACTGAAGTTTTTACTACTGAAGCTGGCAAGCCACACTATCTAACCTTGAAAACACCCACTGCTTCGCTAAGTCCGATGAGACAAAAAAAAAAAAAAAATTAGGACAAGTGAGCTCATCAGCCAGTCCTATCAGTCAGTGCTATTTTTCCCACGTCTCACGCTTCTCCCTCAGTGGGTGAATTGTGATAGCATCACACACACAAAAAGAGTCTCAGCGTTTTCCCAGCACACTCGCTCCCTCCTGCTCAGCACTTTGTGAGAGTTCCCCGTGAGATTCTCACACAGCAGTGCTCTGTCATCCTACCCTTCCACAGAACGTTCTCTCTCTCTCTTACGTTTACCTATAGTATCACTTCCCAATGGCTTCATTCTTCCTCTTGTCCCGCATTGGCAGATTGTTTCCCCTGTGACTACACAGATACTTCACATCACAAAGCCCATCTGAAACTCAACATAGCTGACACAAGAAAAAAACAGAAGACATGGGCCAAAGAGAACACAATAAACAAACAAAATCAAGCAGGACAGCACTTTCGGTCTCGACTGTGTTAATTGGTATGGCCCCGGGAGGGACGCTGTTCTCACTGCTGTTCCATATCCACCCCCATGTCCTCTCATAAACTAAAGCCCCAGTTGATATACAGTGGATATTCTCTGTCTCACGGGGCTGTAAGGCAGTCACTCATTAGCAGGTTCTCAGGATAACAGGACGGGGTCAAAGGTGAAGTTATGGGAAGAGAGTGGAAGTGGGGGTGGGGTGGAAGTAGGACAGGAGAGGAGAAAGGTGGGGGTGGGGGTCAACAGTTATGCAAATAAGTGGGTCCAGATAACAAGACAGTACAGACACCAATTAGCACAATAGATTATTCTGGGCTGCTAGATGTACTGCTTTTATGAACCAAGCAATAAAAAAGGACCACTGACAACTAAAAGGCACTGTGTTTTTCTCTTGGGATGTGCACTTTTAGAAACTATAGCCTGATTGGGCAACATGTTGTTCTTGTTATAACGACAAATAGACATGAAAACAAACAGATCAAGAATTCATTTTTGGAGCTTGTTGCAGTTAATGAGAGTCTACAGGAGTTTTGTGTTTGAAGCTGTCGCCCACTTACCAGCACTGAGGCTTTTGACACTTTGGACAATGACTTTCACGCTTGCAGGTATGACTTGTGTGGCCTTCATCATCAGCCTGAAATGACGTTTTATGGTGTTTAACTTACACACGTCCGTGCCACACACCAGTTTAGTGCGACATCTTCACATCCTAAACCCTCTGCTAAGCTTTCACACCCAACTGTAGATTGACACCATGTTAAACATTCATAATAGCACTACAGCAGTGTTTTAGTGAAGCTACAGTCTTCATCTGTCTTTCCAGGTATACATGACACATTGCGTAATCAAATATAAGAAGGATTAAATACACGTCGCACATCATCTCTGTCTTTCTGAGCAAGCGCATAATGCAGAGGCCAATGTAGACCAATTCCTGCTGAATGAAGCAGAGCTAAAATCGTACACTCTCAGAAAAAAAAAGTGCAAAAGCGGTCACTGGGGGCAGTACCTAAAGAGTGCATAATAGTACCTCAAATGTACATATTGAGACCAAAAGTGTACATATTAGAAGCTTTTTAAAGGGTACTTTCCCAGTGGCAGCTTTTGTATTTTTGTGTATAATCTAGGTCTGTTATTCTGTTTTGCAAAAAATAGACTGATATGACTTTAGTCACACTAAATGCTGGAATACACTAGACTTTGGCACCGATTTGCATTCAGAAGGAGCCAACGCTGGAATGTCTGATTTTGGCCAGTCAGAGTTTATAGATTTCACAGAAAGTCAAATATGATGGGCACAGACTTTTAGTTTCAGACTATGAATCTATCCTGTCGGAGGATATCCGACATGTTTGATATTTTGAACAGATTTTAGAACACATTGTTTTCAGTTTCCTAGCAACAGTTTCTGTGAGTTTCTTGTGTTCAGAAATACTTGAAAGTCTGGAATGGTTTGATCCTCAGTCATTTAGTTTTTGACGCTGAGTTTTTATCTGTAAGTTAACCATTTTACAAATCCAACAAATGTATGATAAAATCCGGTCATGAAGTAAATTTCAAGTTTAAAATGTTTATGTGACTTTACAAAAAGAAGAATTACTGTTTCAGTCTGTCTGAAATCCAATAATTTAAAGTGCAAGTAAACACACTTAATGAGGCTAACTAAACAACACAAATACACCATGGTTCTCCTTAGCACTATTCATCCAGGTTTACATTTGAATATCAACAGTGGCTTATCTCCCCATTAATTACCATTGAAAGCACCAGGAGAGCCACATAATGAGATCTCTTGATATTCTCCCAGAGGAGCCATCTCAGCATTCCCAAATGCCATTTAGCATTCAAATAACCAAAATGGGCTGGAGAAAAGGTAATTCACCTCAACAGTGGTCACCCCTCCCAAACCCCACACCTGCAATATCCCATTGTTTTCATTGATGTTCAACATCTCAGTGCCTGATACCCCAGGCCTTTTAAAGCTACTTGCTACAAAACAATGGTATAGAATACCAAGTATTTAAGGGGGAAATCAAACCATATAAGATATAGTTAAAAATTTAGTCACTCTGACAACAGCATCATTGCATAGATCAGTTTGGAAGAGTCATGGGTGGAATGAGATCAATGAACCAACAATTACAAAAGGACATGTGGTTACATCATAAAAACTGGCAGCATTCTCAGAACCCAAAGGTGGGGAAATCCAACTTACAAAAACCCACTCGTAATTGTGGCTGGAATGTGATGGGTGCTTCTAGTAACAGGCCTATTGGCATGCAGTGAGCTATTAGAATGAGAATAGAGGCCTGATGAGAGAGACCTACAGTAGTGCTTTAGAGCTTAATGGGCTTCGGGCAGCACAGAAACATGTCTCAGTTTTCAATGGTTGGTTCATTGTCTAGCTCAGCAAGGTAGTGGCAGGCCACAAAAGGGAAGGGTATAGGTTGAAGAGAACTCTTTCAAAGAGGCTGAGTGATCCAGAGTCTGATTCTCCCACAAACAGCAGCGTCCTTGTCCCAACTTCACTGTTCCAGCCCTATACAAAGAGAGCCAAGCGGCTCCTTTCCCATCATTACACCTCCCACTTCTTCCCAAAAAACTGTAATCAGCCACAAAATGTTATACTGTCAAAAGGTTGGGGAGATGATTTGCTTCTGCTTCTTGTATGTAGATCACACATATGGTTCCAATGCTTCTAAAAAAAAAGGGGGGGGGGGGTAATTGCGGAGAAGAATGAGCAATTAATTAAAGTTTTCCTTATGATTGTAATTATGAATGGTGGTTCATGTCAGTGAAATATTTAATATCACTTAGAAGACTTCTGGGAGCACTACATGTGTTATGCAATTTTGCCACATGACGTACATTGAGCATTTGTTTTTTAGGACAAGCCCGGACTAGCCAGGGGTGCAATCTGACCCCCCACTGCAACAGAAAGGCCATTTAATCCATTGCTAAATTTCCCATAATCCATTTGACATGGTGGAAACAAAGCACAAGTTACAGCAACACCAGCTGGCACTGTGACACAGACCCTGGCGTCCAACATCTGCAAAAAATGACAGTCCAAAAACCTGCAATTCTCAGAATAAGAAAATGAAGTCTCCTCTAAAGGAACGTAGGATCTGGCAAGAATGACGGGTGATTCAAAGGCTTGGATGAGCCCTGGGAAAACAGACAATGTTTATTTGTTAAAGTTGCAGAAAAACAGAGGTGCGAACCCAAGTCATCCTAGTGCATTTTCTCATTCAGGAATATTTATTCCAAGGCTGAAATAAATGCGCTGTGAGAGAGAGGGACATGATGTATAAAAAGGGCCATGGCAGAAGCCAATAGCTCTGTTTATTCTCCCAGCATGGCTGTGCTAGCATTGATAGGATTACAGGTCACACCAGAAGTGAGAGCCAGGGGACTCCGCGGCCCCTCAGAAGCTGCATTATGTTTCCCTGCTCTGGATGCAACCATAGAGGATATGCTCCACGGGATTTATAGCCCCAAAAAAGACAAATAAATAGAGAATGTTTTCCCCTCATCTGGCTAGAGTACATAGATACTTTTTTCCATCAACTGAAATAGATTTTACCCAGATGGGATGAATATAGTTTAATTGTATCACTGTGTACTTACAAGAATGATATCCAGGGCCATCACTGTCTGAAATCTCATTTCATCCAAGAGCTTTGGAGAAATAAACCTGGAAAAAAAGAAGGAAAAAAACAAGACAGTGAGACACTGAAGCTCCAAGGACAGTCTCACACTTGGCAGGAATTGGTGCTTACATTATTCAATCGAACATTTCACAGATCTCCATTAAATATATCAAACGACCAGGACCACCATCTCAAAGAGCCATTTTCCCCTTTAGTTGGGGAAAGAGATGACTGTATGTCATCTATTGTATTCAATATTTGAAAGTTCTGCTTTGTAACTAGCCAAAAGAAAGAAATGCCCCCCCAAAAACAGATAAATGTTCCATTATGTGGATCAGAATGATAAACAGGAGACTGTAGACAACCACTAACCATTCCACTGCATCCTTGTATATACCCATATAGTGGGACGCCTTGTAGCCTTCATCCTCACATACAGCTGTTGTGAATTTAACCTCCATCTTCAAAGAATCTGCCCAATGGTTGGAGGGAAAAGAATAGACAGAGATAAAAAAAAAAATATATGGAACAGATGAAGGAAGGATGTGCCTTTATCAACATGATGCCATTTTACCACTCCGAACAGACCGCTCTCATTACCCAGAGTATCTATGTTTGTACTTGTGGGTATTAAGATTAAAGCGAGTCAGTTTGCATCAAGGGAACTGTTTAAACTGAATGGCCAGATAAGACAACTCTGTCCGCAAATACAGCTAACATGCTGAAATTGCTTTGTTTACCCTATGCAAACATTCAAATCCCAAATCAAACAGTTGCGTCAAGCCTTAAGAGTTTGTGTTTTGGCAGGCGGGAAAAGCGGATATTCAGACAGGGAGCATCCAGTCTCATTTTGCAAGGATGCTTGCCACATGCATTGAAATGCCATACACCTCTCTTTTGTGCTACATGCATATAAGTGACTATAAATAGCATAGTGGTAATCATATCCATTCCTTTGAGATTCCCCATCATTCTGCTCCAGATGCCATGGTGGGATAGTGGGAAGGGGTTGCAGGGTTGCTGCAGGAATGGGGTTGTAGCAGGATCACTGGGCATTCTTGTGGGGAAGCGGGTTGCGCTTGATGGGAGATTTCATTTAATTGGAATTCAGCAGTAATGTCTTCAAACGGGGAAGGATCCGGGATGTGGTATGGAGGGCAGATGGGGGAGTCTTTTTTTGAGAATGAAAAGAGGATGGAAGAAAAGAAACTTTTTTTCTTCCCTTTTTTGTTATCCACCAGAGGAGGGGGGGAGGGGGTGACTGGCATGAATCTGGGAAATAAGCGGAACTTTCACATTGTGTGGTTCAGTCCTGCTTTTCATTGCACAGATTGTCTGAGGAGTCTGACAAGGAGTCTGTCAAAGTGTTCCTCCATACCAGAGTAAAAAAAGGGTGCTGATCCTAAAAAAGAACAGAGGCCGGGGGAAGTTGAACCCTCTGCCTGGTTTCTTATACTTGTTTTAACACATTTTTTTGTTGGCTGCTTCAAAAGATTAACAAAAGATGCTGTCAGTCTGTTAGCAGCACTGGAAACGTTCATGCTTTGTCTTGGACCTGTAGAATTTCTGAAAGAGCAACACTTTTTTCAATTCTAGGATCTAAAGCATTTAAGTCTGTCACCAGGAGTTGCCAGGCTGTCAGCTGGAAGTCGTGGTCAGGGTCGTGCTCCCAGCTCTACAGGCTCTTCATCGCAGAAGAGGCACCATTTTAAAGCAAGCATAAGGATCTAGTGGTTGTTTGAAGGCCTCACAAGGTCAGCTGCTCTGGATTGACTGAAGCGCGCCATCATTGTGAGCTTGATTTGAATGTTGAGAAATGGCTGGTACTTGATGTGATTCAACATGCCTGCAGTTGATTCTCCATGTCAGTGGCAATCTTATTCTTCAGAGGTGAATCTAAAAAAGACATGTTCTTTTTTTAATTTTGCAATAACAAACTGATGTCTGTTTGTGGGACAATTTTGCTTTGTGACAGTCATGTTCTCGTTACTGTAAATGTAAAGAGGTTTGCAAATTTAAAGAGTGCAGTGAACTCTTTACTGTAGGCTGTGAATAACTTTAAATTTAAATTTAAATTTAAATTTAAGTTAACAATAAACTTCACAGAAAACTCAATCATTTACATTTTAATTTACGTCATGCAACAATAAACAAACATTTTTTTTATATAGAAATGATAGAAAAAAATGAAATAAATAGATTCTTTAAATTTTCTTTTTTCATTTTGTGGAAAATAAGACCCCACTTATTATGTATACAGTATATACTTACAGGATCATGTTGCAATGAATAAAAATCTATATTTACATATTTGTAAAATTATTTTCAGACCAGCTCCTGATAATGAAACTTATGCAATTAGCTGTGATTCTAGCACATACATAGTTTGTTTTAAAAGAGCATACTTTGAAAATGTTTAGGCCTGTTTGTCCTCTTCACCCCCCCCCCCCCCTTTGTCCCTCGCCTACTGTCCTTTAACGCGTCCTCCCATTGACAGTCTCTCTGCGGTTCCCACAGCACAATAGCCATCAACGCCCCGCCTACTGGGCGTGGCCAATGCTGTGGGGCAGTTTATAAAAGCCCCTCCGAGTTACGATGAGGAGACTCTCAGCGCTACTATGCTGCAGTTGTATGACACTCTTGTTTTTTAGAGTAGGCTATTGGAGCGGAGTTTAGATTAATGCTGTGTATATGCTCACAAAGAGAGCGCCCTTCTCGTAGAGTTTAATAAACATGCTGAAAACGTACGGCAGTAAAGTTGCGCTCTCCCTAGCGGGAGCGACCGTCACCTGTCTCGCGCTACTGTTATTTTTGTCGCAGCATCAGCGGATTCAGATGGATGAGATGCAGAACGAGAGTGAGATCGGGTTGCGCTCACTGCAGAGTCTAGGGGAATCAGAGGTTGATGATGGAGCTCAGCCTGAGCAGAATGGAAAGAAAGGATTCTCTGCCTATTTTTCTAAACTGACCCGCAGCAGGAGGGAAGCAGATAAGCCCACTGAGGCGTCCGGAGCGGCGACAGACGCGCCGCCTGCTGAGGACATCAGCGCGGATGACATCTTCATCGCAGTAAAGACCACTAAGAAGTTTCACAGGTCCAGACTAGATCTACTGCTGGACACCTGGATCTCCAGAAATATGCAGCAGGTATGTCAGTTTACACTGTTACAAAATGTTTCTATAACTTGTTGCCAGTTTTGGTTAGGTACATATTTCACCAGCCGGAAATAAATGGGATTTTATTTTCGTGAAGGCTACGAGTGTTTGATATCAAGTCACGCTTGTATGTATCTATCTATATATGTATATATATATGTAATATATATTTATGTAATATATATATATATATATATATATATATATATATATATATATATGTAAATATAATTAATTTCAATAGTACTAATTTGAGCTAGATCAGTAATATATATATATATATATATATATATATATAAATGTAGCACAAATATTTCCGTCAAAATTATTGCAAGTTTATTTTCCTTTTTGTAGCTTACATTACCTAATGAAATTACTTTACCTGTGCACATTGCTGTTTCATGTTAAACACACAGTAGTATAATGGTGTTCCACTTCAGAGACACTTTGGATTATGCCATTTATTAACATACCTTATAATAATAATAATAATAGACAGCCGATTAAGTAAACATATGGAAAAATATCTTATCAGCCTATCTATGGTCTTAATACTAAAGTGTACAGTGTACCAGTGTACAAGCAGGACCCTAAAACTTTTAAAATTGTTGTTTAATATTATTATTTGCATGGCATATTAAAAAAGGGGGAATTACAAAAAAAATCATATTCATGGTCTCTCTGTGCTGTCTGTAGCAATTGCTGTGTTGCTCACAGAGCGATGGGTGGCTGTAAGTCCCCCCTTCTCCCCTCCTGCTCCCCTCCTGCTCCATTGTTTGGGGTGTCCCCGTGAATACGCCAGGGCTAAGGATGCATCACAGCAGCGGCTTCAGAGCTGTCCCCTTCTCCGCTCTAACAAAGCGTCTTTCTGAAGGGGGAAAGAAAAGCTTTGCCAGCCCCTTGTCTCCCACTCTCCATGGGAACCGGGGATCTGGAGCAGAGGCTGGGTCAAGCTACCCAAGCGGTGGGAAAAGAGAGTCTTCGTTATAGAGATGCTGGGTGGCACAAAGGGACAGCATCTATAGGCAAGGAAAGGCTTTTCAGCAGCATGGCGAGTGGCTCACAGTATGAAAATACAGCTCTGAGAAACAGGCCTCTTTTGCAGCCAGCTCAAAAGCACTCTCGACACCTCGACAGCAGTAAGCACAGAGCAGTCAAAGTGATTTTACCCACCACCTAGAGTAGTCGCTTATACATTTTTACAAAAGTCAGTTTAATTTGCCTCGGGGCTCTGTCACAATCAGTTTCTCTCACCTTTGACAAGAGGGGGTTTTATTATTGTCATTTGAATATGACACAGCTATAGCAACACTTTTATATGCTTGCAGAGTCTGAGTACAAAGATCCTTATGTCTATGAAGGTACTCTGAACATAAGAGCATGTGGAAGGTGAAAAATTGAATCAGACAACTTTAGCTTCTGGACTCATTCAGTCAGCTCAGATTTGTCTTTCACTATCCAGCTAAACTGATATGACCACTCTAGACTTCAGGCGAGATTGGAAAACTAAGAGTTGATGGAAGTTAACCCACAGAAGAGAGAGTTAACAGCAGGGATTAATAGCAGCAGCTGGTGGGGAGCAGACCAGACATAAAAGACCAGTGCAGACCAGAATACAAGGGGGAGTTCTAGGAGAATGAGTGCCAGGTGGCCTGGTCTCAAAGAACAAAAGATGGCTCTAATGCCAGCTATATGAATCCTCACATGTCCACATGGAGGGCCGCTCTCGAATTATTTAAACATTCATCAGTGCAACACCTGAGTATGTTAAATCCCAGTTATTGTCATCTGAATGGCTGGGGATTATCCCAAGGACTCCTGTGTTCTGTTTGGCCACTTGCCACAATGGCTGGCACCAGACAAGTGTTTCAACGGGCCAGGCATTGTTAGACCTACAGCATGGGAACTTTGTCCCATATGGCCAAGTGAGATGTTGCGTGACCAACATTGTGAACGTGTTCATAGGGGTTAGAATCTTGTGTAGGAAGGATCTTTCTAACCCGCTTCAAATGCTGCCCTGATGGGTGATGAACAGCTCACTGTCTTGGGCTGTTTACATGTAAACACAGAGAAGATCCAATCTGTGTCTGCTGTTGACACTTATGGCAGCCTGTGGCTCTTCTTGGTGGGAAACTGTCTTGTCTTTGTTTAGGGTTAGTCACGGTCAGCTAGAAGCTCCCCTACCCTTGTCAGTATTTCTCTGAGAGAATGAAACCCCAGAGCTCTGTTGCTTTCTGAGTACTTGTTTCTGATTATTAAAAGCATGCTTTATAATTGTCTTGACTTGATGAGTCAGGACTCTTGAATAGTGTTATTCTTTTCAGTCAGATCTGCCCCATTTTGAATTGTTCACGCTGCAGTTTCTGGCTTCCGCTGTTTCTCTAAATTTCCCCCCTGGAACAATGCAGCTTCCCCAGTGAGAGAAATTCACAACAATGAGAGAACAGCCTGTGCCGCGGCTGTGGTATTAGGTGTCCAGTTACACAGACAGCTACCAAATGCCATTAAGATCAAATACACACTTGGTTGACGTAGAAGTAGTACCATGACCAATCTCATTACTTCTATCTGAAATACTTAACAATAATACTTAATACTTAATTACTCACTGTTTAAGGCAGTAGTTTCTCTGGCTTAAGCACAAGATGGTGAAAGCTATGCAGATCTATTGTGGCACAAGTCTGTGCAAGTTTATGGTCTCTTACTGTCACAGGTAGAGGGAGCAGGGCTGTGTGGTGTTTAATAGAGGGAGTAACATCTATCCACTTCCTTCCTGGGTAGGAGGAGACAGACAGCGAGGCTCCTTGCTCTCCCTGCCCTATGCCAGACCTGCCTTGGGGAGGGGGGCAATCCTACCAACCTCTGCCCGCTCATCAGAGCTCTAAACAACCCGCGAAAACCCTCATCCTTTCTTGTGTGCCGAGAATGCTGGGAAAAGTGCATTTAGAAGAAAAGACTTGACATTTATGAAAGAAACCACGAAAGGGTCATTTTGGCTCACAATATCTTCAATAAAAGCGAAACGGAGAAACAAAGCCTTGTACCACGAGAGGCCTCTCTTTAGTTAACCACTGCAGCTGTATGCAAATCCAGGCAAATATATTTAGGATTTACCCAGTGACAGCTTTACCCACTCCTCATTGTCTCAATGCAAAGGGACAGTGGGAGCAGGGTTGGAGGTGAGTGGCCACACACACTGTAATGCTCTAATCAGCTCTGAGGTTTCTCTCTCTGTGTCAGTGCCCGGCCTGCCTTGGCAGCTGCCTGTGTGATTAGTCTGTCCTTTCAGTGGAACCCTGTGCAAACAGTGCCAGCCTCTGATCCTTTCCCTCCCTGAACAAACAGAGGCCTTGGGCCTTGGCCCCCGAGTGCTGCGCTAAACATCTGCTTAGAGTTTGTTTTGCAAACCAATCAAACATTATCTGGCAATGTTTGAACGTTCAAAAAAAATGCGACTGTGGAAAGGGGGAACCAGTCCACGTGTGTGTGCGTGCGTGCTGGCATTTGAAAGGCAACAAAAAACGAATCCACTGTTGAGATAAAGATCACAAAAGAGCTGAAGTTCATAAGAGAACGGTTTTGTAGCGTAGGTGTACATGTTCAAGGCCAGTTGGGTGTGGGCAGGTTGATCTGTTCAGACACGTGGCTGTGATAAGGCGGCGGGTGGCAGGTGCTGTCTCACCTGAGGTGGAAAGCAAACAGGTTAACAACAGTGCATGACCAGGGGCATGCCGCCTTTTCATCAGTCTGTCTGAGGCGTGTGGCGTCTTTTTCTCAATGGCTCCTTTGAGCTGGGGCTGCTGCCTTGCACCTGCTCTGTCTTATCTCCCACAATGAGATCCTGATCCCACCCCTTCTATTTTAACGTTAACAAAACCCTGAGGGGTCAGACGTCAGTGAATGCACACTGGGGAGAATGTATATTCATCAATCCGAGTATGTTTGGGAGAATAGGATATGGCGCTCCTTTCTTTTCTTCTAAATGACTTGGCCATTCTTTTTTGGGACATTTTTAACATGTCTGGAGTGGATAGAGGGATGAAGAATGGAAAGACTTGGGAGGCGGTGAGGGGCAATGGAATGGGGGTGGAGTGTTGGGGGTGGTGGGGGTAATTGGGGTGGTCTGCTCCCCGCTTTGTTCTGGGCCTGGGATGCTTTGGGGTGCTGAGCAGTTGCCATGGAGAGACTGACAACAAGAACAAGGGGCCTTTATTTTTGGGGGTAGAGTTTGGCTTGTTTAACTTGCTGAGTTTTCCATGGCGTAAAACTCAGACAATGGTTCCTAATCAGTTCGCTTGGGATAAATAGCTCTCGAAGGCACATGATTCCAGTTTGGAACACGCCAATTCCTGTTTCGTCTTTGCTCTGGTGCAGTGATTCATTGATTAACTTGTGTGACTGCATTGAAAGAGCTAACCTGGCTTTGTCTTTTTGCAGACGTATATCTTCACGGACGGCGAAGATGAGGAACTAAAGAAGAAAATTGGTGAGTGCAGCTTCCTCAAGCGGAAGTCACAAGGCTAGAAATAAGCAGACATTCCCTCTTTGATATGCGCATAGTTTGGACTCAGTCTTCTAATCCTCTTAAAAATTCCTGTGCTTAGCTTACGGGGGCTGGGGTGTTAGGGGGAGATGGTAATAGGGCTCGTGCAAAGTCACCTGACCTATCAGATAATGGCCATTTCTCAAGTGATAGGTGGAGTGGAGTATTACATGAACACTGACAAAGTATCCATCTTCTTGTGCAAACAGGAAGCCATGCCATCAACACCAACTGCTCTGCTGCCCACAGCCGTCAGGCTCTGTCCTGCAAGATGGCAGTTGAGTACGACAAGTTCATTGAGTCCAGAAAAAAGTAAGCATTGTATGATTCTTGTTACATTATGAGTACTTGCTTAAACCATTTGGGATTGTTCTAAAGATATCTCTGTCTGGTTTAGGTGGTTCTGTCATGTGGATGATGATAACTATGTGAATGTGAAGACATTGGTGAAGTTGCTGTCCAACTACCCTCACACTCAGGATATGTACATTGGCAAACCCAGCTTGGACAGGCCAATTGAAGCAACAGAAAGACTTGGGGACAACAAGATGGTAGGTTTTCCAAAATATCCTCAATTTTTATATACATTGGTTATAAAGATGAGGAGGAGTGTTAAAAACAGAAGCTGATGTTTTTGTTTCTCCATTGCAGAGACCTGTCAATTTCTGGTTTGCCACGGGAGGTGCTGGCTTCTGTATCAGCCGTGGGCTAGCTTTGAAGATGAGCCCTTGGGCAAGGTGCAAAAACATTTCAACTATTGTAATGCAGCATCTAAGAACGCAATGTTTTAAGATATTTATAGTCTTTATGTTTACTTTTTATGACAGTGGTGGCCATTTCATGAACACAGCTGAGAAGATCCGTCTTCCTGATGACTGTACCATTGGATACATCATCGAGTCAGTTCTTGGGGTTCCTTTGACTCGAAGTAGCTTGTTCCACTCACACTTGGAGAACCTGCAACAGGTGTCCAAATCAGAAGTACACAAACAGGTAATACACTTTAATGAAAGCTCGATACAGGAACCTATTGGTTCTGTAAAATACAGTATAGTTGTATTAACGCAGTGTTTCATTCAATTTCATTTAGATTACATTGAGTTATGGAATGTTTGAGAACAAGAGGAATATCATCAACATGAAAGGGGCTTTCTCTGTTGAGGAGGATCCATCCAGGTAAGACAATTTCCTTAACATTCTAGATCATATTTGGATGTTTCTTTTTTTTAAAGTCTGCATGCATGTACTAATATAACCTTTTTTATTTTACTTTTATTTAATTTAACTCTCTCTCAGGTTTAAGTCAGTGCACTGTCTGCTGTACCCAGACACTCCGTGGTGCCCTCCTCAGGTTGCCTATTGAGGCGACCGGCTCCTCTGTTGTATCCTCGTCCCTCACTGCCTCGGTATCTGAAAGGCATGAGGGACCAGTGTGTTATTGAGCCATGTGGCCTCTGCATTTACTCTGCAGTGGTGCATGGCATTTCGTGGTTATACTGGGCTGCTGTGCGGCTCGCTTTTAAACTGTTTCTTCCTGCCTGGTTCCTGATCTTCCTGTCCAACTCAGACATGACAGAGGGTCCGGCTTTCAGAAGGATGCTTTCCAAGCTTCGCAGGCAATCAACTGTGCTTTATGTTGTTATTGTTGCTTGTATCCCATTTGCAATTCTCATAGAATGTAACTTTCTAGTATACCCAAGCCTTTTGCCAGCTTTATGTGCTTAGTTTTACATTTTCATTAGCAAATTAGAGCATACTTTATATTTTATTCTCTCCAAATACCATTCAGGATGTTCTTTCCCTCAGGTTTGATTTAACATTTGAAATCTTTAAAATAGTCGGAGCAGATAAGTTACATGGGTGCTTTATTATTTAGTTCTAAAGGACTCTGGACAAAATTAATGAAATGAAGGTCTTTTATTTGCAAATTTTCTTTGAATTCAGTGTTATAATTATTATTGCTATTAGTTTTTTTTATGATATTTTGTGCTGGCAATAGGCAATTTTTCCAAATATGCTGTCAGGTTATTTTAATCTGTGGTGTATGAGGATTAAGCACTTTTCTCCCTAAATCCTCTGGGCATTTTATGGTGATTGAACTGTTATAACTTAAAGCTGTGTGAAAATGCACCAAGTGGCCCAAAATGTTAGATCTTAACATTATTTAATGCCAATGCATTTACACAATCTTGGCAGATAGATATGAGATATCTGGCATGATTTATTATATATATATATATATATATATTTAGCTTTTGCTCAAAGATGTACTGAAGTGGGAGTTGCACAGCTTGGTTTGAATGAACTGTTGGTTGCTCAAGTAAAGTATCGCTTAGCAATCGCTAACTCTTTTGAATTGGCACCAGGGCTACTGTCAACACAATGTTAAAACAGATGGTAGCAAAAGTTTAAGACGTGTTTATAGCACAGATCCGAGCTCTATGATTTCTCTTGCACAAAGCGGTTTGGCCTAGAGCCATAATTTTCCCCATTCCTTCACGGCTGGCAGTTGGACATCACTATGCCGACTATACAAAACATGTTAAGTATGAGCTTTACATGAGCAACAACAGTGATCCTAACAGAGTTTTGGTTTCTCTGTGGGAATGACCCATATTGGGTGAGTCTGTATATATTATGTAATAGCAGTATTTATGTACTGTGCCATTTTAAAACAATTGTATTTGTACATAATTGTTTAGATATTCTATGCATTTTGGTCACCTATGGATCAGGCCTAGTTCTGATGAGTCTTTTAAAATGTCTCTCTCTTTTTTAAATGCTTGGAAATTTGCTAATGGCTGTAACTTATAGTCCAGTATCTGGATTCTTTGTTCAAATGTTGTCCTCTCAGGGATCACAATCCTGATATTTTTACCATGGGCTGCCATGGTAATTCCCCATTCAGCTTTTGAATAAAGCAGCATATTCGCTAAGAAACTTTGCTGCACTGTGGTTTGTTTTCTTTTTGACACACTACATACATATTTTAGATTTAAAGGTATAGTTGACCAAAAAAATGAAAATTCTGCCATCATTTACTTACCCTCATGTTGTTCCAAACCTGCACAACTTTCTCTATTTTGTAAAAAAAATAAAATTAAAAATTTAGAACATCTTTTTTATACAATCCAGTTGAATGGTGACAACAGATTTTCAGTAGTTAAAAACTTAAATTTTTGTTTGTTTCTCACACAAATCTAATAGGGACCCCTTTTTTTTCACCCACAATGAATGGTGACCATCTACTTTCACTGTATGGAAGAAAGCAGCGATGTCATTTTCAGAAACTTTTCATTCCAGTTCCTCAAATGAAAGAAAATCATACTGATAACAAGCACAAAATTATATTATTATATTATTTGGTGATCTATCACTTTCAACAACATCTAATACAATCAGTGAAAAGGACACACTTAGTGCAACACAGACGACTTGCATCAATCACTGGAAGTAAAATCATTGCCAGACCGCAGAAGTTCAGAGGCCAGTGTCTCTTACTCTGTCAAAACTGTTGTGAACTGTTACTGAAGCATGCAAACAAAACAAACTTGGCCTCTCGTGGGTTTCGAGTGCTGGCACTGACCCGTTGTGTGTTGCTTGCTGAATTAATGAAACACTTGAAAGTTTAGTCTCACTCACACATAATTTATTATTCTACAACAAATGCCATGGGAAAGAACATTTCCTCACTACCGGTTCTTTCACCACACTAGAAGTAACGTCACCTGAGGCCTTGAATATATAGGGGAGAACGAGTTAAGATGTGTCACCACCTTAATTTAGCAAGCTGTGACCATTAAAATATTCTAATATTGAAATATTACATGTCTAATATAGTTGTTCTAATATTAAAACCTTTTCTTGCTGGTAAGTGAGCAAGTAAAAGGCCTTTTAGTTTAATTCTTAAAATGTCCACCTACAAGTCATGGCACATGTATCTTGTAGTTGTAAAATCTTTAATGATTTTTATAAAGTAAACATAAGAATAACTTTTTACATTATTATATTTCAAGATTATTATTTACTGTGCTGAATCATTTAGGTTACGTGATCATCTTTTCATCAGTTTATAGAAAAATCATGTTAAAATGTATCAAATATGACACAATTGAGGTATGCTATTTATACATCTCTCGATCATCATTGTATCTGGCACTCACAATTAAAACTACAGAGCTGCTATCATAAAATATTATCTTACTAAGACAGTATTGTGAGATTTAGTGTGACAACTGCTGTTTATATGGTTTTTATGCAAGTAGTCTGCTATACTGGTAAAAAGATTGAATTACATAAGCTGTCAGAATTTTATCTTACTGTAAAAAGCAATCAGTCGACTTAAATAAAGTGAGGAAACCCGTTGCCTTAAAATTATTATGTAAATAAACGTCATGAGTAATTGAAAAAAAAATAAGTTATGTGAACTTGACAAATCCACATAACTTAATTTTTTCAATTACGCATGAAGTTTATTACTTAATACATTTACAACAGGTTTCCTCACCTTTTTTAGGTTAAGTCAACCAATCACTTTCAACAACAACAACAACAACAACAACAACAACTGCAACACATATTAGAAAGTATATTTTGTTCTGTTAATGGATGGACACTGCATGGAATAAAGTTAGATTTACTTAGTCTGGTCTCATTGAAAACGTCAACAGAGAAAGAATATAATATGATTTACATAATCAGAATCAGTAGTATGTGCAGCAGCCTAAAAAAAGCCTAAAATAAACTGAATTCCTTTCATTGGATGAATTAATACATTTTGAAGACTTATTTTCCTTCGGATGAAAGAATTCCTCCACCTAAATGGGAGGTCAACAACAGAGATGTTGTAAATGTTATTGCAAGTAGATACAAATCCTTTTATTCCTTCAAACATTAATAACAGGCTGAGGTCACATTTTGAGAACTCAACCACAAACATTAATTCCACACCCAGATTACACTATTTAATATACTTTTGAAACCCCAATTTCTCACATTCCAGTCAGATCACAAAGATCCTATAACAAACATAATCATGTTTTTATTAAGTCACATCTGTGCCTATTTTAATGGTGTGAGAGTTTATATTCTTAAGCCACGACTGCCTGTTTTCCCATGAGTCTGAGGGCAGAGAGGGGATTTCTACATTCTTTAGGGTAAGTCTGAGACACGGATCACCCCAAAATTAACCACTGCACCGAAAAGACTTACTTCAGTGAGTCTGAATCATATTTCTTCCTCCTAAAAACCCTCTTTAAAGACTTCACACAGTCCATATGTCATGTGGGTGCAGATGTCAGAAAACATGTCTGCTAGAGCTGAAGCATCGGACACATTTGAGCATGTGTTTGCTCTCACTATACTGTAATAAACCGAACCTATGATTATGGGTACTGATCTTGAAGTCTGCATTCCAAGAAGCCCAATATCTTTTTTATTTAGGCTGAACACTACATTCACACTTAAGGTGGATAGCGAGATTGAATTATGCAAAGCACTCTTTGCAGAGCAGACAGCCAGAGAAAGATAACTGCCTAAACACCACTGAGGTAGTTATCAGTTAAAAGAAACCAGGTGCCCCTAACCCGACTGTACACAAAACACCCACAACATTACGTCTTCAGTGTGGCACATAAACAAAGCTGCCTGTACCGTAACCAAAACTACTTGCTTATGACCTAAAATTATAGTGAGGGTTATCAATGTGTAAGCTACACCCAAACATTCATGCCATTCATCAACCTGAAGGGCTTATTAAAGAGTTCTGCCAACCACTTAGCTAGTTGGTATGACAAACATTACAGAGAACCGAGCTTTCAAATAGAATCCATTTCCGTTCTCATCCTCGTGCCAAATTCTCATTTGTAATTAAGACCTCGGTCTGTTTTGACTGCTTCTGCACTGATGCGTGAAATACAGTCAGACCACACAATGTCTGAGTCCGAAAGAGACTAGAAAATGACTCAAAAAGTAATAAAAATAAAAAATAAAAAAAACCTCTTGGATTAAAACACAACCGATCGCTCCTTTTGACAATTGACACTTGTATCTTGCAATGCCAGTTCAACCTCAGAGAGCCCAAAAAAAACACAAGAGCTTTACCTAATGCAAAAACACCAGGCCACAAACCCACATAGTGGTTCGGCAGACAAATAAATGGTTGCTTGAGCAAAGCGACCTTTGCATGGTTTCTTGGAAGGAAGATCGCAAAGTTTTTATTATGAGTCAGAGGGCCCTTGGGGTCCTCATATCTTTACATTCTCAAACCTTTTGAACTCTCGAAACTGATCACAAATAAACGGCTTGTATTTTTCCCCCGTTTTTGTTCAAGCTACATTCATATTGAACTTGATATTATCTGTCTCTAAGCAGAAATGTTTTTTTTTAATCAAATCCAGTGGCATATTCTATGTCCGATTAAAAAAGGTGGTGAAATAAATGATGTAGCGCCAAATGTATAGGCCTATGTACAGTTAGACATCTCAAAACGTATGGGGTGCGTAAATCCAACAGAAAAAAAAGTAAAACAAAAGGATCCGCACATAACGAATGGGGCAAAAGCTGTTTGTTTATGACTTCAATAGAAGCCCGCCTCAAAAAGACATACAAAAAAGTGCTGTGCAAAACATTTTTTTTGAGTGCCATATGCGAATTAAAAAAGGTAACAAAGCTGTGCTCAGTGAAGTAAAAGGGCTTGCAAACTCATAGTGAAAGCTTCTGTTAGATAGCAATCAGACAGGCTTCCTGCCAACTCTACAGAAATAAATCCTCTCATAAAGATGTTATTTTCACTAGCGTTATCATCTTTGTAAAGGCTGTGGTTACTAAAACGTTCTGAGCATTTTTAGCATGTTGTTGTGCGGTTATTAAGAGCGCGTTTTGAGCACGTTATTGTTATGCAGAGTTACAGTCTTTAACAATCTTTGTTTCAATTGGAAATAGTCAAATGTTAATTTATGCAGAAGAAACTGAATGAACGACTGAACACTAATGAAAGAAAGTTAAAAGGGCCCAAAGAAAGATCATATTTTCCAGAATGAGCCATTGGAAAGATCTGCTTGTAGGAAATAGAGAATGAGATCACACATAACATTTAGCCTCACTATTGGCAGAACATCGTCTCCTGGTGTTTTATTTCAAATGTATGCTGGTTTCTAAAATGCGGAACAAAACCTTGAAATTAATTGACTGTTTGTTGTCATCCAGGTGAGAGTTCATCTAGGCAGCTTTGCCAAGGAAGAAAAAAGAAAATGTACAGACAAATGAACTGCTGAATGAATGAATGTTCAACACGTGGGACACCCAGGAGACATCTCTCAGCATGCTTGATAACCCTCCATGAGAATCCCTGAAACAGACATTTTTGCTCTGTGAGGTAAAGGCTCTATGGCCGAGGATATCTGATAGCTGGATTAGGAGATTGTCCCTCAGTTCCTTTGAGCACATGTTCATAGGGATTACAGATCCAGCCAGTGGCTGGGAGGCCTGGAGAACTGCTGTGGTGTGCAGGCGCTTGCTCGCTGTAATTATATCCTCTCAAAAGAGTTGACTGAAGAGAATTACCGGTAGGAGATCATGTGTGAACAGGACCTTTTAAAATCTACCTGTAATTCAGTTCTGGCAATTTACCGGTATGAGGAGTTGAAACAGAGTAAATTACCGGTATGATGCTGTGTGTGAACAAAATGTTGAAGATTACAGGTATGAGCACATACGAGGTCCACACGCGCTTTGGGTCAATCATAAAAGTTCCGCTGCTTTTTAATAATTTTTCTATGTAAATATGCGCTAGATGGAGATCTTTGACAGCTTTTTCAGTATCGCACTATTGACCATGCTTTCTTTTCCAATCATCATCAGCACTACGTCTCTGCGGTTAGATATGCGTGTCTCACGTTTTTAAGAGCAAAAATGCGTTCAGTGTGATGCGGCTGTCAGATGTAAATGTTGTCAAACTGACCAGATTGTAAAACTAAAGCGTTTCTCCTCTGCGTTTAAAGATAATTTCCAATAAATTGAGCGTCAGCGTCAGTTCTGGCAGGCCAAGTAGTCAAGTGATGCTAACGCTATTGGCCAACAACACGGTCTCTTCAGCCGATCTGCATCAGCGCATCAGCTGTTCAACACCCCTCGCTGCTAATGGCTACGCTCAAATCAAGGCGCCCTATTTTAAGCTGATTCAGTTCGTTCCTAACTGCTTGCTGCTCGCTTCTCTGCACCTTCTCTGCACCCACCACCTCCCCAGCTCCTCCTGTCGTGTATAACGTGGCATTTGCTATTCTGTCATCATTGCTGCTCTGTTCATGGGGGAATATTTCAGCTCTCCCAGTCCTAAACTGTGTGAGTGTTCCCTAATTCTGCTGCTGTCCTCTGACTCTCTGCTATTTCATGGTGCTCATGAAAGGTCAGAGGACTCCCTGAACAGAGCCATACCACCAAAATTTAATTCAGAATTTATCAACTTGAATTGCAATTTATTCAATAAAAATGTCCTAAATAATTTTTATTGTCATGTGTTCTTGACTTAATGGACCTGACAGAAATACAGTTTACCAGTATTTTTGTGCTGATGTGTGAATGGTCTGTTAACGGTAAAAAGGCAGAACGCAATTACTTTTGTGAACAGCATATTTGTGTATTTACCAATAAATCATTCTGGTAATTTCATGGTAATTTAGTTCTGGGATTACTGAGTGAAAGGGGCTACTATAGTGATAAAAAGTAAACATTTAAGATTAGCATGACAGCAGTGACTAGTGTTAATGCTAATTTTAAATGTTTACTTTCAAATTGAACATAAAAGCAACCTTGCCATTGCTTTCTATTTATTAAATATTCAAACTTTTATCTGGATAATACTAAGTACATTTCCTTCTGTCATATTTAACATTGGTTATTGAGGAAGCTGCATTATTTAACCTTTTCTTTTTAAATTTGTAGTTCAACTACAATAAAGGAGCTTTAAAAAAAGTTGTTAACTACACCAAAAAGTAACAAAAACAGAAGGTGCAAGAACATATTACCCAGCACAGACCATTACAGTCTTAAAAGTTATGTTGAACAGGAAGGGAACATTAGGAAGGACAATTATTATAAAAGAGCTTGTTGAACTAAAACTATTAAAAATAGTTTCAGAAACAAAATAAAATCTAAATATTCAATGAAAATGGAATTGAACTTTGAAAAGAAAATCAAGCAATCTTATAATGTTGCCTTTTCACAAATAAATAAGCCAATACACACTTCTAAGAATGTAATGATGTAGAAATATTGGTAATACCTTTTTTTTACAGTGTCCTTGTTACACTGGTTTACATGTTGTTACTGTAGTAATAACTATAAATTATTACATGCAACTAGCCCTATAGTAAGTATATGTAGTCAATTATTATCACACAGTAACACGGACACATAAAGTATAATCAAAATATCTTACTAAAATCATATGATGTACTGAGCTCATCCAATGGAATGAGAATCTTGCTCCCCCAAAGCTGGGATGAGTGTGTGAACTACTCAGGGGAAAGTGACCTTTAGGTGATTCTCTGATGCAAAGCAGAATGCAAATAAGCAAAATATCAGTTAAACTCAAAGATTTTTCTCGGGGCAGGACAGGACAGAACAGGATGGTGCAATTAACTGATAAACAAGTTTATTCACTCGAACATCTTCATTTGAGCCAATCAGCCAGTGGATTGTTTAACATCCTGCACAGGACAGTAATCAATTAGCCCCTTTCACACAGCAATCCCGATAAATTACCGTCAAATTGCCAGAATGACTTTACCTGTAAATACACAAATATGCTGTTCACACAAGTAACAGCATTCTGGCTTTTTACAGGTAAGAGACATTCCCACATCAGCTCCAAAATACTGGATGTCAGTCAATTCTGTGATGTCAGTCATCGGAAGTGATCTTTAAACGCTGCGTCGCTGGCTTTTGACATTACCGGTGACATTACCGGTAATTTACTTCCCTTACTGGTAAATTGCCGGAACCAATTTGTCAGGATTTTTGAAAAGGTTCTGTTCACACATGATCTCTTACCGGTAATATACCAGTGAAGACTTTATGTGTGAAAGGGGGTAATATCAACAACCAAATGTTATGAGTAATAAACCCAACTGCTTTCCTCCTCATGGTTTCAGTTTTGACATGTCATCTTCAACGGACACAACAGACCAAACCTCCTTTAAAAGAAATGAGTCATGTTCACTTTAACTGGAGAGCTCAACTCTCCTGAACTTTAGCACAATGCTGTTTTTGTGTAGAGACGCTTTTCCTGCAGTTGTTCATTCTTGAGGTATTCTGCGGTATTCAGAGGCAACGTGGTGCACTAATGTGGGTTATACCTTGTTAACTTTCCCTTGTCCCTGTGCTTTGTTGGGAAAGAACACGGAGGTATATAAATCACGACAGTGAGGGGGAATAAAGCTGACAAAATGCGTAAGAAAAGAGCGTAAGGCTCAGAATAAGCAGCCTTAGATGTTTCTGAATGGTGTGGGTATTAGAGAAGAGCAATGGGTGGAGTTTGAGAGAAGTTAACTGACAATCAAAGCCAGCACTGGAGGAATGCCTGCTTCTCCACACTGCTCTTAAATAAAGGAGAGGGGACAACAGGAGTGAGTCTTTCAGAGTGGCCTGCACCTTCCTGCTGGTGGAGAATGATGTTAAAAAGAGCCAGTGGGGTGTGAGAAATGGGTATGCAGACCCCCTGAAGACAGCTGCCCCTCTGTATGGATCTGAGGAATCTGCCCTGTCACCATGACTCAAAATCTTCTCCATCAAGATGGAGTGTAAAGACAACTGAAATTGACCTTTTGTTAGGTCCCGTCCTCCTTGGTTGCTGTTGCATTCTTTATTCTTACACGGGCCGTACTGAATTTTGATATCATTTGATATCAAACATTTTTAGGTAACACTTTTCAATAAGATCTCATTTGTTAACAGTAGTTAATGCATTAACTAACAATGAGCTACACATTTTTACTGTATTAATTAACCTTAATAAAAATGGATGTTCATGCTATTCACAGTGCATTAACGTTAATTGATACAACTTTGGATCTTAAAAAATGTAAATGTTGAAATTAACATTAATCGAGATTAATAAATGCTGTACAAGTACTGTTCACTGTTTCTTTAAATTAATAACTAATGGAAACAAACCTTACTGTAAAATGTGAGCAGTTTTTATTTCCATTTGTAGTTCTTCAAAAAAAAAAATGTAATAACGTGGTCTTAAAAATGTGGGGACTGGAAAAATTCTCCAATTTTGACAGCATAACAAAATTAACATCTGCTAGGAAAGCCCCCAACAGTTTCCTGACAAACAGAAATCATTTTTAAAGCAGATGGTTGCAGATGATAAAACCCCTGAAGCTATATCACCTATGATCAGACACATTGATATGTCCACAAATAAAAGGCCACATCAACAGAAAAGGCCCAACCGTGAAGCGAGAGGAAGCCACACTAAATGTGCTGGCATTAAGCCCTGTGTCTAATAAAAGCAAATCTGCTATGAAGGGGTGTTTCACAGGAGCCTGCATGGCATCACCCTCATTTCCATTCACTTAACCACTCCACTGCATTCGCAATGCATTCCTGAGGCTCAACAATAGGGGCCTAACTCAATTTCCAATTAGGCTGTGCAGAATTCCATTTGCGATCCCAGTTACGGAATAAACCTGTGGCATTTTGTATTAGAGGGAAAAGGGGTCCTGTAACACATACGCAAGCGCTTCATTTGTGTGGATTGGAAAGCGAATTTGTTTCTTTGATGCCTATTCACATTGAGTTTGTGACTTTGTCTGGCTCTCAAACAAAATATACGCTTTACATTTTTATGGACAATGGAAGGAGACAAGCAGGGTGTTCTCTGTGTAGAGATCCCTTTATTTATGTGCTTTGTGTTTTCCCAGGAGTCCACCCTCTTCCCCTTGCACAGGCCCATTGAGGAGGCAGCTGCCAAGCCACTATGGTGGATGTCTGTCCTGTTTGTGACACCGACCCCCATGACTGAGGTCATAAACACAACACTGGGATTTCTGTTTTCCTGTCAGCCCCCAGACAGCATTCAATGCATTTGACTTGACTGAAAAATCTTTAGGCAACATTTTAAAACGTAACACACGGAGCTCCAAACATTCGCATATTCAGAGAAATAAACAGTGAAGTTGTAGGAAATTTTGTTTAGATGTTACAGTGAATCTTAACAGATTAAACACTAAAGGCACATGAAAAATTTGGTAAAGAATAAAACAACTTTTAACAGTTGCTAATATATCTTTGTGCATGTTTATGAAATACAGAAATTATTAATTAAATGCATTATTAATGTAGTAAAATTCAAAACCGCATATGCCTACTCTTAGTCTTCTATAGTAAGTATACAGATTTTCAGTAGCCTACGTAAACAATTCCCTGTAGACTAGACCAACTATGTGATATAATATGAGCAGTAAATATTACACCTTTTTATGTGGAGAAATGCATCCCACGATGCAATGCTCTAGAGCGTCCGTTTCCAGTGTATTTGATGAGTCTGTTGCAATTTTTACCATCTCTTTCTTGACTCATTAGCCCACTTAATGAGACTGATAAAAGATATTATTATTATTTCACAACGTTTGATTGAAAGTTTTAAATTACTAGACAACTCACCGGAAACCGTGAAAGTAAACATGCTACGTGATGCCACGTGACAACAATATCGAACAAAGAGTTTGAAACGTTCTTGGAATAATGAACTTTCACTTAGGGGCTGTTTACACCTGGCCACTTCATGCGTTTTCTCAGATCGGATAGCTATCTAATTTATCAAAATGATTCCATTTACACCTGGTCACATAAAAGTGTTTTTGCAAAACGGATATAAATCCGATCTTCAATTCCCGCGCTATATGCAGATTTAATGGAGTGCACCGTCACCTAAAGAAACAGATATGTGCTGCATTTTATTGATCGTCAGCTAAAAATGTAAAAATCAAAGACCACAATAAGAGAGAGAGCGGCAACAGCACTGGTAAGATCATTTCGGTTCTTTACTTTTAATGAAGATGATTGTGTGTTAAGCGTCTGCAACTTACTTTCACTTTGATTTGCGATAGTTTGCACGTTGGCTTGATGATGCTCAGCTGCGGTAATGCGTGTTGCAGTAGCGTCGTCAAATCTGACTATAACATGACAAAGCCTGTAACAAAGCTCTAACACGTTTATTTTTTATAGAGGAGTAAAATTTATATATGTGGTTTCAACAACCAGATGCATTTACACTTGTCCAGTTTCATCTGGAATGTGGCCCAGACCACCTCCTGAAGTGGTTTGAGCGATCGGATTCAAATCCGTCTCGAATGCGTTTCAGAGGGCATTTACACCTGGTCTTTTCATGATCGGATAGCTATCTGATCACAGAAAACGCATGAAGTGGCCAGGTGTAAACAGCCCCATACTGTTTAAAAGAAAACCTATGTGGTAGGCTATATAGCAAGTAGAAAGCTGGTACAGCCTACCCTTCCGAACTTTCTTTTGAATGACACAATGCTGCCCTCCTGTGTTTAGGTTTATATGCAAGAACGAAGTCAACGGTGCGCTTATATCCACAAGCCATAGGGGGAGTGATTGAGTATAAAAGATGAATGGAGAACGTACACTCATAAAAGGCTGAATACATTCAAAACATATAAATGTCAGAAACCGCTTTCATGAAGACAATATCATTGAATAAGCGTTAAAGCTAGCTTTGCAGATGATGCTGTAGTACATGGATTACTTTGCAGATACATTAGAAAACACTCATCATTACATAAAAACAAAACAAAGTTTTCTGTAAAAATAAAATAAAATATTTTTCATCCTATCACTCTCTCAGGTCTTATATTTCATATAGCAAATAGGTTGATCCTGAAAAAAAGACAAAACAATTAAGCTGAAGCTCATGTGCACAACTAAATAAAATGTCTAAAAGCTGCTTTAGTGTATATATATATATATATATATATATGTATATATATATATATATATATATATATATATATATATATATATATATATATATATATATATATATATATAATATAATTTGTATATTTATCTCTGTAGTCTTTGCTGTAGTGACACAGAAGATGTCCATGGCTAGTTTGCGGCTTATGTGGTGTGATATAGCCTAATTACAGTATAAAAAAAATTATATTATAATACTGTAATATAAATATACTCACCATAGTTACAAATGAAAGTTCTGCAGCAGAGAGATCAACAAGCTAATAGTTAAACATAAGACACATGTATCAGTTAATGTTAGGTTTAATCTTAAAGTTCAAGCTCAATAAAACATTTACAACATTTTAGTAACTGAAAAAGGTCATCCTACAGTGAAGTCATATAAAAACATCTTGAGAAAAGACCAAAATCATTTATTCGCATGAAAGAGACAAAATATTTTGTGCTTGCTAATATGTCTAAAAATATGCTAGACTAAAAATAAAAAAAAGATAATTAAAAATGATCTGTTTGTACTATAACAATTCCATGTCCTTAATGGGCCATTTTCTTGCAAATATGTCCTTAATGTATTGTATATACATTATTTTTGCAGTATGACATTACCAAGGAGTAAATGGTGACATAAATTCAGAGATCGCATCATCACAAATGTGGTCATTTACAGAGAAAAATAAAGATACTCCCACAACGTCAGGCTCATGTTCACGTGTCTCATTTGGTTGCTCAGGCCACGCAGAGCTCATGAGAAAAAAAAGTCTACTTTAAAGATGAAAAACATTTAGATATTCACAGAAGGTACAAAGCTGTTGGTTATTGGCACAGTCAAGGATGTACAGACCTTATCATTGATCAAAAAAAGCATCAACCGAGAAACCAATGCAAGCGTCAGTAGCACACAACATGGCTCCACTCCACATTTATAGGATGACCATACTTTGAGAAGCAGAAAAAGAATGAGAATGAAATAAAACGCTCAGTCAAATAATGAGATCTGTTTGTTTATAGCTGTGATACATCCCTTTTATTCTCTTCACCATGAAGTTCTTGCTTGTTTTCATAAAAGTCTGGGAGTCTCTGAGCAACTTTGTCACATTGACAATTGTTTTAAGTCTCACATCCCCATCAGCATTTCCAAAGCATGCATGCAGGCAGTGCCCGCATGACCTTCTGTGAGATGGAAAATCAGGACTCAACAATAAGAATGACCCACTCGACCGGCGTCAGCATGAGACTTCATTTATGAACCTTTATCATTATTAATTTAGAGCTGTCATTATGCATACACATATGCACACTTGCATATATATACACTTCATATTTAATGTGAACAATATCTAAAATGTAAATATATATTAATGAAAAAAATTAATTATACACACATTTTTGGGTGGGGCAAGTGAAAATGTACAACTAATAAAAACGTATTGTTGAGCCCTGAATATATGGTAAGGACATGAAATCCAGACGTTGGCAGTATGAGGGAACAATGCGGTCCTGAGGTGTGTGAATGCGAGACAGATGATGCCCATGGTATGAGAACATTGGCACCCTTATATGAAGTCCAGAGCACCAGAGAGAAGTCTTTTGAGGAGAAAGGGAGTCCACCCGGATCAGATGCCAGCTGTTGGCCTTGACTCGTGTGTCTGTGCTCTCATCAAAGGGAAAATATTCAGCTTGACAGCGCATCACTTTTATGTCTTCTTCAGGGATGGCAAGATTCCTCTCAACTCTGGGAATGGAAGCAATTTGTGGTACAGAAGCAACAAGCCCAGGAAATTGTGGGCTTTTGAAAGTCACACTGAATTACAGCAAAAGTTACTGAGGCTTGCGGTCTCATTTCTGTTTCTTTAAGAAGAAAAACAAGACAGGCCACTGATGACTTCACTTCCTGCCATATTGGTGCCGCCCTTCCTGAGGACTCAACCGATCAGCAAAATGAAGGTTCAAATGTTCAGTTTACATTGTGTACAGTACAATGAACTCCTCTCCCAGCCTCTCGCCTGGAACTGATAAGCGATGATGAATCGTCTTTGAGCTGGTCCCAGTGTCTCCGTGTTTGTACAGTATTAGAACAATGTTCAGATAAGGTCCCAGCATCAGACAAAGCAATTTTAGATTTGTGCTGAATTCAGATTAAATGGAGTTGAAAATATTCGGATGCAAATGCAGTTTGAGGTTGTCCAGATCATCAGCGTTTGGTCAAAATCCAGATCATCAGCGTTTGGTCAAAATCCAGATCATCAGGGTTTGGTCAAAATCCAGATCATCAGGGTTTGGTCAACAATCTGAAATTCTCTCAATTTCCTATTTGTTTGGCTGGTTTGTCTGGCTCTGTTTTTCCAGCAATGGCAGTGGATACAGCCCAGTTTAACGCAGTCCATGTGTATTGAGAACCCCCCCCCCCCCTCCCCAACAAGGAATTTATAAGCTACACAGCATCTACAAACCTTAATTTCACACCAAAAACTCAAGCCTTTAAATGAGATGAAAGGATCCATTCTTCCCACAACCAGCATATGCTACAGATTTAGGCCTGAAACATACTATACACAAGTACTGAAACGCAAAAGTATGATTTCATGCGTCATACTGCAATTCGTAACACAACTAAAGTTTGCTAGAGCGAGCATTAGTTTTTATCTTATTCTTATCTTATTTCAAATTTTTACCTTTAAGATCCATTACTGTCATGACAAAGCAACTTTTTAAAGAGAAACTTGGGCTGTGTTCGAAATCACCCCCTATAGTGCACTATTTGAACATTATTGAGTGCACTCATTCCCATACACAATCCCATAATGCACTGCAACCGATGTACACTCAACATCTAGCCACTAGAGAACAAGCAAAACACGCATCGTGCCAAATGAACTTCAGCACTTCCTGTGCACTAAGTGTCCACATTTTTCTCTTGTCTCTTTATATATCTTTAGTATATTAGCAGTCAATCGTGAATGTGTATAGGAAGCAATTTCAGAAACATCCAGCTAGCAACCTAATAAAAACATTTAAAAAACATCTGGCTCTCCATCACCCCCTTGAGTATGAAGGTTAGCGCCACAGGATGTACAATACATTTATACTGCATTTCTGTACTAGCGTAGAGCATGTTTCTGGCCTTATTTCTCACACCATTTCATTAAAATAGCAATCATCCCACTTTGTCAACCTAAAAACTGCTATCCAAGCCCAAAACAAGAGAAGCCCTAAGACTCTTCCAGGAAATTCTCAATGCTCAAGAGTTTCTCACACTAATAAGATTAGAATGGTCCAGTTATATTACAGTAGATGCCACTGATGTAAACTGTATAGAGTTGGACGTGTCAGTAGGTCCTGAAAGTGGAGAAGGTCACATTACTATAAAATGACCAGAGGACAGAGGCCACACAGGAATGTAAGCTTATGGGCATTAAACCCTGTCCAGTTTTTCAGTTCTGGACCTTTCTGAACCTCTGGCAAGAGCACCACAATTGAGCAAGGGCAGCATGGATCAGCACACACATCACTCAATGTATCTGTACGTAAAATAGTTCATACTCATCACAGATGCGCGCACACACGCACACACACACACACACACACACACGGCTGAGAGTAACCCTTCTGCTGCCGCCACGCTGAACTAGCTGCCTGAACTAAACCGGCCAACTGGAAACAGCACAAGAGGCCTTGGGAACATTCCTCTGACAGCAGTATTTACATGATGCAAGGACGTCCTTTATCAGCTGGGTAGGAGAGCACGCATCAAAGATCAACATGGCTAAATGGGTAGGCCTGGGGTGAAACTCGTCTGGGCTGTGGGAAGAAGACGTGGATGAGGGGTAGCTTTAGACTGAAGGGAAAGCAGACAGTGTTCCTCTAGTTTGCTGGAGAGCTGCTGTTGGGGTCGGGTCGGGCGTTTGCCAGGTACTTGGCCCTCATGCTGGATGTGTACTGGAGGGAGACAAAAAACAAACAAACATACACAATCACTTAGATTTTAGACTTAATTTGGCTTTTACACAAAGAACAGCCACTGATATTTAAACTGTGGCAAAATACCAAAAGAAAAACTAAACTCATTTTAAATGCCACGAGTGTATTTAGGCATTAACGTTATAATGTGGAGAATGAAAAATGGATTTTCACTCAGAGGTTCGCTAAAAATTACATTTAATGGTGTTAAATTATTAGTGATCTTAAAGATTGGTAATCTCAATTGGAGACTGGTAATCTCAATGCCAAATTAGAAAATTAAGACATTAGCACACAGAATTAAATAACCAATATTGATGCCAACAAAATATAAAAGGTCTGTAACATCAGCAAATAACAAATGAAAAAAAAAGAAAAAAAAAAAAAGGTTTTAAGCCAATTATCTTTTGCTGTAGCGTGTCAGTAGGAAATATCAGTTTACATTTCCAAACATTCCTTTTGCCATTAATTGTTATAATCCAGTGAGATTTTTGTATGCACAAGGAGTCTGACAACAGCCGGTATGATCCCCACGGAGATCTCATCTCACCATCATACAGCAAAAGGAAAAATAACTGGCTTAAACCCATTTTTTTTGGGGTGAAAATACTAACGTGCCTAGGACTTTTGCACAGTACTATATAATGCATGGTTTCCAAAAGTTATGATTAGATTGCGTTTTTCCCCCCTAGAGTTATACTTAAAGATTTGATATCCTTGTTTTGAGACAATTACAGTGTTAGTTAAGTTCACAATTGTATGCAGCACTGTTCACTTTTGAGTGAATCACCCATGGTGGATGTTAATAACAGTTGTAAAGGGCTAAATAATATTAATAAAAGAGTAATTATAAAACTGCCACAGCACACCTAGAATCATTTAGACAGCCTTGTATATGCGATATTATTGGGTTTGTAAAGAGCGCATTAGTGCAGTTAGTAATTTCAACTGTTCACTCTAACAAAACAGCAAGCAGTTAAACCACACTATGAAACATACAACTAATGTGACTTAAAAGTCAAGAATAAAGAGACAATTCCTTTAGTTTCGGGGCATTTTAGGACTAGAAGTATAATGTAAAGCCACTTTTGCTTTCATTGAGCTAATTTTATTGTCACTGAAGTCTTTGACTGAGGCATGAATGTACTATGTCTGCTTGTTAAAACTTAATAAAGTTCTCAATATAGTTTTTAGAGCATACAAACTTATTCCTTTAGTCACATTCGCTTGTTTCTAAATGAACGAAAAGCCTGTCCAATCTGTATATTCAAGACCAATGTACACTGATCCTCAACATTGACTGGAGCTGACAGCACTTAGTTAAAACTTAAATTTGAACACGACACGAAGCCGATACTGACTCCAGTATTAATGCATCCCTAATGACTACTTAATATTTACTTTTGAAAGATAAAAAGTACTAATCAAAGCATGACATGCCTACTGTTGCAATCTATCGAGCTACAGGAAGTTACTTTCTTTCACAAGACAGGCATTTACACTGAAAGAGTCGATCATTTGTTATAAAGACCAAATCTCTGGAAAGTTAAAATGCTCGTTTGTTGATATTTCTTAAGATTTACCAAAATTTGATTTGTTCACGATAGTTGTTAATCTTCTCTAATGATAAGATGCTTTCCAGTTTGTGGTCATAGGTTTATATTTTTTAAAATACAGCAAATTGCCCCAACTCTTGATTTTTTTCTCCATTTACATTTGAATATTCATTGCTCTGTATAATGAGAGTGTTGTACGTCTGTTTTATTGGTTGTTGTATCTCTTCTTCCCACTCCATTTTCCACAGCTTTTCATGCCCATTTCTTGAATGTTTTTGTTTTTAAAAGTCACCATGAACATTCTTAAATTTATGAATTATTGCAGTATTTATTTAAAATGATTATCCGTGCACTTTTTTTTTTTTAAATAGCCCTAGTAATCTTTAATCAAAATAACTTCCCTGTGCAGCAATATCTCTTCTCTTCTCTGATGACGTGTCAATCTGTCACTCACATGACATCACAGCAGCAAACAACAACAATCCAATCAATTTCCCATGGACAAAATCAAGTCCCGCCAAGCTTCTCTTATTCAAGAAGTTTCACTCAGATATACGTCACAATAGGGAAGAAAAGACTATCGTAACTTCCGTTTCATGACGACGTAGTGCTGATTTCTAGCAACATGACTGCCAGGGACCATTATAAAGAACACAGAGCTCAAATTTATTCAAACTAGACTTAAATCTATTAGCACTGCGGCTCAATGACCTCCAACGTTTTAATAACTGTCAGTGTGAATGCACCTTTAGGATGCTAATCATTAGCTAAACTAAATTAAAAAGCGGTTCTCTCTTCCATTAATGTCTGTGTTAATGCATGTATCCCTCTCGGTGTTCTTGGAAATTGGATTCTATGTCAGATACATGAAGAGTTAATACTGGTGGAGGGAGAACATGCTGCCCCACAGATGACAAGACCAGGGAAGCACACAACAGAAACACCAGGGGCGAGGGCAGCTTGCTTGGGTCAGGATGAAGGTGGTTTGGGGAGGAATCACGCTGTTGTTTTCTTGTTTTTGTAGGTAGGGAGGTGGGCCAATACGTGGGAGTGGGGCATTTGAGTACCTGTTGGAATAGCTGAGGCTGTTACCAAAACGAGCGGGAACTCTCCGATGGCTTTAACTGCCAGCTGTGGCGGCTGTTACTGTCCGTGGATGTCAAATACAACTGTGTGGATTTGCAGAAAAGAAAACGACAAGAAACTGTAGAGCAGATAGACACCACTGACATCTCCAGCTCAAGAAACACGTACACATGAACACACACAAACCAACACGCAGGGTCTAGAGGACACAGAGGTGTGAGGGGACACAGGTGTGAGTGGGAATAACTTACACCAGCAAGTCCAGATAATATGTAGCTCGTCTACACTAGCAGTGAACTACAAAGTATGTGTACATGAAATTTATATTTTGTTTTATTTTACAAATGTTAAACGAGCAATAATTGTTAGCAAAAAAAAAATAAATATATAAAATATATATTTTTTAAAATACACTAATCTAATAAGCAATCTGATAAGTCTCATATGCAATTGAGTTTCTCAAAGACGATTCTCTTCCAGTGGGATGCATGACTCTAACAAGAAGCAAATAGGCCAATAAAAGTGTTTATATTAGTGAAATTTCATCGAAATCTCACATACAAAAAAGGCCCATTCTCTAATGTGAATAGTGTAGCTACGTATGAAGCATAGCTCACACAGAAGTAACTGTTTGTTGGCATGGCAAATCTGCATCACAACCTTCAACCTGTTGGAAAACGAGCATAGGGAAATGTTTCGCCATCAAAATTCCAGCTCACGTGGATTCCTATTGAAAATAGTGTCCTGATTGGACAGTGTTGGGGAAACGCATTACAAAAGATTACTTTCTTAAAGTAACCAGTATAGTAACGCATTACTTTAAAATGTACAATAAAAAAATCAGGTACATTTTCAGTTAAGTGGTATGCAAGTACATTTTTTCCCCCGTGTATTATTAAAATATAAGTATTTTGAAAGATTTTTTTTTTCTCAGAAATAATTTTAAACATTTCAAATTTAGATTTTTTTATGTTCTATGAGAAAATACTTTCAAAACTTTTTTTAGTCTCAAATATTATTTTCGTTGCTATTGATATGAGAACTTTTTCTCAAATATTATTTTTTCTCTCATGAAATGCTTTTTTGCTATCAGGGTGATAACTTTTCTCTCAAAATTTTTTTTCTCTCAGATCATTTATTTTCTCGCATGTAATAAAGACACAAGTCTAGCTCCATAGTTATGAGGCATTGTGTGCACTGTGTGAACATGATGGCTAATGTAGTTCTAGACTAAATGTGAACAGGCTATTCCTCAAAATGAATAAAAGCAGTTAAATGCAAACTCAGAATATTATGCAAACCTGCATTAATTAAATACAAATTTGATCCAATTCAACCATACAAGCAATACCAGATATACTAGATAAGCATCCCATGTGTGTTTAATTTTGTTATTGCCAATCTAAGAGTGCTGAACTTTCTTCTTCTGCAATCCAACAGCACAGCTGAAAGGTTTGTTTGAGCGGCGCCCTCTACTGTACAGGCGTAACCTTGCATTTCCTTCAGCCTGAGGCTTATTCATTTCACTTTTGGTGTGAAAGAGCCTTTTTTTGTTGTTATTAAAAAAACAAACAAGTAAGCCTAGGTGAGAAAAAGCAAACGTAACGTAACACTACTTTCCATATAAAGCAACTAAGTAATGTAATTAGTTACTTTTATAAAAGTAACTTTCCCCAACACTGCATTTGGATGTGTCTAAAAACACACATCATTATCCTGACTTTAACATCACGTATCCACAGTGCCACCTAATGTGTGCAGTTGTAATGGTGATAGGCTAAGTGAACTCAATGGGAATGTTTATTATGGTGCTTACAGCAGACATTTGTGCAAAGGAACATCAATTTATAATGTTTTTACAAGTCAACAAGGTGGTGCAGAACAATTGCTCAACTAGTTAATTAAGTGCACACATTCTTAGCGTCTATCAGTGAGCAAACGCTAACAGTCCCACCAAATCAACTCCCTGACGAGTTTATTTCTTGTTTGCCGGATTCTTACAGAGACAAGAATGAAACTGCCAAAATAGTGTCTGAACTCCTAGGTACATCCTGTTTTTACTTTTTGCCACAGAAAATGATTGCAGTCTAGAAAGAGTGCCGTCCATGTTGCTCTCTTACATTTGCATTGCGCTCCAGTTCTTATTTGGAAGAATCATATTGATCGGCTGCCAAAGTAAGGTATTAAAATAAATAGATAAATAAATAAATGATTTCACCAAGAACATGTGACCGTGTTGACATCACTTCCGTTATCCAAGTGTTTCGAGTTGGTAAGTGGGCAGCTGGCTCGAAATCTCTCTTCTCCTTTTCCTCACATATGAAAATCCAATGCGACATTGATCTATTGCTATTAATCTCCAGTTTTGTAAGCTTGGTCAAGCAAAGGCAAGAAGTTCTCACTTTGGAACTGTTGCCCAACAACAGTTGGCTTTAGAGGTCTGTGGTCGGTCACTTACTCAATCATCCACAAAGACTTGATTTACTTAGAGTTCCGGGCTCTTTGAAATGACTTGCTTTGTACAGTGATGAAACTACAGTGGGGGAGATCACTGATTTACACAGGCAAACTATAAGAATGTGCGGTAACACTATTTTAAGGTGACGTAGTTACATGTTACTACATGTACTTACTATAGGAATAACTGTAAATGATGCATAATTACAAGTAACTAACCCTAAACCAAACCATAACCCCAACTAAGTATATGTAGTTAATTAATATTGCTAAGTACAACGTAACTACGTCACCTTAAGATAATGTGTAACCGAATGTGTTATTTATTGTGAATATTTAAGCATTCAGGCTGTCAAAATGACTGATGTGTGTGTGTGTTGGACGAGTGCAGATACTTACAGATGGAGGAGGAGATTCTCTCCCGATCAGAGGAGTGTTCTCACAGCGAGGGTTCTGGAAGTTTGCATTCTGGGTCCTGGAAATGAGACACGCACACTTTACAAAGATCCAAAACACTCCTGCATTAATGTTACAGATCGATTTCAAATTTATTGTACTTGTTTAATTACACTACGGTTCAAAAGTTTGGGGTCGGTAAGATTTTATTTTCTTTTAAAGAAGTCTCTTTTGCTCACCAAGGCTACATTTATTTGATCAAAAATACAGCAACAGTCATATTGTGAAATATTATTAAAAGTTTAAAAAATTCTATTTCTATATATTCTAAAAATATTTGGTGCTTTCTAATTATTAATTTTGAAAACGGTGTGTGATATTTATGCTTAATATATTTAAAGATTCTTAGATTAATTAAAAGGTCAAAAGAGCAGCATTTATTTGAAACAGAAACCTTTTGTAACAAATGTATTTACTGTCATTTTTCATTAATGCATCCTAGGATAAAAAAAAGTATTAATTTCTTTAAAAAAAGAAATAGAAACTTCTAAACTCTCTTTTGTTACTTTTAATAGAAATGTGTCATATTGCACTACTTCACTTTTATATAAAACACAGGAGTTTTATATATTGCATTGAATTCTCTCTCTTACTGAACAGTGCTGCTTGTCTTGTGTTTTTAGGCAGTTTTTGCTGTTTTTTTCACCCGTAACATTGACAGGTAGCCCATATATCCCTCTCCATCACCCTGTTCCCCATCACTCCTCCACAGAGGCACGCAGCTGGAGTGGAGCAGCTGTTTCACCCCAGCAGGGTTGAGGTTCTCTCAGAGGATCTCTCGTCCCCAGTGTAAGACAGCACACATATGGAGCAGTGATGTCAGGGCCCAGCTGCTGAAAACATCCACCAGATCCCTAACAATGTTCAGATGTACACATATGGTGTAAGAGAGAGACAGGCAGGGCTGCGGTCAGCTTCAATGGGATGAAATCAGCCAAATATTTTTTTTAGGATGGATGAATACTGATTACGTTTGTTTCAGTGTCTGATAACTAATATGTAGAACTAAATTGTGGTTTTATATCTAATCCATATATCTTTGACAGAAAATGTATAATTATTATAATAATAGAAACATAACATTCATTATGACTGTCATAACAATAACACTATTTTTATAAATAAAATAATACTTATTATAAATCATGAATTTGTTACTATATACTTATTATCACTACAATATGGTTTTAATTATTATAATTGCTAGTATTTTTAATTATATAATAATAATAATAATAATGTAAAAGTTTAATAATATTATATTCAAAAATATAATACTTGTTAAATTCATGATTTATAATAACTACTACTACTACACCACAATTGATAATAATAATAATAATACTATTATTATATATACTATTAACTATTATTATAATACTATATAAATATTACATTACAACTATATGGCTATACTTATAATAATAATAATACTTATACATTATTAATAATAATACATAATATTATACTGCTACTATATTTCTATAACAAGAACAATAACAACAATACTATTAATAATACTATTAATAATAAAGTGGTAGAATTATGATAACAATAACATTACTTTACAATATAATAATTATTATTGTGCTACTACTATATTACCATAACAAAAATAAATAAATACATAATACCATCATCACTATTATTATTATTATTATTAAGCATCAGCATTATGTTGTCTAGTGATCTAAATAGTCGCAAATTCATTTTCACATATTTATATTTCTTTAGGTTCTGACTAATTGTTTTGCTTAAATGACTACTTTTCTCACAAATAAATTAATGGTGGCACACGGAGGAATCAAAAAGCGATGGAGTAGAACTGTGGGGATATCAGTAAGAAACGTCGGACAAAGAGATTATTGAGCTATTTCTACAAACACCCCATGGGTCCTTCACAGGACGGTCAAGGTGACCTGAATGTGTTCAAAGACTGCATGGGTTGTTGATGTTGTGTGTAACTCACATGTACTCAGTAACGGGAGCGTTGCTGACAGTGTGTGCTCCTGCAGGGATGCTGGTCTCGCTACCGTAACTGCTCCCGCAGCTGTAAAGGCTTGGCATGTGCACTCGGTACAGGTTATCATGATTCGGTCTGCCTCCATGAGCCACGGACTCCTCCTCACTGTCTTCTTCAGGCCTGTTCGCACAAACACACACAACATACACATTACTGTTGGTTCCAACAAGCCTTGCACTGTTTCTATATTCAAAGTGACTCAATACAAGGACAGATGGACAGATCCATCAGATCAAATTGGGTTGAGCTCAATGGTGATAATTCAGATTTCACAGGACATCCTTTCCAACATCTTTGTTGTTTAGTCTTTCAACAGAACTCAATGTCACGCAAGTTGTGAATTGCTGTGAAGTCTCCTCACTGAAAGTGCGAGCCATGATCACGGTGGGAGTGTGAATTGGAGGAAAACTGCCAGTTAGTAGTGTTAGACGCTGCAGATAGCAGACAAGCAGTCACAACTCAGATGGGACCCTCAAGACGTTAGAGGAAGTTGTCTTCTGTGTACAAAACAAGTGAAATACTCACTGTAGATTAGCACCAGCAAGATCAATGCTGTGTCTATAGATAAGCAGAGCGAACACACAGAGAAACTTCTCAATGTCCAGAACAGAAATAGGATTTGCTAAAGCCCCTTTAACAAACATTTAATGAGATTTTCTCAGTAGATATAAAGTTTTCTTTATGCTTAAAATTAACATTAAATTACAGCAGTGATAATGCATGAATGAACAAGATCATCAATGCATTAAAAAATGTGATAATTAAAAAAAAAACTAAAATATATATATAATATATAAATAACAAAAATATAAAACATTAATAAATGATGAATAATAAATAATAAATGTTTCTTGAGAATCAAATCAGCATATTAGACTGATTTCTGAAGGATCATGTGACTCTGAAGACTGGAGTAATGATGCTGAAAATTCAGCTCTGACATCACAGGAATAAATTACATTTTAAAATATATTCAAATAGAAAACTGTTCTTTTAAATCAATAATATTTCACAATAGTTACAGCTTTTACTGTATAATGAAATACATGTTGTCTTGATGAACATAAGAAAACTTAATTTTAAAATAAACTTTTGAACTGGTGTAACTCCATAACATGAACTTCACACATCACTGCTCTGCAGGATAACATTTCTCAGCTGTCATGTCATTGAACATATCAAAATAGCAAACAACAACAATTTAGATAAATGGATGAATCTATTAAGAATAGGGAAGAAATGATGAATCATTGAAATATTGAGAGAGATGTGTGTCCAACTGTGCGTCACACTGTGGTATGGACAGCAGAGGGCGATCTCAGCTGTTTCTGATGACAAACAGGAAGAGCACATTTAATCCACACAAAGGCATGGGTGTTTGCCATCCTAAATCTGATTTGTTTCAGCCACAGAGAACAAGACAGCAGAGAATAATTCCCTCTTCTCTATTTCCTCTTCAGAGGGAGGACATAGCCTATTACCATTTGAGGGAAAGCTTGGAATCACACAAATACCTGCATCAATGACTATTACACTGAACAGTCTGTTCTCCTGTGTCTCGTTGCATATGATCGGAAACAGAATGGGATGTATCAAGAGTGCTTTAGCTTAAAGGACGTGAATGAAAAAGCAGAAGGAAACCAGAGGGAGTAAAATAAACACTATCAGCAGCAGGACTGTAAAACAGTGTGGCGCTATACATATACAGATCTGGGCCGCACCCTGCTGGTCATTGGTGGTACATAAAGTTTGAATTGTTTACCAATTCGATTTTATTTCTGTTTAATTACTAGTCTACTTACACTTGAAACTTAGCATTATCATTGGCATAAAGTGTGGATGCGTTATTGTCCACAAAGATGAACTTATCAGAAGTGATCCAGCGCACAATATGAAGACTTATCCAGTTTTCAGAGTTTAATGACAAAAATAATATTTATAAATATTTCGTTTCTATGCAGAAAGAAAAACATGACAACTGTATAATAATGAGATTTTTGTTGAACACTTTTGTGACATTTATTTGCAGCATTTATTTGTTGTGGATCAAATTTGACCCATTTAGATTTTTGATTTGCCAGAAATAGCCAACTTGGTAACCTATGATGTTTTTTCTTGAAATTTTGTGACTTTAATTTAGGGTCATGAACAAATGTGCAAAGTCTCGACACCCTCATATGTTGTGGAAATGTGAACAATTTCTTTATGGTCAATTTGAGCATAAAAGCATAAAAAAAATAGCTGTTAAACAGAGTTTTAAAAAAATCATATAATTTTTTTGTGCAATGTGTGAGTTTAAAATGCTAAAACTTTAGTCTTTAATACAATTGAACCCAGATTTATAACCTAATACAAGGGGCACTGTCTTTTTTGTAACACGTGCTGGTGGATTTACAGCATAAGAGAAGTCACCCATCATTGATTTATAGACATAGAAAGACAATGCACTCATTACTATGAATGGTAGAAAGTGCAATGAGCAATATGCCAGAATAAGCCACGCCTTCTGAGTAAAAGAGCCAATCGCCAGCTAGTTAAGTCATCGCATCACTGCAGCTGCCATTAGAAGAAACTCCTGTTGCTACATTTGCTATAATCCATTATTTATCTGCTTTAATATATATCGACCAAATTTTCTTATCGGGCTGATAACGATAACATTAAAAATGAACATATCGGCCGATACCGATATGGTGGCCGATATATCGTGCATCCCTAGTTTTAATAAAATTGTTTTTATTCGGCTACTAATGTGAATGCACATAATTGTAAGCTTTTTTTATGATTAAAAAAGTATCATGTCTAAGTGCACCTTTAATGCCAACAAAAAGTTATTTGAATATAAAAACGCATGCAGCGACTTTTCCCCAACACTCCGTACAGTTTCTACCTCGACACTGCACTGCCTGCCACGGCCTGCCTAAACTCATATTCAGAAACTGCTAATTATCTATAATGAAGAGGTAGTGTGAATAGCTGTGTATCATGAGACGTACACTTATGAGTGTGATGATAATTACATAATGTGCCAGAGCTGGCATCTTTGTCTTTTCTATCTCTCCCAGTGTAATCCTGTTTGCCTGATGCAAGCCTGTCCTGGCAGAGCAACTGCATGGGTCTAGGTAATAAATTATTACATTTTATGTCATTATGGGAGGAAGATGTGAGCGATTCCCACACAGAGCACTTAAAAGGAAGGAACAGGGGGGGGGGGGGGGGGGGGGGGGGGGGGTGGAGCGAGGCAGCTGTTTCCGTTTTGCTCTTGACTGAAGAGTGTGAAGGGAACATGAGGTGTCTGACCATAGTCTTCGCAACAATGCCCACGGACACACACACATACCACTAACCATTTCCACTGTTGTTTTATCTTTGTTTAAATCCTCTTGAGTGTATTTAACTACAAAAATTAGGATGTTCCACTGAATGAATGAGTCACATCAAAAGTATGCATGGGAAAAGAACAGTAAGTTCTATGACAATAACAAAACTGCACCTTTCACGGTAAAGCAAAATACAAGCCAGATAATGCGTATTTAATGCTTAAAAACAGTGGTATTAGTGATATGAATACATAAATATATAGCATAAGGTCACTAACAGATGCATACTGTCATTATAAAATGGTAGGTAGATATAACACTGAGGTAGACAGGCACCTCAATTCCACTTTTTGCTTGGCTTGTTTGTTACTATGAGACCAATGGTTGTTCCACTGGAATACCACTTCTGGACACATTACACAAAAGTTCATATCTTTTGGCAGTGCTGGGTACATTATTAATAAATTAATTCCAAATTACAGACAAAAATTGTGGTTAGTAATAGGATAATCTTGTACCATATTGATATACAAATACAAAGAGAAAGAACATATATTCCTTTCTTTGTTATCAACAACATGGAGTGCATTACATATTACAGCACATCAGGGTTTCCAAATATTTGTATATAAAAAATGAAAATACATAAAAACACTTTACTCTTACTTTTTTCCACCAAAATTACCACCAACAGAGAATATTTTAAGATATGTCAGTGCAAGTTGCTTTTAGTTGAAACAGCTCAAACATGCATTTTAGTCTGGGACTAGCTTAAATCTTGTCTGTGATACTAATTACTTAATTCAGTACTTTTTTTTTTTTTAAATCTGATTATGTAATTCAGATTACATTACATTACAGTTGTTACCCAGCACTGCTTATTGGTTGGTGATTTTTCCACCAAACAAAGGGTTTTGATGTTCTGAGAACCTATTCTCATTTAAAATGAGACGAGACAAAATGAGATAAAACAAACATTAAAATAAAACAACTATTAAAAAACAAACAAAAAAAAAACACACATTTTATTTTAAATGTAGCCCCTCAACAACTTTTTTCTTTGAAGAACCAGGGCTCCCACAGTCTACAAAACCCAATCTGAGGTAGACTCATTTTAAAAATGTGATTTAAGACATGGGAAAGTCATGTAAATTAACAAAACTTACTCCATGGGTAATTCTGTAATTTCTTTTTAATAAACATTTCTTAGTAATGCCTAGCTATTTAATATTTTATTAGGTAGAAACTGTAAATATTTGTAAAAATCTATTCCATAATCTTTATCTAGTAAATAACAAACAGCTTGCACATGTATGGGCCCTTTGAATATTGTTGTGGTAGTCAAAAAGGTTGGAGATTTAAAGCCTTATTTACATTTCACAACATATTCACACCGATTGATTATTGACTTTAAATAAACTATTATTATTATATCAGTATATTATATTAAATTATAATGAAATATTATAAACATTACTTGGGCCACTTATATTTTTTTTTATAAAGATCTCACCTTTTGCCATGCCATGTGTGCGGCACGCTGCAGATGACAGAGGTGAACATGAGAGCTGTGATGAATGAGAACAGCACCAGGTAGATCAGACCCTCCAGCCCATCATAACACACTCCAGTCAATGCCTGCACATAATCCTGCACAGAAACAGACAGAGGCAGCATTGAACGCACACTCACAGCACTGCACGCAAACACTGCCTGTTGTCAAACAGAGGAAAATCCGCTCATCATTGACTTTCTTTCATCGGTGGAAGCATAAAAGTAGCATATAGGTTTTGAATGTCATGATGCTGAGAAAATATTATTCACACAATGGCAGTAAATCATTCATAATTGATTTCCTTTCTAAAAAGCCTATCACTTATATATGCTCAGAAAGTCTTATAGTTTTGTTGAATTGCACACACAGAGGCCACACAGACACAGCGCTTTCTCAGCATTACCACATTGCAGATCTAATCAACTCCTGTCGAACACATTAATTATTATTTGAATTATGACTCAGCAAGTCATTTAATTAAGTATTGGTATTTCATTAAACTGCACAAACCCCATGCAGGTCCTTCATGAACCCCAGTCTGGGAAACTCTGATATAATGTGATGTTTAATTCACTTCATGTATTTGATAAATAATGGAATATATACAGTTGTCAACATTTGAAGTGGATCAAAACCTTTCATCAAAAGTATACATGATTTTTGTTAGGACAACTTTGATGAATTTTTATCTCTGCTGGGTATGTGAATAATAAAAACAGGAGATATGATAACATCCAGTGCAAGACTCTCTAACTGAGAACTTCCTGCAGTAGACGGCACCACATGCTGCAGAGAGAAACAGGGATTTTTTTAATAATAAATGCTGACCGAACTGCAACCAGTCCTACACATGCTGCTATCAGAGAAACATGGCAGCGTCTCCTTCCTCCAAATTACTGTCATTACTAACAGCTAAATTGCTCCATTTGTAATTACTGCCGGCACTGTTCTGAATCTCCAGCACAAACTCTCCCACATACAGCCCAGATGTACGGCTTGGACGACTGTGAAGAGTGTTATTGCTTTTGCAGTATGAAAACACCATTAATAATGTATAATACATTTCCAAAAGTGCATATTTTATCCGTTACTTTCTGTTCTCATGGGAAGGAGATGCATTTTCAGGACCACCCACACAGTAGGCCTCTGTCTTCCAGCCATGAGGAGGAACTCTAGTCATGATGAATCCTGAAATATCAGACATTTCCATCTTGGAGAAGAGGACCGGCTCCAGACTGCAGCAGTAAGTGCTGGTGAGGTTTAAAGCAGATAGAAGATGAAAACAAATATGTGTGTACGAGTGCTTGTTTGTGAGTGGATTGCAAGCCTTTGGTTTTTCATGTCAACAGAAGACCACAGGTTGAGGTGAACATCTTGGCAAGCTGTGCTTTACTTTAAGATGTGCAAAGTGGTCATATACTCTGAAACAAAACACTATTTCTCACCATATGCAAACTGCGGCAGTCCACAAGGGCAGTGAGCTGGTGGAGTCCAACCTCAGTGGTGTTCAAACCCCCCTGAATTTGCTCAAGGTTTCCCTAAAAAACAGGCACAATAACATGGTATTAAATGTTACATCTCTAAATGTAAAATCTAGATAGATATACACTACTGCTCAAAAGCTTGCTTATTTATTTAATCAAAATATGGTAAAATAGCAATATTTTGAAATATCAAAATAACTTTTCTATGTGAATGAATTGTAAAATGTAATTTATTCCTGTGATGGCAAAGCTGAATTTTCAGCATCATTATGCATATGATGATTTGATGCTCAAGAAACATTTCTTATTATGATCAATGTTGAAATCAGTTGTGCTGATTAACATTTTCGTGGAAATTGTGAACTTTGACGACTAGAAAGTGAAAAAAAACCCAGCATTTATTTAAAATAGAAATGTCTCTTTTGATTAATTTAATGTATCCTTGCTGACTAAAGCATTAAGTATACATTCATTTAAACACATTTACTGACCCCAAACCTTTGAACTGTAGTGTATATATTTAGAAGCATAATCAATTTCAAACATTTCACAATCTTAACGCTCTGTTCAGTTTTTATGAGTTCAGCACATGATGGCAGCAAACACATGACAAACAAGTGCATTCACATAGAAGGATGTCAAAGAAGAGCGGCTTGTTTTATTTCTTTTAAAGGCTCAGTATTGTCTGAGGTCTAAGTTGTATAAAGCTGCAGTGGTAAACAGATTTTAGCTGGTTCTAAGGGTGAAATATTTCCATTGATTCAGCATTTTCTCTCAACGCTTGTGTTCCAGCGAGAGGACGGCTTTCTTTCTCACATGTACTGAATGTCAGCCATCACTTTGTGGCAGAACACACACAGATGCTGCACAATGACAGAGGCCCAGGGGGGGAACACACGCACACATACACGCTTTGGGACATTCGTGTATCAGGAATTGTGGGAAATGGGCCATACATACTGCATGCATGCTCTGAAACACACACACACGTATAGATACCAACATACGAGCGCTCACCTTTGTGCTGGGGTATTCTCGGACTGCAGAGCGCAGTAGTTCTGACACGTCGTCCTGCATTTCCACCAGTGCTTTGTGACTTCCTGACATCTTCTACAAGAAGACAAAATAAATCAGCTATATGATCTGCGGAAATGTTATCTTATAGATAAGCTTGTACTCTTCATAAAAACTTGATTCAAAAATCAATGTTTTAATTTTCAACATTTACATTCTGCATTTTTAAGCTTACTCTACAACTACAACAAATAAATAATAGGAATCAGTATTTTTATATACTAAAAGTAATATTATCTAAAATATTTTTGTTAAACAAAGATGCAAGAAATAAGAATACAAATCAATTGAAATTAAAGACATTGGTTGAAAATTTACTATAAAATAAACAAACAAACAATTATATATATATTTGCATGCACATCTCATAACTATATTTATAAGACTTCCCGTATAGCTTGGCACTTTTGTTCTAAATTTTGAGGTTTGTAAGATTGTCTTTAAATGTTTTATAACTGTTTTCTATTTGAATAAAATTTTAAATGTAATTTATTCCTGTGATGTCAAAGCTGAATTTTCATCATCATTACTCCAGTCTTCAGTGTCACATGATCCTTCAGAAATCATTCTAATATGATGATTTGATGCTCAAGGAGCATCTCAAGGAGCATGAGAATCTTTGATAAATAGAAAGTTTAAAAGAAAATAATTTATTTAAAATAGAAATATTTTGCAAAATTATACATTTCTTTAAACGTAATGCATCTTTGCTGCATACAAATGTGATTTTTCTAATATTACTGATTCAAAACATTTGTTGTTCTTTTTTATTTATTTAAAAGTGCTACAAAAGTTGAACCACTTCACCACATCCTAAAGCATAATTAAATGAATCTATTACATTATTAATCAGTCGTTGTTATTGTTTGATCGTAGTTATTTGATGAAAAACAAAAAAATACTATTTTAAGAGCTAGACAGGTAATATAAACTGGGTTGTACATCTGCCACTTCCTGCCCCGTTCATTCACCACTGCACACTCCACTCTCAGAACTGCAGCAGGAGTCAGGGCTTGCATAATGCAACAGTACATTTACACCCAGCAGCAAAAGTCAGTTCAGGCTCTTGCACCCGGCCATTAAGGACATTTTAAAGTGTCATGGAATATTCCAAGAGCAGAGGTCTTGAAAACATGAATATTTGAGATGCCACACTGTGCCAGCTTTGTCTGTCAACAGTTCTACAATGATAGGCTGGAAAATTTGCTGAGATTCACTGAACAAGAAGCAGTGAAAGTCCCTTCTTTACAGAGCGCACAGGAGACTTTTGGTTACAGTGTTACTTGCGGGCAACATTACTAGAAACTAACTTCTGAAGACAAAAGCCAGCAGCTAGGACAAGCTTAAGGTAGGCTTGCTGCGGTTGTCGGTGTTACAAAGTGTTCGGCCGTACACCAATTACATTACTTGCTCACCATGGCACCGCCCCCACTGTCGTTTTGCTTTTCTATAGAAATTAAAACCATTTCAATTAGACAAACGACGCTTCAATTACAAACTGAAAGTTTCTGCTCTGCTCTACAGCACGGGCTGCAGTCTCGCAGCAGTAGTCAGATTTCATTTTTCACGTGACAAGAGTGAGACGAGATGACTGACAAAATAGTGGCAGAGGATTTGGTCATTGACAAATATCTAATCTTGTAAAATGTGCGGTAAGCTTTGCTATCACATGAATAAATTACATTTTTAAAATATATTAAAATAGAAAAAATAATTATTTCAATTGTAATATTCTAGAATATTGCTGTTTTTACTGTTTTGATCAAATAAATTAAGCCTTGGTGAGTATAAGAGACTTCTTTAAAAAACATTAAGCGAATCATACAGACTCTAAACTTTTAAATAGTAGTATACATTCATTAAGGATAAGGAAATTCCAGAAAATTATTTTAAAACAAGAACATGTCTTGTGTGAACAGCCCCTTAGAAGGTACCTGACAGTAGATAGCAAAGTAGCTCTGATGTTTGAACTATAAAACACTAAATTGGTTGCAGAATCAACAATTCTCTTTAAATGTTCCATTTTAAGCCTACAATCAATATACATTTCACTCATTTGCTGTCTCAGATGTGAATCAGGCAGAGTTCTTCTGTATGCTGCATGAGAACTGGAGGAACTCCATTTAGAGGCATCAGCTGACAAAGCACAACGTTCAATCTCCATACGGGCATTACCCTTCATTCAAATTAAGTGATATCAAGACAATGGAGCTGACATAATCCATCAATCATGATCAGTTAAGAGCTGTGATTTGTTTGAATTATGCACATGCATTAGTTAAATAAAGACTTGGAGAAGGACTTCATTAACTAAAGGGAGAGGCAGGAAGACAAAGGAACACATTTCCATCGAGCTCTCGTAACAAGGAGAATGCTAATGTACAGGGACAAACGAAGCAGGGGGCGTGTGAGTGTGAGGAGGGAGAAGATTGGCTGTATTCCAAAGACCAGTGAGATGCCTCGCTGTCTATTGTTTACACTGGCAACTACCATCTAAGGCAGCTTCCTTACCACAATGAAGTCAAACTCTTCACAGAAACAACATTAATGGTCCCTCACACCGCACGTTACGTGCACAGGACTAAGTTAATTCTCCCAGAGCATCAGTGATGGTATTGTTACTTAAAACTATTCAAAATCGTTTTCAGTAACTGAATTAAAGTAGTAAATATCGTATGAAAAACCTAAAATATAACAAATTTGACCAATTACTAAAAGTTTAATAAAAATAAGTTACAAATAGATAATTATAAAGCTTATTAAAAAATACTGATAAATAACAGAATATAACACTAAAATAACACTTAATATTTGCTCAATATTTAAACCAAAAATAATAATAATTTTGAATTAAATTAAAACTGTGAATAACTGACCATTTTTTTACACTGTGAATAACTGATTTTTTTTTTTATTTTATTTTTTATTTTGTAGTGACAATTTCACTAACCTTATCGCAATGCATTCTGGGATTATCGTTTCCTTGAACCAGACCAGTAATGCTGTGTAAGAGTATAAGTTCTCAAAAGGCAATGTGCCTAAGATGCCAAATTTGTCTAGTTAGGAAGCTCACTAGGGTTTGGCACAGAGCCGATATACATTCTTGAGGACATCTCTCAGAAGTTTGAAGGCGAGGAATTTAGTTCATATAGAAAATCTGAATCAAAGAATTAAACGGATATAGTTTAATATCTATGGTTACCTGTTGGTAGGGGTTGACCTGACCCACGTTACATGTGAGGTAATACTGCAGGATATCTGTGGAGAGAGAGAGAGAGAGAGAGAGAGAGAGAGAGAGAGAGAGAGAGAGAGAGAGAGAGAGAGAGAGAGAGAGAGAGAGAGAGAGAGAGAGAGAGAGAGAGAATACTTATTAAAATATACTTTCCTTTTGTGTCCTTTATCCAATTGAAACGACATTTCAAACAAGAAAAAAGAAGGGTGGGACTTTATTTTGTCAAAGGGGAATTGTTTGGAGGATTGTGGTTTGCTATTGGTCGATCTCATGCATGTGAGTGACAGGTTGTCCCACCCTAGCGCCAGTAAACACGTCAACAGAGAAGACGAGATATTGCTGAAAGAGGGAGGTGAAGTTGACAATTTATATATTTCTTTAAAGTTCAAAAATATAATCCTTCAGAATTGTCAATTTGGACTTTATGGTGAATAACAAAACATTGCAGCTTTATTCCACAAGCACTGTAAGTCATTACAAACCTGCAACAAGCTAAACATCTTTTCTCATTTCTTTCCATTTCACATCCGCCCTAAGCAGATGAACTCACACTGACACACTATCATTTTCTGACCTCAGAGAGCCCACAGCAGCCATGTCAGGTATTTGAATAGCTATATTTCCAACCACGAGCCAATTTAGATTCAGTCCACGACTGCCTCACTCAACCAAGATAAGCCTAACATATAATTTCAATAGAATCAATAACTAATCCTTGACTAGACCAGATTTTTTTGCACCGATATTAGAAGAAAATCTGTGGAACGGATTTAGACATGCTTAAAACATGTAAAAATTAAGCTGAGATCACTCTTAAAAAATGGCCAAAATATTGAAAAAAAAATGTAGGCTTTCAGTCTTTCAGTCAGGGTTGCTCAAGAATAACTCTTGCCTCACGTGAAGTAGGTTGCAAGTTCAGATACTCTCAACTGGTCATATATAATTGCATATGCTTGTCAGTTAAATGTGTATCAGTAACGGTTGTCATATTTGGTAGCAGTTTACACGAACACTTATAATATCACTAGAGTGTAACATGTTGGGATGGTAGAAAAGGAGCGAAGCTTCTGACAGCAGACAGCTTAATGCAGCTGCTATTTTTAGCAAAGATGAAGAGAAATCAATCACACATTTGAAGAGAGTCGATTTTTAGGAGGACTGAAAGAAAGACGAGACCTGAAGACCTCCTAAAAAGAAGCACTAGGGTTAGTACAGTTAAAACAGTTAAAACTGTTAAAACAGTTCAGCTTAACACTAGTAACACCAAGGTCATGGGTTCGAGTCCCATTATATGGAAACTGTGTGCCGATTCGCTGCTCAAGAAACATTTCTAATTATCAATGTTGAAAACATTGATAATTGACTGCAGCGATGAAGAGTGCAGTGAAGATGTAGACTGCAGGGTTAAAAAAAAATTGCACAGGAAATACTAATTCACACAGTCCTCTCATAAACCCTTACACACGCCAAGGCAGATGGAGTCTTGGGCAATCTTCATACGCAGCTTGCAGAGGGTTGCGTGAATGAGAATCAAAAACAGACTCATGCGTCAGAGCAGTGGGTTTGTTGAGGAGGAGTGATGCTTTCATCACTATCATTACACACGTGGACAAGCGCATGGCAGCGGTCAGATGGAAAAGTGTCAGCAGTGGTGTCTGTAAAACCTGCTTATGAACAAGCAAATTCTCCCATCACATACAACCGGGCTCCCTGATTGCATATAAACGGTACAATTATAGCAATAATGGGAGAATAAAGTGGCCTCTCAATCTATCCATGGATGGCTGTATACAAAAGGCTGAAGTGAGCGGCATTGGTTTATAGTGTTATTCATGGCTGGATTTATAGGTTGTAATAGTATGTGAATGACCTCCAGTAATTGGACACAGTATTGGTTGACTGGTGATGCCTTTATGAAACAAAGACAATGGAGTGACTTCCAAAACGGTTCTGAGAGGCTGAGCTTTAAAACCCACTCACTCTGCAATGACTGCAGGCTGTAAAAGATCCTGATTTATGCAAGTCAGGAAACACGCCAGATCTACTTTATGAAGGGTTTCACTGCTTTTCTTCAATGATGATTCTTCTGAGACGTTATCAGATGACTAAACCGTGTACATCATGGAAGACAATTATAGCATTGAATTAAACACTTTCCCCATTAAAAGTAGAGATATGTTTGGACTATTTTCATCTTCTGGGTTCGAAATCAACATTGAGTTAACGTCACATGCGATGAGGATAAACATTGTGACACCCTTGTGAGCAACAATGTGAATTATTATTGGTTAGCCAATAATAACAGGTAATTTACATAGTGAAGTAGCAAAAGCATTCAGTCTAAGGGGCAATTTGAACAACACAGAAAACTGTTTTATTGGTTTTGGGCATTCATTTACATTTGGGTGCCTGAAAATGCAATTTTTTTTTAAATGTTTTTGAAAATGATACAGTTATAGTCTGTGTAAACTACAAAAATGTGAATTTGTGTTTTTTTTTTTTTTTTTACTTTTACAAAAAAAAACAACGCAAAGTAAAAAAACGTTTCTGCTTTTAGTACATCGTTGTCATGTAAACAACTAGACTGTATTAAACAACACAGCACAGAAGACTTGCTGGAATACATATTGAGGCACATGATGGCACAGGGATATGCGTGCTGTTTGTAAGTACAGAGAAGTCTGGGTTCTATTCTGGGGAAACGCAGTAGAGAATGACTCGTGAGTCTAGGACAGTGATGGCCCGAGGGAACACACTCAAAGCTTCAACGATCACTTTTTCTCTGTGGATTCCATCTACAGCCATTAATGCTTCCGGCTGAATCACTGCTCCAAATATTTTTCTGGACTAAAGGGACGTAACTTGTGCCAAAAGGTGTGAGCTAAAGTCTGATGTCTGTTATAATTAACAACAACACTGTTTCAAAAGACTTAAGGCCCGTTCATATCAACAACGATACATATAAAGATAACCATAATAACTATATCAGCATCCACACCAGTGGACTATATCGTTCTGTTTATTCCAAGCGAGTGCTGGTCTTTCAACTTAAATGTGCGAGCTTGTTTACAGCAGGATGGATTCTGATTGGCTCATCAACTGGATAAAATTGTTCTGAAAGTGAAAGTTATATTCTTTAACTATATATTTATCGTTCTCTTTATAGTAATCATCCTTGGTGTGAACGGGCCTTTAGAATTTAGTGCTCAAGTCACATGGAGCACTTGTGAATTTTTGGTGCTTGACTGCACATGGACACTATGAACTGGGTTAGACAAAAAAGTCTGGGTAAAACAGAAACCTATTATTTTTATTTCCACAGACCCCCCAAAAAATTACAAATTGAAATTACATTAGGGTGAATACATAACAGCACAATGTTCAATTTTGGGTGACCTACCCGTTTAAGGAGTTATTTAGAGCAAATGAGAGAAAGACTGAAGATAGGAAGAACAAAGATAAGAATAGAGCTCAGAAGACACACAATTTCATGGGTGTGTGAGGCTGAGAGTCACACGGTTTATCATCCACATCCTTCAGCAATTTTCTCTCATCTCTCTCCTGTATTCTGTTCTTCAGAAGTTCTCTTTGCTGTAGCTTTTCTCTTCACAGCCGACTAACAAATTAATTAATCATAACAGAGGCCAAAGTTGACATATCGAACCTGCTTATGCTACACTAAAGCATACAGGGATCCACATGCATTCATTATTACACTTCGCACCAATGCTAGGAGTCAAAAGCTCCAACATAACAAAACCCATTTAAAAGCATTTAAAGATGCCATATTATGCCACTTTCACATAGTCTTGCTTTTGTCTTTGAGTCACCTAGAATAGGTGTTCATGCTTGAATGTTTAAAATACATTGCTGCAGCACCTCTCTTCCCAGTCTGACAGTAACGCTTCATTTAGTTCCTGTCTCTAGGAAGCCCCTCCTTCTGAAAAGCGCAGTGTACTCTGATTGGCTGTCTGGACCAGTGTGTTGTGATTGGTCAGTCGCTTCAAGCGTATTTCAGAAATGTCACACCCCTTCCTATAACAGTTTCAACACACTACTAATGCAACTCAGCCAGGCCTTGCACTTTTTAGTGGCTGGGAATGGTTTAAATGAGGAATATTGTGATGTGTACGTTCCTCAAAAGAAAACTCAAGATTACAATTGAGGCGTTTGAGGGAGTACAGAAACAGTTTGGACTGACTTTGAAACTTTGCAGACCTTTTTCATACTCAAACAGTAACATTACACACTTAAGAAAGTTGAAAATGTAAAGCAGCATAATAGGTCCTCTTTAATAGGATTCACACGTTCAAGCCAGTGAAAATGCTTCCTTTCCAGGGAATAAGTCACAGGAAGACCATTTGAAGACCAATGGGCCATACCCTGAGTCCACCTCGATTAGGCTTGACCAGAATGTATGATCTCGCTCCGGCCACCCAAAGAGGAAGGGCTTGGACACGCAAAACAAGCACAGGCTGGTGGATAAAACACCCACAGAGTTGTCTCTTCCCACTGATTTACAGAGAGCAGCCAGGCTCCTGTGCATATTAAGGTCACTTTGAAGAGGAACTGCTGTGTTGAGTAATGCTGATAAAGTGAGGAAGAGAAAGTCAGATGGAACGCTTCCTCTCTGAGCCAACAGGAAATGAAAGCCTGCGTGACTGTTCACTCCTCAGAGAACACGCTCCTCCGTCAGGAGGTGTAGGACTGTCTATATTCAGACAGACTCGCGAGTGATTCACAATAACACCTGCTAGATTAAGCGTCTTACTCACAAAACAGCAGGAGGTGGAAGAAAGAAAATGGTAAAGAGAACTGGAGTGGAATAAAACAAACCTTTCTTGATAAGTGTGTACTGCTCTGACACCTTGGTAATGTACATGTCTGGTGCTGCACAGAAGTCACTGAAGCCCTAAAACGAGAGAAAAGCAATTAAATGAGTATATTCTACACTTTATAGCATGTTATTTTCCACTGAAGTTCAGAAATATTTTTCAGGACCAACTAATCGCCTTAGTTTATTCATTAAAATAATCAAAATCGACAGATTTCTATTTCAAATAAACACTGTTCTTTTAAAGTAATCTTTTTTTTTTAAGTAAGACTTTTTTTTAATCACAGTTTTCACAAAAATATTAAGTGACAGTTGTTTTCAACATTCAAACACTGTAAAGAAGAAAAAAAAGTGTCTGTCTTAAATTTGGAAGTACCTTAAACTTGGATACTTTTCATTTCAATTTAAGTTATTTCAACTTAAATTACATAAACTGACAATTACAGTAAAACTTTAAAAATAAGCTGTATTTTGTATAACTTATGAAAACTTATTCCTCTTCAATAAAAAATGTCAAATATATGTTGTCATAACTTATTGATCATATAATGTTTTACAGTGTAATAGGACATGTTTCTTGAGCAGTAAATTGTCAGCCTCATTTCTGAAGGATCTTGAGACACTGAAGACTGGAGTAATACATTTGAAAAAATTAAAATAAAATAGGAGACCGTTTTTAAATTGTAAAAAAAAGTACTTATTTTACTGTATTTTTGTGAGTATAAGACTTTTCAAAAACATTCAAAACCATCCTACTGACATCAAACTTTTGAATGGTAGTGGATATATTTTAAGTTGTTATTTTTAGCGGCAGTGATTTAAATAGCGTCCTGGCAGCTTGCTATGCTTTAGCTGTTTGACAAGTGTTGTATTTTTATTATGGCATGTCAAGTAAAAAAGTAAAAAAAGGCACCTTTGAGATCTATGGAAGTAAAATAATGCCAAATGTTTTTGAAACAAAAAGCCTGTTGAATTGTACTACTTGAAAAAAAATATGCATTGCATTAACCCTGCTTGTATTTTAATGCATTGTATTTTTATGGGCTGAAATTTAGCATGGTTGAATATTTAAGCTGTGAATTTTTAAATTCAAAACATTCCAAACACATTTTCATTACTAAAATTTCAATAATCCATATTCACCTTTCATATTTCACTTCCAAAATATTGGAACTGCAGGAAAAGCAGTAGATTACCGAGCATAATCTCCATCTGATGTTAGTCGACCTCACCAGCAGGGGGTGCAAGCGTGTGTTGTTGACGAAGACCAGAGCAACAGTTAGAGCAAGCCATTCATTCATAAAAACTCATTTACAACAATTGAGCATGCATTAAGTTTTTTGTGATGATTATATGGGTCAGTATATATGCGGAAAAGATGATAAAGGCACAAAAGCTGTTTTTATATTTAATTCATTAACTTCATTGTTACTTTCCCTGTGTAGCCTTACATGTTATCAGCTTTTTCTACCATGAACGGGATTATAATCGGTTTCCCTAAATATCTCATCATAAGGATTCCCCTTCCATCAGGACAAAACGCTTAACGTTGCTTAATGGACTAATACAGTGATATAAAAGTCCAAACTCGCACCTTATTGGGGAAGTATGCCTGCCTACATACATGTTAATATTTCTACATACATGATTAATGTGGGAAGGGTCATAGCACTTTCATATTGTTGTCCTATATTGTTAGTTTAACTGTAACGTAAGTCGCTTTGGATAAAAGCCTCTGCTAAATGACTAAATGTTCAATTGGCTTGACATTCGCACATTTAGGGACCGTCTCTAAAGTAACATTGGTAGTCCTATAGGCCTAAACGTTTCTAACTTCAATTTATTTGAATAAATTGCGCATTATGCCTGCAATCACCTACATGAACACTTTACAGTTGGTTTTATGACTGCAAGTCATTCTCTTCAAATGCTATTGAAGTTAGAAACGTGTATACCAATGTCGTATGGAACTTTAGAGACGGTCCCTAAATGTGCGAATGTCCAATGTCAAGCCAACTTATGCTAGTATCACTGAGAAACACTCAGCTTTAAACTTTGCGCGTTAAGTTCATATTCTGGGTCCTTCTGCTTGCCTGCGAGTTTGGTCTTTTATATCACTGTATTAGTCCATTAAGCTACGTTAGGCGTTTTATATGTCCAGCAGGGGAATCCTGACGTATTGAGGGAAACCCTAGTACTGCATGCAGCACAATCCCCGCAATATAAGCTTGAGGCAACTAAACAACCAATAGATATGTCAAACTCAAATGTAACAATGGATCTGTATACATTGGCATCGGGGGAATAACATTATAATCTCGTTCACGGTAGAGATGCATGTAGGCTACACAGGAAAAGTAATCGTGAAGACACTGAATTTCACATAAAAGATAATAATCACAGATACACTTACATTGTTGTAAATGAGTTTTTATGAATGAATGGCTTGCTCTAACTGTTGCTCTGGTCTTCGTCAACAACACGCGCTTGCACCCCCTGCTAGTGAGGTCGACTAACATCAGATGGAGATTATGCTCGGTAATCTACTGCTTTTCCTGCAGTTCCTGGACGTCAACGTTGAATTTACTGTCGAATTTGAACCACTGAATTTGTGGAAGTGAATTTGCAAAGCGAAATAAAATGGACCGAAAACCGCCTGTTGAATATTATAGGTTGTATTTTTAATCAGTTTGAATATTTTGGAAGTGAAATATGAAAGGTGAATATGGATTATTGAAATTTTACTAATGAAAATGTGTTTGGAATGTTTTGAATTTAAAAATTCACAGCTTAAATATTCAACCATGCTAAATTTCAGCCCATAAAAATGCAAACCCTAAAAATACAATGCATTAAAATACAAGCAGGGTTAATGCAATGCATATTTTTTTCCAAGTAGTACAATTCAACAGGCTTTTTGTTTCAAAAACATTTGGCATTATTTTACTTCCATAGAGATCCCTCAAAAAAAAGCAGCACCATGAAATTGTTTTATGAAGTTTCTTAATGATAAATAATGATATGTAAACACAGGTGGTTGTTGTTAATGTGCTAATGGTTGTGACGTCCCAACCATGGCAATATCTATTAATGTCCGGTGTGGACTGGGGAGGGAGTTTTGCATTGTGAGTGTTAAGGTCCTTCCACACTGAGTACGAAATTTGTGTATGCGTTTTTTTCGTATTCGTCATTCGGTGGCTCTGAACTGTCAAAACACTTCTCAAAATACTTGCTACAGATGCGAAAAACTTCAAATTTTCATTTGGATAAAATTTTTTTGTGACAGACGAAAGTTTCAGATGCGGTGTGTAAACGTGATTGACAACGTGCGGTCGTATTTTTTTTTTTTCCAAGTGCAAAAATTTCAGACGAGGATTTAAGACTCTGTGTACAAGTACCTTTTAGAGTACATCTACAAAAAATGGCATGATATCTCCCTTTCAAAGCAGTAATAAGGTATTACTGTGCTAAACGGGCTGCTAATCAGAGATAAGCTACTAGCTGCTTTAGGTAATTCCACAGATATAATTCAAGCTTGTGCAGGAAAGATCACAAGAGGAAGCATCAGTACAATACTGTCCTGCCTCTGTGTGGAGTAGTGTTGCCATGGAGACACTCACCGAGGAGACAGTCAGTTCCAGACCCAGTGAGCCCCAGCTGATCACCAGCGCCAACACACCCAGAAAACACACCCTGAGAGAACAAAGATATGATTATCTCAGCCATCATTATATACAGTTTCTACATGTTATGAACATTTAAATGGTTGGAAACCCCTCAAAGAGTTATTTCTGCTTAAAACCCTTCATCCCACAACAATTTCCATTACTTTCAAATATAATTAGAATTTAATGGTAGTAAAATTATGGAGTCAGCAGTGGGATTAAGCACACAATTATAGCCATCATCCATATAAGCTTGTTATGAGTATTATCTTTGGGTAAAACAACCAAAAAATCTTCACATCTAAAGGCCATATCCGAGCATATATAACATATTGCAGAATAGCAGACTGCAAATAACTAATAATAATAATAATAATAATAATAATAATAATAATAATAGTATTAAATAATATTAATACAATGAAAAAATAAATGCTACATACGCACAGACTAATTATTATCATTTGATTTTATTCATATTTAATACTTAACTAAAATACTTCTCTAAAAACTAATATCTTTTATATCTTAAATAAGTATATTTATCTTATGGATGTTTATATATTTTAAATTCTGAACAAAAATGACAGTCTGCAGTATAAAACTCTAAAGTTGTCTTCTAGAAACTTCTTTTTGTGATTACTTAAACGTACATTAATCAACATTATGGCTCCATCTGTTCTTTTAAATTAAGGCCAAATCAAACAAAAGGATGGCATCTTGGTATCAAGAATTGCCTTAAGTCAGTAGTGAACTATAGCAACCTCAAGATGTCGTGATTTTAGCAAGTAGCAACGTTTTTTACTGAGCAAATCAATATCCTGACATTTACCTTCTGACACGGCCTCAAGTCAAACAGGCTTTTTTGCTATATAATGTGAATGCAAAATTTTAAATGTCTGAACATATAATGGGCAAGGCAAGCCAGAGGAAATCGGTAAGTCAGCTACAGGATAGAGACGCCAGGCTTTAATGTGAGCTCTAGCCCGGGAAAACAATGCACTGCTCCCTTCTTTAAGAAATGGCAGGTTATCAGTGGCCAATTCTTTCATATAAGTTTATTGAGTAGGATAAACCCCTTGAGATGAATCACCTCGTTTTCGAGGGGGTCCCAAATGAGACGGCTCTATCCGTGTTTTTTGGCAGGGCTAGTGGAATTGTTTTGCACACTCTACTAAATGACAAAACATGATTGGTCCCACACCATGCAAGTACTCCGGTGTACCCTCAAGGCTGTTTCGAATGGTAGATGAGCAACATGAGTGAACTATATATATTTTTATTTTTTTAGTATAGAGTGCAAAAGCCGGGTCCCAAATTTGAATATTGTGTTCAAGTCAAGAGAAGAAATGCTTGTGAGAAACTAAAGAAATCTGCAGCTAAATCTGTCCCCGCCCACTCCCATGAAGCACAACGACAAACGATTCAGTCCCCCGGTTTCAGACAAGGCTTAAGCTAGTCCCAGACTAAAATGCATGTTTGAGCTGTTTTAACTGAAAGCAACTTGCAGTGACATATCTTAAAATACAGTAATCAACATTTGAAGTGGATCAAAACCTTTTAAAGTTATACATGAATTTTGAACAATACTCGCTCTCGTCTTAGGACAACTTTGATGAACTTTTGTGATCCATCAGAGACAATAATCATAAATAATTAATTCCAAATTCTATAAGCACTGAAGCACTATTTTCCCTGGTGTACTACACATGACTCAAAGACAGCACTATAAGAACCTTCTTACCCAATCAGAGTTCCTTTGGAGTTGCGTATGAGACCGAAGAGCACCAGAAGGCAAATAAGCACATCAAACAGCAGCAGACCCAGGTAGCCCAGCCACCTAATGAGGACAACACATTAACATAATACATTTCAACCACAGCAAATTCTACAGCATTAATGTCACTAACACTAACAGATCAGTTGTCTATTGTACATTTAAATATATTAAATACACTGCCACATCCTTTATTCCGCAAGGATGCATTACATTTATCATTTATAATGTTACAATAGATTTCTATTTCAAATAAATGTTTTTCTTCTGAACTTTCATCAAACAATCCCAAAAAAATGTATCCTGGTTTCCACAAAAATATTAAAATATTTACTGTTTTACTGTATTTTTTTTTATGAAATAAATGCAGCATTGGTAAACAAGCATATACTATATACCTAAAAAATGTCTAAGTTTCATAACAAATCTATTTAAATGCACATGCCCTAATGAAGATCTTTACATTTTTTAAAGCTTACTCGTGCAAACTTTCCATCACAATGATGGGGGTTGTTACTAGATGGCATAAAGGTGTCAACATTTGTAAAAAAACATGTTTAGAAAATTAACATTTTGGGAATCCATACAAAACATGTTTAGTTTTATAGGCTTATCCTGTTTTGGAAGCTTCTTTGACTTTTTTAGGCAAACTAACAGACCCCCACGGCAATTTCTTTCACTGAGAAATGTAAATGGTTGACGCGAGGTGGAAAGAGACAGCGAGTGAACAGAATACTAATTTCTATTCTCACTGAGAATGCACTGTTCACAACTTTTGTGACACAGAGAAATCCTTTGAGCATTTTTTTCTCCTGAATTTACTTGGGGGATCTTAAAAAGGTTTTACACAAACAAAAGTACACTTCATAATGTGTCAAAACCAACATTTCAGTTACCAATATAAGGAATCCCCTATTTAAAGTTAATATTCTCTGATGCCAGTTTATGGTCATTTGACATCAAGTTAAACTAATAACATATTTCATCTTTTTTAGTAAGTGCTTTTATTTTTATTGCTTTTATTTTAAACAAACAAAGAAGCAAGCTATTTTCCTTTATTTAAAATAACTAAATGTATAAATACTTGCATCAAGGTATCGAAATCTGTATTTTTGTTTAATTTTTTTAGTATTGACTTGGTACTGAAATACCAGAAAGTTTGACATCCCTACATATTCCTTTCACTGATCTCTTTCTGTGACGGATATGAATGTACATACCTGTACCAGTCATATAGTTCAATCTGGGTTGCCAGATCCTCCATGGAGATGCTGAGATTGTTCCAAAAAGGAATGTCAGCCATCTGACGGACCAGCTCACCCCGCTGAGCCTGGAGTTTCTGTATGATGGACAGGTAGTCTGTATGCTTTGCATACTGGTCCTTTAGTAGCTGAAGATTCTCGTCCACAGTCTGGCTCTGAGCAGATGTACTTTCTGACACCTACAGAAACACACATTTGCTTGATAAGCTCTTTTCTCGTGAGCTAAGGATCAGTGTAACAACTGTGAGTAAGTCAGTGAGAATGTCAAGCTTTGGTGTGTTTTGGAGGGATGGAGAACCATTTAAACATAACCCAGTGTGCATCAGTGCCTCACCAGTCTGTGTATTCCTGACACGGTGCGGTTGGCATGGCGGAGGGAGTAAGTAAGTCGATTCACGCCGTCACAAGTCTCTCCGTTCCCGTAGAAACCAACAGCAATGCCGGCGCTGTAAGGACACAAAAAATGAAGGCCTTCAGTAGAGCAGTAGTAAACCTGAGGAATAGGTCAGTAATTTCTCGAACCCTGCACAGCCGGCAGAAGATAACACAACTGAACAACACATGGTATGAATGACCCATTAAATAATAGTTAAGGATCACCGATAATTCAGGATACTGATATACAGCAGTCATTCCTGAACAGAGGAAGTTAAAAAGGATAAGTCTGTCATCACAGTAATAACCGTCATTCAGCTACCGGAAATACAACAAATGTGTTTATACCACCGTTCAAAAGTTTGGGGCGTGTTTGATTTTTTTGGTGAGAAATGAATACTTAAAAATAAAAATAACACTAAGTTCGATGCATTTACATGTATATGTTGTGATCATTTTAACCCCTTTTCTATGTAAAGCACTTTGAATTACCATTGTGAAAATATATGAAATATATAAATATATAAATAAACTTGCCTCTCATATGTGAAATATTTCCATTTCAAATAAATGCTGTTCTTTTGATCTTTCTATTCCTGAAAAATCATGGTTTCAACAAAAATATTAAGCAAGCAGCACACTGTTTTCACCATTGATTTTTTCAGCCAACTTTTCATATCGGTGCCCTACTTTACTCCAAGAATAATTTAAATGACTAATTGCTTACTTATTCATTTGTAGAGTTAACAACTAACAAAATGTTGTCTGTGGCTTTATATAGAGATCCACACAGAGAAACATAGTGGTCAGATGGATATCAGTCTGAGAAACTCAACACACCACTGACACCACAGACTATTGGGCTACTACAACAGCTCTGGGAAAAGAGAGATGAAAACGAATCGATTGCGCTAACAGCTTTGACCGACAGGGAATCAGGTTACAAACACTCGCTGCCCCACAAACCCACTGAAGCCGTTCACAGCAGCATACTCCCAGCAGCGGACCACCTGCACCATCTGAACCAAAGATCCAGATGACCATTAAAACATCTGACTTGAACTTTTTGCCTCTCCACCAGGTGGCACAACACCACAACCTGCCAATGGGGCTTTCAATCCCACTCATTCCCATTCCCATTCCCATTCCCCACCCTCTCTCGCTCAAGCATCTCACCCAACTCCATTGTAAAGCATTCAATGGCAGCTACAATCAGCAGCCACACCATTTACGGGGGTTCTGCGGATAAACAAAGAGCTATTCACCGCAGGACAGGCCAGCAGCTCTCAACTAGAGTACATTTAAGACAAATTCCATGCGTTTGCCAGTCTTATTGTTTGCTTCGTGGACAGGCCAAAGACTAAGTATTAAGGTCCTATTGTCAGTGAAGCACTACGCAGGAAGGAAGTCACTTTAGTTGAATCGAGTGACAGTCTCTTAAACTAGCTCAATATTTTCTAAAGCAGTTGGTTGTGTTAAACTGATGCATGGTGTTTTGGTTTTATGCTCCAAGCGTTGTCGTGTTTAGCCGGGGCGTGTTGCGGCACGAATGTGCAGATCAGGAAGCAGATGTCACCTCGTCACCCCCCCCCCCCCCAAAAACACAGTCTAATCTCCCATAGACCGTGATATGTGAGACATTTATTTGCTTAAATTATAATGCTACTTGTGTGTTTACACAAAAACAAAGACTGTACAATGACTTCACTAAGAAATTATTTGTTTGTAAGAAGCAGAGGTTCATATTTGCTTAGTCATTACTGCTGCTCAGAGTAAAATATCAAGGAATACAAAAAGTTAGTGTGGTGGTTCTTTCTGTTTTGAACCATCATTTACTATCATTCCTAGTTGTTTATATTACTAAATATAGTTTACCCACCATCTAAGATTAACCTTACATCGCTAGCTTCCGTTATTGTTAGCACAGAACGCGTGTTTACGCGCCACCCGCGCTCATTTATTTATTATTTATTTTCTCTCGCGCGCCCGCGCCTTTGAGTTCATGAAAGCCCAGGTAAGTAAGAATCAGTCAACACAAACGGTGAGTAATGTCTTGTCCTGTTATTGTCACCTGTGTCACATGTCATATGTTTAGTGTAGCCTTCTCCGATGGCAATATAGGATTTATTTGTGATAAATGCAAGGAGACAGTCAGGCTGACGGAGAAGATTTCAGAGCTAGAGACACGCATCCAAACTTTAATTGAGGATAGTAAGGATAGTACTAGAGCTTTAGATACTATTTTGGATGCGCCTAGCATAGTGAACTCTGTACATGATTCGGTTCCGGCTGAAGTAGAGCCCACGCAGCAGGGCAGATGGGTGACCGTGAGAGATCGCTCTAGTCGCGGATTAAAAAACCACTTTTCCGTTCCGATTACCATAACAAATCGATTTGCCCCACTCAGTGAAACACCCACTGAGAATTCTGTTGATTGTGCCCTGGTAATTGGTGATTCGATCACACGGAATGTGAAAATAGAGACACCAGCCACCATAGTCACATGTTTGCCGGGAGCCAGAGCGCCTGACATCAAAGCAAATTTAAAAGTGCTGGCTAATGCTAATCGTAAATTCTCTAAGATCATTATTCATGTCGGCACTAATGATGTTCGACTCCGCCAGTCGGAGATCACCAAAATTAATATTAAAGAGGTGTGTAAACTCGCAAGTACGATGTCAGGCACTGTAATTTTCTCTGGCCCCCTTCCTGTTCGCAGGAGTGATGAGATAGCAGATTGGCCTCACTCAATGGTTGGTTGTCTAAGTGGTGTCCGTTGAATAATATAGAATTCATAGACAATTGGAAAAGTTTTTGGGGCAAGCCTGACCTGTTGAAAAGAGATGGTGTTCATCCCTCCTGGGATGGTGCTGCTCTTCTCTCTAGTAATATGGCACATAGTCTTAGAGCTAAAACATGACAATCTGGGGCTCAGGTCAGGAAGCAGACAGACTGGCTAAACCGACCGTCTGCTAGCGGCCTCGCGTCACCAAGGTCAGATAAATCCCATCACATAGAGCCTCTTTCACCTAGATATCATCATATAGAGACTGTGTCTGTTCCCCGAATTTGGAAATCCAAAAAACGTCAGGTAAAAAATTTAATTGATATTCAACAAATAAAAAACAGATATAATACAGATGAACAAATGATAAAGCTTGGGTTGCTGAATATTCGATCCCTTACTTCAAAATCGCTCATAGTTAATGATATGATTTCAAGTTATAATCTAGATGTGCTGTGTTTGACAGAAACCTGGCTAAAACCAAACGATTACATTACTTTAAATGAGTCAACCCCACAAGATTACTGTTATAAACATGAACCTCGTCTAGGGGGAGGTGTTGCTGTAATTTATAGTAATATTTTCAAAACCACTAAGAAATCTATTTTTAAATATACTTCTTTTGAAGTGTTGGTGCTTAATGTAAAAATATATAGTGTAAACGATAAATCACGTTTGAGATTTCTGCTGGCTACTGTATACAGGCCACCAGGGCACCATAAAGATTTTATCAAAGAATTTGCGGACTTTCTATCAGAATTAGTATTGGCTAACGATAAAGTACTAATTGTTGGTGATTTTAATATACATGTAGATAATGAAAAAGATGCATTGGGATTGGCACTTAAAGACATTGTAAACTCAATTGGAGTTAGACAACACGTGTCAGGACCCACTCATTGTCGTAATCATACTCTAGATCTAATATTATCACATGGAATAGATGTTGATGCCGTTGAAATTCTGCAGCAGAGCGATGACATATCAGACCATTATCTAGTCTCATGTAAATTACATTTAGCCAAGGCTGCAAAGCCGACTCCGTGTTATAAATATGTTAGACCTATAACTTCTGCCACTAAAGATTGCTTTATCAATAATCTTCCTAATAAGTTTCATCATCTCAGCATCCCGGATAGCTTAGAAGAACTCGATATTGCAACAGAAACTTTTAACTCTCTCTTTTCCAGCACTTTAGACGCAGTTGTTCCGTTGCGCTTAAAGAAGATTAAAGAAAATAGTCCAACGCCGTGGTACAACGAGCACACTCAGGCCCTTAAGAGAGCAGCCAGAAAAATGGAGCGCAACTGGAAGAAAACAAAACTAGAGGTATTTCGGATTTCATGGAAAGAGAGCTCGATTGCTTACAGAGAGGCTTTAAAAGCTGCTAGATCTGCTAATTTTTCAACCCTATTAGAAGAAAATAAACATAATCCTAGGTATTTATTTGAAACAGTGGCTAAACTAACGAAAAAGAAAGCTTTAAGCACAGAAGTTTCCAAGCAACACAGCAGTAATGACTTTATGAACTTCTTCACTTATAAGATTGATAATATCAGGGACAAAATTATAACTATGCAACCGTCTACTACAGTATCGCATCAGGGAGTGCATTGTAGTCTCCCTGAGGAAAAATTGTTTTCATTTGTTGCTATAGGAGAGGAAGAATTCTGCAAACTCGTTAATTCATCTAAATCGACAACTTGTATGTTAGACCCTATACCGACTAAGCTACTGAAAGAGATGCTTCCAGAGATCATAGATCCTCTTCTTAATATCATTAATTCGTCTTTGTCTCTAGGATATGTACCAAAAACCTTTAAGCTGGCTATGATAAAACCGCTTGTTAAAAAACCGCAACTTGATCCTTCAGAATTAGTCAATTACAGGCCGATCTCAAATCTGCCTTTTCTGTCAAAGATATTAGAAAAAGCAGTATCCTCACAACTGTGTTCCTTTCTTGAAAGAAATGATATCTGCGAGGATTTTCAGTCAGGATTTAGACCGCACCATAGTACTGAGACAGCTCTCATTAGAGTTACAAATGATTTACTTTTATCATCCGATCGTGGTTGTATCTCTCTATTAGTGTTACTTGATCTTAGTGCTGCATTTGACACAATTGACCACAACATTCTTTTAAATAGACTGGAAAACTATGTTGGCATTAGTGGAATTGCACTAGCATGGTTTAAATCATACTTATCTGACCGTTATCAGTTTGTAGCAGTAAATGAAGAGATGTCTTATCGATCACAAGTTCAGTATGGCGTACCACAAGGCTCAGTACTAGGACCGCTGCTGTTCACTCTGTACATGCTACCATTAGGACATATCATTAGGAAACATGGAATTAGCTTTCATTGTTATGCCGATGATACTCAGCTGTATATTTCTTCAAAACCTAACGAAACTTACCAATTCACAAAATTAACGGAATGCATAGCTGATATAAAAAATTGGATGACTAGTAATTTCCTACTACTAAACTCTGAAAAAACAGAGATTCTAATTATTGGACAAAAAACTTCCACACGTAATAACCTAGAATACTGTCTAACACTTGATGGCTGCTCTGTTAAGTCTTCGTCGGTTAGGAACCTGGGTGTGCTCTTTGATAGCAATCTTTCATTTGAAAGTCATGTGTCTAGTATCTGTAAAACCGCATTTTTCCATCTTAAAAATATATCTAAATTACGACATATGCTCTCATTAACAAATGCGGAACAATTAGTTCATGCTTTCATGACATCAAGACTAGATTATTGTAATGCTCTACTGGGTGGTTGCCCTGCACGCTTAATAAATAAACTACAGCTGGTCCAAAACGCTGCAGCTCGAGTTCTTACTAGAACCAGGAAATATGACCATATTAGCCCGGTTCTGTCAACACTGCATTGGCTGCCTATTAAACATCATATACATTTTAAAATATTGTTGATTACTTACAAAGCACTAAATGGTTTAGCTCCGCAGTACTTGAGCGAGCTCTTAACACATTATAGTCCTTCACGTCTATTGCGATCTCAAAATTCGGGCCAGTTGATAATACCTAGAATATCAAAATCGACTGTGGGCGGTAGATCCTTTTCCTATTTAGCACCAAAACTTTGGAACAGTCTTCCTACCATTGTCCGGGAAGCAGACACACTCTGTCAGTTCAAAGCTAGACTAAAAACACATCTCTTTGACCTAGCATACACATATATTATATTATATATTAATATATTATAGACTTCTATAACTCAATGTTAGGCTGCATAGATTAGGTCAGCCGGAACTGGGAACACTTCCCTTAAATCCTGATGTACTCGTTACATCATCATAAGAAGAATGGCATCTACGCTAATTTTAGTGTCTTTGTTTATCCCGAGGTTTTCCCGCAGCCGACCGGATCCAGGCCGTATCCAGATCTGACTAGGAGCTTTGCCTGGACCCGATGACAACGCAGTGCTGAAGTGCCAACTAGCCTCTCCCTATGGAGGATCCCTTTCCCACTCTACAGATAAAATGTTGTGATTCCGGTTCGCGTACCCACCCCGAAGTGATAAAATAAAACAAAATTCTGTATCAAATTACAGTTACTGTAAATCCGGCCTCTAGTTCATAAACGCCAGAGGAGAACTGGCCCCCGACTGAGCCTGGGTTCTCCCAAGGTTTTTTTTTCTCCATTAGGTCACCTGATGGAGTTTTAGGACACCAGTAGGTCACTTGATGGAGTTTTTCGGTTCCTTGCCACTGTTGCCTTTGGCTTGTTCAGTTGGGGATATTCAAAATAATTAACCAAGCATTAATACCATTGATCAGCCCTACCAAACGTGGATGTTTTTTTCACTAAGAAACAAACATTGTTATGTTATTTGATTGATATTGTGAAGCTGCTTTGATGCAATTTATATTGTGAAAAGCGCTATATAAATACACTTGACTTGACTGGTACAATGCTAGTTTCAGATTGAACACAGAGTGGCCCCAGAAAATGATCTGCACAATTTTGGACACTGTGTGTTTGAATCTCATAGGACTAAAAGCAACACATCAAAACAATGGCATCTGAAAATAAGTGCTTGAGCTTTTCTCAGAAGAGACATTTTTGCAATGACTTTTAATTATGTATGAAGTCAGTTCTCTTCAAGAACAGGTGTCCAATCAGAGTTCACCACATCAATACGAATACTTTGTAAAACAACAGATAGCCTACAATGTCAAAGATGACACTTTCTGGTAGTCAAATATTAGTCAAGTAAACTTATTTTTGTAAACTGTTTTAACTTAAGTGTAGTGTTGGCATTTATCTTTAAAAAAATGCCTGGTTTTATGTTTTGTTATATAAATGCAAAAAAACAAATAGGTATACTTTGGCTACTATATACCATGTTAACGTTTCATTATCATAATCATACACCATTGTATTTAAATTATAACGCAAGGTACTTCAAAGAATACTATGGTATTACCATTGTAGAAGTGTCAATCAAACTTGAAGAAAAAGCTGAAGAGGGAAGCAGTGAAGGTACTGTATATAGGACCAGATGCATTCAACCATACAAGAGACATCTCCGATAATAGTTATGCTGAGAGATAGGAAGTGATTGTGGGCTCTAAGGAAAGATGTGACCCGAGGACAGATCAATCAATGGTCCAGCAGCTGTGGCCTACGGTGGGCCAACATCACTGCTATCCTGTATTAATTAAAGTTCAGCCTGTTAGACGATCTCTATTCTTAGCCTAAGCTCTCACGGGGCAATACAGACATACTGCAAACAAATAAATAACAAAAATAAGCCACATGACTCATCGAAATCTATCCCAGGGCTCGCTGATGCTAAGCAGCAGACTTTATTTGCGTAACATATAGAATAAGTAATGACCTGTGAATGTTGATTGATGTGAAAGGGGTTAAACACTCCTTAGAGAATAACAGTCCATTGACTGGTCAGATCACACTGAGCGATCTCATTACTTATGCTCGTTTTGGTGCACCCATCCCCCTAAAGCACAAAGTCCTGAATCAGTGGGGATTTGGCTAAGTGGAGGGTCACACGGTTAAGACGAGACAGGTTTGGTCACAATGTGCCTGAAGAGTGAGCGGCTTTTGGTGTTCTTCCCAAAACAAAAGTCTCTCATGGGCTTATTAATTTAAAAACAGTTTGAATCTCTATTCAATAGGTCGGGGGAAAGTTTTCACAGATCACACATAAGATTAACTTTTAACATTATCATCATTTTCACCATTTTCCCTCATTTTATGTTGTCAGCAAGATATCACGATAACATTCCTAATAGCCAATGCATTCCCAAGCCCTACTGCCCAATTTTAGCAGAGACAGAACATCTTTCATATAAACGAAAAATGGAAGTTAGAACTGAAATATACCCAAATGAATCAGAATTTGATCAAAACTGGAATCAAGTGTTTGTGAATCAGAATGGAAAAAAGTAATTCTGCTATAATTAAATGATTTGTATATTTTACAGTGATGTAGAGCTTGACAGATCCATCATATTGAAGACATACAAATGTTGGATGGACACAGATTATAATGTTCCAGTCTCAGGCTCTTCAGAAATCCCAAATTATCTGCTGTGATGTTATCAACGTCTTTGAAGTGGCTTCAATGTCAAGTCATGAGCTGCTTAGCATAAACGCTGTAAAGGTTTCAGAGTCTTGCTCTGGATTTCCATAATCTTTAGTTATGCAGCACTACAGCTAAAATGTGCCTGAAGCTACAGATATCAGAAGTCCATGAATGAAACTTAGGTGCTGTGCATCTGAAATGAGTCCTCCAGGCTGTTTCACACCAACTACATTCAAACTATCTGACAGAAACGTGGATCAAACTTTAGGCTAATAATTGAAAACAAAGTCAATTCATGTGTCTTGACCATGCAAGCCTCCACTATATCAATTCTGATTGAACAGTGTGCATTTGATTGGATTTCATCAGGACTAAATAATGCATGTGGTGCCACAGAATCAAAAAAGACGTCCAAGAAACACTCCAGGAAATACCAACACAGACACTAAAAGTTACTCACAACCAACAGGAAACATTTAGAGTAGGTGTTGACCTACATTACTGATTGGACGGCAGATGAATCTACAATAAAATGCCTTAAATTCTGCTGTTTACGATCGCTCCTCTGCGTCCTAATGAATCATTGATGCAGGACAGAGGATTGTATATTGTACTTTCTGGTTTCTATTTGAGCGCTCAAAGTATCCACTGAGATTTCTTGTAAAGCTCTCCAAATATGCCTTCATCAGCAATTCTCAGGAGATTTCACAATACTTCCAAGAAAGACCAAAAAAACTTCATTAGAAACAAAATTAGCAGACATATTTAATACTCCATCCTATGGCATAAGTTAGCCTTCAGGTTGAGACTACAGATGGTATTTATTACAAGGGCTTCTTCCTAAACAATCTGTTCCTGTATAGGTTGTCTAGATCCACAGGGTGTACAGCAAAACTGTCCACTGGACAGAGCTCGTTTCCTCCTCATGCATAAGTGATGAGTAGTCCATGCAGAATCTGCACTTTTACACATTTATGTACTGATTGGGATGGAATATCTGCATAGTTTTCCAGAATTATCTCAAATATGGTGAGAGGGGAGAGGAGGACATTTGTATGACTGACATACTAAATAATTACATGGTGAGGCTGCAGAGCTTTCAGTGGAATTCTGATGATGCCATTATCATGCATTCGTCTTTATGTGGAATACCATTTCTGTTGTCACTGTTACGTCCTCCCCTGTCTAGGGTAGAGGAGAAGGAACAGGTTTAAAATAAAAGCTGAGGAAACTAAATAAATTAATGTTACAGAGCCCCTGTCTCCTGTCCTAGCACTTTTCAATAAGCACCACAATTTTAAAAATCAACAACGTTTTTAGGAACATGGTAATCTACCTGTTTTAGTCACCTAAATAACCTAAAATAAAGACTCAGCACTAAACACAGCTCCCTCTCTAACTATAAACAAGAGAAAAAGACAACAAAATAAAATGGAGCCCACCTCCCTAAAGCTTCCTTAAATTTTCAATAATCAATAAAGAAAGAAACAAACTCAGGGATAAAATTAATATCCAATTAACATTCAGTGTCTCAGAGGGAGATAGTCTCACACAAAACTAAAATACACAAACACAAAGAAAATTTAACAAATGTTTGTAACAGGAGAAAGGGACCCAACAAAAATCCAGCCTCCCGTCTCCACAGCATATTCCAAACCTGGTTGGCTTTTGTACGGGAGCACACAAGAGCGAATCAGAAGAGGGAGACATTCATAAGCTCTGATTAACATCAATTGTCACTTCTCATTCTAGGAGAGCGGAAACAAAGTAGACAAACAGGAATAAACAACACATTTACAAGATTACATTCTAAGACAACATTCTAACGTCATCAAGTTATGCTGCACAATTTGGAATGTTAGCCTTATGCATTAACATCGGGAACATCGCTGGTGCATTTCACACCCCAAAGGCGAGAACACAATGCTGTAGGAAATTATTTAAGAAATACATTTCTGAAGCTCTCTCCATTAAAGAAACTTGCCATTAGCCTTTCAAAAGATCAAGCTTGTTCAGATTAGCAGAAAAGACTCGGTCCACACAGTCTTTTAAGGGGGGCAATGGAAAAGAATCCGGCTTAGTAATACTATTCACTTTATTTACTATGCATTAGCCTGCGCAAAAGTGAAAGGTTGAATCTGGTTTTGGAACTAATAAGCAAGGTGAGCCCCAGGGACTTTCACTAGGTTTTGCAAATAATTTTTACTCTTAGGGCTTTTACTCTTAGAACAGCAGACATAACAGGTAAAATTTTACTCGAGTAGCTTTAAAAGTAATGTTTCTTCCGATACTTTAAGTGTACCACTTAAAAGTGATAATGAAGCCAGTCTAAAGCATTACTGACTGCAGGCACATATTATGAGAATATTAACATCACATTATGAGAAATCCCGAGTCATGTCCCTTGAAGGTGTGATGATTATTAATGGTGTTTGTGTTGAAAACGAGCTCATCTTCCTCCCCTTGGGGGGAAAAAGTCAGCAGGGAGCCTGTGAAGACGACAGAGAGAGTGTTCTCCATATTTCTACTTCCACAGGACCAGATGTGCATGGATAGACTTTCACAGAAGGAAAGATGCTTGCTCTACATGCACACTCCCAGAAGTAAAAGAGAGAAAGAGAGAGCGAGATAGAGATAGAGATAGAGAGGGGAGACACTAGTTTCCATAAGTGATATAGCAAGAGAACGGATTGAGTGTGAGACAGACAGAGCAAGAGTAGGTAGAGAAAGTGAGAGGATGTGTGAGACTAGCTCATCATGGATGAAATACTTTTCCCTCTTAAAAAAACAAAAAAGAAATCCCTAACAGACATAAACCCAAAACAATCCAAACCAGAAAACACCAAACACACGAAATCCAAAACAAAAACCACCAAACAAAACACCACCAAAAAAACCCAGCATAAAAACAGACCAAAACCTGTGTTATGTTGTGTGTTTTATGTTGTGAGTTATGCTGTGTGTTAGATTATATGTTGTGTGTTCTGTTATATGTTATGCTATGCTATGTTGTGTTGTTATGTGAAAGGTTGAATCTGGTTTTGGAACTAATAAGCAAGGTGAGCCCCAGGGACTTTCACTAGGTTTTGCAAATAATTTTTACTCTTAGGGCTCTTAGAGAAAGTGAGAGGATGTGTGAGACTAGCTCATCATGGATGAAATACTTTTCCCTCTTTAAAAAAACAAACAAAAAAGAAATCCTCCAACAGACATAAATACAAAACAATCCAAACCAGAAAACACCAAACACACGAAAATCCAAAACAAAAAACACCAAACAAAACAAAACACCACCAAACAAAACCCAGCATAAAAACAGACCAAAACCTGTGTTATGTTGTGTGTTAGATTATATGTTGTGTGTTATGTTATATGTTATGCTATGCTACGTTGTGTTATGTTTTGTATATTTTTTTTAAATGTGCACTGATTCAATAAGACCAGGATGTGTAATTGTGTATTTTGAAGAATATATTAAGAGACAGCAAAACTCCTTTGTCTTTTTGACTTGTCTTTGAGCTCTTTATAACTTCCGAGCTGGGGGGAAAAATGAACCACGTATTCAAGACAGGATTTACTGCTTGGTGTATAAGTCATAGTGACCGCAAAGTTCTCACCTCTCATTTTGCCTGACAGCTAAGAACATGAACTGAAGGAGAGAGACCCATAAAACCACACAGCAGGCTCTCTCTCATGCCGACACGATCACAGGCGGACTCCCTGTAGAGCTAACACACGTTAACATGGACAAAACATGAGGAGCGGTCATGAGATACGGGGGGTGGGTGGGGGGGGTGTGGTGGTGTTGGAAAAGGGTGGTGGTCTTTTTTTGTGAGTCCACAAGTTAGGCGCTACCGGGAAAGACATTGCCATAGCAACAGGCCAGATAATAGTCAAGCCTCAACTTTCCCACCAACATCTTTTTATTTGCATTGTCCGTCCATTTCGCTTTCGAACATCATCATAACAAAAGCCAGCATTACTAATGCAATCTGTTTATGAATCCTTCTAGTGGTTTGCATTCACTCAAAGAAACGTCTTGACATCTTGAATTTTAATGGATTAACGCACTTGAAATAAAACAGTAGCACTACGGTTGATTTAGAAGACATTGAAGGAAAACTATAGTGAAGGACAGCAGAAACACTCTTTGTGATGGCATGGATAATAGCAACAGCCCTAGAAAGAATGTAGCATTTGAAGCAATGACTTTCTAATGCACAAACCCACGTTATTCTGCAGCTCAGCACTTTGTCATCAGCGACACAATACACTCGGAATAGCCAATGAAACAGTCAATGTTTCACCTCAGCATATTTTACCAACCAATTAATAGACATCCCGTGATTAATCCAAGCAATCCAACACTAGTGTATGGAGGGACCCAGAGGGGATTCAAGACTCCAGAAAAAGTCAAACATGCATTTTTCTCAATTTGCATTAAAAATTTAATTCTTCTTTCGATGAGATCCAAATGACCTTGATACGATCATGAAAAGTCACCTAACAAATCATCAAAATTAGGTTATTGGTGTTGTACCAGAGAATTGAACATAATTGACTGAAAGCTAAAAAAACGAAACTACATTTAAATTATAATTACTATAATTCATAGGGATGCGCTGATATTAAAATTTCCAGCACCAATAAAATAACAGATAAATGGGCAATATTAAATACGGGTAACACTTATTGTTACGTCCCTGTGGTCTCGTGCATATGTGTTTTCTTTTGTTTCTCTTTCTCTATACTGTCTATCACATTCTTAGGCTTGCGTCACCACTTGTCCGCTGTTGGCTGAGAGAGATGTCAATCATCATCTACGTCGTGACGTCATCTTTCCTCCCGCAACCTATCAAGTTTACCACGCGAGTTTAAAAGGAAGCTGAGAAGAACGCATGTCAGCTTGTTTCTTTCTGTCGCTCTGCTTGTCGTTTTTTTGTGTTTATTTTCTGTTACAGACATTGTCCTGTTGTTTTTTTTCTTTTGGCCATGACGGCGTGTTCTGAGATTACCAAGAGTAATGTGTTCTGCCATGACGGCGTGTTCTGAGATTACCAAGAGTAATATGTTCTGCCATGACGGCGTGTTTTGAGATTACCAAGAGTAATGTGTTCTGCCATGATGGCGTGTGTTGAGGTTACCAAGAGAAATTCGGACAGGTAATATGTCACGTGACGTACACAAAGCAACACTTAGCAAACTCAATGTATACAAACATCAGGTAAGGAAGTGAACGCCACCCTTGTATCTTTTTGTTATTAGTTAGAGCAGTTAGAGAGGGCGCGTTGCGCTGAAGAATTCTGTATTTTCTTTTCTTTTTGTTATTAGTTAGTTACAGGTTGGGATTAGATAACCGGAGTTTGTTTTGTTCTTTTCTTTCATTTGGCTTCACTATTTATGTCCTTATTCTCTTGGGTTATTTACTTTAAACTCTCAATCTGTATTTGTTTTGGGTTATTTATTTTTTTTGTCCACAATAAGTATTATTATCATTATTAGTAGTATTATTATTATTGTCCGTTTTTTTTCATTAACATTCATTTTTCTGTTTTTTGGGGTAGCAGAAATTTCAATGCACCCCTACTGTTTATTGTTAGTATTATATTTAGGTCTTTTTCAAACCCTCGGAACCACACAAGACAAAAAATTTAGCATGCCATGGCAGAGAAATGGTCTGAAGAGAATCTTGCTAAGCACGCAGGTTAAAGTTCAGTTACCTGAATAACAAATTGAATGGCTCATGGATATAAACTTAATTTCCTACTAAAACTTTAAATCTTCTTCAAAAGCACTAACTATATTCAGCTTTTACCTGCTTCTTAACAAATTCTTCACCAGACATACTGAACAACAAAATCTGGGCTGCTAATACCTTAAATTACATAAAGCCAGTTAATCAGATTAGAACTGCTGATTTCAGACAGAACTGCCCCTTTTTTGCGTGCAATTTGCATTGGACTACCTCCAAAATCGGCATTGACAAGTATCATTCTGAATAATCGGATATCGGTGGAGAAATATAGTATTGGTGCATCCCTAAATTAAACCCACGCCTGCAGCTAGCTCCAAGTAAACTGCAGAAATTAGTGCTCCCTTCCAGAAATGAAACCCTGCAGCCCGTCAGATAATGCAACACGTCTTTTACACTCCAACAAGATGGGTTTTTTCCAGTTGGGGAACATTTGATAAAAGCATCTCACTTGAGGCCAAACTAAGTGAGCAGTCTACATGTGTCATACCATGACACATGTACTGCCTGAATATGACGCTGACAGAGCGTATCTGAGGAAAAATGCATTCAGACTCACCTGCAGACGAGGGTGGCGATGATGACGCACCAGGCGGTGCAGCAGCAGTCTGCGTTCGGCTGCTCGCTCTTCTTACGCCGACAACACAGCCAGCAGGAGTAGATGAGGAGGAACAGGAGGTCCAAAGCCAAGCATGCCAGAGCTACACTGCCCAGCAGCAGGATGGACTGCAAGAGGAGAAGAGAAAATCATTTAGAGATGGGAGAATAGTCAACTGTTGGTAATGAACCTTCAATTTGGAAAATTAAACTCAAAGTAAACATCTTTTTTTCATGCATATGCTAAGCTACGGTAACATTAGCATGATGCAAATTTCTTCAGCAGCATAGTATGTGGGTAGCCAGATTTTACGACCCATGCATAAACTGGACACTCAGTTTGTATGTGCCTTGAATTTTCTTGGTGGCGACACTGGCCCGGACTGTTTTTCCACAGTTGAAAAAGAAACAGAAGAGATGAAGAAACAAGAAACCAGACGCAACAACAAAAGACGCCCGTGCTGACGAGCACTTGGGTGAGGGGGTTAAGAGACACCACGCAACTCTAGTTAAGATTAATACAAGGACATTTTTTCGATCATAACTTTTGGAGAGAAATAGTGCAGACATTTGCATACAAAAAAAAGATATGGTACCATTCTTCCGGTATGTTTACTGATTAAATATGTAATTTAATGAAAAATAATAAAATAACAGTGCAGACACTGGATACAGATGAAATATTCTAGTGCGTGTGTGCGGACCGCTTGTGTTCGCACACATTCGCAGATATCGGGTTTGATATCTGTACACTTTTCCTGTGTAGATAAATCCAATAAAGAAAAAAAAAAAAAGAAAAAAAAAACCTGAAGTATACTTCAGGCTTTAGCCTCCAAAACAAATAAAACAATTTTACATCTAATGTTGTAAAAAAAAAGGAAAATAGTGTGGACTGATATTAGTTCATAAACGTAAAAAAAAAGGTATATATAACAAATAAATGACCTAAATTGTTGAACCCAACCAACTCAACTTTTGAGTTCAGAATATGACTAAGACAACTCATAGGGGCTGTTTACACCTGGTCACTTCATCCGTTTTCTCAGATCGCATAGCTATCTGATTTATCAAAATGATTCCATTTACACCTGGTCATAAATGTGTTTTTGCAAAATGGATATAAATCCGATCTTCAATTCCCGTGCTATATGCAAATTTAAAGACATATAGCCTATAACACGCTCTCACACGTAATTTTTTTAGAAGAGTAAAATTTACCAGATGCCTTTAGACTTGTCCAGTTTCATCTGGAATGTGGCCCAGACCACCTCTTGAAGTGGTTTGACTTGAGCGATCGGATTCAAATCCGTCTCGAATGCGTTTCGGAGGGCATTTACACCTGGTCTTTCACGATCTGATAGCTATGCGATCACAGAAAACGCATGAAGTGGCCACGTGTAAACAGCCCCATAGGCACCTTGAAACGACGTCTGTGTGGGCTGCTCTAAGCCTAGTCTCCCGCTGAAAATCACGTGACAAATAACCTGCAGGGGAAGTTCGTGTATAATGAGGTCAGAGCTATTCTCGGTTAAGACACACACTTCGCTCTGACAGTCTTGTTGTGACAACCACACAGGGATTAAGCACTTTAAGATCATCCGCACTCAAATTTCTCAAAAACTGACCCAATTCTGGTCGCGCCTGATTACCGGGGGAATCGGTCAAATGGAGACACCCATGATGGGTTTGGCCTGGTATCCAAACAGTTAATCTCCACAGACTCGCTGAACTCTTCACATATAAGCATTTCAAATCTCCCAAATCAAGTAGTTTCCATACGGCTTTCAACCTGTGCCAAGTGTCCATCAAGCTCACAGTGTGTGATCACAGGAGAGCTGGGAAAACCATTGTGTTGGTTCAAAAGGGGCCCAGCAAGTCAGACCGGAAAAGTGAGCAGGTCTTATAAGCACAGACTGTAATACTTAAAGGGCAACATTTCTCAATGCATTTACTTTAAAACAAAAAGCCTGATTGTTCATCTCAAGGTAATTCATTAGGCGTATTCGGCTCAGATGAGTCCGGTGAATTTGGTCCAGAGTGTACATGTATATCAGACCGCCATGAAACAAAGATGTGTTAACATTGTACCAGACTGCCACAATGACACCTTCCGAGGAAGAACTAGTTGCTGGAAGTTGTGGATGAACAATTGTGTCATTGAGTCTTGAAAATGAAAGAGTTTTGTTTAAGGCAGCTGTTAACAAGTAAACATTATACAAATATATAAATTTAATTTTGTCTAATGTCCGTGAAGTATTTGGTACTTTTGGGTGAAGGGACATTTTGAACAAACTGTACACATAAACTACCATTAACATTTGGGGTCTGTAAGCGGGGCCAGCTGTTTGTAGGATTTACTGTTTTTTTTTTTTTTTTTTTTTTTTTAAAGAAAATTCAGCAAGGATTCCTTAAATTGTTTAAACATGACAGTTGAGACATTTATAATGTTACAAAAAATATATATTTTAATAAAGGCAGCCTTGGTGAGCAAAAGAGACTAAATTAAAAAAAATGGGGATTTTTGTGTATTTTCTACTCATTTGTTTGTCACTGCTGCAGCTATTTGAATGAGCTACGACATTGCACACTGGTCTATTATTGTGGCATCATTAAATTCAGCTCCATCCGGACACTGGCTGGTTATTTTACTAGTTAGTCATTCGGTTTTTTTCCAGATTAAGTGGACTGTTTCCAACCAGGAAATGGTACAATGTGCACCAGACTGATAAAAGTCTGCCTCACCATTAGATTAATAATTATATCAAATACAACACTTCACCAGTTAAAATTTGAGTTCGGGTTATGCAACAGAACAACAAGCATGCTTCACAGCTCTTCTAAACTAGACATAAGCCATGTTAATTAGGTTACCTCAGTTAACCCACTCTGCACTCAAAACCAAGTATCAGTCACGATGGTCGACCAGCTGATGGGACTTTGGGTGCAAAAAGTTAAAAATATCAATACATCTGTGTTCTGCATAGATTTAAATTCAAGACCACTATTAAATTTTAAATGTCCATTACTTTATTACGTTCTGACTTACATTAATGTGTGATAGAGAAACATGGGAAATTATTTCCAAAAAACAAGAAAACTGGAGTCCCTGCAGGCAAATGCTAAACCCTGATCTAATTTTAGAAGCACAATTAAGCATTGTACTGTATTGACTGTGAAACCACTTGTCCGCAAATCACAATGCCCACTATTCACAGTGGCACTTCAAGAAAAATTTATCTTCTGTGAGGCCCTCTGTCTGTTTTTGAACTCTCACACAGTGAAAGATTCAGTGAAGGTTATGCCGACTGGCAACAGATACCTGGACTTTACGTTTAAGATTATTTTTAAGCCAACAGGTGAATAACCAAATAGATGCATATTTTGGATAAACAAAACCAACCAAGACAACTTTACTGATGACTATCTCTTATAAATAGAAGATGGAGCATGAACCTCTTTCCTGGTCAAAATCACAAACCGACTAAACATTTGTTGGATGATTAGTTGACTGTCATGACTATCATGACTATAGGGGTTAAACATTATTATTATATATTATATATTAACAGTATTTGATCCATGATCTGTACGGGCCAGGCTCCACGGTTCGGCATGCATACGTGTTTCGCGGATTAATTGGCAAGTTTCACCAATTCGGTACTTGCCAGCTGTTATCTAAGTGCACACACAAATATATCTGAAACACAAACACAGAGGGGCACTTTTCAGATGGCAAGAGAGCAGTGAATTGATTCCTCTTTTGCATCTCCATGCGCTTGAATGGACATATACACAAACTTATTTTAAAATACCAGTCTCTGCAAGTATTGTCGTAAACACAGTCGGTTATGTCTTAAGTTAACGTAAACAGTTGAGAAAGAAACCGGATGTGTATCATTGTATTGGATCAGTGCATTCACTCTTAAAGTGACAGCAACCTATAAATACCTGCTACTGTCCAAGTCATTAATGTTAAAGGCATACTATGCCTTTTTTGTCAAACAGTGTCCCCTAGAGTCGCTGTGGAGTACTTGTATTTAACGTTGCTGTTGTGAATGCCACTCACGCAGAGCTTTTCCTTGACTCTTCCGACCGCACTTTCTTTGTCTACTCTGCCATGATTCATGTCTGAAATGCATGCTAGTGTCTTCCATAGAGGCTGCTTCATATGTTGTTGATGTATGTGATGTCGTGCCGTAAAGCAAGTCGTGATCCTCGTGAGATTTGGCGGGGCGCCACCTCTCAAACCTGCATTTGACTTCGAAGCTGTTATATTAAGTTACAAATCTTGCATAGTGTGCCTTTAATCAAAACAAACATTCATCTATATTTAATTTATACAGTGAACACTATTGTGTTATTTTACATTTAGGCCTAATTATAACTTCCGCATAGTCGAATACATTACAATTAGACCTTACTGTGTTTGTAACTTTGTTATATTGTATTTATCTATGCTTGTAATTAGTGTATTTGTTCTTATTTTTTACTGACTGTTCACTTGCCTTTAATAATGTTTGAACTATATTAGTTAGGCTAGTAGTTTTTGCTATCGTATCGACGTACTTAAAGTGTACTTTAAGTAATAGGTCTAAATGTAAAGCAAAGTTACATTTCAAGTCGGACTAAAACCCAAAACCATCCAATACAACAATAGGTAATATGAGGCAGGAATTCATCTGAGACAAATGAGGTGTGAATGATGACGATGGGTGAAATGACGACTCAGGACGAGGAAATCTGAGCCAGCACCATCTGGTAGAATGGCCAGTAAGCACTCTTGCTATGATTAATCAGTGCTTAAATACTCTCATTTACAAAGAATAACATCTCTAACAAGAATGGCATAGCTGACAACCTCTGATAATGTGTTTGGAGAATGTGATTAACAGCCTTTGCGCCTATGATATCATCTCAGCGTATTGGCAGAAAGCAGTGGCTTTATAAACATACAATGCAATCGAATAATCAGCACTAGAAGAAGATGGTAGAATAAACATGAGGTTTGGAGGTCAATTTATCATACTAAATTGGTTTCAAATAAGAAAAAAGTAGCACAAACAGTAGAGGATGGTACTTGCAACACCAAAGTCATGGGTTCGATTCCCAGGGAATGCATTCTGAACAAATGTGTACATTGAATACAATGCAAGTTGCTTTGAATAAATACATCTGCCAAATGCATAAAAGCAACTTTAACACAATCTACATGTTTTCGAGAGGCCTCCTTGCCAGATAGAGGTTTGAAACACAACTGGCTTTTGCCAGCGGCTCATGATCGCATTTTCCTGTGAGAACTTGTGCCAAGGAGGTCACTGCAATTACAGAGATTTCAATCCTGCAACGTTTCTCCTTTTGCTACAAACAGGAAAAGACCCAGACTCAGCTTTTCTAAACAGACGATAATCTTCAACAGATTATCTTAATGGATCTCCTCTTTCCATATGCTGATTAAGGACGCAGCACAGTGAAAGACCCCGCTGAGCGATACCACTGCCCAAGAACAACAGCAGCATTTCAAACACAAGGTCACTGTGCTGAAATGTGCTCCTGTCTCTAAGTCATCCTCCTGATATTTGCAAAATATGCACCACCCTCTATTTTGTTACGTTTCAGAGAAAATAGATTTTCGCCATACATGGAATCTCACTGTGCTCTACTAAGACACCTTTTTCATTTATTTACTATTAAAATTACGTTCACCACTATAGAACCATAGTTCACCCAACTATGACAAATATCATTTTTCCGTTCTCATTTACCACAAAAGCAAATAAAAAATCCATGAGAACATTTCAATGACTTTCCAAAACAGGAAAAACATATAGAGTGACTGATTACAGTGGTCAGAGGAGAGATGTCAAATTTGCCATTTATGTCGGGTTAAGACTACACAATATTTGTCTGTTAAGATAGTCTCTCTGTGTCAAATTATGTGATTTTAACTCCTAAATTATTGTATTGAGGACAAGAAATGTCTAGAGAGAGACAACACGTTGCTTCCTAACCAATCATTGCATACCATTTCTAATGACATGGGTGATGTCAACGAGAAGGCTAAGCTATAGATTGATTTCAGGAAATAAGAGCTACCAAAGCTGCGAAGGATAACATTAGCAAGCTAACTCTAATTCCAGTATTCACTGGGTTTCTGAAGTTCCTCTGATATCTTTCGCCAGCATTTATCTTTTTTCACTCTGACGTGGTAGTCCCTCGAGGATACATAATAAACATCATAGCTCCACAAACCTTTCCTCCATTGCATAATATCACCTAGCAGCACCAAAGCCATCGTCTCTCTTTTCGTTTCGCCATGTAGAGCTTCTGTGCTCCTATTGGTCAACATAACATATGTGATGGAACCCGTCGTGGAGGACTGAGAAAAAATTAAACATGCTACTCTTTCTGTCAGGAGGTCGTGAAGCATTAGTGTATAGAAATATAAAGTATAGTATTAAAATTTGTAATAATGTAAAAGTACATTCATTTTAAAAAATTAAAATATAAAAAAAAAAACTTTAGATTTACAATGGTAATAACTGTGGAAACAGTCTTTGAAATAGGTTCATTCATATATTCTCTATGGGACACTATAAACAATCACTCATTGAGATGTGATTCAGAAGATCAGGGGAAAAAAACGGCTTTATCAAGTGACGTAATTGACCTAATCTTCATTTCAGAACTGTCTGTGAAAGGGTTTCATTCTAATATAGGAGACGGTGGATGTTGTTCTTTGAATGAATGTGGCACAGCAGACAACCTCACAGACGGCTTCATTCAATCTGGCAGAGACTGAAGCTCAAGACCTTCTAAAAAAAACCTACGATAAGAGTCCAGGATAGTTTAGCCTTAATTTCTTGAGTGAATGTCATTGGAAATATTAGGAAATTACATTGGAAAATGTCACAACTGCCCCAGGAAATGACACGTTTTGTATTATAAAAATATGTGGCTTCAAAAACAAAATAGAAACTTAAGCTACAGGTTTGAAAGATCATTTAGTTTCCAAAAAAGCATGTTTGTGGGTGGTGTGGTACAGATGTAGGTAACAGAAACCATGCAAGGTGGCCATTTTATTCATGCAAAAGAATAGGTCTAAAATTCTAAAAGACTTTAGTCTAAAAGACTAAATTCATGAGACCAATTCTGACTATTCTACGGGCAGCCCTAGTTTTAAATAGTGAGAAATAAAATATAAATCTCATTTATATTTTAAATTTGAATATTCTAAAATTAATATTGGGTAGAAAAAAGAGATATGCACAAAGCTAAACACACCTTAAAATTTAACACAAAGTAAAAACACTTGAGTTTATACAGTTGTGGTCAGAATGAATGGCACCTCTGGTAAATGGGTCAAAAATGGCTGTTAAAAATAAATCTGCATTGTTTATCCTTTTGATCTTTCGTTCAAATGAGCAAAAATCGAATCTTTCATTGAAATAAAATAATTGAAAGTGGGGGGTGGGGGGTGGAAATCAGATTTTGAAATAAATGTTTTTCTCCAAAACACGTTGGCCACAATTATTGGCACCCTTTTATTAAATACTTTTTGCAAACTCCTTTTGCCAAGATTTTGGAGAACACCCGACAAGAGATCAGAGACCATTCCTTCATACAGAATCTCTTCAGATTCTCAGCTCCATGTTGGCGCTTCTTCTCTTCAGTTCAGCCCACTCATCAGATCAGGGAACTGGGACAGTCATGGCAGAAGCTTCATTTTGTGCTCCGTAACACATTTTTTGTGTTGATTTTGATGCTTGTTTTGGATCGTTGTCCTGATGGAAGATCCAAACACGGCCCATTATAAGATTTCTAGCAGAAGCCGTCAGATTTTGATTTATCTGTTGATATTTGATAGAATCCACGATGTCATGTATCTGAACAAGATGTCCAGGACCTCCAGCAGAAAAATATGGCCACAACATTAAAGAGCAAATGGTATATTCAATTGTACACATTTTTTATCCTTGTGTGCACCAAACCCATCTAGCGTGTTTACTGCCAAAAAGTATTTTTTTTTAGTTTCATCTGACAACAGAACCCTGTGCCGTTTGAAGATCCAGTCGTGTCTGACAACTGAATTTGCTGGAGTATGTTTTTGGATGAGTGAGGAGGATTTTTCTTGAAACCCTCCCAAACAACATGTAATAATAATAATAATAATAATTCTTCATTACATTTATATAGCGCTTTTTCTCTGCACTGAAAGCGCTTTACATAGAATGGGGAATCTTCTCAACCACCACCAATGTGCAGCATTTACCTGGATGATGCGACGGCAGCCATAATGCACCAGAACAGCCACCACACACCAGTTTATTGGTGGAGAGGAGACAGAGTGATGAAGCCAATTAGTATGTGTGTGAGTGTGTATATATATATATATATGGGGATAATTAGGAGGCCATGATGGACAGAGGCCACTGGGCAAATTAGGCCAGGATGCCAGGGTTACACCCCTACTTGTTTAGAAAGACATCAGGACGAGTCAGGACCTCGGTTTAACGTCTCATCCGAAGGACGGTGGTCTTTGACAGTATAGTGTCCCCATCACTAGACTGGGGCGTTAGTACCCACACAGACCACAGGATGAGCGCCTCCTGCTGGCCTCACTAACACCTCTTCCAGCAGCAACCTGGTTTTCCCAGGAGGTCTCCTGGTATTTGGCATTTGTGTTTCCTCATATTTAAACTCCTGTGAATGTCCATAGCTAGACAATTTCATGTTCCTAGTCACCCTGGTGTGCTAAAAAAAAAGGTAAATATTAATGGGAATATACTTCTGAGATATATAACTTCTAAAAAATTATAGGGGTGCCATTCATTTTGGCCAACGTGTTTTGGTGAAAAACCTTTATTTCCTAATGTGATTTTTTTCTTCTAATGTTTGATTTTCCTCAGGGAGCGATATAGCTTCCACATTGTCATGGAAAAGAGTAAGGCTCTTTTCATTTGCTGTTGGAGCAGCAAGGGGGCAAATCTGGGTCAGAGATTTCTTTGGGAAACCAAAGCCCCTTTCACACAGCGCTTTGAACCCGGCAAATTGCCAGAGTGCCTTCTGTGTGAACACAAACAAGACCCGGGATTGATGCCGGGTTGGGGACCTAGTAACATTGGCGTGTTCAGACCCGGAACGCGCGCTGTGTGAACAAAAGCCAGAACCAATGCCGTATTAGGGGTGTGTCGTAGTGATGATGCACGAGCCTTTGCAATGACGTAGTTATCGTGCGACTAAGTTACTCTAGAAGAAAGTTTGTGTTCGTCATCGGTACAAGAAAGAACGAAAAATTGTCTGCAAACTGGACTGAAATAGAGACCCGGGAGCTCCTTGCAATCCGCGCCGAAGCTGAGATCGTTCGCCAGCTTTGTGGAACGGTACGTGATGCGTTAGTGTACGACCGAATCCGGAAAAAACATGATCGAGCGTGGTTTCTCGAGTTCGAAAGCGCAGATCATAAGTAAAATTTTCGACGCGTACCTTACATGTCACATCCAACGTCACGCGTAATTCCGGAACATACACGGGTTGTGTGTGAACGTGCTCTCTGATTCCGGCAAATCACTGTAGGGTTGTAACGGTATACCGGTATGGCGGTTTATTGCGATATTGACATGTACGATTATCATATCGTGCACATTTGCTTATCCGCGGTTTAAAAAAAAAAAAAATTTAAACCAGAATTCACCCGCACTGCCGCATGCAACTTCTTTTAGCTTGACTGCTTACCTGTACAGCGCTGAAAATGTCCGAGACAGAGGCTGCGAATCTCTATCTCCCGCCGAAAAAAAAATTAAAATCTGCAGTATGGGAATATTTTGGATATCCGAAAAACGATCGTGGTGTTGTCCTTGAAGATGGACATCCAGTTTGCAAGATATGTGGACGAAGAGTGGCGGCCAAAGGAGGAAACACGTCGAACATGTTCTCCCATATTCGGGAACACCATCCCTCCGTGAAGATAAAGGTAATTCATAACTTTTATAACTTAAGGCCATATTATTTCTGTCATGCTGAGGGAATCCCGGTCTGTCAAAAAGACGCACACCAGTCTTTTTGCGTTACAATACAGATGCCACGTAAAATGCGCGATTTGATACTAGATGTATAGAAATAGAAAGAAAATATAGCTGTGCAGTAAATCAAATCGCGATGTGCGCGTCTGTGAATATACCGCGCAAAAAGACTGGTGTGCGATCCCCTTAATTCTATATTCAGCGTGTCTCTGTATGAATGAGCAGCGCCGTTTCGTCTAGTAGATCTAGTACACACTCAAGTACGCATGATGCTCATGGTTTTTAAAGCATCTGCTGTCTCACCCACTATGTGAAGACGTGAACACATGAACATATCCAGACAGAGAACAGTTAACGTTTTATATTTTATAGAGCATTTTATAATTGTTTTTTAAAAGAATAATCATCAAATACACTGACTGTCTGAAACTCATAGGTGTTCAGTACAACCTGTAAAAAAAAAGTTTGGTTTAGCCTGAAGAAATAATGACTAAAATATATTACTATTGTGTATAGTTTTTTTGTCCATGTTTTAATTTAGTAAACCTCTCTTGTGTAGAAAAACAAATGTTGTTACATTTTATCTGATTGCATTTTCAAAAATACATTTTGTATTCAATCACAGAATCCAGACCAGTTATATCAGACAACCCAGAATTTCTGAGGAAATAAATATACATTTCATAAAGACTATTGTTCTTAAATAATAATTAATAAATTAAAAATGTTTTTTTAATACAATTTATTAGACATGTTTCAGTTTTTTTAAAATTTTGAATTAGTTTGCCCCATCCAAGTTATTTAAATTTCCTATTTAAATCCATGTTGTTGGTTTATTATGTGTGTATATGTAGTTACATGCTAATTGTTTACATGCTAATAATGTTCATAATTCTGTTAATTCTTTAGGGTCAAACTACCTCTGCAAAGACGCTTCCTGATCCAACTCAACCAACTGTCACAGTCACTTGCAAAAGGAATCAAGTTAGATCCTACATCCAAACAAGCGAAAGAATTGAATCATGCTGTAGCTTATTTCATTGCTAAAGACATGATGCCCTTTAGAGTAGTGGAAAAACCTGGCTTTCTTCACCTGATGAAGAAGGCAGTCCCAATGTACAAGGTACCATCAAGAATATACTTTTCCACCAATGAAATCCCTCGCATGTACAAAGAGGTAAGGGCCATTGTTGAAGAACAGCTGAAGGAAGCTGTGTGGATTTCAGCCACCACAGACCTGTGGACCAGCAGTAGTGGAGGTGGGGAGCCATTCATAAGTTTTACAGTCCACTACCTCTCCTCAGATTGGCAGCTTAAGTGCCATTGTTTGGAGTCTCATTTTTTTCCTGAAGACCACACCTCAGAAAACATCTCCGAGATGTTTGATAGTATGCTCCAGGAATGGAAGATTTCAAAAGAAAGTCTGTGCGGAATTACCACAGACAATGCAAGCAATATGAAGAAGGCCTTTGCAGAGTTCCCATGTGTTTGGCTCACTTGTTTTGGTCACAATTTGAATCTGGCCATTAGCAAAGCCTTGAAGATCCAAAGGGTTGAATCTGCAGTAAGGGCATGCAGACACTTGATTCAAGGATTTTCTCGGAGTTGGAAAAGGAAAAGAGAATTTATAAAAAAACAGGCAGACCTGGAACTCCCTGAGCATGCCCTCATCCATGACGTGGTAACAAGGTGGGGATCAACTTATGAGATGATCTCCAGGTTCCTGGAGCAACAACAAGCTGTCTGTGCAGTCCTGGCTAGTGACAGAAGTACATGGCATTTCATGCCAAAAGATAATGACATTGCCACTCTTGAGAATGTCAATCAGCTCCTTCAACCACTCTATGACCTCACTGATGCCCTGGCATCGGAGAAACGGGTCACACTGTCCTCACTCACACCGGTACTGGAGCACATTTGCAGCGAAATCCTCTCTGAGCAAGCTGAAGACAATCTACTAATCAGACAGATGAAGCAAGTAATGAGAGAAGACTTGCAAGGGAGATACACAGAGCAGGTGGAACGAGTGCTACAAATCTCCAGCTTCGTGGATGCCCGATTTAAGGGAAGCTTCTGTAAAAACCTGGATGACACAGTTGAGGCATGTGTGGAAGAAGCTGTGAATCTTGCAAAAGTTCCTTTGGATAGAGAACATCCTCAAGCAGAAAGAGGAGAAAATTGGGCAGAAGCAGGAAGCAGCAGTACTACCACCATCACCACTAAAAAGAAAGAAAAAAGTCTATCTGGTTTGCTACAGCGAATCACTTCATCTAGGCAGAACAAGGCAACCTCAGGAAATGAGAATGTCAGTGATAAGGTTCTGTCTGAAATGACGATGTACAAGTCTCTTCCAAGCATCAGCGCGGACACTGACCCACTGGCATGGTGGAAAATGCATGCTGATGAAATGCCTCTTCTGGCAAATGTGGCCAGAAAGTATCTTTGTGTCCCTGCCACGAGTGTACCTTCGGAGAGGATGTTCAGTACAAGTGGACACATTCTCTCACCTCAGCGGTCAAGAATGAGCCCTGAAAATCTCAACATGCTTACATTTCTTCATCATAACCTGACCTGAAAAAAAGCATAGAAATTCATGCTGCTATGATAATCTCAGGAAAATATTAACAAACATGACCCTGCACATTTTTCTCTCCCATATTAAAGAGGAAGGACAGTTTTGTTTATTGTTGTCTAATATAGAGAAAAATTACTTATTCCTTATTTTGTTCAAATGGGAGATGTGCAGCTTTATTTTTCTTTTTCTTCCAAAAGGTAGATTCATACTTCCATAAAGTTTTCTTATTTTCATAAAAAAAAGTTTGTTACAATAAACCATGTTCAACCAAAAACCATATCTGTTTTTATTCATTTAAGGGTCATTGTAGCTGATGATGATTATAATAATAATGATAGTTTAATATCGTATACCGTGAAACCGTGATATTTTCTGAGACGATTATCATACCGTGAAAATCTCATACCGTTACAACCCTAAATCACTGGCAGTGTGAATCTAACGAACCCGGGTCAAATCCCGGGTCACTTTATCCGTGTATTTTCCGGAATCTCTGTGTGAAAAGGGCTCAAGAGTAATCTGGGGAGGGGTTAGAAACACTTTCAGAGTGGGTGCTAAAAGCATTTCAGCCTTTGAAGGCAGACTGGAGGCAATAAACTGTCCCACACACATGCACAGGAAGTCAGTAGTTAACACCTAACTGCAAATGTAAACTGTAAAAGAAACAGCCACGCAGATCAGATTTGGAGTCAAACCAAACCAGAAGCATTAATATTTCAAATAGTATTGCGTTTACATCGTTCCATGAATGGCTTCCCTCTCAAATCCTTCATAACTAGCCAACCACGTGATGAATTTATTGGCAGTAAGCCACAATGAGAGACAGCTTGTGTTTCCTGCCTGGCCTGACGACAGGACGGCCTCGTCAGTCTGTGTCCCACCATGCAAACACGCTGACAAAACAGATTAGCAGCATCCCTGCCCTCGCTTCCTGTGCGCCTGACGACATCCCTGAGAAGGACGCACTAGAATGACTAAAATGATTCAACAAACACCGGCGATACAATTATAAAAAATGGAAATGTTTCCAGTGCTCCCCTCATACATGAAGAGGCCAGTCACGAATTTCTCCAACCTCCCCCACAACCAGCCTGGGGAGTGGGTGTGGACAAGCATGTAGGAGGTGTGTTTTTCATATTTTCACTTCAAGCCGCGCTCAAACCCACATTCCCACTACAAGGCAAATTAACAACCATGCTCTGATGTTTTTAATAAAATAGTGGTGAAAACTGTTGAAATCAAAACTGTGATTCTTTTAGTCCACATGTTAGCTTGGAAGTCAAATTCAAGTGAAATCACAATTCACATACATTTTACAGTCTTTCTCTTCTGGCAAAACTGGCCAAAAATATGAATGATATTTCTGACACACTCACACTCTCAGAAAAAAAAAAAAAAAGCTGTCAATAGGGTGGTACCCTTTCAAAAGGTTGTACAATGGACTAAGGTACTAATGTGTACATTTTAGACACCAATATGTAGGCTACACTTTAGGTAATAATATGCACCCTTTATGACAAAGGTGTCCAATCCTGCACACCTGAAGGGACACTGTCCTGCAGAATTTGGTTTCCACCCCAATTAAACACACCTGAATCAAGGTAAACAAGATCTTCAGGATTAATAGAATCTTCCAGGCAGGTATTTTGGGACAAGTTGGAGCTAAACTCTGTGGGACGTTGGCCCTGCAGGACCATGATTGGACACGCCTTTTTTCTTCATTCATAGGGTTCATTTTGTCCAATAATATGTTTCTAGAATGAGAAATGTCTTATCCCTCTAATTATAAATACAGTCTCTTTCCAACAATCACTAACAAGAGGCAAATGATGGTTTGTTTGATTACGTCGATTATGCACTGTTAATGTTCATCCATAATCCTCCAGCTCTCCGTGAGTAAACTAAACTTGTCATTATTATACAGTTCACTATGGCTTGTGCATTATACGTGGCAGACATAGTTGTCCAGTGCAGTTTAGTTAATTCAGCACTGGTTTGTTGAGAATGCGGTAGTGAGTCCTGAAAATTTGTTTGGTTATAGGTTGTTAAGCTTGTAAAAAACAAAACGCTGTATGAACTAAGACTAAATAAATAAATAAAATAGCTGACAAAATTAACACTAATAGAAAAGGGACAGTGCATCTGCTTGTACTCCTTTAATTTAAAGTGTGTGCTGAAACCTATTGAGAACATTAAGCTGACTTTACAAAATTAAATAAAAAAAATTAAATCGCAATATCTGTCAGAAAAAATGCAATTGGATATTTTCCCTAAATCGCACAGTCCTAATATGAACGCAACAATACTAAGCGGCACTGCCACCCTATCCATTATGAGTTTCATATTTGTGATGCGATCTGGGAAAACCAACCACATGGTGAAATTTGACATATTACAGGTTTTGAGACTATATTAAAGCTGGGTTCAAGCCCTCTCCAAATCTGTTTTTATTTCTTTTATCGTTTGTCTGTAACAAAAGTTGTGGTTATCTGAAGTCGGTTGATCGCTGTGATTTTCAGAAACGGAATTTTGAGAAAAACAGGTTTAATTAACTGTCACGTCCTGCTAGCGGGACGACTGGCGCTCTTTTTCATATCACATATTTTAGTAATCATCATAGATTAGGTATCATTCGAAAGCTTATGAACTCAAAATTCATTCTGTGAAAACCGCTTTGAAATTGGACGATTGAGAGGCGAGCAAGGTCTTTTAAGCGAGCAGCTTCAGACTCTGTTGTTCTCGTGCTCCGCATCACACCACACGATAACGCTGGATAAAAATAAATAAATAAAAACTTGGCGTGCCGTTGTAGTTTACACAGGACTGGCGGGACCTTTATTCTGTTATTTGGTTTATTTTGATTGGCGAAAGTATGTTTGTAGAGCTAAGAAAATTGAGGCATAAAGTCAAGGGAGAAGCCCATAGATAGAGAGTCCATAAAAGCAACAGGACAAAATATTTCAACAAAGTTTTTGAGGAACTATGTGATTCAGATTTGTCTTGCCACAGCTACTAGAAGATTTACAACTGTCAGGCTGTCGTCACGGTCAGTTTGAGCCTGCGCAGTCGCTCAGCCATCAGACAGGAAGTGCAACAATCGGGCTTCAGTCTTCTCCGTTGAAATCAATGGGGTCGCTGTGTCCATTTCTTTTACTGTCTATGGTTAAGAGAAGGAGAGGGATTTTTTTTTTGTTTTTTTTGCCCCTCCGCTCCGCCGTGCGTGTTCTTAAAGAGAAAGACACGTCTTTTCAGCTTGCCACTATAAATCACCATTTTTCTGCACTAAACTAGTGAATTTTCCCAAGATATATTCAGAGATGATAAACAAGATGTTATAGAATAATAATTTATTGAAACCCCAATTTTGACAAAAAAAACTGTCATTCAATCTATTTTTAGACTTTACTGAAAACGTACCAGCGCGACATCCGACAGGTTTTCCCAGATCACATCACATTTATATTTTCATACAAATATGAAAATACCACCTCTTTTAACAAATCAATATGAAATAACACTAAGTCTGTTTACTCTTAACTTGTTCACAAACCCATTCCCAACTCTGGATGGAAATCATATACCGTACTATACGAGATTTCCCAAACTACAATTAGGTTAATCAACTTGTGGCAGACAACCCAGTGGCGGCACACTCAAGTTAGCCTTGTGTGCCCTCCTTATCCGCTGGCAGGTCTGTCCTCACCCAAACAAACCCAGAGATCCAGTCTCATCCATCATCCAGCTGACTGGACCTCCCCCCTTCACAGCTTGGCTTTCATCCACGACAATTCGTGAGAAGCACTGCTCAAACTCCCACAGTCCTGGTCTTTGTAAACATGTGAGACATGCTTCTCTCAATGCAATACCCACTGATGGCCAATGACAATTGTTTGGGGATGGGAAAGGGTGAGGTTCAACTAGAACATTAGACATTGATTCAGTGCACTTGAGTTCACAAACGGAATGGTGGCTACAAAAATTTAAGAGTTATCAGCCAATATGAAAGATATTTTTCATTTATCTTTATCGCTTGTTATACTTTATTTAATCAGGTCTACAAATGACAGTTAGTTGTAATTTTAGCTAAACTCAGAATGAATTTTACGGCACGTCTAAATTCACTTGTAGCATTTAAAAATAACTTACATTTTTTTTGAAGAAAAAAAATGGTATTAACATGATTTCAGTTAAACTACCATCTAAAGTTTGGGGCCAGTAAGATTTATTTTTTGGATAGAAATTCATATTTTTTATTTAGCAAGGACAAATTAAATTGATCAAACAGGACAGTAAAGACGTTTATTTACTTTATATTCATCATCAGAATTTAGCTTTGACATGAATGAACTACATTTTAAAAATAGAAACCAGTTCTTTTATATCGTAATAATATTTTGCAAAATAAAGTTCTGTATTTTTTTTTTATCAAATAAATGCAACTTTGGTGAGCATAAGAGACATAATTTATTATCTCTACTTAGTTTAACGTTTAGAAAATGTAATAATTTTAAAATAGTTAATAAATAATTCATGACTTAGCAAGCACAACTACTGTATGTTGCTATAAAATTACGTATGTTGCAAATAAAGTTACTTTTATGAAAAACTATTTTCCCAAAGGTTCATTGAAGATACAGCTACAACTAAATATATGGCATATTTACACAAACCAACACCACGACAAATTGTGTAATTCCTGTGTTAAAGAGCGATGACCCAAACTATCTTCAGTACATGTATTTATTGCATTAGCTTGCAACTTCACATTTCTTGACAGTCTACAGAGCAACATTAATAACCTGTCATCTACAAGTCCAGCAGTCCCCAACAACTGAATATTTAGGCTGCAGCATTAATAAATAATGATTTTGTGCTAAAAGCGAGTCTGCCTTTGTTCTTTTTAATGGAACCAGACCATCAGAAGTAAAAACTACTGAGTTGAAATTAAAACTAGTACAAAGTTCCCATATAAGCGCATCAAGGAAATCCTAACTGGGACATAAGGAGTGAGCTTAACCCCGAAGTAGCGGCCAAACGAGATGACATCTCTAGTTAATTCCAATCCTGTGAACAAGCGCCATTCAATAGACAGCAGGTGTCCTCTCTGGCTCTCCCTCTCCCCCATCCTCAGCTGTGCTGTGTTATCATTCAACTATGTGTGCTTTGACTCCAAGACAAATGTTACAGAGAACAGGCTTCTACAAGTGGCTTGAGCGTCCTGTCAATTGCAAATGTGTATTAAGGAAAGTAAAAAAAATATTTATTTAGTCAATAAATTAATGAATGGTTGGTCGTATCAGTAAAATTAAGAAGACTGTGATAGAATTTACCGTTTTCACTACTTAAAGTAGTGAAATATTGAAATGTTTTTCTGACAAACGGTTATATTATCAGCAAATATTTGCCTAAAAACGTAAGATAGTTTATTTATTTTTATTATTCTAAATCTAAGAAAACTGATAATGTTCTTTAGCTGATGTCAGTGGGGGGGGGGGGTGGACATCTAAAATGTTGATTTTCCTGTATATTAACAAAAAAAATAGCATTTAAATGATTGAATTGCTAACAGAAAAATGACAACTACATGACTACTTGGTGCAGCAAAAGGGCACTTATCATAAAAAAAAAACTAAAACCTAGTGGCTAGGAGTCAGACCTTCCTCTCCATCCATGGCAGATGAGCTTCTAGACAGTTCACGTGTTATCTGTAATGCTATGCAACTGATGTCATTAGCATTTGACAGGAGGGGGGATAGACTCCTTAGCACAACTGTAAAAACAGATCCTTGCTTCATCTAAGTCTCTTGCTTAGGACTGCTCCTGCCATGCTGTTTTAAGACATTCTTTCAATCCTGTTGGCTGGGTGAAAAATATTTTCAAACAGCTGACAGTCTATCCTGGGATTTATGATCTAAAAGCACTGAATTTTCTGACTTTACCTCTGATCTCCATCTATGCTTTCTCGTGCGACTTAACATCTTAGTGACCAACTTTTCAGTAGAAAAAGCCAGAAGATAAGCAGGAACTGAGCATTATGTCGGCTGTCAGCTTGCAACTACTGTGTCTAAATTAATCCACTCATTCCTTGATCTAGTTCCACAACACGTGGCTTCTAGTTGAAAGAGAAGTGATTCTTATCATCATGTGCCATATCTGGCCCCAAGCCAGGTCTAGACACATAAGTCACACTTGTCAACATAAATTATCAACATAATTTTAAATTTTAATTAATTGAATATCAGTTCAATTAATTAAATATATATATATATATATATATATATATATAAAAGCAAATGGCATCTGTTAACTAAACAACTAACTTCAGTTTTTTTGCAATTACTTTTAATCAAACAGTGTCATGGTGATTTTTTGTGGATGCACAGTCAAAAACAATGTTGGCTATGTTGGTGTAGGTTAGCACATTATAAATTTCCAATTATTTTAAAATGGGAAACATTTGTAATATTTCACAATATTGCAGTTCTAACCTTATCTTTGATCAATTAAATGCAGCCTTGATGAGCATAAGAAACTTTTTTCAAAACACAAGCAAAAAACCTTACTAAGCCCAAACTTTTGAATGGTATGTATCCTGAAGGCAAAACTGTGTTGACTATGCCTACATTATTACTAAAGTACCCAATGAGTCATTAATTTGCCACCCCACCAAATGATCACCTGTATGACTGCATAATAGGCTTGTCAAACATGGCAGTACTAGCGGTGCTGAAAAACAACAAGTTGACAGTACCTGCATTTCTGCAGTACCAGTATTACTGAGTATCGGGTATATTCGGTACCCGCCGATAGATACTACTTTCAAACTTTTGTTTGTGTTTGTTTGAGCATCAAAGGTTTCTATTTACATGTGTTTACATGTATTTAGCCAGGTAGCTAATCATAATCATATCTGTTGAGCGTGTGACTTTGAACGCTTTTCTTATCAGAGGCGCTAGTCAGTAAGCTGAAAACGCACAATTAAAACAGCTTTTTTTTATTATAACGGGAGTTTTCGCAAGAGTGCAGAATTCAGTGAACTTGCGCTTTAGAGATGGACAGCCTTAGGCCTTGTGTCCATCAGTGTTTCCCCCCCCCCGAGAATGGCGTATTTTTCCAATTATTTTCAGTGGGAGCATCGGGTTTTTAAAACGCAGCGTAACGAAGCGCTGAGTCTATTTCATGCTGAGCGCTTCGCCGCTTTTAACCGGTCGGCAAAAGTTGAAGAATGTTCAACTTTGGGTAAAACGCAGCGCTCACCATGGTCACTTTTTTACCCAGCCGTCCAATCACATTTGGAGGAGGGGCGGGACAAATACCACACCAACCAACCGCCACATTCTGAGTACAATGTCAAAAGATAACAACAAACAACAGAACAAAATTTAAAACAAGAGCCAGAGAACATACTTTACATTGAATGAATGAGGCATTTGTATAGCGCTTTCATATACCACTGTACACCCAAAGTGCTTTACAATCATATCAGGGAATCTCTCCTCAACCACCACCAGTGTACTTGTACATTGTACAACATTAACATTGTATTGACATTTTTATATAGAAACAATACAGAAACAAACTATCATGTAAAATTATATTAACACTTCCATGGTTATTCTGTATCAGAGCTGAAAAAAAAAAAAAACATTGCGCTGCTGAAGCGCTTTCAAGAGCCCACAGCTAGGAGTTTTCAGCTGGCTAAAATGTTTTGGTGGACACACGGCCTTAGAGATTATAAATGGAGCCTTTCTGTTATTACCCATTCACAATCTGAATACAAGTTTCGTTTTGCATGCTGATAAGTACACTGCAAAGTCAGAAACTGCGATGATTGGCAGTGATAACCAACGGACGAGACAAAACAAGACAAAAAAATGTTAACGTATAATTCAACAGTTTTTGCTCTGGTACCAAAATTGGTACAGAGAACCGCAAAATTGTATAGTGACAGCTCTACTGCATAATATATAAATATAAAAACAAATACCATATTTTGTGAAGAGATGTCTAAAAAAAAAACAGTGAACAATTAAGAGGACCATTTACAAGGCATCAAATAGCTATTGTGACTGTACATAGACCACCTTGAATAACCCTGTTATAGGTGCAACAACAAATCATGATTATGTGCCATCCAAAAGTTGCTCTCTGATGGCCAGGCACAATTCTGGCTTTTTTACATTAGTATTCTATGTTACCAACTGGTTTAACCCAACACTCCATAAAAGCGAACAACAGGGAAGGCCAAACTTGATTTAAGGAGCTTTGATTAGTCAATGTCACCAGGCTGATGGCACTCTAGGCTTGTCTGTAGGCCATCTGTTTTCCTCCGAAGCCTACATTCTACCTTCAACAGCCACACGTGGGTGTGTTCAGCATTAGAGACATGCAAGCATTACAACAACAATTATGAAGTCATCATAATGATTGAATGATCGCGATTGCATTTTTATGGCACAAAGAAATGCACATCTTTAAAAAAAAAATCTGCGTAATCGATGAGATACCTAAGAGATAAGCTACCCATTAACTCAAGCTAAAATTAACAGTTCATTCTGGTCCTATAATGCGATAGACAAAGAAATGTTTCACATCAAAGTATCAGTGTTTCTTGGTGCGTTGAAGTCCTCCTGGGAAGTTCGTATACTAATTGGGAAGTTGCGACGTCGGGTGCGTTCAAATTAACTTTGGATGAAACAAGATGATGTACTTTTTAAAACAACAACTGGGGAAAACCAATTCTCTCACATTTCTATGGCCAATGGCACCATAATTGAAGATAATATATTATGCAATATCTTTACCACAGAAAACTGTTTTAAAGAAAACGCTTAAAGTTTCACGTTAAGCATTTTAAACTTGCATCCATATTCTTGGCTCACGCTTGCCTTTATATAGAACACATCAAAAATAAGGTGTGCATTGAGTTTCACGCATCACGATTAACAGATAAACTTAAATAGTTGTCGGAAGCTTATTGATGGTGACGTTGTGGGACCGTAGTAGAGTTCGTTTATAGCCTACCTTTAGCTTTTTACGTCTGGCGACTGCATTTAGGCTTCAATATTTCATAAAAGTTGTCTTCATCTGTGAAGATTAGCTTGATGGACAAAACGTAAGTAATAAGTATCAGAAACTTTTGTTGATCACAGAGCTTGTTTTTTTGCGATAATCCAAAAGCCAATGGAAAAATCCTATTGGGTTTTTGTCAAGGGAACCAGTGTGACGCTAACTGCCGATTGGCCTACAAAGTGACGTCATACCTGCAACACTCTATTGTCTTTCTGCCTGGATTACAGTGCCATTGTCTTAGTAGTAAATGAGTAGTAAAATATGACAGAAATTTGGTTTTCCCTGGTCAGTGTTTTAGGACATTAAGCCACGTTAAGCGTTTTTCACATTATATTTTTTAGGGTTTTCCCTTAAAAACTATAGTTTTGAAACCAGTTATCTCAATAACGTGCTGGAAAGTGCAAAATGGAAACCTACTCATACTCCTTGATTTCCAGCCAAATTGTCACCCCATCTCCTTGAAGCCTAACCCCACCCCCAACCTAAACAATTCAATTCAAAATTGCTTTATTAGCATTACTGTAAATGTTACAATATTGCCAAAGCTTGGAATTTGTATTCTTAATTTGTTCTACTTCAGTCATGGCTGTAAAGGTCTTTATTAAGTTTATGAATTTATGCAGAGGTTGCTTATTTGATTGATTTGAATTTGTGACAGTGAAGGAGGAAGTGCATCTCTTTCTCAATCTCTCCTGTCCTACAGTGAGCTTTTCTCTTTTGTTAACCAACTCTTTCTGTGTCTGCAGGACTCAGTGGATAGGAACGAAATATAGGAACTAACTAGCCAATTTAGGTCTCAAACAAATTACTTAATTCACAGGTAAAAGCAGAATTATGTTGAATATCAGCAACACTTACTGTTATGTGCCTTTTCAACACACAACATATTACACAACAGCATTTCATCTGCACAGTCACAGTATGAAACAGTGTAAAAATAGTTGCTGCCTTAAATTAAGTACAATCAACTTGGATGTTTAAGTCATTTAAACTGAAATTACATAAAACTGACTAATATAATGAGTTGAGTCTTGTATATAAATAAAAGTTGAAAATTGCTTGCATTTTGATGAGTTAAAGCAATGTAAAAACATATGTTGTCACAATATTTAAAAACGTATTGTTCAATTAATTAATTTTTTTCTTTCTTTCCAGTGCAGTAGCAGGGTTAATACATGGACTTACCTGCTGGTATGACGAGTCCTCTGGGCGAAAATCACTGCTGGTTTGTTCAAATTTTAGATTAAAGTGAGGCAGTCTGTGCATGAGGTTAACCCACCACGGAGGAGAGTAATTCACAACGGCAGCCATAATCTTTATGACAATACTCCGAGCCCAGAGAAACTAAAGCAGGAAGTTTAAAACTTCTGTCTGGGTTTAAACAATGTCATTAGATTACAAATAGACACATAAAGCTGCTCTTCCCTGGAAAATGCACATCTATCGTCCTTCGACCATGATATGGAGCTAAAAGCGATTAGTTGTTTAAACCGCCCTAGGGAGAAACCGAAAGCTGGTTGTTAAGTAAAACGAGGGGTTTAAACAACACGCAACGGCAAAGAGCTAATTATTTAGAGAATCTTCTTAGAAGCGTTCGGCTGTATAAAACAGGACTTGAGCTTTCTTTTCCCAACCGGCTAACTGTGTAAATTTGTTACACAAGGGAAACGTGTATTACAAGATCTTACTTCCCCTTTCAAAAATGTCTATTGTTTGGATACATTAAAACTACACGCATGCACACCAACCCTGAGATATGCATTAATTTAGAGCTGAAACCTTCCTAGATCCCAGACTCAGTCCTCAGGCTGCTCGAAATGCCAGCCAGTTACGAGATGTATCTCCCTTGCTTTGGCCGAGATTAATGCCAAGCGTTTGTCTGCGGCTCCGTCATTCCCACGGTGAAACTCCTCCGTCCTTTTTGTCCTTATTAGTCATAAATGACCGGGGAAGGTGTTAATGAAGTCAAAATGTCCATGTGTGGGTTATCAGACGACACGCGACTCCTCCCTGCCGAAAAACTCGGTGAGATGCTCGCTAATCCAGTGTGAGTGTGTGAAGAACAACCAAGCAATGCCCAGACTGCCCACCGAAACAAACTCACGCCGAGAGAGTGGAGGTTTATCACGGTATGAGGCAACTGTTGAGAACAGGGACATCTAGTGGTCAGACACAATAATACACACGAGGCTTACTTGAAGAAACTTAAGAAATTAGGATCGCACCTCTCATGTTGTATTAAACGAGGAATGTTCCCTTTTCATGAATATAATAAATAAATAAATCAAAATCCATAGGAAGAGGAGGATGGTGATTCTTGTGGAAAACCATATCATTTTTTTTATAAAATGAAATGTATAAAATAAAATTGTATAATAAAATTGAAAAGAAAAATGAAATCAAATGAAATGAAATGTTTAATGTTTTGCGTAGTAGTCAATACTTATAGAGGTGACAAATTAAAACATTGCATTCCCAGCCTCAGCAAACAATTATACATTAATGTGCTTAGCTGAAGAAAATATATATGATGGCATCTGACATCACATAGCATTTTTATTTATTCGTTTAGCATTTCATACCATCTGACCTGTATGTCACCAAATCTGGATAGACTTCTTGTCTGTTACACTGTAAACTGTTTCAACCCACTTAAAAATATGAAATCTAGTTAATTGCTGCCTTATATTTTAAGTAAAAAGTACAGTGGCCGAGAGAGCTCAACACGCTGCAACTGAGGAAAACACATGCAAATCGAAAAAATGCATGCAAACAGAAAAAAACACACATGCAAATAGAAAAAAATAAATGCAATAGAAAAAAAACACACATGCACATATAAAAAAAACTTTTTTTATATGATTTGTTTTTTTTTCTAAATGCATTTGTTTTCTTTAGTTGCAAGGTGTTGAGCTCTCTCAGCCACCATAAAAAAGTCCCCTTAAAGGGACAGTTCACCCAAAAAATCTGTTATAATTTACTCACACTCAAGTTGTTCCAACCCCGAATGAGTTTCTTTCTTCTGTTGAACACAAAAGAAGATATTTTGAAGATATTTTTATATCTTCATTTGTGTTCAACAGAAGAAAGAAACTCGTACAGGTTTGAAACAACATGAGGGTGAGTGATGACAACATTTTCATTTTTGGGTGAATTGTCCCTTTAATGCACATCCTCACAGGAAGAAACCCTAAAAATGAACTTTGACCAAAAGCTTAAGGAATTAAAACCTAAGCAAAATTTGGTTTGTTGGCGAATTACTTATTCATGCAGGTCCTTAGCCAGCCTATTGAAAGGGGTTCTTTTTTTTTTTTAAAAAGTGGACCTTTTTGCAGTTTTTCTCCTCCTTTCGTATATAATTATGAGGTTCAAATACTTCATTTTGGTGACCTTTTATGATCTACTTTGTGCTGAATTAGCTTGTCTGCTGGTTAAGGAGCACGCTTTTTGATGCACCTAAAATATTTACTGCATTGTTGTCAAATTGCTTCCTCATGTAACACCTTTGTCAGTCCAGTTCATAAGTTTAAAGACCACACTAACAACAGAATAGAGTTAATGAACTTTAATGAAATATTAATAATAATTCTTCTCATCATCATTTCTTGACTCTCTGTCAATGCCTCTTTGCTTGTTGCTGTATTTGTCTTGACACTTATGGATTTAGTACACTGGTCAGTTCCAATCTTCTTAGGTGCAATTTGGAGAATATGTTCAGTCTGCCGGTATTGGCCAATCACAAAAGTCGATATTGCACAGCCAATATCACTGAATATCCCACTATGTTTTATTATTATAATTAAGATATGTTTATATGGCTGTTATATTGTAGACTACTGAGTGGATAAAATATAGAAATCCTTTTAATTAAAAATAAAAATAATATACAACCCCTCCAATAATCATATTAATTTGAAACAGCAACCCAGAATATTTGTCACAAGCATTGATTTAAACAATGATGACAATAATCACATGAAAAAACAAAATAAATAAATAAATAAAATAAAATAATGCTTCAAAGTTGCATCTTAAAAATATATAAATGAAAGTGATTTTAGAAACACCAAACTTATAGAGCACATAGCCTACATATTTAAGGTGTGAAAACCTGTTTTACAGGTCAATTTATCTGACAGGAAAAGACTGTCTTACAAATGCAGCTGCTGCAGTGAAATTTTTAACCTTTACTTTGTGAATCAACAATTGCATCATTTCAGTGCCATAACCAAAAACTTACTGTCTAACTAATTCAGGTAAATAAACAACAATGCATACTAGATAACTAGTGCTGTAGCAGCAGGCAACTTTAAATGACTGCCTTGTCTAAATAAGTCTATAATAATTGCGCCTTTTCACTTTCACTTCCACTATACGGAGACACTGGGATTAAAATTATATTTGCATAATCTAAGATCTGCAAGTCATTTTGAGCTTTGGCATTTAATCTTCACAGAGCAAGTTTACTTACATGATGATAATTAATCAACAACATGCTACTGGAAATGTTAATACAGATAAAACATAGGCTATTTATGTCTCAAGGAATGATTCATCAAGAGTTAGACTTAAATAAATAAATTTTTGCTAGTTTGGAATTTGACCTCAGCTTTCCTCAATTTTTTTTGTTGCATTTGAATTCGTCTTAAAACCATTCTCAGTCAGAGTGAAAAAAAAAAATACTTAATTTGATTTCAACTCAATCATTTATTACAAATCAATCATTTATGAAACTCATATTTTCAGTTCCTTAGAGTTAAGTTGGATTTAGTTTAGGATGTGTTGTTTTGTCTTCAACAGAAAAAATATTTTTGACTGAAAGAGGAACAATGAACTGGGAAAGAGATAAGAGGTTTCAAGCTCCTTGTTCATGAATTTTTCTTCTTCAGAAATCTCTGTATTAGTGGGCCAAAAAATGATAATAAGTTGCAGCAGCAGGTTGGCAACACTTTTTTAAAACTTTGTTATTAGAATGATACATATACAATGTTGTGAGTTTAATATAATTGTTTTGTTTGAAAATATTGTAGCTTTTTTTCTCACTTCCCATTGGTGACTTACATATTCCAACCACACAAAACCAGTCTGTAGTGTCATATAAAGCTGTGTTTGTCCTCAAAGAGCCTGTCGAACCTGATGAGGCTCCAGCTCCACCCATCCATGTCCGTCACACATAGCCTATACTGTACCGTGTTTCCACATCACTACGACTTTAAGGAGAAGGACATTCCTACTCTTTTCTGCAGGGAATCACATGGAGGTGCTATCGCTCTCACTCTCACATGACATCTAAACTATGGCAGGGGACATCAATGAAGGTAGGCAATAGAAATTACGGTAATTTAAGCTAAATAGATACATACAGTTTTAGATAATGTTTTGCTGTCTGTTTTATGTAGCCTATGTCTTTGAACCATTGCACTATTTGTTTTATATATGTATTTGAACGGTTATCTGCGAATTTGTTTTCTTGATTTTGCGGATGATGTTTTGAAAATTCGCGACTAAAAACGCGAGTCGCTTTAACGCGAGTTAGCTATGCGTTTTACTTTGTTGTCTTGTTGCGTAAATGTTTATTTCTATTTGTTGTTTACCAGTTTCTCCTGTTTACTGCCCTGTTCATCGAAGTTGTCCAGATTGACGACTCAAAGTTTAAACTGATATGTCTTTATAATACTATAGCTATAGCCTATTTAATTTTTTGTATGACAACATATCGATTTGTTCACGAGTTGGCACAGCAGAATGTTTGATTGCAATGATTATGCATGCAGTGAATATTCATTCATAGGCTGAATGTTGCCATAGAGACTGACAGTGCTGCCGCGAGAATCTGCTTTTAAGACAAACGCTTCTTTAAAGCCAACATTTATTTTAATAAATGTAAAAAAAAGCCCCCTAAAACGGTTTCTGATTTATTTTTTATTTTTATTTAGTTTCTGTTGTGTTTTTTACACTACTTGTGCAAATGCTTTGAGAACTTTATGAACACAATAAAAAAAAAATCTATGAAAATACAAATGTATTGCGGAACTGTTCTGTCAGTGTTTTAGCAATAAGCTTGTTTGGATATATATATATATATATATATATATATATATATATATATATATATATATATATATATATATATATATGTATATATATATATATATATATATATATATATATATATATATATATGTTTTCTCATGTTGAAATGAAAGTGACCCCAGTCGTTTATTCCTAGTCATATATTCCTAGTCATTATTCTTCTGTCAATTTTTTATTTTAACACAGAGCTCTTAAAGCTATAGTTCACCCAAAATAAAAATCTCTGTCATCAATTTAATGTTTAATGTCATCAATAACTCATCACTCACGTGTCATTCTAAATCCATAGACTGTCGTTAATCTTCGATATTTGGATATTTTTAATGAAATCTGAGAGATTTCTGTCCCTCCATTCACCCAAAACTCTTACAGTTTAAGCATGCTTGAGCTGCCTTTACCATATTTGTGTTCTGATCAAGGTTTACATGTGAATAAAGCCTTAATTAAATCGGTGCATCATATAAAGCGATCATGTCTCTAAACCGCTCCATTAATATGGATTTCATTTACTCATTATGAACGTTTTGAATCCTCTGAGTTTTGATAAGACTTTTAATGGAGGGACAGATGTCTTCATTTGAGTCCCAAGATACAACTATCTTCATTTGTGTTCCAAGGATTAAAGAAAGTCTCATGGTGCTGCTGAGGAATTGATGACAGCATTTTCATTTTTGAATGTACTATTCCTTTAACAAACAGTCCTTTGAATCTAGGATCCGTCCCTTCATACTATCGTGAAGTGCATCAAGCCATCTGCTCCAGAACTGATGAACAAGTGCCTATCACTGTATTCCTGAGAGTTCTCAGCAGAACATCTCTTTCCATCGCTGTTCAAAACCAGGTGAGACTTGCACCAGGATTATGTCTTATTATTGGTTAGGAAGACCGTAGCTGACAGTTAGCTAAATTACATCCCACAGACTTTTTTTCAGTGACCTTTTTCACAGCTGGATAAGGATAAATATCATCATTTTGTTGGGTTCGCTTGTGGAACCATGACTTATTCTGCACAGACTGAAAGATATGTCATTTACATTTTAGATAACCGAACATGTAAACAATAGTGATGGATTCCTAAGTAAAGTCTCGCTGTATAAAGGCTTGGCTCTCATTGCCCTTGCTCAACAAGGAAAACCACCAAGTCCCAAACTGCTGGAGAATTTCATACAAGGTAAGCACAAGCAGATCAATTCCTCAGCTGACTGTAGTAAATGTGTAGCTTAATCAGATGTCATATTAAAGTCAGTAACCCCAGTTAGTCTTGTGTTCAACATATCATGTGATATTGTATTGCCTCTCACATGCCGTCCCAACTGAATTACATCAAAGCTGCATTTCACTGTCACCATCTGTTTGCAGTGATTTGCGCAAGAGCAAAGCTTAATATGTGGAGGTTTTATATTACTGCTTTCAACATTTCAGCACTTTTCACTGTTCTCATGTGCTCCTATACAGTATATGTAAATGATTTACATTCCTTGGGTCTATGGTTATGTTGGGCTGGTTGTTCGATGGCTTATTTTAATGATTTTTCATCAGCTCTGAAGGGTTAAAGTTTCTATTCAATTCAGGCCTCTTGTGTTATTTCAGGTGTTGCTAGTATGACAGTTGACTGTGCACTTTAATAGTGAGGTTTCCTGTTCTCTCCTCTAAGCGAAACCAAGTTTCCCGTCCATTGCATGCCAACTGCTTATCTCTCTATGGAATGGCCAAGAAGGATTTTTTGTTGTTGTTGCAATTTACCAAACAAAAGCAAAGATCCTGGTTTGAATCTGCTGAGACAACATTTTGTTATGCAGAGTCACGTTGTTTTTTCCATTTTTCCAGATTTTCTTTTCTAAATGTGGCACACAAACCACAGAAATCCACCGGAAAAAAGATGGTGTGCCGCATAGCTCAACATTGTTCATTGTTTTTCTCATTACTTTTGAGCTTTCCTTCATGCTGTGTTATTAATGTGCTGTCATAAGACTGTCGCGAAACAGAGACGGGAAGAAAGTCGTCTTCTTTGTCTTCTTTAAAGTGATTAAGTATGATACCGTGATCACCCACATGTAATGTTTAGTGTGTCACATCTGGCTGTCACACCACGCTAAATACATTGTGTTATATGTCATGTTTTTTAAGAGTTCCCAAAACCTCAGCTAGGAGAGCCGAAGGAGCTTCAGAGTCTAAAGATGCAGTCGGTTCAGGAGAGTCCTCTGATCCTGTCCGTGACTCTGGCTGAGCTGTTGAAGAAGGACACCGTAAAAGTTGACCTCATTCCTGAGAAGAAGGGACTGTTTCTTAAACATGTGGAGTATCAGGTCACCAGTGAGGTGAGTGAGTTTAGAGGTGGCATTACAAGTTTTAGTTTTCTGTCATTAATCAGAAAAAATCGATTGGTCCAAGTCTACACCCTAACAATGACTCAACTAATGGTTTAGGCCTTAAACCATTAGTTGAGTCATTGTTGCAGTGTCATGCCAGCCATGATGCACAAACAAACAAAAATATGACTAAAATGGGGAAATGAGCCTAACATTTTCTATTCTCCATATTAGGCTGAAAAAAAATGGCTCACTTCAGCATTAGCATTCGTGTTGGGTGATGCCATCTCATGTGGACACCCTAAAATAAATGTGTAAACAGAGACCACTGAGTCTTTGTGATCACACTCTTAAATATAAAGGGGGTTTTTGCTGAAGAAATATTTTTAGTTCCCCAAAGAACATTTCAGGGAACAGTTCTGAAAGGGATAGTTCACCCAAAAACGAAAATTCTGTAATTTATTACTCGCCCTCATTTCGTTCCAAACCCTAAGACTTTTGTTCATTTTCGGATCACAAATGAAGATCTTTTTAATAACATCAGAGAGCGTTCTGTCTTCCATTGACAGCTATGAAACTACCACTTTGACGCTTCAAAAAGTTCATAAAAATCGTAAAACTAATCCATATGAATTGAGCGTTTTATTCCCAATATTATTGACAGAATTTTCATTTTTGGGTGAACTATCCCTTTAAAAGAACCATGTATTAATAATCTAAAGAACCTTTTTCTACTATAAAGAACTGTTTGTGGAATGGAAAGGTTCCATGGATGTTCTGAATGGAACCATCAATGTCAATAAAGAACCTTTATTTTCAAGAGTGCATTATATTAAAGGGTTCATTTAATGAAGGATCAATTTCCTTGATCATTTGAGATAAAATAGCTCGACGAGCAAATCAACATATCCTCTGCAGTCTAAAAAGGAACGTGTGGGACCAGTGGTGAATTTCAGCGCAGACTGATTTGTGATCCTGTCACAGTAATCCTGACTTTGCAAAGAGGCTGTTTCTGAGAAATGAGGAAGAACATCTATATTTGACACAAAAGAAAAGCCATTTCAGAGAAAATTATTTCTGGTGCAAAATATAGTATTGTAAAAGGACCTCAGCAGGAAAAATACAATTAAACAACATTTATTTATTTTTCAATATAATAAAAGTATGACATTCAGTCAAGTCATTTTTAAGCATGCTGCGGAGTCATTGCAACAGTTACAGTTGTATTATTTAAATGTGTCGCTGATAGTTCATGTGTCATGTGCCCTTTGCAGCGTTTCACAGTATCGGTCTATCGGCGCTACAGCGATTTTGACGTCTTTCATGAGCTCCTGCTTCAGAGATATGCTTACAGAGCCGTGCCGGCGCTTCCTCCCAAAAGAGCGCTGAAAGGAGGTAGGTCGTTGTTTTATTCACTGTAAAAGTCGGCCTGTGAAGGGTTTGTGATCAAACCTTTAGATTATAGTCTTGTTCACTTCTCACTTAGGCTTTGCTGTGACATTCAATGCTTTCTGGGAATGCACCAGACAAACAATCGCGGCTCTGCCAAGGTTAAAAAAAGTAAACTTCTGATTTTCTGCAGACTTCAGCAAGTTGTACTTCCATAGTAACTGAGTACCAGAAAGCTCCTTGCTGTGTTGGATTAATGGAAGGACTATGTTTTGTTGTTTCTGGAAAAGTTTAATATTTTCTCTGTTCTTTGGCCCCGCTGCAGTCCTGACCTCCATGTCAGAGCGAGAGTTCATTGAAGGGCGGAGACGAGCCCTGGGAAGGTTCCTAAATCTTGTAGCACGACACCCTGTCTTTTCCGAAGATGAGCTTGTGAAAACATTCCTCACCTTCAGTGGCTCGGTATGGACTTTTTGCCAAACCTGAACACCAACTTGATTCAAAGTTCTAGATAAACAGGATTGAATTTTATGATATATTATAGTGCAAGAAAAATAAATTAGATATGGCAATTTTGGGTTGAGAAAATATATGTATATGTTTTATGTTTTTCATAGATGTTCATCAGGTTGTGACTTCCCATATTTATGTCCCACAGGATGTCCAACCTAAGCTTAGAGATGCTTGCAAAAAATTGGGGGATGAGTTCATGACCTGTAAATATGCAACGCAGGCCAAGGTTTGATTCAGCTTTATTTTACTCGTATGTTAAATATTTGTCCAATATTTATTAATCAATATTGCCTGTATTGTGATTTCTCCTCCAGGATTACCTTCCAGCAGATTTCCAAAGTCAGTTTTCGTTCAGCAGGGAGCTCATCAGAAATATCCATAACAGTTTTCAGAAGTTACGAGACCGGGCAGAGAGGATGGCCGAGCGCTCCAAGGAGAACGCCACAGATCTGCTGATGTTTGGGAAGGAGCTCAGGTACCAACTCATCCTCATCCGAGTGTTTTGCCTAAATCTTTGCAGTGTCTCTTAGACCAATGGTTCTCAAAAACAGCACACATTATAAAGTATGAGCTGCAGATCATTTCATTAGTTTAATCTTACATTTTAATCTACTGTGAAGGGCTTTGCTATATTCTAGGTGTATCATAATGCAGCATGGAACAGATGAGGCAAGGATTATACGCAAACAGTATTTATTCAACAAACACAAAAAAAGGAAAAAACTAAATCCAAATGGGAAAACAGGAGACGCAACAGTTCTACAACAGAGATGTAAAGACAATGACTGACAACAAAAGACTCAAACACAGGACTTATATACAAACAAGAGGATAGCAAGGCACAGGTGAAACTGATTAAACGCTACGGTGACTAAAAAGGGTAACTAAGGAAACAAAAAGCTGTGTCCGAAATCGCCCCCTATACCCTCATTCACTATTCCCTTCATTAGTTCATTAATATAGTCCAGTTGAAGGAGTGGATGAAAACGAGTGAGTGAATTCAGACACTGAGATGCCGCTTTTGCATAGTTTGTGCTTGCCGTTTAATAATCATTTGATTATTACGTAGCAAACTGGAAGCTCCAGTAGTAATGAAAAGATTTATCTTCAACTCTGTCATGGAAACTATGTATAAACCTTACTTAAACAATTTCATAATCAATTAAAAAACAATTTATACCAGTTTGATATTATGCTGTACCCACATTGGACAAGCGGTTTGGAAAATGGATGTATGGATGATTACTATGCGGGTGCCATCTTCTGGTCAGACGCGGGAATTCATTCGTCGTGTGACTCACAGTGCATTATGGGTATTCTCTAGCCGTTGAGCATACATTGGTTGTAAATGCGTTATTGCGGTGCATTATGGGATTGAATGATTGCACTCGATAACGTCCACTATGATTTCAGACTTCACTACAAATGGCTGTCCCTTTATGTAGTACCCTATTTAAGGACACAGCCGAAGGCAGACAGGAACTAAACGCTGGAAAAGAAACCCGAAACATCAAGGCAACAGAACATCAAAATAAGGGTCGTATAAGACAAAACACAAGGGAAATCATGATAGGGTAAACTTTTTTTAAGGGCTGTGCTGCCATTCTGGATTGCAGAAGAAAAGGATGCAGTAGAAGAAAGTTGTTTCACCACACTTATTTCACCAATAAAAACTAAAAAAATCTAGTCATATTTGCTTATGGTTAACTGAATCATCAAAGGTCAGCAGCAAGTACATTGGTCAATAAAGTGAGATTAAATGCATACAAATATTTGTTCTATTTAACATATTTAACTATTGAAGGTTTGCGTAGTATTCTGATTTTGCATTTCACTGATTTTATTCATTTTGAAGAATACTGAATCTTTTTTTGTGCGAATGAGATTAGTAAATGCCTGCTCACATTTAGCCCAGAATATTTACACACAACGCTTCTGCACTCCCGACTTCTCTCAACATGGGGACAGGAGAACTGTCAGTCAATAAATGGGAAAACAAAGTAACTTGCGTTACTTATTTGAAAAGTATATTTGTTGTAAATTTAAAAGTAATGTGATGTGAATCTTATATGTGTAACTTAAGTTATTTGTAATGCGTTACCCCCAACACTGCCTGTACCCAGTGAATTAGATCTGGAAAACAAGATTTCCTCATTCAACTAAATAATACAAATACACATACTATTCATTATCACAGCGATAAGCGTTAACCTGGTAGTTACCTCTCCTCAAGTTGTATTATGAATCATCGTCTGACTGACTGCAAGTCGAGGATTCCACAGGGAAAAGTGAAGGAGGATGCGCGGGATATTTTTGCTTCAGCTGCCATTACAATCATCCTTCCAGTTTTAATTCAAATTATGTAAATGATAACATTCAATGAATAGGAAAGCCTTTTTTCCCAGATGTATCTGTAACCTACCTCATCAGACAATGATTTATCAGCAAAACCTTACTTGGGCTCGTACCCCAGTAAAAAGGTTCTCCCTACAGATTGACACAAGTCTACTAATCACCCTGCAGTGTTTTATTTTTTTCATGAAATTGATTGTTTGACTGTACATTGTACACTGAATATTTATTATTCCAGTGGTTTGAGAGAGCTTGATTGCAAGATGTTTGTGACTATTGGCCGTATAGATTAAGCTTTGGTCTCTCTCCAATCCAGTTCTTTAGGATCAGATGAGTCACCTGTGCCTGTCCTGGCGTCCTGCAAGAGTCCCTGGGCTGCTCTTAGACACTCTGTCAAAGGGCTCTCTGTTGAGTTCTCACTTCTGTATGAAAGAGCTGCCCAACAGGTACTGTGCCACCCACACATACCACGTGAATTGGTGGCATGCTGCTACAGAGGAATTTAATTTGTTTACTTAATACAGGGCAGAAGAGAGGAGGATGATGTGGTGGAAAAACTAAATCTGTTTCTGGACTTGCTGCTGTCGTACAGGGTGAGTACTGATGCATTTTAATTTTTAGTCTCAGCTGAGTAGGTTTCTTTTTTTTTTGGTCCATTTTTAGGAAATTTTCATGTTATGTTTTCATAATCATGTTAAACCATACTAGAACATTTTAAAACTTTTTAAAAATATATATATTTTTTTTTTTACATGCTACCGGTTAAAAGTTAGGAATAATTACGATTTCTTTAAATGTTTTTGAAAGAAGCCTCTTATGTTCACAAACTCATTTATTAATTTGATCAAAAAGACAGTAAAAACAGAAATGCTGTGAAATATTACAAATATTATTTTATATAATATATATAATATTACCTTTATTTATTTCTGCATCATTACCCCAGTCTTCATTGTCACATGATCCTTCAGAATCATTCTAATATTCTGATTTGCTGCTCAAGAAACATTTCTTATTGTTATCAATGTTGTGCTGCTTAATATTTCTGTGGAAACCGTGATATACTACCGTTCAAACGTCTGGGGTAAGTAAGATTTAAAGAAATGTATCATTTTATTCAGCAAGGATGCATTACATTTTTCAAAAGTGACAGTAAAGACATTTATATAATGAATGTTACACAAATTCTGTTTCAAATAAATGTTGTTCTTTTGGTCTTTCTATTCATCAAAGAATCATAAAAAAAAAAATCACGGTTTCTAGGAAAAAACCTTTTCAACATTGATATAATAATAACCATTATTAAGAATTGAGCACCAATTATAACTGAGCAGCAAATCAGCATATTATAATGAGAGAGGACAGGAAATAATCTGGGAATGAGTAACAAAATTGGCATGTTGCAAGCTAGATTCAAACCTGTGTCTCCTACATGAGCACCGAAGCTCAATGTGCATATAAGGTAACCAATAAGCCACGCCACAGCAGGTTCTTTTTAATGAGCGTGTATGTGTGTTGTCATACAGGACTTGTGTGAACGGCACGAGAAAGGGGTCTTGCATGAACATCAGCGAGCGCTACAGAAGTACAGTGTCATGAAGAGACAAATGCTGAGCGCCACCGTGCAGCCTAAAGAACAGGTTTCTGTTGAGCAGCTGGAGTCCCGCATCGTCCAGGTCAGCCCTCACACACTCAGACATACACATACAATACAAAGAGCTATGAGGTAGAATCAGCAGAGGGGGAATGTGGGCACCAGTAGCTTCAGGGGAGCTGATGCATCTCTTTAAATTAGTAGGTGAAATTGATCTAAAGGACTTGAAACTAAAGCCCTAGAGCAAAATGTGTGTCCTCAAAATCCCTCTAGGGATGCCGCAGGAATATGAACTGGGATCTCTGCCTTGCCTCTTTAGAGAGAGAGCAGGAGGCCTCTTTTTCATCTTGTGTTTAGACCAGGGGTTTGTGAATATATATATATACATAATATTTTATATATTTGTATACATATTCTCAAATCTTTATCTAATATATATATATATATATATATATATATATATATATATATATATATATATATATATATATATATATATATATATATTAGATAAAGATTTGAGAATATGTATACAAATATATAAAATATTATGTTAGAGGATGTTTTTTAGTGATGTCACAGTTAAAATGTTAGCTTAAGATATTCAAACATGTTAAAACAATTTGGGGTTAGTAAAATGTTTTATTTATTTATCAATAATTTAATTCAGCAAGGACACATTAAATTGAACAAAAGTGACAGTAAAGACAATAATGTTATAAGAGATTTCTATTTGAAATAAATACTGTTCTTTTGAACATTCTATTCATCAAAGCATCCTAAAAAACTTATCACAGTTTCCACAAAAATATTAAGCATCCGACTTTAACATTGATAATAATAATACATTGTTTTTTTAGCACAAAGTCATCATATTAGAATGATTTCTGAAGGATCATGTAACACTGAATACTAGGGTGATGACTGCTAAAATAAATAAAGGAATAAATTATTTTAAAATATATTAATAGAAAATACTGTAGTTCTTTGATGTAAAATGGAACCAAACTGACTACCCACTATTCTAATGTAATTTCATTGAATCAAGAGCACTCAAAATATTGTACAACCAACCAAGTAATTCCAAGCAAGTTTATAATCTACATTTTTACTGGCCAGATTTGCATTTAATTTATCATTTGAGTAGCCATTTTGCACATTTATTTTATTTTACCATTTTGTTAATTATTTTAGGGATTTGTTAGAAAAATAACTTTTATAAAGGCCCGTTCTCTTTTTATGATAAAAGCCTGGCCAACTGGAGGACGAGAGAAAGGTTCATGGTGCAATACCAAGTCATGTGAGGCACACATCTGTTTAACCTTCAAATAACATGTCGTGCTCCAGTGGGTTTTACCTGCTGGATGGCTCATTGTGAGCAAGTAGCAGAAATTGGTCACAGGGAAGATGATGATGATAGTTAGGGTGGGATGATGTGACCACACTGTGACCTCACTCTGATCTCTGACTCACGGCAGCAAGAAAATGCCATTCAGGTAATGGAGTTACGCAACTACTTCTCCCTGTTCTGCCTGCATCAGGAGAGCCAGCTCATATTCACATACCTGCCCATCACGTCTATCATCCTGGGGGCATTTGTAGACTCACAGGTGCTGGGACATAAAGATGTAAGCTTATCCTTTATCTAGTATCAACAGTATGTGTGTTAGTTATTCTTTTCAATAAGTGCCAAAGCTGTTTCTTTATTACTTAGATGTTAACAAAACGTCATCATATTTGTTGATGTGTCTTATTTTGCTCTGATAGATGGGTGAGGTGTGGCAAGATCTTCATTCCAAGCTTAAAAGTCTTTTTGGGGACGGTAATGGACGGTCTCCTCCTCTCAGCCCAAAATAGCCTCCCTTCTGTGCCTTCAGAATCTCAATTCAATGAACTCTAGGCTGATTTGAATTGCAGGACCTCTACAGGAGTTACAGACAGTCAATATTATATAAAAGCACCTTGCAAAGAATTATGGGAAACTGCGTCTGTTCATGCAGCAGGTGAAGAAGGCCCTCGATTTCCTACAGTTTGAGCAAATGGACGGCTAAAACAAATGGCTATGCTGTTGAGAATCATTTTAGGAAGACACTGCATTACTGTTTTTACATGTAGCCTATCCAAAGATGATGTTGCTGTTTTGAAATGTAAGCTAATCTGAAAGAGAATAATTTTGGTAAAATGTACAAAAAAAATTCAAGCGTAACACATGAAAAATGACCTATTCTAGATGCTATCTTAGGTGCAATAAGAAATGAGCTGAGAAGCTAATAGCCAGAGGTTGCTGTGTTCAGTTGAATATACATATCAAACACAGAAAATATGCAGAGATTATGCTATTAGTTGCAAAGGCACTGTATTATTATTTGTTTGTGGTTTCAGCTGCCAGTCTGATATCTGATATTGTGTGTTTTGTAATCTGCAATTATATATCTGTTGTGTATTTTGTTATCTACTTCCATCTTTGTTTTTTTTTCCTCTCCACATTTCATCATTTTTAAGGAATAGGCTATACACTACCATTCAAAAGAGGTTAGTATTTTATTATTTTCATTTATTTCTAAATTTTTCCAGCAAGGATGCATTAAATTGATCAAAAGTGACTGTAAAGACAAGAGCAAGGACATTTAGGATTTATGTAATCAAAGAATCCTGAAATAAATGCATCATGCATTAAAAAAACACAACTGTTTTCAACGTTGATAAAAACTCAGAATTGCAATCACGGGAATAAATTACATTTTATAATAAAATAAAACAGAAAACAGTTGTTTTAAATGGTTTTACTGTATTTTTGTTCCAAGTAAATGCAGACTAGGTGAGCATAAGTGACAGACTTTCAAAAACATTACCGTCAGATATTCAAACTTGAACGGTAGTGTAGGCTATATAAGTGAAAAATACTTATAATAATTGTCAATTATTTTCTGTAACTATGAGCCTGGATCGGGAGGGTCTTGAAATGAAGCAATTGCTACAATTAGCATAGAATTATTAGCCGCTAGCTGCTCTAAAGCCTACACCGAAGACCTGTTTTCAGCATAGACAGTAAATCACGAAGGTCTGAAGTTCTTAGACTGCCTGTAAGCCATTACGTGAACTTTACTTTGAAATATGTCTGCCAATATTCCATGTTGTATAGATTGACACATTGCTGTTGGTTGATAACGCATGTATCATGCATATTTTGTCTTAATTGTTTAACATTCTAGTAAATCCCTTTGCAGAGCTTATAGCAGTAGTTCATGTCTGATGGTTCAGTTGAGGAAAGCAATAAATGAATGGAACCCGTTTTGTACTCTAATGCATATTCAATTCTGCCATCTGCTGGCAAAGAGAGTAATTGCAAGTTTAAAAATGTTGATCAAAAGTGTCAGTAGCATTCATAATGTATATAAAAAAATCGATTTCAACTTTTTAATAATTTAATAATAAAACATTTAAATTATTTCCGTATCGACAAAAAAATACTATGCAGACAGTTTTTTTCTAGATATGAAAGTATGCCTGAAAAAAAAAAATTATTCTTTTTAGATATAGTTATCATATCATTTGAAATCATTGAAGAATGCACAAAGATGTATGTCAGAATATTTAATGAAGTTAAAATTCTGTTTTCTTCTCATTAAACATGTTTTTTTAGATGACAGGTAGTTGGAGATGATATAACTTTATGTACACTACTGATGGAAAATCAGTTGTAAGAATGAGGAACAAAGAAACAGGCAAAAACTAAACATCAGAATACAGATCATGATGCATTTGAGGATTCAACCAAAATATAAATGAAACATCAAACTAATGGATAACGTTATTTTCTTAAGCGTGTCGTGCTCCGTGGAGTCATGTACTCAGTAGAGTGAACATCAGATTTCGCTGGATGAATTCCACTGATACAGTGACAATGTCCATCAATGGTACTAAAACCATATTCAAATGTCGTCCACCTCCTCCAGTTTATGCTCCACTATCACATCATGACCGTGGAATTTAAAATATCCCAAGAACTTCTTTTTCTGAAGCATCAGTGGGAACCACTGGACATCATCTGCCCACATCTGGCTGAAAGGTATTTTGTCTGTGTCAAACCACTTTGGCCTCATCTCTGAAAGACAAAACAAACCGCTTGAGTGGCACATTATTAGATCTTCGGTCTCAGTATGTGTCTCACAAACTGGATAAACTGTATTACCGTCTGATTCGGTTGGCTCTCCTTTATAGGTGTCAGCTCTGAAAATGTGGACATCGAGCAGTTCGGTTTCCCCAATAAACTCAAATTTGATATTTCCAATCTTGAGAAGGGTGTCAACAGTGAGGCCACTTTCCTCTAGCAGCTCCCTGTCAAATTAAATGGCATTTTGTTTCAGCTAGAAACCAATAAAAGCAGGCAAGATTGAACATGACCAATCGCTGACACCAACAGAGAAGTAAATAATATCAAACATTCACAGCGTTACAAGGTTCAAACTGTTTAACTTTGATGTGTAGCTTCAAGGTAGTGAAAAAACAGACACTGAAGGGAAAATGATGGCATTTCTAAAGTATGTTTCACTTTCAGTCTCTTGGTACCAGAAAGAAGACCATTGTTAATACTTTTACACCTGAAAAACACTGCTATTACTCAGTGTTGAAACTGTAACGCAATTATATTAATGGGTGACCATTTTTGATATCCAGTTCCCGGAAATGTCTAACTTTATAACAAATACACTGCAAAAAACTCTGAACAACACAACATAAAAAAAAAAAAAAAAAAAATATATATATATATATATATATATATATATTTATTTTTTTTATGTTGTGTTGTTAAGAATAGTTTTTGTAAAGAAGTCAAAATTGTGTTATAATATTGTTTTGATGCAATGGTTACTATTATTTTTTATAGTGTAATTTTTGGTGAACTGTAGAAAAACCAGGTAGGGTTTGTTAGACCTGCAAACCTCATTATTAATTATGACCAGTGTTGGGGTGTATCGCTTAAAGTAAAGCAAGTTATGTAATCAGATGACTTTTTTAAGTAACTAGTAAAGTAACGCACCACTTTAAAATTTACAATAAAATATCAGTTACAGTCACAAAAAAGTGATGCAAGTTGCTATGTTTCCCCGTGTATTGACTGACAGCTCTCCTGACCCGATGTTGAGAGAAATTGTAAGTTATGAGGCATTGTGTGAAATGTGTGAACATGATGGTTATTGCAGTTCTAGACTAAATTTGAGCAGGCATTTACTCATCTCACGTGCACAAAAACAGAATCAGTGCTTCTCAAAATGAATAAAAACAGTGAATATTACGTAAGCCTTCAATAATTAAATATTAAATAAACCCAAATGTACTTCATGTATTTATTCTCACTTTATAAACCAATGTTTTTGCTGCTAACCTTCGATGATCCAATTCAACCATATTTATTTTAATATATTATATATTAATATAATATACATTTAATATTTTTTTTAGATAAACATCACATTTGTTTCTTTTTCGTTTGATTTTATTGCTGATGTCGTTAGTATTAACTTTCTCCTGCGTTTCGATCTTTACATTTGCCAAAAATAGTACTTTATTGTTATTAGTTCAGCCCAGGTGAGAAAAAGTAATGCAAAAGTAATTTAGCGCATTCCTTTCCATAAAAAGTAACCAAGTAATGAAATTAGTTACTTTAATTAGGGAGTAAAGCAATATTATAACACATTACATTTAAAAGTCACTTTCCCCAAAATGTATTATAATAACAGTATGGAACCCACAACAATTAAAAAAAACAAAATTAGATCTAACAAAAACGACACAAACACACAACTAAATGAAAGAATGAAAACAAAAAATATACAATTAAAATGTTAACAAAAGGCATAATAGCATAAGGATACTGAACGCTGCAAAAGAACACATCAGTGAAAGGGTGTTGGGCTCACCGTCGGGCAGCCTGCTCTATGGTCTCTCCTGTCTGGACTTTCCCTCCAAACCCATTCCATTTGCCCGCTCCAAAGCCTCTTTTCTTCATGCCCAATAACACCCGGCCAGGCTGCACTACCAGCACCAGGGTCAGCAGTTTAGAGCTCAGCATCATCAGCCTATACATAAGACAACATGCTGTGATACAATGTCTTTATAATGACATATATATATATATATATATATATATATATATATATATATATGTGTGTGTGTGTCTTTAGCAGTTGCTTCCTGCAATATAGATTTGTATTTTAAATAATATATTCCATTATTATACAGATCAAGTTCTTACTTTTATTTACACTACCACTGCAGCATTCAAAAGATGATTCGCTTTTTTTAGTCTATAAACAACAAGCGAAAAATTATCATTTACAGGGTAGATGATTGATATCAGTACAGACAGTGCAGTTTATTAAGTTAATCTCGGTTGCTTCCAACCAAATTATTAGCTTACTTTGTTCAACGAAATCAGTATAGACAAAATGTAATACTAATAACATTAAGACAGATGCGTACGTATATATCAGAGGCTTATTTAGTCGGCTTGAACCGGCCGAGCTGGTTTCCCGCGTGTTGCTCGCGATCACATGGAGGCTGAAAACAGTGAATTTGGTCATAAAAGTGATTGACGTCCACATACAGGTTATTATTGATCCAAATTCAACAGATGATTTATAGATCTGCAAAATATATAAACCCCGCCTACCTAAGGTTTGTAATCGAGAGTGCAACAGTGAAATGTTCTCGATCGGAAATCCGACTCGTTTTTGTGAATCGGTTCTTTCGAACAGAACTAAACGAACTTAAAAACATGTAAACCACCTGTTTTTGCAAATATATATATATATATATATATATATATATACATATATATATATATATATATACATATATATATATATATATATATATATATATATATATATATATATATATATATATATATATATATATAAAATACGAATTTGAATATAATATCAAATACGTTTTATTTAGTAAAATTTCTGCTATGCGACTAAAGGTTATTATTTCTCCTCATTCAGTCACATGCAGTTCATTGAAAAGATCCGAGTCAAAAACTCAAAAGAAGTCCTTCACGAATCGGAAATCGTAGTGTGTGCAACAGTGAAATATTCTCGACTGAAAAAAAATATTAGACAGAAGTAAATTCAAGGATGGCCATCTAAAACCGTGAAATTATCCGATATATACATTAATACATTTAATCTGAATGATTAATACGCTATCCCAAAGACAAATAAACCACAATGATGTAGAACTCAATGATTTGAAAGGTTCTGCGCAAAGATCGCGCATCTTTGACATCATGCGGACACGAGACGCTCATGTGTCTTTTTGTCTTTATGTACTTCGTCGTTCATTTCCTCTACAGGTCACTACTTTGTAAATTATGTGGAAATGTATACAAAGGTCGTACATTCACGTGTCAGCGGTCTGTCTAAAGAAGACGCCTCTGCACATGAAGGGGAAAAGTGCTGCTGATCAGAGATGGCTGGTGCGGCAGCTCAATGACCCTTTCGTTAAAGCTGCTCACCTGCAGAATTACCGCTGTAGAAGCGCCTTTAAACTGATCGAGATAGATGATAAATACAGATTTCTGAAACCTGGTTTAAGTGTCATAGATTGTGGTGCTGCGCCTGGTGCGTGGAGTCAAGTTGCCGTCCAGAGAGTCAATTCAACAGCAGAAAGTAAGTGAGCTAATGAATTGAATTGAAATGAATGAATCACTAATATGATATCACATCATATGATATCTATGCATGCCATCTTGTGGGGCAAATACTAGTGCCTAGTTAGTTAGGTGAAGATTTTTTTTTACATTATTATCATTATTATTATTTTTTTTTTACAAAAATATAAATTTCAAATAAATGCTCTTCTTTTGAACTTTTTATTAAAAAAAAATCCTGATGGTTTCAACAAAAATATTAAGCAGCACAACTGTTTTCAACATTGATAATAACAAGATGATTTTTGAGCATCAAATCTGAATGTTAGCACAGGACAAAAGTTTGGAAACATTACTATAATGCTCATCAAGACTACATTTATTTGTTAAAAAAATACAGAAAAATTGTATTGTAGTATTACAATTTAAAAAGATTTTAGTGTCACATGATCCTTCAGAAATCATAATAATTTGCTGATTTGATACTCAGTTATGATCAATGTTGGAAACAGTTGTGCTGCTTAATATTTTTTTGGAACCTGTGAATTTTTTTTCATGATTTATTGATGAATAAAAAGTTAAAAAGAACAGCATTTATTCAAAATAGAAATATTTTCTAATTAGTCTTTACTATCAATTTTGATCAATTTACCACATCCTTGCTGAATAAAAGTTTTAATTTCTTTCCAAAAAGGAAAGTTTTTTTTTTTTTTTTTTACATCTTTTTAGTCATCAAAGAATCCTTATAAAAATAATAAGCAGAAAAACTGTTTCCAACATTGATAATAAATCATCATTAGAATGATTTCTGAAGGATCGTGTGACACTGACGACTGGAGTAATGATGTTAAAAAATCAGCTTTGCCATCACAGGAATACATTTTAAAATATATAACAATAGAAAACAGTTGTAATAATATTTCTCAATATTACTGTTGTTACTGTATTTTTATCAAATAAAAGCAGCCTAGGTAAGCATAAGAAATAATAATAAATAAAAAAAGTCTTACAGAGCTCAAACGTTTGGACATAGGTAAAAATATAGTTCTAAAATCGTTTTAAGGATAAAAGATTAGTGCAGTCCACACCACAACTATACCGATAACAACACAGAGAAACAATGTTGTTGGAATCACTTTCAGAACGTTTTTTTGTTTTCAGGCTGAACGATAAAAACATTGGCAGCCAATCAGAATCCATGCTGCATTTCGTCCGCTGCTGTGGATGTAAATGTAGTTATCGTTATCTTTATAGCTATCGCTCTCTATGTGAACAGGCCTTTAAATGTTTATTACATAATTTTTTCAAAGCTGATAAACACGATACCTTTGTTCATTCCAGGTGCAGATCTTCCAAAAGGAAGCGTAATAGGAATAGACATATTACGCATCGCCCCTTTGGATGGAGCTCAGTTTTTGTCCAATCACGACGTCACTGCTCCTTCAACTCACATGGCGCTGGAGAGGCTCCTCCCTGAAGCTCGAGCAGATGTCATCCTCAGTGACATGGCCCCCAATGCCAGTGGGCTCAGGGAACTGGATCATGAAAGACTGGTCACCATGTGTCTATCAGCGCTGGACTTAGCTGACAAGGTTTTGCGTCCCGGTGGCTCTTTGATTTGTAAATACTGGGATGGAGCTCTGGCCAATAAGCTCCAGCAGAGACTTTCCTTTATGTTTCAAGATGTAAGGACCGTAAAGCCAAGAGCAAGCAGGAAGGAGTCAGCAGAGCTTTTCTTTCTGGCGAGGATGTTTAAAATGAAATAGGATGAAGTCTTTTTCATGCAAATCCAATTTTAATATATGAAATATAAATAAATATATATTTAATGAAAGAAAGTAGTTTCTCAGTGCATTAGAAACTAGAAACCTAATACGTCTCCTAAACATAAAAAAAAATGCTATAGTAGAATAAATATGAAGTCAGATTTGCATATGATTTTCAGTTTATCTGTAAGGCCTAGCAGCGTTAAAGTCATTCTTTCAAATAATTTTATAAAGACATGATTGGCATGCAACTAAAATGTTTTTTAGTGAGTAATTTCAGATTCATGGTATATTTTACAGTTACACTATAAGAGTATATAGTTTCCTCCTATTAGTAAATGATATCCTTACGAAAGCACAACATCAGTGGTTCTCAAATGGCCATCTGTGAAGCATTTGTATAAAGTTGTGTAAAAAACGAAACTAAATAAAATCATTAGAATTGACTAAAAGTGACTAACTGATTGTGTTTGCATTCATTTTATAATTTAAGTTTGTGTTCTCTAACTTCACAATCCAACTGCTGACCTAACAAACAGGAGGCTCATTTAGGTTTTACCAGCTAACCTTTATAAGTGAAAAAAAGTAGCAATGTATTTAACAAAACAGCAGACTGACACAATTGTAGTTCTACAAAAGTTTATTTCATGATTCATATTTACGATATGAATTTTGTACATATAGCCTAAACCCTGAAACCATTGTTTTGAGGAAGTTGGTTCTTCCCCTGACATGTCAAAGTGTTCCTGTTGTTATAAATGTGTAAATAATGTCACTCACTTTTATGCATCATTGTATGTAAGCTCTCGGCCTGACTTCTTAGCAAAATGATGTAGGTTTATTATAGCAGTCTAGTTAAATTAGTTGATAATAAGAGCAAAATGGCGGTCTGGCAAAATTATGGACTGCTGTCCATATTTTAGTTTATAGAAATGGGAACTCTCCATAATTTAAATTAAATTATTAAATTGTAGAATACTGTAAGTTTGGGGTAGGGAAATATCAAGAATATTTTAGTTGTTTGCGCTCATTTAATTGCTTGATTGGTCTTATTTTAAAGCATTTTCCATCATTTTGATGCCCCGTAATGAGCCCTGGCCCCCTGGTTGAGATTTGGGGTGTTAGGTTCTCCCAGTGATGCAAAGTACTGGAGTAGATGTAATTAGTTACTGTACTTTAGTATCTTTTTGACTGAGTATAAAAGAACTCAAAAAACTCTACTTGACTACATTTTTGAATAAGTATATGTATTATTTACTCCAAAACAATTGTGATGAGTAATGCATTGCACCTAACTTTTTCTGCGGCAGTTTATTTCTGCTACAAATGACGGTATTATATCTTGTGCATTTTGCCCATACTCACCCAAACTTGTCAACAAAGCTAATTTACTCCAATACTCCATTAGCATGTCGTTTCTGAATTGCATATGTTTCATACACGAGATGAGGTCCAGTGCAACATTTCCCAGCAACATTGCTCAAAAAGTTGCCCCGTGTATCATCACCTTAAGACTTTTACTCAAGTTGTATTGGAATTGGTGGTTTGTAACTTGCAATGAAGTAATTTTTGCTGTAAGGTATCTGTACTTTTACTCTCAAGTATGGTTTTCAGGAAGGCCTACTCTTCTTTACACCTCTGGGTACTCCACAATTGTTGTTTTACTCTTGAATTTGTTCTCCAACACTGGATTGACCAATATTCAGTTGGCCTGAAGATGGTGCTCTTGAGTTGCCAGTACGAAAGCAGCAGAATAATAATAGCTTTACTCTCTCTCTCTCTCTCTCTCTCTCTCTCTCTCTCTCTCTCTCTCTCTCTCTCTCTCTCTCTCTCTCTCTCTCTCTCTCTCTCTCTCTCTCTCTCTCTCTCTCTCTCTCTCTCTCTCTCTCTCTCTCTCTCTCTCTCTCTCTCTCTCTCTCTCTCTCTCTCTCTCTCTCTCTCTCTCTCTCTCTCTCTCTCTCTCTCTCTCTCTCTCTCTCTCTCTCTCTCTCTCTCTCTCTCTCTCTCTCTCTCTCTCTCTCTCTCTCTCTCTCTCTCTCTCTCTCTCTCTCTCTCTCTCTCTCTCTCTCACACACACACACACACACACACACCAGCAGTTTGAAGAAGAGGTGGCGTGGACTGTTATTGGAACCCTGTTTTTCCCTAGCGTTTGGGAGTCGAGTGCTCAGGAGTTAAAATTCTGCATTGTCATTTGCATTTTTAGCAAATTCTTGAAGTGTGGCTTATTTGACAACGCTTTAATCTTGTGTTTCCCTAACCGGAAAGCTAAATTGTTGGCGTAATACCGAGAAACCGTTTTTCCAGTTGCATAGAAAGATGCAATCATTCTCTCATTATAAGCGAGGAGCTGCAGAGAGGATGGATAAGTGTCTTAGACAGTATGACTAATGAGATTCCTTTGTCCCTGTAGCAGTGCAGTCTCACAGACATTAGCCTGACACAATATCACTCTCTTTCTACAGTCCAGCTGTGAATGGCATCCAGCTTGTGCTTCTTACGTTGACAGTTTAACTTTAGACCTAACATTTGTTCAAATATGAAATAGAAATGTTAGAAATAATAAAAGAGGTTTTAATAGGGTGACCATACGTCCTCTTTTTCCCGGACATGTCCTCTTTTTGGACCTAAAAAAATGCATCCTGCCGGGATTTCTAGATTCGACTTTTGCTTTCTACAGTCGCCATTCATTATGTTTACATGCACACCTTTTGTTTCAATCGGACTGAATTCATTCCGACTGATGAATCTGAATGTAGTGTTTACATGAACGCGAAACAAGTGGCTGGGTGGATCATGTGCGTTTAGAATTGCTTTAGGTCCCGCCTTCTCTCACGCCACCATTGGTCGGTCAGTAATGTACGTAACGCAAACATCATTACAATCATTACCCTCAGCACCACGGCTTGCTTGTCAACAGCGGCACATGGCTCCTGAATAACGTAAAAAATGTAAATTCACAGACGATTTACAGAGAAATTCCTGTGTTTTCGTTTCGGTCTGGATTCTTGTGAAGCAGAATGCATGACCTGCAAAGTTGCCATGCACGTACGTGCTAGCGACATAGAAGCCCACAACAGGAAAATGTAAAAGAATATCAGGACTGATTTTTTTTCTTCAATGAAATAGGTTTTCTTTTTCTTTTTGACAACTTATTTTTTATTTTAATTCAACTCATGGCCATTTAAAGAAACAGTGTCATGTAAAAGATGTTAAGAGCTAAACTATTTGTTTTTATCTGTTAGTCATTATTGTGGGCCAAAATTTGAATGGAAGTTATGCATTACTTTATGTATTAAAGTTCAATAGTTGCAATGTTGTGAAGGCCTCATGGAGTTTTATGGTTATACATTCCTTGCCTATAATGCTCAACTCCTCAAACTTTAAGTAGCTCAAACTGAAAGCTGCATGCTTGATTTGAAAGCACTAGAAAAAGAATGTCAAGTTTATGAATGTCGACTCTGGATTGCTCTAATCTCAAGCTCAGGGAATCTTCAGCTGATAGACTCAAAAATACCTAAATGAATTCTGCCGGCAGCTCTGGCGCTTTCACATTTGACTGAGCTGCAGCGTGTACCATAGAGTATGGAAATTCTTGCAACCTCCCTCTTTAATCTGAGCATCTGTGTCAGCAAAATGTTTAATGTGTGCCGCTTCGGTCAATTTATGCTGTGGTTTTTGATCATCGCTCTGACGTATCAAAAACGTACGTTCGGGGGACAATCCACTTCTGTGTCAGTGACATGTCAAAGGAGCCCGGAGAATTCATTATAGAAGATTAAGGAATTTATTTGAGAGCTTAGTTTCATACGCGTCTTAACGGTTGTAAAAGTGGAGACTACAGTGCCTGCAGGGGTTTAGCAACATTAGTGATATGGAAATAACCAAGTGATCGTGATAAATTTATAATAGCTTTTTAGGGGGGTTATCGTCTTGATTTTAAAAGTTTTTTTTCTCTTTCTTTTTATTTCATTGCTGTTAACTCACATCCTTCAGGTTTCTTGGAACATCTCAGATATTCTAAGAGGTCGAAGTTCAGGCACTGTAATAATTTGCTGTCTATTATTGTGAAACACTTGAGAGTTAATACTGGATAGCAAAATGTTTATATTAGGATTTGTGCTCTATTCAGAATTATGTGAAAGCTTTCTACATTCATGAATTTGAGTTGAATTTGTTTTTAGGTAGTGAAAACAATGCAAAGTTGAAATTCAAATATAAATGTAAGATCAAGTTCTAAATGAAAATAATACAAATTAATTTGAATTAAACACGTCATTAAATGCATAGCATGTGGTACTTCCAGGAACATAATTTTCCATTTATATTTCATTATACTTAATCAAGGATTTTCATTTTGTGGAGCATGGTAGAAGAACACTTAATTTCCTACAATGAATCATCTCAGCAATGCCCATTGAAGCCTATGGAGTTTGCTCTGCCTTGACAAGCGCAAATCTGTTGACAATTTTGCACATTTCTTATTTACATTCCAGAGCTGATATTATATATTATATCTAGGATTGCTTACAAGTACATTAAAAAAAAAGCATTAAGGCCTGGGCTGGTTGCATAAACTGCTAGTCATAATTTTTAAAATAAATTAAAATGAGTCATATTTTTTTTTCTTTAAGACTGGACATAACCTTTTTAAGTCAGGTACATAAAAACGTATATTGGTCTAATTTGATCCCCTAGAATAAGACTGATTACCCCTATCCTACCTAACAGCTAGTTGTTTGTACTTGTTCTTCAAGACACAGTCTTAACATAATGGCTATGCTCATGAAACTGGCCCCTGCATCTCCAATAGCAATAGCCTACTACTAGGTAATTTTAGACAAAACCATTATGCTCTGGGTATAGAAAGCTCCTTTCCACAGTTGACAAATTGACCCAATTTACCCTTATTATTACCACACCTTTCATTAGTGAATGATTAATCTTTGTTATACCTAAGAATAAAAACACAATGGTCTTCTTAATCTTTCATCATATTGTAAACTTGCTCAACTTTCACTTCTTGCAGCTAGGGATGTGCAGTCTATAAGTTTGTTTTAACTGATAGCCATATCTGTTGTTGTTAATGCAGCCTTTCTAAAATATTGTCGATATTTAATGTCAGCATTAAATTTCATGTTACAAAATTTTTATGGTCAAATAACAGATTTCTCTCTGGTGACTTATACCAAACTTCTCCGATCATTTAGTCCTCTTAAACTAAATTACTACGGCCTGGTTTCACAGGCTGGGTCTATTCGCATGCAGTATTTTATTTTAAACTAAAAAAACGTGGGAGTGGTAGTTGTCACAATGAGCGAGAAAGGTTGACATGAAACAGCTTAATCTCGAACCTCTGAGGAATCACCAGCTTTAAAAAAAACGCTGAGCAGTGGAGAGTCTGCTGGGAAAAAAAGAGAACGAGACAGAGCTCGCAATACAACAAGAATCAACATTGCATTGGCTTCATGGAGATGGTGAGAACTGAGGGATTTGAAATGTGAAAGATTTACGACACGGAGATGGTGTTTTTGTTACTCAACAGGTGAGTAAGGTATTTTCTTAAACAGATAAATTGCCATAGCTCTCTAGAGTTCATTGTTAAGCATTAACTATTGTGAAGGGTCATTTCAGTGAATTTAATTTTAAGGAAGTACCGTGTCTATTACAGTTTTTCTCAGTCGCTTTGGTACATTTCTTAAATCAAAGACATTTGCAAAACAGTAAGTGCATTTCTCAAAACAATTCGTACAAATAGCAAAACACCATGTATTACCTGCAAAAGCCAGTCTCTTGCTCAAAATCCTTAGTTCATCTCTCAAAAGTAAATATCTGTGTCAATGAACATGTCAGTGCCATCAGAATGACAGGTCCTTGTGTCATTGTGTACAGATAAGACAGTCAAATTGCTTAGTCATGTTGTCAATATAACAGTGCACTCTGGAGGGATGTTTTCATGACAATTATAAATTGTAGGTTACACCTTAGTGTATGTGGGAGTTTGATTGCAAGAGACTGGACAAGATTCACATTTATGCTTTTACGGTTTGTACTGTAATTTGTTGACAGACCATTTCATTGCGATACAGAAAGGAAAAGACAGCACTGCATAGCACAAAGAAAAAAAACAAAGAAAAAAACAAAAGTAGAAATGTGAACAGGACAGATTTAGAAAAAAAGTCTAATGGAAATGTATAGAAATATGCTTGACATATTATGACAACTTGTTCAACCATTTTGCATGTAAAGACTTATGCTAGGAACTAATTCCTAAATGTTGTGAGGGGTGAGACTATTCAACAGAGACCCATACATTTTGATCAACATGACATAAGCAATTGATAATGAAGGAAACAGCAGAGCATTGTACATAATCATTTGCATGGATGTACCAAAGCATTTGCAACTTGTTCAAAGAAATGAGAAACTGCTTTTTTTATGTGCACAAGTGACACAATGATGTGAAGATTGAACAGGTGGTTTTGAGAATTTCAATTCTGATCTGAGAAATGTACCAAAGCGACTGAAAAAAACTGTAAAGCTAAAGTAACTCTGTAGCTAGTCATCTTGAGATCCTTTCCATCTAAACTTATATCTCTTAAGCCTACACTGAAAAAAACAATAAGTAAAATTTACTTAATTTTTCTTTGGCAAGTTTTTGCACGAATATGTTTTGAGTAAATTTCACATATGGAATTAAGTAAACTCTACTTAACTAAGTTAAGTGAAAGTAACAGAAAATAAGTTATTTTTTCTTGGGTATTAAAAGGTTGTGTAGGCCCAATATATATTTGGTTGAAATTTTCTTTGTAATACATTTCACTCGAACAATATAACATTAAATTAGACCACACTTTTTAAATAATTTATTTATATGACATCATCTATGCAACTGATACTATTAATACAATGTGTCACCATATCTTCATTTCAGAAATGTGTGAACAATACACAATGTAGAGTAGACAATACACAATGACGGTAACATTTGATGGATCGTTTTTGTGTTTGAATGTGTCATTTTGAGTAGAAATGAAGTCCAAATGTCACAAAATGGTAAGTTACTATCCTAACAACAAAAGCAATGATAAAACAGTGTAAATACAGCTGGAAAACAGTGAGAAATCAACCTCATTAATTATTCAAGGACCAGTGCATGTTGGGAACACTAGTATCAGAAAAGTTGATTAATTTTACTTAATTTTATAATGTTGATATTTATGCTTTCATTTCTACACGATTGAATTGAGTACTAATAAAGAATTTACTTTTTTTAAAATTATTGCCTGAACTAACCTTTTCATGTAAATTACATTGTTTTTTTCTGTAGTATTTACTTCACCACAAAATCATTTTTATCAGTGTAGAAAATGTTTTATGAGCAGTAAGATAATCTCTCTCTTTTTTAGTTATGAAAAAGAACCATATTCATCTGCAATCTCGCAGAGAGCCAAAGCACAACTAAAACAATGTTCTTTCGCAAAAATGCATGCATGTTTTTTTTATATGCTAGAGGGGCAAAAGTTACATATTGTACATTACTGAATTAATGGACTATGGATTTTTTTATATACATGTTTATTATAACAGTATTTCTCAACCCATTTTACACATTTCTCCAAACTAAGATAAATTCCCAATACTCTCAAAACAATAAACGCAGACATCTAACCCTTTGATAATTTTCTTAAACAGTTTGTGCGTTTTCATTTATTTTATACAAATTACAATGTTTTCTTGACATACTACACATCAGTTTCCAATTCAAGGCTCACACAGAAAGCCAACCCAGAAAAACTAAAGCAAAGCTATATTCCAAATCCACATCATGTTGTCAAATGCCGTCGTATTGATTTTTGTTGTAATACACACAGCACAAGTGCAATGTACTAAAATGTTCATTCTGTCTATAAAAAGTGAAAACCTAGAGTAAAGAAACAATGGAGGATCATGGAGGATGAAACAAATCAGAAAATAGATCAAGTAGGGAGAAACACAGTGGGGGAAAGGGCAAGAGGAGATGGTGAGAGGAGGAGAGCAAAGAAGAGTCTTAAAATGAGATGAGAGTAAGTGACCATTGGTTGACATGGTTGGACAGAAGGTTCAGCTCAGTGTCAACAGATACTGTGACTTCAGCATTAACAAAAAAGGAGAAGAAATGTGGAATGCAGAGGCCTGCAAAGATACTGTATATGTGTCAGGATTCAACATCCATGCCGTTTTGTGCTTAGATGCATCTGAAAAACACGTGTGATGTAGAGACTTCAATTCAGTGGCAGGAACGTATTTGTGGGCTTTTTGAAGTTGACTTCATATATATTCACTTTTTTTGTGTAATATGCAATACAGACTTACTTGACATCCTTGTCTATATGTAACAAACAGATAACCAGTATTACTGGTGGTAGTATTTTCTTTAAATAAATGTTTTCCCTGAAAAGGATGCAGTAACTAAGACAATGCAGTGAAATTAAACTGCTAAATTCAGAGTCTGTTTGGATGACGTCTATTTGATCTGTTTATCAGTATGACAAAACAAAATTATGAGGTTAATTATTCAGACAGAATTTAAAATAGTTTAGTGAAATATGTCTAGTTGACCAAATTGTATTCTCTAAATTAGGGAATAATTATGCATAATTAGTCAAATTTAATGATGCAAGTATTGTACAAATGATATGCCTTTGTTGTGCAATGTTGTACTTTTTTTTTGAATTGGAATTCAGTAAATTCATTTTCCTGTCATCCCAATTTAAATTCAACATCCTCAATTAACACACTGCCCCGGGTATGCATGAATAAATGACCTTCGAATTAACATAGTAAATATCTATTGTTGCAATTTGATTAAACACCAAAATTAGGGGGTTTTGAAGTCCGATTAAGCCATATAGTGCAGTTTGTAAACCTTATAATAGAATTTGCATGAATTAGTAAATGACCCCCCCAGCTGCAAAAACAAAAACAAAAAATACAGCTGCCTGTTATTCTTGGAGGATTGTAATAACCGTAAGCAGAGTTAAAGACTTCTTTCCCTCCACTAATTCCCTTCTTTAATGTTTTGATCACATTTGATACTACTCCCATGGCAATAAACGCTAAAATATATTTGTATTTAATCAACCAATTCCCTGGCAGTTGGTGTGCTGTTTCGCACAGGTGAGAATTGCACTCTTCAATATTAAATTTATCTGTTCCAAGAGCTTTCCAAGGGGATGGTGCACTGTCAGGTTAATTTACTGGTGTTAGGACAGCTGGTGGCTTGTATGTAAATATCAGTCAATTAAAGAAGAGAAATTATATGCAGAGACTATGTATACTTCCAAAAATTTAATTATGAGAAAACGAGATCAGCATTTTAATCTTATGACTTCTGGCAAAAATGCAAACCAGCCAAGCGGAAATAAAGTTAACTTGCTGAAAACTTGATTTGTTTGGTGATATACAAATAAAGATACGCTTAAAAACATTTGATGGAGTGCCGGCTTATTTGATCAGCGGCTGTGCAATGCTCTATATGGAACTGCAGAGCCTGACAATGAACGTCTCAGATATGAACAGATACTTGCACCTTCCAGCGCTGAATGAACACAAATCTGCTTTCTGTGGGCCTGGAGGAAAGAGATTAGAATGTTTTCTCAAAGAGTTTCCTTCTCACAGGTCTGTCATAAAGGCCTATTGAATGGGCAAATGAATCAAACAGATTATTTTGACAGGATTTGGAATGATTGAATGACAAGTTTCCAATGGTCGAGGAAGCATGTAGCAATATCTTACGTGCAAGAGTATGGAGCCCTTAAAGTAACATAGTCATGAAAAATAAATAAAAATGAGATGGGAGTTACATTTCAAGTTCTATTTCAATGCTTTTGCATTCGCTCGCAAAAAGTTTCGCGTTCCCCGAGAAACTTTGCATTCCTTTGTGTTCCAAAACGCGAGCAAGCGCAAAATTTCTCAGGGGAATGCGAAACATTTCAGAGAGAATACAAAAGTAGAATTTACATTTAGTGTAAGAAAAAAAAATATTTCCTCCCATCTCTTTACAGTTATACTGAATATCAGCACAGCTGTGACTTGACTGCAGGTAGTTACAGTTGTGTTTATATTAAGTACAGTAGCATGATATTGCTATTATACAACAATTTAAACACTATAGCATTTAAAAGTTTGGGGTCAGTAAGACTTTTGTTTATTTAATTTTCTTAAAACATTTATAATTTTGTAATTTTAAAAAAAAATAATTAAATACTTTTATTTACCTAGGATGCATTAAATTGATCAAAACTGACAGAGAAATGTATAATGTGAAAAAAAAAATCTATTTAAAATGAGTGCAGTTTTTTTTCAGAATCCTAAAAAATGCATCATGGTTCCATAAAAATATTAAGCAGCACATCTGTTTAAACATTGATAATAAGCTTTGACATCACATGAATAAATTACATCTTGAAATATATGACAAATATATGAATTCAGTACTTCTAACTTTTGGACAAATTCTCAAATACATTTTCCACTATTTGTTTGCTGTATATTTGTTTTCTTGATTCCACAATGTTCTATTATTATCTATAATATATATATAAGTTAATGTCACGCTTTAAGTCCGAAGAAGATGAAGATAGGTGAAGTAGTTACGTATAGTAGCGTGGTTACTAGTCAAGTCACCTTTATTTATTCAATACAGATTCAAATCAGCTTTTCAGTGACAAGAAAATGATTCAAACAGATCAATGATGCAAAGTGTTCATTTCGGCTGTAAAGCAGCTCTAAAAGAAAATAGTGTCATTGTGTTAATTCAGTTCTGTTGTAAAGATTATCAATTATTAAAGTAGTTCATTTCGTCTATAAGCAGTTATGCAGAAAACAGTGATTTCATCCTCTAAGCTCAGTTCAGTTCTCATTTAACAGTGTCAGTGCAGTCAAATCAGTAATATTGCTGAATATTAAGTGTCCCCGACTAAGCAAGCCAGAGGCAACAGTAGCAAGGAACCCAAACTCCATCAGGTGACAGAATGGAGTAAAAAACCTTGGGAGAAACCAGGCTCAGTCGGGGCGCCAGTTTTCCTCTGTCCAACGAACGAACAAGGTGGGATTATGATTCAGGCTTCATCACAAGTCAGAATTCAGATCGGGGTCGGTTCCTTTTTGCTTGAAGATCGGATTCATCACGCCAATATGGAGACAAAGCTGGTCATAGGTCTCTGCAGAGGACTTATCTGGTTCTTTGGTCTTTGCTGGGGATCTTTTAAAAAAAAGTGGACTCGAGTAATCCAATAAGACAGACCACAAACAAACCAACATGTTAGGCACAAACAATACCGGACCCTGAACTGAAGAAACTGAGGGACTTAAAACACACAAGGCGATGAACTCAAATACAAACAGGTGTGCTCTAGTAACATAATAAGTAACCATGACAACTAATGAAAAGCAGGAACAAAGGAAACAGGAAACAAAGAGAAACATACTCAAAGACTTTGAAAATGAAACCAAAAACAGACTAATTGTGACAGTTAACTTCACCCCTAAACGACAGGTAAAATCTAAACAAACTGTAGCTGTTCACTTTATGTTGTTTAGACAGTCTTTTCCCATTTAAGTGGGTGGTTTTAAGTCTGGCTCTGTGACACTAGTGAGTGGCTTTGCACACTCAAAGCTATAAGGCCTTCTCTCGTCAGAAACAATGGGAAGTGGAGCATGAGTCTGAATATTCATTGCTTCACAGACATTAGGTTACTAGAGTCGCATTCAGAGAGGTCTGTCTGTGAAGAGCCTCTAAATTGCGAAGAGGTTTTCTGATGAAGCTTCTGGCTCCCGAGATTGCAAATGTGCAGCAGGCATTAATGCTTATTCCTAAAGCTGCACATGTCTAAAATAATCAGGCGTCTGTCTTTATCTAATCTCCTTTAGAACATTTGTGATAACATAGACTCAGTGACCTCTTATCATGATTCAATGGCCTTATTGTATATGAAAACAAACAAAAACTGTAATGATTTCATGTAAAACAATCCACCAATCCCTTTTCATGTGAGATACAGCTACACAATTAGGGGAGAAAAAGGGGAAAGTGAGAATATACTTCACTGCATTTTCTATCCTTAACCATAACCTGCCCTTAAAATCATTGATCACTCATTTAATTATTGCAGGCTTGTGTAATATTCAGAGTCTGCGTTGTACAGTTTTTATTCATTTTGAGGCATACTATATCTGTTTTTGTGCATGTGAGATGAGTAAATGCCTGTTTAGGGCCACATTAGGGTCACGTTTAGGGCCCTATCTTGCACCCAGCGCAATTGACTTTGTACACCGATACATGTACTGAAGCTAAGCAATATAATAGCATAATAGCATCAGAGCCTGAGATCCGCCCACAAAGTTACTTGCGTTTTGTGTTTGATACTTGCGTTTCAGATCGTTAAAATAGGGCCCTTAGTCTAGAACTGCAATAACCATCATGTTCACAAAGTGCAAACAATTTCTCGTAACTTACGATTCCTCTCAACATGGGGACAAGAGAGCTGTCAGTCAGTGCATGGGAAAACAAGGTAACTTGTTTTACTTATTTAAAGAAGTAACTCAGATATTTTTTTGTAATTTTAAAGTAATTACTAGTTACTTAAAAAAGTAATTTAATTACATAACTTGTATTACGTGTAATTTGTTACCCCCAACACTGGTTAATTACAATTTACCGGTGCAGGGCAGGTGTGGATTGGTGCATGGGATCAGAAAAGACAATCTAGGTGGGCAACAGAGAAACAAGAAGTTACCAAATAGGACACAATGGCAAGAGACTGCATGACAGATGGTACACAAAGTAATTTTGGGATGTCTTTATTTAATCTATAACCAGTCAAACAGGAGGAAATGATCTAGAGTCATGGAAAAGTCAAGAATGAAATTTTTTTAGTAACCAAACAATCAAAAAGTAGCCTACGTGGCTTATCTGTTGTTTGCAGTCCCATAAAACAAGGACAGGTTGAATTTTGTGCATGAATTACATTTGTTCTGAAATTAATCATTGTAATAATTATACAAATATATAGTTCTGTTTCTGTATGTGTACAGTACAGTAAATCTTTTATAATGTTACAGACGATTTCTATTTGAAATCAATGCCAAGCAGGACAGTGATGTTAAAAACAAATGTTTCTTGAGCATTAAATCAGCATATGATTCCCTATTGTGGGGACATTTTAGTAAGGGATAGTAATACCAAAAATCTTGAGGGTAAAATGTTTTGGTCCCCATGCAAATCATAGTAGTCCCCATAAAACATGGAAACCCAACATATAGGCTGTTATTCCCTGTGCTAGATTTCCAGAGGCCCATGTGAAAAAGTATGATTACATTTTAAGACTTTTCTTTTAACATCTCACTAAAGCAGATCAGAGTTCATCACCTTCATGCAGGCTCATAATTTCAATAAATGATGGCTAAATTCAAACCCCATAGAGTCCACCACATCCACTTAGCATTTCCAGTTCTGGCTGAATACCCCTCCGGGTTGCTTAAGGAGCCCAGATGGAGGCTGAGGAGTCTTTTTAGAGCACATGGTCATTAATCTTTCTAAAATGCTGAAGGCATGGTTTGACACATCGCTGTAGTCAGGTCCACAGGGGTCCTAGAGAGGGTAGAGCTGGGTTTGTCACACATTGAGGCCATGAAACCTCCCACTTGCTTTTCACAGGGTCTGGCAGTCTATTCAGATAACCGGCAGGCCTTCCAACATCTCCGGAAAAGTAATCTCTCGGCTGCCGCCATTCTCATGACAAGTGCAGTCTCACCTGAGGAGTGAGTGTTCAGCTGCCAGCAGGAGGCCAAAGACAAGACTTTGGCAAAGTGTCTAACACTTCCTTCATGATGGATAACAGCGGGAAAGACACACAAGAGTATGACTGATCTCGCTACTGAAAAATAGCTTCCAGTTAAATGTTTTGATTTAAATTCATGATACGTTTCACTTGGAAATTTATCAGTTATCTTTTGTGACACAGTGGCTTTTGAAGAGTAACCAAGGAATCCCAGGAGCTGCTGAGCCTGAACGCCAAGACATCTTTATTGAAGTGACTTGGTAAAATATGTGTCCATGTACCACGTTGCTGTTTTCACAGTGTATATTTATACTTGAACAAATACCACTTATAATGACTTTCACTGTAGAAGTATCTGAAAACCAAAGAAACTATTCCATGAATTTATGTGGTTTTACACAATTTCACAGGTGCGTCATTACCATTTGCATGCAGTTTGGCCATGATATGCAAGATTAAATATTGCTACCCTAGGGTTCGTTTTTTTCTTCTACTGTTCAAAAATTTGGGGTCAGTAAAATGTATATATTTTAAATAAGTTACTTTTATTAGGCAATGACATTAAATTGATCAAAAGTGACAGTAAATACATTTCCAATGTTACAAAAGGTTTCTATTTCAAATAAATGCTGTTCTTTTGAACTATCTTATACTTATCAAAGGATCCTGATAAAGTTTCCACAAAATAACAATATTACAATATTACCATTATTAACTATTTTTGTTCAATTTGTCAATACATCATCAAGCCTTCTTCTAAAACGTGTTTTTGTCTTACCCTAATTCACTATATGAAGCCTATAATAAGTGATTATATTTTAGACCTGCTGGAATGGTTATCGTGGGAAATTGCCCACATACGTCACTCGCCCGTGCGTTTCTCGTCATAAACGTAAATAGAGAAAAGTTGCTCAATTGTATAGTGAGTGACAGGTTAGGCTAAGTGAGTGAGTGACAGGTTAGGTTAAAAAGGTTGGAGCAGCTCAAATTTGAACCTCTTGGGAATCACCCGTTAGCTGCACGTATTTCAGTTAATGAACACATTAATAAATGACATTTAATACATATATAGTATGTGTTTAGAGCAGGTTCTGAAATGTGTATTTACAAAATGATCCAAAGGAGCATACATGTTTTTCAGGGATTCAAGTTTTTCATATTTTCCAACTGACACAACCAGTAAATATAAAAATTACAGGTCCCAACTCAAGAAAAAAAATAAAAAAAAATTCTTCAGTGAAAGTCATAGATACAGTACATGTGAGCTTGAAGCAATCGTTTTATTTCAAAGCTGATGGGAGTCTTAACCAGTAGTTATCTGCTGTTATCAAATATTTTGTTTAACAGACATTCTATTACTTTGGCTCTGGGTGTCTGCCAAAAAAAGAAATAAAATTAATAAAAAAAATATTGTTATTCTTAACATGAGAAGACTGCTGACATGCTTATCAGACTGAATGACATTTATCATGTTGAGATATGTTGTCTATAATGGTTCATTTTTCAATTAGGATTAGGTGGAACTATTGTCAGTATTGAGAATGTCTGTCTTTGGGAGAACAGAAACAGATTATCTCAGACAGCAAGGAAAAGGTTGAGAATTAAAATAGGAAAGAAAAAAGGAGGAGCAAACGACAGACACAGTGGGTGAGTTTTTTACATAGTATCTGCAATTTTTCATTTTCAATTTATTAGTACTTTTTACAGCTCTGCTTCTTTCCATACATGGTTTAAAGAAGTATTCCAACTTTCTTACTGAATAATATTCCATATAAAGTGATCTATCATTCTAAGATCCTAGGAACTGGAACTGAAACACATTTTGTTGTGGGTGGGCAACTAATTTAGATGAAATCGTCACCTTAAAAGTTTTAGAAGTCCCTCATGAGTCTGGTTTCATATTCAGCTGTCAAAGAGTATTATCTTGGTTGAATGAAAATGAATGAGTGCTTAGTTGAAGTCACAGCACTTTAGGATGTGGGGCCTACAGTGTTTCCCCGCAGGCAGCACACTGAAACAGCTGTTAACTGTGATATTGAAAGCTTGTCAATCAATGTGAAGCAACATAGCACAGGGAGTGTGGAGTTGAGAAGTCTTGGCAAATTGTTCCCAGGCAGATTCATACTGACATATCAGCCGGTTAAGTAGGAAAGGTCAAATGTCATCAATATGTCATATAGGACAACACAAACCACTTCAAATCTGAAAGGATGACTGAGACCAGTACTTCATACCAAATTGTCTGATTTAAAATATCTGATAATCTGTGTCCAATGGCATAAGGCACTTATTTTTTTCATCCTTAAGACTTGCTCCTGTCTTTCTGTGGGAGCGAGTGATTCTGCGTTTGAAGCCTTTCATAATTCCATGCTGTTGTCTATATATAGATTCAGGGTTTCTTAAAGCCCATGGGGCACAATTACTATCTTTATTCTCTTGCCAGGCAGCTTCAGCTTTGTTTTCTACACTGGTAGGGATGTCATTTACGAGTCCCCCCCCCCCCCAGAGTAAATGAGGGTCTAGCTTGACTGACACTGTTTAGAGACCACATTTGGCTCAATATATGTGGATGAGTTATCAAGGCAGGTTTGGGTTTAGCACACCAATTAGACATTTGAAAAAAAAAAAAAAACTTTACTGGTGGAAAATTGTAGAACTTAAAGGCAGCTTTTTGAACCAACAGATTTTCTTCATAGTTTGTTGCAGTTGAAACAAGAATTTAAAGAGTAGCTGACAGCACAACATGCAGTAGGGTCAACAAGTCTTAAGACTTTGGACACTTTGGACACTCTAACTAACAACTTTGCAACTATAAGTCAACTAACTCTCAATAGAGTATTAGTAGTAGACTGTAGGTTAGGGTTAGGTGTTAGGGTTAGGGTTATGTTGAGGCCACACCACAAGATATTCGGGCCAATTTCTCCCCTTCCGACAATCCTAAGTGAAATCCCGATCATCTTTATGGTTCTATCAGATTTTCCTGTGGTGTGAGGTGTGTTAAGAGTGAGCGAACCCGCTTGGAAGAACTTCGGAGCTGCCCCGATCGCGAATCGTAAATATTCAACACCCTCCTCTGTGCAAGTTATCTTTAAACTCTTAAGAACTTTTTTTACCTTTTGGTTTACTTCTTTTGGAATGAGACATTTGTACCAGTCACACTGATTTCAAATGATATCAAACATGTATAATACTGTATGATCATTATTCACATTAAACCATATAGATGTTTGGGTGAATATCTGGTGAGAGAGAGAGAACATGGGGGAGGTTATTGACTCGGGGATGCTAGTTTCTCAAGAGAGAGTCAAATGTTAATTTCCAGGAAGGTCCTTTGCTTTCTCAATTCTTACACTATGGTTGAAAATCTGTGTATGGTGTGTTGTCTTCTTAACATTGTGGCACACCGCACACTATAGGAGCAAAACTGTTAAATTTAGAATTTTTGTCCTCATGTTTGAGGTCATTCACATTTTGAAAATCTTATAAGATTTTAAATATCTTTTGGTGTGGCCCCAGCATCAATAGTACAAGTCGACATGTAGTTGCAAAGTTCCCTTTCGTGGTCACTCCGAGTTAGGTCGGATGACGACGAATGGGGTTTCGCTTAGAACACCTATCGGCTTCGAGTATACAAAAATGAGCCAGTGGCAAAGAAATGCCATGGGTCTGCGGAATTTGCATGACGTAACTCCACCCACCTCGTGGGTATAAAAGGAGGACGCCGGCAACATGCAGTTATGTTTTCGCTTCGTTTTCACTCCACAGCCATTTCTGACTTCGCTCTACGAGACGAGCCATTCTCTCCGGTGTTGGTGTGACGGCGATCTGCAGCGAGTTCACATTGCCAGTGATCTGCCAGTGAGTGTGTTTCTCCCTGCTCGCTTCAACATCACAGAGTTTTTTTCTCCTCTCACAAAAGAGCTCGCACGCTGGGTGGCCCGTGTGTTTTCATTTGAAAGCTACAGAGGATGGTGCTATGTCTGTAGCAGCATCACTAGGTGGGCTTTATTCTTCTGGAAGTGACGACTCGTCACAGCTGCCACCTTCTGGTGTGCTATGGCTGTGCCTGAGTCAGATCCGGAGATGACGGTCATGCTTTCCTGGGACGATTGGTTTTTGGGTAAGGCCGCCGACCCGCGTCCAGGGCAAACCCCAATATCTTTCTTCCCGGACGTGCATGATGAGATCTCAACGTCCTGAAAGACCCCCTTGTCTTCTCAGGACCGCTCGTTGGTCTCCTCCGCCTTTCCCTCCCCTCAATGGGGCCGCTGCCCATGGGTACACTGGGGTCCCCCCGGTTGAACACTCTGTTGCGATGCTACTGTGTCCTCAGAGTGCTTCCCGGCGCAATCCTAAGCACCCGTCCGAAGCCTGTAGTTCTTTTCGTCTACACTAATCTGTGGCGAAATCCCATAGTGCCACAGGACAGGCAGCCGCCTCACTGCATCCCATGACCGTTCTGTGGTCTACCTGACCCAGATGCTCATGGTTATGCATGAGGGCGGGAATGACTCGAGGCTCTTTAATGAGCTACCAAAAAGCGCGCCGCCACTGACCTTGCTCTGCGAGCAACGAAGGTGGCCGTGCGCTCTCTGAGTCAGGTGATGTTTACCACTCTGGGGCTGACCGGTCTGATGTGCAGGATGTCGGCGGACTCGTCTGCTCGACACCCCCATACCCCAGGTCGGCCTCTTTGGCGGTGCGGTTGAGTACTTCTGCCCAACAGTTCTCAACCGCCCGGGAGCAGATTGAGGTTATTCTGCCGACGGCCCCGCCGTCCGCTCAGGTCCCTCAGTCTGCCAACCGCCGAAGGCTCCCACCAACGGTTGCAACCCCGCCCGTTCACCCGGGCTGGCTTTGGAAGACCGTGGGGGGATGCCTCAGCCCTCTCCAGCCCCGCCCCCCGCTAAACGCCGGGTTAAGCGGCACTTTTGAGATGGGCTGCTCAGAGATGGGACTCAGTTCTTTCCAGGAGTTGGTGGCAGGAGTTGGTAGCAGCACTCTCGAGACCAGGTTTGCGAACACAGGGACCTTGTGCTCCGGCACCTAGCTCGTCTGGGCCTTCGGGTCAGCTGGGAGAAGAGCAAACTTTGCCCCGTGCAGAGGATCTCTTTTCTCGGTATGGACATCGACTTGGTCGCCATGTCCGAGCAGCCTACGAGCGAGCGCGCACAGTCACTGCTGACTTGTCTGAGACAATTTCAGGGCAAGAGTGCGATTCCACTGAAAATTTTTCAGAGGCTCCTGGGGCATATGGCATCTGCAGCCGCGGTAACGCCGCTCGGATTGCTTCATATGAGACCACTTCAGCTTTGGCTACGCGACCGAGTCCCGAGGTGGGCATGGCAACAAGGCACGCTCCGAGTATCAGTCACTCCGACCTGCCGTCAGACCTTCACCCCGTGGTTGAACCTCAGTTTTCTCAGGGCAGGTGTCCCCCTGGAACGAGTTTCCCGGCATGTTGTTGTCTCAACAGATGCCTCCACCACGGGCTGGGGCGCCATGTGCAATGGACACGCTGCCGCGGGATCCTGGACAGGACCCCAGCGCCTATGGCATGTCAATTGCCTCGAGTTGCTGGCAGTACGCCTTGCCCTGCACCGCTTTCGGGCGTTGCTCAAGGGTCAACACGTACTAGCCCGATCAGACAATACCGCCACTGTGGCGTACATCAACCATCAAGGTGGTCTACGCTCCCGCCGTATGTCGCAACTCGCTCGCCACCTCCTCTTATGGAGTCAGAAGCATCTGAGGTCGCTTCGAGCCATTTATATTCCCGGAGCTCTGAACTGTGCAGCCTATGAGCTCTCACGGCTTCAGCCCCTCCCTGGAGAATGGCGACTCCATCCCCAGTTGGTTCAGCTCATTTGGGACCAGTTCGGGGACGCACAGATAGATCTGTTTGCCTCTCACGACTCGACCCATTGCGACCTGTATTTTTTCCCTGACCGAGGGCACGCTCGGCACGGATGCACTGGCGCACAGCTGGCCGTGGGGCCGCAAATATGCGTTTCCCCCAGTGAGCCTTCTTGTGCAGGTCTTGCGCAAGGTCAAGGAGGACGAGGAGCAGGTCCTTCTGGTTGCGCCGTACTGGCCCACCCGGACTTGGTTCTCCGAACTGGTGCTCCTCGCGACAGCACCTCCTTGGCCAATTCCTCTGAGGAAGGACCTCCTTTCTCAGGGACGGGGCACCCTGTGGCACCCTCGTCCCCTTCTTGGAACCTCCAGGTGTGGCTCCTGGACGGGACGAGGCAGGTTTGAGTACCCTACCACCAGCGGTGGTGGCTACCATCACTTCCACTAGAGCGTCGTCCACGAGACACGCCTATGCGTTGAAGTGGAACCTCTTCGTCAACTGGTGCTCTTCTCGCCGAGAAGACCCCCGGAGGTGTTCGGTCGGTGTCGTGCTTTCCTTCCTTCAAGATGGGTTGGAGCGAAGGCTGTCTCCCTCCACCCTCAAAGTTTGTTGCCGCTATTGCCGCACACCATGACTTGGTAGAAGGTAAATCCTTAGGGAAGCACGACCTGATCGTCAGGTTCTTGAGAGGAGCGAGGAGACTGAATCCTCCTCGTTCTCCTCTCGTTCCCTCTTGGGACCTCGCGGTAGTTCTAAATGCCCTGCAGAGTGCTCCCTTTGAGCCTCTGCAATCAGTGGAGCTTAAGTTCCTGTCAATGAAGACAGCGCTCCTGGTTGCATTGGCCTCTGTCAAGAGGGTAGGGGACCTGTAAGCATTCTCCGTTGACGAAGCGTGCCTGGAATTCGGGCCGGCTTCCTCTCACGTGATCCTGAGACCCCTGGATATGGCCTGGATATGTGCCCAGGGTTCCTACCACTCCCTTCCGGGACCAGGTGGTGAACCTGCAAGCGCTGCCCTTGGAGGAGGCAGACCCAGCCTTGGCACTGCTCTGTCCAGTACGCGCTCTCCGCGCCTATGTAGACAGGACGCAGTGTTTCAGGACCTCAGACCAGCTCTTTGTCTGTTATGGTGGGAAGCTGAAGGGAAAGGCTCTCTCCAAGCAGAGGTTGTCCCACTGGATAGTGGACACCATTGCTTTGGCATACCAGCAGCAAGGTCGACCGTGCCCCCTTGGTGTGACTGCCCACTCCACCCGGAGTGTGGCATCTTCTTGGGCTCTAGCGCATGGCGCCTCGCTAACAGACATCTGCAGAGCTGCAGGCTGGGCGACACCTATCACATTCGCCAGATTCTACAATCTCCGAGTGGAGCCAGTGTCCTCTCATGTACTCGCTTCAACCAGCTAGTACTGGACCCGCTCAAGTGTCTTTGCTTGCTCGCCATTCCACTCCACTCCTTTTATACCCACGAGGTGTGGCGGAGTTACGTCATGCAAATTCCGCAGACCCATGGCATTTCTTTGCCATTGGCTCGTTTTTGTATACTCGAAGTCGATAGGTGTTCTAAGCGAAACCCCATTCGTCGTCATCCGACGTAGCGTCTCTATTCCCTACTCAGGGAACGAGGGTTACATACGTAACCGAGACGTTACGTATAGTCAGTGGAATGTCTGTTGGGGAACTATAAGATATCTATATCAAAATAAAGAGTTAGCAGATATTAAGCAGACAGTCTAATGAGAGTTAGTTGACGTGTTAGTAGAATGTCTAAAGTGGACCATTGAAATAAAGTGTTACCATAATTTTAATTAAAAATTCATTTGAATTATTGCATTATATAATAAAAAATCCTAAAGCTTTCCAGATTCATATTTTCAGTGTGGTCTCAGAGTTTTGGACCCTGTGTATCTGTACATTAGTTTACGACCCAAACCACTGATTAATATAGAATAGAAGAAAAGATGATAAGCTGTTTGCCTCTAAGATAATTTTCTGCAGCAACAAAAACAATCGGATTATTTAAAATTCCTATCAGCCATCTGCTGAAAAGGCAGTTCCTTGTGGATATCCGAGAAGGAAGATGTATAAATAAAAACATAAAATGGCCATGAGACCTAATATAACTAATGACTACGAAGAGAAAAATATATAAGTGTTGACATCTGCTCTAAATGTGTCTGTGTTTGGTGATTTGAAAAATGAGATTTGTGCCTTGTGCAATGAGAGAGTGAAAGAAAGGTGTATGGCTTAATGTAGATAACGAAATGCAATTTCCTTTTCCAAAATGTGAGAAATGATGTCCCAAAATTGATGGATAACCCATCCTCAGGAATACTATTTTGTTGAATTTGTTTGGATTACAAAACCTTAAAATCTACAGGTGAAAACCACAAAGACACTCAGTCTTGGACTAAGAATAATGTCTTGTATTGTACATCCAGTATGTTAATAAGTTTCACATAAGCTAAATAATTAAATCCAATTACCATAGTTTTTGTTTGGTCTAGGCAATCTATCATCTAAGTCAATCCACTAGTGGTATATGGCCTTATTTACCCAACAAAGCATTGATCCGGGAAAATGAGTTCTGCACATAGATCTGTGATGTTCTCCAGATTGCAGTCCCTTGGTGATTCTTGTCTTCATGAATATGCAGTTTGCTAATTAGCCTTAATAGAGTGCAAAAATAAGAAGGAAATACATCTGAAATGCATTATTTTTCAGAGCCTTTGGCACAGACGTGTTACACCAATTCTCAGTAACCCGAGTTATCTTTATTTTGGCCTGATTGATTTGACAGTTTTTAACAACAATCTCATTGGATTCTTCATGGAAATTCCAGGCAAAAAATGGAAAACACCACTTAAAAACAACGGAGAGTCCGAGAAGATGCAAACCCTCCAACTACTAGTCTCTGATTGCCATTATGGTACACAGATAAGTACATCAACAATTCAAGGAATGACTTAAAGAGAATAGGGAAACACTATAATGTGCTTTAAAGCACTAAAAATCTAAAGAAAATCAAAACAACTTCATTTTCATGAGTCAATATCTGCATTTTCTAATGACCTGTTATAGGTAAAGCATGTCATTGCCATGTTTCATTAAAAACAGCCTTAGACAAACAAAAAATAATGGATAGTTTATTTTAGAAATATCAGGAGCAAAAGTGCTGTTGTTTCTAAAACTGATATTCAGATCTAAAGTACAATGGAGACTGTGATTGCGTATGCAGCAGTTCAATAAACAAGTTAATATTGAGTCATTTACATTTTGGACACAATACTAACTGTTACTTTTATATGTTTTTGCTCCACTAATGAAAATAAAAGTGCACTGCAAAGCCTTGCAACGCCGAGCAACACTCAACAGTGGTGTTTCTTTCCTCAGCGATTCAGTGTTTTTGAACAAATGATTCAACGACTCATTCATAAAGACATTGGCTGCATCTGAATATGCATACTCACCTTACCTTTCAAAAAAATAGAATGAAAATAAAAAACTTTATACTTAAAGTTGTTATAGTTATTATCCGTGAATGGGTCTTTAAATCAATGATTGATGCACATAATTGAATAGGATCTCTGCTTTGTTATAGCATGAACCAATTCTTAAATATAATCTTTTTTATGGACTTTGCATTCATGGACCTGGCTTAGATTTTCTTAATTAATCTGTATCTATTAAAGCAAGAAAGATTATTACTTCTCTTTTGATATAGAGGCTAATGACACTGACAGTGTCAGATAATCACCTGGGTTATGGATTTTCAACTGTGATGTATTTCAGACCAATGTTAGAAATCGCCACACAGCTTCATCTGTAATTGTTGCAGTTACTGGGGAACGGCTGATGATGGTTTAGAGACATTGCAGGGAAATCTGTGCAAATGAATTATGTATGCTGTTGCCTCTTGATAGGCCAAGATCGAGTTGAGCAAGTAATTCAAAGGCTCTCTCCCTGTTGAAGCATGAAAGTAAAAGATAATTAGTGCCAGTGTCTGGAATAAACGTGATAAAGTTAAACAAGGAATGGGCAAACACTTGGAGAGAAGTAAGAAAGTATTTTGCATGAAACAATATTGACACGGCTTTCTGCTTTTTCATGTTCCGACTGCAAAATGAACAGCTGTCTGAGGGAAATCAATAAAGTGGGCGCTCATTTGTCTCAGGTATAGGCCGGTTAACGATGTGAATGTTTTGAATTAGCCTATCTTGCTTTAATGGACCTGACCTTTTATCGACAGAGGCAACCCTCTTTGAATACAACGCACCAGTAACTCACTTTGGGTGCCACAAAAGGAAATGGGATTTCTTTGTAGAACATTCAAACAGGACGTAAAGCAAACCTTGGTTTTATTTCTCTTTAATTGCATTGTTTTTCTGCTTCGGTTTGATGATAGGAAATGTGTGTTACGACTAATTTAAGCTTTTTTTCAATTGATCAAAAAACCTTGCATATCTGAAAATGAAAAATTACATTTACAAATTCATTGTATGTATGAATGTTTTTTTTTTGTGTGGAAGTGATCATTGCCTTTAATGGCAGTGAATTATTAAAAATCTTCACTGTCAAGATTAGCATTCCTAATTTTTGAACAAAACTAAAATGAGCATGTTTTGGCAATCAAATCTTAATGTCCTTATTTAAATGACCATATCTAAATACATTTAAATTATTTTATTTAACAAGAGCACACTAAATTGATAAAAAGTGGCTGTAAAAAACAATTATGATACAATGTTGCAACATTTTGTTATTGATGTAACAAAATATTTTATTTTAAAATAAATGCTGTTCTTTTGAACAACGCATCTGTTTTCTTGAGCAGCAAATCATCATTTTACAATGATTTCTGAAGGATCACTTGACACTGAAGACTGGAGTAATGATGCTGGATGCTGGAAATTGATCTGCTGCAAATGTTTTACTAAGCGGGTCATGTTTTGATCTATACATTTCTGTCAACATGGAATAAAATGGAACTATAATAACAAATGTAAGTCTTATGTTTTCAATGAAAGTCTTTAAGAGCCCTTCAAAACAGCAGCTAACACTCAACCTTTTATATAATATAAGCAAAGACTGTTTATTAGTGATTTATATGTTGATTAGAATACTTTTGAATGGCCATCAATGTGTCCAGATGGTGTAGTTACGGCATTTACCACCAGGCTAACCAGCCGAACTGTGACCTTTTGACTGTAAAATCTGAGCCTGCGGCCCACCAACCGGCCCAACAGAATAGAATTAGTCACTGACGAGATTCATTCAACTGATTGCATCCACCTGGTTTCTATTTCCTCTTATGGTATGGTTTATACTCACATACGTTTCAGCCCTGTCTGAAACGGTCTGCAATTCTGAGTGTTCATATTAATATGTTTTATGGGGTTTTCTCCTGATTTCCACTTTTGTTTTGTTTGCTTTTTGTCCGTTTTTGTGAATTAATTGGTCTTTCCCTCTGAACTCTGCTGGATACTTTTATCTGTTTTGCATGATTTTATTTAAATTATCATCTGCATATGTGTTTTTGGCTGTGTCCAGAAATAGACTGCCTTTCCAGTATGCAATGAATACTCTAGCTTCAGTGGGACGCCATCTCTCCTCTCTCTTTTTGTTTAGTTACCCACCAGGGTACAATAGTCTAGAGAACCCAGAGATTAAACAGTCAGCTCTAACCTCTTGTTTAAACAGTATGGAACTTAAAAAGGCTTCTCTTAAAGAAGAAAAAGTGTTTCTAATACATCACAATTGTTGTTGGACTCTCTGGATTAGTTTACCAATATAGAACATCAAACAAGAAAAAATAGGCATACAAATCGTCATACTATAATGTCTGGTGATGCTACAGAAAAGTATATAATGATATACTGTATAATTATATATATCCATGCTGGAGAGGAAACCCATGAAAAATTGAAATGTTTATCAGAGGGCACAGACACACTGTCCATATTATCAATGAGCCACAAATCCAAAGCAGATTTTTTTTATTTATGGCAAGTCTTTTCCTTATTCTGTGATCACAGTGGCCTTTGAACTTTAAAGAAATAATGAGCTTTCACAACACTATCAGAATTGCAGTTGGTTTACAATAAGGTGACTTGCTTTACAGAATTTAACATATCTTCCCATGTTTTTTTTTTTTTTTAAACTGTTTGTTTACAAATCTGGTTTATTTTGCTTTAGCTTGAGTTTGGCATTAAAATCTTAGTTAGTTTGGAGCTGATGAGATTTTCACTGGTTTTGTGAGAGACATAAACAACTCATGTGGAAAGATTTAGAGTTAAGATCTATATATAGTGATTTTCAATCATCGATGGAGAGCAAGAACCAGAGGAGACAAGTTCATTTGACGAGAAGTCGAGAAAACTGGGCTTAGTCAAAACTGACTAACAGCTTTCCTACAACGATAACTGTTGAACGCTTTATCTCATTGTGGAAAGTCGCAGCAAATCCATGTCCGTCTAGATTAGGCCTCACCATGTACTTCCAAATTCATTTTATTCACCGCCTGTCAACAATTTAAAGATAAATAACACAATTACAATATGCTGAAGTTGTCGACTTGCTTAGAATGTCTTATCAGAATTGTACACCTGTTATTGTGTTTTAGAAAACCATAGCTTGTAATTATATGTCTTGTTTAATTCTGCAAATGTTTGGAATAGGGTTAATTCATATTTCAAGCAGTGTTTGTTAAATGTTAACAGAGAATCCATTAGTGTCAGTTCACGAAACATGCTCAGCGGTGCCCTCCTTCCATTCCATTACTGCTCCAGTCTGTGCTGAATGGATTACTGGGTCTAATTCACTCAAACTTGGAGTAGTGACAATCCACTCAGACTTTTGCATTTGCACATGTATTGATAAAATCTCTCTGAAAATCTCCTCCATCACGCATACATATCAGTATGAAATGCTTGTTACTGTGCGAATAATAGAAATCATATTCTTTCTGGTAGTGTGAAGCTGATGAGGGAATTTTATCCCATGACTAAGGCATGTTCACATGGCTGTGCCAAAAATAGGTCCTCATTGTTGGTGTACTTAGCACAGTTGCTTATTTCATCTGCAACACTGCAAATTGAGAGTCATCTAAAAAACAGAATGGAATGTCAACAATGATCAGCATGATCTTGGATTATGATAGAATTGCATTATTATAAAGAACAGCACATGAAGAAAGTGATTTTGCAGCCCACTGGCTGGCACAGCCACAAGAGCTCCAGTGTGCCAGTGGTCCTCCACTTCAGATTGTAAAGTGTTTTTGTTTTTAAATGCCTTGTCAAATACGATATCGTAGGGGGGAAGTTTGATGGATGTTTTGTTTGGAATTTTACAGCAGAAAATGAAGCGGCATTATCCGTGACAAAATTGAAATGAGCTCAGCTTACATCACAGCACAGAATACGCAATCCCAGTGCAAAATTGACAAAGTGCAAATCATGAGGATGCTGGTGGAAACTAGGGCTGTGTATCCCCAACAATGTCACGATACGCATCACGATATGGATCAATTTGGAATTTAAATTTCTTTTGAGTTTAGTAACAGTAATATCTGTTTACTTTTGTTGTGAAAGTTATAACAATCGTGATAACTGAAAAACAATTTAGTTTTTGTAATTAAAAAAAAAACAACGAGTTAAATAAATACAAATGTTTAGAATGGCTCTTCCTTCTGCTTTTAAAGTCTGCCTCAATAACTGAAATGACACACTACTCAATGACTAAACAAAACTTAAAACATTCCATAAAAGCAGAAACGGTAACAACTTAAATTTAATTTAGTTTTCTCAAACTCTTTTAAACACCTAGTATTTAACAATTTAGTCTTAAGTGTTGGAATGTGCACCAACCAAAGTCATTTCTTCTATGTTGAAATCATTTTAAATGATTACATTTTTAGATTTTTATGCAGAAACAAAAATTGATTGACATGCTAAGAGAGTGACAGCAGAATATCTCGCTTAACTTCATCATACAACCGGGGAATTGCCGTTTCTGTTAAAAACTTGTATGCTTATTTAAGACATAACCAACTGTGTGTAGAGGATACATACCAAGACCGAAATTTTTGACATCATTTAGTCTGGTTAAAGCGATATAATCTCGCTAGCTGTATGTGAGGCAGCTTTACTCTAGTTTATGTATGCACGCAGAGAAAACCAACTCTCAGAGAGCGCGCAAGTACTGAATAGTTTAAAATCGTTTGAATGTTTAAACTGGTAAGACTTAAAAGACGTGCAAATGGTAAACTTTAGTCACGATGCAATGCTGGCCCGATTATGCAAGTGAATATTCCGTCATGAGCACCATTGAACTCACGCTGTTAGTGAAATTGCGTCTCACAGAAAGTTTTAAAATTACTGATTTGATTTTATAATCTGTGTGGATTCATTTACTAATACAACCTACATGCTAAAGTGAATAAATTTTTGCGGGAATTTCCCGCATTATAAGTGGGTGAGCTGCGGGAATGATTAAAATTAAGCACAATACCCGCAATCCCGCAACGAAATTCAAGCCCTGAATTGGCTACATTCAAAAGCTCAACAGTATCGATACGGCTGCTGTATCGATGCGAGCATCACCAGTAGGTATCGATATTCTGAGCACAGCCCTAGTGGAAACTAAGCTGCAAAACTCACAGGTGTTTTTAGAGGCTTATCTCAACCTTGATGTGATTGAAAATGTAAAGATGGACAAGTCAAATAGAACTATCATACAAACTGCACGTCTCTCGATGTGTCTTGGAAAGCATCATCTGCGCTTGTTTGTGGAGGACATAAAAACATTTTAGGGTCCTATTTTAACAATCTAAGCGCATGGTCTCATTCACTACTTACATCGCGGATTTTGCGAGCGGAAAAACTGAACGCTTCTCTAGCGAGGAAACAGATCTGCTTGGGCGACAATCACTAATGGGCGCAAAATGGGCGCATTTGCTATTTAAACAACGTGGCGCAGGATGTGAAAATGATAACTGTGTCGGGCTGAAACTAGCAAAAAACACTGGCGCCGCATTGCGCCTAATGTATGATAGGGCCCTAAGATGGTGTTTGTTGCCAACTTGAAAGATCCATGTAGGGGGACACTCAAAGTTTTTAAAAAATGAATCTACCATGTACCATTTGTAATGTTCAAATAATGAATATACACACAGTTAACATTCTCTATGCTATGAACAACACAGATAATGAATTATTTAACAGTTTCGAAGAGTGGGACACAGTTATTGAGGTTTTGATGATTGTAAACATACAATAAAAAATTGTTACTCATTACTGAATCTGTTTGAAAAAGTGTCTGTCATTTTGCCATCTACTTGTCGAGCTACAACAAATGACCACCTTTATTTATTATCTATATACACAGAGGGCAAAACCTTGAACATTTCATCATGTTCCTCAGACTATTTCTGAACAATGTGTGCAGTGTGGATTATTCTGCTGAAATAGGCCACTTTCACAAATTAAATTCATATAATTTAATTTAATTTAAATTAATTTGTTAAACACTTTTTACAATACACATAGATTAAAAGCAGCTTTACAAAAAATGCATGTGTCTACATTACAATTTAGAGTGATCTGTTTTCAGAGTTAACTGTCTAAGTTATGTATTTCAGGTATACAAATCACGCAGTTAGCTAACTATGTAGAAACAATGATCTCATTGAAGTAATAAATACATGTTAACGATTAATGATTCGAATAAATAGAAATTGTAGCATTGGTGCATGTTGATTCAGAGTATGCTTCATCTGAAATCCTCGCGGGAGTTGGCGGCGTCTCTTCATAGGTGTTGGGCATCTGAAGTCTTTGTAAGAGGCTGGATCCAATCTGGAGCTGACATACTCTCTAGTTACCTCAGGATGGGCATCCCAAGATAAAACAGAGAAGCAAATGGAAAATAATTAGTGTAGCTGCATGAACAGCATAAATGTTCATAAATTGTATTCTATAAGAGATTCTGTGTACAGGTGTTTGGTCCAATAAGCACCGCAGTCTTATCTGAATTAATATAAATTACAGGTCATCCAATATTTTATATTGTTAACACACTCTGTCAACTTGGATAATTTAGAGATTTCATCTGGTTGTGATGAAATACATAACTGTATCATCAGCATAACAATGGAAACTAATTCCATGTTTTCTTACCAAGTGGCAGGATATACGTATACTGGAAAAAGCAGAGGGCCTAACACAGATCCTTTCGGCTCTCCATAATTTATTGACGTACTGATGTTCCACCAGGGGATATTATTATCATATAGGTATGTACCTGGTCTGCAACAACGTTAAGGTAGGTGGCAGGTGTCAAATATACTTCCATATGAATGGCTGGACCCTTCCCAGCAGAACATTGTCCAGAGCATCACACTCCCTCCAACGGCTTGGCGTCATCCCAGAATGCATCCGGCTGTCATCCCTTCCCCAGGGAAATGTGCACGGCTGCACACGTGATGTAAAAACGGGACTCATCGGACTTCTTCCATTGCTCCAAGGTCCAGTTCCAATGCTCGCACGCCCAATTGTCCATTGTGGGAGCTTTCGACAGTGGGTCATCATAGGCCCCATACTCAGCAGAGTGCGATGCATTCTGTATTGTGACACATTCCTCCCATAACCCTCATTAAAATTTTGTTACTTGTTCCACAGAACACCTTCTGTTGGCTCGGACCAGACGGGATAGCTGTCTTTGCCCTAATGCATCGATGTGACTTGGCGCCCAACTCCCTGTCTCCGGTTTGTGGTTTGTCTCACTGTAAATTCTCACCACTGTTGACCGGAGCAAACCACAAGCCTTGCTGTTTCAGAGATACTCTGACTCAGTCGCCTTGCCATAACAATTTGTCCCTTGTCAAATTTACTCAGATCTGTATGCCTACCCATTTCTCCTGCATTCAACACGCTGATGTTGAGAATTGATTGTTTGCTGATAGTTCTTCCCTCTTCCATGTTTGAAGCTTATGCCCTGCCCAACTCGGAAATTTGGGAATCAAAGTTATCCCAAAGTTGACTTGAAAGGGCATTCATTATCGACTAATTTTATAGGAAACTCGTATTTGCAATAATTCTGATAGCACGTGAAGGCAGCATAAGCGAGTAACTTATCTTTTGACCTAGAGTTTTACAATCATCAAAACATTTGTTACTCTGCACATGTAGCTTTCTTTGTTTCAAAGCGTCAGCAAGAAGTGTTTAAAATAGCAACTAATTTATAGTTAGACATCAGCAGACAGTAATAAAGTAGTGATGATCACTGTGGGCCAGGTACACAAAGACATCATGAAAAAAATGAACTGCACGCAATACTCTGCATTCTCAGCAGACTGGAACTCATCAAGAAAGTTCATTAAGAAACTTTTCCTCATTAAGCAAACTATAAGAGAAAAGGACGAGGCATGTGTGAAGATATAGCAAAAAATAAAATGTTATTGAACACACTTCTTTAAAAGTTAATATTAATAACAAATTAAATCAAGACAATAGTGTGTGGAGTGGAATATTTCACAATTCTGTAAACATTGCTTTATGCTTCTCATATAATTAATTCAAGTCAATAATACAGAAGAAAGCAATACATTAAGAACAGCGATTGATCTTGTTTTTGTTTTGGTCAATATTGTTTAATTCATATTAATGACAATAAACACCAACAGGTGTATCATGCTGTATTTAGACTACAATGCGTAATGCACAAATACAATATTTAGACACATGTCCATTTTTTTTACTTTTTGCCTGTGTTCTCAAGACCATTCTTATTTTAGGATCATTGAGTTACTATTATAGGCTAGTAGTTTTTTATATTTTGAATTCGTTTTTATTTTTATATTTTCCGTTTTCATTTTAATTGTAGGCTTGTTACATTTTTAGATCTATTTGTCACTTTTGTCATTTTGTTTATTTATTTTTTAATATATCTATATAGTTTTTTTTTCATTTTTATTTAAGTTTTAGCTATTTTAGTACATCAATCCTTGGAAACTAGCTGAAACAACTTTTTATATTTGATTCTATTATTTATTATTATTTGTATGATATGCTAATTTTATTTCAAGTAACTACATTGTTTATGGTTTTAGTATCAGTTAACTATAATAATCCTGCTAATGATCATATACAACAATCCATCTAGTTTTAGACGTATGCCGTTCCTACAAAAATGTCAACACCCCTCACAGCTCGGCATTGTAAATGTGAGAATGTGAGACAACTCTAATATGTCCGACTCCAGCTGAAGAGTGCGTTTAAGTGTTCATGCACAATGGCATGGAAGTAAGGTGAAATCTTTTTTTTTTTTGTAAACGTGCTTAAACATCTTGGCCGTTGCACCTCATATTGCTGTTTCCTAGGCATCTGGTTAATGCAAATGCCCTTAAAATTTAACTCTACAGATTTTTTATTTTAATTTTAAATAAATATTATACCACCTGTGCGCCCCCAAGATGATCTATTAAAATATATTTGTGGAATAAAACAGCACTACTCGTTTGAACAGTTTGAATAACATTATTAGCACTGCCCAAAACTTTCTGAAAATGTAATTAATGTCAAGTCACCTTCATATATATAGCGCTTTGTTTGTATCAAAGCAGCTTCACAGTGATAACATGAAAATAATACAACAAAGTTTGTTTCTAGAAGAAAATTGCATCATCATCCACCTTAAGTAAGGCAGATCAATAATATTGTTGAATATTTAAATGTCCCCAACTAAGCATGCCAAAAGCCAAGGCAACAGTGGCAAGGAACCAAAACTCCATCAGGTGACAGAATGGAGAAAAAAACCTTGGGAGAAACCAGGCTCAGCCGGGGGCCAGTTCTCCTCTGGCCAACGAACGAACAAAGAGTTATTATGATTCAGGCAGCATTGCAGGTCAGAAGTTAGATTGGATCAGAACATTCAGAATATTATCCAATTCCATCTGGTTGGAATTCGGAGTCATCACGCCGGTATGGAGACGAGTTTGTTGAGGATCAGTGCCGATGCCTGTCGTGTCGATGAGGCCTTCACAGGGCTGATGAGGCTGGCACTTCAGGCATGCGTTGTGGATGGGTCCAGGCGCAGGTCCACCATCTGATCTGGATATGGCCCGGATCCGGCTGACTTCAGTAAACAGAGGTAAAAGGGAAGAAGGCCTTCACGGGGAGGGACTAGATGACACTTCAGGACTGCGTTGTCAGGACAGGTGCAGGTCCTTCATCAGATCTGGATATGGCCTGGATTCGGCAGACTGCTGTAAACCTCGGGATAAACAGAGAGACTAAAATTAGCGTAGATGCCATTCTTCTTATGATGTAACGAGTACATCAGGATTTATCGGAAGTGTTCCCGGTTCCGGTTGACCTAATTAATGCAGCCTAACATAGAATTATATAAGTCTATAGTGTGTTATGTGTATGCTAGGTCAAAGAGATGTGTTTTTAATCTAGCTTTGAACTGACAGAGTGTGTATGCTTCCCGTACAATTTTATGGAAGACTGTTCCAGAGTTTTGGCGCTAAATAGGAAAAGGATCTACCGGCAGCAGTCGATTTTGATATTCAAGGTATTATCAACTGGCCGGAATTTTGAGATCACAATAGACGTGAAGGACTATAAAGCGTTAAGAGCTCGCTCAAGTACTGTGGAGCTAAACCATTTAGTGCTTTGTTAGTAATCAGCAATATTTTAAAATGTATACAATGTTTAATAGGGAGCCAATGCAGTGTTGACAGAACCGGGCTAATATGGTCATACTTCCTGGTTCTGATAAGAACTCAAGCTGCTGTTTTGGACCAGCTGTAATTTGTTTATTAAGCGTGCAGGGCAACCACCCAGTAGAGCATTACAATAATCTAGCCTTGATGTCATGAACACATTAACTAGTTGTTCTGCATTTGTCAATGAGAGCATAAGACGTAATTTAGATATATTTTTAAGATGGAAAAAATGGGGTTTTACAGATATTCATGTGACTTTCAAATGAAAGATTGATATCAAAGAGAACACCCAGATTCCTAACTGACGACGAAGACTTGAAAGAGAAGCCATCAAGTGTTAGACAGTAAGTATTCTAGGTTAGTACGTGAGGAAGTTTTTTGTCCAATAATTAGAATCTCTGTTTTTTTCAGAATTATGTAGTAGGAAATTACTAGTCATCCAATTTTTTATATCAGCTATGCATTCCGTTAATTTTGTGAATTGGTAAGTTTCGTCAGGGCGTGAAGAAATATAGAGCGGAGTATCATCAGCATAACAGTGAAAACTAATGCCATCCTTCCTAATGATATCTCCTAAGGGTAGCATGTACAGAGTGAACATCAACGGTCCTAGTACTGAGCCTTGTGGTACACCATACTGAACTTGTGATCGATAAGACATTTCTTCATTTAGTGGTACAAACTGATAACGGTCTGATAAGTATGATTTAAACCATGCTAATGCAATTCCACTAATGCCAACATAATTTTCGAGTCTATTTAAAAGAATGTTGTCGTCAATAGTATCAAATGCAGCACTAAGATCAAGTAACACCAAATGCGAGATACAACCGAGATCGGATGATAAGAGCAAATCATTTGTAACTCTAATGAGACGTGTCTCAATGATATGGTACAATCTAAATCATGACTGAAAATCCTCACAGATATCATTTCTTTCTAAAAAGGAACATAGTTTTGAGGATACTGCCTTTTCTAGTATCTTTGACAGAAAAGGTAGATTTGAGATTCGGCCTGTAATTGACTAATTCTGTACGATCAAGTTGCGTTTTTTTTAACAAGTGGTTTGATCATAGCCATCCTAAAAGTTTTTGGTACGTATCCTAGTGACAAAGATGAATTGATGCTGAGAAGAGGATCTATGACATCTAAAGCATCTCTTTCAATAGCTTAGTCGGAATAGGGTCTAACATGCATGTTGTCGATTTAGATAATTTAACGAGTTTAGAAAATTCTTCCTCTTCTATAGCAATGAATTAATCGATTTTTTTTCCTTAGGGATACTACAATGCACTCCCTGATGCGATGCTGTACTAGATGGTTGCATTGTTATAATTTTCTCCCTGATATTATCAATCTTATAAGTGAAGAAGGTCATAAAGTCATTACTGTTGTGCTGCTTGGAAATTTTGGGCTTGAAGCTTTCTTTTTCGTTAGTTTAGCAACTGTTTCAAATAAATACCTCGGGTTTTGTTTATTTTCTTCTAATAGGGTTGAAAAATAAGAAGAATTCCCTTTCACTGCCCCTGGCCAGATCCCTCCCTCATGTTAAAGAATCATATTGGACTGCATTTATATAGCGCTTTCACAGACCCACTGGGCCACCAAAGCGCTTTACATATTGCCTCACATTCACCCATTCACTCACTCATTCATACACCGACGGCGGTATCAGCCATGCAAGGCGCCATCCAGCTCGTCGGGAGCAGCTGGGGTTAGGTGTCTTGCTCATGGACACCTCGACACTTGGTCAGGTGGAACCGAGAATTTAACCACCAACCTTCCGTTTGTAGACAACCCACATGAACCACTGAGCCACTGTCGCCCCAAATTGACATTGTATATTATATTTGATATTACATTGATTTGATACCTGGGTTGGATGTGGTGTCTCTGGCTGGGGAGCTAACCAGTGCACACCTTGCTCAAAGCCATGGAAGGGAAAAAAAGAAAAAAAAGGGGGTAAGAGGGCCAACCACCCATAACATTTGGTTATGTCAGGTCACAAACAGACTAAGGGAGCTTGGTTTGGAGGTGCCTGTTATGGTGCCCCGGCGTACTTTTTAGAGGAAACCTCAATGGAGCCTAGAAGCTTAACTACAGGGGTTTGGTGTCGCTGGCGGCGGTGAGGGGTAATCGGATTATTGAATAGAGGAGAGGTGTCGGTGTCTGTGTGGGGAGGGGGGTGGGGTTGTCTGTTGGTTGTGCTCACTGGCAGTTGTGGATCAGCCCCCTGACCTAGAGTTTAGAGCAGGTACGGTGACATTATTGACTGACCTAAAGTATTGTTATTAGTACTATTGTCACTATTTTTATTATAGATTGCTAGAGCTAATGCACCTATTATTACCATGAATTATCATTATAAATATTATCATTGATACTATCACCACTAATAGTAATATGTTGCTGTGATTGTTGGGGTGATTAAAACCCTCACTAAAACTATACTGATACTACCGGACTGCAGCTATCTATAATTGCGTCACAGAAAGGATCTCATGTGCCCACATACACCACTTTATCGATGACTGTGTTGGGCTGTTTTGTATTTTGTTTTTGTGCTCTTTCTCTCTTCTGTATTTTATATGTGTCTCACTACCTTGTATGTGTTACTCTTTTGTTAATTTGCAATAAAAAAAATAAAAAAGGTAGCAAGATTTAAAACAATAAAAAAGAAGATCTAGCAGATTTAAAGCCTCTCTGTAAGCAATCGAGCTCCCCTTCCATGAAATGCGAAATACCTCTAGTTTAGTTTTATTCCAGTTGTGCTCCATTTTTCTGACTGCTCTCTTAAGGGCCTGAGTGTGCTCTTTGTACCACGGTGTTGGACTATTTTCTTTGATCGTCTTTAAGCGCAACGGAGCAACTGTGTCTAAAGTTCTAGAAAACAGAGAGTTAAAAGTTTCTGTCGCAATATCGAGTTCTTCTAAGCTATCCGGGATGCTGAGATGATGATACTGATCAAGAAGATTATTGATAAAGCAATCTTTAGTGGCAGAAGTGATAGGTCTAACATATTTGTAACACGGAGTCGGTTTTGCAGCCTTGGCTAAGTGAAGTTTACACGAGACTAGATAATGATCTGAGATGTCATCACAATGTGTTAATTAAATGTATATGTCTATTGAAGATACACCTGTCATATTAGTTTTCTAGTCTAGACCCACTTCTACCGACGACTCAGGGGGTTGTTTTTCCTCTACAGGGTTAATACCAGTTACTTTTACCCTAGCAGCTGTTTCTGAGATATAACAACTTAAAAATATTTTTATCTGAGATGTTATTATCTGTCACATACAAACTACATCCTTCCCTATTTATAGCCCATGCCAAGGAGGATGTGTCTGAACATTGAAAAGCTTTATCTGTCTTCAGGTTTGATGTGATCAAATTGAGCATGAGCCATGGTGTTTCATTTTCACTTTCTCATAGCTCAATCAAAGTATGTTTGTCCCAAGTCAATATCTATTCAGTTGATTGTGCACAACACTCATGCTGTAAATAAAGTGCTTTTAGTGGGTGTTGTTTATCCTTCTTATCATAGATGCTTTCAAGAATTCGGGTCACTGCAATGTTTTATTCTGAATCTCTTAGTCTAAATCGGTTTGATTTTGTGACTTCAGTTGGACAGTTTGAACAGCCTATTGACTAAATGTGATGAGGTTATAAATTTGCAAGTATATAGCTTGTTTTGCTGGTAGTTTTTAAACAGCACATTATGCTGATAATATCAGGCTAGACTAATTTTGCTCACTAAAATAGCCTGCTCTATCACATGTTTGGCATGGGAATCAATTTATGAATTCTCTTAGCAAATTGCACACTGGCAGACCTCAGTACCGGTCTTGATTGCAACGGCTATATTCTAATTATTGCTCACAGTTAAATAACCTAATGTCAGCAAGGTGCCAGGAGTTGTCAAATGATATAATTAAGATAAAGGCATTTATGAATTCCCTCACCTCTGACTTTAACCCTGTGAATGTTTTGTGAAACCTAAGAACCTGGATGTGAAATGCAATTTCCCTGTCGCTTTGAAGTTAAGAGCCCGGTTTGACTGGTTTAGAATTTTAAATGAGCTTTTAGAAATCAACAACAGCAAAGAGAAAACTTAAGGTCACTTTTAATTGTATAATTGAGGGGATGAAGAAGGAACAACTCTTAAGCTTAATCATGTGTTGCAAAACAGATAATTTTCTTAATCTGCTTTCCAGCCAAAGTATCTAAACATCCTCATAGATTTTCAGACAATATATCTTACAAAAAGTAGATTTTTTTGGTTTAAATCACAAACCTCAATAATTTTTTTTAGATGTATGCTTAAATATATTTTTAAATAATAAAACATATAACTATTTGTGGTAAATCAATTTTGCTTCTGAATTAAAGTATATTTTAAAGTACATTTAATTATACTTAAAAAAAAACACTCATTATAAAATCTTGACAGAATTGCACGCATGTGCCACTTAAAAAATCTTTCTTTATGAATGAATCTAGCACGATGGAAATATGCAGGTGTCTTTGAGTTATGAATGAAGCGGCATGTAGTAGACTCTGGGAACAGATTGCCAAGCAGGTCTAAAGCGGATTAGAGTTAATTAAAGGGATGTTCCTACTTGTCGTATCCATGAATCCACTTTCTATTAACATACTAATGCTGAGAGTGAGCAGAGGAGGAGAGCGCTCCAACATGATATTGTATGCTTAGAGATGAGGAATGAGTTTTGTGGCAATTCACCATGTATACCACCATTGATTGCCAACATTTCATTGGCACGTCTGTTATTTTTTTGGTTTTTGTCTTAAACTTCACACAGTGATAACAAGCAATGCATACACATAATAACTTGCAATGTTAACTGCATGCAACCATATACAATTTTATAGTAAAATAGACTGAAATTCCATGTAAAATATAAAATTTTGGTCATTCTCCACACCACACATAGGCCACATCCAAAATCGCATACTCTGAGTAGGTATTTCTTTTGAATGAGTACTTACTTCACAACTGTTAAAAAAGTATTTTCTTGGTAGAATGAATTTTGAATTTGAATTTTGTACTGAATTCGAATTGAAAACTGGTAAGCTTCACTCAAAAGAAAAAAAAAAACTTTAGTGAAAGTGAAATTCCTAAAATCAATTCCAATAATTCCAAATAATGTTAAATACTTTTTATTTTAGCACAGTAGTCCAATCCAAGATAATGCCTAAATACAAAACTTAAGGACAAATTATCAGTGGGGCAAGTATCGTGATAATTATTTTTAATTAATTGAGAAAAGCAGAAATCGTTATTATTAAAATACAATTAATCGTGTGGCTCTAAAATAGCAATTGGCTCTTTTATTTAGAAGGTGGACCTAATTTCACCATATTGCGCGTTGCACATACTCCCATTCATAAGTAATATGAGTGCACCATCTTTGTATATCTAAAGTCTTTACTTTTTTAACATACTGATTTTTGCCTACTGAAAGTATGCATTTGCAACCATACTCTCCTAATGAATATAAAAAAAATGCTATAGGAGTGTGGCACTTGAGGCTAAAGATCCAGTGTTGTGGGCCCTTGAGCTTTCCAAAGCTGACCAGGTCATGTCCGTAAACAGCAATGAAAGATGTTTGACTCCTTGATGCATTGCATACTGCCTGTGAAGGTCAAGTCATATTTCCCTTCACTCTTGTCTGCGGTGCTGTTTGCAATTCTGCTTCAGCCAATTAGCGAAGACTATCTTTTTCATTACAATGCTTTATTTTCAGGGAATAATCTGAGATGTTTTGAATGCATTTCCATCCATTGAATTGCCCTTTTCACATTAGAGGGCTAAAAAAAAAAAAGTTCTGTTTACTTCAGCAGTCAACCAATTTTATTGCTTAAATGTTATCATATTTCAGACTGCAGTCTTCCATTGGCTGCCGATTTAATATTCCTGCCGTAAAACCCCATTATTTAGTTTCACTTGGATTGAGACGAAAGCCAAAACTGAACAGGATAAAGGAAATAATGTGACGAGACACACGTTCAGTGAACCTCTGCCAATATGTGCTCTTATCTAAATGAGCCCTGTCTGGATGTTAATTGGACATTGTTGTTCATGTTGGACGTAAAAGACATCAGACACAGAGAAAGTGTTTTTGAATGATCGTAGAAATCATATGCATCATCCACTCTCGGTTTAATGTCCCCTAAGGGCATAGTAGATGACACAGCCATTGTTTCTGTCCACTTAGTTGCAAAATTGTTTTTGTGAATGAAAATAATGAGTTTGACTTACCCCACCAGCCTAATTTAACTGCCATATTACAACGTGACAAACTTAGAAGCAGTGATACAGGATAGCTATTTTCAAAAACATAAATGCATCCAGAGAGATTTGCTTCTATAATCACCAACCAATTAATCTGTGGATAGAAACGCAATTTCCTCAGCTTTGTTTCTGATTTAGACAGGCATATTTTTGTGGCGTTACTGAAATGTATGCGTTCTGTGAAATACAGTTTCTCTCTCAAAGTCCCACAGGTCATACAGTTTTTTTTTTTTTTTTTAACTTATCGGAATAAGCCTGTGCACTCATCTTTGGCTTTTGTAAGTGGCAGCCAGCAAATTATAAACAATCATTACTGACATCTCTGTATTTCAGATGAAAATCAATTCCATCAAGTGTCAGATTTTTAGTCAAGAGCTTATCTAATGTTTTTGTATGGTACACATTATCTTTCTGTCATTCGGCCCCTTGTCAAAACATGTTTCGCTTGGTATCTGATTGATTCAAAGTGATAAAGCCTTAGGTTTTCTCCAAGAAAATAGAATAACATGTCTGTAGACATTTATTTATTATAGGCTAGATATTTATTATCTAAAGAATATCTTTTACATCTTTCTAAAAGATCAGATATCATGATATAAAAGAATTTGTTTGTTAACTGATGCAGAATTTAAAATATACAAGCTGGTTCTTAATGATCTCTTGTAGATTAGTTTTAACGAACAAGATTAATAGTGTTTTCACGGCTTTCGGTTAAATCGCTTTAATGGTGGTTATAAAAGCTCCTTTATTTGTCAGAAATGTCAGTCTAATGGCATTAACCAAACCTTTTGAATTTCACATTTTAAATCACCAATGAACATTAGCTTTCTTAAGGTTTATTTCATCATCTAGAAAGAAAGAAAATACTTGAGGTCCAGTTCAAGACAACGCCACCTAGGATAACCCTTCATAAAACAATGTTTTTGTATGCAGGCCAGTAATAGCAGAGAGGCTTCATTATTATCCTTCCTGAATAATGCATATTGGGTTTCTGCGCTTTGTTGCTCTTTATTCAATATAGTACAATAACAAACGCTGGTAGATTTAAGATTCAGCAGGCTTGTAACCAGAGAGAGTTTTGGGTAGGAAGGGCACAGTGTCCTAGCAGGGCTCTTTAATCTCTCATTTTGAAACCCTGTTCCACCCAAGGGTGGCTAACTGAAGGGCTTCCTAGACCCACAGGAACAATCACTCACTGCATGGAGGTGATGAAACAGTATTTTTTCAATCCAAGGAGAACTGCCATTGTGCAGTGAGGTGTGATGGAATTAAACATGGGGCTTTTGTGCGTATCTGTACAGTATATTAGTTTTCTCACCATTATTATACTTCCTGAGACATTTTTGTTTTAAATTTTTTTCAATAGGGTCCACCATGAGATAAAACAATGTCACGCATTGTGCACAAAAATCCCTTGCCATTTTAGTTACATAAAACTGTAACTAGAATGACTGTCTTTTGAATGTGGACCACAAAGACAGTATACTTTGGTGCCTCATTACTTTTTTTTAAGTTGCCATGAAACGGAAGTTCTACCAGAAAGACTAGGGAGATAAACTTATGTAACAAAGCATCCATTTATTGGCAACCCAGCAAGCAATTATTTATAAAGTTCTTTGGCGTAGGCCCCGTCCATAGTTCGTAATCCGAGGGTAGCAGATCAGCATCTCCTGCCTGAAGACGAAGGCAGGGGCGCAGTCGACCCCCCAAAAGTAGGTGGATTAAAGTATACCCACTCGTCGTGAATCCTGTGGTTCCTGAAAAGGGGGTTACCATAATTAGCATGATGTACGTTAGGTGAAATCCTCATATACCTATGAATTTTTTTTATAAATATATATATATATATATATATATAGAGAGAGACATTGCCTCTTGAGCCGTACATAGATAGGTCTTGATAGACCACATAGATATAGCCACGATGGCCAGACATAGACAGGTCTCTATAGACCACAGATATAGCCACGATAGGCCACACATGGACAGGTCTCGATAGGCCACACATGGACAGGTCTCGATAGACCACAGATATAGCCACGATAGCCAGGTCGATAGACCACAGATATAGCCACGATAGCCAGACATGGACAGGTCTCGATAGACCACAGATATAGCCATGATAGGCCACACATGGACAGGTCTCGATAGACCACAGATATAGCCACGATAGGCCGACATGGACAGGTCTCGATAGACCACAGATATATAGCCACGATAGGCCACACATAGACAGGTCTCGATAGACCACAGATATAGCCACGATAGCCAGGTCTCGATAGACCACAGATATAGCCACGATATCCAGACATAGACAGGTCTTGATAGACCGCAGATATAACCACAATAGGCCAGACATAGACATGTCTCGATAGACCACAGATATAGCCACGATAGGCCACACAGACATATAGATGATGACTCATTGACATTTGTAGAATGCAAGCTGAGATTGACAAATTAATGAGAATGGAATAGCATGACACCACCACCAGTAGTTGCATTGGTATTTACCTGAACCGTTACTGGAGAGCTTACTGAGCTTTGAGGATGAATTTTTTTTTTTTCATCAGTTCTTATATACATAACTCAATGCAGAGGAAGACCACTGCCGAGGATCTTGATAGCTGCAGTAGAAATACCGCTTTCAGCTGCTGTAATGGCAGGCCCAAGCCTGAAGGAATGACCACTATACCGGGAGGGAGATGGACTGCAGCTTTGAGGACAGAATCTAGAGTCCAGACCAGACTTTAGAGAGAGGTGCTCCATTAGTTAGGATAGACAGAGGGGAGATTTTAAGAAATGTAATCATATATGAGAAGGGACAGAATGTATAACTAATTTTAGAAACTGTTAATGTGATACCAGAGCCTTGAGAGTTTAAGAAAGAGTAAAGGAATTCGGTGAGAAACGATAATCAGAAAAAGACGATGGGAAAAATCTCAGTTTAGCTCCTAAAGATAATTCCCCTGAATGCATGAGCCGTGAATTCTGTAAAAACACGTCTACAAACTGAACATGACAATAGAAAAGAGAGACCATTGTGGACAATAAAAAGGTAAAAAAAAAAAAAAAAAAAAAAAAAAAAAAGTAAAAAAGTAATAAAAGGGGTTGAATGGACTTCGCTTTTCTAACTTACTTAGAGTGAAATGTTGCTGTTTAAGCATAACATCTGCAAATTTACAACGCACAAAGTTCGAGCAATGAAAGAATTAATTTAAGAAGTTGCTTTTAAAGACTACAACAACGCTGAGAGGAACTACCCAACATTCCTCCCGGGTTAGTGGCATCACAAACCCCAAATTTACACAAATCGTGCCCGCTGAACATGATTTATAGAATATCAAGGCAGAATAAGCTAATCATTGGCTAGAAGATAACTACACATAAGCTACATAATCCATCAATTAACCATTCGGAATGTTCTCTACATGTTGATGCCTCATGAGTTTCTCCATCTTTGTCTGACTCCGGTTTGAACGTGAAGCTAAAAAGTTTTGAAATTTGTCTTTGAGAGGTAATCAAAGCTGCAAAAAAGCTGTTGAAACTCTACCCCTTGTGCCGGGAGCCGCAGCCTGAATGCATTCAAGAGACAGACAAAAACTATGCGCTTTACTCCCCCTCGAATGACAATTTCAGCATACTTTATGAAAATCTGTGGGGCGTTCCGAACCAACCTTTCGCACACACCCTGGGGACACAGAGACCCATCACGCATCAGTTTCGTAAATGTTGATGAGGAAGAACAACCAGCCATAATCAGAATGGGAAATAGAGGAAACTGAAAAGAAAAGCGAACGTTATAACAAATAGTGTAGAAATACGATTTAAGTAGGGAGCCTTCTCTTCGAACCCAAAGGTTGACAGCCGCTATAGGATCATTTCTGTGAAGCACTGATGAATGAAGCCTGAGTAGGCTTGGTAAATCGTCTTACCGCTAAATCTTAATTCGATACTTACCTGAAGTAAGGTGAAGGCATAAGATAATACGTCAATCCCACTTGATATTGTTGACTTTTGAGCGTAGAAACCATTTCTCGGCTGTGAAACATATACCTGAGATTATTCTCGAGTAGCTTTTGTAGAAGAAAGTTTTATTCACGGCCGAGAGAGCGCTGGCCATGGCAACCGAGTGAGTCCCTTGAATAGAAAAATAAATGACATTTAAATCGTACAGATGAGTTAATATGTCACTCAAAACTCCTTGACTGATTTGTTCTGGTGATTGGTTTGGATGTTATGATCTAACATATAACTGTTAGTTCTATGGTGTAAATCTTGTTTTGGCTAAGTATATGACCTTTACCCTGAGCATCCTTAGTCTACGTTCTCTGTACGTTTAGTACCAAATACCTATTACGTAAATATTTCTATTACACATGTCAGTGGATTAAATTAGTTGCCATGAAATTGAGTACGCCAATTGTGACGTATTTCAATTATTAGAACTTAATCTTAGGTATTAAGATATTTATGATATGATCAAATATATATAAAATGTAAAACAGTTATAGAGAATTATCAGCACTTGTAAATATATCATTTATTTTCTTATGTAAATATACTCCTGCTACATACCCATTAAGCCCTACATATAGTAACCATATCTACTAGGCATATGCAAACCTTCACTGACCAACTTGCTCTCTTTAAGCTCAGCTTCTTCTTAAAGATATGGTCATATATATATATATATATATTACAAAACGAGCTGATATATACATCAAATAATGTGCCCCCTATTTTATTGAAGTCTGCGATCATCTAGGTGTAAGTAGAGATCCTCCACGAGTGGAAGAGATTGGAAAAACAATCACCATAAATGTCGAAGCAATAACAAATTTAAGGAAGGGGTTAAAACCAGTTGAATGGGTTCTCCTTAAGATGGAAGGCACTCTCACAATGTTGAGTGAGCAGATGAGGAATGTTAGCTGAAAAGATTGCATATAAAGCCAAATTAATATTTAAATTCCCTCTTAAGCTTGTTTTAAATTCAATTCAGCAAAGCAGTTATTAGTATGCATTTTGCAAACTGTTCATATGTGTGGAATCAACGACGCTGAAAATAATTTACCACTGCACTGTGGAAAATCAGTTACATAAATCTGCATAGGCCTTGGTATGACCAGGGCGCCAGCCGATTTTGCCGGGGCTTCAGCCCCGAATGTTTTGAGTCAAGCCCCGAATGTAATGAGGACTGTCACTGAGCAAATATGAAACTGGACAAACAATAGCCTATGTAAACGCCCGAAATCATAAGTTGCTTTATATCATTGCGCTTTGGCTTTGCATGCATACAGCCTGTAAAAAATAGATCTTAAAAATAATCTAGCCTATATTTGTATTCTATAGAATACATTTCTTTCCTGTCGGTAGCCTATGGGCTACTCCGTTTCTTCCTCTCTGTTAAATATGCAGCAGCAGCAGGTAAAGGAGGAGCTAGCACAGTCAACCGCGAGAGCGCGAGTTAACAACTGAGACAGTCAGCGAGCGGGAAAGAAAAAATTAAAGAAAAATGAAGCAAACGAGACTGTGGGGATTTCTCGGAAAGTCAGTGGGTAAGAATTCAGTTTTTTTTTATCCTTAAAGTCTGAAGATAGATCATCTGGCTGGCTTTCACTGTAGGCCTATTTGTTTAACTAGCTAGTTATTACCATAGGCTAACATTATAACGTTAGCACTTAGGCCTACTGGCATTTTCTAGTACAGAATCTCTTCCGGATAAAAACAGGAGAAGAAGCTGAAACAAGTGATAGAAGATTGCTCACTCTCTCAAATATAAAATAACGTGATCATCATCAAACACTAAACGTAAATCAAAAATCCGCTTAATATTATCAAAGGGGGACCACCTGTCCTGCATTTTGTGAAGCTGTGAAGAATGTGAAGCTGTTGTCCCGCAAGTCATAAGCAGTGTGCCTCATTTTAATTTTGTCTGCATCATTTTATTTAATCCTTTAAATTCCAATTCTAATGTTGCCTTTCTTTATGAAACTTACCAACATTCAAGTGTTGATAAAAAAAGAATGCATGAAGCTAATGAAATGTCTTTAAAATTAAAGTACAGTTAAAGGAATTTTTTAATAAAAAAATATCTACATTTGAACATAGTAGTACACTGCAAGTGCAAAAATACATACATACTGAACTATAACAAGTATAAGTTTATGTTCACTTTAAGAAAACTTGCAAGTATACTTGCAGTATAAACTAGTAGTTTACTGACAGTACACTTCAGTGTGTACTTTCATAAACTAAAAAAATACTAATTGTACTGAAATAGTAAACTACTACTAGTATACTTATAAGTTCACTTGTAGTACAGATGCATTACAAATGAGAAACCTAGTTGTGTACTTAAAGTTTACTACTCTTACACATAATACATTTAAACGAATAATACTTCTTCATAAAATGAACTTGAAGTATACTTCTTTTTCGTAAGGGTAGCCAGAAACAATAGTTTTATCCCACTGCACTGAATACTTTCCTTGTTTATCAGGTGTTGTTTTCTCTAAGGATAACCAATAAGCATTAACATAAAATGTATGTGTGACTTGTTTTGTGTTTGTAGTAAATATACACTTTGATTTGATTAAATGGTTTTGTAGAGGGTAGCAAAGATGAGCTGCAGACTGGGGAGGAGCCAGCAGCAGCAGTAGCAGCTGTGCCAGGATCAGACATGGAAACTGGTAACAATTAATCAGTCATTTTACTTTGGAGAAAGATAAAAGTGAAACATTGTTTATCCCAATGTTCCTAATGAAAAGTTTTTGACAGATGTACATTGACACACCATGGCATCGAACTGTATATAATTCTCAATGAACGTAGACTAAAGTCATCCATGTATAGAGGGAATGCATATAGATAGGTCTAAATCCGAGTAATCACATTAATGTTATACTGTATATCATCATATCGTCCAGCCCTAAAACTTGTATAGTTTCTTGTCAGTGTTTATTTAAAAACATCAAATTATGCAGAATATAGTCTGTTCTGTAGCTTTTTCTAGTCTATAAAAATATACAGTACCTCAGATTTCTGGTCAAATCTAGTTGTACAGTCAATCGCAAAGCTCTTTCCCGTTTTAGATGTGTTTTGTGTCTTTTTCACGACATTCACGCTGAAAGCAAATGCTGCCGCTCAGTCTTTTTGCCACTTAGTGGTGCTTGGCCCCTAATAAGAACCGGAACAGATACAATAGGTGCCTCCGAACCTTCGGTGCTTGGCCCCTAAAAACCGCTTCGAGTGATCCCTGTATTTACACAAAATGGTCTGGGCTAAGCCCCGGATGTCCTTCAATGCTGGAAACGCCCCTGGGTATGACCATTCAGCGAGATATTCGGCAATACTGTTTAAGCGTTACAGTTGTGTTGCACAGTGTTCGAACTACACCGTGCCCTTAGGGGTGTATTTTTTTTTTTTTTTTAATATCGTGCACTTGCGCGTACCGAGGATTGAAGCGCCTTTCAGACAGGACGCGAAATGTGCGGCGCTGCACTTTGAAACCCATTAATTTCAAGGACTTCCAAAGATGCATAACAGCTACACGTGTAGGCTAGCCTATGCACTATTCAAGCACTATACAGGATTCACCCTATTACACTTTATCGACACAAATTGAAGCCAAACAGCAAACAGCCATCCCGAAATAGTCTATAGCTACATAGGCTGTCTTAGACTTGAACCAGGTTAAATTCTTATGAAATTAAGAATACCATAATTCATCCGTTCAATTAGGCCTAATTGTGTGTTCACATCGAACACGAATTTAATTATTTGCGCGAGTAGATTACAAACAAAGTCAATGCAAAGCAAATAGATTGGGCGACACGTTTGCCACGAACGTCTTCCGCGCAAGTTGAAAAATTTGAACTCGAGCCAATGTTCAAGCGCCTAACTTGACGCGAATTTGACGCTCTGTTCGCGTTCGGTGTGAAGACCTATAACAACCCAGCCACGACATAATTGGGAATAATGCCTTACCATAACACAGAATGGATTTCAAGGACTTTGCGCGCAGATCAATAGCATCCACCGTTTATATTCGAATTTGAGTTAACATGTATCCTACGTAAACATGATTGGAATTTGCATCGCAGCACCACCACACCTTGATGCTCATGACAAGAATAGCATGTATAGTTATCTTTATTGAAGTGAATTAGGTTTAAATCGCCGTCAAACATGCGTGAATGATATTTTTGCTATTTTAGACATAATACTCCACAATGATCACATTACGCAAAACTGAAATTGCACGTCAAAATAAAACATTGTCAATATTTTTGAGACCCCCCCAAAATTTCACGAATCACGTTTTCAGGGGAGCCCATGTCAGCTCCCCCATAGTTCGCACCCTGTTGCAGTCTCTGAATCAGCAGTTTAATTCGAGCTGCCGCGTCACCACAGTCACCAATTGAACTTTGCCGCTGATGAAGTTAGCACTAGCAGCTGAGTAGCCAAGTTAATATACTTACCTGAAAGAAGTTTAATCTTGATAAAGGGGACATGTTAACACTGGCTGCTGCAAGCGCCTGCCAAACTTGGAAACCAATGTAAAAGCCTTAAAAGTGGAACTTAAACTTGAAAAAACGTGAAGAGATCGCCTCTCATTAGATTTACAGCCGCCACGTGCTGGTTTCCTACACACGTGTCTAGCACTCGCGCACCGCCAGAGTTGGTGAGATCAAATCAACAATATAACTTGTGATGACTACGAATGGAGTCGAAACGCGAGCGAGTGAAAAGCGCCAGCAACTGCTTGTTGTCACGTCGGCATCTGCGAACTCAAACATTTGTAAGTACCAATCTTTTATACGGTAAGAATAAGGACGTGATTGGATAGATGTGAAGGTATTTAAGTGACGCTGTAATTAAGTCTTCCTGGCAGAACTTATGCTAAAGCTTTCATTTTCAAAAGTCTTTTTTCCTCCCTATTGTGACGTTTATCCTTGTGAAACTGCTTCTGGAACAAGAAAACATGTATAGGGCGGGACTTAATTTTGTTCATGGGGAATTGATTGGATGGTTGTGGTTTACTATTGCTGGGATGTCATATGAGTGACAGATTGCCCCGCCCTCACAGTTGTTATGAGCCTGAGCCATTCTGTCCAGGGCTGCGTTTCCCAAAAGCATCGTAAGCCTAAATTGGTCGCAAAAACGATCGTACGACTGATCTTAATATTATGGTCTGTTTCCCAAAAGCATCGTAACTTAAGTAGCACTTGAAAATCTTCGTAGAACTACGAGTGCTCTGGAGTAGGCTAATCGTAAATCCCCAAGTGCATCGTAATAAAACAGATTTCTGAGGTCACCTGCAGGACAACTGGCAGATTACACTTTTATCTAGATTTAACTGATTACACTGCAACGTAAGTATAATATACAGGTTTTGATTGTACTTTATTGTACACTTTGTTGTACTCCTATTTTGTTTAAATGAATAAATTAAATAATTAAAAATGGAAGAAAAAAATAGAAATACACATCTAAATTAAGCGAATGAACAAAAAACAAAAAATCATAAAATAAGTGATTTGGGAAATATGCTTTAAAGACCGGGCAAAATAGGGATGAATTAAAAAAAAATCTGTCAATGACTTGCTGACATGCACGAAAACCAGCCACGTATTGGGCATTTCTTGCGGACCTCCTTCCCTGATCTTTGAACACGGTTGCAGTTATTTAGCAATGTGACAATGTCCTTCCAGATGTTTTGTTTTCCCTTATTTGTATGGTGTCCTTTAAATCTGCTAAAAATACAATCTTTGTTTCCCTCTATCTCCTCTAAAAGGACATTCATTTTATCTTTTTGAAAGGTCTCTTCTCTTCTCTTGTTTTTTTTTGTTTTTGTTCAGCCATTTTGTTAGCCTGTTTAGGTGTTTTATATCCATGTAGACTTGTCTTGATTTCGAATCCACAACAAATGACGATTATTAGGTTAAACGTTCAGAATACGATTCCATATAAGGTTATATTCCAGCACTTCGCGAATGGACAGCGACGTTTAATTAGCACGTAGAACGCGTTCTCGCGCGTTCATGTTAAGTGCGTTTTTGGGAAACGCGCATGGAATTGCCGCGAGCGTTCGTAACCTTACACGTAGAGAGCACTCTTAAGAGCTAAGATACATCGTTATCGGGAAACCCGGCCCTGGCCTCTGCATTTTTGGCTGCATTTACACTGCAAGTCTTAATGCACAGATCCCACTGTTTACACTCACTTTAGACAGGACTTGTATCCTATATCTGTGTTTACATTAATTCCTGCCCAATATGATTTTCGGTGATCGTTTTACTATCCACACGGTAGACATGGTTTTGAATGGGCGGGATATTATAATTATTTATATAATTCATGTCGGGTGGTCATGATTATTCGCCAGCATGGACAAGATAACAGCGCAAAATCTGACGGAACAGATAGTCCGGATAATTTTTCCGTTTATAGCTCATATCTAGAATTCTGAAGTGAAATAAAGTGGCCCAATATATATATATATAGGCCTATATATTTAAAGAATTCGAATGAATTAACGAGAGAGAGAGAGAGAGGGAGAGAGGGAGAGAGAGAGAGAGCAACTTGTGCTAATTACAGCGAAGTTATCACCTCATTGCTGAGAAATATAATATAGCTTTCAATAGTGAAGCTTTTTTGTTTATAAAAGTAAATATATAGTCCCCACCTCAATAAAAAGCTGTGAACGAGCGCGTACAGGCACGTCTGCCTCATAATACAACATTAAAAAGCTATCTTTGGGAATAAACGTGCCGTCTTCGCCTTGTGGTGGCTTGGAATTCAAAGGGGAATCGGATATGCGTATTTAGACGTAGGTCGGATGTACAGATATCGGATATGTATCTGATTTAAAACCACATTTGGAAGTGGCTCAGATCGATGCGAAAATAATCAGATCTCATGTGGATTTTTGTGTATACACGTGAGCAACCAATTCCGATTTGTCTATGTCAGATGTGAGTAGAAGATCGGATTTGTTCTGCCAGTGTAAACCATCTCTGTGTATGTGCATGGGCTTGTTTGTGTTACAGGGGGCGGTATCTTGTGATAATTTGTTGGAGGCTGCGATTGGTTCTCCTCCACACCTGATCCAGATATGAGGATGCCCCCAAACACTCAACAAGAGGCCACTATGGACCACTTGCACTGAGCTTCGTGACGCACTTCCGTTTGGAAATAGTACGTCTCACTTATTTGCGGTTATGTTTTCTTTCAATGTACTGTGGTCAATGAGTTGAACAAACGCCTCCTAAAATGAGTGTCCGCAATAAAGATAAAAAAATTGGCAATTTTTATTGACAGAAGGTATATTCTTATGTTTACTGTGTGCAGAATATTCCAAATGTATCAGAACATGAAGTTTTAATCCAAACCAAGCCGTTCTGAGAAAGCAGCTGGTGTTAAAAATACGCCATTATTTCACCACAGGGTGTTTGTCTAAACTAGTGACCGCGACGCTGAAGTGTGTGAGAACAGATGAATAACATCATTTCGCACTACAAACATTCATTTTTGGGGATTTAATGTAAACCCATGCAGGTATGAAATGTCAGAAAGAGAAAAAAAAAACGGTTAATGAGAAGACGAGCATATAGGACTGCTGCAGCTTATAGTGGATAAATATATTTAGCCTATTTATTATTCAGAGTGCACATTTGCCTTTGGCTTGTTCAGTTGGGGATATTCAAAATAATTAGCCAAGCATTAATACCATTGATCAGCCCTACCAAACGTGGATGTTTTTTCACTAAGAAACAAACATTATGTTATTTGATTGATATTGTGAAGCTGCTTTGATGCAATTTATATTGTGAAAAGCGCTATATAAATACACTTGACTTGACTTGACTTGACATTTGGAAAGAAACATTTAATGTGTAGAAACATGTGTAGGAACATTTCAGCAGGCTCAAGATAATTAAAACAGAGATCGTTGTTTTAATCAATTGGCAGTCATAAAACATAGATAATCTGCATTCTCATGTATATAGGTGCGCTGAACGTTCTAACCGGAATCTCCCGATATGTACTAACTAGAACGCGGAAGTAGTTGTGCAAGTAGTCGATTGTGCCATCGTTGGAGTTTGTGATTTTGGACTGTGTTATTCCCACGCCTGTTTGACTACGATTTTGGATTCTATTTGGCATTGTTTGCTACAGACTTGTAAATTTTATGTACAAACGTAAAAAAAAGTATTTATTGTTGGTATCTCTCTGGTAGTGAGACTCATTCCTTTTCCTATTACGGCTGAACCCTAGCGGTCGTAACAGAAATTGGCTCGTCTTAAAATAGATTTTCCAAAACACATCATCAGAGAAAAGAAGAGATGAAAAAAATTATGATGTGCACGGATATATAATTTATAATAAATACTGCAATATTCCAGAAAAAAACAAGAATGATCAATTTTGATTTCATGGTGACTTTAAGCTCAAACTCCATTTTTTTGAGAGAACTATTAGATATTTTAAACTGTTATGTAAAATAAAATGAATCATGAAAAATAGCTAGTTTTAAATGTATCAAATGCCTCTTTCTAACCTTTCTTTGCATCAGAATGCCATTATTCTGACATACTCTGCTGAGTTCATAGTAAATTCATATTTTAATTAATTAATTTTAATGAACAAAAACATAATAAGGATTATGTTTTCTCCTGCGATCTCCTGTGTGTGTTTGTTTGGATTCTCCTGCATTGTGTTAATTCTACAGCATGACAATATTTAGCTCTCTCCCATTTTTTGCATGAATATTTGTTGAATATTTTGTTAAATAACAAAATAAAAACTGCAATGGAAATTACTATCATCAGTCATTTGAGAAGAGATGTCATTGTAAGAAGAAGAGAAGGCTTAAATTTTTTTTTAATTAAATTATGAGGGTAAAGTTATACATTAATGTGCACAGTTAAATAATTTATGAAAGATACTGCAACATTCCATTGGAAAAGAAAATAGCCCATTTTGCTGAGTTTCAGGCAATTGTTTTGTAGCATCAATGCCTCAATTAATGTACATGCATAAAGGTTAATATACACATCTTACTTTTTCTTTTTTTCTTTTCTTTCTTTAAAAAAAAAAAAAAATTCCACCCTTTTCACTTCCTGCTTCTTTCCAGGCAGAGCACAGAAAGACTCTTGCTGCTGGCCTTTGCAAATGGCCCTAAAGCTTTACAAAAGACAAGTAAAAGCTCAACCTGCTGTATTCAATGTGTGCTGAACAGAGACCAACCTATATTTCGTCCATTTCGTGCCTTTGAATCTGGTGACCTATTCCAGTGAAAAGCAATTTCAATAAAGGTCATACACATGACTAGGTAAGAGAGAAATGCCCATGAGGCATGGTTTTCAAAGGATGTTTAAGTCCTTTATCTTTTTATTGTTGTGTGTGGCATTGTGAGGGTATCATTACAGGTTGAATTAGGTTAAGAATGCAAGTTGAAATTGAAAGCTGAACATTATGGAAACATTTGAAACCATGATGTTGTTCATCACAACAAAAACTTAAATTTGCTTAATGTCTAGTCTAGTTCACTAAATGAGATTGTAATTGGGTTTGTGGCCCTTGGGAAACACGTCTAAAGTTTATGATGGTTGTGGTTGTACTAAGGCTGGTGAATATTAATCTGTTTAGTACCAATTTAAAATCTGTGAATCTTTTTTTAGCACTTCATGTGTCTCATGCAAGAGACGCTAATAGACGTAACAGCACACAGTTCAGGGTTAAATACATTTTGTCATTGTTTTTTTGCAATTTTCAACTGAAATGTTCAGTTGGTGTGATTTTCCATTTTCCATGCAGAAACAGAAAATCTGTTTCTCAACTAGCACCTCAGTTTGAAACATTTGCAAATACAGCTTTTCCTCATGTAATTAAGTACATATCATGATAGAAATGCTTTGTTGCCATCTGTGGTGTGAGATATTCCATTTTTGATTGGACTTCAGACAACAATATTTTCCTAATTCTCTGTTTTTTTTAGCTGATTTTTTTAGAAGCATCTTGTGTTTTATTGCACAATATAGCAGAAATCTCTACCTATATGTGCCTCATAGTTTGAAAAGCCCTCATTCACAAAGCTCCACACATTGCACACTTCTTACATTTAAGTTTATTAACTATTTTGGATAATTTGATCATGGTTTCTAACTTCAATAAGTAAAATAATAAACATTTTATCAAGTTTAATGCCATTCTGCAGGTTTTCTCATAAAATCACTGAAGTAGATTAAAAAATATCTTTCCTGGTTAAAAAAAAAAAAAAAACTTGCAAAGGAAAGATATAAAATGAAGACTTTTAGGTCCATTTCACCCATCCAAGCAAGATCCTTATAGCCACATGGTTGATACTGATTTTAATAGTCATGAAGATTTGATTGTCCTGTTACAAGGGGATACGTCTCATTCTTCAGGAAAAATGAACTGTACCGACACAGGGGTTGGTATTGAGCACAGAAATATCCAGACCAATCATAGTTTATAATGAAAGTTATTAAACATAAACTGTTGTAAATATTTGAGGAGGTTGACATCTGGTTGAAAGTCCATTTGTGCTTTGGATAATGTGCCCCAAAGCACTCCGCTTCTCTCTCCCTCATGTAAAATGCATTCAGCCATCTGTTGCTCCCACTGAGTTAAGTCTAGAGTGTGGATTTGAGTACACCCTCGACAAATTTCTTTGTACATGTCAGCTTTCTTTCACTGGTTTGTTCCATCAACACTGATTTTATGTTTTCTTTTGCTGCCAGCACAGCACTTTCACCCATAACTACTCTGGTTTGGAAGTGCAAAACCATTATCAGGGCTTGTTGCCATTGTTGCTGTAGTCACTATATGTTCCGATTACAATGCTGATGCAAATTCTGCTGTCTTTACTCTTTCGTAACATCAATCAACATTCGGCACGAAAGAGTTTTTTTTCCTGGAGATTTTTGGGATTGTTAAACATTGTGGCTTGTGTGTTTCAAAATACATTTAACAAAAAATTGGCATGACCATTTACAAAAGCCATGGCATTTCTGGGCCCCGTAATATCATAAATAAATGTCTGCAATTTTAATATTTATGAGTCATACTGAATTTCTTGCTGCTGTATGTCTTGATCTCTTCACAATTCTGATTGATGATGTTATGAAATTTTTAAAATATCAGTATTAGTCCTTTGGGATTAGATCAACCCTAAAAACATTCACACATGTCAATTAAGTGATGAACCTAAAGAAAAGAGATGCTTCTGAAGTATTTGTGTGCAACTAAAGCCTCATTAGTAAACTGCAAGAGATTACCGTTTAAGCTGTTCTGCATGCCAACAACATTGTGGACAGGTAAGTCAATTCCTCCTTAATGGTGATTAAGTTGCAGAGAGCAATAAACAAGTTATGAAATATCACATAAACTTTCCAATAAATATTACAACAGAGCAGATAAACAGGGACAGGACATCTTTACAATTTCTAAAATAGTACGTTTGCATGTGGTTTGTCAAATAATTTCCAATATATTTAGTCTCTAGTGATTTGGCAAATAAAGGTCTGATTAAGCTTATGTTGAGTTTATCAAAATATCAAAATGCCCTGAAAAAGCAAGAAGTTTTGATAGCTCCTCTTTTACATTTTTTTGGTGAGAACAACGTGTTTTTTTTAAAACTTCCGAAAAAAATCTGCCGTTAAAAAGGTTCTAATATGTAACATTTGTCAGCAATGTTGCTGGTAAACACACACACACACACACACACACACACACACACACACACACACACACACACACAGACACACACAGACAGCTGTGTTTTTGTGATTTGTGAGGACATTCCATAGGCGTAATGGTTTTTATACTGGACAAACTGTATATTCTATCCCACTGCCCCTATCCCTAAACCTACCCATCACAGGAGACATTCTGCATTTTTACATTTTTAAAAAACCTTTTATTACTTTATTTTTAAACCTGATTTACAAATGAGGACGTCCCTAAAGGGAGTTTTTTGGAGATTTTGTCAGGTTTTGGTCACTTCTGGGTACAAATTTGTCCCCAAAATATAGTTAATTAGGTACACACACACTCACACACACACACACACACACACACACACACAACATGTAAAAAGTTTGTAAAAAAATAATATAAAAGTACATACTGGTTTGATAGTACAGCCATGATAAACAACATGCATGTTAATAGGATTTATGTGAAAAAAAATCAACATCATAAACATTTAAAACTGTACAAATGACTTTACTGTACAAATTATACAATATTTTTAAAAGTAGAATTGATGTAGTCTAAGTGCTTTTTTTAAATGACAAATTTCACATTTCTGCTTTTTTAAAGAAAAATGGATGTGTCAATATGTATACTTGTAATAATCAGCATCTTAATGCTGTTGTTTAAGCATAACTTGTATTGCACCTGCAATTCAATATTGAGGCACAAATTCAGATATTTTAGATGGATCTACCGATTAAATTTGCAGAGACAGAAGTTTCTGACAGACTAGGACTCTGTGTGCAAGCTGACTGGTTTGCTCAGCATGCTTTTAGCTAGAATATTATCTCATGTATGATTTTCTTGTACAATAGAGTTTCTTGTTTAACAACAATCTACAAAGACATGCCTCAAACAACATTTCCCCCCATACTGTTCTGAACTGTACTTCACTTAAATTCAACGAAACTGTCAAAACTTCTTCAAAAGCAGGTTTTGTTTACATTGCCACATATCCTCTTTATTAGCAAATAATGAACATCTGAAGGAGAAACATCTGAGGTGATCTCACGCTTACTCTAAGGACGTTTACAATTTTATTTTCGGAATGTAATCATCTCAGGACGTACATCATCGCATATGTTACTCTTTGTGTTAGGAAGTGAAAAAAAGGCAAAGTGCGTTAAAGTATTAAAATCTTGCTATTCAGAAAGCATCCATCATTCACTTACCCAGTGCTAAAAGACAGCTTGTCGGCACAGAACGCCTCGGCAATCTGCCTGGGATAGCTTTCGCACCTTTCATGTTATTGTTGTTGGCAGGCTAATGCATAAACAAGTATGTAGCACCAGGTTTGTTAGATGGATACAGAGCGTTTGGAGGAGGGTGCTCGAACGGCAAGATATCTACTTTTTAACTATCAACCCTGCATGCCACATGGCTTTTAAACCATCTGCGTGAGGACAAAATGATGAGGCTCTTAGTCTGGGCCAGGGATTTGTCGAAGCCCTGAGAGCATGACATAAAAGGGAAGTGTTTTGTCTGAGATGTCTTTTAATGTTGCCACTCTTTTGTATAGTTAAGGCGGTTTGGATCTCTTTAAGGAACTTGCCGTTATGAAGAGCTTCCCGTACTTAGCGTTTAATGAGCTTGGGGAAAATGCAGACAGACAGAAATACATGGAGGCTAATAGATTAATTCAGAATAGTATAGTTTACAGCTTTGTCTCAAGTTCCCTAAAACAACCCGGTGATGGTTTTGGAATGCATACATCATTCAGAGGGGCTATTAACATATTTCACAGCGTAATTCATTCAGCCCGGCTGTGAGAAGGGCCTCTACGTGGATTGTTTTTCTGAGTGGCACTTGGTGGCACGTGAATGGAGGGTCGTACATCATGGCAGTGGTGCCTGATGGGTTTGGAACAGCACTAAATCATTGAGTGTTGTGGAGAGCTCTAGCCCTGCCAGGTTTCCTCATTGTGCTGCACTGCAGAACTATCTGCACCACCCACGTGCAGTATTCGGAAAATGCTATGAAATTCTCTTTATGACTTCGAGCTGATAGGAAACCACAGAAATGTTGAACGACATTGATGTCTTTTGATATCAGCTTTGAGCCAGGGTGTGATGTTTCCCAATGGATTTCATCCCGTTCGATATTTGTCAGTGCTTGAGACATACAGCGCAAATGTGTTTTTAAGCAAGCTGACCGATGGGAGAATACGCCAGTCTACCTGCATTTTGTATTCTGTCTGTGCTCTTGTGCTCTGACCACAGAGGTTTATAATACCTGGGGAAAAAAAAATTACGATGACATCGCCATTAATCTCGAATGGCAGGACACGATTTGAAATCTTATGAAACCACAGAACCTTTTGAGCCGATCACCTGAGCTGTTTATCACTCTAGAGCAGTGGTTCCCAACCTTTTTAGGGTACTGTACTGTATTACAGTAAAATGTTTTACTGTACTGTAAAACATTTTATCCTGCCTGAAGTACTCCCACAAGCGCATGTGATCGGTGGGATTTTTAGAGTTGGTGTAAATTTGAGGTGATACCTGAATTTACCTGTAAATAATGATAATTTTACTTCCTATAATAACTCTTATAATATAATACTTGTCTTTGTTCAATATTTGTATGACTTTTTCACATCTTCACATGTCCAGATCAATTATACAAAAACAAAGATCACATTTTATATAATAATAATAATAATAATACATTTGTTTTATATAGCGCCTTTAAAAGCTGCTTTCTCAAAGCGCTTTACAGGCAAACATAACAACAGAGAAAAATACACACTTTAAACACAAAAATAAACGAATACAATTAATAATCAAGTAAAAGCAATCCTAAAATAAAATGTTTTGAGAATAGTCAATGGCTAAAAAAAATGTTTTAGTCTTTTGAGAATCATCCCACGTACCCCCTGGGGACTGCTCACATACCGCTAGGGGTACACGTACCCCCGGTTGGGAAGCACTGCTCTAGAGAGGGAGCAAAATTACATAATGACAACACTGATTAGATATTTCTCACTTTTAATAACTATCCAAAAGTGAATCGGGCACTGGTAAAACAACCACTGAGCTGTAATGATTTTAGATGTTGCTTGCACAAAATGGTTTTATGTTTTCCTTTGCTGCCAGCACAGCACTTTCCCCCATAACTACTCTGGCTTGGGAGTTTACAATACTGATGCAAATTCTGCTGCTCTTACTCTGTCACAATACCAATCAACTTTCAGCAAGAAAGAATCTGGGACTGTTAAACATTGTTACTTGTTCATGTGTTTATAAAAGGGCCCATCTATCTAGGATTATGTTTGCACATTTACTAAATCTGGAAATGTCTATATGACCATATTGACAATCGACATTTTTTTACCCTCGAAATTTCACAGAAATTCTGCACCTTAATGTTTTTTATTTTTTTATTTACTATGAAATGATATGTCTAATGATATATGGTGTAGTTACGATATCTACCAGCGAGGGATAATGGGACCGTGTTAACCAAAGATTGACCCCCTGGTATGTCCAATAAAAATGCAGAGACCAAGAACATAAGCAAATACAGTATCAATGTTCTATATGGCACTCTGTTTTTTAGATAAACGAGTCTGTAAGCATTATTGTTTATCTGGAGAAAGGTCTGTGTTGATTTGATGCAGTTTAAATGACATCCCTGATGGGGCAAGTCATCCTGGATAGACCTGTTTCCACTCTGAGATGAGGTCTGCTTGGAAAAGCAGTGCAGAGGTTTTCCTAATCAGCTAATTTGTGCAGCTTCTTCCTTCCTGCAGGCAGCACAGCGGATTATCAAAGCATAAACACAATAGCAATCATGTGCTAGAATGTCTGATAGATTCAGAGCCCTGGGATGTAAATGACTCCACTCATGATTACAGCTTTTCTGTTTTTGGACTCCCCGTGTTGTCAGAAGACAGACATGCTCTCTTTTTGCAGAACGACACAGAGCCTTAAATTCAATCGATTTAGTTTATTATGGCAATAGACTACGCTGATAGCAGGAAATGGGGAACAATTGTAACATGAAAATGTGCCGTTACATTTGCAAAACAAGCTGATACAAAATACGGTTACATCCACACAATTTGGTTTTATATGAGACTGAGAATTGCTTTCTACTACCAAACTAACTGCCTTTTTTGAATTTTCAGGTCAGTACATTTCTTAAAATATGACCTGCTGTTTTGAATCATTACGGTCAGTTCAGGTTGCAATTTGGAAATACTTTTTACTTGATTGTTACACCACATGTCATTTTGTCATTTTATTGAATCTAACATGAATGTAAAGAGTACATTTCTAGGAACTTGGCTCTTGAAATTTTTCCCTTTCTTTATTTTAGACCTATCTATATTATCATTTACAGTTATCAGTCTAAAAAATATTAACGTTTCTTACGTGTAGCTTAAACCGAACAAATTTGGTCAACAATCCATTCCATTACGGCTTCTAATAATGTACAAGTTAGCAAAATGATTGTACAAGAACAGAGGGCACGTCCCCCTCAGAAGCAGCTAATTTTGTGAGCAGATGGACATTGATACAATAAATTATACATCCAGAGTGAAGTTAACTAGCAATCTTAACACCAGATGATAAGCTGCTCTCAACCTTTGTGCTAAATTAATTTCATATCAAATGAAGCATGGACAATAATGTACACAATTGACAGGGATTGTTGATTGCTAAAGCCTTTGGTTAGTTAATCTAATCCTTGGCGGTCGTGATTGTGCATGCAATTATGATTTAATCATGCCAGTATCCAATAACTCAATTCAAACAGGAGCGGACCAAGAAATGATAACTATTTTCATAATTTATCATTCATGATGCCAATTCTGGTCTTTGTTGATCCTGAAGAAACCTCCAGAGAGGAAGATGCAGGCTCTAGACTAAAGTTGAGGGAATAGTTTAACTCTAAAATAGAATAATAAATAAAATAGTTTTATTCTGAACTTCTGTCATCATTTACTCACCCTCATGTCATTCCAAACCTATATGAAGTTCTTCTGTGTAACTCAAAAGATATTTGAAATAAAGAATTGTCCATGCAATGGAAGTCCATGGGCTCCAAAATTACACCCTATTGAATTTTATTGCATGAACAATAAAACATGGATATTTCTTTTAAAATATTTTCTTTTGAGTTCCACAGAAGAAAAAGTCATACAGGTTTGGAACTACATTAGGGTGAGTAAATGATGACAGAATTTTCAGTTTGGGGTGAAGTTTTACCCTTTCAAAGTGCTTTCCTGTTGTCTTTGTGTCATGAAAACAAGGCCAGAGTTTCCTGAGGAAACAGTGAAATCATGTTTAAATGCTTCAAAATTTCCCAGGTATATTCAGACATACTTGAGGACAGAAGCGGTTCTGGGTATTGTTGACATTTACCATGAATATTAACGATTGCCCTCTACCATGCGAGCATACAAGTGCATTCACTCTCCTGCCAGAACAATGCAGTAGACAGCAGGATCACCCCAGGCCTGCACTTGTTTTCATGTCTATTTGCGTCTGCTGTTCCAGGTCCAAATCCACTTTGAAAGCCATGTGGAGAGTGAAGATTGGTTCCTGTGCTGACCTCTCTTAGGTGAGCTATGCCTGTTGCAAGGTTACTTGGGGCTGGGTTTATTTACCACCTCAGCTATGGGCAAATGTAGATTAACCAGATTAACCCCTTACATGAGGTCATCACATGCAATATAATATCACATGCATCTGAGTGTGTTTCCTGTACCACAACGTTACTTGCTACTTGCAATTGTTAAAATGCATTGAAAAATAAATTGTAAAAATGCAGTTATCTAAGCATATACTTCAACAAAACCATTGTAACTTTCTTGCACATGCATTGTTCGAACAACGGTGAACTGTCATTAATTACATCATGCAGGTAGTGAAGTAATAACTTCTGTCAAATAATTGGTTTGAGATTGAATTAATGTCAGATTATTGCTGTAAATAATGAACAAGCCGTATGAGGACTACTTCGCTATATTTTTGTTCTCTGTTGTTTTGCTTTATTTGTTGTTTTCCAGATGTCTCTGGTTCCCTCTTAGATCAAACTCTGGGGGTTCCCCCGTATGCCAACGCATTCTCATCCTTTGGCGTCATATACGTGATGCCATATGACATTTCGTCGAAATCATACGCACATGGCACCTGTTGCGAATCACCAGTCGGAGATCGATCCATGTGCAGCGTAAGTTTATTAATAGCACAGTCAACAACACACTGAGACAATTTAAGGGCTTTAACGAAGTCAGATACCAGGCAGAGAGTCGGGGCAGGCAGATAGCAGACAGAGTCGAAGTTCCAGGCAAAAGGTCAGGACAGGCGGATTACAGGCAGAGTCGGAGTTCCAGGTAAAGGATCGGGGCAGGCAGAAAACAGGCTTGGTCAGGGGCAAACAGGTTGGTCAACAGACGGGCTTTCCGGGGTATATAATGCTCGGTAGTGCTCACAAGTGAAAACAAAACTTCGCACTGAAGGCAGTTCGAAGTGCGGTTAAATAGTGTGGGTGATTGACAACAGCCGGGCGAGGTAACGAGAGTAATCTGGGCTGCAGCTGAGAGTGATCGGGGAAAACCTGGGAAATGTAGTGCGAGGTGAAGATCAGTACTCAGGCGAAAGCGATCTCGGGTGGCCTGCGAGAGAGGCTGTAGAACCTGAGACCGTAACAGCACCCTTTAGCGTCAATATAACACGCACTGTTATGGGTAGGCTTAGGTCTGGGGTAGAGTTACGGTTATGACGGCTTAGGATCTGCGTCTCATATTGAAGCTAAAGGATGCCATGTGCGTCAGATTTAGACGAGCGTCACATGTATGACGCCTTGGGTTCTGCGTGTCATATTGACGCTAAAGGATGCCATGTGCGTAAGATTTCGACGAAATGTCATATGGCGTCACATGTATGACGCCTTGGGATGAGAACGGGCTGCGTATGCAAGAGCATATTCGTACATGTGCACTTTTCAAACACGTTGCTTTCATTCTCTTTACAAACTAAAAGATGTAGAATGAAATTTGTGTATATACAGTATATGGAATGAAAGATTGTACTGCATGTTGGCTTGCTTATTGAGTCCATGTCATACTAACAAGAACCTACTTCTAACCACAGGCCGAGAGCAGTGGTGTAGGCAAGGCAAGGCAAGGCAAGGCAAGTTTATTTATATAGCACATTTCATACACAATGGTAATTCAAAGTGCTTTACATAGAAGAAATTAAAACAAAAGAAATCAGAAAAATTAAAGCAGTTTAGAATAAAACATAAAATACAGAAATAATCAAATAAAATCAGAATAATTAAAACATTAGATAAAATACAGTACAAACAGTCGGACGAGCAGTGGCACAGTGCTCATTCAGTAAATGCATAGGTAAACAGAAGTGTTTTGAGTCTGGATTTGAAAGTGACTACTGTAGGAGCACATCTGATCTCTTCTGGAAGCTGGTTCCAGCTGCGGCTGGCATAGTAGCTAAAAGCACACTCACCATGCTTAGAGTGAACCCTTGGTATTTCTAGCTGATGTGATCCTAGTGATCTGAGTGATCTGTTGGGTTTATATTCAGTGAACATATCTGCAATGTATTGAGGTCCTAGGCCATTAAACATTTATATATACCAGTAATAATACTTTAAAATCAATCCTAAATGTAACTGGGAGCCAATGTAAAGACCTGAGGACTGGTGTGACATGTACATATTTTCTGCTTCTGCTCAGAATCCTGGCAGCAGCGTTCTGTATGAGCTGCAACTGTCTAATGGTCTTTTTAGGAAGGCCAGTGAGGAGTCCATTACAATAATCCACCCTGCTGGTGATGAAAGCATGCACAAGTTTCTCTAGGTCTTGAATGGAAACAAAGCATCTAATTCTTGCAATATTTTTCAGATGATAGTATGCTGATTTAGTTATTGCTTTGACATGACTACTGAAACTAAGGTCTGACTCAAGAGACACACCCAGATTCCTGACTTGATTTTTAGTTGTTTGACCCCTAGAGTGAAGGTATGCATTCACCTTGAGAACTTCATCTTTGTTTCCAAACGCAATGACTTCAGTTTTGTCTTTGTTTAACTGAAGAAAGTTTTGGCACATCCAATTGTTTACTTCATCAATGCATTGGCAAAGGGAGTCAATGGGGCTGTAATCGTTAGGCGATAAGGCTAAGTAGATCTGTGTGTCGTCTGCATAGCTGTGGTAAGAGATTTGGTTCTTTTTCATTATTTGGCTCATTGGGAGCATGTACAGGTTGAATAGGAGTGGCGCAAGAATTGAGCCTTGAGGGACTCCGCATGTCATGGATGTCCACTCAGACTTATGCTCTCCTATAGTCACATAATAACCTCTCCCTTCTAAGTATGACCTGAACCATTTTAGGACTATCCCAGAAAGCCCGACCCAGTTTTCCAGCCTGTCAAGAAGTATGTTGTGATCGACAGTGTCAAATGCAGCACTGAGGTCGAGTAGTACTAGAACTGATGATTTGCTTGTGTCAGTATTTAAGCGAATATCGTTTATTATCTTTTTGAGCGCTGTCTCTGTGCTGTGATGCGGTCGGAAACCAGATTGAAAGTAGTCAAAGTATCTATTCGAGCTCAAGAATTTGTTCAGCTGATTGAAGACAACTTTTTCGATGATCTTGCCTATGAAAGGAAGATTTGAGATCGGTCTATAGTTGTTTAATATGGTCTTATCCAGATTGCTCTTTTTCAGGAGGGGCTTGACAACTGCAGTTTTCAGGGAGTTCAGAAAACTCCCAGAGAGAAGTGAGGCATTTACCACTTCTAGGAGATCTGCTTTTAAGCTGTGTAACACAGTTTTGAAGAAAGATGTGGGAAGTGCGTCAAGGGCGCAGGTTGATGTTTTAAGGTGCTGTACGATTTCTTCCAAAATTTTGCCATCAATTTCTTTGAAATCAGACATAGTGACTACTTTCTCAGGCTGTTGTCTGATCTGTCTGACCCCAGAGCGGCTCAAGGATGAGCTGATCACCTTTCTGATATTATTGATTTTCTCAGAGAAGAAAGAAGCAAACTCACTGCACTTGCTCTCTGAGAGCATTTCACTGGGAATCTGGCTTGGGGGGTTTGTCAGTCTCTCTACAGTAGCAAAAAGAGTGCGTGTGTTGTTTATATTGCTGTTTATAATATTTGAGAAGAAAGTCTGTCTAGCTTTGCCTAGTTCCTTATTGAAAGCATGGATGCTGTCTTTGTAGATGTTATAATGGACTACAAGTTTTGTCTTCTGCCACATGCGGAAGGAGTTTCAGTGTAGCGCAAACTGCATTGGCCCCCCTGCAAGAGTGGAGGCGGGGCCCCTCACCACATAATCAAATTAGTGGGATTCATGCACCCTTTCCTTCAGAATTGTGTACCAGTGCCGTGGCTTTTACTATAGTCTATATTTAATGCATTTCATTTATTTTACATAGAAAGAATTTTCCAGGTTCTAAAAAAAACCACCAACAATAAAACAACCTTAATGATAAAGTGTTATATATATCGCAAGGGTATATCTGGCGTCAAAACTATTTTCGGCTAGCTCTTCTCGATATAAAAATTAATTTGTCTATTACAAACAGGGATCGAATGTGTTCATGACAATCCTTTACATTCAAGTTAACTATAAAAAGTTACTTTCATTGAATCTTGAGAATAAAGCATCTTACCTTTAAAACCGAAAACACCCCATCTCCTAGTTTTTTTCCCTCACAATGTCTGTTATGTCCATCTGACATGCGCACTGGCTCTCAATACTGAGAATCGCAAGATCGTAAAGTCTGTCCTGGCTCATTATGCTTCTCAGACAGGTTTTTACTAGTTTCAGTTTAGAAAAAAACCTCTCGCCACTTGCTTCAGAGCCGTAGCCACATCTGTGACACTTGGTAGAATAGATGTATGCTTCAGAATCAGTAGCTCTACTAGACCTTTAAATTAATTTGCACCTGTTGAAACGAAAGCAACTGTGATGGAAATTCAGGTGTAATGTCATTGATGTAGGTCACTGCAACAGTTTTGGTAAAAGCACACAGCTCAGTGACAAAGGAAATTGTAATTGGCAAACACAAATGGGCGGCAATTAGTACCAAAATAAAAGTCCTATTCAGTCACGTCATAAAAAAGCTTTAGTTATTTATTTGCATACCTTTTTGTCAAATCAAATTTGTTAAGAGTGCTACCTAATTAATATTCATAAGCCACATCGATAAGGTTTATAATGTGTCCCCTCACTTTTCAGATGGTTGAAAGACAGTGTAGGGCAAATTGCCCCATGCCAGCTGCCATGATGGAACTCACTCCAGAAGCCGTCATAATTTTTGAATTGATTTCTGTGCCTGCAAATCGCTCATGTGTCAAAAGTCTCTCTGTTCACCCTCCTCTGAGATCTCAGGCAGGTGTCGTTCGATCAAACCAGGTAAGCACATTCCTACATGAGCACAGTGGCAAGACCAACAGCTGAAAATCTGTCATTGTTAAAAGGTGACATCAAGTTAACAAAGAGGTCGGCAGGCACTTCAATAACCCGTTTGAGAGCAGCGGGCACAGATCCATATTTATCAGAGCGTGGCTGTAAAGACACACATGACTGGGCTGATTCTCGTCCATTGTTTTGGCAATGATGGCGCTATTACTCATATGTTGTGTTTAGATACACAGCTGGAGACCAGATGATCATCATTGTCACCATAAACAAAGGCAATGAAATATTCCCACATTATAACCGAATAGGACGTTCCAAACAGTTCAAGTTGATGTGCTATCATATAAGCCAGATAACAATGACTTTTTACCATCTGTTTTATAGGCTCAACTGACTATCCATAATAATACAGTTCAACATAATCATTACCAGTGTTGATATCTCATTTGATTTACACTCACCTAAAGGATTATTAGGAACACCATACTAATACTGTGTTTGACGGTGCTGAAAGCATTCTTTAGAAATGTTGGCCCATATTGATAGGATAGCATCTTGCAGTTGCCAATTTGTGGAATGCACATCCAGGGCAAGAAGCTCCCGTCCCACCACATCCCAAAAATGCTCTATTGGGTTGAGATCTGGTGACTGTGGGGGCCATTTTAGTACAGTGAACTCATTGTCATGTTCAAGAAACAAATTTGAAATGATTCGAGCTTTGTGACATGGTGCATTATCCTGCTGGAAGTAGCCATCAGAGGATGGGTACATGGTGGCCATAAAGGGATGGACATGGTCAGAAACAATGCTCAGGTAGGCCGCGGCATTTAAACGATGCCCAATTGTCACTAAGGGGCCTAAAGTGTGCCAAGAAAAAATCCCCCACACCATTACACCACCACCACCAGCCTGCACAGTGGTAACAAGGCATGGTGGATCCATGATCTCATTCTGTTTAAGCCAAATTCTGACTCTACCATCTGAATGTCTCAACAGAAATCGAGACTCATCAGACCAGGCAACCTTTTTCCAGTCTTCAACTGTCTAATTTTGGTGAGCTCTTGCAAATTGTAGGCTCTTTTTCCTATTTGTAGTGGAGATGAGTGGTACCCGGTGGGGTCTTCTGCTGTTGTAGCCCATCCGCCTCAAGGTTGTGCGTGTTGTGGCTTCACAAATGCTTTGCTGCATACCTCGGTTGTAACGAGTGGTTATTTCAGTCAAAGTTGCTCTTCTATCAGCTTGAATCAGTCGGCCCATTCTCCTCTGACCTCTAGCATCAACAAGGCATTTTCGCCCATAGGACTGCTGCATACTGGATGTTTTTCCCTTTTCACACCATTCTTTGTAAACCCTAGAAATGGTTGTGCGTGAAAATCCCACTAACAGTAACTGAGCAGATTGTGAAATACTCAGACCGGCCAGCCTGACACCAACTACCATGCCACGCTTAAAATTGCTTAAATCACCTTTCTTTCCCATTCTGACATTCAGTTTGGAGTTCAGGAGATTGTCTTGACCAGGACCACATCCCTAAATGCATTGAAGCAACTGCCATGTGATTGGTTGATTAGATAATTGCATTAATAAGAAATTGAACTGGTGTTCCTAATAATCCTTTAGGTGAGTGTATATACTGTATACAGAGGCCCCGAAAGGATTCGAACACTTAAAGCTACACTCTGAGAAGAAAAGGTACAATAAAGAATCTTAATGGGTTCTGTCAGGCACTTCATATATATAACCTTTTACGGGTTCCCTTCATGGAATCATTTTATTGATTTAATTTTAATGTAATTAATTTGATTAATTATGACTCGTAAACATTCTTTATCACTAGAACAAAACGTCTCTTGATGGTTCCCTGAGAGAGGAACGAGACGCCGCGTCAGATGACACAATGGAGCATAACTTTTTTTTTATTGATCCCCATTAAACATTTTTATTAACCATTGATTTCCATTGAATCGACCAAAAACAACAAGAACAACAACACTGAGAAATAGATTTCTCAAATTAGCATCTTTTATGTTCCACAGAATAAAGAAATGCATACAGGTTTGAATGACAAGAGGATGAGAAATGTTTAATTTGGGGTGACCTATCCCTTTAACAAGCAATTTTGAGGATAAGATTTGTAAACAACTAGCATCTGTTACACAGTCCAAGAAGTGCTGTCATATGTTGTAATGTTTATAGACAGTGCTAAATATGGATGGCTGTGTTGAAGGATGTTGAAGCGCAGCGTTCTGTGGGCGCAATGTTATTTAATTGGGAGGTGTTGAAAGGACCTCTCTGGAGTGACGCCTTCTGCACGGTTCAGATGAGTTGAGATTTTGATTAATGTACAGGTCTCTATAGCTTGCCCTTGTGTATATATATATATATATATATATATTACTGGGGCACCAGTGGTAGTCCTGGTAAGATCAGAACAGTGCTATTTTACTGTTATTTATGTACTATTATAGTATTTGTTAATTTTAATTTTAAAATAATTTCAAGTTAAAATAATTAAATTGTTCAAAAGTTTCAAAAGCTTTAGTAATTTTAATATGTTCTTTTCTCATTTTTATTACTATTTTTTATATTTCTATTTAATGTATTTTATTTCATTTTTTAGAAAACTTTTTTTATTTCAGTTAGCCCTTTCTATTATGTTTTATGTCACTCCTTTATATTATAGGTTATATGTTTATATTATCTATTTCTAAATGTACACACACACACACACACACACACACATACACACACGCACACTATATCAGCCTGATTTCATGAAAATGCGTCTGTATTGCACGCATTGTTTATTGTCCAATTTTATGTGCGAAAATTGTTTTTACGTGCATACGATATGCAGTTTTCACGTGCATAATGATACACACTTTATTACACACGCACCCCACAACACTATAACGTGTAATTATCATTTGTTATTAAAAATTGTTTTTACATGCATACGATACACAGTTTTCACGTGCATATGATACGCACTTTATTGCGTGTATTGCACACGCACCCCACTATAACGTATAATACATACGAATCCCACACTAAACCTACCCATGCGTATCATATGCACATAAAAACTCATATTTTATATAACCCTAAGACATGTATTATTGCTTTATTGTATTATTATTATTATTATTATCATTTGTTATTAAACTAAGCACATTTATATTTGACAAAGTTGTATGACAAAGAAAGGCTTAGAAATGTTCATAATAACTTGTTGTTTAAACTTGTGATTTAAAATGCACTTGGCTCAAATATCTGAGGTGGCAAGTAACCCCTGTTTTTGACTTTTTTGAATGAACTCTCCTTTTTAAAAGGTCATCTTTTCTGGGAATCTAGCTCTCCAAAATCAAGTTCAATAAGATTAGGTATAAAACTGGTGGCATGTTTTCCTTCAGGGAAGAACCCATTATTCTGAGCTTGATAAGAAGATAAATAGATGAAGAACTTATTTGTTGCTTGAGATAATCAGACATAGCTTAACAGCTCAACTGAAAAGTCTAACAATAAAGTTGTTATTTTAACCTTTGCATACTGCAAAAATTACACTGCACTAATGTCCTAATTACAATATTAGACTGCTCTTCACTGCTCTTGTAAAAAAACAAAACAAAAAAAAAAACATAAAATCTGGCCAGCTGGCAAATGCTGTTGAAACATAAACTGTATTACTGTAAATTTGACTGAACAAATTTTAGCCAAACACTTATCTGCTTGCCACATATGCATTTGTCAATCACTAATGTCGTACAGTTTAATTAATAGAGAAAGTGACTTTGAAAGCTTAATAAGATGAAAATTGGTACATTTAATGGCTTGAATCTAATTGAGTGAAATGGGTCACTGAAATAGGCATGTGTACGAGTCCCACTGAATTGATCTTCCAACGACCTTTAAAAAAAAATCAGAAACATAGAGTGATTCTGATTATGTGGTGGTTGGAGAATAGAAAAACAAGCTCTATTGTGCTGAAAACAGGTCTGGGAACAAATGACTTTCTAAACGCTCAGATTGTGTCCGGATTTTCCTTTGTGCATGTGTTTTGTTGACTGCAATTCTGCAGGTGATAAAACAGCAAGAATAGTGATTTCTGCTTTGTTCACTGTAAAATGTGTACTTCACAGCGGAACCTGCAGAGACAGTTACCTCGTTTCCACCAAAAAAGAACTGGTTCGGAACTGGTGTTGGTTCAAAGTTGGTTCAACTTGCGAACCTTCCCAGAACCTATTTGTTTTTCCACTGACTAAAGAGCCCAGCGAACGACTAAAAGAACGGTTCTAGTCCAGGAAAGAGTTGGTGCCGCTTTGGAACCAATTTTCCTGGTGAGAACCGGTTCTTTGGTGGTCGAAACACAAAGCACTGGTTCGCGAGTAGGCACTGGCTAAACAGATGGTTAAAGAAACAAGAAAACAGAGAAACAATAGACACCCTGCTGATTTGTGTTCTGAACATTTAGTGTCACAGTATCACAGTTTCATATTGATGTTGAATGTTTAAGGACTTAATAACTTAACTATTTATTTAAAGATTTTACAGTGTAAATCAATTTTCTATTGAGTTCTTGTAAAGTTTTGAGTCACTAATCAGCTGAATTTCACTCAGCAAACATGCAGTTGACGCTTCATGCTTAACATGCTTTTTGTTTCTTCTGCACAGAATGAAGATACAGGAATCTCAATGTTAAGAGGAATAAATACACACTTAATGGGCAAACACGCATGGGAAGAATGCAATTACAGATAGACAGCCATATGACAATACCATTCATAATGACACTTTCGTAAACATTTAAGATGATGGACTGGCTGTGAAAGCTTAAGAGTAGAAAATAAAATATTTTAAGGAACAATACATTGTTGGGCTTGTTAAAATAATAGGGAAAAATCTGCTAAAGCGGAGCTGGATATATAGATTATTCCCCCTGGCTGTGATTGCAATTAAAATTGGTTGTGAAGTTTCTGTGTCTGAACTTAGAGTTCTGGGAATAGTTCCTCCACACAATCCTATTTGATGCAGTATTGTTAGTGTGATCTATACTTTGCTGCCACCTTAATCTGACATTGAATCTATTTTAGATGATGTCACAGACAGTGCAAGTGACACTTGTTAAAATCAGCAGGCAGGGAATTTGGAGCTGTCTGTTACTAAACCTCCTTTAATTGGACCCTCACTAAGGGGCTGATAGTCATGTATCTGAATCTCATAGTTTTCATACAGTTCTTTAAATTAGTGGCTCACTTGTCATGTCTTTGGCCTGTTTCACACTTATTGCACCTGTATGTCATTGCAAAAAAGCAACAAAAAAAGCAACAACATTTGCACGAGGAGAAGGACGAAAACATTTACAAACCAATGGTAGCAAAGTGCTTCTTTGGAACCATTTAAGTAGGACTAAAGTACATCTTTATTGCCCAGTTTTACAGACAAGGCTTAAGTCTAGTCCCAGAAATGCATGTTTGAGCTACTTTAACTGAAATATGTCAGTGCCATTTTTTTTTTCACAAGACGCACACCAGTAATGTTTTTGGCCCACACCTGCACCTCCTTCACAATCAACTGCATCTGTCAGCGATCTCCCTCATAAAATTCACTATAAAACCACTCACCTTGTGTTCCCTCGTCGTCCAGTCTCGTTTATCCCGAGTGTTGGACCCGTACCTCCCGTGTCTTTACTATGTGATCTCCTGTGTCCTCTCCAGCGATTCCTCCAGTGTTCATCCCCAGCATTCCTCTCCAGCGTCTGTGTCCTTTGCTCTCCGCAGTTTATAACGTTTAATTTGACATCATTATAAATTGCCCTTTGTAAATGTCCTCAAGTGTGTTAATAAGAAACATAGACATACATGTACTCTCTTTAAGTACACTTAAGTGGCCTTTTATTTCATTAACATATTATCTCTAAGTACAGTTTTGAATGTATACTTTTAAGATTTGAAGTACACTACAAGTGCCCATTAAATACTAAAATAAAAGAGCACTTCTTTTTCACATGTGTAGGCACCTTCACACATCACACGAAATGGATTTTAATTCAGCAAAATACATCATTCACACAGTGACAGGCACATAAACATGCTCTCTATGCCTGAATTAAAATGATTTGAAGGGATAGTTTCCAAAAAAAAAAAAAAAAAAATCTTATCATTTACTTACCTTCATGTTGTTACAAACTCATGTGACTTACTTTCATCTGGGGAACACCAAAGAAGATATTTTGAAAAATGTTTTATCTGTTTTCATCTATACAATGCAAGTTAATGGGGTCCAAAAAGGACATAAAGGTGGTATGAAATGAATCTATACAACTTCAGTGATTTAATGCAAGACTTCTGAAGTGATACGATCACTTTAAACAGAGCAGAATTCAAGTGCTTATATATTCTCAAATAATTTTGAATCAATTATCAGTCTACAAAGCCCAAGTCAAATATCATAACACATCAATACATTTATTTTGCGGGTACTATGCGTACTTGTAAATTCTGTGCCAAACTTAAAATGGGTGCCAAAAGATATGAACCACTTACAGTATGTGCTGCCAACTCGTGATGTGTGAAACTTTTGAATTTTTTGTCTTTGTTTCTGAACTTTTTTCATGCAATAAAGAAGACCTGTAAATTCAAACAGTGTTTTGTCTCTGAATTGCTCCAGAGAAATCTGAGAGCCTGTTGACCTGTTGGATTTGGAAGCATATGCACTTTAATTAGGGAGTCTGACGCATTTAGGTTGGACAATGAGCATGAATCATTGTGTGGATCTCGTCCAACTCGCAGACTAGACAGCTTTGCTTTCTCTGCCCACTCTCTCCCTTTAAACACAACTCATCACAACAGATAAAAGAGAAAAGCGAATCCTATCCATTAAATTCCATGACAGCGACCACACACCTCATCTCTGTTAAAAAGGCAGTTAAGATGCCCTTGCTTTCCTGTCTCTCTTGTGAATACAGGTTTATCTACTTATCTAGATCTGCAACCTGATGCACAGAGACCCAATGCTCCCAAATGTCATCAGGGTTTTTATTCGCTATATTGTGCAATATGTCCAGCAAAATTGTCTACTGTTCTGTTTGGGTTGGATGTTATTAAATAGCAAGGTTTGGGCTCCTGCCCCCCTCTGTGACTCGTGGTTATAGTAATGGGAGTGACATTTCCGGAACACACTCAAAGCGACTGACCAATCAACACTCAATGGTCCAGTCGACCAATCAGGGTACACTGCGCTTTTCGGAAGGAGGGGCTTCATAGAGACAGGAACTAAACAGGGGTGTGTTTCCAAAAAGCAACTGTGGTCGCAAGTTCCGTCATTAACAACAGACCATGGTTAGCTAACGATGCTTTTGGGGAAATGTACCCCTGAGGGTTACTGACAGACTGGGACGAGAGGTGCTGCATCAATGGTTTTTTTTTTAACATTCAAGCTTAAAAACCTAACAAAATCAAAACATTCTGAAAGGACATAATATGACCTCTTTAAAAAGTTCAAAGTTATCATAAGAGATAATATTTGTGCCACCTTATACAGATTACAAGTTGTCAGGAGAGCATATTCGCTCAAGAGTCTTAATACAACATGAAAATATTTGGGGAATTTTTAGTGTGTGAATGTTTCAGTGCACTGGAATAAGAAATGTTAGAAATGCCTTAGAAATTTTGAAAATCTACTCCCCCTCATATCACTCCTGTATGACTTTCTTCTGTGGAACATAAAAGAAGATATTTTAAGGACATTTTTGGTAACCACTGACTTTCATTGTAAGGACAAAAATACTGAGACATTCTTGAGATTTCTGCAATTCCCATATCCATGGTAAACAAAACAAAACAAAACAAAAAGCCATCTGTAATTAGTGGATATGACTTTTAGATTGTGGATATACCGTAAAACTTCAAATAACGGAGTCCTAAATAGACGCCTGTCTCTTTTACACGCCTGGTGTGGTGACAGGTTTGGATAAATAAAGGCCGGTCTCAAATAGAGGCCTGGTCTGTTTTTTAGTTTCGGGTAGTATTTAATCTTCTAAAACCCGTCAGATCGTCTGTTTAAGCCAGTTCTGGTGCAGATTGCGCACTCAAGAGAGCCCTGTGCATCTGGGCGGGAGCTGTTAGCGCAAGAAAGGCAGGCAGAGCTAGCGGAGGCCGCAGAGGGAGAAGTGGAGGAGAGCGGCGGGGAGGAGGAATTCACCAATGAACTTTTAGTTGATGATCGCGGTGATGATGCTAGTGATGAATAGGGTCATTTTGTATCACATGATTGCAGTTGTTTTACAGGGTAGCCTTCATTCTTTCTTGTTGATGTGTTTCGGGCAACAAGTTCATATGCTTGATGGATATTACCGGTAACTTGTATTGTTCAGCCCATGGCTGTCACATCGTTTTGTTTTTTAATGCTGCCAATAATCTAAAGGGGGTCACACACCGGACGTGTGAAGTGCCGCGTCGCGTCTATGACAACTCGAGGTATTATGATATTCTCAATTCATTCAGTTAACGGACGGTTTTCAGGTGTTCAGAATGCAGACTTAGCAACGATTGTATTTAATTGTATTGTACAATCATAACATAGTACAGACATGATCATTTCATAATGTCCTTAAACATAACAATATTGATGCCCATAAACTGAGAAAGTGTGCATCCGGTGTGCGATACCTCGAGTTGTCTTGAGAAGCAGCGCTTCTCGTTCGGTGTGCGACCCCCTTTAGACATACGGATATATAGTAGGCTAATTCTTACATTAACTGATTTGTTAAACACATTCGAATTATAAATAAAACGTAATATAATGTGGTAACCTCCTACTGACATGCTTTCCGTCTATCACCCTGTGATATTTGGATCTAGGCCTACAATCAATGATCAACATCTCAACATTAAATTAAAGGCCTGTCTCATATAGACGCCTGTCTCAAATACAAGCCGGTGCAGTTCGATGATTTGGGAAAATAAAATGTGTGACAATCTATTTGGGAATTAAAGGCTTTTCTACAGAAAAATATTTTTATCGTCTGATGTCAGAGCTTATGACAAGTCTGGAAGGTTTCACTAAAAATGTGGCATATTTCTTGAAAATAAAAATTTTATTAATGTGATTTTATTTTCAGAATAATTTTGCAGGTGTTGAATTGCCCACCTAATACTGACCCCCACGTTTAATTTATCTTTTCTCTACCCGGTTCACCTGAAGCATGCTTCCCTTATCTTCCCACCCCATTTCGTTTTAGCTTGCAGATGGAGAGTGTCACTGAAAATAAAATGGATTACTTTTCAAGAGCTTGTTCTGTCAGTCTCTAATACCTGACTTGAAAGATATTTACCACACCAGTCTATCTCCATTTAGCTAAAAGCAGTGCTTGACTGTTGAAGATAGGGATTCTTTTCAAAGCAAGGGGTATATCATTTTGCATGGAAATCTTTTCCCTGTGCTTAGGTGATTTGAGAGAGCTCAAGTAGTCATGCACCAAATGGAAAAAAGAAGCTAATGAGTCTGGCAAGACTTTCATCACCTGCATATATTCCAGCAGCCATCACACAGTCTGTACAAACTCACAGCTTGGTGTGACACTGGCCATTTACATCCAATAAATGCCAATGGTGTGGTAGTCATGTAGACATTTAAAAACATAATAATTTTGTTATTACTCATAAAGATGAATTGCTGATCCACTTACAACTGCATTTTGCTGTCAAGATAAATATGCTCTTTTATTATAAAGATGGGCTGATTGGCCCTGATTAATCAAATGTTGTGGCTCACTAGAGTGGTTTTCTTTGAGAGATGAGTGGAGTCATTGCACTTGCACTGACAATGCTAATCAAAGCATTAAAATGTTTAGACCTTTAGTTTCCATGGCGAATTTATCCATTCACTGAACGTTTAGTGCATCTTACACAGAACACAGCTTGCTTGTCAGTTTGAATTTATAGCGTTTTATACTGTACTGCTATGAAATCACCAAAAAAAAAAAACAAAAAAAAAAAAACACTACCACTACTAATTATAATCAATTAATTTATTCTATTTGAATTACAATAATGTCTTATAGTGCCTTAGATTAATCTCTGATGGCCTCATTATTGTTTAGGTAATTGGGTTCCCAGCTTGCACTGCGGCATTAAAAAAAAAAAAAAAAAAAAAAATATATATATATATATATATTTTTTTTTTTGTTGCTGTTTTAAAGTTTTGTCACCTTTAGTTAACTGTTTAGCAATGTTATATTACATGTGTCAGAAAACATTGCCATTTTTATTGCAAGTTATGGTAAGACTTTAACGTCAATCATTAACCTCATTTTTTTCCAAGTACCAATGCACCGATTTTTTTTTAAAACACTTTTATTGCCACACTGGGAGAAAATTCATAAATAACAATCCTTAAAAAAAAAAGTCATCAACCTGCTGTACAATATGAAGTACATGAATTACCAATAGCAGATCTATAAGGTAGCCAAGATAAGTCGTTTTGGTTTGCTAATTCCTGTATGTAAAGATAAATCATTTAAAATAGGCACTGACATATTCCATAAAAAATAAATAAGAATTGTCCATTTTGATTTCATGGTGACTTTAAGAATTACCTGTTACCTTTGTTGACAACGATGTTACCACTGTAACAACACTAAACACCATAAAATTGACCAGCCCGTTCTCATCCCAAGGCGTCATACATGTGACGCCATATGACATTTCGTCTAAATCTGACGCACATGGCATCCTTTAGCTTCAATATGAGACGCAGATCCCAAGGCGTCATAACCGTAACTCTACCCCAGACCTAAACCTACCCATAACAGTGCGTGTTATATTGACGCTAAAGGGTGCCATGTGCGTATGATTTCGACGAAATGTCATATGGCGTCACCTATATGACGCCAAAGGATGAGAATGCGTTGAATTGACACAGCTATTTACACTATTATCACGCAGTGTAACTTTATTCGTACACTTGGTCTGCACTGATTTACAATAAAAATCTAAATATATTATTTTATTGTGAGAAATAACTCATAATATCTCATTCAAGTTAACAGGCATGATAAATGTACTTATAGCCACCATGAAGCCACCACTGCTCTTATATTGGGTTTCAAAGCCTCTGTGATAAAATAAACAGTGTGTTTAATCCTGCTGTGTGGTCTCCGTAATCTTGCAGAGCTGCTGGTCAGCCGTCCCGGAGGAACAGGAGAAACGTGTCACGGAGGAGCGGGGAAGGAGTGACAGCTCCCGGTGGAGCCGCAGACGCTCAGCCACGGCCATTCAGCAGCTATCTGACACGGACAGTCTGTCAGAGATGTCCTTCTGCAATAGTGCCCAGATTTCCAGACTACAACTGGACCTGCCTCTCTGTCTGGAAACAAAATGTTTGAAAGTTCCCCCTCCTCAGAGAGCTCGGCGGCTGTGCCTAAAGTGATCTTAGAAGATGTACTGTGACATATTCACTCACCAAACGTGCACAAGGAGGAGGAGAAGTTGGGTTTGACAGCTAAAAGCACGGGCATGCTGAAGATTTACTGAAGCATGCTGATGATTTTCATCTTGTTATTTTATTTTGATGAATGCTTAAAGGCATTTGAACTAAGACCAATTACACTCCACAAAATCTTTGGAGGGATGAAAGTAAATTGAAGCAAATGAATTGTGGAAAGTTAATGGACAGACAGGCTTTTTTGATTAGTGTATGAAAGTGCTGATTATGAAAGAGTAGGAAACTTGGACCCTCATTATAACTCCTACAAAGACCTTTGTTTAATTTTTTTTTTCTTTTGATTTTGTTGCATTAATCGTTCTGTTGTTGGTGAAGGACATCTTGTCAAGGCTGAACTGATAGCTCTCAGTATGGGAGGCCGGCTTTAGCTTCAGGCTCCTGACAATCAATTGATCGATAGGATTTGTCAGTAGTGTTTGTTCTCACAACCTAGTGAGCTCCTTAGACAGCATTTTTTTGAGCATTGTAGGTACCAGTTCTTTGAAAAGTTCAATTCTAGGTTTTGAAACATCAAATGCATCCAATAGAAGGTATTTTGGCTATGCATGTCAGAATTCAAGCTTTATTGCTGCCCTACAAAGCAAAAAACATCCTGCGTCTTCAATGGCATACTGAGAAGGTACAATATTTGAATTTACTTTGTGTTAAAAAATATGAGTAGTTTGAATGAAATTCGGGTGTGCTACATCTGACATGTTGTCACTGTCATGTGACCTACCAGCGTCAGTTGCGTCACTTCCCTGACATTTACAAGTCCTCGCCCATGGGATAGTAAATTATCAATCGAATGTGCATTCCAGAGTCTCGGCGGAAGTAGGTCATCCAGGTACAAGGTTTTTTTTAATACTATGCATTCAGACATGGCATACTTTTCCCCCGCATACTATATAGTAGGGAAGAATTCGATTTTGGACACAGCAACAGTAATTACACCAAGAAAGTGACTTTTAAGACCCAATTTTGATTGATTTGATTACAATTTTTCATATTCGTTGTACAATTGAACTAAACTAAAAATCTTTTCAACCAACCGATGTTCATTAGAAAAACTGCCTGTAAACAATTATGTAAAATGATATTCTAAATCATGATACGATTTTAGTAAATCGTAGCCATGTTGAACCAATTTGTTCCCTAATTTTGATTTAACTTAAACAAGGGATCAAATTATTACAATGTGGCAATGATTTAGTAAAGAGAGGTAATAAATTATATTGTGCACGCGATTTACTTAAAACAAGGGAACGAATAAGTAAAACGTGCTGACGTATTAAGTTGAGGGAACAAATTGTTCATTTGTGGACACGATATACATATTTTTTTTGTCCCCATGTCCGCATATTGCATTTTACCCTGAATTAATGTTTTGGAAAATTACTGTTTTAGAACCACAACCCTTTTTAACATAAACTCAAACCTGAGAGGAGTCAGAGAGAAGCAGCCCCAGTTGGTTTCCTATTGAAACATAAAGGTCTTAGACCTATAATGTGTGTGTATCGGGCAGCATGGCTAAGCCTGAACTCTAAGGAAAACGAAAAACAGCAATAGCCATTGTCTTGCTGCAAATGCCAGTGCAGAGCCCTGGGGGCACTTGTTGGCAATTACGCTTATCTAAATTACCATGAAACAAAATAAACAATAAATGGCACTTTAGAATCATTGCGCTTTATTCTTTGCGCTACCCTCTGTGCTGAATGGAGGTTTATATTTTATTCATATCGCTCTAATCTTGGGAAAAAGGGGAGAGCAGCATTATTGTTTGCAATCACAGCTGAAATTGAACAATTATTTGAAGAGGTTATCACCACTGCCCTAGACTTAAGCACATATAGTGAATCAACTTGTACAGTTGTGTGCTCGGCAACAGCGAAAAGTCCAGGTATAAAATAGTTTTCTTTTTAAGGGCTTGTTTATGACCTGCCATCTCTGCTGTGCACAGACGCTTAATTATTTTTCCAGGACACCACTGCTGGTACATTTGATGAACTGGACTGACTGTAAAACTAAAATATACTGTTTTAATGACATCGAAAGATGAAAAAGCATTGCTGTAAATTAAGATGCATACTTCATTTTTTATAAATAACAGGTAGATTTAATCACTTTCAAACTGCAAACAGTTATATATTACTGCTAATGAGAGGAAGGCCAAATATATGATGTTATCTGCTATTGTGCTTCTCAACTGGTTTGTTTGTAGACCTCATTCCAGCTACAGCGCCATCTTTGATTTTGAACTGGAATGAAAGCGAGGCTGTGAAGGATAGACGTACATCTCTTCAGTGCTGTACTGTTATTTAAAGTGTTTTTGTTCTGCTGACGAAACACCGAAAAATATCTTTCATAAGAAAAAAAGAAAATAAATGTATTTGTGAAAGTTTTCTAAATAGAAGGTTTTAAGAGTTTTTTTTTTTACTTTGAGCTTATTTAATGTTTTATGAGAAGAATTTAAAGTCTGTGAAATACTGTATGCTTTTTCATTACATCATAATGTTATTTTGTCACCTCTCTAGCATTATTATTGGAATGCTGCAAACTAGGAAGTTGGTGGGTGGAGGGTGTGTGGGTGTTGATTTGTGGGTTGGAACGAAGAATTGGAGTGCAACAAGAGACAATATGTGACATGAGAAGTGAAGCAGAAAAATATGGAGAAAGGGAAAGGCAAGTCCATATGTTAGTAGGTGGTGTCACCACAAATTAGCATTTAAAAAGTGTGATTTTGTTCTATTTATGTTCATAATGATGGCAAACACTTTGAAACAACTGTGGGGTTCAGCGGGTACAAATCCTCTTTACTGACAATAATAAGATACATTGGAACCAAAAGGACTGTCAATACACTGTTGATATGACAGCATAGCAGTGTTATTTTCGTATTATACTATTATAAAATTTAGAATAAGCTTTTGTGTTTATATTTCACGTTTCATTTTATATTTCGTATGAGTTTTAGCAATTTTGTTATGTTCTTTTGTAATTTACAATTTTCAATATTTTGTAATTTAAAATGTACCTTTTATATATATATTTAAATTTTAGCTTTAGTACTTCTAACTTATTTCATTACAAGCCAACATTTCAAATGTTGAATTTAAGGTTTATTTAAAGTTTTTTCTTTTTGAAATATTTAGGCTATGTTTTATTTCAATTGACAATTTAGTTTCTGTAAGCAACAACAACAACACTTAATCTGTAGATGCAAAAATATATTTTTTTACTCCCCCAGTTGTTAAATTTTGACAACAACTCACTTCCTCATTAATGGTATTGGTAATGTATAATGGGTACCGGATGTCTTTACCAATGGGTTTGTTGCCCTGCTTTGGCAAGAGCCTGTCATTTAATTGGCCAGAAAGGAAAAGAAGATTAAACATCTGAGGGCTAAGCACTAAGACTGATATTTATGATTCAATTTGTAGAGGTCCTACAGTGTAGTTTGTGTGTATGTGTCTGCCAGTGTGTAGCTGTGTTTAATTTTTTGAAAGCCTTGTTTTGATAAACACCATATGTCTCCTGAGGCAAATATACCATTTCAATCGATAGATTAAATAAACAAAATTACTATGTTTACGGTAGTGTGTGATTTTTTTTTTTTGGTGACATTTGCGATGACTTATGCAGTGATTGAACTACCTGCATTCATTGTTTTACTGATTTAATAATTCATGGTCTTTGGCTTTTGGATGCACAGTGGGGCGACCGCTGTGTGTGCAGCTTTGGGAAGCTAAGTGCCTTATTAATATCACAGGTGATGGACTCCCCGGTTTTAATGAGCTTCACTGTCAGCCTGAACTTTATAGATTAGTTCAAGGAGGGTCTCTAGGGACTTCAAGAACGTACTCACAAGATTGTTTGTTACTATTAAGGGTGCCGAGAGCCCCGGTTCAAATAAAGATGCATATGGCTAAGTGCACCATAAAAGCACTTCCTTAAAACTGTTTACAATAACATCTACTGTATGTTTCAAGCATAATGACAAATAATAATAATAATAGTTAAAACGCAATATTTTAGAACATCAAGCCTCTGCTTGTCACCAGACCATTACTGCTTTCAAAGCATGATAAATTGTGAATATTTGCATATAAAAAGCATCTCCTTCATCTGTCATCAAGTTATGTAACAGTGTGACACATATTACAAAATGTCATGTTACTTCATAATGCAACAATGATGACATTGGTTCTCAGCATGTATTCCTGGTTGTATATTAATGTATTAAAATATATATATTAAAATACGCAAAATAAAGTATATTTAACTTTTTTGAAGTAAATTAATATTTTTATATTTAATGTATTTTAGACACATTAAATTGATTCAAATTAACAGTAAACCTTTTGCAGTGTTTTTCTATTTCAAATAAATGCTGTTCTATTGAACATTCAATTCGTCAAATAATTCTTACAAAAAAGATCATGGTTTCCACAAAAATAACAACAAAAAAAGCACTGCACAACTGTTTTCATCATTGTATATGATTTTTTTGTTTGTTTTTTGTTTTTGTAATTGCATTTAAAGCTGCAGTCGGCAAGTCTGGCAGATTGAGTGGACTTAGGCAAAATTGTGAATGTTTACAACTCTCATGCCCCTCCCCCATTATCAACGCATACCCTCCCACCGAGTTCGTGCTCTTCAGTGTGTGTGCACCAGATTTTCTGTGAACGCGCCCGTCTCATCAGCATCCAACACCATGGAGTATTTGGAGGTATGCTGCCCTGGCTAATCTGATAGATATCAATTGCTAACGTGATTTATACTCTAAATGAGCTTACGTTCACACGGATTTCAGTGCAAACAAAGCTAACGAACTTGCCCAACAAGTGCTAACGTTAGCTATCCATACCAACACATTTGGGCAAACATACTTAGATTACTAACATAACACTCAGAAATAAAGTAACTGGTTGATAAGGCACAATTACCTAAGAAATGTTGCAAGCTCTGCATCCAGCTTGAACCCAATTAAATCACGTAACGTTAAATCTCTCCACCTTTCAAATGCAGATCCGATGTTGATCCTGTTTTATTAGGGGCACGATCACTTTCTTTCTTTACTTCTTTCTTTTCAGCAGGTGTTCTCTTTTCCTGTGTTGTTTTTACCTCCTAGCTCTTGAGGTTAACTGAGGAATTGGAATCTTTTCTGCCATCTTCGTTACTGCGCGAATTTCAGGCGTGTGCATGTGATTGTAACATGCGCGAGGGGTGGCGTGTGCATGACCTGTGATCGACAGTCAGATCTCACACCCCCCCTGCGCTGATTGGACACAATGAACCGGGAGCGGTGGATTTTTGTAAAACAAATAACATGCTCCAGGTGGAGTTAGAAGCTTAGGTTTTTTTCTAAAACCACTTTATTTATGTTGTTCTGTCGGATTATAGTGTCAATTTCATTGAATATGATCAAAAAAAAATTGCCGACGGCAGCTTTAATTGAATATTACTTAGAATTTAGTCTTACTCTTAAATGTTTTACTCAAAAGCAATGCATGTTTTAAAAGGTCAGGTTTTTAGATGCTGAAGTTCGACAGTATAATGGAAGTGTTGCAAGAAGACTTAAAAACATGACAACTGCACATATTGTTCTTAAAAAAGAACCATCCCGATGTGCCAGGAACATCTGCTTGGCTTATTTTGATGCACCCCATGGCTAGACTTCAGCACAGTAATCAGTCATCTTGGCAAAACTACTGCAATTTTCTGGATTGTTCAGAGTGGGCATAATTATCCCTGCAAGTCACATGACTTGCATTCAGCAGCTCACTGTCCCTCCACTCCTCCAGAAATGCTCAAAACATGGGTGCTGTACATATATACAGGTATGTGACATGTTACAGTAAGAAAATAGTATGCGTGTATCTTAAAATGTGTGGAATGCATTATTTTGTAGATGATGCTTCAATTTTCAAGTTTAACTTTCCAACAATAAAATGTGTTTGACAACAACCCTAAATGTCAATGCTCTCATGGGAAAAGAACATTATCTTAGAAACTACAAACTTCATTTGTTTTCTTCTGTTTCATTTATCTGTTTATAAGAAAGCAGGCTGTTTCATTACAGTTTAATTTGTTTATTTCAGAGCAACAAAGTTCTGCAGTGATAAATAAATTGAACCATCTAGAATTTTCACCCTGCAGGCAATCTGAATGATGTGAACTTCAAAATGATTTTAAGTTTAGTGCAGAGCATTCATGTCTTCGTACAGATCAATTTCTTTCAGTATGAAATAGTTCTAGTCAACAAGAGGCGAGGCCCATCAAGCACCTGCATATTAACGCAAAATGATGGAGAGAGGAAACTTACTTCCCAAATACTGGTCATAACAATAGCGTTGGAGGCAAGGCAAGGCAAGGCAAGTTTATTTATATAGCACATTTCATACACAATGGTAATTCAAAGTGCTTTACATAAAAAGAAATTAAAACAAAAGAAATCAGAAAAATTAAAACCGTTTAGAATAAAAGATAAAATACAGAAATAATCAAATAAGATCAGAATAATTAAAACATTAAATAAAATACAGTACAAACAGTCGGACGAGCAGTGGCACAGTGCTCATTCAGTAAATGCATAGGGAATACATATCTCACGAAAGTGAGTACACCCCTCACATTTCAGCAAACATTTTAGTATATCTTCTCAAAGGACAATACTATAGAAATTAAAATTGGATATATTTTAGAGTAGTCAATGTGCTGCTTGTATAGCAGTATATATTCATTGTCCTCTGAAAAAAACTCAACATACAGCCATTATTGTCAAAATAGCTGGCAACAAAAATGAGTAAAAATGAGTTTTTTTCCCCTCAAAACAAAAAGTTAAAATCTCTGAACAATTAGTTTCTTGTTCACATCAGATTTTAATTTCTTATTGGTTTAAGCAAATTGGTTAAATTTGTTTAAAACTGATGAGTTGATTCTCAGTAAAATTGACAAACTCTTCACAACTTCTAAACATTTTTTTTAAATCTTGTGGGTCATCACATGCAAAATGATCAATTCAGTGATCAAAATCTTTCAGACACGTTATGTTCCATAAATATTTATGACATGGGATGTTTGTAATGTTTGCTAAATTGGCCAATGGCCTGCTGTTGAAATGAAAAGGAATCACAATCTTATCAATCAACCAATAAATGGAATGTGCTGACAGCACCACCATTTTTGAACACGGAGGAACATCACAACTCTGAACAGCAGTATAGCTACTGTACATCTTTACTGTATAAATACTTTTGTCTTCACAGGAGGCTACCTTTACTTTTGTAGAAAAATGAACATGTAAACTGATTTTTTTTGTAATTGAATAGGAATAGGAAGATATGTAAGAAGATGTATGTGTTAGAGAAAGACATAATAGAGTGTGTAAAAATTAACAAGCAACTGAGAATTTTCAGTTTACATGTAATTGATTTCTGCAAAAGAAATGTACTGTATAAATACATATGTTCATTTTTTTGTGCACTATAGAATTTACTTTTGTTCCTAGTCAATTTTTACCCACTGTCTGAATTTGTATTTAAAATGTTCAATGTGATACACTCTTGTATAGTAAGTTAGTGTCAACAAAAATAGTAATTCCCCCTTAGAACAACAACAACAACATGAAATTTGCATTTAACTATAACAAATATTTCCTTGGTGAAAACACATCTAAACATTTGGACCAGTGTGCCTCACACAATGTCAAAAACCATTGGTGCCAGTGGCCAATTTACTGACATTAGAACTAGGTTTTGAAGCATGATTTAATGTTTGTAAGTGTTTTTGTATGTGTTATATATATATATATATATATAAAGATAGATAGATAGATAGATAGATAGATAGATAGATAGATTGGGAGCTATGTCACAATCCCTGTACTGTCTTGTGTTTTGTAGGACTTTAATGTTGAAGTATATTCTTAGTTCCCTTTCGTTGTCACTCCGAGTTACGTCGGATGACGACGAATGGGGTTTCGCTTAGAAAGCCTATCAGCTTCGAGTATTACAAAACGAGCCAATGGCAAAGAAATGCCATGGGTCTGCGGAATTTGCATGACGTAACTCCGCCCCACCTCGTGGGTATAAAAGGAGGACGCTGGCAACATGCAGTTATGTTTTCGCTTCGGAGCCAAGAGCATCTCTTCACTCCACAAGCCATCTCTGAGATTTGTCAGCTTTTACAAACGAGTTCCTCTGGTGTTGGTGTTTGTGGGCGATTCCAGCGAGCGCGCGCTTCCTGCTGATCTGTGCAGTGATTTTGCCAGAGAGTGCGTGTCTCCCCGGCCTCCTCGACATCAGAGTGTTTCTCTCTCACAAAAAGAGCTTGCACGCGGCACGTCTTTTTAAAGATGCCTCGCCCGTGCACTTCTGGTTGCGGCAGATATGTGTCTGACTCTGATGGGCACGAGCGCTGCCTAGTGTGTTTGGGCATGGATCACGCTAGAGCAGCGCTCGTGGATGAGTCATGTTCTCTCTGTGGGAACATGACCATCGCGTCACTAAGGTCGAGACTCAGTGAACTCGCAAGAGTGAGAGTCCCCTCATCCACACCCCGATCTAATGCTCCCCCGAGGAGTGCTACTTCGGCTGGTGGCCAGGGTGACCTGAGGGTAACGGTCTGGAACCAGGCGCCGACTATGTGTCCGCGACCCCAGCCCCCCTCTTCAGTGACGGTGCCCGCTAGTGAGCCTCCGATTCCCGCGGGTCTACCTTCGGGTGCCCCGCGGGTTTCGGTTGAAGCTACAGAGGAAGATGCCATGTCTGTAGCAGCATCACAAGGTGGGCTTGATTCTTCCAGAAGTGAAGATTCAGCGCAGCTGCCACCTTCCGGTGTGCATACGGCTGTGCCTGAATCGGATCCGGAAATGACGGCCATGCTTTCTCGGGCAGCCGCGAGCATTGGTTTAGAGTGGAGGCCTCCACCCTGTCCCGAGCGCTCGCGGCTGGACGATTGGTTTTTGGGTAAGGCTGCCGACCCCCGTGGTCCACGGCAAACCCCAATACCATTCTTCCCGGATGTGCATGATGAGATCTCGAAGTCCTGGAAGACCCCCCTGTCTTCCCGGGACCGCTCGCTGATCCCATCCGCCTTTCCTCCCCTCGATGAGGCGGCCGCCCGTGGGTACACTGGGCTTCCCCCGGTTGAACGCTCTGTTGCGATGCAACTGTGTCCTCAGAGTGCTTCTTCTCGGGGCGAGCCTAAGCATCCATCCAAGGCCTGTAGATTTTCGTCGTCTATGGCGGCGAAGTCTTACAGAGCGGCGGGACAGGCGGCTACCTCTCTGCATGCTATGGCCACTCTGCAGGTCTACCAGGCCCAGATGCTCAGAAACATGCACGAGGGCAGGACAGACCCAGGGCTCTTCAATGAGCTGAGTGCCGCAACCGACCTCGCTCTCCGGGCGACGAAGGTAGCCGCGCACTCCCTGGGTTTGGTGATGTCCACCGCGGTGGTCCAGGAGAGACACCTGTGGCTGAACCTGGCTGACATGCGGGATTCCGAGCGGACTCGTCTGCTCGATGCGCCCCTGTCCCAGGCCGGCCTCTTCGGCGGCGCAGTTGAGGACTTTGCCCAACAGTTCTCAACTGCACAGAAACAGACTGAGGCCATCAAACATATTCTGCCCCGCCGACCCGCTGCTGCCTCGTCGTCGGTCGGGCAGACGCCTCAGCCTGTTTCCCGCCGAGGGCGCCCTCCTAAAGCTCCCGCCCCTCCCGCTAGGCCAAAGCAGCAGCCTTCACCCAGGCCGACGCGCGGAGGAAGCCGCAGGAAGGCGCCCCAGCCCTCTCCAGCCCCGCCCCCCGCCAAGCGCCGGGCCAAGCGGCGCTCCTGAGACGGGCTGCTCAGGGATGATGATTGTTTCGCAGGAGATGGTAGCAGGGCCACTCCTTCCCCCGGTGGAGGGCCGGGGGAGAATCTTTTGTTCTCCACTCCCCGCTGCTCACCCACGGGTGGGCAGCACCCTAATGTGGTTAAAGACAGAAACAAACCTCTCACCCCTGAGCACACAGAGTTCTCGGACGACCCAGAGCGCCGCCCACCAGCCGTGCTCTCCTCGTCCCCCTCTGTCCCAGAGTCGGTTGACACGGCGTGCCGCCCACGGGCCGTTTCGTCCCTGTCCCACTCTGTCGCCAGACCCCTGGCAGAGCAGGCCCCCGTGGAACGCTGGTCCTTCCCTGGCCTCCTCTGTCAGGGCGCGGAGCTTAACTGCGCCCCCACACCGGATCGCTATGCCGTCCACGTCCGGGCCAGTTACTCCGCTTCGCTGCCCCTTCTGGGGGACGCCGGTTGTCCGCATGACCCCGCTGGTACAGTTCCTAGAAGCCTGGCTAGAGCTTCCCCAACTGTCCCGCTGGGTCGCCCGCACCGTCCGGTTCGGCTATGCGATTCAGTTCGCACGGTCTCCTCCCCGATACAGGGGAGTCCGCTCCACTTTGGTCGGTGGCAACGCCCCGATCATGCGAGCAGAGATTGCCACTCTGCTGGCGAAGGGTGCAATCGAGACTGTCCCTCCAGCCGAGATGAGGTCCGGCTTCTACAGCCCTTACTTCATTGTCCCCAAGAAAACCGGTGGGTTACGACCAATCCTGGACCTGCGAGTATTGAATCGCTCCCTTTACAGGATGCCGTTCAAAATGCTCACCGCCAAACGCATTTTCGAGTGTGTGCGGCCCCAGGATTGGTTTGCAGCGATCGACCTGAAGGACGCCTACTTTCATGTCTCCATTCTCCCTTGTCACAGACCGTTCCTCCGGTTTGCTTTCGAGGGACAGGCATATCAGTACGCGGTTCTCCCGTTCGGGCTAGCCCTGTCCCCTCGCGTCTTCACGAAGGTCGTCGAGGCAGCCCTTGTTCCCCTTCGGGTTCACGGGGTTCGCATCCTGAACTATCTCGACGACTGGCTGATTATAGCTCACCCTCGAGACCAGGTTTGCGAACACAGGGACCTTGTGCTCCGGCACCTAGCCCGTCTGGGCCTTCGGGTCAACTGGGAGAAGAGCAAACTTTGCCCCGTGCAGAGGATCTCTTTTCTCGGTATGGACATCGACTCGGTCGCCATGTCCGCGCAGCTTACGAGCGAACGCGCGCAGTCACTGCTGACTTGTCTGAGACAAATACAGGGCAAGAAAGCGGTTCCACTGAAACATTTTCAGAGGCTCCTGGGGCATATGGCATCTGCAGCCGCGGTCACGCCGCTCGGATTGCTTCATATGAGACCGCTTCAGCTTTGGCTTCGCGACCGAGTCCCGAGGTGGGCATGGCAACAAGGCAAGCTCCGAGTTCCAGTGACTTCGAGCTGCCGTCAGACCTTCACCCCGTGGTTGAACCTCAGTTTTCTCAGGGCTGGTGTCCCCCTGGAACGAGCGTCGAGGCATGTTGTTGTCTCAACAGATGCCTCCACCACGGGCTGGGGCGCCATGTGCAATGGTCATGCTGCCGCGGGCTCCTGGACAGGACCCCAGCGCCTATGGCATGTCAATTGCCTCGAGTTGCTGGCAGTACGCCTTGCTCTGCACCGCTTCCGAGCGCTGCTCATGGGTCAACACGTACTAGTCCGATCAGACAATACCGCCACAGTAGCGTACATCAACCATCAAGGTGGTCTACGCTCCCGCCGTATGTCGCAACTCGCTCGCCACCTCCTCCTATGGAGTCAGAAGCATCTGAGGTCCCTTGGTGCTATTTACATTCCCGGAGCCCTGAACCGTGCTGCCGACGAGCTGTCACGGCTTCAGCCCCTCCCTGGAGAATGGCGACTCCATCCCCAGTCGGTCCAGCTGATTTGGGACCAGTTTGGCGACGCACAGATAGATCTGTTTGCCTCCCGCGACTCATCCCATTGCGCCCAGTTTTATTCTCTGACCGAGGGCACGCTCGGCACGGATGCACTGGCGCACAGCTGGCCGCGGGGCCGCAAGTATGCGTTTCCCCCAGTGAGCCTTCTTTGCGCAGCTCCTGCGCAAGGTCAGGGAGGACGAGGAGCAAGTCCTTCTGGTTGCGCCGTACTGGCCCACCCGGACTTGGTTCTCCGAACTAGTGCTCCTCGCGACAGCACCTCCTTGGCCAATTCCTCTGAGGAAGGACCTCCTTTCTCAGGGACGGGGCACTCTATGGCACCCTCGTCCCGATCTCTGGAACCTCCACGTGTGGCTCCTCGACGGGACGAGACAGGTTTGAGTACCCTACCACCTGCGGTGGTGGCTACCATCACTTCCGCTAGAGCGTCGTCCACGAGACATGCCTACGCGTTGAAGTGGAACCTATTCGTCAATTGGTGCTCTTCTCGCCGAGAAGACCCCCGGAGTTGTTCGATCAGTTTCGTGCTTTCCTTCCTTCAAGATGGGTTGGAGCGAAGGCTGTCTCCCTCCACCCTCAAAGTTTATGTTGCCGCTATTGCCGCTCACCACGATTTAGTGGAAGGTAAGTCCATAGGGAACCACGACCTGATCGTCAGGTTCCTGAGGGGGGCGAGGAGACTGAATCCTCCTCGCTCTCCTCTCGTTCCCTCTTGGGACCTCTCAGTGGTCTTAAGTGCCCTGCGGAGTGCTCCCTTTGAGCCTTTGCAATCAGTGGAGCTTAAGTTCCTGTCAATGAAGACAGCGCTCCTGATTGCATTGGCTTCTCTCAAGAGGGTCGGGGACCTGCACGCATTCTCCGTTGACGAAGCGTGCCAAGAGTTCGGGCCGGCCGGTTCTCACGTGATCCTGAGACCCCGGCCTGGATATGTGCCCAAGGTTCCTACCACTCCCTTCCGGGACCAGGTGGTGAACCTGCAAGCGCTGCCCTCGGAGGAGGCAGACCCAGCCTTGGCACTGCTCTGTCCAGTACGCGCTCTCCGCGCTTATGTAGACAGGACGCAGTGTTTCAGGACCTCAGACCAGCTCTTTGTCTGTTATGGTGGGAAGCTGAAGGGAAAGGCTCTCTCAAAGCAGAGGTTGTCTCACTGGATTGTGGACACCATTGCTTTGGCTTACCAGCAGCACGGCCGACCGTGCCCCCTTGGTGTGACCGCCCACTCCACCCGGAGTGTGGCATCCTCCTGGGCGCTGGCGCATGGCGCCTCGCTAGCAGACATCTGCAGAGCTGCAGGCTGGGCGACACCTAACACATTCGCCAGATTCCTCAATCTCCGAGTGGAGCCAGTGTCCTCTCGTGTTCTCGCTTCAAACAGCTAGTTCCGGACCCGCTCAGGTGTCTTCGCTTGCTCGCCATTCCACTCCGCGGACTGGATACGTGCAATATTCTGCTCAGGTGAGCTTCTCCGAAAGCCCTGAGTTCCTCCAGCACCCCTGATGCTAGCGCCAGTGTCTATTGCCTGGGCGTCGGCTAGGTGCCTCCGTGTGCATGGTCCCTCCCATGAGCTACCCCCACACGTGTATTTCCACTGTAAGCCTCTTTGAGCATGTGTCTTTCCCTCGGCAAGCCACCTTGCCACCCCTGAGGTTGAAATATTCCACCTGCGGCTGGACACCTCAGAGTTTCTCCATATGTTACTATCAGGTCATATGTGTATTTTCAAATGCCCCCCCCCACTGGGTTGGTGATAATTGCATATTTCCCCTTAAAAGCTTGGGATATGCTTCCCAGTGTACCTTGGTATTCCTGTGTTAAATAGGAGTCCTTCGTCCTAATATCTCGAGGGCTCAGATTTTTCGCAGGGCGCTGGAAGACAGCTGTGAAGGTGGCGTGATTTGACTGGTAACCCCATTCGTCGTCATCCGACGTAACTCGGAGTGACAACGAAAGGGAACGTCTCGGTTACGTATGTAACCCTCGTTCCCTGAGTAGGGAACGGAGACGTTACGTCTTCCTGCCACTTCCGCTGTTTCGCGGGGATCGCCCGAGTTCAGTCTTGGCTCCTCAGCGATAAAACATAACTGCATGTTGCCAGCGTCCTCCTTTTATACCCACGAGGTGGGGCGGAGTTACGTCATGCAAATTCCGCAGACCCATGGCATTTCTTTGCCATTGGCTCGTTTTGTAATACTCGAAGCTGATAGGCTTTCTAAGCGAAACCCCATTCGTCGTCATCCGACGTAACATCTCCGTTCCCTACTCAGGGAACGAGGGTTACATACGTAACCGAGACGTTCCCCCTTGTTTCTGTGTTCACTTCCTGTGTTTGGTTCCTCTTTTGCTGTGTATCTTGTTTGTCACCATAGTTACCCTTATTAGTTCCCATTACATCAATCACCAACACCTGTCCCTCGTCAGCCCCTTGTTAACCAGTCTATTTAAACCTCTCTGCTTCAGTGGTTGCTTGTTGGTCGTTGTTGCTGTTTTCCTGTCATTGTTCCTCTGCCTCCTCTTTGTAGATGTTACCCTTGTTTTTGGATTATCTTGCGTTTGTTTGTCTATTAAACTTGTGTTTGCATATGGATTCTCTCTCTCTGCTTCGTGCCTATACGTTACAGAACGGCCAAACATAAAAATGAATCCAGCAGCACAAGTTATGCGTCTCCGTCAAGGTTATCGACCCATCAAGGACCTTGTGATGAAATGTCTAGTGATCTTTTTTCGTGGAGGACTATCCAAGCCGCTCATCCTTAATGCCATTGCATGACAGCTGGACTCTTGAACATTATATTGACTTAGCATCACAGCTGAGCGGCTTTGAATTCACCGTGGGAGTCGCAGTGGATGAATGTAGCATGCCCGTCTTAGCCGCAGTTCTTGAGCCTCATCAGGTCATGGCCCCTGCCGAGCCAGTGACGGTTCACGTCAGTCCTGCCAAGCCTGTGTCTTCGGACAAGCGGTCCACGCCTGAGTCTCGTCCTGAGATGGCTGTTACGCCTGAGTCTCGTCCTGAGATGGCTGTTACGCCTGAGTCTCGTCCTGAGATGGCTGTTACGCCTGAGTCTCGTCCTGAGATGGCTGTTACGCCTGAGTCTCGTCCTGAGATGGCTGTTACGACTGAGTCTCGTCCTGAGATGGCTGTTACGCCTGAGTCTCGTCCTGAGATGACTGTTACGCCTGAGTCTCGTCCTGAGATGGCTGTTACGCCTGAGTCTCGTCCTGAGATGGCTGTTACGCCTGAGTCTCGTCTCAAGAAAATTTGGGGGAGGGGCAGTAGGTTCCTGATTAAGGCCTCAGAGGCCGTGCTCCCTTGTCCCCCTGCACAGCCTGCTCCGCCCTGGCCCCCTGAAGCGTCGGATCCACCCTGGCCTCTGAACTGTCGGCGCCTCCCTGGCCCCCACACAGCCTGCTCCGCCCTGGTCGCCTGTCCGGCCGCAGTTTCCAGGCCCTCTTCCACTCTCGCAGTCTCCAGGCCCCATCCCTCCCCCTGTTCCGCCTCTGCTCCACCTCCTTCCTTGACTGTTTTATAGCGTCTGGAAGCTGCTCCTTTGAGGGGGAGCTATGTCACGATCCCTGTACTGTCTTGTGTTTTGTAGACTTTAATGTTGAAGTATATTCTTAGTTCCCCATTGTTTCTTTATTCACTTCCACTTCCTGTTTTGCCTTGTATCTTGTTTGTCACCATAGTTACCCTTATTAGTTCCCATGATATCAATCACCAAAACCTGTCTCTAGACATCCCCTTGTTAACCAGTGTATTTAAACCTCTGTGCTTTAGTTGTTGTTTGTCAGTCGTTGTTCCTCTGCTGCCTCTTTGTAGATGTTACCTTTTTTGGGATTATCTTGCGATGTTTGTTTGTCTATTAAACTTGTGTTTGCATATGGATTCTCTCTCTCCGCTTCGTCCCTATCTACACGTTACAGATAGATAGATTATGAATTTGTTCTTGGTGCTTTGAGAACAAATTGAGTAAACATTTCATTCTACTTAGAGCTGCTCTCTTGGCTCCCTCTGTGTTTATTATTTTATTGAGGAATAAAACTGTACAGAAATTAATCTCAACACTCTGAACAATGTAATGAAAAAATGAAACAAAGAAATAAGCCAAACAAGACTCAGAATCAAACAAATTTCATTAGCAATGCTACATTAAATGCTTCAATAGTTTAATATTGATTGTCAATACCAAATAAAACTGCATTAGTATTTTTCTTAGCTTTAGGTTTTGCTGCTTAAACAATCTGGTCTATCCCTTCAAATAGTATTATAGTCTGGTCCATGTATTCTTGACATGGAAACCAGGTAATTCATGCCAAAAACTGGGAAAATAAATGCATAAAAGTGTCTGTGGCTTTCCAATGGCCCAATATGCAGTAAATAGGGTGGTTTTAGAGCAGTTCATTTTGCATGGAAAAAGCCTTCAGGTGGCTTTAATGTTAAATCTTCTGTGCAAAGAGCTTCAACAATACTTTTAAATTTATGTTATAATATGAACAAAATGCCATTTTAATTGATTATGGAAGCTTTTCTGAAAAGTGATTTCTCTAGCGGCCTCATAAAGGACACATTTCACATTTCATGATTTATAAAGGCAGGACAAATTAAACAGCCCCTAAATTTGGTGAACAATGAAAACAGCTAGCTTAGATCAGCAAAATAAGTACATCTTTCCTTTTTCTGTTCAAAAGTAAAAATACAAACTAGCACAATACGGTTACATATTCCATCACGGTTCTCTGTTAGCCTGTGTGAATAACTACTATGTTGCTTTGTTCATATTTGGCCCTGGGCAAGTCTTGCCATCATAGACAAAATTCTAATCAAAAAGTTTTCTTCTTGCAGAAAATGCTTCTCTGGAACAGGTAGACACAAATGTTGTATTTTGATTTCAAAGAATTTCTAATTAATTACCATACTGATGTTTTTTTTTTAAATAAAGACATTATTTAGTTTGAACAAAACTAAAAAGAAGATTAGAATGAAATGGAATGCAGTAACACAAAATAATCCTTTGAGTTCAGCGTATGCTTGAGAGGTCTAATTAGGAAGCCAACTGGGTTCTGATGTGCTCTTTGAGTTACAGGAGAAAGCACATCCTGACACTCCCATGATCCCACAGGTCCCTGTGTCAGTTTCAGCAGTTCAGTAAAAGAAAAGTACATGAAAGAAATCACGAGAAAAGATAACAAGCATGGCATAGTACGTAAAAAAAAATTAGAATGAAAAGCAAACTTTTTCAAAGATATGTTGAGACCATATAAATGTAACGGGTATGCAAAGTATAAACAAATACAATTCTCCCACAGCTGTTCATTGTGAAGGTTGTATGTTAAACAGTTGGTTCATTCCCTAGTTGTGTGATATACAACCTTCCTAATGCAAATGAGTTGGAGTTTCATGTCTCCTTTAAAAAAATCAAGCAATGTATTGATAACGCTGCATGAACTGCTGTGGTTTAAAGTGGCACCTCACAAGATATATCATGGTTTGTTAAAAGTTACGAGGTGGAGTCCCATCGCCTATACCCCGATCTAGCTCCTGTTCTGATAATCAGAAGAGGGCTACTTCAGTGAATTTCCAGGGTGACCTGAGGATAACAGTGGGGCATTACCTGCCGAGCCAACCAACCGTGGGTCCCACACGTACAAAGTCAGTACAAAGTCCTCGCCATCGGGCTGTCCCTGTCGCGTCTTCATGAAGGTCGTGGAGGTCCATGAGAAAACACGGTGTTCATATACTCAACTACCTCGATGACTGGCTCATTTTGGCTCAGTCGATAGAGCAGTTATGCGAACACAGGGACATTTGTGCTCAGACACCTAAGCCAGCTGGGGTTTCGGGTCAACTGGGAAAAGAGCAAATTCTCCCCCGTGCAGAGGATATCTTTTCTCCGTATGGAGTTAGACTCGGTCAACCTAACAGAGGAACATGCTAGGTTGATGCTTAACTGTCTGAACTCGCTCAAGGGGAGGTTGGCGGTCCCATTGAAACTATTTCAGAGGCTCCTGGGGCAAATGGCACCCGCAGCCAGTAACGCAGCTCGGATGAGGACACTTCAGCACAGGCACAACCGAGTCCCGAGATAAGTATGCCAATGTGGCACACACCGGGTGACAATAAACCCCGGCCTGATGCCAAACCTTCAGCCCGTGGTTGAACCTTGCATTTCTATGGGCAGCAGTTCCCCTTAGAACAAGTGTGCAGGCACTCTGTTATCTTCACGGATGCCTCCACCACTGGCTGGGGTGCCACGTACAACGGGCATGATTATTGATTATCGGGTATTTGGACGGGGCCCCAACTGCATTCGGACATCAACTGCCTCGAGTTGCTAGTGTAACGGCGTGTAAAATGTTAAATTACTGCATAACTGGGGACAGCACCATCTGGCTGATGCGTGATGGCATTTAGTGTACAGAATAGGGACCGCCCACAGCAGAGATAACGAGACATGCTGTGGGTAAGTTCCACTTTTCGAGCAGTCTGAGAATTATCAGTTAAAAGTGTCCAAAACACATGCAAAACTGCTTTATTGTGGATTGATCTTGCAATGAACTTGTTAGGCAACTTTTGATATGTGTTTGGCGTCGAGTGTGTAATTTTATATCAAGTTATTTTGAATTTGTATTACGAGGCACAATCGTAATTAATTTGTGGATTGTCTTGTGTTTTATGTAGAACTGATTCATTCTCCATAAAGTGAAACGTCTATTTCCACGTTTTATATCTCCATTGTGCAGGTAATGTGTATAAAATATGTTGTTATACTGTGTTTAATGGATTAATGTTTTATTCATGTAGTATCGTGCACATTCACCACTAAGTGGGGATGTTTCCCTTCACATTTTGTTTAATTGTGATGTTCATCATTTCAATGAGCTGATTTGTGATTAATTAACTGAAAACGTATTATAATTGTCAGTCTGCAAAATTTTACTCACTAAACGATCACGACGCAAAGATATTACATTGGTTTAAAAATATTAAAAAGAGAGTACTGTTTAAAAAAAAACAGAGCAGAGATAACGAGACATGCTGTGGAACTGATTCATTCTCCATAAAGTGAAACCCCTATTACCACGTTTTATATCTTCATTGTGCAGCTCCACTCAGATGAAGGACCGCCCAGGCAAGACCGTCACACTAGCAGTACGACTTGCGTTGGGCCGCTTCAAATCACCACTACTAGCCAAGCACGCACTGGTCCGAACTGACAGCACTGCGGCCGTTGCATACATCAACCGTCAGCGCTCCTGTCACATGTTGCTACTCGCCCACCATCTCCTCCTATGGAGTCAGGAGCATCTGAGGTCGCTTTGTGCCGTTCATATTCTGGTCGTGCTCAATCATGCAGCCGATGAGCTCTCAAGACAGCCTGCGCTTCCGGGAGAGTGGAGACTCCATCCCATGGTGGTCCAGCTGATCTGGATTTCTCTTAGCAGAGTCTGCTCTGCCGTCTCTGACGGTATTGACTCCTCCCTAACTAGGCCTGAGCTACCTCAGAGACTTTTTGTATGTTTTACTACCCTAATTGGTCAGTCCATATGTGTAATCTACACATGATACCTCCCTACGGGCAGGATGTGGCCTCTGTAGCGTCCCTTTCAGCTTTGAGAGGGCATGCTTTTCCCAGTTTTATCCAATAGTCTTACTGTATGGGTCAAGTGGAACAACAACAATCGACCTTCTCTGCGTAAGCCCTGTCCTATCTTGTCCTATCGGATCAGGTGGCTTACACGGGGCAGCAATAATGGCTCTTTGTTATCGTCGTCGTCGGCAGCCGTCCGTCTCGGGAGACGATGGTGTAGCTCTGTGCGTCTATCTGCACCGCCGGGAATGGCTGTGCAGACCAATTCTAGAGTGGCAGTCCTTGCCGCACTGGGCGCAGGAGAAGGGGGATGGCTGGTCAGGGATCCCAATTCACCAGTTCAGTTCTGACGTAACGTCGAACCTGACTGACTGTTCACGAGTTCACATTTACATACAAATAGAGGGGGTAAAGTTTAATGCGTATTTGGCGTGCTGTCCAGGGGGAGGGCTCCGAGCTCGGAGTTCGGAGATTCGGGACCTATCCGTCGACGGTGGAGTGACCATTCCGATCTAGGCTTACAGAAAAGTTTTCACTGCGTCCGCTGTGAGACCAAATGCTTACTGGAAAAAAGAGGAGACAGGAAAGAGGAAAATGAGTACTCAACCGGGAGATTTTCCTCACACTGCGTCCGCTGTGAGACCAAATGCTCGCTGGACGAAAGAGAAAACGTAAGTACTCTACCGGGAAAGTTCTCACTGGATCCGCTGTGGGACCAAAAGCTCGCTGGACAGAAAGAGAAAATGCGAAAAGAGGAAAAGGAGTACTCAACTGGGAGATTTTCTCACACTGCCTCCGCTGTGAGACCAAATACTCAATGGACGAAAGAGAAAACGTAAGTACTCTACCTGGAAAGTTCTCACTGTGTCCGCTGTGAGACCAAATGCTCGCTGGAAAGAGAGAAATCGGGGAATGGCATGTTATAAGAGACATGGAAGACATCTCCAAGTAGTCATGTAGGATTGGAGGGTCCTGGGAGAAATTGCTTGGAGGATAGTGTCGAGCGATGCGTCGAGGAGGGGTTTTAGCGGGTGGGTTACGGGAATATCAGTTCCAAATAGCGAGGTACTGGAGTTGGGAATTGGTTCTTCTCTGGAGCAAGCATCCTGAATTTCTGAAACAGAAAACGAGACAGGGAGTCAGCGATTTGGTTTCCGAACCAGGGACGTGTTTAGAAATTATGATGAATTGGTCGCAAGCTGAAATCCACGTGAGACGCCTTAGGAGTGGCATCAGAGCAGGTGAATGGGAACGGCCTTTATTAATGCAATGCACTGTTGCGTCATTGTCGCAATGCACTAAAATGCTACTAGCGGACCATTCTTTCCCCCACAGAAAAGCTTCTACCATGAGAGGCTAGAGCTCGAATAGAGCTGAGGATTGTGATATGTCGTGGAGCTGCGGTGGCCACGGAGACGTGAACCAAAGACCTTGAATAAATCCCCCGAAACCGATTGAGGGGGCGGCGTCTGTGAACAGCTGGATGTCGGTGGGGGACGAAATGAGATTGTTATAGAAAAAAGAAAGGCTGTTCCATTGGTTTAGTAATATTAACCATAACCCGAGTTCATAGTGTCATGCTTGGGTTATGGAAATGAGGTCCTCTAGAGAGTGGATGGAAGACGCGAGTGAGAGGAGATGCGATATGAAGGATATATGGCGGAGTTTAAATGGCCGAGCAGGGATAGGAGTTTGCGTTTTGAACATTCTGATTTTTTTCAAGGAGAGTAGGTGAGACGAGAATTATTCGGTCGATTTTTTCTTTGGGCAGGGATGCTTGGAATTTGACTGAATCCAAATTAATTCCTAGGAACTTGATAGATGTTGCAGGGCCCATGTTTTTTTTCCTGTGTGATGGGAATTCCGAGGACAGAACAAACATTTTGGACTGTGAGGATGTGTGCGGCTGGGATGGCATTGGGAGGTGAGATTATTAAGAAATTGTCTAGCAGGTGAATGAGGTGGGGGATGGCGTAGTTGTTCGACAAAATCCAGCAAACGGCTTCTGATAACATGTTGAATATTTTAGGACTGCTTTTGCATCCACAAGTATAGTAATATTTGCCGTGCCAGCGAACTCCGAATAGGTGCCATGAATCTGGTTATTCTGGCATTAAATCTGGCATTACTTTGAAAGCAGATGTAATGTCGATTTTAGCAAGCCAAGCACCCCGACCTGCGATTTTGATCATGTCGATTGCCTGATTTATGTCGTGGTATTTAATCGAAAATTGGTCGAGAGGGATCAAGCTGTTTATGCTTGGGAACGGAGAATTGTGCGGGGCTGACAGGTCGATTATTAGGCGTTTTTTGCCTGAGAATTTTCTTGTAGCCACTCCGATGGGGCTAATACGAAACAGATTAAATGGAGGATCGTCGAACGGGCGCAGAAGACTGGCCTCGACGTCTTGTTTAGCACAGGGCTGTTCCGGCCGGTGTGAGGCCGCGTGAAGAAGCCTGGGGCTCAGGTGCGATGTCCGGCGTAGGAGGGATGGCCGTGGGACCGGCGGGATGCGAAGGTGGATCCCTGGGGATGTTTGCTTCTTCGTTAGATGAAGAGTTTTAAACGGTGAGACATGGTAGCAGAACGGCGAACTAAGAAGCTGCTAAACTGCTGCTAAACTGTCAATGGATTGAGGTGAGACTGCTGAGTCTATATATACACCTCTTATCATTGATTGTTGAGTGCTCTCCACCTGTGTAAATTATCTGAACGTGCTCCTCCCGAACTTTGTTAATAAAACATCATAAAGGGAATGTCTCGGTTATAACTACTTAGGAAATACCAGTAGGGTGAAAAGCGAAAGCCTACAGAAAATATTAGTGCAAATGCAGTTATGTACAGCATAAATTAAGAAAAAAAAATAGTTAAGTCTTTTCAAAGCTAACTTTCAGGGGGTGACTTCCAACTTTTCATAATTTAAATTTTCAATCACATTCTAAAAACACATTTACATGACTAATTGCAATTTCATTGTGTCTCCATTGTTTGTAAGGTAATGTTTACATTTTATTTGGAGGGTATTTGAGCAATAAACCCACAGTGCTACTTTTCCAATGTAAATGTAAATGTAAGACATGTAAATGAGCCAACTATGATAATGATTTTGGACTTTACAAGCTGTCATATTTGTTCTGGCTTGTCTCAGCAATTAATTTTCAGGTCTTCAATACAAAAGAGTCACTCTAACATTTGTTGGAAAGCACCTGTTTGTTTAAACTGAAAATGCTGTTTCACGGAATTCTATTTTTTAACAAAAATAGCGTAACAAAGTAACAAAGTCTGTTATGTTGTAAAGTTACCCCCCCCCCCCCCCCCACATCACTGAATTTGTAACACCATGTTAACTCATATTGCTGTGCATTGTTATCTTTGAAATGTTATCTTCACATATACATTGATCTTGACTTGCCAATATCCCTATCATCCTAGAGATCTGCCCATTATCAGCCTCATCTTGAGTTAATCCACATTTGCACTGTACCTGGCTGCAGCGCTGCTCTGTGATTGAATGCTTTATTATAATACCATACAGTTAAATGCATTACACTCTGATACTGGTATTTTTTTTTTATATCATAAGTCTCGTATGTATAATGTAATCTGCAATTGTTGTAGAAGCTGCAGCAATTCCAGTGTTTATGTTGGTGATAAATAAACACCACAAGATTATGATCCCTTGGAAAATGTCTCAAGTATCTGTGTGGACTGTATAAATCAGACCTAGAGACAGTCCATTTAAACAACAGCGTCTTAATGAAGTGTCGACAAAATGACAGGGAGACGGAAATGAAATCAGCTCTGGGAATCGCCCATACTTACACAATTTTATTTTGCTGACATTATTTATTGTTTATGTTTATGTTTATTGGTATTGATCCCTGCAGTAATTTTAAAAGCTTCAAGGGAATGATGATATGTCTACAGTTCTTTATTATAGCCTAATGTTGGTTTGCATATTCGTGTAGTAAGTTAAAAACTCTTAATTCTTCTCGCTTCTTCACTGCCCCATGATAAGTAATAAAAACTGCTCTGGCTAGACAAATGTTGACAATGTTGGCTTGAGTTTGTTGGGCATTTGTTTTAGATTTCCGTTCTAGCTCTCATAATTAACTGATAAAATTTCACTATGACCTCTTCTACACCAAATGAAAAACCATTTGGGGAAAAGGGGTTAAGAAGTTCACGGCATCTGGCATTTTCCAGACTAATGATTTCTGAACTGAAATATTAACCAACATTTGCTGATCGAGAGAGATGACCTTCTCTGACACTTCTTTAGAGTCTACCAATAAAGAATGCTCACGGCAACCTAATATTGGCATCAAACCATCTCAACATCCTCAATTAGCTGATTTTGTACTCACTCAAGGATTTATTTACTGTCAATTTACTTGCTTAAAAAGCACCAGAAAATGTTCAAAAATGCTTGACAGTACAGTGAATACAGAAACAGTATTCATTATGAAAATACAGTTAATGCACTCATCGATTTTTTTTTATTTATTTAACCCTCTGGTGTTGTTCCGTCATTTTAGAGTGAAAATAAAAAATGTTTTGAAATTTAAACAAATCGCTACTTCATCTGAATGGTACGAAACTAGTGGTTACACCACGGCATTACATACGTTTTTCTTTTTTTACTCCCACCATATGGCAAATTGGATTTAAAGGCATTGTCTCTATTTTAAAAGGAAATACGGCTTTAATTGAAAAGTAATAACAAATGTTAGATTTTTTTTGTATATTTTAAAAATCTATCATAAACATTTATTAACCATCCACTCTTTGTCGCAGTTACCACTGCTCACCGTCAGACTCCTCACCTGTCTACCTATCTGTGATTCGTCTCGTCAAGCTTTCAGTCTTCTGTCCGTCTTCGATCCATCGTCCTGTTCCAGATCTCTTGTCTTCTTGTTCACTCGTCACCTGCACAGAGAATCCACGTCAATCTTCACCAGCTAAGTCACCATCATCAGTCAACAAGTCACCATTGTCTGGTTCCCGCTGTTTCTCGCCATGCTGCTCAATAAACACTGTTATCACTATAACACCTGTCTGTTTCTTTCTGTGTTGTGACAATATGTTGTCATTGTGGACAAATTTGAACATTGCATTCACAAGGTACACATGCAGGCCAACTAGTCATTATACAGCAGGTCACATCCAAAAATATATCAGCATATATATCAATGATTAAAATAATCAAAATTCTTTTGATTAAACATTTCACTTGGATAAATTACATGCATGTTAAGCTTTCTGAATCGAATGTGTGCTTGCCATTTAAAAATTGGTTTAATTTTTTTAAACCAGACAGATTGTCTGTCTGTGTATTAGTGGATTTGTTAGTGATTTTTCAAAAGGTTATATTGTTATGGCAGTAGGTGGCGACAAGGGACTGTCTTTAAAAGTGAATAATTCTTTCGAGGGATTTGTTCAAAATGATTATTTGTTCATAACGAAACAAGTGACTCTCTTTATGAGTGATTCATTGAATCATTCACTCAACTGATTAGTTAAGAACAGCTTCTCTAACAACAACAACAACAACAACAACAACAAAAACGTGTGGTTTGCTATTGCTGTGATGTCATGTGAGTGACAGGTCATCCCGCCCTCGCACCAGTAAACATGTCATCAGAGAAGATAAGAGATGTCAGTGCAAGAGAGAGGGATTGCTATTGATTAAATAGTATGAGGGCACATGAATAATACATCATCATAATAATAATGCGCACGGATAAATCCTATATAATGAATGCTGCAATATTCTATAAAAAAATAAGTTTTGATTTCATGGTGACTTTAGGTATCTGCAGCTCCCCTGTGATGTTGCCCCAGCGGATACAACTTGATCGACTGGGATTTCTTTCTCATCAACCACTCTGCTTTTGGCTTTAATTCACACCACAGAGATTCTTTGCCTCTATTGAAAGAAATTAATTAATCGCCAGCAGATTGGCTCTTGTAATAAAACAGCTGTGGTCTGGTTCCCCCCCACCCAAAGGACCAAAGGAAACAGTGATATGAAATACAGCCTCCCTCTTTGGGTCCACTTCATGCTGCTAATGAAAAGTCTAATAGAAACTAATTATTTAGCCTTGGATACGGTCACTGCGCGGCTGTATGTCTAGCCATTTGAGTGCTCCCTACATCTCAGCTATTTGTATCAGTTTGCAAAGATCATACCTGGATTTAATTAATGGACTCTGTAGCATTTGTGTGCTCAGTGCCGTCTGGAGGGCTTTGGTTAATTTGACCCGACTGCATGCGAAAGCAGAACAAGGGAACAGGTCCCATGGGTATTGTTACTGTCTATCGCTTTGGTTTGTCAAAACAAAAGGTGGTACGTGGTCAGATACACAGATCGTCTAAGACTTGCATAAGAGGATAGGCAGCTTGTTGTTAGCAAATTTCCATTTGCATTCATTCACAGATGTGTATGCATCTGAATTTTCATTATAATTGATCTCCTCTCCAGCCACCCAGGCTATAGTTTTAGCAGTTATTCTGGCTTATTTATGCCCTTGTTTTGGTTTAATTAGTGTGTACCAATATGCTGGAAGATTAACAATGCAAAGAGCACAAATTTAGCCATATCTAATGAGGGCACTATCTTTTTCATCCAATATGGACTTGTTTGGCCTGTTGTTTTGTTAGCTGAATTGATTACACACTTTGTCTTGAATTCTGCAATTTACATTGATTGCTGTGCATATTGTAATTGGTCTACGACTACGGTGGTCTACCGATTGGGTATACAACACTTTAGCATAGTGTGTATTTTTATATTTTCTCCTTAAACAGAGACAAGTAAGCCGTTTGTAGGTTTAGGTGTATGAATATATAAAACATAATGATGTTTCTTTTAGCCCTTATCAGTCCAACAGGAACATTGACAATGAACCAGTAGAATGCAACAGTTGGATTCTGGAAGTAAAAATTCCATTAATTTCCCAGGGGAATTGATTTTTGACAAAAAAAGTATAAACCATTATGGACAGACCTACTGTTAGCCTCAAGGTTGTTAATTCAATGGTATGTACGTCTGTTGAAGCTATCAGCCCGCATTATTTCAACATATATTTTTAAGTTGGCATGAAACGAAAGTTGCGATAGTCTTTTCTACCCTACATTTACATTTACATTAAGTCATTTAGCAGACGCTTTTATCCAAAGCGACTTACAACTGAGGACTAAACCAAGCGAGTCATCGTGAAGAGACAAAAACAACGCAAGAAGTGCACAAAATACAAACTTCAGATATTTCTCGGAGTAGCATAAGCCAGATAAGCAGGGATTTAAAGGAAAAGGAGAGGTTTTCTTTTTTTTTTCTTTTTTCTTTTATTATGTTAAATGCTCACGGAAGAGATGAGTTTTCAGTTGTCTTTTGAATGCTGTCAGGGATACTGCATTTGGGATGAGGGTGGGCAGATGCATCACCCTATTGTGATGCATATCTGAGTTAAGGCTGTTCCACACTTAAAATCTAATCAGATTTTCAAAATGTGAGAGACCACATACATGACAATAAAAACAAAATCATAGATTTAACAGCTTTGCCGCGATGTGACCAAGACAGCACACCACACACTAACAGATTCCATTCTCAAACAACAAGAGTCATGACTGTGAACACGTGAAATCTTGAAAAATCTCTTGCAATCAAATGTGACTTTAGAGTAAACAAACATGGCGGAATAAATGGGGATAATGGTGTTTGGAGAAATTGTGTTTTTTACAGAAAATTCACTGAAAAAAAAGAAAAAGTTTGGATGGATTCGTGAGTTTTGAAAAGTGAAGCTAAAACGTTTCGATCGCCCCCCCAGGTGGCTGGATGCAGTATAGCTCGTAAACCCCGTCCTCTCCATTTAATCAAGGATTGTCGGAATGAGAGAATTGGGCCCAAAATCATCAGATTATCTTGTAGGAGAGCTTGGGCTTATCATGGCCAGTGCTTCATGGGATTGTAGTTATTTCTCTCATTTAAGTTGTTATGTAAACAGTCTTGTAACTTTGTTTTTTTTGTGTGTGTCCGATTTCCAATACTTTTTTGATTCAAATCAAAGTTTGTGGTTCACCTTAGCTGGTTGGTATTTGGTTCATGGCTTATTACTCTTTAACAAAGGCTTTTTTTTAAATCACAAGGCTATGTCAAGCCATAGCCTTGTGAGCAGTGCTTTGACATAATAGTGCAACAACGCTTCGGGCAACCTGAGTCCTCGCTTGTGGTCATCTCCTCCTTTATCATTTCCTGTCTCTCCTTGACTGTCCAATCAATAGAGGCAAAATCATCATCATCATCATCATCAATCGGCTGCAAACAGGGTAGGTTTGCAGTCGGTCACCAATTTTCTCCATTCCCTGCGATCTTTGGCAACTTCCCTCAGTTTGTTCGCTGTAGCTGGAACGTCCTTGTTGATGAGCTCGCCGATGTATTGATGGTACAGTTTATGTGGTCTTCCTCGGCCTCTTTTGCCGTACCGTTCTTGTGGTGCATACAAAACATATTTGGGTAACACTTTATTTTGATGGTCCCTTTTGAACATTCTGGTGACTATAAGTAACTTTGCAACTACATGTCAACTAACTCTCAGAGTATTAGTGTACTGTCTGCTTAATATCTGATAACTCTTTATTGTGATGGTCCTCCAACAGACAGTCTACTAACTATAGGTAACTATGCAACTACATGTTAACTTATTCTAACCCTAACCCTACCAGTCTTCTAATACTCTACTAACACTCTAATGAGAGTTAGTAGACATGTAGGTGCAACGTTACTTATAGTCAACAGAATGTGGTAAAGGGACCATCCAAATGAAGTGAAACCGATTTTTGTTTATTAAGGAGTGCTCGCTTCTTCTGAAGCAGTGGCCTAAAAATCTCAGCTGTCTTTGTTGCACTCGGAGGACGAGTTGGTCGCGGTCGACTTACTTGTAAATGTCTTCGTTCCTGATTTTGTCTAGACGTTTGATGCCGAGCATTATTCTGTAGCAGTTGGTGGCGAAGCTGTTGAGCTGTCTTTGATATTACTGTTGATGATCCAATGATCCAAAGGCAAAAAAATAAATAAAAAATACTTCTACCATACAAAAAATATAAGACAGAAATATTAAGTACTCTAGTAGTGTGCATCTTTTTGGTTTAAATTACGCACACTTTGAGTCATTTCCCCAGTGACTTCTGTCAGATTTATCTAGCTTTTTCTTTGTTGAGGAAATACATTTTATAGAAAACAAACAAGAAACGAATAGCAAATAACTTTTTGGGGTTCAATTTTTCTTTTGGCAAGATGGTTGGTTGTAACACGGCTCAGTCTGGATTGAATCCTTAAGCGGCTGTGTTACATCAGGTTCTGATCGGTCTCTGAGCCCGAGTGTGTCTTTGGTCTGTGCTTGTCAGATCCAGAGAGTTAAATGTGACTGGGAGAGAGCACACCTGCGACCTGGCTGGAAAGATTATTCTGTGTCAATATTCATTAACCTCGGGCCATTTTCCATCAGTATGCTCACGGCTGTAAGTGCGAGACTTTATCTACAGGAGACACGGCCACACTGCTCCGCATTTCATTTTCATATTTAAATGCCTGTTCTCTTGAACGCACCCTGTTGGCACTTTTAAACCACAGTGTCCTACTCTGCTGGTTCTGAATGGAAGGAAAACAAAACAGAAATATGTGTGTTTGCCCTCCGATACCAAATGAACATTCTGACATAGTTGCCGCATTTGGACTGCTCATATTATAAGATTTCTTATGAAATAGTTTGAAAGGAACCGTTCATCCACATATAATCATTTATTTTTCCATATCATTCTAAACTAACATTAATAAGTTAAACATTAAAATAATGATATGAAAATTTCCATATAAATGTTTTATTAACAAAGTTCGGGAGGAGCACACGCAGATAATTAACACGAGTGGAGAGCACTCAGCAGTCAACAATAAGAGGTAGCCTATATATACTCAGCAGTCTCACCTCAATTCATCGACAGTTTTAGCAGCATCCCTCCACCGCCCCTTCTCCACACTTCTTGTCCTAACCATTTACATACGGGGTAGTATTCTGGGTTCAGGCCGAATTCCGAGCTCGAATCCCTTCCCCTGGACAGCCCGCCAAATAGCCTATGCATTTAAACTTACTCCCTCTAATTATTTGTAAGTGTGAACTAGTGAAACATAAATTACATTATTATGAATAATAATGTACATACAATTATATTTGCAAATGAAAATGAATGAAATGTTAATAATGATCAATTTGCATAAATAGACAAATATCTGTTCATAACTTTAAATATATTTATTATAATTATGTACGGACACATTTCAGTTCAGGATAATGTTTTGTATGTTGGTGTGTTTAGTAATTCAGAATGGATCCATGTACTGTAGTAGGTACATGTAGTCAGGTAAGGTTGTTTGTTTAGTTTATTTGTTTTGGCATCTCTTCTTGGTCCTGTACAGTGTCGCAAATACACTGGCGTACAGTGCATCAAGGGGTGCTTAGATGTCTTAAATGGAATATACAGAGATTTGGATTTCAAAAGCAGGTTAACACACAAACACTTTATTTTATCATTGCAAATAACACATATTTGACAGAACTAGTAACTGACAGTCAAATGAAGTAAACTTGTGTGTAATATAGTCCACCCTTGCTCTTGAAAACAATCGAAACTCAGTTTTTGTGAAGCAGCGCTTATTGATGCGACTTCCCAGCAGCGAGAGATTTGATACACCACCAATGGTGGTGACGTAGCTCCGGCCGCAATATCACGCACACAAATGCGAGTGACGCAACAGCCAATGCCGAGTTTTCTCAATTAATGCATGAATTTCACAGCATTATTTAAACTCAGTTACATATGGACTCCATATATCATGGTTATGCGTCCTTTTGGAGCCTACTAGTGTCTAGTTAGTAGTCTACTAGTGTCTATAGTGTCTAGTCTTGTCTACTAGTTATTCTTTTTTGGAAATATACCTACATTTACTTAAAAAAAGCTTGCAAATACAGTTTTGTGAGAATCAACCTTCAATCTGATCAGTTTACTTTACTGGATATAGCAAATTATGACAAAATAAATGCGTTAAACAAGACAAATTATGTATACTACTACATTTCACAATAAGCAATTAATTAAGTGTATATTTACATACATTTTGTAGATCAACAAAAGATTATATCAATAACAATATAAAAGTTATTCTTGCACACACGCACATGCACACGCACGCACTCACACACACACAGTGAATATGCTATATTTTTGCGAAATAATTTGTAAAATAAAAAATTTGGTCATATTGCCCACCCTTAAATGACAGGTTAATAAATATGATTGATAACATAATTAGCCTACATGATGCTAATTCTCTCAAATAGGCAACAAACGAGTGTGATTTATTATGCGACAAGCAAACTTTTTTCACCATCGGAGTTTGATGAGGCAGTTGAGTTTGATCGTTTTATCAATGTTACAAACATCTCCATCTCATCTTGTAAAAATTAATAATTAAAAAACAAATAATTTTTAAGTTCCATTTTCTGTCATCCAATGTCCAATTACCTTTTTATGTTTTCTGTTTTTACTTTGGTATCGGTACTCACAGTATTGGTTTTGAGATATTTTTGTCAGGTATCTTATCAAAGTCATTATTTTAGTATTGTGACAACAGTAGTTTATTAAACTTTTGTATAAAACAGCACGCTTGTGAGATATTTCTTTACTATATAATAGAAATATAAGACAAAAACTCACACAGGGTTTTTTTTTTGCCCCGATATATTGAATTTTGGGATCATTCTAACTGCATTCTGTGCTAAATCATGCAGTTAAAGTGTGCACTCTGAAGGCAGTGAGTAACCCATAATATAAGTTTCCACATTAAAATGACAATTACGATATTATCGTAAATGACACGTATCACACATCCCTACAGAAGGGTGACTAAATAATTGTTAATACAAAAATGTAGTTTTTGGTAAACGGTTTGGTAATCGGAGCTTTTAATATGTATGCTAGTGACACCACCTGCAGGTTGTGTGTTTCCATATGTTGCAAATGTAAGAATCAGCCTTTGCTTTTCAAATTCACACTGCAGCAGAACACCAATTCATCTCATGGCAGGATCCATTTAACCTCTGGTGGGCTCAGTAATTGCCTCTTTGGCCTACGCACCACTTCAAACAGTGACAGGTGGGGAATTTGAGGAAAAATCCAATGCAGCAAGAGAATGGTATATAGAATCTGATTTTTTAAAAACATCTCTTTTTTTTGCCATTCAATGTTCCCAGGCCTTTGAATGCATATTAAGGACAGCAGGGAAGTGGTTAATCATCTCCTCACACCAGCAGTTCGGCTCATCCCTGCCAGGCTCTGACATTTCCTCCCTTCAGCCCGCCCCACCCCCCATCACCCGCTCACCTAATAGACACTGACATATAGAACGTCCCAGGAAACTTACAACTGCAAGCCACAGCAGACCTACCTTTCTGTTTCTATTTTTAAAACAATACAGGTTCAGTGAGAAATGTGTTTGTATAAAGTAGGAATAAATCTGCATGGGTGACAAGCCCCAGTTTGACAGTTTACGAGGGCGTATCAGTGTTTGATTTGTCTGCTTTCTGAGGTCACTGATTTTCAGCTCTTAATGAACCAAGGCATGACAGTAAACCTATGGCCATGGACCGCTGACGGCAAGCCTGAGCCATTCTTTCACTGTTTGCAAGTCATAAATAAAAGAATTACAGAGTGATGTGTGATGAGAGGTGCTCTGAAAGAGTTGTGTGGAGCATATGAGTCTAGAATCTGTTATTTGATGTTATGCTGTTCTTTTATATGAATGAAGAACATTGCTTATTCATTTGAAAGCTCTCAAACTCATTTGGAAATTGTCAACAAGACAGCAGTTCTTTGATGCTGTAGCCGTGCTCTTGATAGTTACACATTCTGTGTTTAGGAGAGGGTTGGGTGATATTAAAAAAATTATGAACGGCCTCCTGTACAATTCATGTACAATTCATTTTTTTTTTTAGAAACAGTTTCTAAACTACATTGAAATATTTAATTTTCTTAATAACTTGTTAATTTCATAACCCTGAATAATATAATAAAATACAACAATAAATGTATTTAAATGTATTAATACAGTAAATATGATTGTGTGTCTGTGTTTATATATATATATATATATATAAATACAGAGTGATGTGTGATGTGATGTGTATATATATAAATTTATGTGTGTGTGTGTGTGTGTGTGTGTGTGTGTGTGTATTAATACAGTAGATATGAATGAAATTCAAATGTGTATTCATGTATTATTTAATAGAATATTAAAAACATTTGATTTTTAATTTATATGTACTGAATTTTTTATATATGTGCTTTTGTTTCCCAATAACTTTCTAACTGCACTTCATGAATTTGCTTTTACTTTCTAAAATTTACAATTACAATTCTGCTTCCTGTTTGCTACCTCAATTCAAATCATGAACTGAACTTAAATCTAATTTCACTTCTAGATTGCAAACGGGAGATACAAAATTTGGAGTGCTTCTTTTAGCATTTAGAGCATTTACTAAGAAGCATTTAGCAAAAGCAAATTGATTGTGCTGTGTCATCACCTTGCGTGGGCTTGCTAATCAATCACCTTTTTGATAACTTCAGTGGCTTCAATCAGAAAATTGAGGCCAATCGATTAGGACAAACAGTCCTTGAATTCACATTTGGAAAACAACACGAGACACTCCGATTTAGCTAAATCTTCTAAATGTGTGTGTGCTGAGATTTAACAGCTTTAGAGGTTTTGTGAAAGTTTTGTATTGGTAATCAGGGAGCATTAACTGTAGCCTCTCATCTAGCAAACTTCTAACCTGAGATTTACTGCACTGTCCCTCTTAGAGCTGTCAGGCAAACGTGTGCCGTGTTTTTCCAGAACTTTTTCTCTTTCATCACTCATTGAACTGAGACCAAAAGAGTATTTGGATTTAAGTTGTTAATGTAAGGCTAGCTGAGCCTAAATGCGTTAGCGCCTTGCGAACTGATCATCCGTAGATGGGAGGCTAATTGGTGCCCTAACCATGATGAAGTGCGGTGCAGTGTGACTGTTACTGAGCTGCCCTAACATTGCAATTTCAGCCAGAGGGAATTCCAGCAGTCTTCAGAGGCGTCGTTCAGAATGATTGTGACCTGACACTCCTCCTCAATTTCTTGTTATTCCCTCTACCTTCAATAACGTTTGTCCTACCTGTCTGCTTCTCAGGTGTTGGTTTCAGTGTTGTTATTTTCACATTCAGAGTTTCAGTCTAAAAAAGCCCTTTTTTGTGAAAATTGTCTTCAGATGAAGATGTGTAATGTCCGTGAATAAATATCATATATACTATACTATACTATACTATACTATATTATACTACAAGTATACAGTATATACTATATAGTATATACATTACACCAAAAGTTCAAAAGTTTATACTTTATGAAATTTACGTTTCTGAAAGAAGTCTCTTGTGCTCACTAAGGCTGCATTTATGTGTCACATGATCCTTCAGGAATTATTCTAATATGATGATTTCCTGCTCAAGAAACATTCATTATTATTATTGTTAAAATTGAAAACTATTGTGCCCCTCCCCACAGGATTTTGTGAATAGAAAGTTAATAAGAACAGCATTTATTTGAAGTAAAAATCTTGTGACATTATAAATATCTTTAAAGGGAAAGTTCACCCAAAAATGAAAATTAGCCCATGATTTACTCAGCCTCAAGTCATCCTAGGTGTATATGACATTCTTATTTCAGACGAACTCAACCGGAGTTATATAAAAACAATTCCTGGCTCTTCCAAGCTTAATAATGACAATGAATTGCTGTTTCTGTTTTGAAGTTCATAAACGTGCATCTATCCATCTTAAAAGTGCATAAGAGTAAATCATGGGTTAATATTCATTTTTGGTTGTATGTGAACTTTTTCACCCTGGCTCTGCTAAAGGACAGAGATACACCAAACAACTGGGACCGGAGTCATTCTGTCATAGCTCAAAATTACTATAGGGTCAAGGGTTTTCTCTGTGGTTGTTTGTCAGTGGGCTGAGCTCAGTGGGCTGTGGACTGAATTCAGTCCCCTCCAGCATTACAGACGCTTGTTCCCTTCTGAAAGTGCTTAAATTCAAACTGTCGGTGTTGCAGAAACCCAAGCTTACTTTTCTGTCTGTATTACATGATTTGACAAGTGGTTATTGTAGATCAGATCAGACATGTTTTAGGAAATAGAGACTATGAGACCTGTATTAAATACTGTAGTTTCTTTTCAGAGGGATTTGGTGGTTACTGAGTCATGGCAAAAACACATTATAGAGATTAATAGTTTGTTGATCAGAAGTTTAATGGAGCGTAAGAACATATTTTGGTAACACTTTACTTGAAGGGCTGTGCATAAGACTGACGTGACACCGTCATAATCATGACATGACACATGAATATGAAGGAGGTTTTATGCATGTTTATGACAACACTGTCATTAAGTGTCATTCGCTCAATTATGACATTTTTAATACAAATATGACATTGTTTGAGATGTCTTTGTTATGACAACTTGACATTACTAAGACAACACAACCTGTCATAAATATGTCATAAACATGACATAGCAGATTAATTATCAAACTTAAGAAACCGCTAGCTTTATGGGTTAACATTTCATTAAACTGTCATGTGGTTGGTTTTGACATTGGCTGTCATGAAGCCATTATAACATTTTAATGACATTTTAAATTTGTACCACTGTAGTTGAGGTCAAGAAAAACATTCATGACACAGTTATAATGGCCTCATGACAGCCAAGTTGTCATGACAAAGACACTGACAGGTTATGATGTATTGATTTATGTAAATATAAGGTGTTGTGTAAATTTTAATTTTTGGGTGAACTCCTTTAATGTCACTTTTGATCAATTTAATGCTCAGTAAAAGTATTAATTTCTTCCAACCTATCTTACTAACCCCAAACTTCTAAATATTTCTGTGTATGTGACATATTCCAAGCCATGCAATAACTTAATATGAATGAGAATATAAATTTAGGTTGTTATTCACTAATACTCTTATCTTCTAATGCAAATCTCATGCATGTTTGCATAGTATTAAAAATGACACATCAACACGTCACACATCAGGGATCCAACTTTATTGGTACTCCTGTGTCTCGTAACCTTTTGCTGTGTACCAAATTCAAATGTGCATATTCATAAAGTGTGATGATATTTAAGATCTAATGGTGGAGGGGGATATTTTCTGTGAATAACTGAAATTTTAGCCAGGTTTTTGACTGTTCCGCACAAAAAGCTATATTATTCATATATATATATATATATATGGCACTTTTTTTTTTTTAGCTTTGAGCTTGACCATCTCTGAGCCTGTTCTCTATGCACTTAAGGCAGCATGAACAACTGTAAAAATTATTTTTGAAAGAAATACGAAAATAAATTTTCTCTTTTTTTAAATCACCCATTAAATGCATCCATAATGCTGTTGGATATTTTTTTTTTTTTTGTATTTTATGACTTTACAATACAAATGCTGGGATTTGGTGGTTACTGAGTGATGGTGAAAACATATGGAGATTATTAGGTTGTTGATCAGAAATTTAATGGAGCGGAAGAACATATTTTTAACAGTGTGCACTAACCCCTCTTTTGTTTCTCTTTCAGTAATCAATCTTCATTAATGGTTTGGCAAAACTCCACAAAAGCATCTGGAATTAACAGAATGGCATTATAATTAATAATACAAGATAAATGATAATTTCATTCTCATGGATTGAATTTAGCATTGTCCAACGTGTTTCTCAGGGTGACACATTTTAAGGATTATTTAAATGGCTTTTCTGTGATCAAAACTCAAAAGTAAAACCTAAAAAGTAATTTACATAGGGATAAGACAGTAGAATAATTTTATTCACATATGATGACACTATGGTGACTATACACATTGTTTGGCTTAACAAATGAGACAACAACCATGTTCAACAATACATGCCACTGTTAAAAAACAAACTGTAGGCACCCATCTTTGTTTCTAGATTTCTGTGGTTATCTAGGTCAAACGTAACCATTTAGGGAATTCATATTTAAATGCAGTTGTGGATTGTCCCACTGTGGACTTGGCCATACTTTCAGTTCTCAGTTTTCTGAAGAAGAAACCAAAAAAACTGTGCCAAATATCAAAAGGCTCATAAAGTGTGCAAAGTTTCACTTTGTGGTGAAAAAGATTTTTTAAATTGTATTTTGAACAATTTCTCCTTTTAAACAGATTTAAATGAAAATTAAAGTACCACAGTACTTGTGTGTGTGTGTGTGTGTGTGTGTGTGTGTGTGTGTGTGTGTGTGTGTGTGTGTGTGTGTGTGTGTGTGTTTGTGTGTAACACTGACACTGAACACTGAAACACTGAAACAAAAACACTGACATTTCAGATTATTTTCCCATGTAGAACAATTACTGAATTATCTAAACAGGGCTAAATTCTTATTTAAGAACACTGAATATGGGAGATGCATCTTTACATGGAAGCCAGGTGGGGTTTGACTGTATTTTATGGTGCTGTGTATAAATTTACAGTCTGTTGTTAAGCTACTGGGAACCACCTGTGGTGAACATTTACATTAATGACCTATAAATATTTACATCATCTTATGTAGTTTCTCTCTGCTCCCTTTGCCTAATGATGCAAACTATACTGTGATCTCAAGACACCCTATTATTTCATGCTTTTTGTTTACAGAACAATATGCAAAGGTGTACCATAATTAGTATCTACTCTTTTGTACTACTACATTTCACCATAGTTCAAAACCAATTCCCTGTTCAGATTCTCAAACCTTTGATTTCCTAAACTGAATGTGAGAATGCAGTTACGGGCTCTCCTCATAGCACTTCTGAGTGAGATTATTATTATTCTGTATGTGTAACAAAGTCACGATACATGGACACTTTGATCAATATTGATTGAGATCATGGGCAAGTAATAAGCCTTTAAAGTAAAACAAAACTTTATTGTATGACCTTGATACAAGCCGAGAAAGTCTTAATTGAGTTTCGTTTGCATCTATTCATTTTTAAATTCATTTAATTCCTTTTTTGCAAAGCAATTACATGTAGACAGTTCTTTTTAAATGAATAAAAACGTCATTTCTTAGTGACTAAATTCTCAATTAAAGCATCAAGTTACAGCTATATTATCCGAAACACTGCAGTTATCGAGCACAGTGCAATTTCCATTGTCTCAGTGCACCAAAGCGACATGCCATTCAACACACATCCAATAACCGTAATGTCAGCGAGAGTAATGACTTTATTTATAAGTTGTAAATATATAAAGAGATGTGTTCCTTTGATTTACTTGGACAATTGATATGGAACAAAACCACAAGAGGAGCAGCACACTTATCTTTAAGGGTCCTTTAGGTCGCTTAATCCACCAGCACCAAGATTAACATTGGTTTTATGATGGTTCTCGGTTATGACAACCATGCACGATGCAAACTAAATTGCTTTCAGAGCACAGGTCAAACCATCATGGATGGCTAGGAGTTTCCCCAAGGGTATTTGGAGAGAAATAGGGGAATAATTTCCCTGTGCACTCTTCTGTGGTGTCCAGAGACCTGTTACCAACTGATCCAGGCAGAGCAAAGTAATAACCCTCCGGCTGTGTTTGCTTTTGGCTCTGGCTCATGTGAAATTGAAGGGAGGGAGAACATTGATCCGTGCAGGGATGGGATGACCTCCGAAACAAATGTCAGAATAAGTCTTAACCCTTGAACCTCAGCTCAAATGCTGTTTTTTTTCTTTTTTTCTGGCTCCGTATGTAGGGAATGCATGCGCACCCAGTACGGTGGTTTGACTCCAGGGGCTTTGATTGAGCTCGGCTATAAGGCACGGTCGATGTTTAGCATTCACAAATGCGTTATGTGTCCTTCAGCCACCTTGAGTCCCTTAAGTCCGGACAGTGGCAAACATGTGTGGTCCCCTTCTTTTCTGTCAGTAGCTTTTCTCAGATAAGGATGTGGCCAATACATCCTCTTTTATCCTCCTTTGTCCTGGCTCCTTTACCTTGGACCGTGTTGACTCTAGGGACACAATATGGAGCAGCGAAGGCATGAAAATGTAAAAGGCAGCATTAGAATTTCATGTGAATTCCTTTGCTCCACTGCACAATGCTATTAGGCGTGATTATTTCCGGCATCCGGTGGACGTGCCTTTGTCAGTCCATCTGTCGATCAGGGTAGAAGGCACAGCGCAAAACACTTATGGCATTATCACCGATATGCCACTCGCGATAAATTTTTTGGGGGGTTTTCTTTTGCATTTTTTTCTCCCTTTTTTAAAATTACATTTTGCTTCAGATAGTTTGAGAAGTACAAATGGTGCTTGCATGAAAGAATAGCTCCGTTTGCTTGACATCAGAGTCCTGGCATGAATTGATCACCTCCGTAAGCATCTGTAGGCTTCAGAGAGAAAGCATTATCATCAGCCATCTTGATGATGGCTTGGCTCGGAGCTTGAGAATCGTGTCGCAGGCCACTGGAAGTCTAGCTTTGTAATGATGAGTGTTGTATCAGCAGGCTGCAGATGTTCATCCTGCAGGGTGTCCGAGAAAATATAATCAAGCTTCTTATGGCTGCCATAAAGGGGGATAATGTGGCACATTTAAAGGAAGGTTTCTTAATTATGGCCATCCTGGTGACGCCGGCACTGCATTAACCTGCAGTGGGCCTCTCTGATAGAGAACGCACTGCATGGGGGTGTTACAGGCCTCTAATGGGGTCTTTTTGGCTAACCTTTCTTGACCAGCTGTAGGAGTAAAAACACATTCTCGTGATCATTAATGTAGGACTTTCAGATATAAATTCAGAGCAAGCTAGGCCGAGGTTTATTATTTCTATGAAGTGCTAACTCGTCTAGGTCGTTACAAGGGTGGAAAACAATGTTTCGGAGCACATTAAGAGCCAACTGGACACGGCTGTCCTGTTGTTTGTTCATTCGGCTAATGTTCCCGCTCATTGTGCTCCTCGCTGGTGTTCGAGAAAGAAAGTCGCAGCGCTCTGTTACTGCCCTTTTCAATTAATCCATTAGCAGTCTGTGCAGCGGACTGAAAAGATTGCTCAAAATACTGCTCTAAGAAATGTAGAGAGTGAAACAGCGTATATGTATAAAGACATCAAAGTTTTCTCAGCTTTAGTAGTGTATATAGAAGATAATAGTATTAATGCTGACCATCGTTCAGCTTTGTGATGGCAGATCAGAGCACTTGTCAACTCTTGACAAACTGATTCATTGATGCAGGAGTGCTGGAAGTGCTGGAAGTGCTGGAAGTGCTGGAAGCTGCTGATGTGCGGTGGAATCACAAGCTTTGTTGCGCTGTCTGCACTGAAATGTGCAAAGACTACAATTTTGTTTAAATAGAGCATTCTCATATATTTTTTAGAACAGTTAAAAGTAAATGTTACAGTTAAAAGCAAAATGTGAGGTATTAAGGGGAAAATATTTTTAGAAAAATTCAAATTTATAGTAATAATACTTTACCGTTGTTTTGGGTCAGTGTTTTGGATCGGTTTGAAAGAAGTCTCTTATGCTCACCAAGACTGCTTTTATTTGATGAAAAATACAGTAAAACGGTAATGTATTGTAAAGTATTATTACAATTTAAAATAACTATTTCTATTTTAAAATGTAATTTATTCCTGTGATGTCAAAGCTGAATTTTCAGCATCACTACTCTAGTCTTCAGTGTCACATAATCCTTCAGAAATCATTCTAATGTGATTTGCTGCAAAAAACAACAAAATTTCTTACTATTATTAATGTTGAAAACAGTTTTGCTGCTTAACACTGTTGTACAAACGGTGTTAATTATTTTCAGGATTCTTTAATGAATAGAAACTTTAAAAAACAGTATTTAATTGAAATATAAATATTTTCTGTCACTTTTGATAAATTGAATGCATCCTTGGTGAATTCAAATTATGCATTTATTTTCTACTTGAAAATAACCAATATAACGCCACCAACTTGGAAATAGTGATTCGTTATTTTACACACACACACACACACACACACACACACACACACACACACACACACACACACACACACACACACACACACACACACACACACACACACACACACACACACACACACACACACACATATATATATATATATAAAAACTACAATAATGTATATTTTTAATATATGTTATTCTGATATATGTTTCATAGTGACCTTTTCCAGAACTTATATAGGCTAATCAATTCTTTGCTAAACACTAAATGAAATAGCTTCCTCAAAATGCTTTATATCAAGTAATTTGAAGCTCTTTTTGTATTGGACATAATAACCAATAGAAATGTTGTCTGATGGGGTGAGATGATAACTTATTTCAATCCATTATCCTATTGCCACCAGTATGATCATTGTTTGCATCACATGATTAACAGCCTGTTAATAAGCCAATCAATTTAAAGGCACTGCCACCTCTCATATGATGTTATGTATGAGAACACAAGTAATACTTAAAATATATGCCTACTACACATACGGTTGCACAGACATGGCTTAAGCCTAGTCCCAAACCAAAATGCATCAAAATGTCTTAACTGAAAGCAACTTAGGTTGCTAAAACCATTGTTTTGTCCAAAGATGCACACCAGTTTTTATTTTAAGGCAGGTTAAAAAAAGCTACTTAAATGTCCTAATTAACTCTCCTATTTTGCAATATTTATTTTGCTTTAATTCTCTATTGTCAGTCATTTTCTGACAAAAAAGAGGGCCTTTCTTGCTTGGCCAAAAACTCTTGGTTCAGAAACATATTTGAAGATTTTCAGAATCTCCCTTATTCGTGATGGCAGAAAGGCAGAGGAATACTTTTGTTTTTCAGAGCTGTTGTTGTGCCGTGCACACAGAGACTGTGTGGCATGTCTGATTTATGCACAGGTGTTGAAGTTGAGAGATAGCGACAGGGCCTACTCCGTATAATTAATTCCCTGCACAGTTCAAGCACCTTCCGTTGTCACGCCCAGCGCTGCTCTCTCTGGCTGACCCGTGCTCTGCTCCTCTTTCACATTATTACTCTCCGGCGGTGGCGGCAGAGTTGGTGCCGCTGACCCAGCATCCGTGCTGCTGACATGTACTGTGAGATTATGGCATGCAACATCATTTGAATTAGGCATAGTGAATATCTTAATAACCCAACATGGGACGACATGTCTGAGCGCGGCGCGCACAGGAGCGTGACTTTTGTGCATGCATCTGTTCGTAAGGAAATCCAATTATGCTTGTGTGCATGTGTGAGTGTGTTTTTCTGTGGGTTTGTCTATGCCACTAGGTCTGAGTGTTATGTGTCAGATATGGCTGGTTTAGCCCCCAGTGTGTTGTGCAGTGCTACATGTCCAGACTGACAGAAATGTGTTTTTTGTTGAAACTTTGAAACTGAGGGGCAATAAACAATTGCACTCAGTGATTGATAACACTCTATGAAAGTGATTCTCAACCAGGTGTAAATGTACCCCAAAGGGTACTGAAGTTGGGTCCAGGGGGACTTGAATAGATTTCCCTTTTGCTTTTTTACACCTATATTAAAACAGAAATGATTTTAAAATAACAACATTAGGGCTATCGTTTGTCATTGTATTTTAAATGATTCTGTTATTGCCACGAATATAACCTTTGGTGGTGACACGGTATAAAAAGAAAAACAATAGTAGAGCTGTCAGTAGATTGATGCTGTAGAAACATGATTATTCTTAGTTTTTTTCAACAGTTCATTTTTTAAGGAAGGAAAAAAAATGTGTGCAGTTTTCATACGTTTTAATGTTTATGTTTAATAAAATGTATTAAAATAAATATAATTCATTATATTTATATTTAAAAAAAAAGGATTTGTTGGTGATTTATTGGAGAACAAAATATCAAACAAGTGGTATTTATTAAAAAACAGATACAAGACCATTTTCCACTTGGTTTAAAATTCTGTTATTTTATTCTATAAAATTCATACATTTTCAAATGTAGCTTAAGCGTTCAAATAGTCTTTTTTTCAGAATCTGAATCTAACAACACATATATTTAACTATTCAAAATGTGTATTGTTCAATTTCAGGTTTTTGTTCAAAGAAAAATTATGGACCAAACATAATTTTAAAAACAGTGGTTTAAGAAAAAGAAATTAGTAACAGGAATGAAATTGATTAACAGGAATGGAAATACGTAACCATAACCTTTAACCATGATTGGGGATAAATTTGTTACCCATAAGTGAGCAAAACATGACAACATCTCCTAAAGTCTTTTTTGGGGGGATGTCCTCCTCGTTTTTAAAAATGCTATGACGTTTTCTGATAGTGTTAGGGTGTACAGTTAGGCTATAACCTTTATGACTAAATATCCTCATTTTGGCAGCAAAGGAAAATAATTTAAAATGACTAACATGATAGTATTAATGACAATGCTAAATGATGTCCAGGATGATATATGATCATCATGTTTATGGTTTAAGTGTCATTAATGTTACTTTTCTATTACTGATGGAGCTGTGGGTATCAACAAGTTTGAGAAACACTGATCTAGATGTCTAAAGTAACAACATTGGACTTCTGCCTATATGCATTAACAGTTTTTGAACTGTAAAAAAGTATCTGCAGTGTGTGCGTGGCTGAACACATGGTTGTTTGCCCTTTGGGGCAGCAGGTGGCTTTTCCCCACAGATGAATTAGTCTGGACGTGATTTTGGTCTATCACATCGCCCGGGCAGGTGTAATCGCTCTGTTCCCGTTTGTTTCCATGCATACAGACATTAGGAGGTCCTGTGTTGCAGGAGAGATAAAGCAAAATTCAATAGATTTCACTGTCAGATGGGCGAGGAAGAGAAATAGGTGAAGATTGAGACGTGAACACCCTAAGGACAGCTCAATTATCCAGCCATCAATCAGCTGGGCCCTGATTGGTTGTGTAGACAGGCCAGGAGTGATACTTTGTGTTGGATCGATGTCCCAGTGGTCTCCCTCTCTCGGTCTTAGCAGCTAACCCACCCACCAGTTCCCCACACAGCGTGTCAGACGAGGGTTCCTGCTGATTCACAGGTTATTCCAGTCGCGGTGTAAGTCTGCACCATTACACAGGAGGGGCAGAGGTGTTTTTATTCGATGACACTTCGCACTTATGACTTCTTGCTGTAGATCAGTGACTGTCAGTGGAAAGGATTTACACATTAAATCCACTTTAAATGTACACTTTTTTTGTTGTACTAGTGCATATGTGTGTAATGCTACACTGGGGTTTCCACCAAGATTAAGCAGCACAACTGTTTTAAACGTTGACAATAATAAGATATGTTTCTTGAGCATGCAGCAAATCAGCAAGAAGTACCCCTTAGTTCTATAATACTTACAGTATAAATTTTTTTTTTATTCTCCTGGCTGTTACCCATTTATTCCCCAAAATTTACATATTGTTCCCTTATATTTACATGCAAGTACTTTATAGGTACACTATAATTACAGAAAGTTACACTGTAAAATCGCTTTAATTACGCAGTACTTTCCGGGCTGTAATCTAAAGTGTTACCAAAAAAGTTGTTTTAAATTTTAATAATATTTCATAATACTGTTTTTACTGTATGATGATAAATTAATAAATGCAGCCTTGATAAACATAAATAGGGCTCGACAATAAAGACTGTAACGACAATAAAGACTGCAGGGACAGCGTGAAATTCTCGGAAACAGTTGACAAAACTGTGACTTGTCCGATTGCTGCTTCGTCACGAAGGTTTATCATTTGCATGCTTTTAAGTCTTGTCAATTTAAACATTCAAGGTATTTTTTCTCTTGGTACGTTTGACTGATTTTAAAAATGTGGAAATATGTGAACCTGATGTCACCGGTGATGATCACTTTTTCAGCAAACTTGTTTTTCTCATAGTGCTTTTCTTATTGCATAGTCTTATGAAAGAAAAGGAGTGTTACATGATGTGTCAGGGATTCCTATTTTATTGGGCAGAACATTCAATCTGTTTTTCAATCATTACTGTTGTCAGTACACAAGGTGCTTAATTTCACTGGGTGCATCTCCTAATTTTTTGACATGCAGTACAGAACACGAGTGTAAACTGCATTTGAATCACACCTGTATTGAAATTCAAAACATTTGTTGTAGACAAATTTAGGAAGGAATACCATTCCTTCCATTCATGGAATATATTGTCCATTCTCTCTTTGTCAGTACATATTGAAAGTTCAGGATATTGTCCATGTGAGGTACTCAATCTTAAAGTAATTAAAAGTTTGAGCCTTGCTGCATGTCTTCATTATGATGTCTTAGTAAAAGGATTAAAATAGCCTGTTTTCCAAGCAGAAAACTGGTTGATTTGGCATGGCTCTACTACGTTCTGCCAAGATGAAAAACACTATGGTCCCTCTTCCATCTCATAAGATATACACACTCTGATAATGACACATATGAAAACATCACTCTCTTGTCTATTCCCTTTGTACATGACAGGAAAAACATGAGCTCTTTTAGGCGTTAATAACATGCTACGAGTTAATTCTGTATGGCCTTCTTATATATAAAATTTACATATAAGAATCCATATATAGACCCTTTTAACCCAGCCTTAGATGTAATCGCAATGGTGAGGATATTCCATATCTTCAGACAGTAGTCATATAGACGATGCTTTTAGTCACAAGGTTGTGACTATCAAAGACATCAGCAAGACCCTTGAAGACAGCTGCTGTAGCTTCAGTGTGAGGTTTCAACAAGGGATCCATCATCATTTTCCAACACCATTACCAGCATTAGAGGACAAAGCTATATGAATTATAAAGCTTCAATAGTGTTAATGTAACACCTAAAATACATGAGAAATGACAAGCAAGGCTCAGTGGTTTTGATTAAGATCCACTTTGTGGGGACTTTTATCTGCAATGTAGCATTCAGTTAGAGGTGTAAATGATTTTGGCAGTGATAGAAGGTACATTTGGAGGTCATTTAAATAGGAAATCAGACTTGAGACTTCTGCTTGTCCTTAGATTGTAGTCACCCGACTGTGACTGAAAATTTACACCATGTCTAGTTTTTATATACTGTTCAAAAGTTTTAGTGTTTTGAAAGAATTATCTTACGCTTACCTGCATTTGAACTAAAATACAGTACAGACAATGATATAGTGAAATATTATTACAATTTCAAATGACTGTTCTCTATTTGAATACATTTTATTCCTGTGATGTCAAAGCTGACATTTCAGCATCATTACTCCATTCTTCAGTGTCACATGCACCTTGATCCTTCAGAAATCAGTCTAATATGCTGATTTTCTGCTCAAGAAAGTTATCAGTTTTGAAAACGGTTGTGTTGCTTAATAAAGGTTTTTTTTAATAAATTGAAAGTTCAAAAGAACAGCATTTATCTGAAATAGAAAGCAAGCAACAAAACAATGTCATAGCAAACAACGCAACAGTAAACAGAACGGAAACACATACAGGTGAATGCATTCTAGTGCGGAACTGGTTGGAATAGAACAAGTAAAATAGAAGTCTTTATTTAGATGTTGTCAACTTTTGTTTGCATTGTTAATGCCTTAATATTGCTCCCTCTGGAGCCGCCGGAGTTCAAAAGATCACATTTCACAATATATCTACATTTGACGGCAGGCGATTAAAGAGGTTGGTTGCCTTATTGCTCCTTTTGAAACCAACGGAGCATAAAAGCCAAAATTCTTGACATTTGATATGACGTTCATAAGTGCTCCTCCGCAATTAACTTGTATCATAGCTGCAGGTGGTTCGGAAATGTGCCTCTTAACATCTGTAACAATGATATCAGTTGACTTGTAATCAGTAATCAGGCCAAATTGTGCTACTAATCAATGCAATATGGAAGCATGAAGGAGTGTGATTGCGCATAAGGGTTTAAGCAGACTGGTTTGTGAGCATGGAGTGCCTCCTGTTATCCTGCTCATTCACCCTGAGACAGCTGTTAACCCAACACTACTGCAGTGGGCGTGCGTTGTCTCATGTTGAATAGCATTACATATCTTGACTGTGCTTTTCAGGACAGGAAAGTACATAAGAAACCTTGATTATGATGAATCATAGTATGCCACTTTGGTAAAAAAGAATGAGTGAGATAGTGACATTGACAGGCAAAGAGAGGGAGTGAAAGGATTAAATTACGTTTATGCCACGACACTGCTGAATGTTTGATTCTGGTTGGTTGACAGTAACTGCTTCTTAATAATTTAATAGTAATGAATACATTTTTTCCATAGATTTTTTTTTTTAGCTTGCAATTAAGGACTGGGCTGTCATTAAGAATTTTTAATCGGTGACGCACGAAAGTACTTCTACACACAAGTGCGTTTTAAGGTCAATAATCTGAAAAATGTCTTGAGATAAATATGTTTGTGTTGTTAATGGGTTGTGCATTACATTTGAAATAATTCAATAATTCAGAATCATCAATTAATCTTTTCAGGTCACACGCATGACTTGAATCTGATCAACCATGGCCAAAAAACTGTTTGTATAATGGCCACTAAACTACATTTGGCTGTTTTCCAAGGCTGTTGCTACTTTTGTATCTCATATCGCTTCAAAGTCTTTCTCTTTTCATCCCACGGTTAGAACAACCAGTAGGTGACATCTTATGATGACAAAATCTGGGTTCACACTGTATGATTTTGGCCACGATTTGGCTGTCTGAGACAACTTTTGTGAAACCTAAAAGACACCTCGGATTCTAGGCCAAAATCTGAAGTCTTTGATCGGCACTTTGACATGTTCACCGACAACCGATTAATGACCATTGCGATCAAATTTTACCTCAGATGAAATTGTGGCAGTATCAGAAGATTTGACGCACAATCCTGTAGTGTGACTTTTCCCACAACAAACATCAAATCTAATTATGTTTTATTAACAAAGTTCAGGAGGAGCACGTTCAGAAAATTAACCTAATTAACACAGGACGAGCACATTCAGTTAATCAAATCAATTAAATACAGACTTAACTCTGTTCTATGACAGTTTCCCAGCATCCCTCCACCACTCCCATCTCCTCCCTTCTAAATATTCCTATCCCAACCTGGGTTGGGGGAGGGTACTCTGGGTTCGGGCCAAATTCTGAGCTCGGAGCTCTCCCCTCGGTTAGCACGCCAAGTACGTATAACCTTTACTCTATTTAATGATATGAAAGTGTGAACTCATGATAAACCAATTCAAGCACAGAACACAATTAATGAGACAACAACAAATAACCACTTTCCCCCCACACACACGTCTTAATTTTCCTCCAGTTTTCTTTTTAAGAGAAGCCATGATCAAAATTAATGTGAGATTGATAAAAGAGATTGTTTTGTTTGCTAGCCACCATTTCGATCCCACATGTAAATGCAGCCCACAGTCGAGCGTGTCGCGGCTTGCTGATGTAAAATTCTGGACGGGTCAGTCTGCATGCGTCAGTTTTTGATGCATCTTGACTGCCGGAGATTCCTACATCACAGATCAGTGTTCAGTGTGCTTATAATGGTCTTGAAGTACTTTAGTATTCATTTAATGGTGAGCATAATACTTTAGCTTACCCCAGTTAAATCAAGTTATATACTGTTGCAGGGTTCTCTTTGTTCTTAGACTAGTTGTTTTCTTCGCGGGGACTGACAGTTCGGCAAGTACCATGTAAAAATACAGATAATATACAGTAATCTGGTCAAAGTGATCACAAAATAAACCCCTTCAGGGGATACAAGACCTCTACTTCACGTCAGCCCTTATCTTACTGAAGGGGTTTAATTTTGCGATAATGACTAGCTGCCTGCATGTTATCTCTTAATTATAGAACATTATGAGATTTTCTTTCTTTGACTTCTGTTTAATATGCACTGCAGTTGACGGGCTGTACTGCGTTTCCAAGGCCACCACTTCCTGTTATTCTCACCTTTGACAGTTATTGTGATCAGCGTGTCTGAACGCCGCCCTCAGGTCAGCTCCTCATCTGGGTATATTAATGGTTCTCTTGATGAGAATCCGTCCTTGTGATTCTGCCAGGCCGTCATTTCGTTGCAATGACAGCATCCAGCCAAGCCGCACTGGCACTCGTCTGATGCCGCCAGGCTGGCGTTTTCACGTGTGTCAGAGATTCAGGGATGAGCGCAGAGGGCTGCGTCCCGAGCTTAGCCTTGGAACGTGGCCATATGCTGGTGACGCAGAGCCAATTCATTAAAGACTGGCTGTGTGCCCTGCACTCAGTGCGCCAGGCTCACCTGTGTCACTCTGAAGAGGCCTGTGCCTGACTCAGTTGGACAGTCCGGACAGGAGGGATGGAGCCACACTCACAGTCACTTTACATTTGCTTGCAGTTCACTTACACTGATTATTTGAGAGGATTGCTCTGACTCTTCATGCCACTAGAGTTCCTTATAATGGAAACACTATTCTGCTGCATAAGCAAGTCTCAAATGAGGACATGATAGCACTGACAATATGCTGGCAAAGCCATGTTAGAAAACGTCAGATATTTGGGAATCTTTTAGAAGTTTATCAGTAGTGGTGGTGGTGCTTACTAAGGGTTAGCCATATCTACTGTAGTAACCAGAATATCATATATCGTTTAGGGAATGCTTTTTTCATTTGGGCCAGTAAGCAACCAAGACTATAGAAACCACTAAGCACTGACTCGCACCTTAATGGATGAGGGTGAAAAATGTCCCAGATTTTTTTTACGTTGGTCACGTTGAACGTGATTTCACCTAGTACAATATGTTCCTGGATCAACCTGTTTCTTGATCCTAGAAAAAACAACCAATCAGATTTGAGGGCCTAATTTACAGTTTATGTAAAGTTTAGGCTTACAACCAAGGTTAGGTGCTTTTACATCAGTGTTATTCACTTATCATTCCCTCTGAGTTAGGGATGAGTTATAGGGTTAGGTTTAGGGGTAGGGATAGGGTTAGGAATATATGGTAACACTTTATTTTAATGGTCCCTTTTGAACATTCTGGTGACTATAAGTCTTATAATACGTCTATAACTTTGCAACTTCATGTCAACTAACTCTCATTAGAGTATTAGTGTACTGTCTGCTTAATATCTGATAACTCTTTATTGTGATGGTCCTCCAACAGACAGTCTACTGACTATGAGTAACTATGCAACTACATGTCAACTTATTTTAACCCTAACCCTACCAGTCTTCTAATACTCTACTAACACTCTAATGAGAGTTAGTAGACATGTAGGTGCAACGTTACTTATAGTCAACAGAATGTGTTAAAGGGACCATCCAAATGAAGTGAAACCAAATATATTATCGGATAGGAATGCTGTTCCAGGATATGTTGATCCTGGAACATGTCTTACTTGGCAAAATCACGTTCACCAGTTGGTTACACCCTTTCACTCTGTTGACCAACAGAAAGCTGCTTGGTTTAAAAAGACTTCTGTGTGAGCAGTGCTTCATACATATCTACACTATTGACAAAAGACAGTTCAACAGTGCATTTCTGCTAATCTGACCAAAGGCAGTGAGTGCGGTCAAGCACCACTCACATTCCTTCAAAAAATGTACATCTATTTATTTTATTTTGTTATGACGTTAAAGGAGCATTTTCTAAGATATCACACATAGGAGTTCTGCTTACTCAGAGGTGTTCATCGAGCAGAAAGAAAAGATCATCTCTATTAACCAATCATTTTCCTGCCTGCCTTAAAAACACTTTAGAGGAAGTAAAGCTGTGTGCTAAGAAATGGCCCAACATTAGCAGATATGTCCACTTGTATATGTTTGGTACTGCTGAGAGTGCAACAATTCACTGGTCTGTAAATTGAGACCCTGGGCTGTTTCCCCTCATAAGGCCAAATGCAATATGCAGTTGTCAGGTTCATCTGCAGAATGGATGTGACCAGCACTGGCCCCTGTAGCCAGTAATTGCATTTCACTCCAAAGTGATATCTACAGCGATTGCACCACAGCAACAATTGTAAGAGGAAACCGTGATATATATGACCGCAAAGGTGTACTTTATTTAACAAATCAATTATGAATCAATTATGGGGAAATACATTTCTTCCAGAGCCAAACAGACCCGTCTGCTGCCCTAATACATGTTTAAACAGTTGCTGACTGAACTAAAGTACCATGACTAATGTTTACAAAGTTCTTTTCATTAGCTCAGCATTTTTCACTTTTACTTTTTTTTAAAAAAAAGGTATATAATTTAAAACAATAGTTTGCCCCAGCATAATTTATTGATGTAAGTTATAGTTCACTATAAAATAAAAAACGATTTTTTAAAAATCTTTTTCATGAAAATCTAGACCTTTTTCATATAAGGGTATAGTTACTGTGAACTGTCAAGCTCCAAATAGGACCACAAAATCACTGTGTATGACTATTATTAATAATAACCATGCAAGACTGCTACTCTAAAATCACTGATTCCACCTATGTTGTAACAGTATGTTCTGCCACATAAGAAAAATTAATCATGATTTTGTGCACTTTTGCCTGAAAAGCTCAAAATGAAGATTCATTTTTTTCCCTTTAGTGTTCCACTGAAAGAAATAAAATAAAATAAAAATAAACGGCATACAGCTTTGGAATGACAATAGTAAACAGTGACAGAATTATTCAGATTTAATAGAATTTTCAAACTAAGTAACGTTACAAACATGACTTATATCCCAATTTGGGCAGTATGTAAAACCCACACACCTCACAAGAGCTACAAAGGCCTACAAGTGAAAGCATTTATAGATTTTCATACTTTTCTATTGCTTTCTCTCTCCTTCTGAGGGGAATTTCTCTTTATCTTCAGTTCAGTTGTACATTTAATAGCTTAATCTGTAATTGTTTCCTCCACAGTACTGGCCGTGGCCTCAGATTACCTCTTGTTCTGGTGGCAGGCAGGAATTGTAAAGTTGTTGCGAGCTGTTAAACTTTTCAGCCCATCCATTCTTATTGAGACAGCTTTTTTGCCCTCTTACTATCTAATTGACGTGTAGGCGAGCGATGACTTACAGTAGAGACTTTCGACAGACAGTCTGCCAAAGGGAATACCAAGGAAGGCTAATCAATATCGATATAGCAACTGACTCAAATTAGAGGAGCTGACAGCAACTGCTAAACAGTCTGGGCATGGTGCTGCTGGATTGGTATCACTGAGATTTTTAATAGTGGAGAGTCAATATGTGCTGCATGAAAACCATGTAGAGTTTTCGATATTGCATGAATATAATCAAAGCCGAAAGTACCATATGCAGTGCTGGCGGACACATTTTTCTTTGCTTCGGGGATCCATATTACCCCAAACTGAAAACTATTTGCAATGCAGTACAGATGTCAAATGTTTATCCAGTCTTCTCTCTGTCAACTGGAATAGAGCAACTGCAGCTAATGGCCTTGTATACAAGCATTGGCACTGCTTTCAATGTTAGTGTAAGAGTTTTCACACTGCGCTTAACTCTGGGTTACCGAAACATGGGGTAACCCATGCATATTTACAGCCTGCAAATACTTTTAGGGCACCTTTAAATCAACATTTCACACTTTATTTTTTCAAAGAGGGTTAGCACTGCTTTCAACCCTGTGTTTTGAAACCCTGCAATGAAGTGCAATGCTAAGTAAACAGTGTGGAATGATGTGGTACACGTTGTTTATTTACTCACCGTCATGTCATCCAAAACCTGAATGACATTCTTCTGTGGAACACAATGGAATATTTTTTTTTCTTTTCTTTTTGTCCATGCAATGAAAGTCAGTGGGGTCCAATATGGGCTTCACTGACTTTCAGTGTTTAGACAAAGCAGTGGATAAAAAAAAAAAAAAAGATGGATTTGAGTTCCACTGAATTAAAAAATTAGCACAAGTTTGTAACAACATTACGGATATGAGTAATTTTTGGGTGAACTATCCTGAACTATGTAGCTGTTGCAGAAACGTTCAGATGCTGTTTAGAAAAAAATACAGGCATAGTTTAAAAGCCATCAGATTCTATTTTATTCTATCCTTGTTTTATTTATTTTTATTTTTACTCTGTTCACTAATACCAACTGTGGATGAAACTGTTTAGGATTTTCCGTTTAAGTGAATTTTTGGGTTAATTTTGAGCAACAAAAACACATTTTTTTATGATATAATATGGACTGCATGTGTTTTTTGGCTACATAATGCATCCATATCAGTGGATTTTGTTGGTGTTGGATGAATTGGGCTTTATTTATTTATTTGTATATTTGTATATTATATATAAGTTTATCATATTTGATCTGTGTCTAACAGAAACTTTGAGATAGGTATAAAAAAAACATTCAATAGATTTTACACTCGTTGTTAGCCTAAAAAAACTTTAAAGCTTTAAAAATAGTCTTTTCAGAGACACTCCCTTTAATCTTCCATCCATAAATTTCTGGTGACGTTCCTAGATGTTACTACTAAATACAAATAGTTATAGATTATTTTCATAGTGTAAACAAGCTGCTTTTTGGTGTAATTTATAGTAGATTCAAACATAATCTATGTGTTGTAAATAGCTTCTACCTTTTTACACAGAGTAAATATCCATTGCTTTTATAGATACATGAAGTTCCCTTTCGTGGTCACTCCGAGTTACGTCGGAATGACGACGAAATGGGGTTTCGCTTAGAAAGCCTATCAACTTCGAGTATTAAAAAACGAACCAATGGCAAAGAAATGCCATGGGTCTGCGGAATTTGCATGACGTAACTCCGCCCCACCTCGTGGGGATAAAAGGAGGACGCCGGCAACATGCAGTTATGTTTTCGCTTCGGAGCCAAGAGTTTCTCTTCACTCCACAAGCCATCTCTGAATTGTCAGCTTCACAAACGAGTTCCTCTGGTGTTGGTGTGACGGCGATCTCCAGCGAGCGCGTGCTTCCTGCTTATCTGTGCAGTGGTTTGCCAATGAGTGCTTGTCTCCCCGGGCGCTTCAACACTCAGAGTGTTTCTCTCACAAAAGAGCTTGCACGCGGCACGTCTTTTTAAAGATGCCTCGCCCGTGCACTTCTGGTTGCGGCAGATTAGTGTCTGACTCTGATGGGCACGAGCGCTGTCTAGTATGTTTGGGCATGGATCATGCTAGAGCAGCGCTCGTGGATGACTCATGTTCTCTCTGTGGGAACATGACCATCGCATAACTTAGGTCGAGACTCAATGAACTCGCAAGAGTGAGAGTCCCCTCATCCACACCCCGATCTAGTGCCCCCTCGCGGGGTGCTACTTCGGTTGGTGGCGAGGGTGACCTGAGGGTTACGGTCTGGAACAAGGCACCGACTATGTGTCCGCGACCCCAGCTCCCCTCCTCTGTGATGGTGCCCGCTAGTGAACCTCCGATTCCCGCGGGTCGACCTTCGGGTGGCCTGCGAGTTTCGGTTGAAGCTACAGAGGACGATGCTATGTCTGTAGTAGCATCACAAGGTGGGTCTGAATCTTCTAGATGTGAGGACTCAGAACAGCTGCCACCTTCCGGTGTGCATACGGTTGTGCCTGAGTCTGATCCGGAGATGACGGCCATGCTTTCCCGGGCAGCCGCGAGCATCGGTCTAGAGTGGAGGCCTCCACCCTGTCCTGAGCGCTCGCGGCTGGACGATTGTTTTTTGGGTAAGGCCGCCGACCCGCGTCCATGGCAAACCCCAATACCTCTCTTCCCGGACGTGCATGATGAGATCTCGAAGTCCTGGAAGACCCCCCTGTCTTCTCGGGACCGCTCGCTGGTCTCATCCACCTTTCCTCCCATCGATGGGGCAGCTGCCCGTGGATGCACTGGGCTTCCCCCGGTTGAACGCTCTGTTGCGATGCAACTGTGCCCTCAGAGTGCTTCTTCTCGTGGCGAGCCTAAGCACCCATCCAAGGCCTGTAGATTTTCGTCTACTTTGGTGGCGAAGTCTTAAAGAGCGGCGGGACAGGCAGCTGCTTCTTTGCATGCGATGGCCACTCTGCAGGTCTACCAGGCCCAGATGCTAAGAGACATGCACGAGGGTAGGACAGACCCAGGGCTTTTTGATGAGCTGCGCGCCGCAACCGACCTTGCCCTCCGGGCGACGAAGGTAGCCGCACGCTCCCTAGGCCTGGTGATGTCCACTTCGGTGGTCCAGGAGAGACACCTCTAGCTGAACCTGGCCGACACGCGGGATACCGAGCGGACTCGTCTGCTCGATGCACCCCTGTCCCAGGCCGGCCTCTTCGGTGGCGCAGTTGAGGATTTTGCCCAACAGTTCTCAACTGCACAGAAACAGACTGAGGCCATTAAACATATTCTGCCCCGCCGACCCGCTGCTGCCTCCACGTCGGCCGGGCAGACGTCTCAGCCTGTTTCCCGCCGAGGGCGCCCTCCCAAGGCTCCCGCCCCTCCCGCTCGGCCAAAGCAGCAGCCTTCACCCAGGCCCAGTCGCGGAGGAAGCCGTAGGAAGGCGCCACAGCCCTCTCCAGCCCCGCCCCCCGCCAAGCGCCGGGCTAAGCGGCGCTCCTGAGACGGGCTGCTCAGGGATGATGGTTGTTTCTCAGGAGATGGTAGCAGGACCACTCCTTCCCCCGGTGGAGAATCTTTTGTTCTCCACTCCCCGCTGCTCACCCACGGGTGGGCAGCACCCTAATGTGGTTAAAGAAAGAAAAAATCCTCTCATCCCTGAGCTCAGAGAGTTCTCGGACGACACAGAGAGCCGCCCCCAAGCCGTGCTCTCCTCGTCCCACTCTGTCCCAGAGTCGGTTGACACGGCGTGCCGTCCACGGACCGCTTCGCCCTTGTCCCGCTCTGTCGCCAGACCCCTGGCAGAGCAGGCCCCCGCGGGACGACCTTCCTGGTCCTTCGCTGGCCCCCTCTGCCAGGGCGTGGTTGCTAACTGTGCTCCCACACCGGGCTGCTATGCCGTCCACGTCTGGGCCAGTTACTCCGCTTCGCTGCCCCTCCGGGGGGACGCCTGTGGTTCGCATGACCCCGCTGGTTCAGTTCCTGGGAGCCTGGCTAGAGCTTCCCCGTCTGTCCCGCTGGGGCGCCCGAACCATCAGGCTCGGCTATGCGATTCAGTTCACACGGTCTCCTCCCCGCTACAGGGGAGTCCGCTCCACATTGGTCTGTGGCAATGCCCCCATCATGAGAGCAGAGATTGCCACTCTGCTGGCGGAGGGTGCAATCGAGACTGTCCCTCCAGCCGAGATGAGGTCCGGCTTCTACAGCCCTTACTTCATTGTGCCCAAGAAAACCGGTGGGTTACGACCGATCCTGGTCTTGCGCGTGCTGAACCGCTCCCTTCACAGGATGCCATTCAAGATGCTCACCGCCAAACGCATTTTCGAATGTGTTCGGCCCCAGGATTGGTTTGCAGCGATCGACCTGAAGGACGCCTACTTTCATATCTCCATTCTTCCTCGACACAGACCGTTCCTCCGGTTTGCTTTCGAGGGGCAGGCATACCAGTACGCGGTTCTCCCTTTCGGGCTAGCCCTGTCTCCTCGCGTCTTCACGAAGGTCGTCAAGGCAGCCCTTCTTCCCCTTCGGGTTCACGGGGTTCGCATCCTGAACTATCTCGACGACTGGCTTATCCTAGCTCACTCTTGAGACCAGGTTTGCGAACACAGGGACCTTGTGCTCCGGCACCTAGCTCGTCTGGGCCTTCGGGTCAACTGGGAGAAGAACAAACTTTGCCCCGTGCAGAGGATCTCTTTGCTCAGTATGGACATCGACTCGGTCGCCATGTCCGTGGAGCTTACGAGCGAGCGCACACAGTCACTGCTGACTTGTCTGAGACAATTTCACGGCAAGAGTGCGGTTCCACTGAAATATTTTCAGAGGCTTCATATGAGGCCGCTTCAGCTTTGGCTTCGCGACCGAGTCCCGAGGTGGGCATGGTAACAAGGCACGTTCCGAGTATAAGTTACTCCTTCACCCCGTGGTCGAACCTCAGTTTTCTCAGGGCAGGTGTCCCCCTGGAACGAGTTTCCCGGCATGTTGTTGTCTCAACAGATGCCTCCACCACGGGCTGGGGCGCCATGTGCAATGGACATGCTGCCGCGGGCTCCTGGACAGGACCCCAGCGCCTATGGCATGTCAATTGCCTCGAGTTACTGGCAGTACGCCTTGCCCTGCACCGCTTTCGGGCGTTGCTCAAGGGTCAACACGTACTAGTCTGATCAGACAATACCGCCACTGTAGCGTACATCAACCATCAAGGTGGTCTACGCTCCCGCCGTATGTCGCAACTCGCTCGCCACCTCCTCTTATGGAGTCAGAAGCATCTGAGGTCGCTTCGAGCCATTTACATTCCCGGAGCCCTGAACTATGTAGCCGACGGGCTCTCACGGCTTCAGCCCCTCCCTGGAGAATGCCGACTCCATCCCCAGTCGGTTCAGCTGATTTGGGACCAGTTCGGGGACGCACAGATAGATCTGTTTGCCTCCCACGACTCGACCCATTGCGACCAGTATTATTCCCTGACCGAGGGCACGCTCGGCACGGATGCTCTGGCGCACAGCTGGCCGCGGGGCTACAAATATGCGTTTTCCCCAGTGAGCCTTCTTGCGCAGGTCTTGCGCAAGGTCAAGGAGGCGAGGAGCAGGTCCTTCTGGTTGCGCCGTACTGGCCCACCCGGACTTGGTTCTCCGAATTGGTGCTCCTCGCGACAACACCTCCTTGGCCAATTCCTCTGAGGAAGGACCTCCTTTCTCAGGGACGGGGCACCCTGTGGCACCCTCGTCCCGATCTTTGGAACCTCCACGTGTGGCTCCTGGACGGGACGAGGCAGGTTTGAGTACCCTACCACCAGCGGTGGTGGCTACCATCACTTCCGCTAGAGCGTCGTCCACGAGACACGCCTATGCGTTGAAGTGGAACCTCTTCGTCAACTGGTGCTCTTCTCGCCGAGAAGACCCCCGGAGGTGTTCGGTCAGTCTTGTGCTTTCATTCCTTCAAGATGGGTTGGAGCGAAGGCTGTCTCCCTCCACCCTTAAAGTTTATGTTGCCGCTATTGCCGCACACCATGACTTGGTGGAAGGTAAATATTCCCTCTTGGGACCTCGCAGTGGTTCTAACTGCCCTGCAGAGTGCTCCCTTTGAGCCTCTGCAATCAGTGGAGCTTAAGTTCCTGTCAATGAAGACAGCGCTCCTGGTTGCTTTGGCCTCTGTCAAGAGGGTAGGGGACCTGCAAGCATTCTCCGTTGACGAAGCGTGCCTGGAATTCGAGTCGGCTTACTCTCACGTGATCCTGAGACCCCGGCTTAGATATGTGCCCAAGGTTCCTACCACTCCCTTCCGGGACCAGGTGGTGAACCTGCAAGCGCTGCCCTTGGAGGAGGCAGACCAAGCCTTGGCACGGCTCTGTCCAGTACGCGCTCTCCGCGCCTATGTAGATAGGACGCAGTGTTTCAGGACATCAGACCAGCTCTTTGTCTGTTATGGTGGGAAGCTGAAGGGAAAGGCTCTCTCCAAGCAGAGGTTGTCTCACTGGATAGTGGACACCATTGCTTTGGCATACCAGCAGCAAGGTCGACCGTGCCCCCTTGGTGTGACTAACCACTCCACCCGGAGTGTGGCATCCTCTTGGGCTCTAGCGCATGGCGCCTCGCTAACAGACATCTGCAGAGCTGCAGGCTGGGCGACACCTAACACATTCGCTAGATTCTACAATCTCCGAGTGGAGCCAGTGTCCTCTCATGTACTTGCTTCAACTAGCTAGTACTGGACCCGCTCAGGTGTCTTCGCTTGCTCGCCATTCCACTCCACGGACTGGATACGTGTGATATTCTCCTCAGGTGAGCTTCTCCACAAGCCCTGAGTTCCTCCAGCACCCCTGATGCTAGCGCCAGTGTCTATTGCCTCTGCGTCGGCTAGGTGCCTCCCGTGTGCATGGTCCCTCCCCGGAGCTACCCCCACACGTGTATTTCCACTGTAAGCCTCTCTGAGCATGTGTCTTTCCCTTGGCAAGCCACCTTGCCACCCCTGGGGTTGAAATATTCCACCTGCGGCTGGACACCCCAGTATTCTCCTTCGGATTTTCCTCGGGTCATATGTGTATTTCCAAATGCCCCCCCCCCCTCTCTGGGTTGGTGTTAATTGCATATTTCCTCTAACTATGGTATATGCTTCCCAGTGTACCTTGGTATTCCTGTGTTAAATAGGAGTCCTTCGTCCGTGCTAGTCTCACACAAGGGTCTCAGATTTACGCAGGGCACTGGAAGACAGCTGTGAAGGTGGCGTGATTAGACTGTTAACCCCATTTCGTCGTCATTCCGACGTAACTCAGAGTGACCACGAAAGGGAACGGTTACGTATGTAACCCTCGTTCCCTGAGTAGGGAACGGAGACGTTACGTCTTCCTGCCACTTCCGCTGTACCGCAGGGACCGCCTGAGTTCAGACTTGGCTCCTCAGCGAAGAAACATAATTGCATGTTGCCGGCTTCCTCCTTTTATACCCACGAGGTGGGGCGGAGTTACGTCATGCAAATTCCGCAGACCCATGGCGTTTCTTTGCCATTGGCTCGTTTTTTAATACTCGAAGTTGATAGGCTTTCTAAGCGAAACCCCATTTCGTCGTCATTCCAACGTAACGTCTCCATTCCCTACTCAGGGAACGAGGGTTACATACGTAACCGGGACGTTATTTAAACAGGTATGACGTCACATGCTGTGTTTGTCCAATCAAAGTTTCTGACCTCATACATATAAATATGAGAATGTTATGTTATTCCAGGGTTAAGGAGAGACAATTTAATATAACAATTCCAAATTTTAAAAACCTCTGAGAACATAAAATTCTGGAAAAATGGATGAACTAGTATAGTAAGATGTAATGCCAAGAGCTAATGAAACGTATTAATGACTGTGTTATTTTTAGCTGTAACTTTGTGAGATACACCAGACTTGATCAAATACAGTCAACTCTTTGTGTCTCAAACACAAGTACCTCAGTTACCTCAGATATGGACAAGTTACCTCAGATCAGTATTTCAGTAAGTTTCAAGTAAGTTACCTCTGATCGGGGATATTCAAAATAATTAGCCAAGCATTAATACCATTGATCAGCCCTACCAAACGTGGATGTTTTTTCACTAAGAAACAAACATTATGTTATTTGATTGATATTGTGAAGCTGCTTTGATGCAATTTATATTGTGAAAAGCGCTATATAAATACACTTGACTTGACTTGACTTGATCAGTATTTCAGTGCAGTGAAAGTGAAAAGTTGCCTTTTTGTGATGCTTGACAAATGGATCCAGATGCTGATGAACTTTCCATCTCTGCCGCATATGCTCAACATTTCATCATGCCAGGTAGTGTGTTTCGGACCCTCCACACTTCAAACATCCAACCTTCCTTCCAGAAGGAAAGATAGCCTGTGTCTATTAACACTGTGCTGGGCCTGTCAGTGTTGATAAAGGGTCTGTTTAACAGTTAAACAGCAATGGCTGACAGGAAAATGATGGATGGGGATTTGTTTGTGCCCCAGTGGGCATCCTAACAGTGACATTACAGGCACTGCATACTTCATCTCGACGTGGAAACATTCTGTGTAGCACAAGCCTGTGAGGCACTTCTGATGCTGAATTTGTTTAAGGACTAATACCGCTGGTCTATCTCATGGCAATTACCAAGCTTACTTGAGGTGCGGTGCTCATTATATAAAGGCTGGGATTTTCTTCGGTTTTCCTTGTTAGCCAGCTCTATAGCTTATCTTTGATGAGTCTTGCAGTTTAATTTAAAACACTGGCTGCAAAAAAGCCCTTCCCATGTCCATTGAGTTAAAAGTGTGCAACAACACAAGATTTCCCAGAGGAATAAGCACACCCCATTTCATAGTAGGCCTGCATTACATTATTTCTGTGTGGTCAAATTTATACACATTAATTTAGCTGGAGCACATAAACACATGGACCTGTTTATATGTGCTCTGCTGCCCTGTTTTGTTTCTTTCTCTTGGGCAAGATTCATCCTAGGTAGTGGCCCATTAATCTTCTAGAGAGTGGTAATAATTATAGTCTAGCTCCCACCATGTCTCTGGCACTCAATACTTCTTGTTTGATGTGGAAATAATTAGAAGGGGCCTGAAGTTCACGAGTCTCTTCAGCACCTTTCTATCTAGCTGTTACTGTAAGCACTAATCAGACACCAAAACTTGGTTTAGCAGTGGTCAAAACAACAAAGCAAGTGTTTTTTCCATCCCCAAATTGCAGATGCTTTTGATTGAGCACAGACTCATTAAATGGAGGCATGAATTGCTTAACCTGTATTCCTTGATGACTAATAGTAACAATAATTAGCTGTCTATTTTCACAAATTTGTAAACAGACACCTAATGCCACAAAACACATGGAGGACTCTGACTTAAAAAAAACAACAACAACAACAACATAATAATAAATACATAAAATAAAACACTGTTTAAAGATTTGAGGTTGGTAAGATTTTTTATTAATGTTTTTTGCACCACCAAGGCTGAATTTGTTTGATCAACAAAAATATATATTACTACAATAAAAATAATTGTTTCCTATTTTAGTCATGTGATGCTGGAGCTGAAGTTTATGCAACATTACTAAATCTTCAGTGTCAGATGATCCTTCAGAAATTATTATGATGATTTAATGCTCAAGAAACACTTCTTATTAACAATGTTGAAAACAGTTTTGTTGCTTAATATATTTGATGAAACTGTGATGCATTGTTTTTCAGGATTCTGTGATGAATATAACATTTTTGAAATTATAGCGAGGCTGCCTCAGGTCTGCAGTGCTAAAGTGTAAGGTGTTTACAACTGAGCTAACTCCCCAACAGTTGAACCCAAGAGCCAGGATTTGTGTGTTTCTTTCCAAAAATATAATCTTTACTTGGAATACAAAAGTAGAACTAAACAAGGAAAGCCGAGCTTCCACAAAACAGAGAAACAAAATAGACAAGGGTAAAAAAATATAATAAAGAACCAACTTAACTTGAGAACGGGTCACAGGAGGCACGGAGTCCATAGTACGGCTGTCAAATGAAAATTCATAATTTACTACTATAGTTACTACATGTAACATTTTGAACAAAGAGACTGTATAATACAGTACTTAAGGAATATGAGTATTGGAATTATTCTCTTTTAATAAATGTACATTTTCACTATACTTTGAAGAATACAAAATTTGTGCTATTTTTCTTTGTTAATTTTCATAATAATTGCATAATGTATTTTGTGAAGTCAGAGCATGTTGTACAGATGTGCTGATGAGAGCTGGGAGAGTAACATATTTTGCTTAGAGGTATGTGTGTAATGCAACGTTCATTGAGCAGAGAAGTTCCAACGTTACAAACATGACTTATATCCCAATTTGGGCAGTATGTAAAACCCACACACCTCACAAGAGCTACAAAGGCCTACAAGTGAAAGCATTTATAGATTTTCATACTTTTCTATTGCTTTCTCTCTCCTTCTGAGGGGAATTTGTCTTTATCTTCAGTTCAGTTGTACATTTAATAGCTTAATCTGTATTTGTTTCCTCCACAGTATTGGTATTTCCACTAATGGTGACACTTCAGTTGAAATGTTCTTTACATGGAAAGGAGTGTGTAAACTGATTCAAATGTACCACAATGTATACACTGAGGAATAGTTTCTTAATGTGGAAAGTGGATTGTACCATGCGTAAGCATGAGATGTACATTCCATTTTTAAACATAAGCAACATGTTTTTCTACCTTACAAGGAAGTTGTAAGTCCCAGAGTGGTGTATATAACCTCAATCCTTATTGTACTGACCCAGATAAACACAAAGGCATGATGGGGTGAGAGGAAGGAGAAACTGAGGAATGAAGGGGTGAGAGGATAGAGAAAAGGGAAACAGAGAAATCTGGAATGAAGACCTCTCATGTAGCCTTATTCTTCTATGCCTGTTTCTCTCTGTCTGATACATGTATAAAAATAATAAATAATAAATCTCTTGGCAAAATATCTGGTGTAGCTTCCGTGATTCATCAATTATTGGGAAAATCGTGATTTTCAAATCTACAACTTATATAACATTTTCAGTAGTATTCGTTTAATTAATTAATTTACAGTCATTTTATATTATTATTATTATTGCTATTTACGATTTAAAAAAAAGTACAAAAAAAAAACAAACAGAAAGGACTTTTTATTGTATGGATGATTCAATATTTTATTTAATTTGTAGTTATAAAATTATAGCATGCAGTTTCATTACCATGTATATAATGCCTTTAATATCCCCTTTTAGTGTTGCTTGGCAGACCTGTTTGCTCACCAGGCCACCTATCTTGACTCGCACCTCACAGATCAATTGCATTTGCAGCTCATGAACAGTGGCATACCATATGAAATAAAAAGAGTTTGTCCATTCCATGACCCTAGGCCTTATGGTGGCTTTCGTGGTACGGCAAAGGTTTACGAGTAGATTTCTGATGTTGGCCATTGAGCTGTTGTTGGTTTAAACACAATGCAGTTGGGGTTTACGGTTGAGACCTAGTGGAAATTGATGGGGGTGAAGCTGGGCAGTTTGATGTAACGTGTTTTTTAAGGTGGCACAGAAGATCAACCCCCCCCCTCCCCCCCCATATGCTGGTTTTAGAATGGGAGGACAACCTCAGGGGGTAATTTACAGAAAGACAGATGGCAGACCAGCTGCTCAGTCTCTTGCTCTGAGGAAATATCGGCAGGTTTGACAAGTTTCCGTGCACAGCAGGTGCTCCTGGAGGGTCACAGTATGTTTGTGAGTCCCATATGATGCACGCTTTTTTGATCATCCTATAATCACGAGCATTGCGAAAACAACTTATGTAATAGCACTGGAAAGGCCAGATGCAAAAAAGATGACATGACAACACAGTGGATGAACAAACACTCTATTTTAGTATCACCGGCCTCCCTATATGATGTAGCATTTCATAAAACGTTTGGCACAATAATTTGCTTTAGTGGAATTGAATGTCAAGCAGTTGAGGGATCCATGGCTTGACAGATCCATTAAAGATTTGTTTCAGTAGTATCTCAGTTTGACTTTGAATGCCTCTGTTACAGTTTGCAGTCAAAATAGTTCTTGAGTTCTTTTTTGTTGTAGTTTGTGCAATCTGTAAATGCTGGGTTTCAAGCATAGTTTTTGTGTGTGTGTTTTTTAAATTTCAGTCAGTTTAAAATGTTTTAAAAACTTTAATGCATGTGTTGAACATATTCCTTAATGCGAATAACATCTATTTGCATTTTGCTTTATTCATTTAGGAAAAAGCAGCTGAAATTTATTATAACATTTTGGTGTTGTTTAATGTTCAGATTTTTTTATGTTCAAAATCTCTTTTAGAAGTTCTTTAAAACCATCAGATGCCACTGTGGGACTCAAGATCAGAAAGAAGTGATTCACAATCCCATTAGGATGCACAACTCTGATTCCTTTACACTGAGGTGGTACTGAACATATTTAAGTATTTGAAAATCTAAAATGAATCAAGTCCAGCACACCTGTAAGTAGTAAGTTTTAAGGGACTTGTTAGTTATCTTGTCTAGGGATGTGCCTGAGAGTAGACTTGATAAATGAGATAATTAAACCAGAGGGTGTAACTGATGAGACCAGGGGTGTAGGAACAATCTAAAAAGTTGGGGAGATGCATTGTTAGTCTGCCTCATGAATATTTATTAGCTGATGTAAGATTCACCAAGTAGTCCTTTGCTGCGGGTCAGCTAAATGAGCGCAAGCCTATTACCATTAACCGCTTGCACATTTCTAAAAGATTTCTGAAAGGAGGACACAACCCCTCAAGTTATAATGGTTGATACACCCTTGTGTAAAATCCTTGTGATCCTGCTGCTTTCTGTGGAAATAGAGTGAATCAGACAGGCTCAGGAGACAAAACTTGCTCTACATGAGGTGTGCTTTGTATTCTAACACAACACAAACCTAAGCAAAGTAAGGAGTCCCTAAAGATACAACAAAGCATATATTTCATTGCTGTCTTTCTCAGGCCAGCTTTTCTACAGACTGAAATGTAATTTAAAATGATTTCGTTATGTGCACACTTTAGGAGTTTCCCCTATTTGTGTTGTTGTTATTGTATTTCAAAATTGTACGAACATTCAGTGTTTGGGAAAGTCATTTTATTAGTATGGTTTGTTACGTTCCACGTGTATTTGTGTGTGTGTTTCTGTTCTGTGTCTCCATTTATTGCTTCCAGGTGGTGATCGGGCATTGGCTGTTTGCGGGCACGTGTCGTCATTATGGGGGCGTCATCATTTGTTCAACCCATCCACTACTGTGCCATGGCTTTAAAAGGCCCATCCACAAATATGAAGACAGATCGAGCTTCCGGGGTCGGTGAGACCTTGAACGGAGGGCACGAATGACGGGTGAACGTCAGCACAAACGGAAACTGACTCCGAGTCAGGTGGGCTGGGAATGGTCAGGAGATGGAGGAAGGAAGTGACGGAGTAGGTAGTGAGACAGGAGAGTTGGGGAACACTGGAGAATTTGGAAGACAACGAGGGTAACAAAGAGTGGAAAGTTAATCAAAAGAAAAAGAATAATACAACAGAATGTGGTGAAAGGGCTTCTTTAAAGGATGATGGGGAACAATTTAAGGTATTTGTTAAGTTAGGGCAAGAAGGTACCACGTTGAGAGAGTGGAATCCGATACAACTTACAAAAGGTCTAAGTAAAAAAATTGGAGAGGAAAGGAGTGCAAAAATATTAAGAGATGGACAACTACTGGTATTTTGTAAAATCGAAGAACAACTCAAAAGAGCAGTTAAGATGAGTAAAATTTATGGTAAATTAGTGAAAAGTTCAAAGGCTAATGATAAAAAGTTGGTTAGAGGAGTCATTACCGGCATTCCGGTAAATGTACAAACAGATGATATAATGGCAAACATTAAGCATGTTAAAGTATGTGAAGCCAAAAGACTCAAAACTAAGAGATTTGGAGACATTTGCGGCAGCTTATCAGTTATGCTTACGTTTGAAGGGGAAACGTTACCAGATAAGGTTTTTGTTGGTGTTATGAGTTATGTGGTTAAGTTGTACATCCCTCCACCACTTCGATGTTATAAATGTCAACGGTTTGGGCATATCGCGGCTGTATGTAAAGGAAAGAAGAGGTGTAGTAACTGTGGAGGAGAACATGATTATGATGAATGTGACAAAGTTCGCAATCAATGCTGCAATTGTGGAGGGGAGCACAGTGCAGCATATCAGGGCTGTGAATTTAGTAAGAGAGACAAAGAGGTACAAAGGATCAAGGTAACTGAAGGCATTAGCTACTCTGAAGCAGTAAAGCTAGTCCCCAGAGTGAATGTAATACCACAACAAAGGGAGGGCATTGGAAATGAAATAATAAATGAAGATGATGGAAAGACAAGGAAAGACAATTTAGCTGTCAGCAAACATGATTTTGTGATTTTTACGGTTGAAATTATCAATTGTTCTGCACAGACAACGATTCGTACCGAAAGGATTAAAATTATTGTGAAAGAAGCTGAAAAATATTTGGGGATAAAAGGAATGGTTTGGGAAACTGTTAGGGATAACTTAAGTACGGATACTCAGTCTACCCAGCACAGTGCTGGTGTAGATTAAATGGTGGTAAATGTTGGCATACTACAATGGACTGCTAGAACTTTGATAGCAAACGGCCAAGAATTTAAGAAATATGTAGATGAGTTAAGAGAGAAACCAAATATAATATGTGTGCAAGAAACATGGTTGAAATCAGAGTTAGATTTTATTATTAAGGGATTGTAGCAAAGTTCAGGGAAGAAGGAGGCGGGAACCGGCGAACAATCAAAATATAATTTATTTAAATAAAACAAACAAACGAAAATACCACCAGCAGCCCCTCGCGGACGACTGCTGGCTACCGAAAATAAATATAACTAAAGTAAAATACAAAAACAAAACACAACTAAAATACAGGCCTGTTCCTCTCTCGATCATCAACGTCGTCGCTCCTCCTTTATGCTTCCGCTCCTCCGTGAGAGATGCGAGACCGGTGTGCTTCACAGGTGTTGCTCATTAGCAATCGCACCAGCGGCCTCGCGCCGTTCTCTCACGTCCCTCGGCCGTCCTGTTCGCCACATACCCCCATCGCCCCTCACAGGCCGGGGGGTACCCACGAGCCTGTGCCTACTCCCCCCCCCGGCGGCGGCGATCCCTGGGGAGTATGGACAGACAAACCGAGGGAAACAGAGACGGAAGCATGAGGAGCGACAGATCGAGAGAGGGGAGAGAGGAAGAAAAAAAAAATTGGTCCGGTTCCCACAACGCGCTGCCATCTGGTCCCCCACCAGCTAGGCGATCTCCTCCGCGGTGCCTGGCGGTGACGCTGGGTAGCCCTCGGTGGACGGCTCGACGCTCCTCCGCCGCCCGGTGGACGGCGACGGCTCCTCGGGTGCCTTGGGCAGACGGGAGGAGTCCCCCACTCCCTGCTCCTCCTTCACTGGTGGACGGCAGCAGGCTCCGGCCCACGGCGAGCGGCGGCGACTCCTCCTCTCCCTCCCGGATGGCAGCCGCCCCTCCAATACCCAGGCGGCTGGCAGCGAGCTCGACCGTCCCACCGGCAACTCACTCCAGCGCACCGCCTCGAGCGTCCGTGGCCGCGAGTCCCCCGCTCCCTGCTCCTCCCCTCGCTCGGCGGATGGCAGCAGGCTCCGGCCCACGGCGAGCGGCGGAGACTCGCGCACCATGCTCGATGGCACCGCGGATTCCCCACATCGGCGAGGACTCTCTGACAGCGCGTTCCTCCCTCTTCCCGGGTTTCGGCACCAGTGTAGCAATGTTCAGGGAAGAAGGAGGCGGGAACCGGCGAACAATCAAAATATAATTTATTTAAATAAAACAAACAAACGAAAATACCACCAGCAGCCCCTCGCGGACGACTGCTGGCTACCGAAAATAAATATAACTAAAGTAAAATACAAAAACAAAACACAACTAAAATACAGGCCTGTTCCTCTCTCGATCATCAACGTCGTCGCTCCTCCTTTATGCTTCCGCTCCTCCGTGAGAGATGCGAGACCGGTGTGCTTCACAGGTGTTGCTCATTAGCAATCGCACCAGCGGCCTCGCGCCGTTCTCTCACGTCCCTCGGCCGTCCTGTTCGCCACAGGGATATTCAGCAGTTAGAAGAGATAGAGGGGGAGGGGGAGGATTAGCAACTTTCATACAAAATGGTTTAAGCTATGAAATTATTAAAATAAATGATAAGAAGGAATCAATTACAATAAGGATGTGGACTAGTAAAGGTTCTATTGATGTAATACATTATTATAATCCTTGTGGGAAAATAGAGGGTAGTAATTTGGAAAATATTTTGGGATCACCACTTGGTGAGGTAATATGGTGTGGGGATTTTAATGCACACAATACGTTATGGGGAAGCAACAGTACAGATGCAAATGGTTTAGTTTTAGAAGAGTATATCGATGACAAATGGTTGGTATGTCTTAACAATGGAGAGGGAACGCGGTTTAACTGTATAAATAATACTGAATCAGTACTTGATTTAACTTTTGTGTCCAGTATAATAGCAGGTATTAGTACATGGAATGTAGATTAGGAAACCACAATATGTAGTGATCATTTCCCTATTATAATTAAAGTTGGATCAGGGACGTGTCAAGAAAGGATTAAAAATATTCCAAGGTGGAAAATAGAGAATGCGAATTGGGAACTTTTTCAGATCATTTCTGCAGTTAAATGTCTTAAACTTAATGAGATTAAAGAAATAGAAATAAATGAGTTTAATAATGTATTAGTAAATGAAATAATATTGTCAGCTGAGGAATCAATACCAAAAAGTAAAGGAAATAGGAAATGTAAGAATGTACCATTGTGGAATGATGAGTGCAGTAAAGTAGATAAAGCAAGAAACAAAGCTTTTAAATATGTTAAAAAATATCATTCTCAGGATGCTTTGATAGAGTACAAAAGAAAGCAGGCTTAAAAGTAAGAAAAACAATTAAGATACAAAAGCGCAACTTTTGGAGGAAATTTTGTAATAGTATAGGAAGGGATGTGAAGTTATCTGATATATTGGGAATGATAAGGACGATGGGAGGAGTTAGAAGGAATTATAAATTACCTGTATTAAATAGTGGTGATAAAGTGGGAGTTACTAATTTAGAAAAGGCTGACGTTTTAGCTCAAACATTTAAGAAAGTGCATAGTTCTGAGAACCTCACTAAGGAAGCACAAGTGAATAGAAGGGAAGTGTTAGAAAGTTTCCCAGATGTTTTAGAAAAGAAAGGACATTCAGGAAATCCATTAGATGTACCTTTAAATATGTTTGAATTGAAAAAAGCAGTCCTTAATACAAAACAAACTACTTCAGGAAAAGACATGGTATGTTATAAAATGGTAGAAAATATGACAGATTGAACATTAGAAATAGTCCTTTTTAGTAATTGTTTTAGTAACTTCATAGTAATTTTTTTTAATAAAATTTTGGAAATTGGTCAGCTTCCATCAGTGTGGAAACATGCAATTATAGTGCCTATTTTAAAGCCAGGGAAAAACCCATCTGACCCATCTAGTTATAGACCAATTGCATTAACATCGCAGTTGTGTAAAATAATGGAAAGAATAATTACAGATAGAATGACTCATTATTTAGAAAGCAATGACCTTTTTTCCCCGTATCAGAGTGGGTTTCGTAAGGAACAAAGTACAATGGATTCATTAATATGTTTAGAATCAGATATTAGGAAAGCACAGACTAATAGGGAGGTGGTAATAGCAGTATTTTTTGATGTTGAGAATGCATATGATATGATTTGGAAAGAATGGTTATTAATTAATTACAACAATTAGGAATTGGTGGTAAAGTATACAATTGGATTTTGGATTTTTTTGTTTAATAGGAATATACAGGTAAGAGTAGGTGCAGAATTATCTGAGGTATATATAGTTGAGAATGGAACTCCACAAGGTAGTGTATGTATCCCATTATTATTCAATATTATGATTAATGATATATTCTCAAATATTGACCAGAAAATTGGGAAATCCTTGTATGCTGATGATGGAGCATTATGGTTTTTGAGGTCGTAATGAATTGTATGTTAAATCAAAAATGCAAGATGCAATTAAGGAAGTGGAAAAATCGACAAATAAATGGGGATTTAGATTATCAGTGTCTAAAACACAAGTCATATGTTTTTCAAAAAAGCACAAGATCACACCTGTATCCTTAAAATTGTACACTCAGCCTCTTGAGCAAGTGAAGGTTATTAGATTTCTTGGGATGTGGTTTGATGAAAAGTTGAAATGGAAGATTCATTTGGAAAAAAAAATGGTTAATAAATGTAAAAAGATTGTTAATATCCTACGATGTCTATCAGGACAAGCATGGGGAGCAAGCAGGGCATCATTACAAAATATATATTGGGCACTAATGAAGTCTGTCTTTGATTATGGGTGTATAGCATATATGTCATCAGCAGAGTCTAATGTCAAAGCATTGGATGTCTTGCAAGCTCAGGCTCTAAGGATATGTAGTGGATCTTTTAAAACATCCCCAGTGTCTTTTATGCAAGTGGAAATGGGTGAGATGCCTTTGAGGAACAGAAGGATACAACTGATGTTGGCATACTGGGTTAATGTGAGGGGACAAGTTGATAGCCACCCAGCTAAAGCTATCTTAAAAGACTGCTGGGAACACAGTAAGTCCAATTACAGAAGTTTTGGGTGGATTGGTGATGTGAAAGCTGAGAATATAAGGTTACATAAGTTACAGTACTGTTCAACAGTTTCAGTCCCTCCTATTCCTCCATGGTTTTTCCCTATACCAGATGTAGATTTAGGCATTCATAAGGAAATCAAAAATAAATCAAAGGAAGTAGCAGTGAAGGATATTGTTAATTGTTATCTGGATATGCATTTTTCTGAATATACATTTATATTTACAGATGGTTCCAAGGATCCAAAGACAGGACATGCTGGGTCAGCAGTATATATTCCAAAGAATGGGGTAATATGTCAGGAAAGAATAACAGATAATTTATCAGTATACACAACAGAGCTGGTTGCAAATTTGTTGGCCCTGGAATGGGTAGAGGGAAATTATTTAAATTACTACATGATTATATCTGATAGTTATTCAGCTTTAGAAAGCATGAAATCTGGGAAATCTATAAGAAATGAAATAATTCACACAAATATGTATGGTTTTACAAAAGTTAAATGTAAAGGATTTAAAAATCAGGTTTCTTTGGGTACCTGCACATGTTGGAGTGAAAGGGAATGAGGAGGTTGATAAACTTGCAAAACAAACACTAAAACATAATAGAATATTACAAGTTCCATATAGAAAAAACTGAAGCTAAAATATTAATTAAAGCATATGCAAGATCAAAATGGCAGGATTATTGGGTGGATCAGGATAAAGGGAGACATTTATTTAATATACAACCAGAAGTGGGTATAGGAAGGATAGAGTGTAGGAGTAGAAGAGAGGAAAGTATAATTACACAGTTAAGAATAGGACACACAGGGCTCAATTCTTCATTGAAATTAATAGGGAAACATCCAACAGGGAAATGTCAACATTGTACTCATTTAGAAACTGTGGACCATATTTTATTTCAGTGGACAAAATACAGTCAAGAAAGAAACCAGCTTTTTCAGTCTCTCAGAATGATCAGTCAGAATAATTTCACAATGCAAGGTTTATTAGGGAAAACATCTAGTAACATTTATCACTTTGTTATTAAGTATCTGAGAGACATAGACTTAGCCAAAAGGATTTAATTTTTTACTCCAGCCCAGTCGGTGGTTGGTTAAGTTGGTTTGCCAACCGCCATAAAAACAAAAGAAGAAGAAGAAGAAGAAGAAGAAGAAGAAGAAGAAGAAGAAGAAGAAGAAGAAGAAGATGAAGACAGATCCTAGCCAGATCTCACCTAACTTGCGCATGAGCATGTCGTTGAAACCACTATCACTACTCACGCTTATAATTTTATTGTTGACGATTTGAGTAAGCGCTTTTGCCTGACCTGAGTTTTGATAAACATTAAGAGATGCCTAGCTAATCCGATTACATCTGGAGCACTGAGTTTCATCTATTGTGAAAGCATAGGACGGGAGGTAGGAACAATTGTTGTGTTTGGCAGGCATGGAGTATTCGCCACTATTGTACTTCTGTTTTTAGTTAGTATAGTTTAATTAAGGCGGCGTACCCGCTGAATATCTCGGTTTTGTTTCTATTTTTCTTTAAGGTGGCAGTTAGTTTAGGTGATACGGTTAAAATTAGATATCAGTTATGCTTTACTTATTTTAATGATTTGGCCGCACTCTTGATTGTCCTAATTTTCTTGTGCATTTTTTTTTACTTTCACGAACGTCTCGGTTACGTATGTAACCCTCGTTCCCTGAGTAGGGAACGGAGACGTTACGTCGGAATGACGACGAAATGGGGTTTCGCTTAGAAAGCTGTTGAGTTGACTGTATTTGATCAGGTCTGGTGTATCTCACAAAGTTACAGCTAAAAATAACACAGTCATTAATACGTTTCATTAGCTCTTGGCATTACATCTTACTATACTAGTTCATCCATTTTTCCAGAATTTTATGTTCTCAGAGGTTTTTAAAATTTGGAATTGTTATATTAAATTGTCTCTCCTTAACCCTGGAATAACATAACATTCTCATATTTATATGTATGAGGTCAGAAACTTTGATTGGACAAACACAGCATGTGACGTCATACCTGTTTAAATAACGTCTCGGTTACGTATGTAACCCTCGTTCCCTGAGTAGGGAACGGAGACGTTACGTCGGAATGACGACGAAATGGGGTTTCGCTTAGAAAGCCTATCAACTTCGAGTATTAAAAAAACTAGCCAATGGCAAAGAAATGCCATGGGTCTGCGGAATTTGCATGACGTAACTCCGCCCCACCTCGTGGGTATAAAAGGAGGACGCCGGCAACATGCAGTTATGTTTCTTCGCTGAGGAGCAAAGACTGAGCTCAGGCGATCCCCGCGGTACAGCGGAAGTGGCAGGAAGACGTAACGTCTCCGTTCCCTACTCAAGGAACGAGGGTTACATACGTAACCGAGACGTTCCCTTTCGTGGTCACTCCGAGTTACGTCGGAATGACGACGAAATGGGGTTAACAGTCTAATCACGCCACCTTCACAGCTGTCTTCCAGTAAATCTGAGCCCTTGTAAGACTTGTAAGGACGAAGGACTCCTATTTAACACAGGAATAACAAGGTACACTGGGAAGCATATCCCAAGTTAGAGGAAATATGCAATTAACACCAACCCAGAGGGGGGGAGGGGGGCATTTGGAAATACACATATGACCCGAAGGAAACATATGGAGAATACTGAGGTGTCCAGGCGCAGGTGGAATATTTCAACCTCAGGGGTGGCAAGGTGGCTTGCCAAGGGAAAGACACATGCTCAGAGAGGCTTACAGTGGAAATACACGTGTGGGGGTAGCTCCGGGGAGGGACCATGCACACGGGAGGCACCTAGCCGACGCACAGGCAATAGACACTGGCGCTAGCATCAGGGGTACTGGAGGAACTCAGGGCTTGCGGAGAAGCTCACCTGAGGAGAATATGGCACGTATCCAGTCCGTGGAGTGGAATGGCGAGCAAGCGAAGACATCTGAGGGGGTCCAGTACTGGCTAGTTGAAGCGAGTACATGAGAGGACACAAGCTCCACTTGGAGATTGTAGAATCTGGCGAATGTGTTAGGTGTCGACCAGCCTGCAGCTCTGCAGATGTCTGTTAGCGAGGCGCCATGCGCTAGAGTCCAAGAGGATGCCACACTCCGGGTGGAGTGGGCAGTCACACCAAGGGGGCACGGTCGACCTTTGTGCTGATATGCCAAAGCAATGGTGTCCACTATCCAGTGAGACAACCTCTGCTTGGAGAGAGCCTTTCCCTTCAGCTTCCCACCATAACAGACAAAGAGCTGGTCTGAGGTCCTGAAACACTGCGTCCTGTCTACATAGGCGCGGAGAGCACGTACTGGACAGAGCAGTGCCAAAGCTGGGTCTGCCTCCTCCAAGGGCAGCGCTTGCAGGTTTACCACCTGGTCCCGGAAGGGAGTGGTAGGAACCTTGGGCACATATCCGAGCCGGGGTCTCAGGATCACGTGAGAGTAAGCCGGCCCGAATTCCAGGCACGCTTCGTCAACGGAGAATGCTTGCAGGTCCCCGACCCTCTTGAGAGAGGCCAATGCAACCAGGAGCGCTGTCTTCATTGACAGGAACTTAAGCTCCACTGATTGCAGAGGCTCAAAGGGAGCACTCTGCAGGGCAGTTAGAACCACTGCTAGGTCCAAAGAGGGAACGAGAGGAGAGCGAGGAGGATTCAGTCTCCTCGCTCCCCTCAAGAACCTGACATTCAGGTCATGCTTCCCTAAAGATTTACCTTCCACCAAGTCATGGTGTGCGGCAATAGCGGCAACATAAACTTTGAGGGTGGAGGGAGACAGCCTTCGCTCCAACCCATCTTGAAGGAAGGAAAGCACGAGACTGACCGAACACCTCCGGGGGTCTTCTCGGCGAGAAGAGCACCAGTTGACGAAGAGGTTCCAATTCAACGCATAGGCGTGTCTCGTGGACGATGCTCTAGTGGAAGTGATGGTAGCCACCACCGCTGGTGGTAGGGTACTCAAACCTGCCTCGTCCCGTCTAGGAGCCACACGTGGAGGTTCCAAAGATCGGGACGAGGGTGCCACAGGGAGCCGTCCCTGAGAAAGGAGGTCCTTCCTCAGAGGAATTGGCCAAGGAGGTGCTGTCGCGAGGAGCACCAGTTCGGAGAACCAAGTCCGGGTGGGCCAGTACGGCGCAACCAGAAGGACCTGCTCCTCGTCCTCCTTGACCTTGCGCAAGACTTGCGCAAAAGGCTCACTGGGGGAAACGCATACTTGCGGCCCCGCGGCCAGCTGTGCGCCAGAGCATCCGTGCCAAGCGTGCCCTCGGTCAGGGAATAATACTGGTCGCAATGGGTCGAGTCGTGGGAGGCAAACAGATCTATTTGTGCGTCCCCGAACTGGTCCCAAATCAGCTGGACCGACTGGGGATGGAGTCGCCATTCACCAGGGAGGGGCTGAAGCCGTGAGAGCTCGTCGGCTGCACAGTTCAGGGCTCCGGGAATGTAAATGGCTCGAAGCGACCTCAGATGCTTTTGACTCCATAAGAGGAGGTGGCGAGCGAGTTGCGACATACGGCGGGAGTGTAGACCACCTTGATGGTTGATGTACGCTACAGTGGCGGTATTGTCTGATCGGACGTGTTGACCCTTGAGCAGCGCCCAAAAGCGGTGCAGGGCAAGGCGTACTGCCAGCAACTCGAGGCAATTGACATGACATGTGCGCTGGGGTCCTGTCCAGGAGCCCGCGGCAGCATGTCCATTGCACATGGCGCCCCAGCCCGTGGTGGAGGCATCTGTTGAGACAACAACATGCCGGGAACTCGTTCCAGGGGGACACCTGCCCTGAGAAAACTGAGGTTCGACCGCGGGGTGAAGGTCTGACGGCAGGTCGATACTCGGAGCGTGCCTTGTTGCCATGCCCACCTCGGGACTTGGTCGCGAAGCCAAAGCTGAAGTGGTCTCTTATGAAGCAATCCGAGCGGCGTCACCGCGGCTGCAGATGCCATATGCCCCAGGAGCCTCTGAAAATATTTCAGTGGAACCGCACTCTTGCCCTGAATTTGTCTCAGACAAGTCACCAGTGACTGCGCGCGCTCGCTCGTAAGCTGCGCGGACATGGCGACCGAGTCGATGTCCATACCGAGAAAAGAGATCCTCTGCACGGGGCAAAGTTTGCTCTTCTCATTGTTGACCCGAAGGCCCAGACGAGCTAGGTGCCGGAGCACAAGGTCCCTCTGTTCGCAAACCTGGTCTCGAGAGTGAGCTAGGATAAGCCAGTCGCCGAGATAGTTCAGGATGCGAACCCCGTGAACCCGAAGGGGAACAAGGGCTGCCTCGACGACCTTCGTGAAGACGCGAGGAGACAGGGCTAGCCCGAAAGGGAGGACCGCGTACTGGTATGCCTGCCCCTCGAAAGCAAACCGGAGGAATGGTCTGTGTCGAGGAAGAATGGAGACATGAAAGTAGGCTTCACTCAGGTCGATCGCTGCAAACCAATCCTGGGGCCGCACACATTCGAAAATGCATTTGGCGGTGAGCATCGGCATCCTGTGAAGGGAGCGGTTCAGCACGCGCAAGTCCAGGATCGGTCGTAACCCACCGGTTTTCTCCTGTCTGCCTTCCTGCCTGCTGTGAGTTTGTTTGCGTCGAGGCTGTAAGCTCTACGCCTCGTATTAGCTTTGTATTTCTTTCTGTTTTGAACCATCATTTACTATCATTTCTAGTTGTTTATATTACTAAATATAGTTTACCCACCATCTCAGATTAACCTTACATCGCTAGCTTCCGTTATTGTTAGCACAGCACGCGTGTTTACGCGCCACCCGCGCTCATTTATTTATTATTTATTTTCTCTCGCGCGCCCACGCCTTTGAGTTCATAAAAGCCCAGGTAAGAAAGAATCAGTCAACACAAACGGTGAGTAATGTCTTGTCCTGTTATTGTCACCTGTGTTACATGTCATATGTTTAGTATAGCCTTCTCCGATGGCAATATAGGATTTATTTGTGATAAATGCAAGGAGACAGTCAGGCTGACGGAGAAGATTTCAGAGCTAGAGACACGCATCCAAACTTTAATTGAGGATAGTAAGGATAGTACTAGAGCTTTAGATACTATTTTGGATGCGCCTAGCATAGTGAACTCTGTACATGATTCGGTTCCGGCTGAAGTAGAGCCCACGCAGCAGGGCAGATGGGTGACCATGAGAGATCGCTCTAGTCGCGGATTAAAAAACCACTCTTCCGTTCCGATTACCATAACAAATCGATTTGCCCCACTCAGTGAAACACCCACTGAGAATTCTGTTGATTGTGCCCTGGTAATTGGTGATTCGATCACACGGAACGTGAAAATAGAGACACCAGCCACCATAGTCACATGTTTGCCGGGAGCCAGAGCGCCTGACATCAAAGCAAATTTAAAAGTGCTGGCTAATGCTAATCGTAAATTCTCTAAGATCATTATTCATGTCGGCACTAATGATGTTCGACTCCGCCAGTCGGAGATCACCAAAATTAATATTAAAGAGGTGTGTAAACTCGCAAGTACGATGTCAGGCACTGTAATTTTCTCTGGCCCCCTTCCTGTTCGCAGGAGTGATGAGATAGTTAGCAGATTGGCCTCACTCAATGGTTGGTTGTCTAAGTGGTGTCCGTTGAATAATATAGAATTCATAGACAATTGGAAAAGTTTTTGGGGCAAGCCTGACCTGTTGAAAAGAGATGGTGTTCATCCCTCCTGGGATGGTGCTGCTCTTCTCTCTAGTAATATGGCACATAGTCTTAGAGCTAAAACATGACAATCTGGGGCTCAGGTCAGGAAGCAGACAGACTGGCTAAACCGACCGTCTGCTAGCGGCCTCGCGTCACCAAGGTCAGATAAATCCCATCACATAGAGCCTCTTTCACCTAGATATCATCATATAGAGACTGTGTCTGTTCCCCGAATTTGGAAATCCAAAAAACGTCAGGTAAAAAATTTAATTGATGTTCAACAAATAAAAAACAGATATAATATAGATGAACAAATGATAAAGCTTGGGTTGCTGAATATTCGATCCCTTACTTCAAAATCGCTCATAGTTAATGATATGATTTCAAGTTATAATCTAGATGTGCTGTGTTTGACAGAAACCTGGCTAAATTCAAACGATTACATTACTTTAAATGAGTCAACCCCACAAGATTACTGTTATAAACATGAACCTCGTCTAAAACGCAAAGGGGGAGGTGTTGCTGTAATTTATAGTAATATTTTCAAAACCACTAAGAAATCTATTTTTAAATATACTTCTTTTGAAGTGTTGGTGCTTAATGTAAAAATATATAGTGTAAATGATAAATCACGTTTGAGATTTCTGCTGGCTACTGTATACAGGCCACCAGGGCACCATAAAGATTTTATCAAAGAATTTGCGGACTTTCTATCAGAATTAGTATTGGCTAACGATAAAGTACTAATTGTTGGTGATTTTAATATACATGTAGATAATGAAAAAGATGCATTGGGATTGGCACTTAAAGACATTGTAAACTCAATTGGAGTTAGACAACACGTGTCAGGACCCACTCATTGTCGTAATCATACTCTAGATCTAATATTATCACATGGAATAGATGTTGAAATTCTGCAGCAGAGCGATGACATCTCAGACCATTATCTAGTCTCATGTAAATTACATTTAGCCAAGGCTGCAAAGCCGACTCCGTGTTATAAATATGTTAGACCTATAACTTCTGCCACGAAAGATTGCTTTATCAATAATCTTCCTAATAAGTTTCATCATCTCAGCATCCCGGATAGCTTAGAAGGACTCGATATTGCAACAGAAACTTTTAACTCTCTCTTTTCCAGCACTTTAGACGCAGTTGCTCCGTTGCGCTTAAAGAAGATTAAAGAAAATAGTCCAACGCCGTGGTACAACGAGCACACTCAGGCCCTTAAGAGAGCAGCCAGAAAAATGGAGCGCAACTGGAAGAAAACAAAACTAGAGGGATTTCGGATTTCATGGAAAGAGAGCTCGATTGCTTACAGAGAGGCTTTAAAAGCTGCTAGATCTGCTTATTTTTCAACCCTATTAGAAGAAAATAAACATAATCCTAGGTATTTATTTGAAACAGTGGCTAAACTAACGAAAAAGAAAGCTTCAAGCACAGAAGTTTCCAAGCAACACAGCAGTAATGACTTTATGAACTTCTTCACTTATAAGATTGATAATATCAGGGACAAAATTATAACTATGCAACCGTCTACTACAGTATCGCATCAGGGAGTGCATTGTAGTCTCCCTTAGGAAAAATTGTATTCATTTGTTGCTATAGGAGAGGAAGAATTCTGCAAACTCGTTAATTCATCTAAATCAACAACTTGTATGTTAGACCCTATACCGACTAAGCTACTGAAAGAGATGCTTCCAGAGATCATAGATCCTCTTCTTAATATCATTAATTCGTCTTTGTCTCTAGGATATGTACCAAAAACCTTTAAGCTGGCTATGATAAAACCGCTTGTTAAAAAAACGCAACTTGATCCTTCAGAATTAGTCAATTACAGGCCGATCTCAAATCTGCCTTTTCTGTCAAAGATATTAGAAAAAGCAGTATCCTCACAACTGTGTTCCTTTCTTGAAAGAAATGATATCTGCGAGGATTTTCAGTCAGGATTTAGACCGCACCATAGTACTGAGACAGCTCTCATTAGAGTTACAAATGATTTACTTTTATCATCCGATCGTGGTTGTATCTCTCTATTAGTGTTACTTGATCTAGTGCTGCATTTGACTCAATTGACCACAACATTCTTTTAAATAGACTGGAAAACTATGTTGGCATTAGTGGAATTGCACTAGCATGGTTTAAATCATACTTATCTGACCGTTATCAGTTTGTAGCAGTAAATGAAGAGATGTCTTATCGATCACAAGTTCAGTATGGCGTACCACAAGGCTCAGTACTAGAACCGCTGCTGTTCACTCTGTACATGCTACCATTAGGACATATCATTAGGAAACATGGAATTAGCTTTCATTGTTATGCCGATGATACTCAGCTGTATATTTCTTCAAAACCTAACGAAACTCACCAATTCACAAAATTAACGGAATGCATAGCTGATATAAAAAATTGGATGACTAGTAATTTCCTACTACTAAACTCTGAAAAAACAGAGATTCTAATTATTGGACAAAAAACTTCCACACGTAATAACCTAGAATACTGTCTAACACTTGATGGCTGCTCTGTTAAGTCTTCGTCGTCGGTTAGGAACCTGGGTGTGCTTTTTGATAGCAATCTTTCATTTGAAAGTCACGTGTCTAGTATCTGTAAAACCGCATTTTTCCATCTTAAAAATATATCTAAACTACGACATATGCTCTCATTAACAAATGCGGAACAATTAGTTCATGCTTTCATGACAACAAGACTAGATTATTGTAATGCCCTACTGGGTGGTTGCCCTGCACGCTTAATAAATAAACTACAGCTGGTCCAAAACGCAGCCGCTCGAGTTCTTACTAGAACCAGGAAATATGACCATATTAGCCCGGTTCTGTCAACACTGCATTGGCTGCCTATTAAACATCGTATAAATTTTAAAATATTGTTGATTACTTACAAAGCACTAAATGGTTTAGCTCCGCAGTACTTGAGCGAGCTCTTAACGCATTATAGTCCTTCACGTCGATTGCGATCTCAAAATTCGGGCCAGTTGATAATACCTAGAATATCAAAATCGACTGCTGGGCGGTAGATCCTTTTCCTATTTAGCACCAAAACTTTGGAACAGTCTTCCTACCATTGTCCGGGAAGCAGACACACTCTGTCAGTTCAAAGCTAGACTAAAAACACATCTCTTTGACCTAGCATACACATAATATATTATAGACTTCTATAATTCAATGTTAGGCTGCATAGATTAGGTCAGCCGGAACTGGGAACACTTCCCTTAAATCCTGATGTACTCGTTACATCATCATAAGAAGAATGGCATCTACGCTAATTTTAGTGACTTTGTTTATCCCGAGGTTTTCCCGCAGCCGACCGGATCCAGGCCGTATCCAGATCTGACTAGGAGCTTTGCCTGGACCCGATGACAACGCAGTGCTGAAGTGCCAACTAGCCTCTCCCTATGGAGGATCCCTTTCCCACTCAACAGATAAAATGTTGTGATTCCGGTTCGCGTACCCACCCCGAAGTGATAAAATAAACCAAAATTCTGTATCAAATTACAGTTACTGTAAATCCGGCCTCTAGTTCATAAACGCCAGAGGAGAACTGGCCCCCGACTGAGCCTGGGTTCTCCCAAGGTTTTTTTTTCTCCATTAGGTCACCTGATGGAGTTTTAGGACACCAGTAGGTCACTTGATGGAGTTTTTCGGTTCCTTGCCACTGTTGCCTTTGGCTTGTTCAGTTGGGGATATTCAAAATAATTAACCAAGCATTAATACAATTGATCAGCCTTACCAAACGTGGATGTTTTTTCACTAAGAAACAAACATTGTTATGTTATTTGATTGATATTGTGAAGCTGCTTTGATGCAATTTATATTGTGAAAAGCGCTATATAAATACACTTGACTTGACTTTTCTTGGGGACAATGAAGTAAGGGCTGTAGAAGCCGGAACTCATCTCGGCTGGAGGGATAGTCTCGATTGCACCCTTCGCCAGCAGGGTGGCAATCTCTGCTCTCATGATGGGGGCATTGCCACCGACCAATGTGGAGCAGACTCCCCTGTAGCGGGGAGGAGACCGTGCGAACTGAATCGCATAGCCGAGCCTGATGGTTCGGGCGATCCAGCGGGACAGACGGGGAAGCTCTAGCCAGGCTCCCAGGAACTGAACCAGCGGGGTCATGCGAACCACAGGCGTCCCCCCGGAGGGACAGCGCCGTGTCAACCGACTCTGGGACAGAGGGGGACGAGGAGAGCACGGCTTGGGGGCGGCGCTCTGTGTCGTCCGAGAACTCTGTGAGCTCAGGGATGAGGGGATTGTTTCTTTCTTTAACCACATTAGGGTGCTGCCCACCCGTGGGTGAGCAGCGGGGAGTGGAGAACAAAAGATTCTCCCCCGGCCCTCCACCGGGGGAAGGAGTGGTCCTGCTACCATCTCCTGAGAAACAATCATCATCCCTGAGCAGCCCGTCTCAGGAGCGCCGCTTGGCCCGGCGCTTGGCGGGGGGTGGGGCTGGAGAGGGCTGTGGCGCCTTCCTACGGCTTCCTCCGCGACTGGGCCTGGGTGAAGGCTGCTGCTTTGGCCGAGCGGGTGGGGCGGGAGCCTTAAGAGGGCGCCCTCGGCGGGAAACAGGCTGAGGCGTCTGCCCGGCCACATCGAGGCAGTAGGGGGTCGGCGGGGCAGAATATGTTTAATGGCCTCAGTCTGTTTCTGTGCAGTTGAGAACTGTTGGGCAAAATCCTCAACTGCGCCGCCGAAGAGGCCGGCCTGGGACAGGGGTGCATCGAGCAGACGAGTCCGCTCGGTATCCCGCGTGTCGGCCAGGTTCAGCTAGAGGTGTCTCTCCTGGACCACCGAAGTGGACATCACCAGGCCTATGGAGCGTGCGGCTACCTTCGTCGCCCGGAGGGCAAGGTCGGTTGCGGCGCGCAGCTCATCAAAAAGCCCTGGGTCTGTCCTACCGTCGTGCTTGTCTCTGAGCATCTGGGCCTGGTAGACCTGCAGAGTGGCCATCGCATGCAAAGAAGCAGCTGCCTGTCCCGCCGCTCTGTAAGACTTCGCCACCAGAGTAGACGAAAATCTACAGGCCTTGGATGGGTGCTTAGGCTCGCCACGAGAAGAAGCACTCTGAGGACACAGTTGCATCGCAACAGAGCGTTCAACCGGTGGAAGCCCAGTGTACCCACGGGCAGCTGCCCCATCGAGGGGAGGAAAGGCGGATGAGACCAGCGAGCAGTCCCGAGAAGACAGGGGGGTCTTCCAGGACTTCGAGATCTCATCATGCACGTCCGGGAAGAAAGGTATTGGGGTTTGCCGTGGACGCGGGTCGGCGGCCTTACCCAAAAACCAATCATCCAGCCGCGAGCGCTCAGGACAGGGTGGAGGCCTCCACTCTAGACCGATGCTCGCGGCTGCCCGGGAAAGCATGGCCGTCATCTCCGGATCAGACTCAGGCACAACCGTATTCACACCGGGAGGTGGCAGCTGCGCTGAGTCCTCACTTCCAGAAGATTCAGACCCACCTTGTGATGCTGCTACAGACATAGCATCATCCTCTGTAGCTTCAACCGAAACTCGCGGTCACCCGAAGGTCGACCCGCGGGAATCGGAGGTTCGCTAGCGGGCACCGTCACAGAGGAGGGGGGCTGGGGTCGCGGACAAATAGTCGGCGCCTCGTTCCAAACCGTAACCCCTAACCACTGCACAGATAAGCAGGAAGCACGCGCTCGCTGGAGATCGCCGTCACACCAACACCAGAGGAACTCGTTTGTGAAGCTGACAATTCAGAGATGGCTTGTGGAGTGAAGAGAAACTCTTGGCTCCGAAGCGAAAACATAACTGCATGTTGCCGGCGTCCTCCTTTTATACCCACGAGGTGGGGCGGAGTTACGTCATGGAAATTCCGCAGACCCATGGCGTTTCTTTGCCATTGGCTCGTTTTTTAATACTCGAAGTTGATAGGCTTTCTAAGCGAAACCCCATTTCGTCGTCATTCCGACGTAACTCGGAGTGACCACGAAAGGGAACCTGTTATTCAATTCAATTGAACATGTCTGGAATCCTTCATTCTCTGACAATAAACGTTTCCTTGACGTTTAGTTGATGTTTATTGGTTGTCTTTTTTGCATCCACACACAGCAACAGTGTCTCAGATAAATGTTATGTAATCATTCCCTTTTACATCTTTAAACTCGTAACAGGTTGAATTGGATAATCTGAGGTCAGCAGCAAAGACGTTGGTTCATAAAGTGAGATTAAATACCTAAAGTATATTTGCATCATTTAATATTTAATTTTTAGTTATTGCAGGTTTGCATAATATATTCTGAGTTTGTATATGTTGTGGAAAAAATAATGTTTTAGTTTTTCCTTTTGACATAGTGTGGGTTTTCTTTTTATCATGTATTTTCTCCCCTGGAATATTTGCATGGTGGGAAAAGAGACACACACTTAAGCAAATTGTCAGACAGAGCCTCTGAATTTGTTAGGATGGGTAATCAGGAAAGACAAAGGTTATTCAGCCCTTTTGACCTCACAGGTGTGAGGATAGCAAAAGCCCAGAGAGAAGGGGGGTTTAGAGGAGTTTCAGACCATTGTATTCCTAACCAACCAGCCAGATCTGGTTTTACTGGAATAAGCGGAAAAGTACAGAAGAAGAGACTTTGTCAAAGGGGGTATAAAAGCTGCTTGGTTTCTGTGTGATGCAGGTCTGTGTTCCTACCGTGGGGTAGCTGCCATGGTATCTTTTATGAACAACCTCCTTTAAAATAATAAACTTTCTTTTAAAGTACAATTGGAATCTGATGTCTCTTACTGTGATGCTTGTTTGTTAATTATTGTTTTTGCCATAACAGTATTTCACTATTTTTACTAATTTTGCAGAATACTGAATCTGTTTTTTGTGCAAGTGAGATGAGTAAATACCTGCTCACATTTAGTGTATAACTACAGTAAGCATAATGTTCATTCAGCGCACAAAAACAGATTCAGTATTACGCAAAATCAATAAAAATAGTGAAATGCAAACTCAGAATATTACGCAAAAATAGTAAATACCTGCTCACATTTAGTGTAGAACTACAGTAAGCATAATGTTCATACAGCGCACACAACACCTCATAACTTACTCTCGGTTTCTCTTGAACATAGGGACAGAAGAGCTGTCAGTAATACATGGGAATACAAAGTTACTTGAGTTACTTATTTGACAAAGTAACTCTGATATTTGGATGTAATTACAAAAGTAAGGTGATGTAAATGACCAGTTACTTGAAAAAGTAATCTGATTACGTAACTAGCGTTACTTGGATTATGTTACCCCCAACACTGCTAACAATATGAAAACATGTCCTGCTCATTTGTAAAAACAATCTGTGCATAATAGAGTTGTATTGCAGTTAAGGAAAACCTATTGTCACATATTTATTGAGTTTTATTTAAATTATTCTTTGTCAAGAATAGCCGGTGATCAGGTCATATTTTGCCTGCAATAAGAGACATTTTTATGCAAGGTCAGCAATAGTACTCTGTGTGAAATAATGTATTAGCACTTACTCTGGAGTTCCCTTTCGTTGTCACTCCGAGTTACGTCGGATGACGACGAATGGGGTTTCGCTTAGAACACCTATCGACTTCGAGTATACAAAAACGAGCCAATGGCAAAGAAATGCCATGGGTCTGCGGAATTTGCATGACGTAACTCCGCCCCACCTCGTGGGTATAAAAGGAGGACGCCGGCAACATGCAGTTATGTTTTCGCTTCGGAGCCAAGAGTATCTCTTCACTCCACAGCCATTTATGACTTCACTCTACGAGACGAGCCATTCTCTCCGGTGTCGGTGTGATGGCGATCTACAGCGAGTTCACATTGCCTGCTGATCTGTGCAGTTATCTGCCAGTGAGTGTGTTCTCCCCGCTCGCTTCAACATCGCAGAGTTTTTTTCTCCTCTCACAAAAGAGCTCGCACGCGGCACGTCTTTTTAAAGACGGCTCGCCCGTGCATTTAAAAAAAAAAAAAAAAAAAGTGGCGGCAGATTGGTATCGGAATCTGATGGGCACGAGCGCTGTCTAGTGTGTAGGGCTTTTATCATGCTTGTACAGCGCTCGTGGGTGATTCATGTTCTCTCTGGGAACATGATCATCGCGTCATTTAGGTCGAGACTCAATGAACTCGCAAGAGTGAGAGTCCCCTCATCCACACCCCGATCTAGCGCTCCCCCGAGGGGTACTACTTCGGCTGGTGGCCAGGGTGACCTGAGGGTTATAGTCTGGAACAAGGCGCCGACTATCTGTCCGCGACCCCAGCTCCCTCCTGTGTGACGGTGCCCGCTAGTGAACCTCCGATTCCCGCGAGTCGGCCTTCGGGTGACCCGCGAGTTTCGGTTGAAGCTACAGAGAAAGAAGCTATGTCTGTTGTAACATCATAAGGTGGGCTTGGTTCTTTTGGAAGTGACGACTCGTCACAGCTGCCACCTTCTGGTGTGTTATGCTGTGCCTGAGTCTGATCCGGAGATGACGGCCATGCGTTCCTGGGACAATTGGTTTTGGGTAAGGCCACCGACCCGCGTCCACGGCAAACCCCAATATCTTTCCTCCCGGACGTGCATGATGAGATCTCGATGTCCTGAAAGACCCCCGTGTCTTCTCAGGACCGCTCGTTGGTCTCATCCGCCTTTCCCCCCTCACGGGGCCGCTGCCCATGGGTACACTGGGGTCCCCCCGGTTGAAGCGCTCTGTTGCGATGCTACTGTGTCCTCAGAGTGCTTCCCGGCGCTATCCTAAGCACCCGTCCGAAGCCTGTAGTTCTTTTCGTCAACACTAATCTGTGGCGAAATCCTATAGTGCCACAGGACAGGCAGCCGCCTCACTGCATCCCATGACCGTTCTGTGGTCTACCTGGCCCAGATGCTCATGGTTATGCATGAGGGCAGGACTGACTCGAGGCTCTTAATGAGCTACCAAGCGCGCCGCCGCTGACCTTGCTCTCCGAGCGACGAAGGTGGCCGTGCGCTCTCCGAGTCAGGTGATGTTTACCACTCTGGGGCTGACCGGTCTGATGTGCTGGAGGTCGGCAGATTCGTCTGCTCACCCCCACATCCCAGGTCGGCCTCTTCGGCGGTGCGGTTGAGTTCTTCTGCCCAATAGTTCTTAACCGCCCGGGAGCAGATTGAGGTTGTTCTGCCGACGGCCCCGCCGTCCGCTCAGGTCCCTCAGTCTGCCAACCGCCGAAGGCGCCCTCCCACGGTTCCAACCCCGCCCGTTCACCCGGGCTGGCTTGGAAGACCGTGGGGGGATGCCTCAGCCCTCTCCAGCCCCACCCCCCGCTAGACGCCGGGTTAAGCGGCGCTTTTGAGATGGGCTGCTCAGAGATGGGACTCAGTTCTTTCCAGGTGTTGGTAGCAGGGCAACTCCTTTCCCCGGTGGAGGGCTGGGGAAGAATCCTTATTCAGAAAGAACTGACTCTCTCGTCTCTGAGCACACAGAGTTCTCGGACAACACAGAGCGCCGCCCACCAGCCGTGCTCTCCTCGTCCCCCTCTGTCCCAGAGTCGGTTGACACGGCGTGCCGTCCACGGACCGTTTCGTCCCTGTCCCACTCTGTCGCCAGACCCCTGGCAGACCAGGCCCCCGTGGAACGCTGGTCCTTCCCTGGCCTCCTCTGTCAGGGCGCGGATACTAACTGCGCGCCCACACCGGATCGCTATGCCGTCCACGTCCGGGCTAGTTACTCCGCTTCGCTGCCCCTCCGGGGGGACGCCTGTGGTCCGCATGACCCCGCTGGTTCAGTTCCTGGGAGCCTGGCTAGAGCTTCCCCAACTGTCCCGCTGGGTCGCCCGCACCTTCAGGTTCGGCTATGCGATTCAGTTCGCACGGTCTCCTCCCCGCTACAGGGGAGTCCGGTCCACTTTGGTCGGTGGCAATGCCCCGATCATGCGAACAGAGATTGCCACCCTGCTGGCGAAGGGTGCAATCGAGACTGTCCCTCCAGCCGAGATGAGGTCCGGCTTCTCAGCCCTTACTTCATTGTCCCCAAGAAAACCGGTGGGTTACGACCAATCCTGGACCTGCGAGTATTGAATCGCTCCCTTCACAGGATGCCGTTCAAAATGCTCACCGCCAAACGCATTTTCGAATGTGTGCGGCCCCAGGATTGGTTTGCAGCGATCGACCTGAAGGACGCCTACTTTCATGTCTCCATTCTCCCTCGACACAGACCGTTCCTCCGGTTTGCTTTCGAGGGGCAGGCATACCCGGTTCTCTCTTTCGGGCTAGCCCTGTCTCCTCGCGTCTTCACGAAGGTCGTCGAGGCAGCCCTTGTTCCCCTTCGGGTTCACGGGGTTCGCATCCTGAACTATCTCGACGACTGGCTGATCTTAGCTCACTCTCGAGACCAGGTTTGCGAACACAGGGACCTTGTGCTCCGGCACCTAGCCCGTCTGGTCCTTCGGGTCAACTGGGAGAAGAGCAAACTTTGCCCCGTGCAGAGGATCTCTTTTCTCGGTATGGACATCGACTCGGTCGCCATGTCCGCGCAGCTTACGAGCGAGCACGCGCAGTCACTGCTGACTTGTCTGAGACAAATACAGGGCAAGAGTGCGGTTCCACTGAAACATTTTCAGAGGCTCCTGGGGCATATGGCATCTGCAGCCGCGGTGACGCCGCTCGGATTGCTTCATATGAGACCGCTTCAGCTTTGGCTTCGCGACCGAGTCCCGAGGTGGGCATGGCAACAAGGCACGCTCCGAGTACCAGTTACTTCGAGCTGCCGTCAGACCTTCACCCCGTGGTTGAACCTCAGTTTTCTCAGGGCTGGTGTCCCCCTGGAACGAGTGTCTCGGCATGTTGTTGTCTCAACAGATGCCTCCACCACGGGCCGGGGTGCCATGTGCAATGGACATGCTGCCGCGGGCTCCTGGACAGGACCCCAGCGCCTATGGCATGTCAATTGCCTCGAGTTGCTGGCAGTACGCCTTGCCCTGCACCGCTTTCGGACGCTGCTCATGGGTCAACACGTACTAGTCCGATCAGACAATACCGCCACAGTAGCGTACATCAACCATCAAGGTGGTCTATGCTCCCGCCGTATGTCGCAACTCGCCCGCCACCTCCTCCTATGGAGTCAGAGGCATCTGAGGTCCCTTCGTGCCATTTACATTCCCGGAGCCCTGAACCGTGCTGCCGACGAGCTGTCACGGCTTCAGCCCCTCCCTGGAGAATGGCGACTCCATCCCCAGTCGGTCCAGCTGATTTGGGACCAGTTTGGCGACGCACAGATAGATCTGTTTGCCTCCTGCGACTCGTCCCATTGCGCCCAGTTTTATTCTCTGACCGAGGGCACGCTCGGCACGGATGCGCTGGCGCACAGCTGGCCGCGGGGCCCGCAAATATGCGTTTCCCCCAGTGAGCCTTCTTGCGCAGGTCCTGCGCAAGGTCAGGGAGGACGAGGAGCAAGTCCTTCTGGTTGCGCCGTATTGGCCCACCCGGACTTGGTTTTCCGAACTAGTGCTCCTCGCGACAGCACCTCCTTGGCCAATTCCTCTGAGGAAGGACCTCCTTCTCAGGGACGGGGCACCCTGTGGCACCCTCGTCCCGATCTCTGGAACCTCCTCGTGTGGCTCCTCGACGGGACGAGGCAGGTTTGTGTACCCTACCACCTGCGGTGGTGGCTACCATCACTTCCGCTAGAGCGTCGTCCACTGACACGCCTACGCGTTGAAGTGGAACCTCTTCGTCAATTGGTGCTCTTCTCGCCGAGAAGACCCCCGGAGGTGTTCGATCAGTTTCGTGCTTTCCTTCCTTCAAGAAGGGTTGGAGCGAAGGCTGTCTCCCTCCACCCTCAAAGTTTATGTTGCCGCTATTGCCGCTCACCACGACTTAGTGGAAGGTAAGTCCATAGGGTAGCACGACCTGATCGTCAGCTTCCTGAGGGGGGCGAGGAGACTGAATCCTCCTCGCTCTCCTCTCGTTCCCTCTTGGGACCTCTCAGTGGTCTTAAGTGCCCTGCAGAGTGCTCCCCTTGAGCCTCTGCAATCAGTGGAGCTTAAGTTCCTGTCAATGAAGACAGCGCTCCTGATTGCATTGGCCTGTCTCAAGAGGGTCGGGGACCTGCACGCATTCTCCGTTGACGAAGCGTGCCTGGAATTCGGGCCGGCTTACTCTCACGTGATCCTGAGACCCCGGCTCGGATATGTGCCCAAGGTTCCTACCACTCCCTTCCGGGACCAGGAGGTGAACCTGCAAGCGCTGCCCTCGGAGGAGGCAGACCCAGCCTTGGCACTGCCTCTGTCCAGTACGCGCTCTCCGCGCCTATGTAGACAGGACGCAGTGTTTCAGGACCTCAGACCAGCTCTTTGTCTGTTATGGTGGGAAGCTGAAGGGAAAGGCTCTCTCAAAGCAGAGGTTGTCTCACTGGATAGTGAACACCATTGCTTTGGCATACCAGCAGTAAGGTCGACCGTGCCCCCTTGGGTGACTGCCCACTCCACCCGGAGTGTGGCATCCTCTTGGGCTCTAGCGCATGGCGCCTCGCTAGCAGACATCTGCAGAGCTACACCGAACACATTCGCCAGATTCTATAATCTCCGAGTGGAGCCAGTGTCCTCTCATGTACTCGCTTCAACTAGCCAGTACCGGACCCGCTCAGGTGTCTTCGCTTGCTCGCCATTCCACTCCGCGGACTGGATACGTGCGATATTCTGCTCAGGTGAGCTTCTCCGAAAGCCCTGAGTTCCTCCAGCACCCCTGATGCTAGCGCCAGTGTCTATTGCCTGGGCGTCGGCTAGGTGCCTCCGTGTGCATGGTCCCTCCCTTGAGCTACCCCCACACGTGTATTTCCACTGTAAGCCTCTATGAGCATGTGTCTTTCCCTTGGCAAGCCACCTTGCCACCCCTGAGGTTGAAATATTCCATATCTCGAGGGCTCAGATGGGCGCTGGAAGACAGCTGTGAAGGTGGCGTGATTAGACTGGTAACCCCATTCGTCATCATCCGACGTAACTCGGAGTGACAACGAAAGGGAACGTCTCGGTTACGTATGTAACCCTCGTTCCCTGAGTAGGGAACGGAGACGTTACGTCTTCCTGCCACTTCCGCTGTACCGCGGGGATCGCCTGAGTTCAGTCTTGGCTCCTCAGCGAAGAAACATAACTGCATGTTGCCGGTGTCCTCGTTTTATACCCACGAGGTGGGGCGGAGTTACGTCATGCAAATTCCGCAGACCCATGGCATTTCTTTGCCATTGGCTCGTTTTTGTATACTCGAAGTCGATAGGTGTTCTAAGCGAAACCCCATTCGTCGTCATCCGTAACCGAGACGTTCCTTTTGATGCAACTTTATCTCTAGTGTCAGTTTTTTCTTTAAGTTGTCAAGGTCTATGTCTCCCCTTCATTTTTTTTCCAGATTAAAATACTACATTTTCTGTAGAAGAACTATCAACACATGCCTCATGCAACAAATAAAAGGAAAAGTAGGCTACTACACTGCCCACCTCTGTATCACTGTATCACTTTGTGCAGACTCTTCTGTTGGCCTTTCTGTAGATGTGGAGCTCCTGCAACTCATATTGCAGTCATAAATAATAGGCACACAAGTATAAAATAAGTAGTTATTTATGCACATACAGGTACTTCCTCCAAAGGACAGTCATCTGACAGGGTTTCTTCACTGTACTCTGCAATGGAAAGTGTGCAGGACCACCACCTGTTTTTTTCTTGGTTGGTGTTATAAACAGAAAAACACATAACTTAACAGTGTTTTTTTTAAAAAGAGACTGGAACAGTATAAGTAGTAAAAATTACCATTTTGTAGAATATTCTTCTACTTCACTTTTACTTGTTCCCATGTTGGATGGTGACTCTGACATTGAAAATGATCCATTTTTAAACCAACGCATGAACGAGCAGTTATCTCAGATAACTCAATCCAGCGATACTAATCATAAACTACAGGTGTCTTCGAAGAACCTATTAGCCAGATCATGATTAGCACAATGCTATCATATTGGATGTGTCATTTGATCTCGGATATATTAAGCGGCGTACGAAGAACGGACCCCAGGTCGTATGTCTGTTTTTTGTGTGATCCCGTCCACTGCCAATTTACCCAATAGTATTTCAACACCCTGGGTTGCCAGTTGGTAGAAAACAGTGTATTGCAGCCATTGAAGCCAGCAAACGAACTGGTTCAGAGATCGTAGATTCTACCCTATGTCCTGCTCATTTATAAAAACAATCTGTGCATAATAGAGTTGTATTGCAGTTAAGGAAAACCAATTTGAGCTATAAACTGAGATAGTTGGCTTTTGCACTGATTTGTATACCTTTAAATTCATCAAAACCATCTACCATGAATAATAACCCTCTATCATTTTCACAATAACAATAATTTTCCTTAGCTACAGTCATACTGCGTTTTTACTGTTGTCAGAAAGAATAACACTAAACACAGAACCGCAATACTGATAGATAAATGTGTAATTTTGCATGCATAATTAGAAGGCATGATTCTTTTCCCATTAATGTGGTGAGCAAGGCAGAGTCCTGCCGTGTGGTTTTCGATTGTGTGGGATTCTTATTAGCTGGCTGAATTAATGTGCATTGCTGTCTTGCTGACTTTTGATCCTGTTTTATCTTTTTAATTGCCGCGTCAAGGGAGAGTTGACAGTTAGAGACATCAGGGAAACTGAAATCCATTTCTCTTGTGCTTGCACAAATTGTTTACAAGGACACAGCAGCAGCTTGTGTCAAGAATCATCCGTCGTGGTTTTTCTCACAGCTGATGTTTGGGATGTGTGAGGTGTTAATGTGAGGTATGAATTAAGAATAGAATAATTGTCAGCAGTCTGCACTATATTTAGCAACAGGAAGCCATGTTTCTTCTCTTTGTGTCTGGTTTTGTAACGGGGAGTTTCTGAGAACATCATCAGCAGTCATTTACTTTCATAATGCATGTATATGCTGGATGAAAAACTGGAGAAAATTGTCCATCAGTGCAGTAGCTGCTGGCATGACTCATTTTTTTACATCAAAAAACATAAAAACACAGAGCATGAAACAACAGTATTTCACAGCCTATTCAGAATGTTTCTGAATACGGAATCAATTAATGCATTATAAATATTTTTCAAGTCATCTCTCAGAGAATTCACGTGCTTCTGTGACACTTCAGCTGAAGCGCATGAGACATCTGTTAGACCCACCCACAAGTGGTCACTGTGTTTTGGACAAATTTAATTTAATTTTGCCTTTTAAGTACTTTTCATCTTTTTGGATATGGATCAATGTCAAATAGAACCATCCATCTAGAAAATAGTTTAAAATCAGCAGGAAACAGAAGTTGTGATAGTCTTTTCTTTCCTGTGTCATATCCCTGAATGAAATGGCTTCTCAAGGAAGAAAAAAAAAGGTTAGGCTGGACTTGATTTTGTCCATCATGAATTGATTTAATTGTTGGATCTTAGATAATTTATAATAAGTTCTGCAATATTCTATACAAAAATAAGAGTGTTTTGTGGTGAATTTATAAAAGAAATCAAATTTTTGGATTTATGTTGGTTTCGGTTTTGAAAAACGTACTATTTTTAAGAGTTTCAATTTAATTAATCAAATAATATGACATGGTAATTAGGTAAAACTTAAATTTCCATTACACCGCAAATAGAGTGTCACGGTTGGTTGAGTTTTGAGGCCGGATCTAATAGCAGCAGTCAGTTTATTTAACAATAAAAAAATAACAAACACGCAGGAGAACAGGACAAACGCAGGAGTAACACAACCAACTTAACATATACGAGAATAAAGAAAGATCAACTGAAACTGAGGGCTACTTATACACATACTACGTGAAGGAAGAAAACAAGGAACAGGTGCGGTGAAACAATTAACCAATTAGTAACCATTGAAACAAATGGGAACATACTTAGAAACCATGACAACTTATGTACAGGGACAAAGGAAACAAGGGGTTTGTTCGACTTGAAGCGGCGCTGCGCATATTTATCAGTGTATGACATCAGTCTGTAAGTACCCCGAGAGCAGTTCGAAAATATACAATAACGTAATTTAATATAAAGTCAGCTCTCTACGTTGCTTTGATGTCATACACTAATTGGTCTGCACAGTGCTGCTTCAAGTCAAACACATTTAACTAACTAAGGTGATACAGAAACCTCATTTGACAGTGAGTATGCAGTTCTTAAAGGTGCTGTATGTAATTTTGACTGTTCTAAAACATAAACATACCACAGCATGTTTGCAAAGATTTAGGATACATTCTATGTTCAAATACTTGTTTTGTTTTTTACAATAAACAAAGCTATACAGCCAGTTATTCTACTTTTAAATGTGTGTTCCAGGGATCCGTTCTTCGTACGTCGCTAACTCAGTTAGCTGGATTTGATTGTTGACAATTTGGCATGAATTTGGATTGTTTGACGCTCACCCTGGACTCGCTGTCAAGCAACAGTTCCGTAAGCTTAAACCTGCTCGGGAACAGGCTTATTTCATGTAAAGAAGACTAGATCTCGCCTTTATATGATACAGGAAGTCCTTTAGCGCAGCGTGATAGTGTACTTTTTAAGAGATATATGCAAAATATAATGCGATACATAATCCATTTCCATAAATGGGAAACTAGTGCTTACATTTTTCAATATACTGCAATATACAGTCGTGCTCAGAATTAATGGTACCCCTGGTAAATATGATAAAAAATGGCTGGAAAAAATAAATCTGCATCATTTATCCTTTTGATCTTTCATTCAAAATATTGGCAAAAATCTAAACTTTCATTGAAGTAAAAGAATAGAAAGTGGGGGGGAAATCACATTATGAAATAAATGTTTATCTCCAAAACACGTTGGCCACAATTATTGGTACCCTTTTATTAAATACTTTTTGCAATCTCCTTTTGCCAAGATAACAGGTCTGAGTTTTATCCTATAATGCCTGATGAGTTCGGAGAACACCTGACAAGAGATCAGAGACCATTCTTCATACAGAATCTCTCCAGATCCTTCAGATTCCCAGATCCATGTTGGTGCTTCTTCTCTTCAGTTCACTCCACTCATCAGGTCTGGGACGGTCATGGCAGAAGCTTCATTTTGTGCTACTTAACACATTTTTGTGTTGATTTTGATGTTTGTTTTGGATCGTTGTCCTGATGGAAGATCCAACCACGGCCCATTATACGATTTCTAGCAGAGGCTGTCAGGTTTAGATTTTTTATCTGTTGGTATTTGATAGAATCCACGATGCCATGCATGTATCTGAACAAGAAGTCCAGGACCTCCAGCAGAAAAATATGACCACAACATTAAAGACGGTATATTAAATTGTACACATGGGGTACTTTTTATCCTTGTGTGCACCAAACCCATCTTGCATGTTTGCTGCCAAAAAGCTATTTTTTAGTTTCATCAGACCACAGAACCCTGTGCTGTTTGAAGGTCCAGTCATGTCTGACAACTGAATTTGCTGGGGTTTGTTTTTGGATGAGCAAGGAGGATTTTTCTTGAAAACCTCCCAAACAACATGTGGTGATGTAGGGGTTGTTCAATTTTTTTTAATAGGCTTTCTGAACCCAAGACTCAACTAATCTCTGCAATTCTCCATCTGTGATCTTTGGAGAGTCTTTGGCCACTCAAACTTTCATCCTCACCATGCATTAAGACAATATAGACACACGTCCACTTCCTGGCAGATTTGTAACATCTTTAGTTGATTGGAAGTGCTTAATTATTGCCCTGATGGCCACTTTCTATTTTGTGATGCTCAACAATCTTTTGATGCACATCAGAACTATATTCTTTGGTTTTACTCATTGTAATGGATGATTAAGGGAATTTGGCCTTTGTGTTTCCCCATATTTAAACTCTTGTAAAACAAGAAGTCATGGCTGGACAATTTCATGTTCCTAGTCACCCTGGTGTGCAAAAAAAAGGTAAATATGAATGGGAATATACTTAAGAGATATTTTACTCGTAAACAATTCTAGGGGTACCAATAATTGTGGCCAACTTGTTTTGGAGAAAAACATTTATTTCATAATGTGATTTCCCCTCCACTGTCAATTATTTTACTTCAATGAAAGGTTCGATTTTTGCTAATTTTTTGAATGAAATATCAAAAGGATAAACGATGCAGAATTATTTTTTACAGCCATTTTTCATCATATTTACCAGGGGTACCATTAATTCTGAGCACGACTGTATGCATTGACCATGTATGGCTATATATTAATACACATAAAATATGTATAAATTAAGACAAAAATAGCATTACATGTAATATTCAAAACAGGTTTCCTTTAGTGTGTAAAGATATAGCACATACATGTTCTCAGATAAATGCGAATGTATGTTCTAACACAATGAGCTATAACAGATTTCTAGTTCCCAGCATGTTTTGCTTCTGGCTGTTAAAGGTGTTATTTAATGTGTTTTGTTCAATATTAATATAGGGGGGAGATCTGTTAGTGTTTAATGTTCTATTATTTTTGTGACCAAATGATGTTCTTTTTAAACTGTCTTCTGGTATATGTGAGTTTTTGGGGTCATTGTGCTGAAGAGTAGAGCCTGTGGTCCGGTTGATAATTGGCCAAACACCATTAAGACTAAATACTTTGGTGTGCTTGTGCTTTAGTTAACTAGCTTGACAATATGAAACATTGATAATGTAACTAATCTAAAACTACAAGAATTATTTTACACTATATATTTCTCTATATATGTGTGTTTATGCTGCATGAGTAAATATATTTGCAATATATTACAGTACTATATATGATCACATATACATCTATATTTTATAAAGTGTGTTACTGAATATAAAATTAAATATGATATATTAGTAAATATAGCCTATTGTCACATATTTATTGAGTTTTATTTCAATTATTCTTTGTCAAGAATAGCCGGTGATCAGGTCATATTTTGCCTGCAATAAGAGACATTTTTATGCAAGGTCAGCAATAGTACTCTGTGTGAAATAATGTATTAGCACTTACTCTGGAGTTCCTTTTGATGCAACTTTATCTCTAGTGTCAGTTTTTTCTTTAAGTTATCAAGGTCTATGTCTCACCTTCATTTTTTTTTCCAGATCAAAATACTACATTTTCTGTTGAAGAACTATCAACACATGCCTCATGCAACAAATAAAAAGGAAAAGTAGGCTACTACACTGCCCACCTCTGTATCACTGTATCACTTTGTGCAGACTCTTCTGTTGGCCTTTCTGTAGATGTGGAGCTCCTGCAACTCATATTGCAGTCATAAATAATAGGCACACAAGTATAAAATAAATAGTTATTTATGCACATACAGGTACTTCCTCCAAAGGACAGTCATCTGACAGGGTTTCTTCACTGTACTCTGCAATGGAAAGTGTGCAGGACCACAACCTGTTTTTTTTCTTGGTTGCTGTTATAAACAGACAAACACATAACTTAACAGTGTTTTTTTTTAAAAAGAGACTGGAACAGTATAAGTAGTAAAAATGACCATTTTGTAGAATATTCTTCTACTTCACTTTTACTTGTTCCCATGTTGGATGGTGACTCTGACATTGAAAATGATCCATTTTTAAACCAACGCATGAACGAGCAGTTATCTCAGATAACTCAATCCAGCGATACTAATCATAAACTACAGGTGTCTTCGAAGAACCTATTAGCCAGATCATGCTATCATATTGGATGTGTCATTTGATCTCGGATATATTAAGCGGCGTACGAAGAACGGACCCCAGGTCGGATGTCTGTTTTTTGTGTGATCATGTCCACTGCCAATTTACCCAATAGTATTTCAACACCCTGGGTTACCAGTTGGTGGAAAACACAGTGTATTGCAGCCATTGAAGCCAGCAAACGAACTGGTTCAGAGATCGTAGATTCTACCCTATGTTCTCTATGGCCAGAGACATATTAATACGTGGATACATATAAAGTGTAATCGCTTTACACATAATAATGATTTCTAAAGGACCATGTGAAGACTGGAGTAATGATGCCGAAAACTTTGTTATCACAGAAATAAATTATATATTTATAAATAAATAAATTATATATATATATATATATATATATATATATATATATATAAATACCGACCCCAGCCTTTTTTTATTTTTTAATTGCTTTAATCATAATGTCATTGCTATCTGTCATTGTCAATTTAGTAGGCTACAGTGGACTAAGGCCTTAAAGCTGAAGATTTAAGTTTCGGATGAATCAGTAAACATTTGACATCTTTGCTTTACATCAGGAAAGCAGTTAATCTTGCAAATCTAACCACTGGATCATAACATTGTTTTCCCCTCTGTCCTTTTTAGGCGTATATCCCAGAGTACAGATAGAATCAATACATGCAATTGCCTGGGAACTGATACGATTTTAACACTGTTTCACTTGGGTGATCCTTTTAAATACATTATCGCATGCTGAATCCCGTTCTCCTCAGCTGTAGTTGTAGTTGACTGATGATGAGCCTTGACAGGTTTGGACAAACAGCCGTCCCTGGCGTCATATAGTCAGAGATCAGATGCTGTTCAACAAATAGAGGCGAGACTTCAAAGAGTGTGACAGTTTCAGCGTTACCTGTCATCTTGCCCCCAACAGCCATCAATTAGGTTCTAAGAGAGGCTGCTGGAAAACGTTGCACACCAGAAGCGCTCAGACAGGTGCTAAGGTGATGCAATTACATTATTTTGCCACTAATATGTTCACAAAACACATTAAAGAGATTACGTATGCTTTCAGACATGTGCAATGCATCTTGGTGAGCCACGGGAAGTGGACCTGGCTAATAAATAAATATAATAGTTTATTAAACCAGTAAGTAGGATATTGCAGTCCAGTAAAGCACAAGGGAGTTCAGCCCTTTGCCACTCTTTAGCTAACCCATGGTTTGCTCTCTGCAATCTTGAGCAAAGGGCATCTATTATTTATTAAATAGACTCCAGGGGAGATGGGCTACATTGTAATGTGTGCTCATCTTATTAAAATTGGCCACCTTGAGTCAAAGATTTACAGGTTTAATTTCACATGAGCATACGTACGTCAAGCAGAGCAGACCAAATGGAATAGATTACTCGTTCTGGGTGTTTCTATAGTGCCTTTATAGCTCCGACCACATGATCAGAGACCTGTGAACGTGCAGTGGCAGCTGATACTGTATGTCTATACCAGACTGAAAAATGTCTCAAGGCTTCATCAGTTCACAGGGAGGGAAGATTGCTGGAATAATAGATTGGATTGAATTAACTGTACTGACTCATTCAATAAGATATTTGCTAAATTCACCCCCTGTTGTTCCACTGATCATATTGTTGTATTTTTCATCAGGCCTTAAATCACTCAGCTTCAATGAAATGATCAGAACTGTTGAGTCTTGCTTGGAATTTGGTATTCATCATGTGATATATTAAACTTTGTGTGTGTTAAAGGTGTGTTTCTTGTGCTCATGCTTATTTTTTTTTTCAGCATACCACATGACCTTCACCCCAGGGCCGTAACCACCACAGGCATTGAAGGGGCCAAGTCCCCCACAATAATTGGAAATGGCCAAAGTGTCCCCCCAAAATGTGATATTTCCTAATGCTGCTCTCCATTACGCACCGCTTTGTTTGTTGTTAGGATGGCAGACATTTTTGGCTGGTCTGATGCCATTCATAACTGAATGTGACGAGAAAAGAAAGGTTTTTGTTTTCATGAGGTTTTTTTTGTGTGCGTGTCATATTATGCATACTAACAAGATTGAATGTGTGCATATTTTTAAGTTAAATGTTATTTGCGAAGAGTTTAAATGGATTGCTTCACAACTATGTAGGCTATAATTAGACATATAACTAAAAAACACCCCCCCCCCCCCCCCAGACATGGTTACGGCCTTGCATCATGCGTCAGTTGGGTCAGTAATTTACAGCCCACACTAATCTTTCCTCAAGGTCCTAGGCCTGTAGTGTTGCCCTCTCTGATTCATGGTCATATTGAATCCTCAGCTGCCTTGACTGTCATCTTTATGTATTCTCTAGTTTACTGTACATTATTGACTGATCTCTAACCTCTATCCTATTGCAGAAGTGATAAAAATATGGGGTGTATTTGCTAAACCATTGTGCACAAAAACCTTATTCACAGGGACATGATTTTAGGGCCCCCTTCCCTTTCAAAGTGATCTATAATAATTTCATTTCATTTGATCCCCGGTCACATGATCCTTCAGAAATCATTCTAATATGATGATTTGGTGCTCAATAAACGTTTCTTGTCATTATCAATCTTAAAAAAAACAGTTGTGCTGGTTAATATTTTGTAAACTGTGAAATCGTTCTTTGATCAATAGAGAGTTCAAAGAACAGCATCTATTTTCAATATATATATTTCCATGTGACAATGTAAACATCTTTATTGTGGCTGAATAAAACTATTAATTTCTTTCAAAACAAAACAAAACCTCAACCCAAGCTTTTCAACAGTTTGAAAAATAATGATTTATTGATTATATAATCACTCTCTTTGTCACCCATTTTCATTTAAATATTTGCATTCAGAAAATATAATGCAATATTTGCAATTTTCAGTGCCCATATTGCAAAGGCTAGTGTTGCCTTCAGTCGACTGTCAAAGAGAATATGGGATGAGCAAGGCATCCGGGTGGATGACCAGTCGAACCAACCGAAGCAGGTTTTCTATAGCCAGTTCCAGAGCAGCAGGCATGCAAACGTTACAAGGATGGCCTCAAAGCCAAATTGAAACAATGCAACATATAATAGACCCAAATGACCTTGAAGAGATGGTCGCAGACAGGGCATCATGGAGAGCACAGTGCCATATGCCATACACTCATTTGAGTTGAGCCAGATCACCATTGCAATTGCACTATTTCAATACTGCTTGGGACTATATTGGCCCACTTTTTAGTAGGCTATATGAATGTATATGTTTAAGTATACTATAAGTGTAACAGTAGTAAACTTTTAGTGCACAACTAGTTCACAAATACGTTTCTCACTTGTACTGCATCTGTACTACAAATGAACTTATAAGTATGATAGTAGTTTTTTTTTAAGTTTAGGAAAGTACACTTTGAAGTGCACTCAAAGTAAACTACTAGCTTAGTAGTTTATACTGCAAGTATACTTGTAAGTTTTCTTTAAGTGAATACATAGTTTACTATTTATATATTATTTTTTTGCAATACACATTTAACTGTACTTTAGCTCTTTCCATTTTAAAAACTTTTTATTCTATCTTTCTGCAACCTTTTTTTATCAACACTTGAATGTGGTAAGTTTCTTTAAAAAAGCAACATTTTAAACAAAAAGCTGAGAAAATCGCAGTTTTGTCAAAGACGTCCGGATCAGTTTCAGAATGATGATCAAAACACAGATGGAGTCAATCGAGTCCATCAACACCTCCAAAGCTTCACAGTCATTTTCTCTTCATGGGTTCGACATTTCATCCTGTAACATTAGGCAGTTTTGATATTATGCTGTTTAATGTTTGATGATCGCGTTTCGAGTTGTTTTACATTTGTGTAAGCGATCTGCTGTCACTTATTTCTGCTTTTTCTTCACCTGTGTTTTGATTTGGAGATTATGTACTAGAAGAAGCGTAATAGCACCCCCTACCGCATAGCAGTGAAAACATGGGTAGCGGAAAATTCAGTCAGTGGCCGGGAAAGAGTTAAGTAGCTTTGAAGTAAATTCCCATGTTCTCTACCAGTGGACTAGCCTACACAAAAATGTAGATACTCAGAATTAGGAACTTTTCTGTTTTCTTCAAAAAAAGTATTTACTTAATAAAAAGAGTAAACAAAAACTACAAGCCAATTTTTGGTTTTTAGTCCTTTTTGTTTTCTTCTACTTAAAAAAAAAAAAAGAAGAAAAAAGATCAATAGACTGATGCATTCATGTATTTGTCAAGAGACTTACATATTCAAGGCCTGGAGGAGTCTTTCGAGATAAGAAACACGAGACATGACTCTGTGAAGTTATATGAAAGTGTTTAAGTGAGACTTTAATTGAATATGCTTATGATTCTGTCAACTGAGTTGCCCAGTGATAAGCAATAGGAGAAAAGTTTAAAAAACAGATCAAGGCTGGGCAGTGTTCAGAAGTGGTGCGTAGGAGCCTCTTGTATAGGTTAATGGATTGCATTTTTCTGTCAAAAGAAAAGTCTATTCACAGATAAGGCATTTTTAATGATTTCAACCCCCGAACCCTTATTAGCATAGGCTTTACATACAACTTATGAAATCCAATTATCAATGTAGAACTATATAATTTGCACATTTTCTCTATAATTAGAGTGTTCTGAAATAGGCTCTAAGTGATGGGCTGTCTCTGGAGTGAGAAGGTTAAAGACCTTTCAGCAGATTTCAATCTATATGTGATTTTCATCTCAGTCAAAGTGGATTTAGCACCTTCTTTCTCATTGCAGGACTGTCTTCCCTCATGTCTCACCGGACACAGTCATCAAAAACTCTTCACCTAAATCAATTCATTTGAAATTATAACCCTCGGCATTTTTGATGAGGTTCAGTCAATTATTCATTCATAGTGGTGGTCTCTGTCTCCATTTCAAGGTCCTGAATGTTTGCTGGACAAATGAACCTCGACACAATAGGTTCCAGCTCTAGGGATTGTCATACACTCAAGCATTTCCATTTCACAGCTGATTTCCTCAGTCTTCTTGGAGAGATTGCCAGCTTGTTCACCCCCAAATATCCTCTGCGTTTTCTGAGGGGGAGTCAAAACCTTGGCCAGCTCGGATGGTGAATTTGTACTGCTCAATATTATCTTCTCATTAGGACCAGCAATTTGGCTGCGCACACCCTCCAGCGCTTCAGTACTTACTTCCACTCTCACGTTTTCCCGCTCGGAGGCCTTTCACTCTCAAGCAATCGTATGTAATTTTCCAATGATCAACATGGTAATCACACAAACAGGCCTGATCTATGAGGAGATCTATGTGCCCGCTGAGACTGTGGTTCTGTCCTGCGCAAGGGAAATAGAGTGAGAGCTGCCCCCCCGTGTATACCAAGGAGCTTGTTTTCACTCAGCAGGTGCGATGGCTCCTCGCCGCGGATGGGAATTATTCTACAGTCAGTGGGGGTGTTGTTGAAGTGCAATTACTGGCGAACAGAAGCTTTGACTACCTGCTCCCCAGGTAGCTGCTCACAAGCCGAGAGATAGGAGCTTTGCCTGGCTCTAATCAAACTCCATACAGTTGAACAGTAGTTGAGAAACGAGGAAATTGTTCTTCACTTCTATTTCTGACATACGTCTGCCGTAAAAGCAGACTAAAAACAAGAAATAACAAAAGCTTTTTTGTGGTTTTCGATGCTGCTTTTGTTGAGGATGTCAAGCAAACGGCTCATCCGTTGAACTGAATGGGAAGAGCGGTGATTTCGTGTAGAGCATCTGAAAAGACACTCAAGTCTCTGAAGACTTGTCTCCTGACGGCGAATAAATGACTCGCATATCTCACGCACCTGGTAAAAGGAGCGTTCCAACAGAGAGGGCGACGTGGCATGTGTGAAGTTGTATTAAGAATGGCAGCCGGCAGTTGCTGGTGACAAGAGAGGCTTATTGAGGGCAAAATAAACAGCTGGTTGTGTGAAGGGAGAAAAAATAGAGAGGGAAACGTGTCTCAATTGAAGTCTATGTGCAGGAAAACACCGGAATTATGTAACCAAGGATGAACTTGTGGCATGACCGGTGTCTGAATCTTGCATGATGTTGTTGTGTCTGTCAACCATGACTGTCAGGGGACAACAGATATGCTTTGAGTCTAATGCCTTCTGACAATTTTGCTACATCTCTTCATTTGCTCTGGTGCTGAGCATATGTCAGCTGTCCCACAGCACCACTGGACTAAAACACTTGTCGGGAGCATTTTTCATTTAGAACCATGAAAAATTAAAGATTAAAGAGAATAATAGATTAACTCTTCACAAGGTTCTACAGGTTAGGGTAAATACAATCTAGATTGATAGATGTGTGGATGGATAGATAGATAATTGAAGCTAACTGCTTTTTGAGTTATTGGTTGATATCAATAATCACACTAAATGCAAAACTGTCCTCTTTCCTGTATGGAAGTCCAATACATTTTAGCAAATTATTTCCTTCAGATTGGATGGTTCAATAGATCAGTTAGAAGTCTCTGATATAAGTCTCTTTTTTTTTTTTTCTCTCATCATGTTTTCTAGTATTTTTTTATAATGGATTTGAATAGTTTAAGGTTAAGAACGTCGGGGTGGGACAAGGCAAAAAAAGTAAAATATATACCTAAACATAATTTATTATTATTATTATTATTATTATTATTATTATTATTATTATTAATTATTATTATTATTATGGAATGGTAAAAGTTTCCAAGACATTTTCAATGTGACCTTCATATAACAAAACGTTTTTTTTTTAAATAAGTTATTAAAAAATGAACCCTGGGACATACAGTAAAATTCATTGAATATGAATAATCCGCCATCTCAACTGGCAATTTAAAAAGATTATTGCCCCTTCAACATAGTTTGTTACTTTTTGGTGTGTTCATTGACTTAAATTAAGAGTAGCTTGTAGCTGTTTGAAGTATCTTCAATTAGACAGATAGATTTTTACTCTGTACAAAGCTCAGATTAAGCCTATTTACTCTACGTTCTCCTTTGATTCTTTCATGGTAGGATTTCCGAAATAATAAATAAGAACGTATGGAAGAGTGAGTCATGTAAAGTAAGTAGGGTTGACTGAACAAGTTAGATTAGCCACAGGGGAAAACTCACAAAATACCTCCAGCTGAAGGAGGTCATTGGAGAATTTGCAAACCATGGTGTAAGACTGATGATCCTCTGTCCTGGGGGCAGCCACTGTGAAGGGACCTCACAGTGCATTAATCTGTTCTTGTGAAAGGCTGAGAGCACAGGCGTGGGTGGAGTGGAGACAGGGCGGACTGCTAGGTATGACTGAGCAATGTGGGGACAGGAGTGGGCAAAACTTCAGAAACTCCAGAAGTAATGATTTTTTACCATCATCTTGTGAGGGCTGCTCAGGTCTGGTTTTCCTTTTTTCAGAATAAAGGAGAGAAAACAAACTTGAGCAGAATTGTTTGACAGGTTTTACACCAACACAAGTTTAGAGATCATAATTAATCCCCTTGATTTACTGTATTCTTATACAGTGGTAACAAAAACTTTATTTAATATTTAATAATAATATTTCAATCTATATTGAAATATATATATATATATATATAGTTTTTAATTTTTTTATTTAAATTATGCCATTAGTGATAATTTTCTACTTTTCATTCAAGTTGGAATGCTAATAATATTATTTGTAATGAAAATGGGTGTATTCACTTCTCAGAGTTTTGAACTGCACTCAATAGGAAACCAGAAGCTCTGAAATATTAAAAGTTTATTTAAGTCACAAAGCATGAAAACACACCCTCAGGGTTTTCAAGTTCATTTTGATTCTGCATTGTACGTGTAGTAGGAGGTGAGCTGATGTACGACAGCTTATACACCTTATCCATGGAGGAAAGCCAGGAAAAAAAAAAAAAAAACTTTGCATTGGGATTGATACAGGTGATACAGGAAGGCCCTATACAGTATGTTTCACAAATACTATTTATTTGTGGTACCTTTCTAAGAGTTTTTAATGGGGCTGCATGGGGGAAAAGCACTACTTTGAGTAAGTTTTGCCTCATCTGGGTAAACAGCACAGCAATTAACTAATGCACGTCTGGATGAGGTGAGACACTGATGTGCAAAAGCCTGATTAATTGTGATTCACAGCAGCCCGGCGCTGCTTAAATCTTTAAATCTGAAGGGTTTAAAGCCAGTAAATGGAGTAGATGCACCCTGAGGCTGTAGATCACAGGTGGTTGATTTGGAGGGTTGATAAGGTACCTCATCACACTTGATGGCAAAGCAAGCGTAAAATGAACTGTGCACCCAGTGTCACAAAGGTATTTCAGAGAGGCAGTCATGCGCATTGGCGTTTCTCTCTGTTTTATCTAAACTCTCAAGATTTTACAGCCTGGGCTCTAAGAAGAATTGTGATGGAGAGGATGGGAAAGTTTGATTTAAAATGATCAATAACTACAATACTGATGCTGTGAGAGGGGCACATACAAATACAGACCAAACAACTAGTGATTAAAGTAGTGATTTGGATTATTTATATAGCATGAAAAATAATGTGTCTTGAGTTTGCTGTCATGAGTAAAAAAAAAAAAGAAAAAGAAAAAAACTTTGTTAGAAAATACTATTGTAGCCTAGATCATAGACCAAATGTTATGTAATAGTTAATAAATATCTGTTGAAACCAGTACTTTGCAAGATTGGTTTGGTTTTGACAGGCAAACCATGTAGGCTGGTTTAAGTTTTTTTTATATTATATTTTATTTTATTGTATAATATTATATTAAATTATATTATATTATATTATATATTGCTAAATGGCTACAATTGCCTTTTTTATTATCTTAAGTAAAAAAAAAAACTTTGGTATCAATATCAATTTTTGGTATCAGCATTAGTATCAATAGCCTATATGTAATTTTGTACAACCCGAATTCCGGAAAAGTTGGGACTTTTTTAAATTTGAATAAAGTGAAAACTAAAAGACTTTCAGATCACATGAGCCAATATTTTATTCACAATATAACATAGAACCGAGAAATTTGACACTTTTATCCACTAAATGAGCTAATTTCATGCTACAGGTCTCAAAAAAAGTTGGCACGGGGGCAACAAAAGGCTGAAAGAGCAAGGCATTTAGAAAAGATTCAGCTGGGAGAACATCTAGCAACTATTTAAGTTAATTGATATCAGGTCTGTATCATGATTAGCTATAAAAGGGATGTCTGAGAGAGGCAGAGTCTCTCAGAAGTAAAGATGGGCAGAGGCTTTCCAATCTGTAAAAGAGTGCATAAAAAGATTGTGGAATACTTTAAAAACAATGTTCGTCAATGTCAAATTGCAAAGGCTTTGCAAATATCATAATCTACAGTGCATAACATCATCAAAAGATTCAGAGAAACTGGAGAAATCACTGTGCGTAAGGGACAATGCCGAAGACCTTTATTGGATGCCCGTGGTCTTCTGGCCCTCAGACGACACTGCATCACTCATAGGCATGATTGTGTCAATGACATTACTAAATGGGCCCAGGAATACTTCCAGAAACCACTGTCGGTAAACACAATCCGCCGTGCCATCTGCAAATGCCAACTAAAGCTCTATCATGCAAAAAGGAAGCCATATGTGAACATGGTCCAGAAGCGCCGTCGTGTCTTGTGGGCCAAGGCTCATTTAAAATGGACTATTTCAAAGTGAAAAAGTGCTCTATGGTCCGACGAGTCCAAATTTGAGTTGGAAATCACGAACGCCGTGTCCTCCGGGTAAAAGAGGAGGGAGACCTTCCATCGTGTTATCAGCGTTCAGTTCAAAAGCCAGCATCTCTGATGGTATGGGGGTGCATAAGTGCATACGGTATGGGCAGCTTGCATGTTTTGGAAGGCACTATGAATGCTGAAAGGTATATAAAGGTTTTAGAGCAACATATGCTCCCCTCCAGACGACGTCTTTTTCAGGGAAGGCCTTGTGTATTTCAGCAAGACAATGCAAAACCACATACTGCAGCTATTACAACAGCATGGCTAAGTCGTAGAAGAGTCCGGGTGCTGAATTGGCCTGCCTGCAGTCCAGATCTTTCACCTATAGAGAACATTTGCCGCATCATTAATGAAAAATACGTCAAAGACGACCACGAACACTTCAGCAGCTGGAAACCTATAAGGCAAGAATGGGACCAAATTCCAACACCAATACTCCAGACACTCATAAACGCAATGCCCAGACGTCTTCAAACTGTTTTGAAAAGAGATGTTACACCATGGTAAACATGCCCCCTTCCCAACTATTTTGAAACCTGTAGCAGGCATCAAATTTGAAATGAGCTCATTTAGTGGATAAAAGTGTAAAATCTCTGTTTAAACATTTGTTATGTTATCTATGTTCTATTGTGAATAAAATATTGGCTCATGTGATTTGACAGTCTTTTAGTTTTTATTTTATTCAAATTTAAAAAACTTTTCTGGAAATTGGGGTTGTATTTGATAGTTCTTGGTATCTGATAGAAAAGAAAATTTGTGGTAATTTGTGATAGAACAGAGATCAGCTTGATTTTTTTTTTTAATTGAACATTTACAACCCACACACCCTCTTGTAGAAACAAAGTGATCCAGCAAAGATAATATACCACTGCTTTTCCTGAGTCGAGGAGGTTACTGATTAGTTAAATGTCTTCTGGATGTTTTACCTTAAACACAGTCTAGAGATGGGGCTGATTGAAAAGCACAACACTCTCAGCAAGGGGATTTATCCTCCTCCTCTCTTTCTATCTCCCTTCACACCTCTCTTATATTCTCCATTTGAATCTCAAGGAAGACAGTGAAACTTTTAGCTATATCTGATGACACTTTTATCAGTTCACTTTTTGATCCCTTAAGGTTTATTTAGGATAGGATTCACGCTGCCTACCATTTTACTGACAACCGCTATAAATTGCTCGTGCACAATCACATCTCAGGGACGGAGATTTCCTGATTGCCCAAACCAAGTGGCTCATTCCAAGAACATGAGATTGAATCATCATGGAGAAAAAAGTGGCAAATTCAATTCTAAAGTTATTAATCCTCAGATTTCCCTTTTCACAGCACAGCTCGGGGAGAGAAAACATTTGGCTCTATTTACCTGTCAGGAATATCAGAAAGTACAATTATCACTGTTGTATCTGAACAGAAACAAGCGAACACTGAAAGTGATCCGGTTAATGCAGAAGCTTTTATAGAGCTGTTCAATCACACAGATCCTGGCCATGAGTCGGAACAATCGGTTATTGATTACTTTTGCATGAATTATGAAACTTTTTCAGTAGTTATCTGGGAAGCATAAAATAAATAGTAGTTATTGATTAGTTAATAGTGAACTACCACTTTCACGTGTGTGCTATTACTTACTAATTCTTTAATCAGACTTTCTTGTTAGTTAATAGTAGTTACTAGATTCTTAATATTGTGTTACTCATTTGTTCCTGTGTGGTTATTCATTAACGAAGGAACCGTATTCTAAAGTGTTACCCAAATCACATTTCGTTTTGTTTAGCGTCATATTTAGGGGCATGCAAATGTAAAGTTGATGTCCAAACAATAACAGACCGACGTGCATCTAATAAATGATTTATTCAAGAACGTTGTGCAAGTTTACAGCAACAATGGAGCCTCAAACTTCACATACTTCTGAAAATCCAATGTTTAGTTGATCCTGATAAGCGCTCATTGTCACAGTTGTAAACACAGAATTCAACCAATCAGATGACGACTATGAATTAATGAGCTTTTTTTTCGTGATTGGAATAATATCCTTTGGCATACATATTCTTGCCAAAATAGTCAAATCCTGCCAGAGAACATTAGCAGGGGGCGAGGAGCCCACACCTGGTCAGTGGGACGGGACCAAAACTGGTAGCGATGGGTGAATCAAACATGAAGCGACAATTGACAGGTGTTAAAAATCTTTCAAGCAGAAGCTACAGTAAGAATAAATTAATAAATGAACAAATAATTTACTCAGCACTTGCTAATTTGAGACTTCCTGACAGAAATACCTCTTACACTACCATTTCTCTTTGTTTTAAAGTGCCCCTATTATGGATTTTTGAAAATGACCTTTCAATGTAGTGTGTGACATAGCTCTAAGTGAATGAAAACATCCTGCAAAGTTTTTAATCTGAAAGTGCACCGTATATAAAGTTATTGTCTTTCTAAAGTAAGAGTCAACTCTGAGTCAATGAAATGAATCGTTTTTCAAACGAGTCATAAGCCGCTTCGTTGTGACGTCAAGGCGAAGCATTATCATATTGCCTGTCCACTTATTGCGCGTGCCAGGGAAAAACAGGGAAAACTTGAACCCTCAAACACTTCAGCTGATTCCTGTGGATACTGGATAGCATCATGTCTAGAAGAAGCTGTGCTCTACAATGAGAAGGTAAAGCTAGTTTTTCCCACTGCCCAATGAAGAGCATGTGATGAATCAGTGGTTAAAATTCCTCTTTACCACGATACCACAGCAGTATAATCCTAAACTTTTGCTGTGTTCCCTTTATTTTACCGACCACTGCTTCTCAAAGCTCGGAGTTCAATGCAGGATTCGCAAACCGCTTGCTCTTGAAAGATGGCGTTCAAAATTCTTAGTTTTGAGATTTATATTGCGTTGGTCTCCTGCTAACTGGTTAACTCACATTATTCTGCTAATCAGTTGTGGGCCACTGTTACCTAAAACTGTGTCTATTAATCCAGATTGTCTGTTGTTCTCACTTCCACTTTGAGGAAAGATTAAGCATGGAGCAAAATTTCTTGCTAATATATGCACTGTTATTGATACAGTTTCCCTGTGTTCACCGCAATAAATTCGAAAAACACTCGGTAAATAAATAAGTACAAGTAAAATAATCGGTTTGTTGATGGACATGCACTTGTTAATGCTGATGGTGAGGAATTTCAGTTGCAACATCTCATAATGTACATCAAACTGAGTAGTGTATCACTGAGAAACGTCCTGCTTGAGTCGTCCTTGTGATGGAGGTTCGGGTTGAATAACTAGTTCTTCCAAAGTTTATTTATCGGACTCGTGCTCACATTGATACTGCAAAATCGACGTCATCGTTCATTACTGTGTTTAGTTCCTGGTGGAGGAAGCCTCAGGACAGAGCTGACATTGTTATGGCAATGGGCGTTTTTGTTTTCAACACGCTATGTACACGGTAGACCAATCACAACAGACTGAGCTGTCTAGCCAATCAGAGCAGAGTAGCTCATAGAAAGGAGGGATTTAACGTGTTGGGGTTTAATGTGAAAATATGGTGATGTGCAAATGTATATTATGAGAAAATGAAACAGTTTTTTGAACTTTGATACATGTAAACCTGTTGTAGGAGATTCCAAAACAACATTAGGAAACTTTAAAATAGCATAATGGGGCACTTTAACAATACAAACTGAATGGAACTATTGTGCTGTTATGTACACTTGACTCATGCAGCGATGCTTCTTGACTTTTATAGTTCAAGCCAGGTCATGAATATCAATATTAAGATAATAGAACATAAGGAGTGATTGCAAGTCACAAAAGAGTGCTCTCTCTCTCTCTCTCTCTCTCTCTCTCTCTCTAGGCTTCCCGACTGGCCCGTATATTCATGTTCTCATAAGCACGTTCATGCAGAATACAATTTGTATCAACCAAGAGAGAAAACAGGCTGATCAACAACTGCTTTCAAGTCTTTAGTACAAATCCCCAGCTTCATCCCCTCCAACTGTGTGTCTGGGAAAGAGAATGAGGAAGAACGGCTTCTTCCATCGACAATGCCTTAATTTCCCCTTTTATACTTTGCTGATGTGAGCAGAGCCCAAGAGGAGATGCTACTGAGACAATTTAAAAGCAGCTGCGACCAAATAAGGCCTATTGAAGGGGCTACATGCAAAATGCGCTCATATATGCCCCTACTGTAAATAATATTTTGGAGATGGACCACTTTTATTGTTTATTGTTCTAGCCACTCCAAAGGCGTAGATTGCTTTCAGCTGGAAACCTCAGGTTTTATCCTCACGGCCTGAAAGCCTCCAGGAGAGACGAATAACAGTATTTACCATGTAAATAGCTCCTCATTGATTCAGTAGTACTTGGCTTTAAATGCAGATTCATTCATGCCTTCATTCTATAGCATACCCTATAAAAATTGAGACCATTTATAATGAATCAGAATTATTACTTTTCACTTGGGCCCCACATATGTATTATTCAGCAAGAGCTTTCTGATATGTGGCTGTGTGGTTTGATGCAGTATATCCTGAAAGCAAATCCTCTATTCTCTTACTTTTGTCTAGAGTGTCTCATTAGCATGTCAGTTCATGCAGCTGTGTGTGGTATTGCACTGGGGTGCTTTTTACTAAAGAGTTCCATTTGCATGATAAAACAAGCTTGCTGATGACATGATGTATATGGTAATTACACCTTTATAAGAACGAGACCCTAGTCTTACAAATGTCTGAATGTAATAATAGAGCTCTTGGTTGTATTTTCAGGATCGTGGAAGCTTTGGCACTAGATCCCACTTCATTGTATTCAATAGTCGAATGCAGTCAACTATTGAATTGAGTGCTTAACAAAGACAAAAATATATGAATGCTGCTAGGGATGAGGAAAAAAATATTTTTAAATAAACTTGTCAACCATAGTCTGATTGATTATTTGCTCTTGGTTCACCCGGGAAAAAAAAGAAGGAATTAATTTACATAAGATGCATTTTTCTAAACAGGGAATGGAACAACATTTTTTTTTTTTGAGACAAATGCATAAAAAATTGTATCTACAAATAGTTTAATTTTATTTCATGTTTTTGAAAGAATTCTCTTTTGCTCATCAAGGCAATCTAAAAAAGTAACCGAGTTAAATAATACAGTTTAAAATAACTTTTTTATCTGAATATATTTTAAAATCCAATTTGTTCCTGTGACGCAAAGCTGAATTTTCATCATCATTACTCCAGTCTTCAGAGATCCTTCAGAAATCATTCTAATATGATGTTCCCTCTCGAGGGAACTCGACACTGCGCTGGTTACGTCACTAGGGGAACGCCCTTCAGCGTAGCGCGTCTGAATTTATGAATGAAACCGAATCCAATCCTATTGGCGTTGCGCGATGACGTAGCGTGTGACGGGATAAGCGGATGTATACAAAAGCACGCCGGCACACAAAAATGTCAGCTTTTTGCTATTCAGCAAGCGCTCTGTGTATGTGTGAACAATTCTGTCCTATTTGGTGTTGTGTGTCCGGTTAAAGTCTGCATTGCAACAGAATCTAGTAGCTCGGATCTCGCGTTTGCCGAGGCTGCGCTCAGATTCCGAGTGTACTTTGCTATAAAATTCTGTGGCTAGGATCTCGCGTTCGCCGAGGCAGCGCGTAGGTTTAATGTTTGCCTTGCAGTTGCAATACAGAATCTAGTAGCTCGGATCTAGTGTTTGCCGAGGCAGCATGTAGGTTATGAGTCTACTTTGCAGAGTACGAGGCATGAACAGTCAGCTCCTGAGGGTGCTGGCTGTGTTCATTGAGAAAGAAACTCGCCGCACACGTGCGTTTCGGGTGTCTCAGCCTCGCGCCTGTTGACTTTCTTCTCGAGAGATGAAAGCCAAATATATTGCGTACTACTCGAATCTCGCGTTTGTTAAGGCAGCGCGTTACGGGTCTGCAATAAAAGGGACACACGCGATCTGATAAATAATACTGTTTAGGTGCGAGGCATTCACAGTCAGCTCCTGAGGGTGATGGCTGTGTCCATTGAGAAATATCTTGACGCGTACAGCCGTGCGCTGTCAGGTGTTTCAGTCTCGCCCCTGTTGACTTTCTTCTCGAGGGATGAAAGCCAAATTATTACGGCTCGAATCTCGCGTTTGCCGAGACAGCGTGTAGGTTACGAGATCGTATAATTAAATATAAAACAGTATTCTGGTGTTTATGGCTGCATTTATTTCCTACAGCCTACCATTCAGACCGTGTTTCACTTATCCGGTGTTATGGCTGCACTTAATTCTGAGGAGTTAAAGTAATTAAAAATTGTATCTAACTTAGAACTTGGTTAAATATTTTAATTCAGCCTACCATCTGAAGGAGAGTATCGCTTCTAGAGGTCCCCCTAAAAAAAAATAAAAAAAAGGTGAGCTTGGGACTCTAGGTGGGGCTCTCGCCCAAAGCCTCCTGAGAAGATGGATCTGAGTACTGTTCTTCAGGCCAGGAAGGCGTTGGGAGAAAGGTCCTAACTTGTGTGAGACCTTGGAGGGCTGCCCCCCCCCCCCCGAAAGAGAGCGATCAAGATCCCCTCTCTCACCGGGCACTCAGGAAACTGGTGTCAGCATCCCGCTGCTAGTTGCGCTTCAGGACACATCAGTTTCCAGCGAATTCACGCTGCTCTGTCTGCCCCAAGAGCTTGCGGCCAGGCAGCGCTGGCGTCCGCACACTGAGAGTCGTTTTCGATTATTCCCTGCCGGTCTTCCGCTTCAGGGTATCGTGAAGGGCTCTCACAAGACACTTGACACTAGCCCTGAGAGGCTGGTTCCCTTGCTGAATTTTGTTGAGGCATGGCAATGTCTCCCCAATATATGTCCATGGGTCCTGCGCACTGTAGAAATAGGATACAGGCTGCAGTTCCGGGTCCGCCCACCGATTTAATTATCAACGGGGTGGTTTGGACTGCAGTAGACCCACAGCAGGGTCAAGTGTTAAAACAGAAGTTCTCTCCCTGTTGGTAAAGGAGACCATATAACATGTTCCTCCACCAGACAGGGAAGTCCGGGTTCTACAGCCGGTACTTCATAGTTCCAAAGAAAGATGGAGAGTTATGTCCTATATTAGATCTGAGACATCTGAACCGGTCTCTGAGGAGATTCAGGTTCAAGATGCTCACTATTCCCATTATCATGAGTCAAATCCAATCCGAGGATTGGTTTGTCACGATAGATCTAAAAGACCCCTACTTTCACATCTCCATCCTTCCATCTCACAGGAAGTTCCTGAGGTTTGCTTTCAGGGGCGAAGCTTACCAATAACGGGTTCTTCCGTTCAGCCTAGCACTCTCCCCTCGCACCTCTACCAAGTGTATGGATGCAGCTCTAGCACCCCTGAGGCTCGAGGGCAGCAGCGTCCAGCGTGATACCTTCTGGCCTGCTACATATGAGAGCCCTACAGTGGTGGTTCAGAGCCAAGGGGTTTTCCCCGAGGGGAAATCCATTCCGCTTGATAAGGGTTACGCGCAGATGCCTTCGTTCCCTATCAATTTGGAAGAAGCCTTGGTTCTTGTCCCAGGGTCCCAGGTTGGGAGCATCATGTCGCCGGATATCTATTTCGACAGACGCCTCCCTCACTGGCGTGGTCATGGACGGCCGCTTTACGAGAGGTCTCTGTCAGGACCAACATTCCTCTTGGCACATAAATTGCCTAGAAATGTTGGCGGTGTTCCGGGCTCTGAGGAGCTTTCTGCCAGACCTCCATGGTCGCCATGTCCTACTAAGATCCGACAACATGTCGGTGGTATCTTACCTAAACCATCAGGGGGGTCTGATGTCACGCTCTCCGTGCAGACTGGTGCATCAGATCCTCCTGTGGTCCCAGCGGAGACTGTCGTCTCTCAGGGCGATGTATGTCCCGGGGGACCAGAACCAGGGAGCAGACATGCTGTCGAGGCAGGGGCTGAGGCCCAGGGAATGGAGACTCCACCCCGAGGTGGTGGAGTTCATATGCGAGAGGTTTGGCCCAGTGGAAATGGACCTATTTGCGTCTCTAGAGACAACACACTGTCCACTGTGGTTCTCCCTCTGGGGTTGGATGCCATCGTCCAGACGTGGCCGAGGCTGCGTCTGTACGCCTTTCCCCCAATCGCTCTGCTCCCAGCAGTTCTGGAGAGGGTCCGTCAGGATGGGGTCAGCCTACTATTAGTAGCCCCATGTTGGCCGGCCCGAGTATGGTTTTCGGACATCATCCTGCTTCTGGCAGGCCCGCCATGGCAGATGCCTCTGAGGAGGGACCTGTTGTCTCAGGCGGGGGGCTCAGTTCTCCACCCTCGGCCCGAGCTGTGGAAACTGTGGGTCTGGCCCCTGAGGGGGCACAGTACCTAGAAGCCTGCCTGTCAGCAGAAGTGGTTGAAACTATACTCACTTCCAGAGCTCCCTCCACGAGTAAGTTATACGGCCTTAAGTGGAATGTTTTTTCCATTTGATGCAGAGAGCGTGATCTGGACCCAGTTCACTGCCCAGTGGCTTCAGTGCTGGAGTTTCTCCAAGACCGCTTTTCTGCCGGGCTTACCCCGTCCACACTCAAGGTTTATATGGCTGCCATTGCGGCATTCCACGCTCCTCTGAGTGATGGTCCTCTGGGGAGGCATCACCTGGTCGTACGTTTCCTCCGTGGAGCCTGGAGGATGAGACCTGCGACTCACACCAGGGTTCCCTCTTGGGACCTGGCAGTGGATCTTGAAGGGCTGGCCGAGGCCCCCTTCGAACCATTGGAGTCGGCTGAGGCCAAGAACCTTTTGTTTAAGGTGGTCTTTTTGTTGGCTATTACTTCCCTGAGGGGGGTAGGAGAATTCCAGGCGCTCTCTATTTCCAATGGGTGCTTGGAGTTTGCTCCAGGCAACATTAAGGCCACATTATACCCCAGGCCCGGCTCCAGGCAACATTATACCCCAGGCCCGGCTATTTGCCCAAGGTGCCATCTAATATGGCACGCCCTATGGTTCTGTAGGCATTTCATCCTCCACCTCATGTGACGGCGGATGAGGAGAGACTTCACCTGCTCTGCCCTGTCAGAGCACTACAATGTTATATCCAGAGGTCCTCCTCATGGCAGAAGTCGGACCAGTTGCTGGTGTGTTTCGGGTTGCCCAAGAAGCTTGTCAGTCGGCCTGCCTCTAAGCAGACCATCAGCAACTGGATAGTTCAGACTATTTCCCTGGCCAATCAGGTGCGCAACTAGCCTTCACCTACGGCCGTGAGGGCTCACTCCACCAGAGGCATAGCATCCTCTAGAGCCCTCCTTTCAGGGGTTTCTATACATGACATATGTGACGCGGCTGGCTGGGCCACTCCGCACACATTCATGAGGTTTTACAGTCTGGACCTTCCCTCTACACCCGGTGCACGAGTGCTTTCGTCCTAGATTGTGCCTGAAGACAGCTTCACACTAGGATGAGCGGGGTTCGTTGTGGTATAGTGGGTATCTCGTTCCCCTAGTGTCGTAACCGAAGCAGTTCAAGTTCCCTCGAAAGGGAACGTCTCGGGTTACGTATGTAACCCTTGTTCCCTGAGAAAGGGAACGAGACACTGCGTCGGTTCGCCACACCTCACCCCGCCTGGAGCACTTGCTTCATAGCAAAAGCTGACATTTTTGTGTGCCGACGTGCTTTTGTATACATCCGCTTATGCCGTCATCGCGCAATGGCAATAGGATTGGATTCAGTTTCATTCATAAATTCAGACGCGCTACGCTGAAGGGCGTTCCCCTAGTGTCGTAACCGGCGCAGTGTCTCGTTACCTTTCTCAGGGAACAAGGGTTACATACGTAAGCCGAGACGTTTTGCTGCTCATGAAACATTTACTATTATTATTAATGTTGAAAACAGTTGTGGTGTTGTACATACTAAAGTGTGATACATTCTATTCTTTGATGAATAGGAAATTCAAAAGAACAGCATTTATTTTAAATAGAAATATCAATTTCTTTAAAAAAACAAACTTGGAATGTTAACCTTAATATTAAAAAAATGGCTTCAATTATCAACCGAGTTGATGTTGGCCGACAAGGCTTCAATCATTACCCATTCCCAGTGATGCCAAAATGCGGTCTTGGTCTTTTTCATGCTGACAGGAGCGCATTTCAAACTCACAAATAGACATGAATATCTTGAAATAAGATGAAAATATCAAGTGCCTCCCAAAAACCCTTTACTGAGTGTCTATAAACTTCATAATGCGCCATACCATTAGATTAAAAAAAGGTCACTTGTCTCATGAAGCCTTGTCTCTTTGTGTTATTTGAAAGCATCTCTTCCCTCCGGTGAATGTAACAAACATTCTCTGATCATTAGAATGACAATCAGAGGTACCCTGGTCTTCTCAGACAGCCTGATTGAACGACATGCACATAAGAGCAGCCACTGGCAGACACATCAAGACGGTGGCCGACTGAGGGCAAATTAAACAGTGCAGCAATCACCAAATGCCTCCTCCAGGGCCAAATCAAGATGGTGATTGCAGGGCTGGATATATTATCTCAAACATGGGCAGAGCAATAACATGCCCATACTTGCTCATTAGAATTTTTGGATTGTGCTCACCAAGCCATTGGATTGCATCTGATTAGGAAACCGAATCCAAAATTCTGGGATATTTATATCTGCTCTTGTCTGTTTTGTCTGTTGACTGTAAGTGTCCAGAGTTTTAAACAGGAGGCCAGGAACATAAACCATTTGCTGAATGTTGCTTGCAAAATTTACACGATATGGACAAAAGTATTAGGGCACACCTTTTAATTCTTGAACTCTAGTGTTTCATTGCCAGACCCATTACAAAACCCAATCCCTCAGGTGTGTGGAATGCCGTACCAAGCCATGCATTTACAAACAATTGTCAACAAAGGGTAATTCTGAAGAGCTCAGTGAATTCAAGACTGTTAAGATATCACCTTTACAATAAGTCAGCTAGTGAAATTTCATCCCAGCTAGATAGTCCATGGTCAACTGTAAGTGGTATTATTGAAAAGTGGAAGCATTTAGGAAACAGCAGTAACTCAGCCACATAGTAGAAGACCAGATAAAGTCACAGAGTGCTGATTGAGCCACATGGTGCGTAAAAATCGCCAATGCTTTGCTGATTCTATAGTGAAGACTTCGAAACTTCCACTAGAATTAATATCAACACAAAAACTGTGTGGCGGGAGATTCATGGAATGGTGTTTCAAAGGCCAAGCGTTAGATGGAGTGGTGTAAAGCACACTGGACTCTAGAGCAGTGGAAAAGTGACAAATCACACTTTTCTGTTTGGCAGTCTGATGGGCGAGTCTGGGTTTGGAATTTATCAGGAGAACTTTACCTGTCTGACTGCATTGTGCCAACTGTAAATTTTGTTGGAGGAGGGATAATGGTATGGGGTTGTTTTTCAGAGGTTGGGCTAGGACCCTTCCAGTGAAGAGAAATCTTAATGCTTCAACATAATACATTTTGGATAATAGGTTTCCAACTGTATGGGAACAGTTTGGGAAAGGCCCTTTTCTACTCCAGCATGACTGTGCCGCATTGCACACAGCAAGGTCCATAAAGAAATGGTTGGATGGGTTTGGTGTGGAAGAACTTGACTGGCTGACAAAGAGCCCTGACCTCCACCCCATCGAACACCTTTGTGATGTACTCTCATCCAACATCAGCTCCTGACCTGAAAAATACTGGATGAATGAACAAAAATACCCCAATATCTTGTGGACAGCCTTCCCAGAAGAGTTGAAGCTGTTATAGCTGCAAAGAGGGAACCAACTCCATATGTATTTAGAATACAATGTCATTGCAGTCCCTGTTGGTATAGTTGTCCCAGTACTTTAAACCTTTTACAGTTTTTTTTTAATTCGCTTTGGTTTACTATTTTATGAGGTGTACATTTTCAAAACCCTTAGTACAAAAATCCAAACTGATCACACTTGTAACAACTAGTCATTCTTTCAAAACCTGATCCCATGCTTTCATTACAGTTATACACATTTCAGTCAACATAATCATTGTTTCAAACACAATATTATTGTAATATGTAATGAGACAACCCAGTCTCATCCCAAGGCGTCATCTAACTGACGCTTTTGACCATGTTTGACCATGCGTCAACATGCCGACGCACATGGCACCCTTTAAGCGTCAATATGAGACGCGCCTCATAGTGGTCTAACCCTAACCCTACCCCAGACCTAAACCTACCCATAACGGAAGCGTCATCTAACTGACTCTAAAGGGTGCCATGTGCGTCGGATTTAGACGCATGGTCAAAAGCGTCAGTTAGATGACGCCCGAGGATGAGCGTCTAATATTGACGTGTAAAGGGTGCCACGTGCGTCGGCATGTTGACGCTTGGTCAAAAGCGTCAGTTAGATGACGCCTTGGGATGAGACTGTGTTAAATGAGAACATCTTTCAATTAAGTACTATTAATAGTACTATAATATTAATATTGCATAACTTATGAAATTTAATCCATAATGTTCGTCATAGTATATCTAGTGTGTTATCAAAACGTGTGAGGAAGTTATGAAACTGCCATGAGGTTTTTTAAGAACAGAGTTTGCTGGCAATACAGTAAATGTTTTCACTGTGCCATTTATGACTGTATACTGTAGTTGACATTTACAGATGAGGGGTGAGTTACAGTAATGTGGCAGTCTGTACCATGGTAATCAGTTTAAAGTATCACATAACTACACATACTGTACTATATTTTATGCCATCTGTCTCCCTTCTTCTGATGCATCTCTGATCAATGTTATTGTTTCCTCTCCTTTGCACTCTATCCTGCTTAATGTTCACAAATTGCAAATCTCTCAGGATACATTGTGATTTTGAGTATTGTACTAACACAATACTAAAAAGAAAAAAGGGCACTTTTTATGATCTGTTGTGATATTAGCACTAAGAGTTTCGAAAATGTACACATTTACATTTATTCATTTAGAATATGCTTTTATCCAAAGCGACTTACAAATGAGAACAATAGAAGCAGTTAAACTAACAGTAGGACAACAAAATGTAAGTGCTATAACCTTTCTCAGTTTAATCCAACGCAGAACCCGTTAAGGGTGGATTTTTTTTTAGGTTTTTTTTATAGAAAGGAAGAGAAAGTGTTAGTATTACTGAAACAAGTGCTGCCGAAAGATTGGATTGGCAGGTACCACAAGTAGCTCTGTCTTCGCAAGGTTGAGTTGAAGGTGGTGGTCCTTCATCCAGCCAGAGATGTCTGTCAGGCAGGCTAAGATGCGAGCAGCAACTGTCGGATCATCAGGCTGGAATGAGAGGTAGAGTTGTGTGTCATCAGCGTAGCAGTGATAGGAAAAGCCATGTTTTTGAATCACAGTTCCTAGTGATGTCATGTAAGTGGAGAAGAGAAGTTGTCCAATCACTGAGCCCTGAGGCACTGGAGTAGCTAGATGTTGTGACTTTGACACCTCACTCCTCCACGACACCCTGAAGGACCTACCAGAGAGGTAAGACTTGAACCATTGGAGTGCTGTTCCCAAGATCCCCTTCATCTTTAGGATTGACAGGAGGATCTGGTAGTTAACTGTGTCAAAGGCAGCAGACTGATCCAGCAGACTGATCCAGCAGGATGAGAACTGAGGATTTGGAAGCTGTTCTTGCCAGTCTCAGAGCTTCAATTACTGAGAGCAGAGCAGTCTCAGTTGAGTGTCCACTTTTGAAACCAGACTGATTGTTGTCCAAGAGGTTGTTCTGTGTAAGAAAGGAAGAGATCTGGTTGAAAACAAGTGTCTTCGCGACAAATGGAAGAAGGGATACCGGTCTGTAATTTTCCAGATGTGCTGGATTAAGAGTAGGTTTCTTAAGCAGTGGGGTTATCCGAGCCTGGTTAAATGCTGTGAGAAAGATTTCACACCTTTCTTGTGAAAATAGTACCAAAGTAAAAAACAAACAAAAAAAAAAAACATTGTAAACAAACGTATTTCTGCAATCATTTAAAACATTTATCTTTATATATAACTTTTTGGACATACAGGGTTCTTTAAGATTGAGTCAGGTTCTTGAACCTTGTATGTTGAAAGATTGTATGTTGTCTGAACTAAATTATTCTGACCACTAAATCATTACATTCAATTGTATACAGTATGATCAAGACTATGGATTGTGAAATTAAGTTTGTTCCAATTTGTTTAACTTGCCATGCTAACCATTCAGTGTGCTAGTGTAGCATATTGTTAGAAAATAATTATAAATTTCATGTTATACATTAAACACTACAGTTCAAAAGTTTAGTTTAAAGGATATTACTACTTTTATTCAGCAAAGATACATTAAATTGACAGCAGGCTTAAAAAGTGACAATATGTCACAGATAAACAGGAGAAGGAGCACAGGTATCATTGAACGGGTATTTTAATAAACAGGTAGTGGATTGGACGATCAGCAGACAGTCAGGTGAGTGAGTCATTTGCAGATAGGTTGCAGACAGTCACACTTAGCTCATTGATCTTTATCTCTTTTCCAGGTGATGAAGCTGTATACGGACGAGATGGGGATGTATGTAGCAAGACGAAGGTAAGCATTCAGGTAAGTGGAAGTCGGACAAGAGTTCTCATGTAGAGATCGATGAGACTGGACACCAGGTGAGTGTGGCTGGTTATATAGGGGAGAGGTAATCAAGTGGTGACAGGTGCAACTGGTTAGAATTCCAGCGATTGTGAACTGATGGCTGAAGGACTTGGTGCTCACGGTATGTTGGTGGAATCCGTGACACAATAAAGACATTTTTTAATATTACAAAATATTTGACTTGACTTGACAAAAGATTTCTATTTCAAATAAATGCTGTTCTTTTGAGCTTTCTATTAATCAAAGAATCCTGAATAAAAAAGGATCAGAGAAATGTTTCTCAAGCAGCAAATCATCATATTAGAATGATTTCTGAAGGATCATCATGTGACAATGAGGACTGGAGTAATGATGCTGGAAATAAGCTTTGCATCACAGGAATAAACAACATTTTAAAATATATTAAAATACACAACTTTTGAATTATTATGGATTTACTTTATTTTTGATTAAATAAACACAGTCTTGGTGAGCATACACTCTTAAAAATAAAGGTTCCAAAATAGGGGTCATAGAAGAACCCTTTTGGTTCCCAAAAAACCTTTTAGTGAATCGTTCTAAAAATAACAATTTTTTTTAGATGATTTGGCCGCTCATTCCACCTCAGTTCAAAAATCCAAAAGTCATTTTTTTAACTTTGAGAAAGGTTTGTGTAATATAAATAATCATTCTGTTAAATTTAATGTAACAGTTCTTTATCTGCATAATTGACTCCATAAAGAACCATTTTGTCCCAAAAAAGTTTATTCATAGTGGAAAAAGGTTCTTTAGATTATTAATATGTTCAAAAAATGGTTCTTTTTAGAACCATTCACTAAAAGTTTTTTTTGGGAACCAAAATGGTTCTTCTATGACCCCTATTTTGGAACCTTTATTTTTAAGAGTGTAATCTTTCAAAAGCATCTTATCAACCCCAAACATTTGAATGGTAGTCCATTATACATTTTTGGAGAAACATGCTGACCAAAATGTTCCTGACAGCAGCATATTCCAGCAGAGGCTAGCTAAGCATGCAAGTCCGTGCTAATAGCAAAACCCTAAATGCTTGGCTTGTGATAGTACAGTAAGTGAAGAATACATTTTGCTCTTTGTCTCATCCTTCCTTTGTGTTTGAAAGGTAAAGTGATGCACAGCAGATAAAGCAAGAGCAGAAAAGCATTGCTGTTTAGAAACGATACTCAAGAGTGAGAACTTCAACCACTTCAGATACAGGGACCCTGGGTGGATCCCATTGGTTTGCACTTTCTCTCTGCTATTTAATGTCTTGGCAAATTAGCACATTTCTTCTTGGATGTGGAAAGTGAAAACGTTTTATCTTTGCTGAGCAGTCACTGGGAAGTTTTCACCTCTGTATCCAGTGGTAAGCAAACTCATAAAACTACAAGGAGGAAATAATTAAAGCTTGGAAGTGTTTAATCTCTTAAAGGAACGGAGCCATTGATTTCCTTCTCTTCTATCTTCTTCGCCAGAGCGGCGCTGTGATCAGAGGAGCCTTTGTATGGCAGGATAAGAATAAAAAGAAGGACCACAATGAGGATGGAAGACAGCCTCGCTCATTATCAGCGGAAACAAAAGTTCCTGGAACAAAAAGTCGTGTGAACTGTGTGGGAAACACTCCTTATTTTCTTGCCTTCTGCTGCTCGAGGTTTCTTTGATACACTCACGCTGTTATATCATAATGAGCAATATAGTTCAATCCTGTTCTGACCTGTTGCATGCTCGCGGTACCCTGCACATCTCTGCTGCCTCTTATGTGACTGACAGATCGCATGACCTCATTCTCTCCACTGATCATCAGAAGAAGGGTTTGATTTTCTGGTTTATGTTGGGATCACTTTCCTTCTTGATGTGTCATTTATTATCAAGTAGGTTACTCTTCTTAAAGGTGAAGTATGGAAGATTATTTTATGTTAAAATACATTCTCCTAACCCAGTTTATTGTTCATTGACTACTATTAGTATGTCATTCATGGGTTTATCTCCTCCAAACGTTAAAAATTGAGCCTCCCAGGCACCATTTAAACATTGAGAGCGTTCTGCCTAGATCTTTCAATCTCTTTCCAGCTCAACCTATAGAGTGCAACAGTTCTCACCCCCTTTTCAGCTGCATTTACAAATGTTGATAATATATACATATCAGTGGAGAGAATGAGATCATGCGGTCTGTCAGTCACATAAGAGGCAGCAGAGATGTGCAGGGTACTGCTGAGCATTTGTAAATATATATATATATATATATTCTTATATATATATTTAATTCTGCAATTAAACACAGTTATTCTAAAAATAAGTTGAAATAATATGGGCTGACAGGTTATTGTGTTAACGTACCCTAAAATAGTTGTTATGTCATATATGTGATTTGTGTCATATATGTGACACAAATGTGTGCAAAATGCCTCTTATTTTAGGATTTTCAAACATTTTTAGCTTTGTCCATAAATAAAGGACTGTCCCACACTGTCATCCGAGAACTCTGTGTGCTCAGGGATGGGGATATCAGTTCTTTCTTTAACCACATTAGGGTGCTCCCCACCCGTCGCCCGGAGAGCGAGATCAGTGGCGGCGCGTAGCTCATCAAAGAGCCCTGGGTCAGTCCTACCGTGCATGTCCCTGAGCATCTGGGCCTGGTAGACCTGCAGAGTGGCCATAGCATGCAAAGCGGCAGCTGCCTATCCTGCAGCTCTACGGGATTTCTCCACCAGGGTAGACGAAAACCTACAGGCCTTGGATGGGTGCTTAGGATCGCCACGAGAAGAAGCACTCTGAGGACACAGTTGCATCACAACAGAGCGTTCAACTGGGGGGACCCCAGTGTACCTATGGGCAGTGGCCCCATCGAAGAGAGGAAAGGCGGATGAGATCAGCGAGCGGTCACGGGAAGACATGGTCCTGGTCTTCCAGGATTTCGAGATCTCATCATGCACGTCCGGAAAAAAAGGTATTGGGGTTGGACGCCTCGTCGGCGGCCGCACCCAAAAACCAAACATCCAGCCGCGAGCGCTCGGGACAGGGTGGAGGATTTCACTCTAAACCGATGCTCGCGGCTGCCCGGGAAAGCATGGCCGTCATCTCAGGATCCGACTCGGCAAACGCCGTATGCACATCCAAATGAGCCAGTGCTGATGAGTCTTCACTTCCTGATGAATCTTGTCCGCCCTGTGATGCTGCAATAGACATTTAAAAAGACATGCCGTGTGCAAAGCTCTTTTGTGAGAGAACAAACCCAGCGGCTGTTGAAGCGCCCAGGGAGGAACACACTCATTGGCAGACCACTGCACATATCAGCAGGCAGTGTGCACTCGCTGGAGAACGGCATCACACCAACACCGGAGTGTCACTCGTCTCGTAACTGACAGTTGATCAGAGATGGCTTGTGGAGTGAAGAAAGCTCTTGGCTCCGAAGCGAAAACATATCTGCATGTTGCCGTCGTCCTTCTTTTATCGAGGAGTTGCGCCATGCAAATTCCGCAGACCCATGGCATTTTTACCATTGGCTCGTTTTGTAATATTCGAAGTTGATAGGCTTTCTAAGCGAAACCCCATTTCGTCATCATTTGACGTAACTCGAAGTGACTACGGAAGGGGACAATGATTATGTGGACTGAAATGTGCATAACTGTAATGAAAGCATGGTTTTGAAAGAATGACTAGCAGTGTTGCAAGTGTGATCAGTTTGGATTTTTGTAGAGTTTTGAAAATGTACACTTTACTTTTGAAAAAAAAGTATCAAAGTGAATTAAAAAAAATAAAACAGATGTGCTGCTTAATATTTTTGTGTGTGAAACATGCTAAATTTCAGGATTCTTTGATTAATATATCATTGAAAAGAACAGCATTTATTTAAAATATACATCGTTTGCAATCATATAAATGCATTTTCTGTCACTTTTGATTCATTTAATGCATCCCTGCTGTCTGAATAGTAATTTATTGTGTGTTTGTGTGTGTGTGTGTGTGTCTGCTCTTTGCCAATCACCTTATTTTTCTTTAAGCTGCACATATTTAGAAAGTGCAGTAGTATGTTTTTGAGAAATAAGTCATACATACCCTTTTGTCTTTCAAAATGAGTTTAGTTCTATGAACTACAAGAGACTTTTGATTTAATACTCAGAATGGAGGACAGTAATTAGTTTATCATTATCACTAGCAGTTTAATGTTTCTCTCTATGTTTAGAATGGAGTTAGCAGCAACAAAGGCTTTTCAAAGCTTTATATTTGGCCCCACAATTCCCTGAGCGAACAAGATAAAGTACAACCTTGTTGCATGTCGCACAAAGTCGACTTTGCCATCCTTATATAGGAACTGTGTTCTACAATAATAAAAACAATTCTATTAAGTGGGAGTCCGAAATATCTGCTCCTTTGCTACCCTGTCTTTACTTGCTTAGAGAACTGTCTCATTATTAACTCCAAGAATGAATATTACTGTCATTTGATTTGAGCAACTTCATCTGAGGCCACAATTGACTGTTTTCCGTCCAGCCAATCACACGTGTCCAATTAAACGATATGTCTCGGGAAAGTTAGGGAACTTCTCAACTCCTTTCTTCTTAGACGCTTTAAGCCAGTCAGCCACTCTGAGCCTGCAGTCACGCTCTGTGGACACCTGATTAATGCTCTCCACACCATGTCCGAGCAGGAGGGGAAGCTCATTGGACTCCAAAGGGAGCAGAGCTTTGTTGCGACGGACAGAAAAATAGTGATTGCATTTACTTTTATCATCGCACCTTATCTGCAGACCACTACAGCAAAATGCCACAATACCCCCCTTACAAGCGGCGTTCATTTATGCAGCATCCCTGATGTCCAAATGAAATTGGAGGCTATTGATTTTTACTAGCTCGAATTCCTTTTTTTAAAAAAATTTCATTCACTTAGACTGTAGGAGAGTGTTTGTAATACATATATTCCACCCACACTGGGGACATCGAGATCCAGAGTAAGAGAAGAGGATGGTTTTAAATTAAATCCACAAATACAGCGAGCTGATAAAATTCATTTGCTCATTACTTTTGCTGCTTTAGATAGTTTTCAGTCATTTATATTTCCATAAAATAATTAGAATTTATAATATTTTGACATTTATAATATTTTTATTGATTCAAAATAGTTTAAAAAAAAAAAAAAAAAAACATTAAAAAACATATTTTAGATTATTTTAAGTGGCTATGTGTAAGAATGTTCATGTATTGATAGCTTTTTTTCCCCATTGCCAATGTGAACAACTTATAATGAAACCTAAAAAACGAGAACTTCCCTGACATCCTGAAAGCCTGTTTTACTTCTAAGCGAAGAAAACTAAAAAACTAAACGGTTGTGATTATATCATCGAGGGATTGAATCACGTTCAGTCTCTTGTACACAATGTGTGCACGAGTGCAAGCACAAGCAATAAGTTGATGTCTGCAGTTCACTTAATGACCACTGGTGTCACTAACAACAATGGTTTCCAAATTCTACATATAGCCTTTAATAAATTAGATTTTATAATATTTTTATTTAATTAATTAACTCTTTCCCCGCTATTGATTTTTCCCCCCCGCCATTTATGACTCAATGCTTACCTGCCATTGACACAATTTTCCAGCAGTCCAGCAGTGGGTGCTGTTATGCATCTTCTGAAATAGTACAGCAGATTCAAAAACAAACAAAGAAGTAGATCAGTGTGAAAAAGAAGGAGTAGATAGGATTATACCCTGCTGAAAAATCCAACATAAACCAACATAAACCATAAACCATAAACCATAAACCAAATTCCAGGTTGCTCCAGGCTGGTTTATGGTGCATAGAGCTAGTTTAGTGCTGGTCTAGCTGGTCCACCAATCCTCCTGCTTCCCATGACCAGCAAACCAGCAACCAGGATGCCATGCTAGTCCCAGCATGCAAATCATCCCTTATGCTGGTCACCAGCAATGCTGGATTTATCAGCAGGGTAAGCTAGTGGGATCATCAAATGTTCAACAGCATATAAATAAAAACTGCCTAATGTTACCAAATGAAATGTCAAACCCACAAAGAGGTATACAACTGTGCGAGCTTTGGGTCTGTTTATTGACTTGATCTATGTTTTGATCATCATTCTGAATCCGACTGTTTTTATATTCATACAACAGAATATTCTGGGGGCCATACAAGTTTCATTGCATTGCAGTAGGAGAAGTGAAGCCTGTAACCCTTCTGATAGGGGTGTTAATGTAATTCATATATTCATACATCTGTGTGCATGATTTATTCACCCAGAATAACATTCATCCCTAATTTTGTCATAATGCTCATCCAATAATTGCCATAACTATTTTTTAAATGTCATCTGTCTTGATTTAATGTCTTATTACACAAGGAAAACACACACACACATGCACATTCTCATTCACTTTACCTGAGTTGTGTATATGACACACACACACATCCTTAAACCCCTTTAATTGGCTGCAGTGGTTAGTGTTAGTTAATTGATATGACTCATATGTCCTCATGGACTTGTACTCCTCAATACCATTTTAATGACCTTTGAAAGTTTTAACGCATTAATTTGCATAGATGGAGATCAGGAAATGCAGTCATGTGTCACTGCATGATTTAAAAAATGCAGTGCTGGTGCTGTTTATTCAACGATTCATTCAGACAAGTAGAATGTGTTGTCTTGAAAACATCCAAAGGCATAGAACTGCAGTCGCTTTGGACTACTCCTGCTCCAGATTTTTAAGAAGTTATTTACTTATTAACAACCTGCCTAATGGCCAGAATTTAACACTGTGTCACTTGTTCTACCTGTGTTTCTATTCTTGAGGCCAATTCACACTGCATCAACAGACGGCGATAAATACTTTGTCGGTTCAGTGTGTTACTCCTGCCGTTTTTGGTCGGGCCAGGTTTTCCGCAGATTTAACATGTTGAATCTGCGTTTGTTGGAACTTTAAATCTCTGAAGTGATGTACTGTAATTTGGTGAGTGACGACATTGGCCAGTGTCTGTCTGGGCCTTGTTAATTGGCCTTTAAAGGGGTCATGACATGAGAAATCGAATTTACTATGATCTTTTGACAAGAGGATTTTGTACCATTAAAACATCCTGCAAGTTTCATAGCTTAAAGTGTCCTCATTATAAACAAAGAATTTATTTAATCAATCTCCAAAAACAGCTCATTTTGATATTGCAGGATCTGTGACATCACACGGGCGAATACATTTACATAGTTATACATCATCGCCCCATAGGCCTCCCCCATTGGCATTCAGTCACTTAATGGCCAACATTTGCCTACAATGTATCACGTCAAATGCAAATAGAACCCATTATAACAACGCATTCTCACCCCAAGGCGTCATTTAATTTACACTTTTGACCATGCGTCAACTAACTGACGCTAAAGGGTGCCTTTAGCGTCAGTTAGATGACGCTTCCGTTATGGGTAGGTTTAGGTATGGGGTAGGGTAGGCGCGTCTCATGTTGACGCTAAAGGGTGCCATGTGCGTCGGATGTAGACGCATGGTCAAAAGCGTCAGTTACCTGACGCCCGAGGCTGAGCGTCATCTAACTGATGCTAAAGGCACCCTTTAGCGTCAGTTAGTTGACGGATGGTCAAAAGTCTCAATTAAATGACACCTTGGGATGAGAACGGGCTGATTATAATCACTGATATCAATGCGGTCTACACTGGATACAGTATAGAATTACGTGTTCAGTTTCTGACACTCCAAGCACTTGAGTCTGTCGACAACAGGACAAATGCAAGAGTGAAAGAACCTTCGCTTTGACGCATCCAGTTTAAACAACTTGTTTGCGTCTTTGTACAGACTTCAGAAGAATCTCAGCATCAGAAAAAAGTGGATGATTAGCTCTCCCGTATCGCATAAGATTAAGTTTGTTGAGAGCGTTTTGTTTTGCATACAAGGCACAGAGTTCACCAACAAACTTTTGACAGATGAAGCAGCCAACTACATTGGATCTGACAGCAGCTGCATTACAAATGATTAAATGATAGTAAGAAGAAATAAAAGTAAATGTTTTCAAAACACTTACCCTTGAGTCGCACGCAATAGCAAGTGAATTGTTACGGTTTCCTATGCAACGATGTTAACAAATTATAACTGCCCATATACTGACAAGCCTAAAAGAAACAAGCCATCAAAAACAGAACATTTTAACGAGTCAAAATGAAGGTTAAAAACAATTGGTTTTCCACTTTATGTGTGCAAAAAAATACTATTATAGTTGAGCCTGTGAACTTGAAGTGAAATATTAAAAATCCATGTCAAGACCCCTCTAAAGCCAAACTGAAAACCATTTGTACCACCTTGATGGCTCAAATTATTGGGGCAAAGCTGCAAATTAAGGTCAATAATTAAATCATTCAGCATACAAGCTGATGTTATATCCCACATATCTAATGTTTATATCTTGGGAATTATTGACCTTCACTGAATGAACACCCAACAACACACAGCAGGCCTGTGTTGTTGGTCTTAATTCAGTGGGGGTCAACTGTGGAGGACTGTTTTGACACAGCAAACCGACATGAATCAATGCAAACATGAATCACAGACTACTTTAGGATCATCTTTTAATGTGCTTTTTTGTGATTGAGAGTTAGTCACAAACCTCCTCTGTTAATATTGGCCAAACTATTAATTCAAACTGCTTCTGTAAAGGTAGTTGGACTGCTTAATCATTCACTAGTCTAGGAAGAATTGCAATGTCGGTCAGTGGATTTGTGGCCGAAAACCAACTGGATGCACCAACTTGATTGTCTGCAGAGAAAGAACGTTTTTGCTAATAACCAGATAGAGCATGTTAGATTAAGAAACACAAAAAGGAGAAATCCAAGGATCCATCTTCAACTGCAGAGCTGAAAACCGATTGAGATTTAAATAAAATACAGACAACTATACTTACTACAAGCAAAATAAACTCACCATGCCATACTAATTAAAGATACAGAACCACCAAAACAGTAATTTTAATCAAACACATTCTATAACAGAAACACTAGAAAAAACACTGTAAGCATACAAGATAAAGTTTCAAAACAACCAGGTCTTTTAAAGCCAAACAGAAATCTGTACCACCTGGATGACTCGTTAACTCATTATTGGGGCGGATCTGCTAATTTATGAGATCAATGATTAATGAATCAGTAAGCATACAAGCTGATGTTATATCCCATAGAACAAAAGATTGAATGTCTATCTCTTGTGATTGACCTCCACTGAATGAAGGCCCAACACACACTCTTACTTAGGCCTGGGCTCACAGACATATATAGAATAAGGCCCCGTTTACACGAAGGGAAGACGCAGTTATTTCCCTGCGGCTTGGCCTCTCTTTTACACGAAAACCCTGTTTTTATCACAGAAAACGATTATTTCTAAAAACTCCAGCCAAAGTGGACATTTCTGAAAACGGCGGTTATGTGTTGTTATGTGTGAGAAACATGGTTTTAAGTTCTCTCTTGTCGATTCTGAGGATTCTGATTAGCTTGCTTGGCTTTATCCTTCTCCCTATACTGCCGCCCATAGGTTTGGCATAGTTTTGATGGCGCTCGCGGCGTATTTTTGCAGGTTGTGTACACAATATTATTATTGAAAACGGAGGGGGGGGGGTATTTGTTTATCTAAATACCCGGCTTTGTGTAAACGTGGCCTAAGACAGGATTAAGCCTTAGTTCAATTAGGAAATTTAAGTAGCTTTTATAAATGTGCCTTGAAAAAAAAAAAGCAAAAACATTACTGGTGTGCATCTTGAGACAAAACAATAGCACTGAAATGTTTTGATATATGTAAGTGCAAGTTGCTTTCAGGTGAAACTCAAACATGCATATTAGTCTGGGACTAAGCTCAAGATTTGTCTGTGAAACCGGGCAGTACAGTATTATTCCACATCAACTGGTGAAAAAGCACCAAATAAAGAAAAGGACAGAAAAAGCAAAATTGTCTCATTGAGAAAAAAAGAAAAATTAAACATTTAGTACCAAATATGCATCTAAAATGAAATATTTTCTCATGCTATGGTTTCTCCAGAAACAATAAGTCTAAAGCTTGACTGAAGACACATCTGCCAGACAAACAGCCAACCTCCTACTGTAACTACAGGTAACTCTATATATCAGTGTAGAAGGGAAGCTCTGAATTGTTGGACTGTTTTTGACACACAGAGCAAAACAACTTGAATTAATGAATACATGAATCACACAGACTACTTATGGATCATCATCATTTAAAGCGTTTTTTATTGTGTGTGTTTGACAGTTACAGTCACAAACATTCCCTCCATCCTTATGTTTCATGAATGAAAACACAAGGCTTTAGAGTAATATCATGGGGACTAAAAGTAGAGTGAGTAAAAGAGTAAACTAGATTAATGTTGGTCAAACTATTCATTCAAACTGCTTCTGCCAGACAGATAGGAATCCTTAATCATTTACTATGAATATCACAATAGTGTTGGTCGGCAGTGCTCAGTGGTTCATGTAGGTTGTTGACAAACCGGAAGGTTCAATCCCTGGTTCCACCTGACCAAGTGTTGAGGTGTCCATGAGCAAGACACCTAACCCCAGCTGCTCCCGACGAGCTGGATGGTGCCTTGCATGGCTGACACTGCCGTCGGTGTATGAATGAGTGAGTGAATGGCTGAATGTGATACGATATGTAAAGCGCTTTGGTGGCCATTGGGTCTGTGAAAGCGCTATGTAAATGCAATCCATTTACAATATCTGCAAAATATAATTGCAGAAACTTTTTCCTATCAAAGTCTTCATAGAAATTAAACTGGGAAGAATCAATGTTCACTGAACTTCACTGCTGAAGATTTGTTGGGCCAAACCAGGTATGGTTGACAGAACCGGACCCCTCAGCGTTGTCCAGGCTGAAGGTGGCATTGACAGAAGGGGAAATATTGGGATTCATTGACCTCCACTGAATAAATACCCAACATGTGTGATGTTGGGTCCTCATTCAGTGGAGGTCAACACTACCCTACAAAGGCAATATACCTTAACTCGCTAGTGTGGAACTGAGAAAAACGACTAAAGATTTTTAGTTGTCTAGCCAAATTTATTATAGGTAGGACACTGGAAATCTGGCAATTAGATGTTTTTTTGTAATAAATATTATCTACATAAAAAAAAATCTTGAGCTCAAACTTGACTTTTGACCCCTATTTTGAAATTACTCTGCCTTGGTGTGACTTCTTACTTTTTGTAGCCAATAGAAAGGCAAAAGGCAGTAACTTCCACATTATCAATATTTGTTTGATGATCACCATTTAGATCATTATAGACTTATGGATTATTTACACTTCCTGAGATTCATGTTCGAAGGCTCCTTGTCCATTCGCGAAAAGTATAAACATGGTGCTTTCCCTTCTGATACTTAGTGGCACAACCTTCTATGTTCTGCGTCTTTTCAGTATGCTGTGGTTTCAGCTGTTTGCCTTATGATTGTGCTTGTGAACTTGGCTCGTCCCACAGATTTATGCTGGACACTATGATTGTCTGTATAACCCGCTTGTAACCGTTAGATTGATGTTGTATGCACCACTACACTTTGCTGCTTCATTATTTTGTATGCACATTATCACTCCCTGAGACATAGTCCCCCGTTTGGCACTCTGTCAGCTATATGCATGTGTGTTTCAACCATGTCCGGTACCCACCCTGGGTGAGGCGGGTACTAATTCTTTGTTGTGTTCACCTGCTACGGCATGATAAATATTTTCTGTCAACTCTGCATACATGCTTCGCGATCAATATCGTACGTTTGTCGATGGAGCGGGTTCAGACCATACGAATGTTCAGACCATGTTTGTGCAGGACAAAGCTGTCCCTCTGAGCACATTTCAGAGGTTACAGGGACTGATGGCAGCTGTACACAGACTGCACCGCAATTTAAATGTGGCAAATTTTAATGGAGAGTAAAACAGGAACACCATAAAATCTGACATTATTTAATAAAACACTGGCACAATAACTTCCGACGGCTAAACAAAGGCAGAGTACAGTAACTCACAAGTAACTGGTGTTATTGTGTTCAGCCTTGTTTTCTCATGGGCTTTTGGAAGTTACTGTTAACCCAGCAAACAAATGTACATTGTGGCAACGTCTGTGGTATGTTGCATTTTTACTAGGGCAACGCCTCTGTTTACATGCTCACAACGTAGAATAATATGACACTACAGCTGTAGCAAAGTTGTTGCCCAAAATTCAGCAACTGCGAGACAATTAACGTTTTGACAATTATTTTTAAATGCTACATGTAGATATTCCCTATTTTGCATTTTATTTAGTTAATTTTAATTAGTCAGATAATTATATACTCTTAAAAATATTGTTTATCCTTATTTATTGGCTTAACTGTAAATTAATTATAATCAACTCTTGCAAGTGTACTTTGAAGAGTAAAAAGAATATAGGTTAACTAATTCAACTTTATTAAAACTACATAGGACCAAATTGCACTTCCAAAAGTCATTTGTAGAAAAAAGAAATTTGAATTATTTAGTTAAGTAAAATAAATAAAACAACCAAAAGCAGATCAGAACATTTAATGATAAAAAACAGGTTCTGTACATGACCGACAGGGGAGCCTAGTCGAAAGCCGGGCGATAAAGGTCGGTAACCGGAATCAGTCCAGGGAAGAGATGCAAGCCCAGAAACCAGTAGGCAGGCATGAGTCCGAAACCAGGAAGAAAATCCAGGACCAGAGAGGGTGGCACTGCAGTGACAGGTAAACTTGGCAGAGAACAAAGCAAATTGGAGCTTCACATGAATGGACTATACAGGGAGTGACTAACGTTAACTAGCGTGAGAAAAAGCGGAAAAAGAAACGAATAAAAAAGAAAAAAGGGGAATACGTACATGCTTAAGTCGCTGTCGGTTCAAGGAGTGCTGAAATGTCAATTACTCGTCATTTTGGCTAATAACTTTATGGCTTTAACTTATTTATTTGAACATCATTTGGTCAGGTTTGACATGTCACATTAGACAAGGAGGTTGTGTTTTAATTGCGCACCTTATTTAGCTGAAGTTAAACGCAACACACCCGTATCCTTGCTCGATGAAGAATGAGACGGCCCAGCGGTCAGTTGAATTTTAAGAGGCTGAGTCGCGCTTCAGGGCAGTAACGAGTACATATGTCGTCCAGACGCCCTAGGCACAACCTTAAACAATGGCCCTGAAAGGTGGTTCAATGTCAACATTGTGACAACCTTACCACACATCGTAGTTTTAAACTTTTGGCCATGTTGTTAGAAGGGTGGCACAACATCCTGAGTTTTCTGGGAAGACAAACCATTATTTTCTCAAAAAAAGACATTGGATAAGTATCTTGAGTCACATAAGGAGGTCTTGACTGTGCCAAAAATAGCCAACTAATTTGACCAAAAACGAAGTTACAGCCTTTTGCCTTTGCATGGCAGAACTGTTTTGGCAGCGAAACAACTTGGAATCAGTGAAAAAAGGAAAAAAAAAAAAAACTTATGGAACATTTAATGTGCTTTTTTGTAATTGACAGTTAGTCACAAAACTCCTGTTAGTATTACCCAAAGTATTCCTTTAAACTGCTTCTGCAAGGTAGTAGGACTCCTTAATCATTCACTAGGAAGGATTGCTATCTGTCAGTGGATGTGGCCCAAAACCAGACCACTCATAAATCACCCTGGCTGAAGGTGGCGTTCACAGAACCCTGAGCATCATCCTGGCTGAAGGTGGCGTTCACAGAACCCTGAGCATCATCCTGGCTGAAGGTGGCGTTCACAGAACGCTGAGCATCATCCTGGCTGAAGGTGGCGTTCACAGAACGCTGAGCATCATCCTGGCTGAAGGTGGCGTTCACAGAACGCTGAGCATCATCCTGGCTGAAGGTGGCGTTCACAGAACGCTGAGCATCATCCTGGCTGAAGGTGCGCTGAGCATCATCCTGGCTGAAGGTGCGCTGAGCATCATCCTGGCTGAAGGTGGCGTTCACAGAACGCTGAGCATCATCCTGGCTGAAGGTGGCGTTCACAGAACGCTGAGCATCATCCTGGCTGAAGGTGGCGTTCACAGAACGCTGAGCATCATCCTGGCTGAAGGTGGCGTTCACAGAACGCTGAGCATCATCCTGGCTGAAGGTGGCGTTCACAGAACGCTGAGCATCATCCTGGCTGAAGGTGGCGTTCACAGAACCCTGAGCATCATCCTGGCTGAAGGTGGCGTTCACAGAACGCTGAGCATCATCCTGGCTGAAGGTGGCGTTCACAGAACGCTGAGCATCATCCTGGCTGAAGGTGGCGTTCACAGAACCCTGAGCATCATCCTGGCTGAACGTGGCGTTCACAGAACCCTGAGCATCATCCTGGCTGAAGGTGGCGTTCACAGAACCCTGAGCATCATCCTGGCTGAAGGTGGCGTTCACAGAACCCTGAGCATCATCCTGGCTGAAGGTGGCGTTCACAGAACTAGAACCCTCAATAATCCTGGCTGAAAGTGTTCTGCAGATGAACAGAGTTGGAACTGGATGCACCAACTTGATTGTCTGCAGAGAAAGAGAGAAAGGAAGTTTTGCTGATAACCAGCTAGAGCATGTTAGATTAAGCAAAATAAAAAAGGAGAAATCCAAGCATCCATCTTCAACTGCAGAGCTGAAAACCGATTGATATTTAAATAAAATACAGACAAGTATACTTACTACAAGCAAAATAAATAAACTCACCATGCAATACCAATTGAAGATACAGAAACACCAAAACAGTAATTTTAATCAAACCCATTCTATAACAGAAACACTAGGAAAACCAATGTAAGCATACAAGATAAAGTTTCAAAACAACCAGGTCTTTTAAAGCCAAACAGAAATCTGTACCACCTGGATGACTCGTTAACTCATTATTGGGGCAGATCTGCTAATTAATGAGATCAATTAATTAATCAATCAGCATACAAGCTGATGTTATATCCCATAGAACTAAAGTTTTAATGTCTATCTCTTGTGATTGACCTCCACTGAATGAAGGCCCAACACACACTCTTACTTAGGCCTGGCTTCACAGACAGGGTTTAGAATAAGCCAGGATTAAGCCTTTGTTCACTTAGGCAATTATTTTAGGAAGGTAATGGAAAGCTACTTAAATTTCCTATGTTATTTTAAAATTAAAATAACTTGGGCAATTCTTTTAGGAAGGTGACGTTTTATAAACGTGCCTTGAAAAAAAAAAAACATTACTGGTGTGCATCTTGAGACAAAAAAATGGCACTGACATATATTAATATATGCAAACATGCATTTTAGTCTGGGACTAAGGTCAAGCTTTGTCTGTGAAACCGGGCAGTACAGTATTATTCCACATCAACTGGTGAAAAAGCAACAAATAAAAAAAGGACAGAAAAAGCAAAGTTGTCTCATTGAGAAAAAAAAAAAAATAGTACCAAATATGCATCTAAAATTATCAGAGTGGTTACTATTTTTTTGTGTTTTTTGTGTCCCCCTAAAAAAAAAAGTGCAATACGTACATGCTTCTTAAGTGTCACCGGCCCACCGGTGTGCCCAGATTCATTACATATTTAAAACCGTAATATCCTATACTAAACCTTAACTAATCTTGACAAACTATATATCATTTGAAAGCTTACAATCTCTAGTTTCCATATTTGGTGACTGGTTTTCAAAATAAATGACAGAAGAGCCATAATTTATCAATTTGCAACAAGAACATTTTCATACTCCTAAGGCGTGTTCAGACCTTTATTTTGAAATAGCGATGAACATGAAAAATCATGAAAGAAGGGTAGAAACCTCAGCTTGTTTTCATGCCAAGAGTTCAAAACATGGCATCCATTCAATTATTTTTAGAAAAAAAGGTCTGAAAATGTTTTAAATATAAAGAAAAAAAATTATAGATTTACCATTTGTGATGTGGTAGCAAACTATAACGCACATATGTGTTCTTTTTATGTTTATTAGAGGTTGAATTCATATCAAAATCTGCCAAACTTCCAATACTACTTCAAAATAGGATGTCTACTTCATAAATTGTATGAAAATTGTGGAAATAATGGTTCAGATCAACGCATTCTCACCCCAAGGCGTCATTTAATTTACACTTTTGACCATGCGTCAACTAACTGACGCTAAAGGGTGCCTAAAGGGTGCCTAAAGGGTGTCTTAAGCGTCATTTAGATGACGCTTCCGTCATGGGTAGGTTTAGGCATAGACATAATAAATACATAGACGCCCTATTGGCAGCTTTGGAGCGTTGCTGCGATACGTCAACGTGTCCACCATTTTGCGGAGGGCAAGACTGCGCTGTGAACAAATGCAAGTAAACGGGTGAGCTGCGGTTTTCCTGGATAAAAACAATAATAACGTTTACATTTATCAGCCGATTTCAGTGGTTTGCACGTGGTGTACGTTACTATTACTAATTATATAATTACCAAATACAACCAGAAAAAAATGTTCAGTCTTGTTTGTGAAAGGTAATTCCCCGAGACCTGTTTTCAATTGTGTGGCGACTTGTACAGCCCCAAGCAGCGCACGAAACAGGCATTTTTCTCAATTCCCATAATGAGAGATATGGGCAAGTTGCCCTCCTTGATATGGCGGCGCCGTTGACGTATGCTCCAGCAGCCAATAGGATGTCTATGTATTTATTATGTCTATGGGTTTAGGTATGGGGTAGGGTAGGCGCGTCTCATGTTGACGCTAAAGGGTGCCATGTGCGTCGGATGTAGACGCATGGTCAAAAGCGTCAGTTACATGACGCCCGAGGATGAGCGTCATCTAACTGACGCTAAAGGCACCCTTTAACGTCAGTTAGTTGACGCATGGTCAAAAGTATCACTTAAATGACGCCTTGGGATGAGAACGGGCTGTTTAGATTACTCAAACCACACTTGGAAATGCAGTCGCCCTTATATGGGCAGTAATGGAGTCTGGTTGTCATATAGTGAAAAAGTTTGGTACTGCACCCAAATAAAATCTTACTGAAAAATGATTTGAGATTTCAAACTAAAATCTGAAACAACTTATTCAGATTTTTGGCTTTGATTTTTCTGCATTTTAGAGTCGCTCAGGTTTTGAAAATAAATATTTTAGATAAAAAATTAATGTTTTTACATTTTCATAAACTCAAACTTCTGTAACTTTTTTTCTGTTTCACTTTCTTAATTTCACTTCTACGGAAATCTGCCAAATGTTCTCTTTAGAACAAGACCAATCTTACGTCTATATTCCAAAGCATTATTGAATTACAAGAATGAAAGCTCAGAATATCGCTTTCTGTTCAAGGAGTGATGAAAAGTCAATTACTCGTCCTTTTGGTTTATAACTTTTGACAAAGTTAAAATATGTCATACCTGACCAAATGATGTTCAGATAAATTTCACATTAGATAAGGAAGTTGTAGGTTGTGTTTTAATTATGCACCTTATTTAGCTGAAGTAAATTAAGCGCATTACAGCTGTATCCTTGCTCGATGAAGAATGAGACGGCCCAGCGGTCAGTTGAATTTTAAGAGGCTGAGTCGCGCTTCAGGGCAGAAACGAATACATATGTCATACAGACACCCTAGGCACAACCTTTAACAAAGGCCCTGAATGGTGGTTCAATGTCAATATTGTGACAATGCTGTAACAACCTTACTATAAAACGTTGTTATAGCAAACTTTGGCCATGTTGTTAGAATGGTGGTACACCATCCTTTGTTTGCTGGGAAGACAAACCATTATTTTATAAAAAAAAAAAAAAAAAACTAATTGGATAAGTATCTTGAGTCATATAAGGAGGTCTTGAATGTATCAAAAATATCTAACTAATTTGACCAAAAACAAAGTTACAGCCTTTTGCCTCTGCATGGCAGAACTGTTTTGATAGCGAAACAACTTGAATCATTGAAAACAGGAAACCGTCTACTTATGGAACATCATTTAATGTACTTTGTGACTGACAGTTAGTCAAACCTCCTGTTAGTATCAGCCAAACTATTCCTTCAAACTGCTTCTGCAAGGTAGTAGGACTCCTTAATTCACAATTACAGAAGGACTGGACTATCTGTCGGTGGATATGGCCCAAAACCAAACCACTCATAGTCAACATCAACCTGGCTGATGGTTGCATTCACAGAACCAGAACCCTGAGCATGATCCTGGCTGAAGGTGGCTTTCACAGAACCCTGAGCATCATCCTGGCTGAAGGTGGGGTTCACAGAACCCTGAGCATCATCCTGGCTGAAGGTGGCGTTCACAGAACCCTGAGCATCATCCTGGCTGAAGGTGGCGTTCACAGAACCCTGAGCATCATCCTGGCTGAAGGTGGCGTTCACAGAACCAGAACCCTCAGCATCATCCTGACTGAAGGTGGCGTTAACAGAACCAGAAGCCTCAGCATCATCCTGACTGAAGGTGGCGTTCACAGAACCAGAACCCTCAGCATCATCCTGACTGAAGGTGGCGTTCACAGAACCAGAACCCTCAGCATCATCCTGACTGAAGGTGGCGTTCACAGAACACTGAGCATCATCCTGGCTGAAGGTGGCGTTCACAGAACCCTGAGCATCATCCTGGCTGAAGGTGGCGTTCACAGAACCCTCAGCATCATCCTGGCTGAAGGTGGCGTTCACAGAACCAGAACCCTCAGCATCATCCTGACTGAAGGTGGCATTCACAGAACCAGAAGCCTCAGCATCATCCTGACTGAAGGTGGCGTTCACAGAACCCTGAGCATCATCCTGGCTGAAGGTGGCGTTCAGAGAACCAGAACCCTCAGCATCATCCTGACTGAAGGTGGCGTTCACAGAACCAGAACCCTCAGCATCATCCTGACTGAAGGTGGCGTTCACAGAACCCTGAGCATCATCCTGGCTGAAGGTGGCGTTCACAGAACCAGAACCCTGAGCATCATCCTGGCTGAAGGTGGCGTTCACAGAACCAGAACCCTGAGCATCATCCTGGCTGAAGGTGGCGTTCACAGAACCAGAACCCTGAGCATCATCCTGGCTGAAGGTGGCGTTCACAGAACCAGAACCCTCAGCATCGTCCTGGCTGAAGGTGGCGTTCACAGAACCAGAACCCTCAGCATCATCCTGGCTGAAAGTGTCCTGCAGATGGACAGAGTTAGAACTGGATGCACCAACTTGATTAACTGCAGAGAGGGAGACAAAAAAAAAAAGTTTGCTAATAACAAAATCAAGTTGAGCTTGTTAGATTAAAAAACACAAAAGGGAGAAATCCAAGGATCCATCTTCAACTACAGAGCCAAAAACATAATGATTTAAAAAATTTAAAAAAACAGACAAGTATACTTACTACAAGCAAAAAACAAACAAAACTTAACTCACCATTCCATACCAACTGAAGATACAGAACCACCAAAATAGAAATTTTAATCAACCCCATTCTATGACAGAAACTGAGACACTAAGAAAACCAATGTAAGCATACAAGATAAAGTTTCAAAACAACCAGGTCTTTTAAAGCCAAACAGAAATCTGTACCACCTGGATGACTCGTTAACTCATTATTGGGGCGGATCTGCTAATTAATGAGATCAATTAATTAATCAATCAGCATACAAGCTGATGTTATTTCCCATAGAACTAAAGTTTTAATGTCTATCTCTTGTGATTGACCTCCACTGAATGAAGGCCCAACACACACTCTTACTTAGGCCTGGCTTCACAGACAGGGTTTAGGATAAGCCAGGATTAACCCTTTGTTCACTTAGGAAATTTAAGTAGCTTTCCATTACCTTCCTAAAATAATTGCCTATGTTATTTTAAAATTAAAATAACTTGGGCAATTCTTTTAGGAAGGTGACGTTTTATAAACGTGCCTTGAAAAAAAAAACATTACTAGTGTGCATCTTGAGACAAAAAAATGGCACTGACATAAATTAATATATGTAAACATGCATTTTATTCTGTTTATTTTATTTATGACTTCCTGCTCAGCTGCTGTTCGGACGCTCTTGCTTATTGCTCCGCGCTTTGCTCTATTGCTTTTATATTTTTATATTTTATCTCCTTTTATCACCTAATTTTAACTTCAGCAAATCAGCACAGTGCTCAAACGCTTGGATTACTACTACTACTACAAAAAATTCTTTTATTCGACCAGCCTCCCACTGAAAGCTTACATTCCGGGGAAGAGAAAACACAACTGCCTACATTCATAAGGATAAGAAAATGCCTCCTCTGGAATCTACTTGCTGCTCTAACTGCCACAGACTTCTACAAAGGATTGCAGTTCTTGAAACAAAGTTAATTGCGGGACCACCAAACCAGACGGGACACACAACAGAGCTTCGTCATGGATGCCCTCAGCATCTCATGCATCTCATGCTCCTCGACAGGCTATACTGAGTGTAGAGAAACAAGCCGATCGACTTAAAAATCGATGGTACAAACAGGGAGCGAGACCCATAGGCACTCGAGACATCAGATTGTCACGAGCATCATATATTGCTGCAGTACCATCCTCTACCCCAGATAAGGCTCTGACAAGGATTGCAAACACTGGTCTCCTACCACCGCCTATACATCTTGAGAACAGATTTGAAGTATTAATGAATGAGGAATCCCCAAATTTGATGAATGTGATCGAATACAGACTGAATCAGCCAGTAGCTAACACTGATGCTAACTGGCGCTCGAGGTCGAGCAGACAGCGGCACTCAGCTCAGAGCGCAGCCGGACCCAGGACTCTGATAGTGGGCGACTCCATAATCAGAAACATTAGTAGCAGGGATACAACTACATGCTGCCTTCCACAAGCAACAACTTCTGATGTAAACAGAGAACTTCAGGACATTCTGATGAAACATAAGACTGCAAATCGACTCATCATTCATGTGGGGAAGAATGATATTCATAAAGAGCAGTCGGAACTCCTTAAGAAGGATTTCAATGAACTTTTTGAAACACTTAAAAGACTGAAAGTTCAAACATTCATCAGTGGACCACTCCCAGCAAGAGGAACAAACAGGTTTCAGTTGCTTGGGCTTAATACATGGCTGCAAAAAACCTGCTATGTAAAAGGAGTGAACTTCATTGACAACTTTAATCTTTTCTGGAGTCAGAGGCAACTGTTTCAACAGGATGGCCACCACCCAAACAAACTTGGTTCAAGAGTGCTAAAAGACAATATCTACTTCTCCCTCCGTCATCCTTCTGCAATGTGTGCCAATCCACTCAACCTGAATGGCACACACACACCTGGATACAGTATGAATGACCACAGGATTTCACTTCAGCACCTGAATGGGCATGCGGTTGACACATCACACAAGGACAATGATAACACCACTCAGCCACAACAACCTCTGCTCACGGACACAATCTCAGCTGAGCCCTGCCCACAGAGCTCACCACAGACAGACTGTGACATACTAGTACTGCTCCAAGATTCAGCACCCAAGGACGACTTTCTGGAAAACAGCGAGGGAAACCAGGACAGCATATTACAGCCTCCAATAACACCAGAGCAACAGCCCCTCTCACCAGACAGTTTCTCCATCTCTCCAGCATCTCCACTTCTGTGCTTCTCAGAGAAAATGGAACAACTGGTGTATGCTGGAACTAGACTATCCCACTCTTTTGCTGCAAGCCCCCAGATACCAACCAAAAAACGGCAGGCCCCACAACCACCAAAGCCTGCAGGCCCAGCTCGCCCTCCCCCTCCTCCTGCGAGAGCTCTTCGGCCTCTGCCACAGCGCCAGGGCACACACCCTCCTCCATCGGCTCGAGGTGAACCAAAAACAACTGATACCAGCTCTCAGTGATATGTGTCGGGTCCCCGCTATGATAACAATAACTTTCTCAAATGTTTACAGAACAAGCGGGAAACCAGTGTGCCTGTATCTTTCTCTATTGCTGTTCGATTACATGATAGAAAGTCTAAGGCCCTCAAAAGCCGTACCGCAAACCCATTTAATCTGGTGCCTATTACACGCCAAACCAAGATTGCTGTGGGGACAAAAAGTAAGACTGTTAAGTTAGCACTTTTAAACATCCGCTCACTTAAAAATAAATCACTTCTAGAAAACGACTTAATAACCACATTCAACCTGGATTTTATGTTGCTAAATGAAACTTGGCTAGAAGACAGCTGCAGTGCATCAGTCCTCAATGAAACGGCCCCTCCTAACTTTACTTTTATGAGTGTCTGCAGAGCTGTAAGAAGAGGTGGAGGTTTAGCTGCTCTTTTTAAAGCTGTCTATCAATGTAAGCAAATATCATTTGGGAATTACCCGTCTTTCGAATATCTGGGTATTGTGTTAAAAGGTGCTCCACGCATTTTACTTATCATTGTATACAGGCCTCCAAAATACTCTCCAGCCTTTGCTGAAGACTTTACAGAACTGTTATCAACAATTTCCGAGTTTGACCGTTTTGCTATTGCTGGAGATTTTAAAATTCACATAGATAATGCAGAAACCAATATGGCAAAAGAAATCAAAACTGTTTTAAAAACTTTTGATCTGACTCAGCATGTACATGGACCCACACATAATCGTGGACACACTCTAGATTTACTTATCAGTAAGGGTCTAAACATTTCATCGATTGTTATTAAGGACGTAGCACTGTCTGATCATTTTTGTATTTTCTTTGATATATTGATCTCTCCTGCCATTGAAGCTAGATCTGTGTCTGTCAAGAAGAGATGCTTAAATGAGAACACTAGTGTACTATTTATGAAGGCTATATCTTTAACACCAAGCATATCTGCTGACTCTGTTGATTTTCTCCTTGATTCTTTTAACTCAAAAGTTAAGAGTGTAATTGATGATATTACTCCTGTGAAAGTCAGGAAGAAGAATGGCAGACAGAAAGCACCTTGGAGAAACTCAACAGCAGTGCAAAATATGAAAAGACAATGCAGAAAAGCAGAGCGCATGTGGCGGAAGACAAAACTTGTAGTCCATTATAACATCTACAAAGACAGCATCCATGCTTTCAATAAGGAACTATGCAAAGCTAGACAGACTTTCTTCTCAAATATTATAAACAGCAATATAAACAACACACGCACTCTTTTTGCTACTGTAGAGAGACTGACAAACCCCCCAAGCCAGATTCCCAGTGAAATGCTCTCAGAGAGCAAGTGCAGTGAGTTTGCTTCTTTCTTCTCTGAGAAAATCAATAATATCAGAAAGGTGATCAGCACATCCTTGAGCCGCACTGGGGTCAGACAGATCAGACAACAGCCTGAGAAAGTAGTCACTATGTCTGATTTCAAAGAAATTGATGGCAAAATTTTGGAAGAAATCGTACAGCACCTTAAAACATCAACCTGCGCCCTTGACGCACTTCCCACATCTTTCTTCAAAACTGTGTTACACAGCTTAAAAGCAGATCTCCTAGAAGTGGTAAATGCCTCACTTCTCTCTGGGACTTTTCCAAACTCCCTGAAAACTGCAGTTGTCAAGCCCCTCCTGAAAAAGAGCAATCTGGATAAGACCATATTAAACAACTATAGACCGATCTCAAATCCTCCTTTCATAGGCAAGATCATTGAAAAAGTTGTCTTCAATCAGCTGAACAAATTCTTAAGCTCGAATGGATACTTTGACTACTTTCAATCTGGTTTCCGACCGCATCACAGCACAGAGACAGCGCTCATAAAGATAATAAACGATATTCGCTTAAATACTGACACAAGCAAATTATCAGTTCTAGTACTACTCGACCTCAGTGCTGCATTTGACACTGTCGATCACAACATACTTCTTGACAGGCTGGAAAACTGGGTCGGGCTTTCTGGGATAGTCCTAAAATGGTTCAGGTCATACTTAGAAGGGAGAGGTTATTATGTGACTATAGGAGAGCATAAGTCTGAGTGGACATCCATGACATCCGGAGTCCCTCAAGGCTCAATTCTTGCGCCACTCCTATTCAACCTGTACATGCTCCCAATGAACCAAATAATGAGAAAGAACCAAATCTCTTACCACAGCTATGCAGACGACACACAGATCTACTTAGCCCTATCGCCTAACGATTACAGCCCCATTGACTCCCTTTGCCAATGCATTGATGAAGTAAACAATTGGATGTGCCAAAACTTTCTTCAGTTAAACAAAGACAAAACTGAAGTCATTGCGTTTGGAAACAAAGATGAAGTCCTCAAGGTGAACGCTTACCTTCACTCTAGGGGTCAAACAACTAAAAATCAAGTCAGGAATCTGGGTGTGTCTCTAGAGTCAGACCTTAGTTTTAGTAGTCATGTCAAAGCAATAACTAAATCAGCATACTATCATCTGAAAAATATTGCAAGAATTAGATGCTTTGTTTCCAGTCAAGACTTAGAGAAACTTGTGCACGCTTTCATCACCAGCAGGGTGGATTATTGTAATGGTCTCCTCACTGGCCTTCCTAAAAAGACCATTAGACAGTTGCAGCTCATACAGAACGCTGCTGCCAGGATTCTGAGCAGAACCAGAAAATATGAACACATCACACCAGTCCTCAGGTCATTACACTGGCTGCCAGTTACATATGGAATTGATTTTAAAGTCTTATTACTAGTATATAAATCATTCAATGGGCTAGGACCTCAATACTTTGCAGATATGCTCACTGAATATAAACCCAACAGATCACTCAGATCACTAGGATCACATCAGTTAGAAATACCAAGGGTTCACTCTAAGCATGGTGAGTGTGCTTTTAGCTACTATGCCAGTCGTAGCTGGAACCAGCTTCCAGAAGAGATCAGATGTGCTCCTACAGTAGTCACATTCAAATCCAGACTCAAAACACATTGGTTACCTATGCATTTACTGAATGATCACTGTGCCACTGCTCGTCCGACTGTTTGTACTGTATTTTATTTAATGTTTTAATTATTCTGATTTTATTTGATTCTGTATTTTATCTTTTATTCTAAACTGTTTTAATTTTTCTGATTTCTTTTGTTTTAATTTCTTCTATGTAAAGCACTTTGAATTACCATTGTGTATGAAATGTGCTATATAAATAAACTTGCCTTGCCTTATTCTGGGACTAAGGTCAAGCTTTGTCTGTGAAACCGGGCAGTACAGTATTATTCCACATCAACTGGTGAAAAAGCAACAAATAAAAAAAAGGACAGAAAAAGCAAAGTTGTCTCATTGAGAAAAAGTAAAAAAGTTTAGTACCAAATATGCATCTAAAATTATCAGAGTGGTTACTATATTTGTGTTTTTTGTGTGAAATGTTTTAAATATAAAGAAAATAAATTATAGATTCACCATTTGTGATGTGGTAGCAAACTATAACGCACATATGTGTTCTTTTTATATTTATTAGAGGTTGAATTCATATCAAAATCTGCCAAACTTCCAATACTACTTCAAAATAGGATGTCTACTTCATAAATTGTATGAAAATAGTGGAAATAATGGTTCAGATCAACGCATTCTCACCCCAAGGCGTCATTTAATTTACACTTTTGACCATGCGTCAACTAACTGACGCTAAAGGGTGCCTCTAGCGTCAGTTAGATGACTCTTCCGTTATGGGTAGGTTTAGGTATGGGGTAGGCGCGTCTCACGTTGACGCTAAAGGGTTCCATGTGCGTCGGATATAGACGCATGGTCAAAAGCGTCAGTTACATGACGCCCAAGGATGAACCATCCTGTGTTTGCTGGGAAGACAAACCATTATTCTTTAAAAAAAAAAAAAAAAAAAAAACATTGGATAAGTATCCTGAGTCACATAAGGAGGTCTTGAATGTGTCAAACTATCTAACTAATTTGACCAAAAACAAAGTTAGTCTTTTGCCTCAGCATGGCAGAACTGTTTTGACAGCGAAACAACTTGAATCAGTGAAAACAGGAAACAGTCTACTTATGGAACATCATTTAATGTGCTTTTTTATGATTGACAGTTAGTCAAACCTCCTGTTAGTATCGGCCAAACTATACCTTGAAAACTGCTTCTGCAAGGTAGTAGGACTCCTTAATTCACAATTACAGAAGGACTGGACTATCTGTCGGTGGATTTGGCCCAAAACCAGACCACTCATAGTCAACATCAACCTGGCTGATGGTTGCATTCACAGAACTAGAACCCTGAGCATCATCCTGGCTGAAGGTGGCGTTCACAGAACCCTGATCATCATCCTGGCTGAAGGTGGCGTTCACAGAACCCTGAGCATCATCCTGGCTGAAGGTGGCGTTCACAGAACCCTGAGCATCATCCTGGCTGAAGGTGGCGTTCACAGAACCCTGAGCATCATCCTGGCTGAAGGTGGCGTTCACAGAACCCTGAGCATCATCCTGGCTGAAGGTGGCGTTCACAGAACCCTGAGCATCATCGAGGTGGCGTTCACAGAACCCTGAGCATCATCCTGGCTGAAGGTGGCGTTCACAGAACCCTGAGCATCATCCTGGCTGAAGGTGGCGTTCACAGAACCAAACCACCCAGCATCATCCTGGCTGAAGGTGGCGTTCACAGAACCAGAACCCTCAGCATCATCCTGGCTGAAGGTGGCGTTCACAGAACCAGAACCCTCAGCATCGTCCTGGCTGAAGGTGGCGTTAACATAGCCAGACCCCTCAGCATCATCCTGGCTGAAAATGTTCTGCAGATGGACAGAGATAGAACTGGATGCACCAACTTGATTATCTGCAGAGAGGGAGACAAAAAAGTTTGCTAATAACAAAATAACCATGTAGAGCTTGTTAGATTAAAAAACACAAAAGGGAGACATCCAAGGATCCATCTTCAACTACAGAGCCAAAAACATAGTTAAAAAAAAAAAAAACAGACAAGTATACTTACTACAAGCAAAAAACAAACAAAACTTAACTCACCATTCCATACCAACTGAAGATACAGAACCACCAAAACAGAAGTTTTAATCAACCCCATTCTATGACAGAAACTGAGACACTAAGAAAACCAATGTAAGCATACAAGATAAAGCTTCAAAACAACCAGGTCTTTTAAAGCCAAACAGAAATCTGTACCACCTGGATGACTCGTTAACTCATTATTGGGGCGGCTCTGCTAATTAATGAGATCAATTAATAAAATCAATCAGCATACAAGCTGATGTTATTTCCCATAGAACTAAAGTTTTAATGTCTATCTCTTGTGATTGACCTCCACTGAATGAAGGCCCAACACACACTCTTACTTAGGCCTGGCTTCACAGACAGGGTTTAGAATAAGCCAGGATTAAGCCTTTGTTCACTTAGGAAATTTAAGTAGCTTTCCATTACCTTCCTAAAATAATTGCCTACGTTATTTTAAAATTAAAATAACTTGGGCAATTCTTTTAGGAAGGTGACGTTTTATAAACGTGCCTTGAAAAAAAACATTACTGGTGTGCATCTTGAGACCAAAAAATGGCACTGACATATATTAATATATATGCAAACATGCATTTTATTCTGGGACTAAGGTCAAGCTTTGTCTGTGAAACCGGGCAGTACAGTATTATTCCACATCAACTGGTGAAAAAGCAACAAATAAAAAAAAGGACAGAAAAAGCAAAGTTGTCTCATTGAGAAAAAAAAAAGTTTAGTACCAAATATGCATCTAAAATTATCAGAGTGGTTACTATTTTTTTGTGTTTTTTGTGTCCCCCTAAAAAAAAAGTGCAATACGTACATGCTTCTTAAGTGTCACCGGCCCACCGGTGTGCCCAGATTCATTACATATTTAAAACCGTAATATCCTATACTAAACCTTAACTAATCTTGACAAACTATATATCATTTGAAAGCTTACAATCTCTAGTTTCCATTTTTGGTGACTGGTTTCCAAAATAAATGACAGAAGAGCCATAATTTATCAATTTGCAACAAGAAAATGTTCATACTCCTGAGGCGTGTTCAGACCTTTATTTTGAAATAGCGATGAACATGAAAAATCATGAAAGAAGGGTAGAAACCTCAGCTTGTTTTCATGCCAAGAGTTCAAAACATGGCATCCATTCAATTATTTTTAGAAAAAAAGGTCTGAAAATGTTTTAAATATAAAGAAAAAAAATTATAGATTCACCATTTGTGATGTGATAGCAAACTATAACGCACATATGTGTTCTTTTTATGTTTATTAGAGGTTGAATTCATATCAAAATCTGCCAAACTTCCAATACTACTTCGAAATAGGATGTCTACTTCATAAATTGTATGAAAATTGTGGAAATAATGGTTCAGATCAACGCATTCTCACCCCAAGGCGTCATTTAATTTACACTTTTGACCATGCGTCAACTAACTGACGATAAAGGGTGCCTTTAGCGTCAGTTAGATGACGCTTCCGTTATGGGTAGGTTTAGGTATGGGGTAGGGTAGGCGCGTCTCATGTTGACGCTAAAGGGTTCCATGTGCGTCGGATATAGACGCATGGTCAAAAGCGTCAGTTACATGACGCCCAAGGATGAGCGTCATCTAACTGACGCTAAAGGGTGCCTAAAGGGTGCCTAAAGGGTGCCTTAAGCGTCAGTTAGATGACGCTTCCGTTATGGGTAGGTTTAGACATAGACATAATAAATACATAGACGCCCTATTGGCAGCTTTGTAGCGTTGCTGCGATACGTCAACGTGTCCGCCATTTTGCGGAGGGCAAGACTGCGCTGTGAACAAATGCAAGTAAACGGGTGAGCTGCGGTTTTCCTGGATAAAAACAATAATAACGTTTACATTTATCAGCCGATTTCAGTGGTTTGCACGTGGTGTACGTTACTATTACTAATTATATAATTACCAAATACAACCAGAAAAAAATGTTCAGTCTTGTTTGTGAAAGGTAATTCCCCGAGACCTGTTTTCAATTGTGTGGCGACTTGTACAGCCCCAAGCAGCGCACGAAACAGGCATTTTTCTCAATTCCCATAATGAGAGATATGGGCAAGTTGCCCTCCTTGATATGGCGGCGCCGTTGACGTACGCTGCAGCAGCCAATAGGATGTCTATGTATTTATTATGTCTATGGGTTTAGGTATGGGGTAGGGTAGGCGCGTCTCATGTTGACGCTAAAGGGTGCCATGTGCGTCGGATATAGACGCATGGTCAAAAGCGTCAGTTACATGACGCCCAAGGATGAGGGTCATCTAAATGACGCTAAAGGCACCCTTTAGCGCCAGTTAGTTGACGCTAAAGGCACCCTTTAGCGTCAGTTAGTTGACGCATGGTCAAAAGTCTCAATTAAATGACGCCTTGGGATGAGAACGGGCTGTTTAGATTACTCAAACCACACTTGGAAATGCAGTCGCCCTTATATGGGCAGTAATGGAGTCTGGTTGTCATAGTGAAAAAGTTTGGTACTGCACCCAAATAAAATCTTACTGAAAAATCATTTGAGATTTCAAACTAAAATTTGAAACAACTTATTCAGATTTTTGGCTTTGATTTTTCTGCATTTTAGAGTCGCTCAGGTTTTGAAAATATATATTTTAGATAAAAAATTAATGTTTTTACATTTTCATAAACTCAAACTTTTGTAACTTTTTTTCTGTTTCACTTTCTTAATTTCACTTCTACGGAGATCTGCCAAATGTCCTCTTTAGAACAAGACCAATCTTACGTCTATATTCCAAAGCATTATTGAATTACAACAATGAAAGCTCAGAATATCGCTTTCTGTTCAAGGAGTGATGAAAAGTCAATTACTCGTCCTTTTGGTTTATAACTTTTGACAAAGTTAAAATATGTCATACCTGACCAAATGATGTTCAGATAAATTTCACATTAGATAAGGAAGTTGTAGGTTGTGTTTTAATTATGCACCTTATTTAGCTGAAGTAAATTAAGCGCATTACAGCTGTATCCTTGCTCGATGAAGAATCAGACGGCCCAGCGGTCAGTTGAATTTTAAGAGGCTGAGTCGCGCTTCAGGGCAGTAATGAGTACATATGTCATACAGACACCTCAGGAACAACCTTTAACAAAGGCCCGGAATGGTGGTTCAATGTCAATATTGTGACAATGCTGTAACAACCTTACTATACAACGTAGTTATAGCAAACTTTGGCCATGTTGTTAGAATGGTGGTACACCATCCTTTGTTTGCTGGGAAGACAAACCATTATTTTATAAAAAAAAAAAAAAAAAAACTAATTGGATAAGTATCTTGAGTCACATAAGGAGGTCTTGAATGTATCAAAAATATCTAACTAATTTGACCAAAAACAAAGTTACAGCCTTTTGCCTCTGCATGGCAGAACTGTTTTGATAGCGAAACAACTTGAATCATTGAAAACAGGAAACCGTCTACTTATGGAACATCATTTAATGTACTTTGTGACTGACAGTTAGTCAAACCTCCTGTTAGTATCGGCCAAACTATTCCTTCAAACTGCTTCTGCAAGGTAGTAGGACTCCTTAATTCACAATTACAGAAGGACTGGACTATCTGTCGGTGGATTTGGCCCAAAACCAGACCACTCATAGTCAACATCAACCTGGCTGATGGTTGCATTCACAGAACTAGAACCCTGAGCATCATCCTGGCTGAAGGTGGCGTTCACAGAACCCTGAGCATCATCCTGGCTGAAGGTGGCGTTCACAGAACCCTGAGCATCATCCTGGCTGAAGGTGGCGTTCACAGAACCCGGAGCATCATCCTGGCTGAAGGTGGCGTTCACAGAACCCTGAGCATCATCCTGGCTGAAGGTGGCGTTCACAGAACCCTGAGCATCATCCTGGCTGAAGGTGGCGTTCACAGAACCAGACCACCCAGCATCATCCTGGCTGAAGGTGGCGTTCACAGAACCAGAACCCTCAGCATCATCCTGGCTGAAGGTGGCGTTCACAGAACCAGAACCCTCAGCGTCATCCTGGCTGAAGGTGGCGTTCAAAGAACCAGAACCCTCAGCATCGTCCTGGCTGAAGGTGGCGTTAACATAGCCAGACCCCTCAGCATCATCCTGCCTGAAAATGTTCTGCAGATGGACAGAGATAGAACTGGATGCACCAACTTGATTATCTGCAGAGAGGGAGACAAAAAAAGTTTGCTAATAACAAAATAACCATGTAGAGCTTGTTAGATTAAGAAACACAAAAGGGAGACATCCAAGGATCCATCTTCAACTACAGAGCCAAAAACATAATGATTTAAAAAAACAGACAAGTATACTTACTACAAGCAAAAAACAAACAAAACTTAACTCACCATTCCATACCAACTGAAGATACAGAACCACCAAAACAGAATTTATAATCAACCCCATTCTATGACAGAAACTGAGACACTAAGAAAACCAATGTAAGCATACAAGATAAAGCTTCAAAACAACCAGGTCTTTTAAAGCCAAACAGAAATCTGTACCACCTGGATGACTCGTTAACTCATTATTGGGGCAGCTCTGCTAATTAATGAGATCAATTAATAAAATCAATCAGCATACAAGCTGATGTTATATCCCATAGAACTAAAGTTTTAATGCCTATCTCTTGTGATTGACCTCCACTGAATGAAGGCCCAACACACACTCTTACTTAGGCCTGGCTTCACAGACAGGGTTTAGAATAAGCCAGGATTAAGCCTTTGTTCACTTAGGAAATTTAAGTAGCTTTCCATTACCTTCCTAAAATAATTGACTACGTTATTTTAAAATTAAAATAACTTGGGCAATTCTTTTAGGAAGGTGACGTTTTATAAACGTGCCTTGAAAAAAAAACATTACTGGTGTGCATCTTGAGACAAAAAAATGGCACTGACATATATTAATATATGCAAACATGCATTTTAGTCTGGGACTAAGGTGAAGCTTTTTCTGTGAAACCGGGCAGTACAGTATTATTCCACATCAACTGGTGAAAAAGCAACAAATAAAAAAAAGGACAGAAAAAGCAAAGTTGTCTCATTGAGAAAAAAAAAAGTTTAGTACCAAATATGCATCAAAAATTATCAGAGTGGTTACTATTTTTTTGTGTTTTTTGTGTCCCCCTAAAAAAAAAGTGCAATACGTACATGCTTCTTAAGTGTCACCGGCCCACCGGTGTGCCCAGATTCATTACATATTTAAAACCGTAATATCCTATACTAAACCTTAACTAATCTTGACAAACTATATGTCATTTGAAAGCTTACAATCTCTAGTTTCCATATTTGGTGACTGGTTTTCAAAATAAATGACAGAAGAGCCATAATTTATCAATTTGCAACAAGAAAATGTTCATACTCCTAAGGCGTGTTCAGACCTTTATTTTGAAATAGCGATGAACATGAAAAATCATGAAAGAAGGGTAGAAACCTCAGCTTGTTTTCATGCCAAGACTTCAAAACATGGCATCCATTCAATTATTTTTAGAAAAAAAGGTCTGAAAATGTTTTAAATATAAAGAAAAAAAATTATAGATTCACCATTTGTGATGTGGTAGCAAACTATAACGCACATATGTGTTCTTTTTATGTTTATTAGAGGTTGAATTCATATCAAAATCTGCCAAACTTCCAATAGTACTTCAAAATAGGATGTCTACTTCATAAATTGTATGAAAATTGTGGAAATAATGGTTCAGATCAACGCATTCTCACCCCAAGGCGTCATTTAATTTACACTTTTGACCATGCGTCAACTAACTGACGCTAAAGGGTGCCTTTAGCGTCAGTTAGATGACGCTTCCGTTATGGGTAGGTTTAGGTATGGGGTAGGGTAGGCGCGTCTCATGTTGACGCTAAAGGGTTCCATGTGCGTCGGATATAGACGCATGGTCAAAAGCGTCAGTTACATGACGCCCAAGGATGAGCGTCATCTAACTGACGCTAAAGGGTGCCTAAAGGATGCCTAAAGGGTGCCTTAAGCGTCAGTTAGATGACGCTTCCGTTATGGGTAGGTTTAGACATAGACATAATAAATACATAGACGCCCTATTGGCAGCTTTGTAGCGTTGCTGCGATACGTCAACGTGTCCGCCATTTTGCGGAGGGCAAGACTGCGCTGTGAACAAATGCAAGTAAACGGGTGAGCTGCGGTTTTCCTGGATAAAAACAATAATAACGTTTACATTTATCAGCCGATTTCAGTGGTTTGCACGTGGTGTACGTTACTATTACTAATTATATAATTACCAAATACAACCAGAAAAAAATGTTCAGTCTTGTTTGTGAAAGGTAATTCCCCGAGACCTGTTTTCAATTGTGTGGCGACTTGTACAGCCCCAAGCAGCGCACGAAATAGGCATTTTTCTCAATTCCCATAATGAGAGGTATGGGCAAGTTGCCCTCCTTGATATGGCGGCGCCGTTGACGTACGCTCCAGCAGCCAATAGGATGTCTATGTATTTATTATGTCTATGGGTTTAGGTATGGGGTAGGGTAGGCGCGTCTCATGTTGACGCTAAAGGGTGCCATGTGCGTCGGATATAGACGCATGGTCAAAAGCGTCAGTTACATGACGCCCAAGGATGAGGGTCATCTAACTGACGCTAAAGGCACCCTTTAGCGCCAGTTAGTTGATGCTAAAGGCACCCTTTAGCGTCAGTTAGTTGACGCATGGTCAAAAGTCTCAATTAAATGACGCCTTGGGATGAGAACGGGCTGTTTAGATTACTCAAACCACACTTGGAAAGGCAGTCGCCCTTATATGGGCAGTAATGCAGTCTGGTTGTCATATAGTGAAAAAGTTTGGTACTGCACCCAAATAAAATCTTACTGAAAAATCATTTGAGATTTCAAACTAAAATTTGAAACAACTTATTCAGATTTTTGGCTTTGATTTTTCTGCATTTTAGAGTCGCTCAGGTTTTGAAAATATATATTTTAGATAAATCGATGTTTTTACATTTTCATAAACTCAAACTTCTGTAACTTTTTTTTCTGTTTCACTTTCTTAATTTCACTTCTACAGAAATCTGCCAAATGTCCTCTTTAGAACAAGACCAATCTTACGTCTATATTCCAAAGCATTATTGAATTACAACAATGAAAGCTCAGAATATCGCTTTCTGTTCAAGGAGTGATGAAAAGTCAATTACTCGTCCTTTTGGTTTATAACTTTTGACAAAGTCAAAATATGTCATACCTGACCAAATGATGTTCAGATAAATTTCACATTAGATAAAGGAAGTTGTAGGTTGTGTTTTAATTATGCACCTTATTTAGCTGAAGTAAGGTAAGCGCATTACAGCTGTATCCTTGCTCGATGAAGAATCAGACGGCCCAGCGGTCAGTTGAATTTTAAGAGGCTAAGTCGCACTTCAGGGCAGTAATGAGTACATATGTCATACAGACACCCTAGGCACAACCTTTAACAAAAGGCCCTGAATGGTGGTTCAATGTCAATATTGTGACAATGCTGTAACAACCTTACTATACAACGTTGTTATAGCAAACTTTGGCCATGTTGTTAGAATGGTGGTACACCATCCTTTGTTTGCTGGGAAGACAAACCATTATTTTATAAAGAAAAAAAAAAAAAAATTGGATAAGTATCTTGAGTCACATAAGGAGGTCTTGAATATATCAAAAATATCTAACTAATTTGACCATAAACAAAGTTACAGCCTTTTGCCTCTGCATGGCAGAACTATTTTGATAGCGAAACAACTTGAATCAGTGAAAACAGGAAACAGTCTACTTATGGAACATCATTTAATGTGCTTTTTTGTGATTGACAGTTAGTCAAACCTCCTGTTAGTATCGGCCAAACTAATCCTTCAAACTGCTTCTGCAAGGTAGTAGGACTCCTTAATTCACAATTACAGAAGGACTGGACTATCTGTCGGTGGATATGGCCCAAAACCATAGTCAACATCAACCTGGCTGATGGTTGCATTCACAGAACTAAAACCCAGAGCATCATCCCAGGTGAAGGTGGCTTTCACAGAACCCTGAGCATCATCCTGGCTGAAGGTGGCGTTCACAGAACCCTGAGCATCATCCTGGCTGAAGGTGGCGTTCACAGAACCCTGAGCATCATCCTGGCTGAAGGTGGCGTTCACAGAACCCTGAGCATCATCCTGGCTGAAGGTGGCGTTCACAGAACCCTGAGCATCATCCTGGCTGAAGGTGGCGTTCAGAGAACCCTGAGCATCATCCTGGCTGAAGGTGGCGTTCACAGAACCCTGAGCATCATCCTGGCTGAAGGTGGCGTTCACAGAACCCTGAGCATCATCCTGGCTGAAGGTGGCGTTCACAGAACCCTGAGCATCATCCTGGCTGAAGGTGGCGTTCACAGAACCCTGAGCATCATCCTGGCTGAAGGTGGCGTTCACAGAACCCTGAGCATCATCCTGGCTGAAGGTGGCGTTCACAGAACCCTGAGCATCATCCTGGCTGAAGGTGGCGTTCACAGAACCCTGAGCATCATCCTGGCTGAAGGTGGCGTTCACAGAACCAGAACCCTCAGCATCATCCTGACTGAAGGTGGCGTTCACAGAACCCTCAGCATCATCCTGGCTGAAGGTGGTGTTCACAGAACCAGAACCCTCAACATCATCCTGACTGAAGGTGGCGTTCACAGAACCCTGAGCATCATCCTGGCTGAAGGTGGCGTTCACAGAAACAGAACCCTCAGCATCGTCCTGGCTGAAGGTGGCGTTCACAGAACCAGAAGCCTCAGCATCATCCTGGCTGAAAGTGTCCTGCAGATGGACAGTGTTAGAACTGGATGCACCAACTTGATTAACTGCAGAGAGGGAGACAAAAAAAGTTTGCTAATAACAAAACCAAGTAGAGCTTGTTAGATTAAGAAACACAAAAGGGAGACATCCAAGGATCCATCTTCAACTACAGAGCCAAAAACATAGATTTAAAAAATAAAACAGACAAGTATACTTACTACAAGCAAAAAACACAAAAAAACTTAACTCACCATTCCATACCAACTGAAGATACAGAACCACCAAAACAGAAATTTTAATCAACCCCATTCTATGACAGAAACTGAGACACTAAGAAAACCAATGTAAGCATACAAGATAAAGCTTCAAAACAACCAGGTCTTTTAAAGCCAAACAGAAATCTGTACCACCTGGATGACTCGTTAACTCATTATTGGGGCGGATCTGCTAATTAATGAGATCAATTAATAAAATCAATCAGCATACAAGCTGATGTTATATCCCATAGAACTAAAGTTTTAATGTCTATCTCTTGTGATTGACCTCCACTGAATGAAGGCCCAACACACACTCTTACTTAGGCCTGGCTTCACAGACAGGATTTAGAATAAGCCAGGATTAACCCTTTGTTCACTTAGGAAATTTAAGTAGCTTTCCATTACCTTCCTAAAATAATTGCCTATGTTATTTTAAAATTAAAATAACTTGGGCAATTCTTTTAGGAAGGTGACGTTTTATAAACGTGCCTTGAAAAAAAAACCATTACTGGTGTGCATCTTGAGACAAAAAAATGGCACTGACATATATTAATATATGCAAACATGCATTTTAGTGTGGGACTAAGGTCAAGCTTTGTCTGTGAAACCGGGCAGTACAGTATTATTCCACATCAACTGGTGAAAAAGCAACAAATAAAAAAAAGGACAGAAAAAGCAAAGTTGTCTCATTGAGAAAAAAAGAGTTTAGTACCAAATATACATCTAAAATTATTAGAGTGGTTACTATATTTTTGTGTTTTTTGTGTACCCCCCCCAAAAAAAAGGTGCAATACGTACATGCTTCTTAAGTGTCACCGGCCCACCGGTGTGCCCAGATTCATTACATATTTAAAACCGTAATATCCTATACTAAACCTTAACTAATCTTGACAAACTATACATCATTTGAAAGCTTACAATCTCTAGTTTCCATATTTGGTGACTGGTTTTCAAAATAAATGACAGAAGAGCCATAATTTATCAATTTGCAACAAGAAAATGTTCATACTCCTAAGGCGTGTTCAGACCTTTATTTTGAAATAGCGATGAACATGAAAAATCATGAAAGAAGGGTAGAAACCTCAGCTTGTTTTCATGCCAAGAGTTCAAAACATGGCATCCATTCAATTATTTTTAGAAAAAAAGGTCTGAAAATGTTTTAAATATAAAGAAAAAAAATTATAGATTCACCATTTGTGATGTGGTAGCAAACTATACCGCACATATGTGTTCTTTTTATGTTTATTAGAGGTTGAATTCATATCAAAATCTGCCAAACTTCCAATACTACTTCAAAATAGGATGTCTACTTCATAAATTGTATGAAAATTGTGGAAATAATGGTTCAGATCAACGCATTCTCACCCCAAGGCGTCATTTAATTTACACTTTTGACCATGCGTCAACTAACTGACGCTAAAGGGTGCCTTTAGCGTCAGTTAGATGACGCTTCCGTTATGGGTAGGTTTAGGTATGGGGTAGGGTAGGCACGTCTCACGTTGACGCTAAAGGGTTCCATGTGCGTCGGATATAGACGCATGGTCAAAAGCGTCAGTTACATGACGCCCAAGGATGAGCGTCATCTAACTGACGCTAAAGGGTGCCTAAAGGGTGCCTAAAGGGTGCCTAAAGGGTGCCTTAAGCGTCAGTTAGATGACGCTTCCGTTATGGGTAGGTTTAGACATAGACATAATAAATACATAGACGCCCTATTGGCAGCTTTGTAGCGTTGCTGCGATACGTCAACGTGTCCGCCATTTCGCGGAGGGCAAGACTGCGCTGTGAACAAATGCAAGTAAACGGGTGAGCTGCGGTTTTCCTGGATAAAAACAATAATAATGTTTACATTTATCAGCCGATTTCAGTGGTTTGCACGTGGTGTACGTTACTATTACTAATTATATAATTACCAGTACAACCAGAAAAAAATGTTCAGTCTTGTTTTTGAAAGGTAATTCCCCGAGACCTGTTTTCAATTGTGTGGCGACTTGTACAGCCCCAAGCAGCGCACGAAACAGGCATTTTTCTCAAGTCCCATAATGAGAGGTATGGGCAAGTTGCCCTCCTTGATATGGCGGCGCCGTTGACGTACGCTCCAGCAGCCAATAGGATGTCTATGTATTTATTATGTCTATGGGTTTAGGTATGGGGTAGGGTAGGCGCGTCTCATGTTGACGCTAAAGGGTGCCATGTGCGTCGGATGTAGACGCATGGTCAAAAGCGTCAGTTACATGACCCCCAAGGATGAGCGTCATCTAACTGACGCTAAAGGCACCCTTTAGCGTCAGTTAGTTGACGCTAAAGGCACCCTTTAGCGTCAGTTAGTTGACGCATGGTCAAAAGTCTCAATTAAATGACGCCTTGGGATGAGAACGGGCTGTTTAGATTACTCAAACCACACTTGGAAATGCAGTCGCCCTTATATGGGCAGTAATGGAGTCTGGTTGTCATATAGTGAAAAAGTTTGGTACTGCACCCAAATAAAATCTTGCTGAAAAATCATTTGAGATTTCAAACTAAAATTTGAAACAACTTATTCAGATTTTTGGCTTTGATTTTTCTGCATTTTAGAGTCGCTCAGGTTTTGAAAATATATATTTTAGATAAAAAATTAATGTTTTTACATTTTCATAACTCAAACTTCTGTAACTTTTTTTTCTGTTTCACTTTCTTAATTTCACTTCTACGGAAATCTGCCAAATGTCCTCTTTAGAACAAGACCAATCTTACGTCTATATTCCAAAGCATTATTGAATTACAACAATGAAAGCTCAGAATATCACTGTCTGTTCAAGGAGTGATGAAAAGTCAATTACTCGTCCTTTTGGTTTATAACTTTTGACAAAGTTAAAATATGTCATACCTGACCAAATGATGTTCAGATAAATTTCACATTAGATAAGGAAGTTGTAGGTTGTGTTTTAATTATGCACCTTATTTAGCTGAAGTAAATTAAGCGCATTACAGCTGTATCCTTGCTCGATGAAGAATGAGACGGCCCAGCGGTCAGTCGAATTTTAAGAGGCTAAGTCGCACTTCAGGGCAGTAATGAGTACATATGTCATACAGACACCCTAGGCACAACCTTTAACAAAAGGCCCTGAATGGTGGTTCAATGTCAATGTTGTGACAATGCTGTAACAACCTTACTATACAACATAGTTATAGCTAACTTTGGCCATGTTGTTAGAATGGTGGTACACCATCCTTTGTTTGCTGGGAAGACAAACCATTATTTTATAAGAAAACCCAAATTTGATAAGTATCTTGAGTCACATAAGGAGGTCTTGAATGTATCAAAAATATCTAACTAATTTGACCAAAAACAAAGTTACAGCCTTTTGCCTCTGCATGGCAGAACTATTTTGATAGCGAAACAACTTGAATCAGTGAAAACAGGAAACAGTCTACTTATGGAACATCATTTAATGTGCTTTGTGATTGACAGTTAGTCAAACCTCCTGTTAGTATCGGCCAAACTATTCCTTCAAACTGCTTCTGCAAGGTAGTAGGACTCCTTAATTCACAATTACAGAAGGACTGGACTATCTGTCGGTGGATATGGCCCAAAACCATAGTCAACATCAACCTGGCTGATGGTTGCATTCACAGAACCCTGAGCATATCCTGGCTGAAGGTGGCGTTCACAGAACCAGAACCCTCAGCATCATCCTGACTGAAGGTGGCGTTCACAGAACCCTCAGCATCATCCTGACTGAAGGTGGCGTTCACAGAACCCTGAGCATCATCCTGGCTGAAGGTGGCGTTCACAGAACCCTCAGCATCATCCTGGCTGAAGGTGGCGTTCACAGAAACAGAACCCTCAGCATCGTCCTGGCTGAAGGTGGCGTTCACAGAACCAGAACCCTCAGCATCATCCTGGCTGAAAGTGTCCTGCAGATGGACAGTGTTAGAACTGGATGCACCAACTTGATTAACTGCAGAGAGGGAGACAAAAAAAGTTTGCTAATAACAAAACCAAGTAGAGCTTGTTAGATTAAGAAACACAAAAGGGAGACATCCAAGGATCCATCTTCAACTACAGAGCCAAAAACATAGATTTAAAAAAATAAAACAGACAAGTATACTTACTACAAGCAAAAAACAAAAAAAACTTAACTCACCATTCCATACCAACTGAAGATACAGAACCACCAAAACAGAAATTTTAATCAACCCCATTCTATGACAGAAACTGAGACACTAAGAAAACCAATGTAAGCATACAAGATAAAGCTTCAAAACAACCAGGTCTTTTAAAGCCAAACAGAAATCTGTACCACCTGGATGACTCGTTAACTCATTATTGGGGCGGATCTGCTAATTAATGAGATCAATTAATAAAATCAATCAGCATACAAGCTGATGTTATTTCCGTAGGACTAAAGTTTTAATGTCTATCTCTTGTGATTGACCTCCACTGAATGAAGGCCCAACACACACTCTTACTTAGGCCTGGCTTCACAGACAGGATTTAGAATAAGCCAGGATTAACCCTTTGTTCACTTAGGAAATTTAAGTAGCTTTCCATTACCTTCCTAAAATAATTGCCTATGTTATTTTAAAATTAAAATAACTTGGGCAATTCTTTTAGGAAGGTGACGTTTTATAAACGTGCCTTGAAAAAAAAAAACATTACTGGTGTGCATCTTGAGACAAAAAAATGGCACTGACATATATTAATATATGCAAACATGCATTGTAGTGTGGGACTAAGGTCAAGCTTTGTCTGTGAAACCGGGCAGTACAGTATTATTCCACATCAACTGGTGAAAAAGCAACAAATAAAAAAAAGGACAGAAAAAGCAAAGTTGTCTCATTGAGAAAAAAAGAGTTTAGTACCAAATATGCATCTAAAATTATTAGAGTGGTTACTATATTTTTGTGTTTTTTGTGTACCCCCTAAAAAAAAAAGTGCAATACGTACATGCTTCTTAAGTGTCACCGGCCCACCGGTGTGCCCAGATTCATTACATATTTAAAACCGTAATATCCTATACTAAACCTTAACTAATCTTGACAAACTATATATCATTTGAAAGCTTACAATCTCTAGTTTCCATATTTGGTGACTGGTTTTCAAAATAAATGACAGAAGAGCCATAATTTATCAATTTGCAACAAGAAAATGTTCATACTCCTAAGGCGTGTTCAGACCTTTATTTTGAAATAGCGATGAACATGAAAAATCATGAAAGAAGGGTAGAAACCTCAGCTTGTTTTCATGCCAAGAGTTCAAAACATGGCATCCATTCAATTATTTTTAGAAAAAAAGGTCTGAAAATGTTTTAAATATAAAGAAAAAAAATTATAGATTCACCATTTGTGATGTGGTAGCAAACTATACCGCACATATGTGTTCTTTTTATGTTTATTAGAGGTTGAATTCATATCAAAATCTGCCAAACTTCCAATACTACTTCAAAATAGGATGTCTACTTCATAAATTGTATGAAAATTGTGGAAATAATGGTTCAGATCAACGCATTCTCACCCCAAGGCGTCATTTAATTTACACTTTTGACCATGCGTCAACTAACTGACGCTAAAGGGTGCCTTTAGCGTCAGTTAGATGACGCTTCCGTTATGGGTAGGTTTAGGTATGGGGTAGGGTAGGCACGTCTCACGTTGACGCTAAAGGGTTCCATGTGCGTCGGATATAGACGCATGGTCAAAAGCGTCAGTTACATGACGCCTTGGGGTGAGAATGCGTTGATCTGAACCATTATTTCCACTATTTTCATACAATTTATGAAGTAGACATCCTATTTTGAATTAGTATTGGGTAGGTTTTGGTATTCCGTTATGGGTAGGTTTAGACATAGACATAATAAATACATAGACGCCCTATTGGCAGCTTTGTAGCGTTGCTGCGATACGTCAACGTGTCCGCCATTTTGCGGAGGGCAAGACTGCGCTGTGAACAAATGCAAGTAAACGGGTGAGCTGCGGTTTTCCTGGATAAAAACAATAATAATGTTTACATTTATCAGCCGATTTCAGTGGTTTGCACGTGGTGTACGTTACTATTACTAATTATATAATTACCAAATACAACCAGAAAAAAATGTTCAGTCTTGTTTGTGAAAGGTAATTCCCCGAGACCTGTTTTCAATTGTGTGGCGACTTGTACAGCCCCAAGCAGCGCACGAAACAGGCATTTTTCTCAATTCCCATAATGAGAGGTATGGGCAAGTTGCCCTCCTTGATATGGCGGCGCCGTTGACGTACGCTCCAGCAGCCAATAGGATGTCTATGTATTTATTATGTCTATGGGTTTAGGTATGGGGTAGGGTAGGCGCGTCTCATGTTGACGCTAAAGGGTGCCATGTGCGTCGGATGTAGACGCATGGTCAAAAGCGTCAGTTACATGACGCCCAAGGATGAGCGTCATCTAACTGACGCTAAAGGCACCCTTTAGCGTCAGTTAGTTGATGCTAAAGGCACCCTTTAGCGTCAGTTAGTTGACGCATGGTCAAAAGTCTCAATTAAATGACGCCTTGGGATGAGAACGGGCTGTTTAGATTACTCAAACCACACTTGGAAAAGCAGTCGCCCTTATATGGGCAGTAATGGAGTCTGGTTGTCATATAGTGAAAAAGTTTGGTACTGCACCCAAATAAAATCTTACTGAAAAATCATTTGAGATTTCAAACTAAAATTTGAAACAACTTATTCAGATTTTTGGCTTTGATTTTTCTGCATTTTAGAGTCGCTCAGGTTTTGAAAATATATATTTTAGATAAAAAATTAATGTTTTTACATTTTCATAAACTCAAACTTCTGTAACTTTTTTTTCTGTTTCACTTTCTTAATTTCACTTCTACGGAAATCTGCCAAATGTCCTCTTTAGAACAAGACCAATCTTACGTCTATATTCCAAAGCATTATTGAATTACAACAATGAAAGCTCAGAATATCGCTTTCTGTTCAAGGAGTGATGAAAAGTCAATTACTCGTCCTTTTGGTTTATAACTTTTGACAAAGTTAAAATATGTCATACCTGACCAAATGATGTTCAGATAAATTTCACATTAGATAAGGAAGTTGTAGGTTGTGTTTTAATTATGCACCTTATTTAGCTGAAGTAAATTAAGCGCATCACAGCTGTATCCTTGCTCGATGAAGAATGAGACGGCCCAGCGGTCAGTTGAATTTTAAGAGGCTAAGTCGCACTTCAGGGCAGTAATGAGTACATATGTCATACAGACACCCTAGGCACAACCTTTAACAAAAGGCCCTGAATGGTGGTTCAATGTCAATATTGTGACAATGCTGTAACAACCTTACTATACAACGTAGTTATAGCAAACTTTGGCCATGTTGTTAGAATGGTGGTACACCATCCTTTGTTTGCTGGGAAGACAAACCATTATTTTATAAAAAAAACCCAAATTGGATAAGTATCTTGAGTCACATAAGGAGGTCTTGAATATATCAAAAATATCTAACTAATTTGACTAAAAACAAAGATACAGCCTTTTGCCTCTGCATGGCAGAACTGTTTTGATAGCGAAACAACTTGAATCAGTGAAAACAGGAAACAGTCTACTTATGGAACATCATTTAATGTGCTTTTTTGTGATTGACAGTTAGTCAAACCTCCTGTTAGTATCGGCCAAACTATTCCTTCAAACTGCTTCTGCAAGGTAGTAGGACTCCTTAATTCACAATTACAGAAGGACTGGACTATCTGTCGGTGGATATGGCCCAAAACCATAGTCAACATCAACCTGGCTGATGGTTGCATTCACAGAACCCTGAGCATATCCTGGCTGAAGGTGGCGTTCACAGAACCAGAACCCTCAGCATCATCCTGACTGAAGGTGGCGTTCACAGAACCCTCAGCATCATCCTGACTGAAGGTGGCGTTCACAGAACCCTGAGCATCATCCTGGCTGAAGGTGGCGTTCACAGAACCCTCAGCATCATCCTGGCTGAAGGTGGCGTTCACAGAAACAGAACCCTCAGCATCGTCCTGGCTGAAGGTGGCGTTCACAGAACCAGAACCCTCAGCATCATCCTGGCTGAAAGTGTCCTGCAGATGGACAGTGTTAGAACTGGATGCACCAACTTGATTAACTGCAGAGAGGGAGACAAAAAAAGTTTGCTAATAACAAAACCAAGTAGAGCTTGTTAGATTAAGAAACACAAAAGGGAGACATCCAAGGATCCATCTTCAACTACAGAGCCAAAAACATAGATTTAAAAAAATAAAACAGACAAGTATACTTACTACAAGCAAAAAACAAAAAAAACTTAACTCACCATTCCATACCAACTGAAGATACAGAACCACCAAAACAGAAATTTTAATCAACCCCATTCTATGACAGAAACTGAGACACTAAGAAAACCAATGTAAGCATACAAGATAAAGCTTCAAAACAACCAGGTCTTTTAAAGCCAAACAGAAATCTGTACCACCTGGATGACTCGTTAACTCATTATTGGGGCGGATCTGCTAATTAATGAGATCAATTAATAAAATCAATCAGCATACAAGCTGATGTTATTTCCGTAGGACTAAAGTTTTAATGTCTATCTCTTGTGATTGACCTCCACTGAATGAAGGCCCAACACACACTCTTACTTAGGCCTGGCTTCACAGACAGGATTTAGAATAAGCCAGGATTAACCCTTTGTTCACTTAGGAAATTTAAGTAGCTTTCCATTACCTTCCTAAAATAATTGCCTATGTTATTTTAAAATTAAAATAACTTGGGCAATTCTTTTAGGAAGGTGACGTTTTATAAACGTGCCTTGAAAAAAAAAAACATTACTGGTGTGCATCTTGAGACAAAAAAATGGCACTGACATATATTAATATATGCAAACATGCATTGTAGTGTGGGACTAAGGTCAAGCTTTGTCTGTGAAACCGGGCAGTACAGTATTATTCCACATCAACTGGTGAAAAAGCAACAAATAAAAAAAAGGACAGAAAAAGCAAAGTTGTCTCATTGAGAAAAAAAGAGTTTAGTACCAAATATGCATCTAAAATTATTAGAGTGGTTACTATATTTTTGTGTTTTTTGTGTACCCCCTAAAAAAAAAAGTGCAATACGTACATGCTTCTTAAGTGTCACCGGCCCACCGGTGTGCCCAGATTCATTACATATTTAAAACCGTAATATCCTATACTAAACCTTAACTAATCTTGACAAACTATATATCATTTGAAAGCTTACAATCTCTAGTTTCCATATTTGGTGACTGGTTTTCAAAATAAATGACAGAAGAGCCATAATTTATCAATTTGCAACAAGAAAATGTTCATACTCCTAAGGCGTGTTCAGACCTTTATTTTGAAATAGCGATGAACATGAAAAATCATGAAAGAAGGGTAGAAACCTCAGCTTGTTTTCATGCCAAGAGTTCAAAACATGGCATCCATTCAATTATTTTTAGAAAAAAAGGTCTGAAAATGTTTTAAATATAAAGAAAAAAAATTATAGATTCACCATTTGTGATGTGGTAGCAAACTATAACGCACATATGTGTTCTTATTATGTTTATTAGAGGTTGAATTCATATCAAAATATGGCAAACTTCCAATACTACTTCAAAATAGGATGTCTACTTCATAAATTGTATGAAAATTGTGGAAATAATGGTTCAGATCAACGCATTCTCACCCCAAGGCGTCATTTAATTTACACTTTTGACCATGCGTCAACTAACTGACGCTAAAGGGTGCCTTTAGCGTCAGTTAGATGACGCTTCCGTTATGGGTAGGTTTAGGTATGGGGTAGGGTAGGCGCGTCTCACGTTGACGCTAAAGGGTTCCATGTGCGTCGGATATAGACGCATGGTCAAAAGTGTCAGTTACATGACGCCCAAGGATGAGCATCATCTAACTGACGCTAAAGGCACCCTTTAGCGTCAGTTAGTTGACGCATGGTCAAAAGTCTCAATTAAATGACGCCTTGGGATGAGAACGGGCTGTTAAGATTACTCAAACCACACTTGGAAATGCAGTCGCCCTTATATGGTCAGTAATGGAGTCTGGTTGTCATATAGTGAAAAAGTTTGGTACTGCACCCAAATAAAATCTTACTGAAAAATCATTTGAGATTTCAAACTAAAATTTGAAAAAACTTATTCAGATTTTTGGCTTTGATTTTTCTGCAGTTTTAGAGTCGCTCAGGTTTTGAAAATATATATTTTAGATAAAATATGAATGAATGTTTTTACATTTTCATAAACTCAAACTTCTGTGACTTTTACTGTTTCACTTTCTTAATTTCACTTCTACGGAAATCTGCCAAATGTCCTCTTGAGAATAAGACCAATCTTACGTCTATATTCCAAAGCATTATTGAATTACAACCACGAACGTTCCGAATGTCGCTGTCTGTTCAAGGAGTGATGAAAAGTCAATTACTCGTCATTTTGGTTTATAACTTTTGATAAAGTTAAAATATGTCATACCTGACCAAATGATGTTCATATAAATTTCACATTAGATAAGTTGTAGGTTGTTTTTTAATTACGCACCTTATTTAGCTGAAGTAAATTAAGCGCATTACAGCTGTATCCTTGCTCGATGAAGAATGAGACGGCCCAGCGGTCAGTTGAATTTTAAGAGGCTGAGTCGCGCTTCAGGGCAGTAACGAATACGTATGTTATACAGACACCCTAGGCACAACCTTTAACAAAGGCCCTGAATGGTGGTTCAATGTCAATATTGTGACAATGCTGTAACAACCTTACTATACAACGTAGTTATAGCAAACTTTGGCCATGTTGTTAGAATGGTGGTACACCATCCTGTGTTTGCTGGGAAGACAAACCATTATTTTCTTTAAAAAAAAAAAAACCCACATTGGATAAGTATCCTGAGTCACATAAGGAGGTCTTGAATGTATCAAAAATATCTAACTAATTTGACCAAAAACAAAGTTACAATCTTTTGCCTCAGCATGGCAGAACTATTTTGATAGCGAAACAACTTGAATCATTGAAAACAGGAAACAGTCTACTTATGGAACATCATTTAATGTGCTTTTTTGTGATTGACAGTTAGTCAAACCTCCTGTTAGTATCGGCCAAACTATACCTTCAAACTGCTTCTGCAAGGTAGTAGGACTCCTTAATTCACTAGTCTAGAAGGACTGGACTATCTGTCGGTGGATTTGGCCCAAAACCAGACCACTCATAGTCAACATCAACCTGGCTGATGGTTGCATTCACAGAACCAGAACCCTGAGCATCATCCTGGCTGAAGGTGGTGTTCACAGAACCCTGAGCATCATCCTGGCTGAAGGTGGCGTTCACAGAACCAGACCACCCAGCGTCATCCTGGCTGAAGGTGGCGTTAACATAGCCAGACCCCTCAGCATCATCCTGGCTGAAAGTGTCCTGCAGATGGACAGAGTTAGAACTTGATGCACCAACTTGATTATCTGCAGAGAGGGAGACAAAAAAGTTTGCTAATAACAAAATAACCAAGTAGAGCTTGTTAGATTAAGAAACACAAAAGGGAGACATCCAAGGATCCATCTTCAACTGCAGAGCCAAAAACATAGATTTAAAAAAACAGACAAGTATACTTACTACAAGCAAAAAACAAACAAAACTTAACTCACCATTCCATACCAACTGAAGATACAGAACCACCAAAACAGAAATTTTAATCAACCCCATTCTATGACAGAAACTGAGACACTAAGAAAACCAATGTAAGCATACAAGATAAAGCTTCAAAACAACCAGGTCTTTTAAAGCCAAACAGAAATCTGTACCACCTGGATGACTCGTTAACTCATTATTGGGGCGGCTCTGCTAATTAATGAGATCAATTAATAAAATCAATCAGCATACAAGCTGATGTTATATCCCCTAGAACTAAAGTTTTAATGTCTATCTCTTGTGATTGACCTCCACTGAATGAAGGCCCAACACACACTCTTACTTAGGCCTGGCTTCACAGACAGGATTTAGAATAAGCCAGGATTAACCCTTTGTTCACTTAGGAAATTTAAGTAGCTTTCCATTACCTTCCTAAAATAATTGCCTATGTTATTTTAAAATTAAAATAACTTGGGCAATTCTTTTAGGAAGGTGACGTTTTATAAACGTGCCTTGAAAAAAAACCATTACTGGTGTGCATCTTGAGACAAAAAAATGGCACTGACATATATTAATATATGCAAACATGCATTTTAGTCTGGGACTAAGGTCAAGGGGACTAAGGACTGGGACTTTGTCTGTGAAACCGGGCAGTACAGTATTATTCCAATGTTTATTTGGTGAAAAAACACCAAATAAAGAGGATAGAAAAAGCAAAGTTGTCTCGTTGAGAAAAAAAATGTTTAGTACCAAATATGCATCTAAAATTAAATATTTTCTCATGCTATGGTTTCTCCAGAAACAACAAGTCTAAAGCTTGACTGAAAACACATCTGCCAGACAAACAGCCAACCTCCTACTGTAACTACAGGTAACTCTATATATCAGTGTAGAAGGGAAGCTCTGAATTGTTGGACTGTTTTTGACACACAGAGCAAAACAACTTGAATTAATGAATACATGAATCACACAGACTACTTATGGATCATCCTCATTTATTGATTATATTTACAGTTTATATTTACATATTATTGATTGATAGTTACAGTCACAAACATCCCCTCCAGCCATGTGTTTCAAGGATTTAGAGTAATATCACGGGAGGTAAACTAGAAAATTTTTGGTAATACTATTGCTTCAAACTGCTTCTGCAAGACAGTAGGACTCAGTTTTTTTTCGTTTTTGGTATTAACGTTTTTTTTTACGCAACTCGGTGATGACGTCACGTTGGGGAGAAGCGGAGGAAAGGTAGCCTCAGCCTAGTATTAGAACTATAGGGACTGACTGGGGTGAGGAAGAGGTGGCAAGAAGAGCCAACATGCATGATGGCCCGCAGACGTATAATTTTGAACCTGCTAGACGTGAGAGGGCAAATGAAGAATTGGCAAGAACAGATGGCCGTCAAAGCCAATAAATGTATGGTCCGAGGAGAATGAGTGGAGAGTTGGTGAAGTGTCCGGGTGAGTTGCTATCATTTAGCAATGCTGCAATGAGCACTGGAGCTAGTCTACGAGCTATGGCAAGCCGTTTTAATTTACGAGCAACAGTGCACATAACGACACATTTTTTTTAATTTTTTTTTTACGGTCATTGAATAGCTCAGAGTGAAAAATCAAAAATCAAAAAAATCATCTGTGGCAGTACATTATCATGACGTTAGTTCAGATAAGTACCGGTAACCTTTGTCATAGTGTCGTAGTACTGGTAAAGTTTGTCTTTGTCATCTGGAAATAGAAAGCATCATGCTAGCTATTAGGGGTGGAATTATACATCTATTCGTATTGTGTGTGTGTGTGTGTGTGTGTGTGTGTGTGTGTGTGTGTGTGTGTGAGAGAGAGAGAGAGAGAGAGAGAGAGGAGCGGGCGCGATCGAACAGTGGAAACATAAAAACATATTCCGTCATTTTTTTGTTCATACATGATTTCATTCAAACTGCAAAGTTTACTTATATTTGTGTACACTCGCAATAAAACACAACATTGTGCTTCTGTCACACTATAAACTCTTGTCAAACTGTAACCTACAACTGTCACCCATTGTCAATCTACAATCTACTATATATTTCTATCTAGCTGCTAACGTTAGCTATATCTGCTAACGTTATGCTGTCTGCCTATCTCTCTCTATACTTGTCTATCTATATATCTAGTCTGTCAATCTATACTGTATATCTAGTCTATCTATCTATCTATCTATCTCTATATTTATGTATTTATCTATAATTTACGCTATCTGAATACTCTCGTCTACTACTCTCTCTAGTCGCTCTCAAGGCGGGCTTTGGTAAATTTTCACCAAGGTGACGTAATGCAATGCATTGTGGATAGTAAGATAGTACCTACTTTTTCGTATTATATTCGGTTTTCTGATACCCAACAACATAAAATACAATGGATAGCAGTTTAAATGTTTATTACCAACAAGCGAATTGCACAAATTTGTTGAAAAATTAACCCTGCAACACAACTGGGAAGAATCCATGTTCACTGAACTTCACAGCTGAAGATTTTTTGGGACAAACCTGACCTCAAAAGGCAGGCCTGTTATCCACATGACAAGAAAGCCATTACAAACTAATCTAAGTGGCTGTAAAATCTTAGCAAATCTAAAAGCAAGTTAACAAAAACCAACCAAGCAACCCATTCCAATAGACATGGAATTTTACTTTGTTACACAGAATCTTGAATCGTGTTAATTTAAATACACAGGGGTTAAAACAGAACCGGACCCCTCAGCATTTAAAGCCCCTTTCAAACAGAAATTCCGGAAAATACACAGATAATGTGTCCTGGGATTTGTCCCGGGATCGTTTGATTTTGGTTCATTCACACTGCCAGTGATTTTCCGGAATCTGTGAGTGCATTCACACACATCACTTAAAGATCCTGTAAAGACATGTGATGTCAGGATGTGTTCTATAAAGGCCAGTCTAATTTTCCGCTACCGCTCTTTCCATTGTAGTCGTGCACATGGATGGTGGACTTTTTATGCAGCGTATTAAGTTTACTTATGATCTGCGCTTTCGATCTCGAGAAACCACGCTCGAGCATTTTTTTCCGGATTCGGTCGTACACTAACGCATCGCGTACCGTTCCACAAAGCTGGTGAACGATCTCAGTTTCGATAGAAACGAGCTTGCAGATCTCTGCTTCATTCTATTTTGCAGACATTTTTCCGTTCTTTCTTTGTTGATGACGAAAACAAACTTTCTTCTAAGAGCAACAATATACCCTTTTACGACATTGGTCCTGGCTTTTGGTCACACAGGGCGCGTTCCGGGACTGATCCCGGCAATGTTACTAGGTCCCTTTCCCTGCATCGCTCCTGGCTGGCATCAATCCTGGGACATGTTTGCGTTCACACTGTGAAATTATACGGCAATTTCCCGGGATCAATGCGCTGTGTGAAAGCGGCTTAAGAAAACCGGAGTGTGTATCAAGCACTTCATGTGGTCTTTATGTGTCCAAAACAACAGAAGAACAAATGAGAAAAGGCATAAAAGACCTTCCTAAAGACAGTTCGATTACAACATGCTTGAATTTAAAATGTCTGGAGGTCTGGCACTAACAAGCATCCAAGCAGCTGTCACTGTCTTTCTGTGCAGTTATCACAGCGTTTCACTGATCTAGGTCAAAGCTGCTGGCAGAACTACAGGAGAAATTGAGCCAAATTTTTCATTTAAACAGAAAGATTCTGATGACAAGGCCTAGTGTGTTTCATGTGCCAGACATTTTCTAATTTTGGTAATTTGTGAAATGTCAGTGCGTCTGTGCTAATGAAAAGCAAAGCATCAAAGATGCTGTATGTGTGACCCGCATGGCATCACAATGTACACATTAAACCTCTTTTGTACTGAGATTAGTTTTATCATTAACTTCTGTTCATTTTAATTAGATTCTCCCATTCCTTTACATTTAGCTTTTTTTGCAGTTTAATTCAATTAACTCAATCTTTTCAAATGTTAGCTTTTAATTTTAATTCTGTTCTTTGCATGTGCCAACTCGGATGTGTCATTTCGACCATCAAGAGAGCTCTGTGAGGATATACTGTAAGAATAAGTGATTTAAAAATATGTATGGAAGTGTGCAGCAGTATTCTGACATGAGCAGAAATTACGTACAGAAGCTGCCCAGGGTCAGTCACACAAATGTGTTTTAGCATTTTTAAAATGTCATTCTAACAGTACCCATCACCCATTCCGTATTCTATTCTGCACGTTCATCTCAGTGTTCCAGCGTCCTGTCAAGGCTTCTGGAGTGTGGGCCATGTTTCCCCTGCCAAACGTCTGGGCTTGCCCTGGGCTCTTTCTCTTCCATTTTTCCCAGTTATTCTATTCCTTCAGAAAGCTCCAGTCTGTCTAGATTAAAGACTGTGTGAAATTGATGCTTGGATGCTTTCAAAGGGCTTCTGCTTTATCTTATTTTCCGTAAAGCCCCAAACCTCACTTTGCACCCTTATCAGTACTTCCCTGAGTAATCTTTGATTGCACTACCATATTTATTTATTTTTTGTCCTAAAATAAAATATCCAGTATATCCGTAGATGTTGAGATTATCATATTTTACAGACGTTCTGACTACAGCTGCATTATAACTGTTTTTAATATGTAGTATTTTGTTTTCCGAAATATATATACATGTTGTGTGTGTGTGTGTGTGTGTGTGTGTGTGTATGTGTGTGTGTGTGTGTGTGTGTGTGTGTGTGTATGTGTGTGTGTGTGTGTGTGTGTGTGTGTGTGTGTGTGTGTGTGTGTGTGTTTGTGTGTGTGTGTGTGTGTGTATGACTCTGCGTTTGGCTTCGGCGACTTAAAGGGTTGGTTCACCCAAAAATGAAAATTACCCCATGATTTACTCACCCTCAAGCCATCCTAGGTGTATATGACATTCTTCTTTCAGACAAATACAATCAGAGTTATATTATTTATTTTATTTATAGTTTATTTGGTAGGGATAGATACAGTGAACATAGATTATCTTCTCGAACCAATCCCATGTCAGTATCATAGTGTTTATAGCCAAGGCTAATTCGCAACACCTGTCCCTAGAATGTCCTGGCTCTTCCTAGCTGTAAAATGGCATTGAATGGTTGTTTCTATTTTGAAGTCCATCAAAGTTCATCCTTCCATGATAAAAGTCCTCCACACGGCTCGTAGGGCTTATTAAAGACTTTCTGAAGTTATGCGGTGCGTTCGTGTAAGAAAAATATCCATATTTAAAACTTTTTCGACTAAAATAACTGGCTTCCGGCTGACGGCCGTAAGCATCGATTTACGTTGGAAGAGTGACCCTTGACCTGACGAATGACGTAATGACGAATGCGGAAGCGCAGAGGATAGAGCAAAAGAAAACGCCAGTCACGAATTAGAAGTCTAAAACGACAATTTTTAAAGAGAAATGTCGGAGGAGCTTTAGTTTGTTTGAACCGCGAGAGGCGTCTAAATGATACTCCTACATCCTAGGTCCCACATGCATCACGAGTTACTCTTGTGGCGCAAGTCGACTTGTGTAGTATGCGTACGGTCGTCTGCCGCAAGCTAGTTATTTTAGTCGATAAAGTTTTAAATCCTTAAAATCCTTTAAAGCCTTCATGGGGTTATCGGCCACTGTTTCTTTTCTCGCTAAAATTTGAGATACATTCGTTGCTTTGTTATTCTGTTTATTTATCTTTATGGATTTTTTTGTATGTAGGCCTATCTGTATATTTTATTAATCTGAATTCCATGCCATTGTAGATTAATATGATCGTATGGTCCTCATCTTCGTTTAAATCTTCCGTTTTTATTTATTGGTGTATCTCTGTATTCACGTGTTTGCTGAAAATGTTTGTTTTATTTGTATTTGTTTTTAGGGGGATTTTTCTTCACTATTGTTTCCTTCCATATGATGTGTTAAATAATTAATAATTAAATGATTTACCCATGATAATTCGATTTGCTTCAGTATCATATCTACTAAACATTATTGTTCCTCGCATATGGTGTGTGACCCAACTGGTAATTTAATTTTGATTCACTTTATTTAAGTGTCATATACCCATTATTTATTTTATTGGTTATTTCCTGATTAATGCTAGCTTGTTTAGTTGAGTTTTAACTAGAGTTTAGTTGAATTATTGTTAGTATTTTTTTTTTTTCATTCACCTGGCCTGTATTCGTTCATTAAGAGACCGTATCGCTGCCTAATTGAGTTGTACTGTCACGTTTGGAGTTTGTTTTTGTCATGGTTATAGTTTGTATTTCTGTTTGATTCAGTTTCCTTGTCGTGTTCCAGTTTGTCATTGTCTCTAGTTCTGTTCCCTCAGTTTCTATGGTTACAGATTAATTAGAGTCCTCAGTTCACTTGTTTCTTGGTAATTAGCTCCTTTGTTTTATGTGTATATTTATATAATTTTATATAACTTTCTTTTAACTCTTTAATTTCATGATTTATTGTATTTATAAAATAAAAAATAAAAAATGTTCATGCATAATTGGTCAATAGTAAAAGCAGTTAAACTTATATATATATATGAATATTAGTTATGCAAAACATAATATATTTTTCTCTTCATTTTTTCCCCTTCCATTACTCATTGACAAATTATTCAGAAGTAAACAGTCATGTTTATGGACTTTCAGTTTGCTGTCATGAGTTTTCTTTGTTCTTAGTTTCTCAGTTCATTTGATTAGTCATTTTGTTCTCGTGTTGTCATTTAATTAGCTAATTGTCCTCGTGTATACATCCTGTTTGGTTCAGTTATATGTGAGTCATCGTTAATGTTAGTTGTGTTTATGTTCCTAAGTATTCGAGTTTCCTATTAAATGACTATTTTCTGAAAATTCCTGTTTCAAATCTTCTTTAGATTCTAAGATGCGTGACAGACATATTTGGATGCCCTCAAACAACAATAACAGCACATATGTTTAATGTTAAATGCAATATAATGTAAAGTTAAAAACAGTACTTTATTTTTTTTTTAATTATAATAAATATTTATTCAGTATCTTGCATTTAAAAACTAAACCATTTTTTTTTTGTAGGTTATACTGAAATTGTATCATTGCTCTGTTGTGGATCTAATACTGTCCCACTTTATAGTTCCCTTTACAATTTACTTTTAATTGCTGCTCGCAATAATTATACTAAGCTCAAAACACTCCAGAGAGCATTCGAAACGGCCTCTTCATTAGCCTATGTGTTATTGACTCAGTCACATTTAAAAATAAATAAATAAATAAATTAGCATCATGGGGGAACTAGGTTTAATACCACACTGTACTTGATGCACAATTCATGTGCAATTTATATTCATCATTTATTTTTCATCATATATTTTCCATTTAATTATCAGATATAAAATATACATAAGTCACTTTTAGTTGTTTTGTTCCTTTTCTCTTCATTGACCCACCACTGACAGCGGGTGTATCAGTCTCACATTGTGAATTAAAATCATGTCCCAAGAGGTAAACGAAAACATTCCTTAATGTCGCATTCAAATTGCTACACCTCCTGATGTTAACAGTCTTTTCTAATGAAATGATTATTATTCAGATGTGCAGGGCCCTCTGCAATCAACTACTATGCAGAGCCATGAAAGTAGTGGCTGTGCATGTGCATGCATGAGGTACATTCAATTAAAAGACTTCAGGGTGAAAGAATTGTCAGGAAGAGCTCAGGTTTCAAAGTCAGTAAGAAGATTATCCAACAAGTGGCAAAGTCACAAAAACCTCTAACTCTGATGGACAGGGCAAATTGACACCTCTGGTTATGCAAAGCCAACCTGATTTAAATAGATCTAACTTTTTGGTGTACTTTATGCATTTGTCGGAAAATTCAACTGCAACTTGCAAACCTTCTCTCTATGATATTTGTATAAAAATAATCATAAAAGTTTAGTATTTTGCAAGATTAAATATTCATTTACACAAAATGACAATGATGCATTTAGCCTACATTTAAACAATTTAAAAACTGCTTAAATATTGTAAATATTTGACTACTCTTTAAAATATAAAAACATTCAGACACAGATTTTACTGCAACGATTGTTTTTTTTTAAAGTGGTATTAAAACATCACTATTATTTAACAAAATCACATATTTATTTAGTTTATCAATCATCTTCAATGTAGCTTCTAAAACGTAAAATGTGACTGAAATATGGAGCCGTCTTTATGTCTTTTATGTTCCACCACAGAACGTCATACAGGTTTGGAACCATGTGAATGTGATTAAATGACAAAACTTTAGTCTGTCTATACATCTATCCAACCTTTTTACCCAAGTGCAATTATTAAAATCATGCAGAAATGATCAGGAATATTAATAAAAAATAAACTTGGAATCCTTCAAAAGAATAATCAGAGTGTCTCTGAACACATTCGGAAGCAGCTCAAAGTTTTCATTTCCATATGTAGTGGCAATCAAGCCAAAAAAACGAAGGGAAATTTGATTATTCACGTTATGACCCCTTTAATCATTCTTGACTGAAAATCTTCATCTCTGCAATATAACTCATATCCCATTCACATCTCTGCTTCAAACTAGCACATATTGATCAGTTAAAACACTTGGAACAATCAATGGCATCAATGTGTTTATGTGCCATAATTGATTTCTGAAATCCTATCTCTCTGTTGTTTACCTCTACCAAGGTGTACAACCTTTAAGACATTACAAACCTATTTATTTAGATATGAAGCACATAATAAACCAGACCTCATGCCAAATATTCTTGAGACTTGTAAGAATATGGATTGATGTTTGTTTATCTCCAAAAGTGGCAGAAAGGTAACACTCACAGGCTCATTTATATATCCCTGCAGCTCTCTGGGGTTTTGTAAAGTTGGCTGCATCACCACAAACTTATCTAGAAAGAACTATTGCTGAAACACAAGTGGTACCTCAATTAATTCAGCATAAAACAGCCATACAGCTCTCAAGTCTCTCCGTACTGCTTCTGAATGCTCACCGTACATCCAGTGATGGAGGCAGAGTGCTTGAACTGCCCACTGAATGCGACTAGATTAAATACCTCTCACAGCCTTTAGCCTTTGGTCAATGAAATTAAATCTCTGCACAGAATTCCACTGAGACTTGCTGCAATAACAAGATCCTCTAGGAGGTGAAGTTCTCTTGAATTATATGGTTTTGACAGCCAGGTGAGATTTATTTTTTCTCCCCTGTATTGCATTACATACGTGTCAAAACGAATGACATCTAAAGCAGAAAAAATATAACACCCTTCTAGTGTGAGCAGTGAAATTATTGATTTTTGGGGAATGTTGTGGTTTTAAAAATGTTTACAGAGGATATACAGGTCCTTCTCAAAAAATTAGCATATTGTGATAAAGTTCATTATTTTTTTTATATAAAAAAAATCAACCTTCAAATAATTATGTTCAGTTATGCACTCAATACTTGTTCGGGAATCCTTTTGCAGAAATGACTGCTTCAATGTGGCGTGGCATGGAGGCAATCAGCCTGTGGCACTGTTGAGGTGTTATGGAGCCCCAGGATGCTTCGATAGCGGCCTTAAGCTCATCCAGAGTGTTGGGTCTTGCGTCTCTCAACTTTCTCTTCACAATATCCCACAGATTCTCTATGGGGTTCAGGTCAGGAGAGTTGGCAGGCCAATTGAGCACAGTGGTTTTGGCACTGTGAGCAGGTGCCAGGTCATGCTAAAAAAAATGAAATCTTCATCTCCATAAAGCTTTTCAGCAGGTGGAAGCATGAAGTGCTCCAAAATCTCCTGAAAGCTCGCTGCATTGACTCTGCCCTTGATAAAACACAGTGGACCAACACCAGCAGCTGACATGGCACCCCAGACCATCACTGACTGTGGGTACTTGACACTGGACTTAAGGCATTTTGGCATTTCCTTCTCCTCAGTCTTCCTCCAGCCTCTGGCACCTTGATTTCCGAATGACATGCAACCACTTAGCAACAGTCCAGTGCTGCTTTTCTGTAGCCCAGGTCAGGCGCTTCTGCCGCTGTTTCTGGTTCAAAAGTGGCTTGACCTGGGGAATGCGGCACCTGTAGCCCATTTCCTGCACACGCCTGTGCACGGTGGCTCTGGATGTTTCTACTCCAGACTCAGACCACTGCTTCCGCAGGTCCCCCAAGGTCTGGAATCGGTCCTTCTCCACAATCTTCCTCAGGGTCCGGTCACCTCTTCTCGTTGTGCAGCGTTTTTTGCCACACTTTTTCCTTCCCACAGACTTCCCACTGAGGTGCCTTGATACAGCACTCTGGGAACAGCCTATTTGTTCCGAAATTTCTTTCTGTGTCTTACCCTCTTGCTTGAGGGTGTCAGTGATGGCCTTCTGGACAGCAGTCAGGTCGGCAGTCTTACCCATGATTGCGGTTTTGAGTAATGAAACAGGCTGGGAGTTTTTTAAAGCCTCAGGAATCTTTTGCAGGTGTTTAGAGTTAATTAGTTGATTCAGATGATTAGGTGAATAGCTCGTTTAGAGTACCGTGATATGCTAATTGTTTGAGATAGGAATTTTGGGTTTTCATGAACTGTATGCCAAAATCATCAGTATTAAAACAATAAAAGACCTGAAATATTTCAGTTGGTGTGCAATGAATCTAAAATATATGAAAGTTTAATTTTTATCATTACATTATGGAAAATAATGAACTTTATCACAACCTGCTAATTTTTTGAGAAGGACCTGTATATAAACTTTTTGGTAACACTTTATTTTGATGGTCCCTTTTGATATAAGTCCCATTCTGGTGACTATAAGTAACTTTGTAACTACATGTCAACTAACTCTCATTAGAGTATTAGTGTACTGTCTGCTTAATATCTGATAATTCTTTATTGTGATGGTCCTCCAACAGACAGTCTACTGACTATAGGTAACTATGCAACTACATATCAACTTATTCTAACCCTAACCCTACCAGTCTTCTAATACTCTACTAACACTCTAATGAAAGTTAGTAGACATGTAGGTGCAACGTTACTTATAGTCAACAGAATGTGTTAAAGGGACCATACAAATGAAGTGAAACCCACTTTTTTATAAACTGTATTTTTTGTATTCTTTTTTTTCACTATTTGATGATTAATGTATTCATTTATTGGGCATACATCCTAATTCACTCTGCATTAAATCTATATATAATTAGACCCAGGTTTAAATCAAAGACTTGGTAAATTCTGTTTCTTTAGCTGTTTGGATGTCATGTGAAGAAAAAACTTCACATATTATAATCAAATTAACTTCTAATTATTTTTACGTTTTCAGTGGTATATTATTTAGATATTGGGGATTATGTGGCTGTACTCAAATTATTATTATTAATTAGATTATAATCTACAGACGTTTCCATTCACATAATAAGCACCAAGCAATCATGATATCTGTTTCTTTTTTTCCTCTCAGCTTTGCATGTATCTGCAAGAGATGCCTGATGTGACGGACAGGGTACATTTTATTATTTTTTTCATTATTTTTGGACTTTGAAAAATGAAATCTGTTGGTGTCTCTAGTTTGACAAGCTATCTTCAAACCTCACAAATGTTAGTCTGTATTTGATTTGGGGCGTTTCAAATTTTGATCTAATTTTCGCTACTCGCCATCCATTTGCAGATGCCAGGATCTATCTATTAAAAGGAAATATTTGTTATTAGAGCAAATATGACTATTTGAGAAACAGAATAACAAATTAAAATTTCATACACCATGCTTCTTTCAGTCAACATTCAGTCATACTATAAACAGAATTTGAATATTTAACTGATACCATACATCTCACAATACATAGCCAAGCTGTAAGTGGCCATTTCCTAAATCTAAATCTTGATAATCAGTTTTTCAAAAGGACCAATGAAATGTCACACATGAAGGATATTGAATCCTCAATACTGTTCCCTTTCGAAAGGGAACTCGCACTGCGTCAATGACAATATGGTGAACGCCCTCTACGTGAAACGGTGTCTGAAAAGCTATCCAATCACGGCACTCGATATTGACCGGCGACAGCCTATGACGTCACTACTAGTGCGACCCGGAAGTATAAAAGGGGTGCCTAGAGAACATGTCATCCTCTTTTCATCTTCAGGGACTGTTTAGTTTGTAAAGCTTCAACCTGAAAACTTCAACCACAACATGGCTTGTGAAAAAACGCTTCAGGAAGTGTGTGGATCCGTGTCTAAGATATTGACACTTGATAACACACACAACTTGTGCGTTTTACTGTTTGGGTCAGAGCAAACATGATCAGTTCTTGAGGGAAATGCTTGTGCCAACAGTGAGTTTATTCCCTTGAGAAAACTCACTCGCTCTCATCTGGTCCTCTTCTTGAGGGAAGTGGGACAGACATCTGTGCCAGGCCTCGCGCTGAGGCAGAGCAGAGACTAGAATCGTGGGGTTTCAGAGGGAACTCGCCGAGGAGTTTGAGATAGTTGTTTATCTCTCATGCCCCTCGTAGGCTATCTCTCATGCCCCTCGTAGGCTCACGAGTTTGAGCTGCTGGATGAGGATGTGTTGTCACTAACATCCTCTGATCTGACAGCGAGTGTTCTGCTGGCAGCCCAAGAAAGCAGGAGATGGCTGATGAGGGTGAAGAGGATTTACAACCCGAACCCCTAACAGCCACCCTGCGTCGCGTATGGTGAGTTGTCAGTGTTATGGAACACACACAGCGAGGTGCTCTGCTAAGTCATCTGGCCCTGCCTTTTAAACAAACATTGTGCTTAAATGGTAGGGCATACGTGATGGCGGGTCTGGTTGGTGATGCCTTGCACACAATGGCTGTGCTGCAAGCATACCACGCTGATCTGCTGAAAGGTTTTGACCAAGGTCGGGGTCCTTCCCCTGCACTCTTTCGAGCTCTTTACGGTGATTGGCCTCCATTTTGTTAATGTTGTTTAGGCCATCGCTCTACGGTCTCATCCCTTTACGAGAGTTTTTTAAGTCTGATGTCACTGTTTCCAAATCCAAAAGCTCTATCAGTTGCCAAAAACAAACAACAAACGGTGCTAATATACATTCATTGTGCAGTAATATTCCTGAAAATGATGATCCTAACTTTTATCTCTATACTGAAATCTCAAATGGTTAGTTATTCAGCTATTTTGAATCGTGAAATATTGAAGCCTTGGATGCCGTGAGACTGGAAACTGTAATGTACACTATGGCTTTTGAAAAGCTTAAATGTGCCTTGAATCAACAGTGCTCATAAAGGTTTGTTGGGTATTCTAACTAGAAACAAGATAGATAGTTAAGATGCAGTAAAATTATCTGTTGTTGTGAATTTTCACTGGTGAATTCCAGTCATTTCAATAAGAATCCACACGATCAGAAATTTTGAGTGTGGTCAAAAATGTCACTATGGGAAAAAGTTGGTCACTGGAATTCGCGGGATTTGACCATCAGAAAGCTGCTTGAAAGATTTTTATTCTTGTTCAAATTTGTAATTCAGCTTACCGAGGCCCCTGCAAAGAACAAAAATTACTGTTAGTAATGTTATTAAAGTGATAGTTGTGAACTTAAAATAATTTCCTCAGCCTTGTGACATTCCTAACCTCTTTGACTTTCTGTCGGTGGAACCTAGAAGCAGATCTCAGGCATAATGCAACCCCAGTCATCATTCAATTTCACTGCAGAAAACAATTGTGTAATCATTCTTGAATGATCAAACCTTGTCACGAAGAACCAAACAAACAGCTGAAGCTTTGACGAGAGGAGCCGTTACTTTCAAATCCGATGATGATCAGCTTCAGCTGATGTTTGTTGTGCGCGAGTAGCGCGAGGTTCACTGAAGCGATGACAGCAGAGAAATAGCAGCAGAATAACGTGACAGAATAAAACTATTCTCCTCCTGCTGCTTCTTCTTCTTCATATTATTACTATTAGCCTAGCCTACTATTAATTGTTGATAATAGGATAATAATAATCTTATTCTGGCCTCACAGAACCATTGGGTTCCTCCAGATGCTGGCTTTAACATAAAAGATCTTCCAGGAACCACTTAAATGTTAAAGATCTTACAATAACCATTTTAATAGAATTCAAGTTCCTCTAATTTCCCCCAAAGCACTTTGAGGTCTCGTGGTAGTGAAAAGGTGACTCCAGAACCTCTGAACTGAATACAGAGTGCTAAAAGGATCCCATAAGTTCCAGCAAGAACCGCAGAGATTGTCAATGCTCCTCCAGTAACCCTACTATAGGAAAAAGAGCTTTGAGGCACTTAAATTACATTAATTACATTAATTACATCACATTACACTAAGTTCCTTGAGTATCTGACAGGATATTTGAGGCACTTTTAGTTTGTACAGTGTATGATCTGGTTTGTTAGTGAACTACTGCCTTTAATTGTAGTTTTTCCCTTTTGGATTTTGTGAGAGACTCTGTTTAGGAAACAGACAGGTCGTTGGCAAAACTAGGTCAGTAAATTTGACCAGTTCAGCCTCCCTGGTGGCATGTGGGGTTGACTTTATGTTCCCCTCAGAAAGTGACTGGACGGGACTCATTTCGGATCCCCTGGCCATAGTCCCTTAAAGGAACCCCTTCCATGGAAGCTGTTGGTTCCAAGCCTTTGAGAGGCCTTGGTAGGTCTTCCGTTGTTCAGAGGCCACTTTGAGGCTTATAACTTGGGCAGTGACCGTAGGGAATACTGTCACTAAAAGCCTGTATGTGACCCGAAGGGGGAGTGTGTCTTGGCATTTTCATTGTAACTGCCGTTTCAGCATTTTCTGTCACAAGCCATAATTAGCATGCACTCCCCTCAGCATGGTGGGATTGTATATCGTTCCCCATAGCATCATCGACACAGTGTGAGTTCCCTTTCAAAATGGAACGTCTAGGTTTCGACTGTAACCTCTGTTCCCTGAGAACAGAAAACGAGACACTGCTTCGTTCGCCATGCCTCTGGGATGCCTGCTGAACAGACCCTTCAGACGATAAGTGGATGACATGTTCTCTAGGTGGCCCTTTTATACTTCCGGGTCACACTAGTAGTGACATTATAGGCTGTCGCCGGTCAATATCGATTGCTGTGATTGGAGAGCCTTTCAGACACCGGTTCACGTGGAGGGCGTTCACCATAGCGTTTTCAACACAGTTCTGTACCTGTTCTCAAGGAACAGAGGTTACACTTGTAACCAAGACGTTTTAACATCCCAAGTTCATTATAACAAAGGTTTTCCTTTAGTTCGATATGGTGTCACTCAGGACCCTTTGAATGAGTTAATCAAGTGAACCAAGAATAAAAAGGTAAATACTGCTGCTAAAACTCAGTGATAGCTTATCTCAGGGCCTTTGAAATGTCAAGGCTGTTTATAATAACATGGTAATTTAGTGTTTAATTATATAAACCAATAATGCAATAAAAAAAATAAAAAACGCAATTAATCATGTCTTCAACCTGTATATAAATTCTTGAGTCGCCAAACCACACTTTCCCACAGAGTGGGAAACACTGAATAATTACCAGATAAAGTTTGTTATGTATTATCATTTCTTCTTTGTCAGGAGATGAACTAGTTATAGGGGACATTTCGTGTGAATGCTCTTTTGTACTAAACTGGTTCAGGTTCACTGTGGTCTGTACTTTAGGCCAGTGACAGGCTTGTAATGTATTTTCAATGCTTTCATTTGCCACAATAATATCATGTCTTTGAATTATCTTCATTTGAAGGGCTTTTCTCAGCAAATATTGAAATGTATATTATATTTCATAAAATTATTTGATTTAGATATTTTTAAATCAATCAACAGCCCTTGTGAATATGTATTAGTTTATTTTATTTGTATTTTATTTATTTACTTTTGTGTGTGTGTGTGTGTGTGTGTGTGTGTGTGTGTGTGTGTGTGTGTGTGTGTGTGTGTGTGTGTGTGTGTGTGTGTGTGTGTGTGTGTTTGCGAAGAAAAATGTACTGAAACAGAGGACTCCAAAGAAAGTGTATCATGAGGATCTTGACAGTATGGGTGCCCCCTTTCCTTTATTTCACAGTACTTTGTCTGAAAGCAGGTAACATATTTTTTAAGAAATACAAAATAACACTCATTGTGCTCTTGTTTGTATATGATGCTCTCCGTTCACAGATTTCCAACATTTCTAAATTGAATGAGATACAGGAGTGCTACACTATGCAATATAAAAACATGTACGTTACTTGCTAGATTGCCTATAAACCTGACAGCTCTCAAAATCTACTGAAATGTATTTTCTTAAAAAAAAAAAAAAAAACAGATGAAGACTTTTCAAAAACATCAACACTTAAAGAAAAAAAAATACAGTTATACAGATAGTTCCAGAAGTTTAAGGCGGTTGAAAAAAAAAAAAAAAAGAAATTGGACAACCCAGTTACTTCCTGTACTTCTCTAAATAGCTGATGTACAACTCCAGTGGCAACAGTTCAGCTGGGTAATTTAGTCTTTCCCACATGCCTCACCTTCCGGATCAGCGCTGATCATCACAAGGTCCGTGCAGTGGCATTCGACATTTACAAAAGCATTTGTACCCGCCAAACAGTAAGAAAGCCAAAAACAAAACCCTTAGGTTTATAAACATTTTTTTTTCTGATTGATTAAATATTTTTGACAGAAATGACAAATGCATGAAACTGAAAGTAGTATGAATATCAAAATATACAGCATGGAAAATGGGGATTATGTGGTTGTAAAAAATTGCAAAGAAATTACAGCTGAAAAGGCTGCTTTATGTATGTAATACATTCATCCATAGGGCTGTTGGCTCGAGACTGGTGGAAACATCTGCAGAAAAATGTGTGATGAGCTGCCACCCAAGCACTTTGGTTCACGATCAGATAACCCCTCACTACTATTAGGCATCGTAAGGTAAAAAGCAGAAGTTTATGTTTTGTGGAGCGATTCACTAGTAAACAAACCAAACATAACTACTGACTGTGTATCAAAATGTTCTACTTCTCCATTACTTTTCATTTTCTTCCACTTTGACACTGCAGTCTTGTATGCAGATGATTCTTCTACACCATCCAAACCAAATGGATTTACATTGTGGTTATGATACACAAATGTAATATGATATAAGCCTTTGTGTAATATTGTGCGGTCTGATCAGTGGCATGGATTAAAAAGAAAATTGGCAAAGCAGGGTAGCGTAAACTGTGGCCTAAAAGAAAATATGCCATTTCATTGACCAGTGCAATGTTTATCCATCAGGACGGTAAACATTCATTTAAAGACAGATAATATCACTGGAGCTAACTCCGAAATCCATGGTCTAAACCTGAATCATACACATCATATTTTTTTTTAACAGCAAATGCTGCAAATATAGAAACAGTATCTGTACATAGTTCAATTGTATTTAGAACAAACTCAAATATTGGGAGAAAAAATGTCCATAAATTACAGTGGTCCTGCAGAAGAAATACTAAGATTTCAGAAGATGTCTGTAACTGTTGGGTTCTTTTAGTCTGTCTCACAGTACACAACAGCAAATCCACTGTCACAGGACTTGGCCATGCGGTAATCAAATACTAAAAATCCATTTCAAATATATATATATATATATATATATATATATATATATATATATATATATATATATATATATATATATATTATTTGCAATATATTATCCTCTTGTTGCTTTAAGTAACATATTTTAATTTTGTGAAATTCACTGAAGTCTAATATTTATCCATTAGAATGTGATTTCACAAGATTAAGGATTCAGTCTGGTCCTGTTCTTTGTGGTCCATCAGAAATGAAAAAGACACAGACAAACACTTGAGTAGATTAAGATTTCTGTTGAGCCGACACTCCCTTCCAGTAATCTAGAATGTCATGCAGGTCTTCATCCTTAGCAAACTGCACTTTTTTCCTCAGAGCATGGCCCGCAGCCATGTATTCATCATCTTTGTGTCGCTTGCGATGGAGTTTAAAGCGCTCCCAGATGCTGTGCGATGGTTTGCAGTAGTACTCGGGACTAGATGAGTAACTGAGATTGTGGTACTGGGGAGAGAGCTGTGAGTAAGCCAAGTCTCTGGCCCGAGGCCGCGTAAGGGGCTCCAAGATGGAGGTTTTCCGGCTGTCCGGTCCTTCCAGCTCCTCAATTTGGTGGGAGTCTGGGTAGGAGTGCCGATGCTCACTATACTGACGGATCTTCTCCGCTTCTGCCCTTAGTATCGCAGCTGCGGGTGTGATGGTCAGAATTGTCTCCCCTGTGGGTGAAGTCTTCTCTATATACTTCGACTCCGACTTGTACGAGGCCTCTGAACGGTAAGGCCTCGGGCTCCGCATCGGACCACCAGTGGCTGTACTCGGACGCTTTGGAGAAGCATCTGATCCATGATGTCTTTGTAAAGAGTGGTGGTAGCTGTCCTTGTAGACAGGTGACAGAAATCCAGACTTGCTCTGAGGCTGCTCTGAGATCAGTACCAACTGAGGTTCAGCTGTTGACACAGCACCAGATTTCACCCCTTGGAAGGAGGTTGACTCTGATTTGAGAGCATCTATGCAATTGTTAATAATCTGGTTGACCTTGTCCACCTCCTTCGCGATTGTTGAGATTTCGGCAACCGAGCCTTGGCTGTTGCCAGGCATGGACATCTCACATTCCCTTCGATCTTGGTGCTCCCCTGTTCTCACTTCCATGTAATTCCCTTTGGCCATTTTCGGAGTTTCGCTGATGTCTTGGAGTTTGTATTGCTCCATTTCACTGCCGGAGGGTAGATAGGGCATGCGGGTCATACTTTCCCCAGCCATCATTTGCTTTTGAGACATCCTGGATATTGTTCCACCCTCCAGTTCACCACCGTATTTAAGCTCAATTATGTTCTTCTTTAAACTACCTGCCTTTTTGTGCTTTTCATCCTGTTGTCTCTTTTTTCGCAGGCAATAATACACAATCCCTAAAACAATTACCATACTGAAAAGACATCCTAAGATAGTCATTATGTAGTGAGTGGCTGTTGCACTACTAGCTACTGGCTCTTTTCCATTCCTAGGCCCAGTGGACAGTGTCAGACAAGTATGATTGAAACGCAACGAGTTTCTTATGGAAGCCACACAGTAAGTATAATCAGTGTGGGGTTTCAGGTTTTTCAGTTCAATGTCCTCCTTCTGCCGCTTCAGATTCTGTATGTCAGTGAAGAAGCTGTTGTTGTACAGGACAAGGATGTACATCTTCTTGTAGGGGTATGGGATCTGAACAGTGATTACTGCATTCGTGTGAGACACTTGCTTGAGTTTCATGATTGGTTTCACATCCAAGTCTATGTACGTGGGACTGATGCTGATTTCCTCCGGCTCGGTCCCTGAGGGACAGTCTTCCAGCCCACACGGTGTTGAGTCCGGAGGGAAAGTGGTGGTCTCGGGAGGCACAGGGATGTACGGAGTCACGTAGTCCTCCGTGCACACAGTGGACAGCATATGCAGAGCATTCCGGTATGTGGGATTGTTCGGATTCTGGCTTAGTAGACTGTAGCCCGAGACTCCTGCAGGAGAATCGCACACCATCCGTTCACTTGTCCTGTTGGGAAAGACAGAGAGCCACTTAACAAACCCCAAGAGCTCACAGGAGCAGTTGAAAGGGTTGGTGTAGAGTTCACAAGTAGTCAGCTTAGTCAGGCTGGTAAAGGTGGATCCATCTAGCACCTGAATACGGTTCATGGAAAGGTCAATGTTTTCTATGTTTGGGCACTCCCAAAAGGCATTGGGTGTCACAGTCTCAATCAGGTTGGCCTGGAGGTAGAGGTACTGCAGCTTGCCCAAACCCCTGAGAATCCCTTCAGTCAAGTTACGCAACTTATTGAAGCCCAACTGGAGAACCTGCAAATTGAACTGGGCTGAAAAAGCCCCATCCTCAATGTAATTAATCTCATTCTTGGTCAGATTCAGGTATGTGAGGTTGGTAAAGCGGCTAAGGGCAGAGTAGTGGATGCTCTTGATCTTGTTCTCATTCAAACGAAGGTCCACTATGGTGCTGTTGATATGCTGAGGGATGGCCTCATAGGGTGGCTGGTTTTGGCTGCAAATGGCCAGCCATACAAAGCCCTTTTCGCCCTCTATGAGCCAGCAATCCCCCCTCACACCACCTATGTGAGTCAGAAAGATTATGGCCACAGACCAGAAGAAGGCACTCTTCACCATGCCTCCATTACAAGCTCCTGATGCCCTCCTGGAAGCCATGAGCGATGCCAGTTGGTAGCAGCTTGGGGTAACACTTACGTTTGAACTAGGCTTGATGGAGCCTCACAGTATTTGAGCAGAGTAATAAACCCTTTCCCTTTAGCCAAGGGACAAAAATGTTCAGTCTCTGATCCAGATAATTATTTCACATGAGTTGGGTGTTTCTGCACTGATATATCAGCCCCTTATTAAACCCGCTGACCATAGCTTATTCATTTACAGGTTAAGTCTCCAATGGAGAAGGCTTCACGCTTGTGGAGTGCTAGAGCTGGGTCTTAGTGTTTCACCAATTCAAAATGGCCTGTGCTTATTTCCCCCAGGTAGAGCATTGTTGATGGCTTTCATCCTCTTGTCTTTTCTTCTCTTCCACCATGTTAGTCTCATTTATCGGCCCAGAGGTACACCCTGGATAAGAAAAAGAAAAGAAAAAAAAAGCATTGACTGACGCTCACAAAGTCTTTAAATAAGAAAAGCAATATTCGAAATACAGTTCAACATGGGGCAGTAGTGAAGACATGTTTCATACTATACAAGAGTGTGCAACCTAATACAGCTCAAAGGAATACTTCAAATCATCCCATTATATTATATTTCACTAACGCCTCACTCATATGTCCGTGGACCTATGGAAGATAAATTAACTTTGTTAGTTGACCATCAATTTATTTTGCAACCAGTCGCTCTTGAGACCAGTTTATCAAAATTAAAATGCATCCATAGAGCTTAGTTTTGAAGAATTGCAAGTAATGTTAAAAAATATACTAGATTTGGGCAAAAATACACAATCAATAACTAAATAAAAAAAACTGTTATCATTTAAAAAAAATAACACTGTGGGTGAGAGAAATTCTGTATTTCACAAGCTGCTTTGCCTTTAAAGTTTTCTCAAGCTTTTTTTTGATACTCATTCATTTTTAAATGAAATACCCAGCTATGAAGACATAAGGAAATCACATGGGAATAGTATTTATTTGAAAGACACTGCCCTCACAGGGAGAAGGTATCTTCCCTGGGGTGACAGAGACAAGAGGGAGCTTCAGTTCACAGTCATCCCTGGCAGGCTTTGAAACTACATTGAGACAGCTGTAAGCAATGTTGGCTGTATCGCAAATCATTTTGTGAGTTAAGAGAGGATGGGAACGGGTTTGAAAGTAAAGGCTTTTCTTTCCACTACACTCCTTCTCCTAACACTCCTAACACACCTACACACTCCTGTGTGTATTTGCATTTTGCAATAACCTGAGTGCTATGAATGATCCTTATTTCGCTTTACTGCTACAGTAAAGAAGCAATATATTGTCCTGTAACTAAAGACCACTTTGTCCCCATCACAGCAATGTCAAGTAATGTGCATGTTACCTACACTATCCATTATATATATATATATATATATATATATATATATATATATATATATATATATATATATAAAACTATGTGTGTTAAAAAAAAGAACACAACAATGGCAGCACAAAATGAAAGTCATTCATTATTGCACTCTGTATGCTTAAAGCTGGTGGAAGCTCCTAAAACCTCTTCGCTAGATGGAGGAATTATGAGCAAAGACTTGCACAATATTGAGTTCTTTACAGTGATTTCCACTGCACTAAAAACTCATTCTAATTGCCCCGCTGTAAGTCGTACCTTCAGCAGCTTCGTGCCCTGTGGAAGCCACAATGACTGGAAGAGGGCGCACATTGATTTTACACAAGCCATATATTAGTGAATTATGCAAGAAGGGTATGCTTTCACTGAAGAGGAAAGAAGCATACTGTAGATGGACACGGTTCATAAAGCACCATATGGAAGGTAGTGGATCAAAGCTGGGATTTCACTGGGCTTTGTCTGGGTTCCTCCCAGTTGATGTGTTAGATTGTCTATGAGTAACATGACGTGCCAGTGTAAACCACAAATTACATGTCATGTGTCTGATGAAATCTATTTTAATCAGTGTCTCAACTGGATTCTAAGCATTTAGAGAGAGATCCAAAAGTCTGAGAACACATTTTAAAAACATTTTTTTTAGGATTTAAGAAACAAAAGTTTCATTTGTGTGCGTGTGCGTCTGTGTGTGTGTGCGCCTGTGCGTCTGTGTGTGTGTGCGTGTGTGTGTGTGTGTGTGCGTGTGTGTGTGTGTGTGTGCGTGTGTGTGTGTGTGCGCGTGTGCGTGCGTGCGTGTGTGTGTGTTTCACAAGGAAAAAGACTGCATGTGGTTATTTATAGAAATATGCATATACACATGACCAATACACCCGCATTTTCCCTTGCAAGATTCTCTGTTTGCCACTGAAAAAAAATTACATCCATGACAAACAAAGTAACGCTGAAGTGATTTGTTTTTGAGAAATTCTTCCAGTTGCATCAGACTGAGAAAGATAATTTTCATAATCTGCATACAAATACACATTTAAAACAAAGTGGTAGAAATGTAACATTCAAACTTAAATTTACCTGTTCATAAATTCCAGAATTTTCATACCATCATAGCAATTTAAATGCAAAACTTTCAGTCACTTAATATATATAACTTGCAGTCACTAAAATATATTGCTGTAAGTAATTTTAATTCATTTTCTTTTGTTTTATTTTATTGGTAGTTAGGCCTAATTTTAATGTAGCTATGTCCGTGAACCGAAGCAAACATAATCATATGCCATTTCTTTTAACAACCTATTTCCTGCCACTAAACTGCCACACTGCAATCAAATACTCCTTGTGTGGTTTTAAATCCAAAATTCTAGAATATGTCTGTGGAAAATTTCACGCAACCTCATTACAAAGAGATTTGTGGATATATTTTCCTGGTGTTCACATACTGTAGGTTTGTGAAAGGCATCCATGCCTCTGTAAAATAGTATATTAACATTTGGGGACGGTGATGTAATTGGAAAATATCAAAAAACATAAGCCATCCCCCAGAGAGCTCCTATTATTTCCTGAAGCTCAGCACTTTTGCTCCGAGGTAGAAACACACACACACACACACACACACACACCCACGTGTGTTCACGAGTTCCGTCTGCTTACGGCCCATATTTTTCTCTGCCGACTGTTAGGACAGTGACAGGACAGGCAGGCGATGGGCTGATAGACAGCTTCATCATACCACACTGCTTTCTGGATGGTTTAATCCTCAGGCCGTGCCGCTACTTGCTTTCAGCTGCCCTGTGCAAACAGATATCCTGCTGTCCAGAATGGCAGCTGCTGACACGAGATCCCCCTGTGTCACGGACAGGTGCAGAGGCAGGAACCTTAGCAGGTGGATATATTGGTGGATGGAGATCAGAATGACAGCTCATGGTAATGGTGGCCAGAGCACCAATCGACTAGATCCATCAATGACACTTGAAGGTCAAAAGTCATCTTCTTAGTCAGCTGACCTTTCTCTGTTTGATTTGTCTTTTTTTCAGACCTGCAAGCTGTTGTCCACGTTAATGAAGTCAGTCATTAAAAAGACTAGCAAAAGAACAAGACAGATGTGCACTGACTAACATTTAGCATAGGATGCATTGTTCTGTAATTTGAAAACATTGCACAAGGGTTTTCTTTTATTACCAATAAAATAAAAGGGTTACTATTGTAACCCTCGTTCCCTGAGTAGGAACGAGACGCTGCATCGATACTCGACGCTTTGGGGAATGCCTTCGGCATGATGTGTCTGAAATCTGTAGTGGAACTACTCCAATCTTGATTGGTGCTATGTTTTTCGTCACTCGTGATGTTGCATGTGACGGTGATCCGGAAGCTATAAAAGGACACCGGAACATAGCCGCGTCAGCTTTTGAAGGGTCGAAGCAAGTCGTTCTCAGGGGCACGAAAAGTGTGGCAGAGGGATGCAGCGTCTCGTTCCTTATTCAGGTAAGGGAACTCCCGCTGCATCGATACTCAGCGCTTTGGGGAATGAATACCCACGCTGCCACACTGAGAGAAATACGCCCTGGTGTGAAGCATCTGGCACACTCACGGACGATAGGAATGAGAAGGCAGATCCAGCCGGTGGCTCAACAGACCCCATGGATGGGAACCCCAGACAGTAAAGAAATAATAGATGAGAGGTGAAGGCAAAAGCGCACCTCGTACATCAGTTATGAGAGGATTCCGCAGATAACCAACTGTTTAACTGAAAAAAGGGGGATAGCTCCTAGCCCTTGATGCATTTCTAGATAGATCTAACTCGTCCCAGCCCGAGGCCTAACATAGGGGTCCCCAAGGCTATGACCTTGATCATCCGACACATGCAATGGAGGATGGATTACCTGAAGAATCATGATATTGCCTACAGGCACCTCAGTGTCAAGGCAGAAATAAAGTAGAGTGGCTCCTACATCATCACGTAAGAGGGGGCAGCGCCAACACTCTTCCAGGGAGCAGGACGAGCAGGAAGCAGATTCAAATAGATTCTTATATGATGAATACCCTAAGAATCATGATATTGCCTACAGGCACCTCAGTGTCAAGGCAGAAATAAGATAGAATGGCTCCACTGCTCTTCCAGGGAGCAGGACGAGCGGGAAGCAGACTCAAAAGATTCTTATATATTTTCATATAACTCATCCATAGGACATGATGGGTGACAGGGGTAACCCGTCAGCCTGATGCCAATAGGCTGGATGACAGGATTCATCCTCAATCTACAGGAACATAGAGTTTTAGTGGGAATGTCCGTACATGCTCACCCTTAGAGGCTCGCGGAGGGGACTGGGGCCGCCACAGAGGCCCTAAGCGATCTCGATAGAGAACAGGATGGAACGCCAGTACTGAAGCCAGTGGGCAGTATTTAACTGGGTTCAATGCTGTCCCTAATAAATATTTAGTAGAGTGGGGTTCTAGAATGGATGACCTAACCACCTCGGTGGACAGGGGACCTATTTACGGGCTGGTCCCCCTCAGGGGCCAGACCCAGAGTCTCCATAACTCCGGCCGTGGATGAAATATTGTACCACCGGCCTGGGAAAGGAGATCTCTCCTAATAGGGACTTGCCAGGGAGGACTCTCAAGAGACTAATAAGGTCCGAGAACCAAATTTGGGCCGACCAGTACGGGGCTACCAAGAGTAAGCTCACATGTACCTCCTGACCCTTTCCAGAACCCCAGGGAGCAGAGCGATGGCTAATGATTTAGCCATAAATATCTCTCTGAGACGACTAGTGCTGCCATAGAACGGCCAATGGCAAGGGCCATCTCTTTAATAACACGAAGAGATAAGTCAGCCACTCTATGAAATTCAGTAATACCGTCAAGTGAGACCTCCCAGTTATCATCCACCTCTTTGAGGAGGTCAGCCTGGTATGCCTGTAATAACCCCATGGTGTGTAGGCATGCACCGGTTCGACGTACCGCCATATATGCTTTCCCTAACAAATTCGATGTATAAGATTTGGAGGGAAGTGCTATCAGGGGTACTATCAGGGGTGACGCAATGTCGGGGGAAAAATATTTCGCAAAATATCCCTCTACCCGAGGCATCACCTCATAACCATTCTCATTAGATTCCCTGATGGATGAGTAAATATATACATGGGGGGAAATGAATTGAAATGAACATGGATTTTTCCCACGATCTCGATACCTCAGTATGGAGATCAGTGAAAAGGGGAAAGCTCTGACACGAAGATTGTGACTGGGTCTGCAGGAAGCGCTCATTCATTTCATTTTTCTTAGTCGCTTCCTGCTTGTTAAATGGCCATTCAACATTTAATTTAGCCACTGCCCTCGTTACAACCTCCAGCAACACCTCAATAACGGGAATATGGTGTGGCAAATATATATTTTTTTACTCTCGATGTTGAAAACAGTTGTGCTGCTTAATTTTTTGTGGAAACATGATCAAAAGAGCATTTATTTTAAATATAATTATTTACAGCTTTCTTCAATGCCCTACTGCCACTTTTGTTCAATTTAATGAGTCATTACAAAATAAAGGTAATATTTTCTTAAAAAAAGACCAAAACCTTTGAATACTAGTGTTCATCATTTCTTTAACAACATTAATTTATTACTCAATAATGAATGCAAACAGTTAATCCTAAAGTTCTGATTTGAAAAAGATGTGTGCAGTTTTATCAAAGCCTTCTGCCCCTAATTGTTCTGTTGGCTCTGTGTCGACTAGTTGTGGATCACATGACTTCAGTTGTCCTTGTTCCATACATGGTAATAGCTGGGGGAGAAATCCTGTACACAAACTCTCCTAGTGCTGCATTACATTAGTCTTTTATAGTAACCTGTAATGGCTACATTTATTTTTGGAGTTGTATAAAAGTTCAAATAAAGTGAACCTAGAGGGCTATGCATTCACAAAGCATATAATAAACAAATTGTAAGCATCTGTGATGGTCTGTTCATTTCATATAGAGTTAATTTAGAGTCTTCAAATACAAGCTGCAATTCATGCCAACCACCCTGAAACTAATGAAGTAGCACCCAGAGGCTTATAGAAACTAAAGCGAGAGTGACATGACTGTTTATGAAATGTTAATGACAACATAAGCAACAAATATGGCATTGGAGATATTCTCACTTGCGTTTCTCACCCACATCATCTCAGCTGTGCGGACACTCTTCAATGTAAAGCTTGTATAATCAGCAGTCCAAGTTGAACACTTAAAGTTGGGTCATTAACACTTGGTAAACAATTTCCGTTTTTCTACTGTCGGGCCAAAAGCGAACACGCTAGTGCCTGCCAGGGCCAGTTTCGTTTCCATTGTCACTTCCGGGGCTTGATTGAGCCTGATCGGGGCTTTCTCTGGGCCAACGGCCAGGGGGTTTTGGCCTGCCGAATACCTTGGTCCAAACCAGGACAACTGGGTCTTGAGGAATGGTCATGAACAAAGAAAAGTTTACCTGAGTCATGAGAGGTTCAAAACCGCTGTTCATTTCCTATGTTTTCATACCAAGCTACCAGCTGACCTTAATTAAGCCATTTAAAAAACGTTAAGCTCAAAAGACACTTTCAGACACAATGCAGCGAGTGTTTGAAATAACTACCGATTGCGATCCGATGGGGATTCTAATCACCATATGAGGCAAAAATATATTTATATGCAATGATAAAGGCTACTTAATGTATGCTGACCAGTGAGATAATACACATGTGATAATGGAAAATACCAGAGATAACCGTGTATATATTTGGTTTAATGTTTCATCTGTCTCTTCCCTGTGCCTTTGTTGATACCGGACTTAAACTTTGGCTGTGTCCGAAAAATCGCCCTATATTAGTGGAATTATATAGGGAATAGTGAATGAGGGTATGGGGGCCATTTTGGAAACAGAATCGAGTTCCGAGGCTATTTAGCTCGTCTGGCATTTTGTTAGCCCTGGGGTCACACTGGCCAATTCATAAGTGGACTAGTAGTAAAAGCTCACAGTATTGATATCTATCTATCTATCTATCTATCTATCTATCTATCTATCTATCTATCTATCTATCTATCTATCTATCTATCTATCTATCTATCTATCTATCTATCTATCTATCTATCTATCTATCTATCAAATAATTAAGTCATTGGTGTTTATAATGCATGCCTTTACCACAGACACAAAATAAAATACTAATAATGAAAAAACATAGCCTAAAAACAGCGTGTTAGAATCAATTAATTTTTTATCCATTTCAGAGAGCCAGTGGGAGTAAAATCTTGACATCAGAATAAGGCCTAGGGGACGGATTATATGGAATTGTTATTCAGTGTCGGCTGGGTTTGAGTTTGGAATTAACTTTGGTTTACCAACAATACACATTTCTATCCTAAACTCAAACATTATGCCAAGCATTACTGCTTCCCTGCCCACAAATTTGTGCCCTCTCATCGCTCTGTTCTGCATGTTCATCCACACATATTAATGACTCTTGCTTTGCATATGCCATCAGTGGCTGCTGGCAGGCAGGGTTACAGAAATTCACTTTGTTTTCAGGGGTGCCTGAGGAGGGGCACGGACAGCCATGTGTTGAGAGCTGCTTGGCATCAGCTATTGGATGGATGTGAAATTGGTTGGACTGAAAAACCTGTCTGGATGTGGCCAGAGCCTCTCACATCAGTAATGGTGCGATGCAGTGACATGACCATAGTTTGGGTTGGAACAGTTTTTGATATGGATCCTGAGTCCCTCAGAACAGATGCCTCTCATACAAACAGGAAGAATGGGGGACAGGGTGAAAAAAATTCACTTAAGTCTTAAAGGGATACTTCAGCCAAAAAAGAAAATGTTGGCAGGGAAAGAGTTAATAAAATATCTAAAGTGGACGATCAAAAAAAAGTGTTAGCAAATTCTGTATAATACATGTTTAGAAGGACGTGAGAGTGAGTAAATAATACATTTATAAAATTCAGGAAAAAAAAAATTATCTTTTCTAAACTGATTCAGAGAATGACAAACCTAGCCTGGCAAGCCAGACCTACATCAAGATGTTAGGTCTGGGAACTCACAATTGGCATACCTCAATCCGAGGGGTGGGATAAACGGTTGTCTTTCAACCAACCAGAGCAACGAATGGCTGTAGCTGAGTGAGTCCCATGTTTTTGTCCACCAGCGGAGCTAGTTAATATATTAAACTTTTGCCGTATCTGGTCGTCAAAACTCTGAACACATCTTCCTTTTTTAAGAATGACTTAAGTGACGTTCTCTTAACTCCAAGTCCTCCAGAGTCGCTGTCAAAGCGAAAGACCACTGTTCGCCAGCTCAGCATCTTCTTTCAAGTCAAGACAAGTCAAGTCAAGTATATTTATATAGCGCTTTTTACAATATTGTATCAAAGCAGCTTCACAGTATCATTCAAAATAACATAACAGTGTTTGTTTCTCAGTGGAAAAACATCCACGTTTGGTAGGGCTGATCAATGGTATTAATGATTGGTTAATTAATTTTAATATCCCCAACTGACCAAGCCAAAGGCAACTTTCTTCTTTCTTCTTTGTTTTCAAGTAGCAGGGAAATCACCTATGAAAATCACGCGGAACCGTCACAACTCTCTCGAAAGCCAACGGAGAGTTGCTAGACCACACTGGCTGCAAAATATTTTTTGCTGCCGCTAGGGTGCGTCTATATTTCTAGGCTATGACAAACCTACTTCTCTCATTTTTTCAAATATTGTACATTCTGATTAATCACTGGAGGTTATAATAAACTATGGAATTCATAATTCTTCCAGACTACCACTGATGCTCAGAAGAACGAAATAAGTATCTTTAAAGTATACTGCTTATAAAGAGCATCAATCCAAAGAAAAACACATGGGCCAATCTCTCACGTAAAAGGGATTAAATGTGAATCTAAATTCCTGCAATCTCCAAATATCAAAAGCACAATCACCAAAACCATATAATGTGTGTGTCCTCTGTTGCCAGTTGCAAAAACTGCTTACCCCTAATTTATTTTTTTCGGCGCCCATGTTAACAGATAAGAGCATTCACACCGCACGCAAAGGCGGTACATATACATTTACATTATATATACATTTTATATATATATATATATATATATATATATATAAATCAGGCGGCGGCTGAATTAAAGTGACAATGCAGCAGTTTTACCCAAAAAGCGCATTGATGATATCTATTGGGTTTTAAACAGTCAATCAAATGACCTTTAGCAATTTAAAAAGAATGTCCAAAAACAAACTTTTTGCCTGAACTACAAAAACAAGTTCAAACAATGTATGCTGCCAGTTTAGCTTAAGTTACAGATTAATTTAATTATGTATATATATATATATATATATATATATATATATATATATATATATATATATATATTATTATTATGTATATATATGTAGTGGGACGTACAGAGTCTCATAATTTTTAATTCAATGCTCGCAGGTAATGTACTGTCCAATCATATTCTGCGAGGCAGCGTTTAAAAGGAACCGAATGCACGTTTGTGGGTGTGTGGGTTACCGCCTGTGCGTCATTGCCGGAGACCGCCAATTCCGGTTTGTTTTCATCTCGTCTGCCTGAGGTATGTGTTTGGCCTTTATATAACGGTCATTTGGTCTATAGCTATGGCAGATGGTTCGTTGCCGGGGGTTGTTGGCGGTGGCTATTCATATGCCCCTCCTGCCTTCCCGTGCCGTTGTTATGGCGACAGCTTCGTCCGTGTGTGTAACTCCGATTTGCGACCCGCTATGAAGTTAAGGTATGCCTAACTACCGCTACTGCGCAACGTCTATGTATGTTTGTTGTAATTTTGTTTGAATCTTGACAGGAATAATCTGTTCGCGGAGACGAGTGTGGTCAATGAGGCCTGCGGGGCAACACTGGTTGAAGCTGCTGCTTTGTCTACCCTGGTTTCGTTTGGACAACTCGCTCATGAGCGCGGGTGCGCTCGGTTCATGTGTTTGTGTATTTTGCTTTTGTACATTTTACTTCATTTTTCAGTGCTATTGCTTTATCTCGTTTGTTTGTCTACCCATGTATCACACTCACGTGGGCGCTCGTTTTAAGTGTATCGTAACATCTGCTTTCTAGCATCTTTTTATGTGATCGCCGGGGCTGGTGAAGCATGAAAGTGGAGTGAATATCCACCCAGCTTCGGTGCCCAAGTTCGTAACCTTTGCGTGGTTTGATGCATGAACCTTTAGTGTGTAAATAACCGTTGGTTTCTTTGTTTTCTTTCTTTTGTAACTTGATTTCAATGTCAATTGTTGTCTTATTATTTGGAAAATTACATTGTAATTTTTTTTTTTTATATATATACAGGAGCCGAGGCTTTAGGGCAGGCCACTCATAGGCCCTTGTGTGCGGTGGTGGGATTCTGTCACGGAGTGCTGTGCTTGACCTTGTTGGTGTGTGTGTGTCGTGGTGAGATCGGTGCACAGGGTGGTACAGAAGCCTTGTGCTCATTAAGCTAGTTGTTCCTGCCATAGATAAGCCTCGGCTTCCTTCTCGTGTTTGGGGTATTTAATGTATGTGATAACCTGGTCTTTCAGTTGTTTAATGTGTTTTTTTTTTAGATTACTACTTGATGATTGAAAAACTTTTTGTACTTTTGGTATCCACGTCTCAGACCCTCCTTCGATAACCACGCTTCTGTGTCCTTTTTCGTAGGTGGTTAAAAAATAGTAATATTAATATTTCCCTGTTTAGCAGGGTGGCGTAGTCAGCAACATGGGTAGAGGGAGTGACCACCCCCCTCCTCGTCCCGCTACATATATATATATAATTATTATATAAGAGCAGATGGCATGCTGACAATCATAAACAAAAGCATGTGGTGTCACAGCCGGTGGTCTTGAGAGTGCACCTGAAAAGACGACAATAATGGACGACACTCGTCTCATCGTGGAGGTTGAGAAGCATAAAGTTATTTGTGATCCACATAATGTGATTTTTAAAGACTTGCAGGCAAAGGAAAAAGCATGGGATGAAGTTGCAGTGGCTCTTGGTACCAATGGTATGTCCTTTAAAAAGTGACCAAGCCGCGGTTTAGCTGCGTGCGACAAATGCTGCCAGTGTGAAAGCAAAACAGGCGTGTGCTGCTCCCGCTCACCATACGCACTGCTTCTGCTCTGCTAACGTGTCCAGTGTGAAACTGGCGTTACAAGTTAGTCATCTTTTTTTTTGAAGATTGGTTCTAACTTTTTAAAGGGGTCTTTGGGTGCGACTTTTCCACAAGTTGGCATGATTCTTTAGTGTGTTCATGTAAAGTTTGTAATATACATAAAATGTTTTTCTAGGGCCCGATCACTGATGGTGTGAGGACCCTCTTAGAATTGCTCTGTTTTTATTACTCAATGTTTTTTTTTTTTTTACCTCCTCAAAAACAGCTCTGTTCCCAGTGAACTGTTTCGGGGCATGTCTCTTTAAATGATAATGAGCAACTGCTCACCCCACCCCTCTCTTCCTTGGGGGGTGTTGAATGGCTGAGGGCAGAAATATGCTAATACGGGACAGTCTGTCATGGTCGTGGGCAGAGCATGAGCATTATGACATCATAGTGCTCAGAAAATCCAAACGGCCTGGTTATTGATAGTGTTTAGACTTTTTAAGGATTAAAAAAAGAGTGAATGGATTTTTTTCATTGTATGGTGGTTGTGTTCTCACACTGCAAAGACATGAGTGAATTTTGCATCTGATGACCCCTTTAAAGTCAGTTACATAAAAAGGTAAAACAGTTTCATTTAAATCGAAAAAGTAAGACAGATCTTGTTTTACTGCTACTAGTTTTGTCAAACTAGTTCTTAAGACACAGTCTTAACATAGTGGCTAAGTTTATGCAACTGTCTTACCATTGGGAATTATGAGTGGAAAGAATAAGTTTGTGAACCCTTTGAAAATATCTGGATTTCTGTATTGATAACTCATAAAATCTGTCCAGATTTTAATTTGACAAACGATTATACACAATTTGACTAAACTAATAACACCCAAACAAATCGTTGTGCAGATCTGTAATGTATTTATAAGGTCATATGAAAGGATGGGATGGAGGCATGATTAGGGTGACTGGCTGCCCCGCATTTTGTGGAACAGTCCCAAAATTGGGAGCTTTGTCGCACATCCCGCAAGACTTAAGCTTCCCTGAAATCACAATATCACAATAAGAAATATAATACTAGAAATGCAAATGCCGTTTAAAAATCCATTTGTACAGCCGTCAGGATCTAGCTACAGTAGAGCGGGAAAATTACCAACGCATTCATAGAGAATAAATATTATAAATATACACACACACACACACACACTCACACATACATATGCAATATACACATAAATAAATAATATATAATATAAACACACAAATACAAATATATAAACAAACTTTTATGTTAGATGCGACAACACTAATTAGTATAAAATGTGATTTTTAGCTACTGCAGGTCCTGTAAAGTAAATTACACTGTATCACTCAAACCTGGGCAAATTGAGTCACAGAGCTGCTCACAATACAAAGCTTATTAGGGATTTATTTAAAACGTTATCATCCAACGTGATGGTAAATAGGGCTTCTAACTAATGTAAATCAATATTTAAATAGCATAATAGTTGTAAATTTATCTCTCACACACGTGTCTTGTATTGTCCCGTAAAATCCCATATACTGTCCTGCAACAGAGCAATAACCTGTTGGTCACCCTACGCATGATTCATACTAACAAATCATATTTGTATTTTAACATATTTGTCAGTAACCAGGCTTTGTGTGACTTTATTTAAAAGGCAGGACACATGTGTGACCCACACTTCCAATCTCTTCTTTTGTACTGCTTTCTTATGTTCCCTAAATAAATATTTGCCAGGTTTGCAAAATGGTTTTGTTATTAAATAAGTGCTGGGACGGGAGACAGGGGCTCTGAAGACCATTAGCTTTTTTCTTTCTTTTTTTCTGTTCCTTCTCTACCTTAGACAGGGGAGTTAACAGTCTTCAACAAAATGGTTGTAAAGTACAACTGTGCATGTGTTACTTGTCAAATTGTGTTTGTTTACTAACACAATCTATGATTGTGACTAATAAAATCAGACCACATCTTATGAGTAATCAAAAAAGAAATCTACAAAAAAAAAAAATCAAAGGCTCCACAGTAAGTCAGACTCACAACTATATCCATTGGGACTAAACACCACCAGACTGCGACACTGGAAAGAGCATGCCCATAATCACCATCATCGCTCATACCTTCGTCTCCTCCTCTTCATCTTCATCATTTTTATCATTACCATTTTAAAACTCATTTAGGATATCTAGGGGGAAAAATAGACTAGTGGAGGGCTAGCTCAGGAATACCGGGATGATCTTAAAGCAATACAGTTCCTTCGCAGCTTAGTCTCCAACTGAGCATGAAAAGAGAACAGAGAGGCAAATTATATCGGCACTTTCCTCTATCCTTTACAAAAACTTTACCTACCAAACTCAAATGTCCATGAAATGAATATGAGAAATCCATCAGTGGAAAAAATGTGAAGTGGGATGACTGATAGCTTTAATGGGCATAAGAAAACAGACTTTTCCTGTGGAAAAATCCTGCGGTCCATTCTCCCAAGTCTGTGACCTTTAAAGCAACAGAATGGCAAAGGCCAAGAGCGTGCATAACGTCAGCCAGCAGGATACGGAGGCCTTTAGGCCTTTAGGTATGTTCTGGGTAAACCAAGAGACCGGGCTCATTAACATAACATAGACATGCTGTTTGTCCAGCCTGACTCACTCCAGTTAGACTGATTTTACTGCAAAGTGTCTGCATTCATGAGCCGCATAACTTGTTAGAGTCAACACTGAAGTGTTTGCAATGGACAAAAAAAAACCTGATCTGCATAAGCCATCATTTATATTCACATTTTTATACTCGTGTTTTTGCTTGCATTTGGCCCCAAGCTCCTTAAAAACATACTGAATCTCTTGCAAATATTAATATAAATGATTCCATTAACAACATGAGGCATGTGTTGAGGAAGCCTGTACTCATGAGCTATATAAACAAATGGTAATAGTGTCTGTAGGGAAACGTCTTAGCTCTGCTTTCTCCTCTGTCCATTTCTCATTAATAGCCTGAGTCTCCATGGTCCAGCGGAGGCCATGTGTGCTATAGGCCAGAACAGTCAGGGTCTTCAAGCCAGACAGAGCCTCCTCTGGGAGTGCACAGCTGCTCCCTGGTCTGGGTGACATTTCGCATTGGTGAGCATGCAGAGCAGTGTTGGCTTTTTCTGTTGTTTCCTGTGCAAAACCCTAATGAGACGGAAGAAGATGAACTCAAAGGTTTTTATCACACATTAAGCACTTGTGAAATGTTCCTTGTTATGGCCATTTGAAATTGTGTGGTATCATTTCATTAGGAAAGAAAATAAAAAAAGAGAGATTTCTTTAATATATCAGTCATTTCCCCTAGACTGCAATGCGATTAAAGGAAGGGACTTTTGAGTTAAGTCTGCAATGAAGTCAGATATTTCAATATGAAACATGTCTCAGATTTTTATTACACTACGATTCTAAAGGTTTAAAGTTTTTGAAAGAACTATCTTATGCTCACAGAGACTACTTTTGTTTGATCAAAAATACAGTAAAAATAGTAATTTTCATTTGTTGCAATTTTCATGAAGTAAAATCATCAAAAGCCTTCCTTCCGCAGGAAAAAATAGTCCCTGACCATGAACAGCAACAGAAGATACATTATTTTGTCATTGAATGGCGACAAAGACCGTCTTTATGAGTGAGTCAGTCAGAACATTTTTATGTTGAAAGGACTGAAACTTGTTGTGAACACAGAGAAGCAAGACGCAACAGACAAATGACTAGTGTGTCAGTCAGATGCGAGCTTCCAGTACACATACGAATTAGCCTGGTCCAGCCTGAAAAAGTGTAGTTTTCTGTCATGATTCGATCGTTTAGAAACAACATTTATGAGACAGTTGATGTCAGATTTCATTGGTGATTTCAAATAGAAAATTTAATTGTAAGCTTGGCTAACAGTTTTGGAAAATTTGATGTTTCCCCATTCAAAAAGATAGGAACTGCACTTGCATGCCCGAGAGGTGTATCAAAGGTGGCCACCGAGTGAAATGACTTGTCGTAAAGGGACTTTGCTGGAACTAACCTTTTTATAAAAAAAAAAAAAAAAAAGTATTTCCCTTGTATATGTGAAGACTTTAAAATTGTCATTTCTCGTTTCATAAATGAATAGTAAATAAGGGCCAGAGAGACTGATAAAGAAATTTCTGAGTTTTATTTTATTAGTAAGCCTATTATAATTTCAGATGAAGTAAATTACCCTGAAAACCCAATTGACCTGGAAGAAATATTTGAGTTCTTATTGAAATCTCTGACTTGATTAGAAGAATGAAGGCAGACTTTAAGACAACTGTTGCCATATACGAACACATAAATTGAGCGTCAGTTCTGGCAGGCCAAGTAGTCAAGTGCTTCTAACGCTATTGGCCAACAATACAGTCTCTTCAGCCGATCTGCATCAGCGCATCAGCTGTTCAACACCCCTTGCTGCTAATGGCTACGCTCAAATCAAGGTGCCCTATTTTAAGCTGATTCAGTTCGCTCCTAACTGCTTGCTGCTCGCTTCTCTGCAATATTGACACAGGACTCTACGTGATTCTTTCTCCACTCATTTCTGAAAGTCTTCAGGAAGCTAAGTTCCTTTTTAATATTCATTGCTAAAAGCTATCAGTGTATTGGCAACATGCTGTTGCTAATGCTATCCTGGTGGCATTTGGGCTTATCTAACTAGTCGTTTTCATAAAAAAGTTTTGCAATCATATTGGCTATGTGCGTTACTATTTGTTGTCATTGGCAACTGATCGCGTTGCGCACGCTGGCTTTTACCACTATGCAGCGCAGATTCAAGCAGCTTGCTGTGATAGGAATTAACTTCTGCGGGCTGCCTCCAGACCATTATACAGCTCATTCTTTACGCATTGGTGCAGAAACTACAGCGGCGGCATCCGCTCCGGTTTTAAGCCATGGGGCGATGGTCTTCAGCTACTTATGAACGGTACCTTCGTCCTGACATTCGGGCTATTCTTGATGCTCAGAAGGCCTTGAGCTCAGGTCCCTGATTAGTTCACTAAATAAACAATTGTGCCTCATCTGCTTAACCTTACTTGTGTTTTTTCTGCTTAGTGACAACTGCCCCTGGATACGCTTACCGGCTGCCTAATTTCATCCTTTTGTTTTATTTTTTCACAGGAGGTTGCTGTTCTGTTTGGGGGGATTAGTTAAGATCTCCTAGCCCAATTCATGTGAGTGTCCCCTTAATGCTGCTGCTGTCAGAAACATATTGCCAACTAATTCGAATTTATTCATAAAGATTCATAAAGCATTTGAATTGTCTAATTCCATCCTCTTGTTTTTATTCACAAAAGGATTGCCAGGTGTGGTTTGTTTGGGGTGAATATTTCAGCTCTCCCAGTCCTAAACTGTGTGACTGTTCCCTAATGCTGCTGCTGTCCTCTGACTCTCTGCTATTTCATGGTGCTCATGAAAGGTCAGAGGACTCCCTGAACAGAGCCATTCCACCAAAATTTAATTCAGAACTTATCAACTTGAATTGCCATTTATTCAAAAAAAAAATGTCCTAAATAATTTTTAGTGTCATGTGTTCTTGACTTAATGGACCTGACAGAATTGTTTATAGTGTGGAATCTCAGGAGAAACCTCGGATCATGTTCCATAATTAAATATTCTTGATCTGCATTTACTGAATTCTACACATACCTGTATAATGGAAATTCAAAGCAGTATTGTATAATGTCATGTGTGTAATGATGATTAATGGAAATCCTGTTAGACTGATCGGAGCAGAAATTCTGCTGTGATTTTCTGTAGAGCCTTGTGGGCTCAACATCACTCTGAGCAAAGTGCAGTTGGTTGGATCTTCACGCTTCATGGAGGACGCAGATTCACTGACTACTGTAACTATCTCACCACCCAAGAACTGTCAGCATAACTGTCTGTTTGACCATAGTAGGGTTTGGAAAAAGTTACTATTTAAAGGGGTCATGAAATGTCAAAATTTCCTTGTTGCACATACTGTATACGAGGTTGTAAACCTACTGCAAGTTTAATACCTCAAAGCTAACTCTCTAGTTTAAAATATCAGTTTTTGTTTTCCACCCTTCTGAAATGTTATGATTTGAAATTGCCCCATTAATGACATCACAATTTATATGTACAGTCGTGCTCAGAAATAATGGTACCCCTGGTAAATATGATGAAAAATGGCTGTAAAAAATAATTCTGCATCATTTATCCTTTTGATATTTCATTCAAAAAATTGGCAAAAATCTAACCTTTCATTGAAGTAAAATAATTGACAGTGGAGGGGAAATCACATTATGAAATAAATGTTTTTCTCCAAAACAAGTTGGCCACAATTATTGGTACCCCTAGAATTGTTTACGAGTAAAATATCTCTTAAGTATATTCCCATTCATATTCACCTTTTTTTGCACACCAGGGTGACTAGGAACATGAAATTGTCCAGCCATGACTTCTTGTTTTACAAGAGTTTAAATATGGGGAAACACAAAGGCCAAATTCCCTTAATCATCCATTACAATGAGTAAAACCAAAGAATATAGTTCTGATGTGCATCAAAAGATTGTTGAGCATCACAAAATAGAAAGTGGCTGTAAGAAAATAGCTAAAGCATTGAAAATCCCCATTTTGACCATCAGGGCAATAATTAAGCACTTCCAATCAACTAAAGATGTTACAAATCTGCCAGGAAGTGGACGTGTGTCTATATTGTCTTAATGCATGGTGAGGATGAAAGTTTGAGTGGCCAAAGACTCTCCAAAGATCACAGATGGAGAATTGCAGAGATTAGTTGAGTCTTGGGTTCAGAAAGCCTATTAAAAAAAATTGAACAACCCCTACATCACCACATGTTGTTTGGGAGGTTTTCAAGAAAAATCCTCCTTGCTCATCCAAATACAAACCCCAGCTAATTCAGTTGTCAGACATGACTGGACCTTCAAACAGCACAGGGTTCTGTGGTCAGATGAAACTAAAAAAAAGCTTTTTGGCAGCAAACATGCAAGATGGGTTTGGTGCACACAAGGATAAAAAGTACCCCATGTGCACAATTTAATATACCATCTTTAATGTTGTGGTCATATTTTTCTGCTGGAGGTCCTGGACTTCTTGTTCAGATACATGCATGGCATCATGGATTCTATCAAATCCCAACAGATAAAAAATCTAAACCTGACAGCCTCTGCTAGAAATCGTATAATGGGCCGTGGTTGGATCTTCCATCAGGACAACGATCCAAAACAAACATCAAAATCAACACAAAAATGTGTTAAGTAGCACAAAATGAAGCTTCTGCCATGACCGTCCCAGACCTGATGAGTGGAGTGAACTGAAGAGAAGAAGCACCAACATGGATCTGGGAATCTGAAGGATCTGGAGAGATTCTGTAAGAATGGTCTCTGATCTCTTGTCAGGTGTTCTCCGAACTCATCAGGCTTTATAGGATAAAACTCAGAGCTGTTATCTTGGCAAAAGGAGATTGCAAAAAGTATTTAATAAAAGGGTACCAATAATTGTGGCCAACGTGTTTTGGAGATAAACATTTATTTCATAATGTGATTTCCCCCCCACTTTCTATTCTTTTACTTCAATGAAAGTTTAGATTTTTGCCAATATTTTGAATGAAAGATCAAATGGATAAATGATGTAGATTTATTTTTTCCAGCCATTTTTTATCATATTTACCAGGGGTACCATTAATTCTGAGCACGACTGTATATATGTTACCTCTATATGTTATATGGTGCGATGACATTCACCAATCAAAGTATTACTTGCATTTCTGAAAGATGCAACACCCCTTGAAATGAAGTGTTTGAGACAAGAAAGTGAAGATGAGGAAGGAAAAAGATAATTTCTACAAATATTTGAACTTGTTGGATGCAAAAAAATAATAAATGAAAAGCTAACCCCCAGAAACATAATATAAAAATCTGAAAATGCATGCCTTTAAAGTGTCCCAATCAATCTGAACTCATCCCTACTTATAAATGTAATTTACAGTGTTGCATTTTGATTCTACTTTTTTTAAATTCAAATCCATATCACAGCTCTATATCCTATTTGCTACATCTAATTCATTAATTCTCAATTCATCTTGGAATTCCACACAAGCTGAACCGCAGTTCCTCCCTGTTGTTGCCTCCCTCTTTCATCCCTCTTTCCACCCTCCAAATATCCTGGTACCCCTTTTCCTTCTTGTCATTTCCCTTATATTTCCAGATCCACCCTTGTTTCCTTTCGCCTTCCTTCGGTGGCCTTCTGAAGGTGTTTGATCCCCTCTGAGGTTGTCCATCTATGATGTTCTCCAACTGCATATTTGAGGTAATTTAGAATTCATATGTGTGTCACTGGAAAACATAAAAGAATTTCACAGAAGGGGCTCAGAGGTGCTGAAACAATTCAGTTGTAATGAAGCCAGCTCTCGTGGGAGAGGAGGACATTCCGGCACATTGAAACCTTGAATTACTTTCGAGTGAGAGAGAAATATGAGGAGGCAAGAGTCGTGCTTCATTTGTATCCGATGGTATTAGCGCTGTACGTTAATTACCAGAGAAAAACTAGCTGGAATTGAATGTCACTGGTCTTACCCCGGCCAGACCTCTCCATGTGAAGGGAGCTGGACTTTTCCATATCACTGCGGAGAAGCAATTTCTTGGTCCGGTTTTCAGGTTCGTTCCAATGCCTCAATCAAGAGCACAGACAGCCTTGGGTCGCTGCACACTAATTATCTTTATCTAACGTTTCCTTGCTGATAAGTGAGCAGCATTTTGATGGTTCTTGGTACTTTGGATTCATTTGTTTGTGAGACAAAGCCTATTATTTCCTCATAGCCATTGGCATCACCTGCAAATATAAACTGAAGGTGACACAGGTGAACGGATGACTCTCTTAAATATGACCTTGTCATTTCTGTCAATTTCAGTTTCTTTCACAGGTTCTGCATATTTAGATATGCTGTATCTAATAGGGATTTTCTGGGAGCACATTATACTGAGCGCTAAAATGCCTCACCATTGACTATCATAGTATTTTGGTAGTCCATGGGGCCGAGATCTGCTTGGTTATAAACATTATTCCAAATATCTGCTTCCAAACAGCAGAACAAATCCCATTAAACCACACTGTTTTTAGAAGTTTGTCTTTAAACCCATCAGATACACAATATCTAGTGATCTGTCCTTGAGGCATTTTAGCGCTCAATATACTGCCATTTTAGCGCTCATTTTAGCGCTTTTGAGCGTTATCTTTACACACGCTACCCGTAACAGCTGTATAATTGTACTTGTTTATATATATTAAAAAAATTATAAGATTTGCTTGAAAATATTATGTTTTATGACATTTGGTGACACTAGTGGTGTAGAAATGTTACACTTCTCCATTAAGCAACTCAAGTAGGTACACTATCATTTATGTTCAGGATTTTTCCAATACAAAGACTGGTGAGCCCCAAAATGCTTGAATGCAGCCGAGAGAACAAAACCTCCAAGACCCATTTCCATCCCAGCATGTAATTAAACTTAAGGATATGACAATAATCAGGTTGTAAAGCACCTGTTTCTCCATAGAAATGGCGTCAATATATAACTGGACTAATTTGATTCAGCACATGAAATGTACGTTATGGACGTAAGAATAAGACCTGCAGGTTTTAATGCAATTTTCCAGACCATCAACTCGTTCGCTCGGTGCTGTGGCCTTTGCGTGGAGCAGCTGCAGGCAGAAGGATGGGAGCTGACTCCTTTCCTACTGCTGACTCAGGATATGGAAGCCTACAGCACATAATCAGCCAGCTCCGAAGATGGAAAAACAGAGATGGAAAGAAGATGAGACACAGTTTGATAGGTTAATGTGGCCCTGTGCACCATTCAGATGCTCTTTCATTTTTGTCATCCATCGAACAAAAAAGCTAGTCAATCGAAAAACGCATAATAAAAGAGGGCACAGAAAATGTTCAAGATTTTCTTAAAAGGATAGTTCACCCAAAAATGTAAAACTTTTCCTGTGACTGTCATTCCAAACCAAACGTTTCTTTTTTCGGTTAAACACAAATGACTGTGGATACTTTTGAAGAATATTCACACAGGACAACAACAGTTTTTTGGGGATTACGGCTATATACACTACTGTTCAGTAGTTGGGGTCGGTTAGATCTTTTTATTTTTGTTTGACGGAATTGAATACTTTTATTCAGCAAGAATGCAATAAATAGAAATATTATTCATTTTACAGTCACTTTTTACATTTTAGACAAATTGTGTTCTTTTGATCTTTCTATTCTTCAGAAAATGAATTACGGTTTCCACAAAAATATTAAGCAGCACAACTGTTTTCAACATTGATGATAATAATTACTGGTAACGATTTAGAATACTGTTTCTTACTTACTGCATAACTAATAAGGAATTACTGAAGAACTAATAGGTAATTCCTCATTAACACTTAAGTCACTACTGTTAACTACTAAGGAAGATGTGTTAACTAATCAGTGTAATAGAATTTTATGTTTGTGTTAAGTATCAGTTAATCAATAACTAATTTATTATGTCATACCTCCTGAAGAACTACTATTAATTATGGTTCAAGAAAAATAACTATGAAGTAACTACTAATGAACAGTCATACACAGTAGTTACTACAATAATCCGTTTTATTTTAGCAGTGGAGTGGCGAATGAAGTACACAAATCAAGTACTTGAGTAAAAGTACTGATACCACAATAAATTATTACTCCAGTAAAATTATAATTAGGCCATTTTCAAAATTACCTTAGTAAAAGTACAAAGGTAATTCATTTTTTAAAGTACTTGAAAAGTAAAAGAAAGCACTGGGTTTTTTTTTCTAGCCAGTTTTAGTCATTCTTCATCCTTAATAAGAGTGATAAGTGCAGACATTTACCTATAGGATATATTGATCTGCAAATAACTTTTTATTTCATTAGCAAAACTTATCATAATGTACACTACATTCATAGTGTTTTTTTTTAGTTTGATTTGAGTCAGAAGTATGTGGTAATTCTTCATTAATTATTAATGGATTCCCTATATTTTCACTTTAGAATACTGTTTCAGGTTCTAAGTAATTCCTGAAGAATTATCTAATAATTCTTTATTAATTAACTATTAATTTCCTTATATTTTCACTTTAGAATACTGTTTCAGGTTATCAGTTGCCTAATTTCTGGATAATTATTTGATAATTCTTAATCATTAATGGGTTGCCTATATTTTCACTTTAGAATACTGTTTCAGGTTCTAAGTCATTCCTGAAGAATTATCTAATAATTATGTATTAATTACTAATAAGTTCCCCATATTTTCAGTTTCCCTCAGTCGGTGCCTCAAATACATGAATTTAGTCAATGACATTCTATGCTGAGGAAAACAGACACACGCAGTACTGTATACAATATAAAACTAATCTGAGTTTAGTTATGGCAAAGCACTTGTGTGTGGTTCCTTTCTGAAGTTGATTTATTACAGAACACACTCACAAAACCACACAGGCAAACATCTAACTTTAACATTATATGTATTTGTTAAAATTGCTACTTCTATTAATAACATTAGTTAATAAGAAAGGTCACAACTCAATGTACTTTTGTATGACTGTTCATTTGTTACTTCTTAGTTATTTTTCTTGAACCTTAATTAGTAGATCATTAATAGTAGTTCTTCAGGAGGTATGACAGAATTCATTAGTTATTGATTGACTAACTGTTACTTAACACAATCATAAAATTCTATTACATACTGATTAGTTAACAAATCTTACTTAGTAGTTAACAGCTGTGAAGAAGTAGTTAATGAAGAATTACCTATTAGTTCTTCAATAATTCCCTATTAGTTATGCAGTAAGTAAGAAACAGTATTCTAAAGTGTTACCTAATTACTGCTTCTTAAGATGCAAATCATCATATTAGAATGATTTCTGGAGGATCATGTGACTGAAGACTGGAGCATTGATGCTGAAAATACAGCATTTTAAAATGTAATAATATTGGACAATATTATTGTTTTTACTGTACAGGGGGGGGGGGGGGCATACAAAACCAGCATACAGGTTTTAAACAACATGAGGGTAAGTAAATTATGACAGAATTTCCATTTTGTCCTACTTTCTTCTAACCTTTTGTAACAAAATCCAAAATGGCAAAAATGTCCCCTACTTTTGTTATGAGTACTTTATTCCTTTATTGGTTTATAATGGTATAGATAGTTTAGAAAATATGAATTTTCCACTACTCTACTACTACTAATCTACTCTATGATATGTGCTGGTTGCCAAACTGTTGGATGTACAGAAAATACAGGCAGTGCAACCTAAAGGGTTCATAAGAGTGGGATATCTTACAGCAGGACACAATAGCCTACTGGAAAATTACATAAAAAAAAGCCTAAGACTGAATAACCTGCATAAGGAATCCCTCTTATGTAAACATGAGACAGCATAACAGAAAGCAAGGGCATTGTGCTGCTGCCATGGAAACCTCTTACAAAGCCTCATTATTACCAAGTGAACTCATAATGGGTTCTGGGCATAACATCTGGTTATTTGGAGCAGAGCATATTGCTAGCATGCTCTTCACCCTCACAGAGATTAACCTCAAATCACCATCACGGCAAAAAACAGCATAAAAAAGAAAACAAGAAAACTCGAGAAAATGCCATCGCAGACTGAATGACAATAGAAATGTAGTATACAAGTGCCTATTGGAATTGTTGTTTGATGAGAAATAAAAGAAAACAATAGCTCTATATCCAGAAACTATGTCATCAAAACAGAACATCAGAACGGAGTGAATTGGAATGCTTTCTTACTATCTTAGTTTAGAGCAAATATATATATACTGTATATACTGGAACATCAGAACGTTCCAGACCAAAAGAAAGCATTTGCAAAGGGCTGCCAGACACAAAATCTGATTGAATTAATACAGATATTTTCTGCACTCTGTATCTTGTAATCTTGTGGGGAAAAAAACAAGGCACTTCATTATAGAAAACGTCTCCGGTTACTTTCGTAACCTCGGTTCCCTGAAAGGCAGGGAACGAGACATTTACGTCGACATTTACGTCGATTACACTAACGCCAGCTGGAGACAGCTGACCAATTGACGCAAAATATGCAAATACTGACAAGCGCTGGCAGTATAAATTGCATACGCTTCGTCAATTGCATCAGAATCACGACTGAACGCTTGAATGAACGAGCGACACGGCGTTCGACGTAAATATCTCGTTCCCTGCCTTTCAGGGAACCAAGGTTACGAAAGTAACCGGAGACATTCCCTTTCAAGGCGGTCACTTCGACATTTACGTCGATGACGTAGTATGGGAACTCTGTCAAATCCCACCGTGGAGCAGTGAACCCACCCACTCGAGAATGACTGAACCCACATCCAATAGCTGTGCTACTAGAAATACAAGCTCCTGATAGGGCGAAGCGAGCCAGTAGCGCGCTTTCTAAACCTTGTCAAAATTTGCATATCCCAAGCAAATGAAATAGAGGGAAGTCTTAGACTGAATCATTCAGGGCAGAAACAACATGATATAATAGCAAGTGTAATACAAGTCAGCAGCGAAGCGGCGACAGTTGCATAAGCACAATACATAAATCCAAGAATTCATGCACAACCTGAAAGCTCAACTCACCGAAAGCACTTGAGATGCAACAGAAGGTACATCCAATTTATAAAATCTGGCGAATGTATTCTGAGAAGACCAGCCAGCAGCAAGACACAAGCCCCTTATAGACATACCTCTGGACCAGGCCCACGAAGAGGCGATCGCCCTCGTTGAATGAGCCTTAATGTTGAGGGGACAGACCACCCCCTGGCAATCATAAGCCAAAGTGATAGCATCCACAATCCAGTGAGCGAGTCTCTGTTTTGAAACTCCACGTCCCTTATTACAACCGCCAAAGAACACAAATAGCTGATCCGACTGGCGAAAAGCGGCTGAGCGAGTCATATACATCCGTAAAGCCCTGACTGGGCAAACAGCGCTCTGAGCATCAGTATCAGGCGAGACTGACGATTCAGAAGACAACGCAGGCAGTAAAAGAACCTGTGCTTTGAACGGAGTATTGAGTGACTTCGGAACGTAACCTTGTCTTGGCCGAAGAGTGACATTACAATCTCCCGGTCCAAAACGAATGCAGTCCTCGTGAACCGAGAAAGCTTGCAGGTCCCCCACACGTTTCGCTGAAGCGAGAGCGAGAAGCAAAGCAGTTTTCAGGGAAACCTCCTTGAGCGCGATTGGAGGCAGTGGTTCAAAGGGTGGAAGAGACAGAGCCCTCAACACCAGGGCTAAATCCCACGGCGGCACAGAAGGCGGCCGTGACGGACACAATCTCCTAGCTCCCCTGAGAAAACTGATCACCAACGGATGTTTACCGATCGACTGTCCTTCGATCGGGGGGTGAAACGCAGCAATAGCAGCCACATACACCTTCAGAGTGGACGGTAAACTCCCATTATCCCTCCTGTGCTGAAGGAAGCGTAGAATATCCGACAAGGTGCAGTTACCCGGGTCAATACTGATATCCTGGCACCATTTAGAGAAAACTTCTCATTTCAATTTGTATAAAAGCCTAGTGGATGGGGCGTGCGCCTCAGAGATAGTGCTCATCGCTCGAGAGTGCAGAGCGTCCCGCTCATTCAGAGTCCCCGCAGCGGCCACACATGAAGGTTCCACAGCCTGGGGTTGGGGTGCCATACCGTGCCGATTCGCCTGCGATAGCAAGTCTCTCCTGAGCGGAATTTCCCAGGGGGAACATGGGAAATGTTCTGTCCAAATCAGTACATGCTGACGCTCTAACTGTGACCGGAAGGCTTTGAGGGCTAAGGATACCGCCTTCAATTCCAAGCGGTTTATATGCCACTTCCGCTGCGACTCCGTCCACAAGCCTGAGGCAGTCGCGCCCATGCACACCGCTCCCCAGCCTGAGGTTGATGCATCCGTCAAGACTGCAGTGCGATGCGCCACAGTACCTATGGGACTGAACTGAATAACGGCGGGTTTTTCCACGGCACCAAAGTGAGAATGCAGCTGTGAGTGACCGTGATGTGCCTGAGGCCGGACGACCACTCCCCCTGAGGGGCTCGGAGCTTCAACCAGATTTGAAGGGGGCGCATATGCAGCAGCCCCAGGTGACACACTGGGGAGGCTGCTGCCAACAGACCTAACAGCCTCTGAAATTCCTTTAGTGGCACAGACCTGCCTGGTCTGAAACGGTCCAGAGACAAAGCCAGAGACTTTATGCGCTCTCGAGAGAGATGTGCGCGCATCGTGATTGAGTTCAAGCACACCCCCAGAAATGTTGTGGTCTGACTCGGTGTGAACACGCTTTTCTGTTCGTTTACCCGCATTCCCAGCGAGTCCAGGTGACGAAGTAGCATTTCCACATGACCGATTAGCACCTCTCGCGAGTGGGCTAGAATCAGCGAATCATCCAGATAATTTAGGATGCGCATTCCGCTCGACCTGAGGGGAGAAAGCGCCACGTCCACGCACTTCAAAAAGGTGCGGGGGGCAAGAGCCAATCCGAACGAGAGTACTGATAAGCTGTGCCCTCGAACGCAAACCTCAGAAAGCGCCTGTGGCGCGCTGCTATCTGGATATGAAAGTACGCGTCCTTTAAATCCACTGAAGCGAACCACTCCCCGGGACGAACTTGTGGCAGAATTTGCTTCAGAGTTGTCATTCTGAACGCGCGCTTGTGAAGTGCTCGGTTTATGGGTCTCAGGTCCAGGATCGGACGGAGACCCCCCCCCCCCCCTCTTGGGTACCACGAAGTAGCGGCTGTAGAAACCGCTCTCCCTCTCGTTCGGGGGAACTGGTTCTATCGCTCCTTTCTCGAGCAGACTGAGAACTTCCTGTCTCAGAACGGGAACGTTTTGGGGCAAAATTAATGACGGGATCACGCCGTTGAAGCGGGGTGGTCTGCGTCTGAACTGAAGCGAATACCCGTGTCGAACTAAGCCCAACACCCATGGTGAAATGCCCGGAATTGATTCCCACGCACCCAGAAAATGACTCAGAGTGCGTGCTCGAACTGCGGTCATTGCCGCCACCAGTGTGTTTAGACTGGAGCTGCACTCCCACGAGGCTGATAACTCTGACGGGAGTGCGGATCGCGGTGGGCTGAGTGTGGTGCTGGCGATCTCTTGCCTATGAGATGCCATTATAGTCATCGAGTGTGACCCTGCACTGTCTCGTGAGAGGGCGGGTGACACAATGTGAGGTACAAGAGGAAGAAAAAGCTCTTTTTGTGAAGGGATACATGCTTTTATTGAAGAACAAGCAACATTCACACATATGCGATCGTCGCTCAACTGAACATGAGGGACACAATGCATAAGAACACGGTGCTTGGAGGCCGGTCCTCCTTCGCGCTCTCTCTTCCTCTTGGCGTCTCCGTCAGGAAGACGGCTTTGACGCGGAGGGGGGTGCGCTGGCCTTCCCTCGGTGCGGGCTCCTTCTCTGTCCCTGGCTCTTTCTCCCGGGTCCCGGCCACTGTCTGCCCCGGGAAGCGCGAGCATCCGGCTCCGTGCGAGGCGCCGCTGCTTGTCTAGCAGAGCTCTGGGGCTGGCGAGTAGCTGATGAAGAGCGCGAACGCTGCTGAGCTGGGGGCGCTCGACGCGGGATCACGTGGCTCAAAGCCTTGGCGCGTTTCTGGGTCTCCGAGAAACGCTCCGTGACAGCCTCCACCGCGTTCCCGAAGAGACCGGCTGGAGTGATGGGAGCATTAAGCAACGTTTTCCGGTCGGAATCCTTCACATCTGACAGTGTCAGCCACAGATGTCTGTGGAGGACGACCAGAAAACCCATAGAGCGGCTCGACTGAAGGAACCACGTGGCCAACTCGCTCTTAGTTGGCTCATCCGGCGCGTTCCATGAAAGGTCCAACTCGGCGATGGCCTTAGTAAGGACCCTAAAGAGCTCCTCCTGGAGGTCTGCAGGGCTCCCTTGCTCGGGAGGTTCGGCCTCCTCGGATGCCCAGTCCTTCTCCGACGCTGAGAGGGACATGGCGTCCTCTTCCTCGCTAGCTCCAAAGGAGATGAAATCCGCGACGTCGCGGGGGGGGGGGGTGGAAGCTAGCGTCCGAGAAGCTGACGGCGTCGAGCTCCCTTTCCCTGGGGGTGGGAGGGCCCACCAGCGGCTCGCTGGCGGCAGTGGGCCTAATCCCTGCAGCTGCTCGAGCCGTTTCTCTCCTGGCCTTGAGGGCGCGCACTAGCATATCCGCGCAGTGGGCGCACGTGAGGTCGTCTGACAGGGCCGTCTCGGCGTGGGCCAGGCCCATGCAGGCGACACAGAACAGGTGGGTGTCGGGCGCCACAATCGGCCGAGTACAAGTTGCAGATGGATGCCATCGGATGCCAAAGACAGTGAGGTATCTTTAGATGCACCTTCAACGATGGCGAGTAAATAGATATTATCCAATTCGAATAGCACACGTCAATTTGAGCGTGAAGAAAAGGATTCTGATGCAATTGACGAAGCGTATGCAATTTATACTGATAGCGCTTGTCAGTATTTGCATATTTTGCGTCAATTGGCCAGCTGTCACCAGCTGGCGTTAGCCCATAAGATTTCAGCAGAAGTGAAGAAGGGGAGGAGTTCCCATACTACGTCATCGACATAAATGTCGAAGTGACCGCCTTGAAAGGGAACTGTTCTCTAAAGAATCCAACACATCCAACTCCATTAACAATTATTTACCCGTAACATCCTGTAATTCAATGAAAAATGTTCTGTGTCCACAATAGTCAGGGATACATACTTGTATTGGAAAATACATTCTAAGCAACACAGAATATAGTGTTCTCTAAATGAATTGGCCTTGATCCTCTGCAAAGGTGTTTCTGTTCGGTGTGTGTAAGTAAGCTGTGGGATGTCGTACAACCCCACAGCCTTCTCTCTATCTGTCATGTCAAGACTAAATAGAGATGATGGCTTCAGAGCTATGACATAAAGAGTTGAGGATGCATTAACATAAGAGCCCACGGCTAAACTAATTCATGACGCTTTTTTTGAAATTCTGCAGTGCTCATCTTTTTTCTCATGAACAGTCAAACCTCAACTACATGAGCCATTTTTGGCAGTCTGGCTTCCATCATGAAAGTATATGCACATTTAAGCAATATCACAAACAAGAGCGCTATTGTGCTGAATATTAATATGGCGCCAAATGCTGGGTTATCACGCCCGGGCTGATATTTAGAACAACAGCATGATTGCAAAAGATATATTTTATTTTATACAATGCTTCTCTAAACAGAGAGTTACTATCAAGCAGACATAATTTGTCGAGTTAGTTTGTGTATCTTTTTCGCGAATGAAACTAGCTCTAAAATAAGTCAAAGCAAGAAAATCAACTCCACTTTGCACCACCCACACACTGCTGGGTTGTTTTAACCCAAATGTGGGTCACATATGGACAAACCCAGCCACTGGGTTCAATTTTTAAATTACATTTTTAAAACAACCAAGTGGAAAGGAAAACGCAGCTAAACAAGAGCTTGAAAATGCCAACACCTTGAGCACAATGATCTATTTCACTTTAATTTAAGAAATAAGCGGAAAAAGACAGTTTCCCAGAGCACAGGAAATATGAATAGCAAATGACAGCAGCGAGTGAAGGAATGAGGCGAAAGCTTCGGGGAGGGGATGTTGGATGGAGAAATGGAATCAATCACGCAGAGAATTCGGCGGCAGCGAGGACATTGGGTCTGTCAGAAAATTCCAGCTCCTGCATGTGTGATCTATCCGCAGCGACGTAGTGACTGTGGAGTGGAGACCGGAATGGGAAATTGGATAGAGGTGGATAGAAACATTGAGAGCTGTCCTGCCAGATGGCTGTTTTGGAAAATAAGGTTGTCTTTTTCCCCCTCGCTTTTTGAGAAGAAATCATTTGACATAATTCTGGAGGGCAGCAACCGAGCTGGAGAAGCGATTGCGACTGAAAGTCGAGAGTTATGGAACATCAAGACCGCAACAGGAACATAGTATTTGTGGCACTTGTAAAGATTGAAATATGATTTCTGTATCATACCAATTAGGATTCAGGACATGTTATTGAACATTATTGTCCTTAAAGTGCTGAGCAAAACGGCAAGGAAGAAACAACACATTTTGATAACGGCTGCAGAAACTTTGAATTTGCATTTTTATTGCTGTTACTTATTGATGTTTTTAGAATCAGACATGGTGTGAGGAGGGAAACGTGTTCAAAGCCGGAAGGAGCCTAGTGAATATGTAATTTACAATGCTCATGCTATTCATTAAGTCTGAAATGTTTTTTGAAATGTGGCGGACATCATCTTCCTTCTGTGGGAAATCATCTTTAAGGTCTAAGTAATTTCTATCAGTAGGCCCCTGACAGGGCACCTTGGCCAATGCAGCCCACCTCCTCCTCGCCTCCACCGCCCCGCAGCCATCCCCAGGTTCCCTCTTCCTGTAGAGATGTGAGTCAGCCAGCCCCCCTCGCAGACTGCAGCTGTCCACTGCCTCCTCGCTTCCCCGGGAGACCTCGTTCGCCATTCCTGCCCAGCTGAGCTCACGCTATTACCTCCACGGGCACTTCGTCTACTCGCATAACTAACACGCTGCTCTCGCTGTCACACGCGCTCTCGCATTAAAAACCACCTAATGAAAGAGGCATGAAGAATCTAAGAACTGTTTGAAATACCTGGTTCTTCAGCGCTCGTGAAACAGTTCAGCTGCATTAAGCTCTGGTTCACACTGACAGCCGTCAAACCGCTGGAGGCTGTTGAGTCTATATGCTGTTGGCTGCTAATATGGGTTTCTTGACTCCTGAAACGTACATATTTTTCAGAATTTTTATGTCATAACCTTCTTAAAAACCTAGAACTTTGTTCAGTTCCAGGATTAAATTGGATGTACACAAAATAGCAGTTATTTTCACAAAATATTTACTTTAAGAATTCAAGAAAAAAGTATTTAAGTTTAAGTTTTGTATACATATTATATCATTTTATCGGTTTAAAATCATTAAAATTCTAAAAATTTCGGTTCAATTTCATGTTTAAATGAGAGAAAAAAAGATTTTCCTGGCTTTAATGTCTGCTCTCTCATTGGTAGTTGTCACTTCTCAGTTAAAATGTGTTGCAATGATCACTGTCACTCATGTCGCTGCAATCGACAGCTCTCATTGAAACAGAATGACTTTCAGTTGTTTTGTCAGTGTGAATGCCCTTGTTACTGCGAAAATCCAATATTGTTAATGAAGAACAGGCGGCAACAACAAAGACACCACAATATTAGAATAATTCTTAGCTGTTTAATCTAAATTGTTAACTAAATTTCTCATCTCACTTTACTGCTCAGCAAAGACATTTAAGTTTCAAATCTTATGAGAGCAATTTATCTTGACATCTTTATGAGAGATCAGTTAAGCTTGTGTGACAGTCTCTTTAAAGTCTGTAAATAATTCTTTTGGGTTTCTACCTCTTTTCTTCAGAAACAGTCAGCGACTCTAAGATGATGAGGACTCCATATCAGATGACAACATCTAATCAATCTCGAAACTATCACACTCCTCAGTTCATTGGCTCTTGACACTGTGTTTCCTTTGATTTCTTCTAAATCCTTACAGTAGTTGCAGAAAACATTTAAAGTCCTCAAATGTTGGTCTTAGTTGACCATTTTAGCCACAAAACACTTCACCAATATCAGTCTGATCATTTGTAAGCGTGGAAAATATATGGAACGGGATATCATTTTTGATGGAATTGTGAGATTTCATATTTAGGCCAACGTATAACTGCACAAATAGATAGATAGATAGATAGATAGATAGATAGATAGATAGATAGATAGATAGATAGATAGATAGATAGACAGACAGACAGACAGACAGACAGACAGACAGACAGACAGACAGACAGACAGACAGACAGACAGACAGACAGATAGATAGATAGATAGATAGATAGATAGATAGATAGATAGATAGATAGATAGATAGATAGATAGATAGATAGATAGATAGATAGATAGATAGATAGATAGACAGATAAGTTTAAACGCAAGTATAAAATAAGGAAAAGTTTTACTGAAGTCTCAGATCTGAAATCTCTCTAACTGCCTTTTTAGTGGTGTAGGTGCAAATTTACAAATTCAGCATTGCTAAGTATGGGCTATCTGATGGCAGGGCGTTTTTGACAAATGTATGAGAGAAAGTCCTTTCAAGCTACAAAGGCAAGCTATGATGATGTGCCAAGCAAGATGAAAGAGCTGGCCTTTAATGCCACTAGATGGCACTTTTCACACTTCACACAAAGCGTCCCTTTTCTCACACCTCTCTATCTCATGTCATCACAGAGATCACTGTAGGCATTATACAGCCATTACTACTGCATCTCATGCCTGAGAGACAGAGTACTCGAAGCCCGAGACGCTAAAAAGCATTCCATCTTCTAATCCGCATCCGCAGAACGCGGCCTGCGAGTCCATTCAGCTAAAAACCTGTAGTGCTACACCAGACCCTTTCAAGAGCACATAAAAAAGCATGCTGCATGAATAAAAAAGCATGTTTCCTCAGAGTATAACATGAGTTTGATGTGGATACTAAGAGCTGGTTTTATTTATAAAGCAATTATGTTACTAAGGAATTCTGCGTAAATATTCCTCACCTTTTCAACTATTTAGTCTAACTGGAACATCTTAAAGCGATAGTTCGCCCACAAACCTGGAATCCTAAATATGAATTAAGTGGTTTAATAAGAATAAAACAAAATAGAAATAAGGTTGTCACAATGTTTTTTAACAGTCTATGATTTTTTGAACCTTCACAATGCTGACAAAGACTTTTCAAAATGATGAGAGAATATTAAACACAAGTTTTACAGGTTTGGACTTTGGAATGACATGATGGTAAGTAATGATGACAGAGTTTTCATTTAGGGGGATATGAAAATTCTGTCATCATTTATTCACCAATGTCATGCAAAAAAAAAAAAAAGAATATAATTGTATAAATATAAAATGTTTGACTTTTTTTCATACAATGAAAGTTAATGGGGTCCAAAACAAAAGGACCCCCATTTACATTCTTTATTTGTACAAAAGTAAACAAATTAAAACAAGTTTGGAATGTCAAAGGTGAGCAAACCACAGATTTTTCATTCTTAGGGAGAACTGTCCCTTTAAGGCTGCCTGGCCTTTGTAGTAACCCTTTTCTCAATATGTTCTTATAGGCGGCAGGTTAAATACCTGGGCCAAAGAAGTTACCTGGCCCTTTAAGGATTACATAGGATTATGGTGTGAATGGCTTAAGTCTGTCTACTTTGCCTCTTAGTGTTTGTACTCAAGTCTCAGCATGCAGGCAATGGCATCCATACTCTCTGGATACAGGAGCGGCACTTATAAAATCCCCAATTGATCTATTAAAGATATTTAATTCATATTGAATGCAAAATCAATATCTGTTATACAGCTTTATACCTAAATAAAAAAAATAAAAAAAAAGCAATGGCAGATGGTCAGACATCCCTCTTTAGAGGTGTGGCCTCGGGTTTAAACCGTTGTTGTGCTTACAGCCTAAGACAGGGTGCTCACTTCAGCTTTAAACCATCCCATTGTCCTGAGACTACAGTGTTTATCAGCATATACTTGCCTCTAAATTTGCATCTATTTGCAACTGAAAGCTGAAGCAGTTGAAGCAGATTTCCTTCTGTGACTAAAATAGCAATCTTGCGTGTGTAGTTAGGGCTATAAGAGTTCTTTGTCATCCTCATTTTATTTTTCGTGAAGCATTATTTTTCTTTATTATATGATTAACTATCAACAGTGTTTCTCAGAAATCACTTACCGCACCTTTAAATCCCAGCCTTTGTGATTTGATAATTGCATTAAGCCATTTCGTGATGTCTTTATTTACAGATATTTATAATTAAGCCATTAGTATACACTGATTTCCTGAAAAGTGTAAACACGGTGTCTTTGTGGCTTTCAAAACATTGCTCTGTTCACCACATCAACAGGGGCTCAATCAATGGCATGTGGTTGGGACGGGGCTACCCGTTTGATCAACCAATTGCAAATGGGAGGCTTATTCAGGAATACTTGCTTGTAAATAGTTTTATTTGTTTTTTTTGTAACTGTGTTTGGTGTTGCTAGAGAATTTACATTTAACATGAACGCTTCTTTCATGGGCCTCCCCAAAAATATTTGATTATCTCATCTGTCAGCACTCTTATTATATGGTTAGATGATCTTTCTCTGGGAGGGGGACATTAAATTTAACATTTAATTTAATATTCAACAATAATATTGATCTGCCTGCATTGACACTATTATACAAGAACTGAACTGAGCTGGATGATGACATCACGGTTTACTCCAGAGCGGCTAGAGTGTCACAGTCCAGCTTAAGTAAGTTCAGTGATGTTTCATTTTTGTTTTAAAAAAAGTTATTAATTTAGTTCATCATATATATATATAACTTACTAACTTATAACTTTAACATAACTTACTTAAGCTGGACTGTGACACTATTTTCTTCTGGAAACAAATTATTGCATTATTTTCCTCTCTGTAAAGCTGCTTTGAAACAATCTGTATTGTAAAAAGCGCTATATAAATAAATATGACTTGACTGAAAGCAGTGACTGCAATCTGTGGTTATTTCCCTTTCAGAGGGCTTTCCGTTCATATGAAATCACAATATAAAATACAGCCAAATATCCCGCGATATACCGATATACATTTCCTGACAAACAGATGCAATATTAATGTTTATTTACAAATCTCTCTTGACTGAAAATATTAGAATTTATGAACTATTGCCCTTAAAGCAAGAAATACTCCCCTGAGCCACATCAGCTCATGCTCAGGAGGTTAAGCCTCCCTAAAACTGAAATCCTGGAACTGCCCTGTTTCACTCAATCACTTCACTCGGGAAGAAGACAGAGAGCATCCAACGGTCACACTGAGACAAATCCTCCTGTATGTAAGTCATGATTTTTGCTCAGCAAATGAGAATGGAAGAGGGAAAGTAGCCCTGAACAGACTATGCACAATTCCTTCCACATTTTACCACAGAATTGCTTCTACATATAAAGCTAAAAGCATTATTAAAGATTCAAAATATGAATTAAACAAACATCAAACTTCTTGTGGAGTTCAGCAGGCGCAGATTCCTTGCAGGCTGTGATGAGAGGACACAGATGAGAGCTCAGTGTCTATGGAAGGGCTCCATGTGCTCATCAGCATCAGCAGTGAGAGAAGTCACACTCACTGTAATGAACATGTGACAGCTGCCTCTCAGCCTCGACTCACATTTATTTTCTTCATCATTACCTCTCTCGGCCCGAGTGAGCCTCGATTAACAAGCAAGCTCTAATTACTCTAATTATTAATAGAGCAGTAAAGCAGCCGTTTGACACTTACATTGGGACGATCAGCATCTCATTGGGATCTTTGTTTATTCTGCCATGCAGATGTAATAGGCAATACAATATACAGCTTTCACAAATAATGTCACAGTTTAAGCTGGCAATGCTGTATGTGCACATCCTGATTTTTCCGAGTCAAATAGTTTGTTGATCCTGGAACAACATTCCTGTCCGAAAATGTAATCTTTTACCTCTAAACCCTAAACCCTAACCCTACCGATAACTTATCCCTAAAATCAGAGTGAAATGATAGGTGATTAACACTGATGTAGAAGCACCTAAAGCTGTGTTCACAGAAGCAGTGACAAAGCGACACGATCCCATTCATTTCAATGGAGAACTGGCAACATGAGCGCCATTGACCATTGGCGACAGGAGCCCAGATAGACCGGCATTTGCCACTTTGTTGCAGATAAATATTTGCAATGGCAGAGAGCACGTTCATCTTTAATAAAAGGCATGTATTGTACTGATTCCATTTATATGTAGACTTTTCCTTCTAAAAATATGTGTTTGTAGCAGCAAGAAAACTGATTTGTTGTCTACAACATGGAGTAACATCCGTGAACAGAAATCAGAGAACAGAATGAGACAGTTATAATATCAAAAGTTAGGCACATGCATTACATAAATATGATGACACTGGCATATTTATTTAACCTAACTGATAAAACACAATAAAATCAACTTTAATTCCATGAATTCAATGTTCTATAAACTTCAAATGGTTTTAAATGTTGTCAATACTAATAAAATTATATTGAATCATCCCATTTAGATACATTAAAGTTCATATACCCATGTTTCTTAAGAATTTGTGTTGCCCCCTCAATGACTGTTTATAGTCTTTTGAGCTAGTGGTGCATGAATCTGTGGTTTCCAGAGCTGTAACTTGACAAGTAAAAACGAATATGTCTGCTCGGCCATGTCATGCCTCTAGCTTTTCCGCCGGTGCACTGTTCATTTGGACCATTTGGAAATGGCTGTTGCCGGGGAACCGGCCCACGTGAGAGCTCCGGTCTCCACAATGGTTTACCTCCCTCTCTGCAAAGTGTGTTATTAATTTAAGAATGCAATGCAATATGAGTTAAATAAAAGCTTTGCTTTGTGATCAACTTTAAATTTCTAGATTTGTTAAACCAAAAAAAAAAAAAAGTGTTTTAAAGGCTGATCTCAGATCTACTACAGTAATCCATTCAAATAAGTCCGAGGATCAAGGCATTAGACACTCAATAGTAAAGCATGCTGGAAACTACAGGGACTGTGTAGCAGTTTCATTATATATATATATATATATATATATATATATATATATATATATATATATATTGTATGTCTACACATAGTGCAAATCTTGGTCTGTTTTGATGGAGATGTTATGTTGTGACTGTCGGTTTTGATGGAGCATTTATTTGTTTATGACCAAAAAAAAAATAAAAATTTATGAAGCATGGTCTACAAGAACCATTACTGGTCACATACTCGAGCACTGCTTGTTGGTAAAATGTTCCCCTACCTCTCTCTCTCTGACAGGTGAAAAGGATTGATGCACTTAGTAAACCTGCAAAAATAAATCACAAGGTCATTGCCATGCCTCAGTGACCTCTATAAATACACATTTATGTGTGGATACACTCATTTGTCCTCTAGTTAAAGCAGTACTCACTGTTTATCAGCTGCTGCAGAAAGAAAAGTTTTATTTTAAAAGAGAATACATGTAATTTTTACTGTGTGATATACGGTAGTTCCCTTTCGTTGTCACTCCGAGTTACGTCGGATGACGACGAATGGGGTTTCGCTTAGAAAGCCTATCAGCTTCGAGTATTACAAAACGAGCCAATGGCAAAGAAATGCCATGGGTCTGCGGAATTTGCATAACGTAACTCCGCCCCACCTCGTGGGTATAAAAGGAGGACGCTGGCAACATGCAGTTATGTTTTCGCTTCGGAGCCAAGAGTACCTCTTCACTCCTCAAGCCATCTCTGAATTTGTCAGCTTTTACAAACGAGTTCCTCTGGTGTTGGTGTTTGTGGGCGATTCCAGCGAGCGCGCGCTTCCTGCTGATCTGTGCAGTGATTTTGCCAGAGAGTGCGTGTCTCCCCGGCCGCCTCGACATCAGAGTGTTTCTCTCTCACAAAAAGAGCTTGCACGCGGCACGTCTTTTTAAAGATGCCTCGCCCGTGCACTTCTGGTTGCGGCAGATATGTGTCTGACTCTGATGGGCACGAGCGTTGCCTAGTGTGTTTGGGCATGGATCACGCTAGAGCAGCGCTCTTGGATGAGTCATGTTCTCTCTGTGGGAACATGACCATCGCGTCACTAAGGTCGAGACTCAGTGAACTCGCAAGAGTGAGAGTCCCCTCATCCACACCCCGATCTAATGCTCCCCCGAGGAGTACTACTTCGGCTGGTGGCCAGGGTGACCTGAGGGTAACGGTCTGGAACCAGGCGCCGACTATGTGTCCGCGACCCCAGCCCCCCTCTTCAGTGACGGTGCCCGCTAGTGAGCCTCCGTTTCCCGCGGGACCTTCGGGCGCCCCGCGGGCTTCGGTTGAAGCTACAGAGGAAGACGCCATGTCTGTAGCAGCATCACAAGGTGGGCTTGATTCTTCCGGAAGTGAAGATTCAGCGCAGCTGCCACCTTCCGGTGTGCATACGGCTGTGCCTGAGTCGGATCCGGAAATGACGGCCATGCTTTCCCGGGCAGCCGCGAGCATCGGTTTAGAGTGGAGGCCTCCACCCTGTCCCGAGCGCTCGCGGCTGGACGATTGGTTTTTGGGTAAGGCTGCCGACCCCCGTGGTCCACGGCAAACCCCAATACCTTTCTTCCCGGATGTGCATGATGAGATCTCGAAGTCCTGGAAGACCCCCCTGTCTTCCCGGGACCGCTCGCTGATCCCATCCGCCTTTCCTCCCCTCGATGAGGCGGCCGCCCGTGGGTACACTGGGCTTCCCTCGGTTGAACGCTCTGTTGCGATGCAACTGTGTCCTCAGAGTGCTTCTTCTCGGGGCGAGCCTAAGCACCCATCCAAGGCCTGTAGATTTTCGTCTACCCTGGTGGCGAAGTCTTACAGAGCGGCGGGACAGGCGGCTACCTCTCTGCATGCTATGGCCACTCTGCAGGTCTACCAGGCCCAGATGCTCAGAAACATGCACGAGGGCAGGGCAGACCCAGGGCTCTTCAATGAGCTGCGTGCCGCAACCGACCTCGCTCTCCGGGCGACGAAGGTAGCCTCACGCTCCCTGGGTCTGGTGATGTCCACCGCGGTGGTCCAGGAGAGACACCTGTGGCTGAACCTGGCCGACATGCGGGATTCCGAGCGGACTCGTCTGCTCGATGCGCCCCTGTCCCAGGCCGGCCTCTTCGGCGGCGCAGTTGAAGATTTTGCCCAACAGTTTTCAACTGCACAGAAGCAGACTGAGGCCATTAAGCACATTCTGCCCCGCCGACCCGCTGCTGCCTCGTCGTCGGTCGGGCAGACGCCTCAGCCTGCTTCCCGCCGAGGGCGCCCTCCTAAAGCTCCCGCCCCTCCCGCTAGGCCCAAGCAGCAGCCTCCACCCGGGCCGAAGCGCGGAGGAAGCCGCAGGAAGGCGCCCCAGCCCTCTCCAGCCCCGCCCCCCCGCCAAGCGCCGGGCCAAGCGGCGCTCCTGAGACGGGCTGCTCAGGGATGATGTTTGTTTCCCAGGAGATGGTAGCAGGGCCACTCCTTCCCCCGGTGGAGGGCCAGGGGAGAATCCTTTGTTCTCCACTCCCCGCTGCTCACCCACGGGTGGGCAGCACCCTAATGTGGTTAAAGACAGAAACAAACCTCTCACCCCTGAGCACACAGAGTTCTCGGACGACCCAGAGCGCCGCCCACCAGCCGTGCTCTCCTCGTCCCCCTCTGTCCCAGAGTCGGTTGACACGGCGTGCCGCCCACGGGCCGTTTCGTCCCTGTCCCACTCTGTCGCCAGACCCCTGGCAGAGCAGGCCCCCGTGGAACGCTGGTCCTTCCCTGGCCTCCTCTGTCAGGGCGCGGAGCTTAACTGCGCCCCCACACCGGATCGCTATGCCGTCCACGTCCGGGCCAGTTACTCCGCTTCGCTGCCCCTCCGGGGGGACGCCGGTGGTCCGCATGACCCCGCTGGTACAGTTCCTGGAAGCCTGGCTAGAGCTTCCCCTACTGTCCCGCTGGGTCGCCCGCACCGTCCGGTTCGACTATGCGATTCAGTTCGCACGGTCTCCTCCCCGTTACAGGGGAGTCCGCTCCACTTTGGTCGGTGGCAACGCCCCGATCATGCGAGCAGAGATTGCCACTCTGCTGGCGAAGGGTGCAATCGAGACTGTCCCTCCAGCCGAGATGAGGTCCGGCTTCTACAGCCCTTACTTCATTGTCCCCAAGAAAACCGGTGGGTTACGACCGATCCTGGACCTGCGAGTATTGAATCGCTCCCTTTACAGGATGCCGTTCAAAATGCTCACCGCCAAACGCATTTTCGAGTGTGTGCGGCCCCAGGATTGGTTTGCAGCGATCGACCTGAAGGACGCCTACTTTCATGTCTCCATTCTCCCTCGTCACAGACCGTTCCTCCGGTTTGCTTTCGAGGGACAGGCATATCAGTACGCAGTTCTCCCGTTCGGGCTGGCCCTGTCCCCTCGCGTCTTCACGAAGGTCGTCGAGGCAGCCCTTGTTCCCCTTCGGGTTCACGGGGTTCGCATCCTGAACTATCTCGACGACTGGCTCATTATAGCTCACTCTCGAGACCAGGTTTGCGAACACAGGGACCTTGTGCTCCGGCACTTAGCCCGTCTGGGCCTTCGGGTCAACTGGGAGAAGAGCAAACTTTGCCCCGTGCAGAGGATCTCTTTTCTCGGTATGGACATCGACTCGGTCGCCATGTCCGCGCAGCTTCCGAGCGCTGCTCATGGGTCAACACGTACTAGTCCGATCAGACAATACCGCCACAGTAGCGTACATCAACCATCAAGGTGGTCTATGCTCCCGCCGTATGTCGCAACTCGCTCGCCACCTCCTCCTATGGAGTCAGAAGCATCTGAGGTCCCTTCGTGCTATTTACATTCCCGGAGCCCTGAACTGTGCTGCCGACGAGGTGTCACGGCTTCAGCCCCTCCCTGGAGAATGGCGACTCCATCCCCAGTCGGTCCAGCTGATTTGGGACCAGTTTGGCGACGCACAGATAGATCTGTTTGCCTCCCGCGACTCATCCCATTGCGCCCAGTTTTATTCTCTGACCGAGGGCACGCTCGGCACGGATGCACTGGCGCACAGCTGGCCGCGGGGCCGCAAGTATGCGTTTCCCCCAGTGAGCCTTCTTGCGCAGCTCCTGCGCAAGGTCAGGGAGGACGAGGAGCAAGTCCTTCTGGTTGCGCCGTACTGGCCCACCCGGACTTGGTTCTCCGAACTAGTGCTCCTCGCGACAGCCCCTCCTTGGCCAATTCCTCTGAGTAAGGACCTCCTTTCTCAGGGACGGGGCATTCTATGGCACCCTCGTCCCGATCTGTGGAACCTCCACGTGTGGCTCCTCGACGGGACGAGACAGGTTTGAGTACCCTACCACCTGCGGTGGTGGCTACCATCACTTCCGCTAGAGCGTCGTCCACGAGACATGCCTACGCGTTGAAGTGGAACCTATTCGTCAATTGGTGCTCTTCTCGCCGAGAAGATCCCCGGAGTTGTTCGATCAGTCTCGTGCTTTCCTTCCTTCAAGATGGGTTGGAGCGAAGGCTGTCTCCCTCCACCCTCAAAGTTTATGTTGCCGCTATCGCCGCTCACCACGACTTAGTGGAAGGTAAGTCCATAGGGAAGCACGACCTGATCGTCAGGTTCCTGAGGGGGGCGAGGAGACTGAATCCTCCTCGCTCTCCTCTCGTTCCCTCTTGGGACCTCTCAGTGGTTCTAAGTGCCCTGCGGAGTGCTCCCTTTGAGCCTTTGCAATCAGTGGAGCTTAAGTTCCTGTCAATGAAGACAGCGCTCCTGATTGCATTGGCCTCTCTCAAGAGGGTCGGGGACCTGCACGCATTCTCCGTTGACGAAGCGTGCCTAGAGTTCGGGCCGGCCGGTTCTCACGTGATCCTGAGACCCCGGCCTGGATATGTGCCCAAGGTTCCTACCACTCCCTTCCGGGACCAGGTGGTGAACCTGCAAGCGCTGCCCTCGGAGGAGGCAGACCCAGCCTTGGCACTGCTCTGTCCAGTACGCGCTCTCCGCGCTTATGTAGACAGGACGCAGTGTTTCAGGACCTCAGACCAGCTCTTTGTCTGTTATGGTGGGAAGCTGAAGGGAAAGGCTCTCTCAAAGCAGAGGTTGTCTCACTGGATCGTGGACACCATTGCTTTGGCTTACCAGCAGCAAGGTCGACCGTGCCCCCTTGGTGTGACCGCCCACTCCACCCGGAGTGTGGCATCCTCCTGGGCGCTGGCGCATGGCGCCTCGCTGGCAGACATCTGCAGAGCTGCAGGCTGGGCGACACCTAACACATTCGCCAGATTCTATAATCTCCGAGTGGAGCCAGTGTCCTCTCGTGTTCTCGCTTCAAACAGCTAGTTCCGGACCCGCTCAGGTGTCTTCGCTTGCTCGCCATTCCACTCCGCGGACTGGATACGTGCGATATTCTGCTCAGGTGAGCTTCTCCGAAAGCCCTGAGTTCCTCCAGCACCCCTGATGCTAGCGCCAGTGTCTATTGCCTGGGCGTCGGCTAGGTGCCTCCGTGTGCATGGTCCCTCCCATGAGCTACCCCCACACATGTATTTCCACTGTAAGCCTCTTTGAGCATGTGTCTTTCCCTCGGCAAGCCACCTTGCCACCCCTGAGGTTGAAATATTCCACCTGCGGCTGGACACCTCAGAGTTTCTCCATATGTTACTATCAGGTCATATGTGTATTTTCAAATGCCCCCCCCCCACTGGGTTGGTGATAATTGCATATTTCCCCTTAAAGCTTGGGATATGCTTCCCAGTGTACCTTGGTATTCCTGTGTTAAATAGGAGTCCTTCGTCCTAAGATCTCGAGGGCTCAGATTTTTCGCAGGGCGCTGGAAGACAGCTGTGAAGGTGGCGTGATTTGACTGGTAACCCCATTCGTCGTCATCCGACGTAACTCGGAGTGACAACGAAAGGGAACGTCTCGGTTACGTATGTAACCCTCGTTCCCTGAGTAGGGAACGGAGACGTTACGTCTTCCTGCCACTTCCGCTGTTCGCGGGGATCGCCCGAGTTCAGTCTTGGCTCCTCAGCGATAAAACATAACTGCATGTTGCCAGCGTCCTCCTTTTATACCCACGAGGTGGGGCGGAGTTACGTTATGCAAATTCCGCAGACCCATGGCATTTCTTTGCCATTGGCTCATTTTGTAATACTCGAAGCTGATAGGCTTTCTAAGCGAAACCCCATTCGTCGTCATCCGACGTAACGTCTCCGTTCCCTACTCAGGGAACGAGGGTTACATACGTAACCGAGACGTTTCTTGAAGTACCTATTAAATTATGGGGAAACCATATACTGAATTTTAACAAGCCAATGTGTACTTTTACGATTTTGAGTAAAATGTATGATTTGCCTTATAATTTATTGGGAAAGAAGCTCCTGCATTAATCGTCACACTAGATTATATATTTTTTTAATTTTCCCATTTTGTCAAGTCAAGTCACCTTTAATCATATAGTGCTTTTTGCAATACAAATTGTTTCAAAGAAACTTTACAATGATACGTCTTCAAAGTGAAGTCTTCAAAGACAATTGTGTCATTATTCAGCTAAAGTCAGCTCAGTGTTGATTCAGTTCACTTCAATAACTGAACAACTCATCAATTATGAAATGAGTTAAATTCAGCTATAAGCAGCTCTACAAAAGACAATGGTGTTGTAATTCATTTTATGTGAGTTCAATGTTGCTTCGGTTCAGTTCAATAACAGTGATGATGTTGCAAAATTCATCAACAGAGGGTATGCGCTGATGTCACTTTCCCACAGGGACATGTCCCCGGGCAATCTGGATGATTACTAATATATACAGTCGTGCTCAGAATTAATGGTACCCCTGGTAAATATGATGAAAAATGGCTGTAAAAAATAATTCTGCATCGTTTATCCTTTTGATATTTCATTCAAAAAATTGGCAAAAATCGAACCTTTCATTGAAGTAAAATAATTGACAGTGGAGGGGAAATCACATTATGAAATAAATGTTTTTCTCCAAAACAAGTTGGCCACAATTATTGGTACCCCTAGAATTGTTTACGAGTAAAATATCTTTGAAGTATATTCCCATTCATATTTACCTTTTTTTTTTGCACACCAGGGTGACTAGGAACATGAAATTGTCCAGCCATGACTTCTTGTTTTACAGGAGTTTAAATATGAGGAAACACAAAGGCCAAATTCCCTTAATCATCCATTACAATGAGTAAAACCAAAGAATATAGTTCTGATGTGCATTAAAGATTGTTGAGCATCACAAAATAGAAAGTGGCTGTAAGAAAATAGCTAAAGCATTGAAAATCCCCATTTTGACCATCAGGGCAATAATTAAGCACTTCCAATCAACTAAAGATGTTACAAATCTGCCAGGAAGTGGACGTGTGTCTATATTGTCTTGATGCATGGTGAGGCGGAAAGTTTGAGTGGCCAAAGACTCTCCAAAGATCACAGATGGAGAATTGCAGAGTTTAGTTGAGTCTTGGGTTCAGAAAGCCTATTAAAAAAAAATTAAACAACCCCTACATCACCACATGTTGTTTGGGAGGTTTTCAAGAAAAATCCTCCTTGCTCATCCAAAAACAAACCCCAGCAAATTCAGTTGTCAGACATGACTGGACCTTCAAACAGCACAGGGTTCTGTGGTCAGATGAAACTAAAAAATAGCTTTTTGGCAGCAAACATGCAAGATGGGTTTGGTGCACACAAGGATAAAAAGTACCCCATGTGTACAATTTAATATACCATTTTTAATGTTGTGGTCATATTTTTCTGCTGGAGGTCCTGGACTTCTTGTTCAGATACACGCATGGCATCGTGGATTCTATCAAATACCAACAGATAAAAAAATCTAAACCTGACAGCCTCTGCTAGAAATCTTATAATGGGCCGTGGTTGGATCTTCCATCAGGACAACGATCCAAAACAAACATCAAAATCAACACAAAAATGTGTTAAGTAGCACAAAATGAAGCTTCTGCCATGACCGTCCCAGACCTGATGAGTGGAGTGAACTGAAGAGAAGAAGCACCAACATGGATCTGGGAATCTGAAGGATCTGGAGAGATTCTGTAAGAATGGTCTCTGATCTCTTGTCAGGTGTTCTCCGAACTCATCAGGCATTATAGGATAAAACTCAGAGCTGTTATCTTGGCAAAAGGAGATTGCAAAAAGTATTTAATAAAAGGGTACCAATAATTGTGGCCAACGTGTTTTGGAGATAAACATTTATTTCATGATGTGATTCCCCCCCACTTTCTATTCTTTCACTTCAATGAAAGTTTAGATTTTTGCCAATATTTTGAATGAAAGATCAAAAGGATAAATGATGCAGATTTATTTTTTACAGCCATATTTTATCATATTTACCAGGGGTACCATTAATTCTGAGCACGACTGTATATATATATATATATATATATATATATATTATCATATCACACAGCCCTTACATTTTTTAGACATTATGACTTTCTGTAAAGCCGCTTGGAATCGATATTGTGAAGTAATATGTAACATACATTTGACTTGACGCTTGTTTGTACTTCAAGACAGGATATGTTGGTGAAATTAAAGTGATGAGGACATCAATGGATATTCTGGTTGTTTCAGAATATTTTTTAGAAATAAAACTCCGCCCACTGTGACATCATGTGGATACCCTTTATTTTGTAAAGTCGAATCAGCTATAAAGACATTGTTTGTAATATCAATACCATCCTGTTATGGTGAAGGTTGGCCGACCATATTGTCTAGTTTATTACAAATACATAATAATTAAAAAAAAAACATTACAGTTCATCTCTTATCATAGGGGTTCATTGGGAGACCTGCTCTAAATAGGCTCTGTGCGGTAGAGGAAGTTGAAATTGCATGAAAGATGATAAGCTATCACATCCGTGCCGGTTTTGGAGATGCAATTGGCTTTTATTAATCCTCTCTACTTTCAGCTAGCATTGCAGAGAGTTTTCTAAATGTAAGTCATTAGAGATGAACAATTGCTTTAAGCTGATGCAGCACATTGTACCTCTTTTTCATGCCCCACATAGATGAAATGATTGTATGGCAGAGCTAATGGCCATGGCTGTGGGAGGGATGCCTCTTCTCAGCTGGAAATAAAAATGATGACATTTAAGAAATGCATCCGACTGATTCGATGAGATGAATAACATTAGCGGCGCAACAGAAATATATTTACCTATTCTGGAGATGTTAGGCTTCAGGGGTTTTAAAAAGTCACACAACACGCAAACACTCTTTATGTTCCAAATCATTCCACGCCAAAAACAGTGTTGTGCAAACAAAGTGGAATGATATGATGTGAAACAGTCTGGAGTTTCGCTTACTCAATGTGAAAGTGATAGTGAGCGAGGGCCCAAGAGGCAAGGAAGAATATTGATGATGTTCTGAATTACTCAGGAGAAATGCATCTTCAGAGCTAGAAAGCATCAGAGGAGATGTCTATTAAAGCAATAAGCTACAAGAGGCTGTGTGTTACAGTTTTTTGTTTATGATGTGAAGCCCCTTACCCGTGGTAAAAATCACAGGCCTTGCCTTTGAGTGGATTATTGGAACAACAGCAACTTCAAAAAAGACATCAGTTCACTATATAGTTAAATAGTCCTCAAAATCTGAATAAATGATGCATCCCGCTCATTAGGAGAACCGGCAGTTACCAAGCAATGTAGCAAATTGTCAGTCTGTGCATTAGTGGTGGGGATTTTTTGGGGATTTTTCCTGTAGGTTACACAGGTGTCTTCATAAGTGGGGGATTTGAATCATTCATTTAACCAATTCATACAAAAATGCTAGAAACAGTCACTGAATCATTAATCAAAGATATGTTCAGGAACGTAAACAAGTGACTGAATGATTCAACAACTCAACCAAAAAGACATTCAACTGATTTGTTTAAAAACAATGAAACATTTAGTAGCAAAACTCTATACTGTGGTTTGCTCTGTGTTGAAACAGTTCTGCTTTTTTCGTTGGCAGAGCAAAAACAGACAAAGTAACTGGTGTCTGAATTATTGTGTCTAAATTTGTTTATTAAACTGTTTTAGGTTCCAAAATCATGCTGCCTCTTTGTTTCTCCACAAATGTTGTTGCTAGTTCTGATAGACAGACAGACAGTAGATAGTTAGATAGATAGATATGTAGGTGTTGGATAATACATAATAACAACAGTCATTAAATACATTATTTCCTTTGTGCATATGTAATGGCAAAAAATAAATGTGAAGCCCTTTTGTTTAGGAGGAGGCAGCCCAGTCTAGTCTGAAACATCCGTATAGCAGCAAACACATGGTTCAGGAAATAATGAATGTGTCCCAATGGCAGAGATTGTTGAGTTTACATTGTTTATAGGACTAGAATTCATAAATTATTGAATACAAGACCAAATCATTCACTTTCAACACTAGAAAATATGTAGCCTATGTTTGGGGTCAACCTGGGGCTCTATAACAGGATTCCAGACAGACAGTGCAGTTTGAACATCTGCCTAAGAAATTCAACTCACAAACGCCTTGCATTATAAGGGAAAACTGTCCGTCAAATTAAGCTGTCTGAATACAGCCTCTGAAAGCTCTCTCCCATCCCATCTCCCAAAGTGAAAAATTTGATAACTCTCTAGTAATTTTTGAAATCATTGTAAACTTTGCGATTTTTGTTAGATTTTGAATAGTAATTCCTTCCGATGGATTTGGTAATACTTGAGTCATTATAGTGTGCTACCATGATCTTCACTTTAGAATACTGATCCCAATAATTAGTAGTTCCTTTAGAAGGATGTAGGAACACTTGAGTCATTACTATCCAAAACCTTACAAAAACCTCAAAAGCTTACAATGTCTTCAATCAATATTAGGGAGTTATGCTTTTCACTTTAGAATACTGATCTAAATTTTGAGTAGTTCCTTTAGAAGGATGGTCATCACTAGTGGGTTACTGTGGCGAGCAGGACGAGGTCGAGGGCCGTGGGGGGGCGGCCCAAGGCCGGTGATTACTGATGACGTATCTCTCACGGAGGAGCGGAAGCATAAAAGGAGGAGCGATGACAGTGGAGATTGAGAGAGGCCAGGTCTGGACTATTTTATTTAATGTTTTGTTTTATTATGTGTGGCGGCAGTCGACCGTGAAGGACTGCCATCTTTACTTTCGTTTTTGTATTTGTTTAATTCTTAATGATTAAAATTGTTGAACGTTCGCCGGTTCCCGCCTCCTCCTTCCCATAACATCTGAACTGCGTTAGGCCTACAGTTACCATTACCTTATATTATACATTATGCATTATTCATGTTAATTATGAAGCTGTAATAGTTCTATAGTACTCCTCTGGGAGTTATGAAAAAAATAGTAGTCCTGTCACCCTAGAATGGATAATCAGTAAAGAGAATGCATGGATGTTAATGAATTGGTGCATATTTGGAGGATTGTCTATGCTCAGTTCTCTCCCCTGTGAAGACAAGCAGAGTAAAGCATAATCTAATCTCTTTGGCATTGCCCCACTGACAGTCTGGGTTGCATCAGCCAGTGTGAACTAGAATGAATACACCAAGACTAAACCGACAGATTCGTGCAAGAAGTCAACACACGTGGTTGCTGCTGTCAGTGAATAGCCTCAGAGGTGGAACGGTGCAAGTGCATGGTGTCTAGAGAAATATCCATAAGAACTAAGCAGATTAAACTGCCTGGGCTATTCACTGTGATCAAATATAAAAGATCTTTCATATTTGCCACTTAATGTGATTTATAGGAACACATCAAAGGATTGTCCCGTTCTTACTAAAATTAAGTAGTCATAACGGTTTCTGTAGACGTCCATGTCATCGATCTGTAGAAGAGGGCAGAGGCTGTCAGCTGTAGATCCAGACTGATGCTAATTAAAGTCTAACTGACAAAGATGATTCAAAACATGAATGAAAATAGATCTGAGTTTCAGCATCATCTATGTGGCTTTGAAAAAACATATTATGATATTCATCTTTTTTTTTCAGACACTGAAAGGTCCAATGATCAAGCCTTCATCTTTTGGAAAATAATGAATTTTTAAACATAATGACACATTATATTCAGGTGTGTTTAATTAATTTTCTTTTTGAAACATTTGACCAGTCTGTGACTGAATCTAAGGGAGGGCTTGTAAAAAGTCATTATCATCAAATGTTCTTCTGCCAGTCTAAATAAATGAAATGATTTCGGTTGTCGATTCAACACACTAATTTGAAACAATTAATGATGTTCAATTAATGAATCAACCCTGCCCCACATGTACATTTTGTAATAATGAATTTTCCAAAGGTTTCAAAGCTGAACTGAAATGTATCTTAAAACAGCGTCTAATAGAGTCAGTGGTCCATTACACTGAAAAACAGTGAATGTATGAATTACATTTGTTTTTAATAGCACAGAATAAATGCATGAACTCATCTTAGTGAACAACCCCTAGTCTTGGAATAAACAACAAACTTGCAAAATGAATTGCTGTGAACTTTAGGGGACCAATAGACCCAGCAAACTGGGGATGTTTTCAGAACTTTAGCTAATGTTCTCTAAAAATTATGAACAAATATTCATCCAGTAATGTTAATAAAGCATTATATCAATGTTATCTAGTCTTTAATAATATTAGTTAAAAAACAGAATTTATACATTGCTAATGCAGCAATGTTATTTGTTCAGAGAAGATTTAAATGAATGTTTCCATAATGTCGGCAAAATGCTAAAATGGACCAAGAAATATTTTTTTTAAAAACATTTTGAAATCAAAAAAATTGTAACAGTTTTTAAATGAGAACATCTAGAAATAACGTTTTTTTTTTATTTTTTTTTTACTTAATGGAAATGTTAGCAAAACTTTCTTAGAACATGTTTGTTAGCTGGGCAGTGAAAAGGAAATAAAAGATCAACAAATTGACTCCAAAAGCCACTTTTTTTATCATTTCTTTTCCATGCTGTATTCTCATCTGCTAATGTCTACGAATGATGGTCTCTTGAGAAATTTTCTATAGGCAAACACTGATATATGCAGTTAACAAGATTACTTAGTACATCATGCAACTAATTTGATTACATTTTATCAACTGACAAAATGAAGGAAAAACAAACGAACAAGGAGAAACAAACTAAAATCATCTGTTATCATTCTTCAAATATGGGTACACATTCATTCAGAGTCTGAGAGCAAAGACATCGGAACTATAACTGAATGTGATGTCTTAAAGCTCACAGTGCTGATTTAAAAGGGGCAGGCTCTCGCAGGCCACTATTCAGGTCATGGAGCCATTCCAAAATTGACTTACCCCGGTTAAACTGTCTAGTGATCGCATACATGTCTGAGATCCACCACTGGTAGCAGTCCCTGAAAAAAAGGAGACAGAAAAGACGTCACTTTGTGCATTAGAATCTATAAGAAGCAAAGCCATTTACTAATCTTTTTAAACTGCCAAAAAAGAAATGAATAATATTAATAATAATAATAATCAAGCAGCCATGAAAATCCTATTAGCGCTATACTTCTCCTGGCTTGCCTAAAAAGAAGCACATGAGACAAATAATATGAATAGCAGCTCTTTTCAGCACTTTTACTTTTTTTGTGATGAGTGTTTTACCCATGGATAATTCCTCTATTTATATCATGCAATACTTCATTTCTTTAGAAATGAATATTCACTGCTCAAAAGATGCAATGATATGCTATGCAAATAAGATGACACTAATTAGTTAGCGATTATTAACACTCCATTAATTCAGTATGTCTTTTTCTGTGAGCTCCATGCACATCCACACAGAGTGCTAATGAATGTTCGGCATGTCAATGTAAAAATTCCAACATAAAGACAATTAATTGTGGAAATGGAAAAACAGTCTACAGGGAGATGACTTTTGAACATACGAGAAAGTATGAGAAGCCTGAGTACAGGTACAGCTTTAAAACCTACAAGGGACAGTCTGCTAATGTGCAAGAATGCAGTACTCTGTGTTGTTATTGTAACTAAAGTGAAAACTATTCAAAATGATTTTTGGTAAAAATGTATTGGGAATTGATTGGTTGTGGTTTGCTATTGGAGTGATGTCATGTGAGTGACAGCTTGCCCCGCCCTCACGCCAGTAAACACATCATCAGATAGAGATGTCAATGCAAGAGGGAGGGAAAGTTATTTTGATGAAAGATTACGAGGGCACATGAATTTAAAAATCATAATGATGTAAACGGATACATTATTTAAAAAAATACTGCAATATTCCATAAAATATATAAATTGTCCATTTTGATTTCATAAACTGTAAGAAAAAAAAAATCTTCACATAATCTGATTAAGAGATAGATACATGTGATTTCCTTCTACGGATTAGGCTACGACACGTCTGATGTGCAAAGTAAACAAGGTGTTTACCTGAGGATTAATAGAGTTATTCTATGAATGTTTACTGGGCAGTCTGATAGCTGTTAGACTGAAGCTGTTTTTAACCAGAATGTTTCGCCTGTTGGTAGTCTCGGGATCTGCCTGAGGGGAGCAGCTGAAAGTTATGTTCTGGGTCAGATGAGTCTTTTTAGTATGTGTGGCGGTGTGTTGGAAGTTCATGGATTCAGCTGAGGGGAGATCTGTACTTGTGACCTTTGAGGTTTTAGTGAGGATGCGTTCATTCTTTTTTGTTGTTGTTGTTTGAAAGTCAGCAATGCCTTACCACACACTGATAGACAATATCAGAATCCTTTCCACAATAATCGGACTGGGAGGCCTTAGTTCAGGTAGGACAATTGTGTAGCTTTTATAAACATGCCTTCGAAAGAAAAGAAAAACATTACTGCCAGTGCAAGATGCTTTCAGTTAAAACAGCTCAAACATTCATTTTAGTCTGGGACTAGCTTAAACCTGGTCTGTGAAACCGGGGGTAAGTGTACTTGCACGGTACAAGTTTCAATAGAAATTACATTTAAGTAAGTTCTATAGTTTATTTAATTCAATATTGTGACAACTAATTATGAAGAGATTATGAATTGACAAAGATTATGTCTTGCTTAAGTGGGTCAAAATAAGCACTCTAAAGTTCAGCTTATTGCATTTTTTATACATTTAAACAATAATACATTCTAATTTAATTGAAATTAAAATGCAGTTAAGTGTTCAAAAACATTACATCCAGTTTGCACCAAAGTATCTGCTTTTAAAGTATATTATTTCCATAATAAGTACTCTTTTGAAAAGTATGCTAAAATGTACAAATATTTCAGAAATGACCATTACAATAGCAAATGCAACAGTTATTTTGTATTATTGAATTTGGAAAAGTCCTCTAACACTAACACTCCACTAATTAGCATTACAAATTTGTGTTGCTTTTTATTAGCACCTTTTTTATATCTTCAATAGCTGACTTGTTGACTTGTTCACTTGCACTTCACAAAATCATATCAAGCTGTGCAAGGGTACTAAAATTGTTTGAAATTAACTTCCCATTGAACTTTTAAAGGTTTAGCACTGGCAAGTGTGATTAGCCACTATAGCTTTAGTTATCACTTGCAAAAAATAATCACTATTATAATTTTATACTACTACTAATTTTACACTACTACTATTATTTACTACTAAACTGTTATTTTAAAGTGTTTCTGTATTCGAATGTCTATTTCACCTATTATCAGCTTTCAATTGCTTATATCAAGCCTGTTACTGTAGCGTTCACACAAGACTCCTCTGAAAAGAGATCTCAGGATTACACCAGTATAGATAGTAGCGAACCTGGAAAAAAAAAAGTTTCCCATGTATATCTCTAGCACTGCAACTGTCAATAAAGCACTGTTGATGTGGTATAATTAGCTGGTCAGTGTGTCATTTGCATTCCCTTGAAAGAAGTCTCAGGCAGCTGTCATTTAGCAAAAGCCTGTGAAACCCCAAAAGCAGCGGAACCCAGAGCTCCGCAGAGACGGGGTTCATGGATTTGGGTGCTATTCTTTTAGTTACTCATCATAATGAGTCCATTTAGCTGGTCAATGACCCATTTAATGGCACAGAGCAGGCTTTGGAAGCACTGCGTCCTTGGCAGGGCAGATTTTGCAGCTGCCCTGGCGTATGCTACCTTTAACCCAAACTGTGGCCTCACTCAACAACCCCACCATCCATGCCATTCCATATATGCGGGGACCAAGAGCAGCTCAAAATGTGACTTCTAAACCTGTAGCACAGCTATGTGTGCTAAACAATACGGAATACAATGTGTGCTTTAATTAATTAAAGTTTTTATTTATTTTACATTTCCTTTAATGTGTAATATAGCTGTTTTTACAAGTAAACAATCTATAAAGTAACAAATCACAAAGTCCACGGCAAAGTGAGTAAATCCCTTCAACAGAAAAACACTTGCCCGAAGCGCTTTGTTTATAGTCCTGTCATTATTTCCGTGATTTAGCAACATCACCACGTTACACATCTGCATAATGCCCTCCTACTGACCACACTCAAACAACAGTTGGGTAAGTGATTTAGCTTTGTGTAGTAGACCTGTTGCATGGACTTTCAAAACTGATGCCGTTACCATATATATATATATATATATATATATATATATATATATATATGTATATATATATAATACTGTTTACAGCTGCTCATGAATGCCTTGGGACCTGAAAACCAATCTTGAGGGATGTTACATTTCTGTCATACAGTCTAAGCGGTTGACCAATCACAACAGACTGCACTTTTCATAAAGGTGGGCTTTAAAGAAATGGGTACTAAAACGAAAAGAGGTGCTGCAGCAATGTACAGTATGAGAAACATAATGTGTTTGTTTGAACAGTTTCCCGGACTGAGATTGAGCCAAGTCCTAGACTAAAATGGCCTTTTAAACCAGATTAACAGAAATCATCTTTCTCTGTCATGGTTTTAACTTCAGATTAACATTGTGTCAAAGAAGACACATGTCTTGCTTGGATGCATAGAGTAATGGTCATAATGGACGGGGAACCTTAATTTCATAGCCTTGTATTAACACAATATAGACACCAACGCATTCTCACCCCAAGGCGTCATTTAATTTACACTTTTGACCATGCGTCAACTAACTGACACTAAAGGGTCAGTTAGATGACGCTTCCGTTATGGGTAGGTTTAGGTATGGGGTAGGGTAGGCGCGTCTCATGTTGACGCTAAAGGGTGCCATGTGCGTCTGATGTAGATGCATGGTCAAAAGCGTCAGTTACATGACGCCCGAGGATGAGCGTCATCTAATTTACGCTAAAGGCACCCTTTAGCGTCAATTAGTTGACGCATGGTCAAAAGTCTCAATTAAATGACGCCTTGGGATGAGAACGGGCTGTAGACACGCATTCTTTTCCAGGCATATTTGTAACATTTCCTGTTGAGAATATATATATATATATATATATATATATATATATATATATATATATATATATATATATATTAGCCACGACTAACTATTCTATATTAAAGCCTACTCCTGGCTTAATTTAAACCCTGTCTGGGAAACCACCACAATACGATGTGTGGAATACAAATATATTCTAGCAACTCCCTGGGTAGATGTAGAATTTTATGTTAAGAAACTGTACTGGTCGAATGCACATTTGCCCTCTTTACCACTCGCTCTCTGCAAGAGAGCAGTCTTGGGTAAAAATATACGCTTTTACCCTTACTTAACAGTTATTTCAAATTCTATTCATCCTTACAGGTACAAACAGGGCCTTGTTTCAAGGTAAAAAGAGCATGGGACTAAAGAAGAATGAGGAAAACTATCACAAGGAGAAAAAGAGAGAGCGAAAATATGAAGGTCGTATTTGTTTGGAGCGAACTGACAAAGCCTTTTTATTGTCAGTGTGTGTCAGTGTGTTTGTTTCAAAAAGAAGCCAGGCAAACCCAAACAACAGAGAGGAAATATACTGTCAGCTGGGCTTTACTGACTTCACTGCTCACTCCAGTGATGTTGAACTCTGCATGTGGTTATTATGAAATATACAGACCGTCTGTTTGCATATAGTAATGTATTTCACCTATTAATTAATATATTAATTAATTATCTTACTCTCAGTGCAACTCAGTAAGCATCACCAAAATAATGCTTTTCTGTAAAGGCAAAAAACATCCATGAGTGCATGGAAGTAGAAATGGTACATATGGTTTATTTGATTATTCTAATGCAGATCATTTTGTAGAGATATTTGTGCTTCTGTCATTAAAAAAAAAAGAAAAGAAAAGTTATTTAAACCTTGTTATTATGTGTTTTTTCTGGAATGTTTGATTCTTACTGGTGAATCTGCTGTCAAATATTTGTGTCTAATATTTTTATGTATTGTCTTTGGACCTTTACATGGCAACATGGCATAATTTCAGTGAAATATTGTGTGCAAAAAAAGGTCTATGGTAAACAGATGTATAACACAAGTCACTTTCAAATCAAGCAGCTTTCTGTTGGTCAAATTGTGTTGCAAATTCACTTGAACAGGAGTAAAATCTGCTTAGGAAACTTTTTCATCCTCACACGAAACTCCCAGTTGCATGGATTCCTGTTAGAATGACTGGTTAAGATGCGTTTTGTTCAATCGGATCACAAGTATACGGGGGAGACACATCCTGTTTACATCAGGATACATGTTTTTACATGTTTTAATCCATCTCTTTTGTCCACTTTCAATCACGTCCCCACTGATTTCTTCGAGTGGAGGGTAAATGTGTGATTTTTTTTCACATATGTCGATCTAATGGACAAAACAAGCTCACGCACTTTACATATGAATGAGACCGGAGATGACAGGAAAACACGGAGAGCATCAGCTTTTTTTTCTTTTGTTCTCTGACAGCCACAAGATCATGCCGAATGCAGTGAGTGCGTGTATCAGGAATGGTGAGAGAACATTGTGATTGGTTCGTTTTTCATCTTCAAACAAACTTGGTTCTTCAGCCGACAACGTTTAAATCCCGTCTGTACACTTCCCATAGTGTGCACGCATTAAGTCAGTCGACAGAGAGAAGGCGGTCTTTTGTTGCTGTTTGAACGCATTTGACCATATGAGCATTTACACTATGAATGCAATCCGGTTGAATGTATTTTCAACTACCTCGGGAAGTAGTCAAACGTGAACAAGCTCAAAACGTTTTAGACCCCATTTACACCTGTATTTAGCGTTGTCCACTTGTAATCAGATCGACCAAAACACATCTTAATACCAGGTGTAAACAGGCCCTAGAGCAGTGGTTTTTCCTTCATAAACGTGGTCTCGTCCTTTCAGCATCTCGCACATGACAGGGTGTTCTCTTTCGAGAGGTTATCTCGTATTGCGCAAGTTAGCTTACGCTACGGGAAAGATTCATCTTTTCGAGATATTGAAGCCAAAAATGTATTTATTGTCAACGCAGTGCAGCAGCTAGCAGACCTAGAGCAGGCTGTCTAGCATGCTCATTGGCTGCCCTGCGGCAACTGCAGCAGCCTACCAGTGAGCCTGACGTGGCGTCACGTCCAATGAAGGGCGCTCGAGCCCTCATCGCGTCACAGCCCGCCAGAATGGGCGTGGCCTAGGGTATATAAGCTGGGCTCGGAGGCTGCTTCCCTGATTTTCATCTCTTCAGCGAAGCTCTTCGCATCGCTGGACTTTGAGAAGCCGCGCCGCCGTTGAAAAAGCGACACAGCCAGCTAGGAAAGCGCCTGAAGAAGCCGGCGACTTCGCTGCCTTCAGCCATCCGTGCTGAGCTGAGCTATTCGGCGACGTATCCTTTTACAAGCTCTACTCTCTCGATGTGTGTTCGCTGCGACACCCCCCTTTTTTCCTAAAAGAGCAAGCGAGCCGTCTTTATAAAGATGCCTCGCACTTCCTGCGGCTCATGCAGAGCCCCGCTCAGCGCCGGAGACCGCCATGTAATATGTGCTCTCTGCCTGGGCCAGGAACACACAGCCCTCGCCCTCTCGTCTAGAGGCTGCGAGCACTGCGAGGAACTTCCGATGTCGACCCTGCGGGCTCGACTCGAAGTGTTCAACCCGGAAGCCGTCACTCCGCCCTTTGTGGTACCGCACAAGAAGAAGCGCCATTCCTAAAGACTGCCGGAGCCTGTGGAATCTGCGAAGCACTCGCCAGAGCCCCTCCCTCGAGCTTCGCCTACGCCTTCTCCGCCCCCTCTCCCGGACGCACAGCCGCCGGCTCCCGCCCGCGCTGCCGTCACTTCACTTGCCGTCAGACCAATTCTAGATCTGAGACATCTGAACAAAGTTCTTATGAAAAGACCGTTCAAAATGCTTACAACCAGAAAAATCCTCGCGCACATTCACCCGAGGGACTGGTTTATATCTCTTTATATGAAAGACGCCTATTTTCAGATTCAGATAATACCCGTCACAGGCCATTCTTGAGATTCCGTCAGGTATATCAATACACCGTCCTGCCGTTCGGCCTGTCCTTGCCACCCTGTACATTCACAAAGTGCATGGACGCGGCTCTCGCCCCTATGAGAAATCAAGGGTTGCGAATAATGAATTATCTGGACGATTGGCTGATTCTGGCTCAGTCAGAGATAGAACTTTTATCAGTCATTTGGAAAGCCTGGGTCTCACGGTCAACTGGACCAAGAGCTCATTAGTGCCCAGCCAGTCAATCTCCTTTCTAGGAATAGAACTGGACTCTGTGGCCATGACGGCTCGCTTAACGACACAGCGTGCGGGCCGTGTTCGACGCCTGGCCGCGTCTTTCCAGAAAGGCAACATCGGTCCTCTGAAGATTTTTCGGAGGATGTTGGGCAATATGGCTTCAGCCACTGCAGTGCTTCAGCTGGGTTTACTGCGCATGCGCCCACTACAGCGCTGGCTGAATGCACGAGTTCCCCCGGGAGAATGGTCCCTGCACCCCCAAACAGTCCAGTTGTTATGGTGCCTTTTCGGCAAAGCGGAGGTCAACCTCTTTGCGTCAAAAGACAACGCTCACTGCCAAAAGTTATTTTCAAAGAGCCAGGACGCGCTGGCCCAATCATGACAGCCACAGGTGACAGACAGCCCCGTGGCCGCTTCCGGTGAGGGCTGGATGAACCCCCCCGCGCCCCCCATCGTTTCCTGCGTGGGATCTTTCGTTGGTCTTAGAGGCCCTGAAAGCATATCCCTTTGAACTGTTAAGTTCCGTGGATCCAAAGTATCTGTCAGTAAAAAACGTTTTCTGATTGCTTTGTCATCAGTCAAGCGTGTGGGAGACTTGCACGCGCTGTCTGTCAGTGCTGCGTGTCTTGAGTTTGGACCAAATGACTCTAAAGTCATACTCAAATCTAGACATGGTTATGTCCCAAAAGTGATTGACACTCCTTTCAGAGCGCAGGTTATTTCCCTATCGGCTCTGCCAGCATCCGATAGCAAGAGTGATGTTAATCTCCTCTTCCCAGTCAGGGCTCTGAGGGTTTACGTTACGCGCTCTGCGCTGTTCAGATGCTCGGAGCAGCTCTTTGTTTCGTTTGGTGGGCGCACTAAAGGTCTCGCCGCCTCGAAACAAAGCCTGTCCAGATGGATAGTGGACGCTATCGCAGCTGCTTATGCGTCGAAAGGTCTGCAGTGCCCTTTGGGCATCAGGGCTCATTCCACTAGAAGCATGGCCTCGTCGTGGGCATGGTACAGCGGAATTTCTATTAATGACATATGTGTGGCGGCGGGCTGGGCATCCCCGCCCACCTTTGTTAGGTTTTATAACCTAGAAGTTCCCGCCCTGCAGGCTAGATTTCTGTCAATGTAAGTGAGGTGCATGTCCTGTCCAAATCTGATCGTGCGCAGGCTACTCTCATGTGTTATTAGCTCTCCTGGTTGAGCTGCACTTTTGGGTTAACGTGCTATATGCTTATTCGGACCGGCGTCGCCGCTCCGTATCCCCTGTGAGTGCTTATGTACATGTGTCGGCCCGCATTACTGGCTGCCTTTACTCCCTGCTTATTGGGTTCCGCGGTATTCCCTGGGACTCATGAGTGGCTGCTTGGCGTGCACGGCGTTGACAAAGGGTTCCCGTACCATAAGCTTACTTACGCAATACGAGAGAACCTCTCGTAAGAAAACGTATCGGTTACCCAACGTAATCTCGGTTCTCTCTAGAAGAAGTAACCTGCCGTGCTCGCGCCACGAGCGACTTTCGCTTCAGTCGATGAAAACCAGGGAAGCAGCCCCCGAGCCCAGCTTATATACGCTAGGCCACGCCCATTCTTGCGGGCTGTGACGCGATGAGGGCGCGAGCGCCCTTCATTGGACGTGACGTCACGTCAGGCTCACTGGTAGGCTGCGGCAGTTGCCGCAGGGTAGCCAATGAGCATGCTAGACAGCCTGCTCTAGGTCTGCTAGCTGCTGCACTGCGTTGACAATAAATACAAAATTCAATGTCTCGAAAAGATGAATCCTTCCCGTAGCGTAAGCTAACTTACGCAATACTCGTTCCCCCTTCTAGAGATACGTTTTAAAACTAAAAAAGATAGGTAGTTAAAAGCTGTTCACTTTATAAAACTGTCTCGAGAACTTGCGTATTTTTTACTCTATACTGCCCTGCGTCTCAAGTATGAATAACAAAACAGTGTAAGAGAGAAAGAGCTGAGTAAGAAAATAGAGATAAATTAGAAATTGCAATTAAAGAATGATTGTTGCTAAATATGTTAGCTACTATCCACTGTATTTTTCAATGTGAAGATATATCATGTGAATGTGTGAGACTTATTAATTAGCTGCTATAGGGAAATAACTACAAGTAAACTGTACAAATATTTGCGTTACAAACCAGTGTTTATGAATATGATAATAACTTAAAATAATAAATTAATAAAGCATTGAAAAAAATTTCAATAATTTCAACTTTTATAAATATTTCATGTCCATGCATTTATTTATTTTGTACTTCTATAACAAATAATGTATAAATAAAAATGGATAAATGTAGGCCTAATCACTCAGTTACTGCTGTAAAATAAAACCCTTAGCTAGAATTATTCCTTATTTCATCAACACTGAAGTTCTCAATTTTTATCATTTTATTTTATTTTTTATTTTTTTTTGTGTAAATTGTGGGTTTTCATAATAAATAAATACAATACAAATAAATGGACTAGCAACAACATAGCTTAAGAAAGGTGGAATGAGAGCAAATTCTTAACCATGAGAACCAAGAGGAGAGAGAATAAGAAGGGTTGAGTCTTTGAAGCCGCACAGTGTGAGCAAGTGTCAAAGGATGATGGGAGGGGGTTTGAATGAAAGGATGCCTTTGGCGAGGACGGATGGGGCTTCCTCTAGTGGCTGCCCCTAATGCTGATTTTCAGGTTTTTAGACGAAAAAGTCACGCGGCTCATCTCTTGAGCATTTCTGAGAATCCCTTTAATGCTTCACGGTGGTATCTACTGATGCACGAGCCTGCGTTTGAGTGTGGCTTCTTTGACATATGGCCTACCTCGACGCTGCAGATCTGCAGGGAGAACACCACAGTAAGAGAGGCTAAAAGAAGCAATTTGTATATGACAGTGATTGAGTATACTATCATGGGAATATTTTGACCACATAATAAATGTGACTTTAATTGGAAAAGAAAAAAAAGCATTGTGATATTGTGTTGTCACTCAGAGAGATATCAATCCCACGCTTGTGGGATCGTACACACAAAAAGCCATCAAGCGAATTAAATAAAAAGGCAGTTTGATTACATTGCACACTTCCTCATGGTGTGGACTGGCAGCAGTAGGAGACAGAGAAGGGGGAAAAAAAGAAGAGACCTCTGTAAACGTGATTTCACATCTGAGTGAATCTATCTCTGTTAGGCCTGGAGGAAGAAAAGCAAAAGCCACACTGTTCATTTCCCCCAGTGAGATGAGGAGAGAGTAGAGCTTGAACTGTTGGACGTCCAAAAACACTCAGACCAAAAACAAAAGCGTAAAATCTTCTATTTGCTACAGAACTGCCTTTCTGAATTGATTTTTTTTTTCCAGGGAGGGCTGATGGATGCCTTTACATACCCTCCGTTTTGGCAAAAAGACAACACAAGTTCAGAGGGCAACATATGGGGCATTTTCTCATAGAGAATTACACTATAAAAGACTCACACTAAATCAATGATTATTATACAAGAATGATGTAGCAGAAGATATATAATATTATATATATATATATATATATATATACAGTCGTGCTCAGAATTAATGGTACCCCTGGTAAATATGATAAAAAATGGCTGGAAAAAATAAATCTGCATCATTTATCCTTTTGATTTTTCATTCAAAATATTGGAAAAAATCTAAACTTTCATTGAAGTAAAAGAATAGAAAGTGGGGGGGGGAATCACATTATGAAATAAATGTTTATCTCCAAAACACGTTGGCCACAATTATTGGTACCCATTTATTAAATACTTTTTGCAATCTCCTTTTTCCAAGATAACAGCTCTGAGTTTTATCCTATAATGCCTGATGAGTTTGGAGAACACCTGACAAGAGATCAGAGACCATTCTTACAGAATCTCTCCAGATCCTTCAGATTCCCAGATCCATGTTGGTGCTTCTTCTCTTCAGTTCACTCCACTCATCAGGTCTGGGACGGTCATGGCAGAAGCTTCATTTTGTGCTACTTAACACATTTTTGTGTTGATTTTGATGTTTGTTTTGTCCTGATGGAAGATCCAACCACGGCCCATTATACGATTTCTAGCAGAGGCTGTCAGGTTTAGATTTTTTATCTGTTGGTATTTGATAGAATCCACGATGCCATGCATGTATCTGAACAAGAAGTCCAGGACCTCCAGCAGAAAAATATGACCACAACATTAAAGATGGTATATTAAATTGTACACATGGGGTACTTTTTATCCTTGTGTGCACCAAACCCATCTTGCATGTTTGGTGCCAAAAAGCTCTTTTTTAGTTTCATCTGACCACAGAACCCTGTGCTATTTGAAGGTCCAGTCATGTCTGACAACTGAATTTGCTGGGGTTTGTTTTTGGATGAGCAAGGAGGATTTTTCTTGAAAACCTCCCAAACAACATGTGGTGATGTAGGGGTTGTTCAATTTTTTTTTTAATAGGCTTTCTGAACCCAAGACTCAACTAAACTCTGCAATTCTCCATCTGTGATCTTTGGAGAGTCTTTGGCCACTCAAACTTTCATCCTCACCATGCATTAAGACAATATAGACACACGTCCACTTCCTGGCAGATTTGTAACATCTTTAGTTGATTGCCCTGATGGTCAAAATGGGAATTTTCAATGCTTTAGCTATTTTCTTACAGCCACTTTCTATTTTGTGATGCTCAACAATCTTTTGATGCACATCAGAACTATATTCTTTGCTTTTACTCATTGTAATGGATGATTAAGGGAATTTGGCCTTTGTGTTTCCCCATATTTAAACTCCTGTAAAACAAGAAGTCATGGCTGGACAATTTCATGTTCCTAGTCACCCTGGTGTGCAAAAAAAAGGTAAATATGAATGGGAATATACTTAAGAGATATTTTACTCGTAAACAATTCTAGGGGTACCAATAATTGTGGCCAACTTGTTTTGGAGAAAAACATTTATTTCATAATGTGATTTCCTGTCAATTTTCCTGTCATAATGTGATTTCACTGTCAATTATTTCACTTCAATGAAAGGTTCGATTTTTGCCAATTTTTTTAATGAAATATCAAAAGGATAAACGATGCAGAATTATTTTTTACAGCCATTTTTCATCATATTTACCAGGGGTACCATTAATTCTGAGCACGACTGTATATATATATATAGATATATATATATATAGTTATTCCCATATTACAACATACTGTAAAAAACAAATAAAAAATAAAAATAAATACAGAATACACAGAATTTGGGGAAACAATTTATGGATTTTATGGGGTCCTACATTAAAAGCTAGCTAATTCTGTGGAGTTTACTTGCAAACTACCCAGTTATTGTTTAGATTGATTCTTGAGGTCTAGCATGTAGAATGCGTTTTATTCCCCATTAATGGTATGAAATTAATATTGTGATATAGATCTTGAATGATACGGAAAAAAATATTGTGATTTCTTTACTTTATTTCTTTTTTTTTTTTTTTTTTTGCCATATCGCTTAGCTCTATATTGTGGTCAAATCTATTTCAGATAAGCATTCCACTAAACAGCACTTAAAACAAAACCAACCATGACTGGCAACTTTGCATTTCACTCAGACAAATTCTTCCTGTCTAAATCTGCAGTTCTTGGCCAGAATAGGCAGCAATGTGGACCAGACCTCTTGCTACGTGAGAGTAAGATCATTGCATCATGCTTTGGCTCAGAGTCATAACCATCCATCTGCACGAGTTTAGGAATTACTGTTGAAAATGGAACCTGACTACAAACAGAAGTGGTCATATGTTCTAATAAGAGAGAGGAGGAATGTTTTAGCATGGTGTATTCTGTTTCAAAATACCAATGATGTCTGACATCATGCTCTGGATATTCTAACTGGCCTCTGAGAGCCGGACGGAGCATTAGCGTAATTGTGATGCATCATGCAGGATGTACAGCCATATGCTGCAATGGATTTCCTCTCTTGTTATTTGTAGTTCATCAGACTCAAAATACGGAGGCAGACCTACAGTATTACTCACAGCAGATGTACACATTTGATTATTGAAAATGGCGTCTTAGGGAGGGCTATTTTCCAGGTTGACTCACCAGGTTTTCGAAAATCCACAATGCTAATTGAGTCATCACAGCCCATAAAGAATACAGATGGCTTTTGATCTAGGTCTGAGATTTTGATACATTGCAGAAAATCTGGGAAGTTGTTATAAACTGAATAAAACACAGGCGTGATAAAAGGAAACTAAAAAAAAAACTGCTTTGGCAGTTTTCCTAAACGTAATATATACAACATAGTTTCAAAGAGAAACAGGAACGTCTGAAGATTATTTCTGCTGGAAGAGACAAAATAGCCTGGAGTACACATGAGAATAAATGAAAAGAATGATTATATCAACACCTGCACTAACTGCTTCTTTAAGTCAGCTTTTATTGTTACATTTTATTACCCAAAGCAATTTTCAAACTGTTTTTCCTTTTGTATTTCTTTTCTCCCATTGTTAGATTTTCAGGTGCCATTAATCTGTTGCACATTACTTTTAAGCTGGACTCCACAATTTGTGTGTTTCCAACCAATTTTAATTCGCCATCATCCACATTAACTTCCGATATAAAACAAACGGTCATTTACATACACGTGAAACATCCATTTTGTCTTAAAGTTTGTCATTCCATAAGGTAGTTCAGGTTCTCCATTCGGTACAGTTAACGCCTCCACTTGTCAATATCACAGATGTCAAACTCAACGCAAAACCACTTAAAAGATGTACGCTTAGCGTCTGCCCTATAAAAGCACATTATAGTTTCGCGATGGAAGCTTGAAGCAGAAGCATTGCGTTCTTTTGTCACAGCCACTTCAAAGGAGTGCAAGACGTGCCCGTCTGTGTAAAGAAAGAGCAAGCGTTGTGTTTTGGAATGCAGAGGAAGTATGATTGTGGTTTCGTGGTGATCTTTGCTCGAGGGAAATCATTCGTTTATCAGGCTGCTTTTATGAGGAAGATTTGTGTCAAAATTGTAATATATTCCAAAGGCTGGATCGAATTACAGCTTTGTGAAAATGAGATAAATGTACGACCCTCCTATTCTTTCTCTCAAGGATTATACAACGACAGAGCTCTTATAGAGCTAACTAAAATGCTGTAATGACTTTTGTGCCTAATCTATGGGAGATATCTTGAGTGACACAGACAGTAATTAGTTATTATACTGAGTATGTAGGGTGGAAGGATGGAAGGGTCCATTCATCAAAAGCGTTTCTTGGCTTCGGCAATGGCTGTGAGCATCTTCTTTTCAGAGCATATAGAGCTATGAAATGTATTGAGTTCATGATAAATAAGTAATCTAGGATTGTTTTCTGGAGCATGGCAAAGACGAGACTGCTCGCTCATAGTTAATGTATAAAGGGATTCTTTCAGGAGGCGATTCATTAGACATGGCCTCAAGGACATTCAACTGGCTATTGGTGAATGCGCCCAAAGCATGCTACTGTATGTCACTGTGAGGTCTGAAGAGACTATCTATGACACAAAGGTATACATAGTATATATATATATAGGCTGTGGAGTGTTAGCCTGAGGATCGATTAACCTTTGAGCTCAAAAACATCAAAGACGAGTTATTCAGGAATCAAACGCCTCTTGTTAAACATTTCAAGTAAAAATGAAACCAGCATATGCTTTGTTTTTGTTTTTCAAATTCACTGTTTTAATAAGACGATGCACACTAAAAACAGACACTCATAAAACTGAGGATTAATATATCAACAGTTCCCTAATAAATGTGCGAGTGTGCTGGTTTATCTTTTTTTAGATCAAAACAACTCTTGATGTTCGGCTAGCTATTAATTAAACATGGACTCGTATCATATTTTTCTATTTACGTGGAAGATTAATTTCTTCCGTAGTCTCCCTTACGGACCTGGAAGAGAGAAGTGCAGCATTTTGGAGGCTAATCAGGAAATAGAAGACAAAAGTGGAACTAATTATCCCGAGTCCTTAAGGAGCCTGCTTTGCTCAGGGAATTTCTCACAGCTCAAGTATCCAGGAGCAATGAACTTACTCTTGGTAGCCACTTAGTCAAAAATAGATCGATTTTTTGTTGTTTGTATACATGAGCTACTGCTGCTGTTAAATTTAGCCACTGCTATTTACACAAGAATCACTTATTCAAGGTCTAAGGATATTTTTTTATATATATAAATTAACAAATAAGTTAATGAACCAGTTAAATACACTGCCTTTTAAATATTTGAGTCAGTATTTTTTTTTAAAGATGTCTCTTATCCTCACAAGGTTGCATTTATTTGATCAAAATTACAGTAAAACCGTCATACTGTCAAATGTTATATTTAAAAATGCATTTTTTGTAGTTGAACATATTTTAAAATGTACTTATTCCTGTAATTTCAAAGCTGAATTTTCAGCATCATATCTCCAGTCTTCAGTGTCACATGATCCTTCAGAAAGCATTGCTGATTTGCTGCTCAAAAAATGTTGAAAACAGGTGTACTGCTTTTTATTTTTGTGGAAATCACGATGCCGTTTTCCCAGGATTCTTCGATTAATAGAAAGTTCAAAAGAACAGCATTTATTTGAAATAGAAAACAATTGTAGATAGATAGATAGATAGATAGATAGATAGATAGATAGATAGATAGATAGATAGATAGTAGGGGTGTAACGATACACGTATTCGTATCGAACCGTTCGGTACGAGGCTTTCGGTTCGGTTTCCGGTACGCATTTTCAAACCGAACGGTTCGTTGGACCATTTTTCCTGCCGACCAAAATGTAGTTATTTCAAATGTAGGCGCGTTGCGCGTGGCAAGCGCGCTCGAGATGCTGGCGCGACCACAACATTGCCCAACATCAAATGTAATGTAAGCGGAACGAAACTGAGCTACTCGTTAAATGTGGTTGACGGACCGTTTATCAGTTTGGACCAATGCAGCGCGAGCCAATCTTGATTAAGCAGCACTGTTACTACACAGCGAGATCCAGTAAAGAAAGCATTTAAATTCGCTATTGAAATAATAACATCGCTGCGAGATTTAGTGAGAAGCATTCACATTTCTGCGTTATTAACGGATCAAACAGCGCTGACGTGGAAACCAGGAAGAAACATTGTGCCATGAATGAACTATCCAGTGTCCACAGATCAGCAACATTGCCATGGGTTAACTGTAGTAACTCACTGTAACCTTGGAAGTTTGTCAGGAATGGTAGGCAATAATGCTTTTAAGTAACATTACGTCAGTTTATTTTGACATTATGAATACAAATGCTGCCCTTAAATGTTAATCTTAACTAAATTAAACCTTTGTTTGTAACTACTACAATATTACATTTCATTTTGTCCAAGGAGCTGTTTTGTTTTATATCCTCCTAAGAAAAAGTATAGCTCCATCATTGCTCAAAGTAAAAAAAAAAAATCCATACTTCGTTAGTTTTAATAAAAATATAATAAAAAAAATTAAATCAAGGAAATTTCTCTGGCATTTCTTTTTTCTGTATCGAAAACGTACCGGACCGTACCGAACCGAACCGTGACACAATTGTATCGTATCGAACCGAACCGTGAATTTTGTGAACCGTAACACCCCTAATAGATAGATAGATAGATAGATAGATAGATAGATAGATAGATAGATAGATAGATAGATAGATAGATACACCAAAGTATATTTCCATTGCATTTTATGGTTTGCAAGTGTTCATTTTTGGCTCTGCTCTCATTTCAATGCACTATGTCGTCTATATTCTGAAGCTATTCTCAGGGGGAAAAAGACTGCATTTTCTGCACTCCTACATAATGCTATCAGTCAACAGAGGCATCATGCCTCAGCCTTTGACCGAGGAATGAGGGTTTGGAATTCTTAATGCGTCTGTTCGTGTTGCACGGCTCTGGATCAATCGCTGCGATAATCTCTGGCTGGGAATGAAATGAAGGCCTGTGGCGTGTCCAATCAGTTGGCGAGTCCTGGCAGGAATAGATGTGGGATAAGTATTGTCATCAGGGCCATTAGTGTGGCTGGACTCTAATTCAGCTGAGGTAATTCCACAGACAATGAGAAAGACCACTGGAGCTCTATTGAATAACACTGCACTGCTGAGTCCATCTTTTTACATGATAAGATCTGAAAATCCCTACTCTATCCGATTCTAGTGCACAATTTTCAACTTCGGAGAACAGTAAAGCGTATTTTAGCCAACCAGAATGAATTAGCGCTGACATTTCGTATCAACTTCCGCACAAGGTGATGGAGCAAAGCACATTTCAAATATTTTTCTTCACTCAGCTGACAAATGGAGCTTACCACCATCAACAAAAGACTTTGTTGTGCCATTGATGAATTTATGATTAACACTGCAGTTCATCTTGTCAATCAAACACAATTTATGAGGGTGTTTTCTGGAAGGGAGAGATTGTAAAACGTACAGTGTCCTAGCAAGCAGTAGCCTACTATCTGTAAAAAGACAACACAAGAACATGAATGAAGGAATGGTTCACCTACATTTTTTTTCTTTAAATGTTAATAACATAATGAAAAAAAAAAAAAAAAAAAAAAAAAAAAAAAATATATATATATATATATATATATATATATATATATAAAATTTTATCATCTTTCCCCCACCACTGACAGAACTTTCTGGCTATCCGTGTTTTCCTGTTATACGGTACATGGGGCCGCTATTATGAAACTTCTGAAAGAGAATCTCTGGATCAAAACAGCCACAAAAGTAGCAGAAACAAGTGATAGAAGCATTGCTTATGCGTTGTAGTCATTAATTTTCTCAGAGGTTTGTTTATGTTTGGAATGTCGTTTTTTTTTATTTTCATGAAACTTTCCCACATTCAAGTGTTGATAAAAAAGAATGCTAGAATAAAATGTTTTGTTGTTGTTGTTGTTTTTTAAAGCAGAGGCTCTGTTCTATATATTGCATGTTGAGATATTAATACAAGAAGATATTCTGGGGGCCATGAACATTTTGTGAAAATTATCAAAAATGCTGGTGATGTATATGACTCCATTGATTTTGATTGTACTGTATAGGCAAAAACAGACTTAAGAATATATATATATATATATATATATATATATATATATATATATATATATATATATATATATATATATATATATATATTATTATTATTATTATTTATTTTATTTTTTTCAGAATAAATTAAAATCAGATTTGAAATGACCTTAGGATGAAAAAATAACAGAAATTTCATTTTTAGCTTAACTGCCTTTAAAGGAACACTCCCCTACACTCCCCTTAAACAGTTGAGTTTTACCGTTTTCGAATCCATTCAGCCGATCTCCGGGTCTGGCGGTAGCACTTTTAGTATAGCTTAGCATAGATTATTGAATCTTATTAGACCGTTAGCATCTCTCTCAAAAAAATGCCCAAAGAGTTTCATATTTTTACTATTTAAACTATTTAAAACTTGACTCTTCTGTAGTTACATTCCGTGACTTTCTTTCTTCAGCGGAAATTCCACCCTGCAGCCGATTCTAAAGTTTTGTACTGATTTTGCACTGTACTGATTGCCTACACCAAACACTGATCCCTAAACCTACCCGTCACTGTAACCGACACCAATGAAATCAGATCAAATGTCTCAGCAACAGTTTGCATACAGATGCCCTCTAAATGTTTATCATGCTTCTCAGCGAGGAGCAAACGATCGGATGCAGTCCAAACAAAACAAGTACAGATTGCAAATTAAAAGCATTTATTGGGGGCATCCAGCATGACGGGAAGTTTAAACAGATTTAACAGCACAACAGAGCAACCGCTTCCATTAAAATCTATAAAAACTGAGCTTTGACATGCGCAGGGTTATCCACAGTAGCTCACCTAGACTTGTTCATGGGGAGAGGACATGGCCGGGTTTACAGGCATGACCCATCATCGGGCTCGTGTTCAGCAAGGAGAATGCTTTCTCTTTGCCCTAGCAGGAGGCATGATGGGAGAGAAACAGCGGAGCAAGACGTTTCAGCGTGTGCTTAACAAGCTCCCTCTCACCTTCCGTAATGTGTGGCGTACATGCTGTTGCCCTGTAAGCGCACCAGGCAGCTCTCTCCCATGCTCCATCTCTAAGGTTACGGCTCTGAGAGCACTATGTCTCAGCTCTTTCATGCTTTAATTCCTGCCCATTTAAACATTCCCCATTGATAAATGCGGAAAATCAATTTGCCGGTGTTGAATCTCATCCGCTGGGTGCTCATTAAACCCCTCGTGAGCCTGTTTCCGTCAAAGCACATTGTGCCTGTGCAGCTAAACGACTGATGGAAGCCTCAGTAATCACACATGGTCACATATCACGCTCTTACATGCACCACTGTATCCTTTCCCCTCACCCTTTTAGTTCCCACAGGAAATGTTAGCAGACACAGCACCATAAATGTTCATATTCATAATGCCATTGTTAGAAATCAGCTTTTACAATCAGGAGGAATAAAGTTTTGGAGTTAATTAATAATAATCCAGTGTGAAAAACGTTCACCATCAACAATTAACACTCATATGTAACACTGAAGTGCCTTGAAATGTGCAGCATTTTTTAATGTGTTCACTTAATTTCCACTGAAACAGGAAGACAGGGCAGGGCAATAGCAAAAAAATAGCCATAGCATTTATTTTATTTCACAGCTTGGCCAGAGCAGTTCAGTTTCCTCCTAATCTCCTTCATATCACTTTAAAATATAGTATTCTGTGCAGAATTCAAATGGGTCTGATATACTATCAAGCCTCTTAACCGAAGCAGACTGTGCGCACGCTGCGTCGGTTCGCATGACAATAATGTAAAACAGACTTCATTCACCCCAATGGAAAGCATATTTACACTGTCTGAATCGTTCCCTAGCCCTATGTGCCATTCATCATTAAGAAAATTGTAAATGTGTGAACAAAGTTTAGCCGCAGCTTCAGCGTCTACTTATAGTGTAGGGGATGGGACACTTTAGATTCTAGAGAGCATTTGATTGGACAGAAAATCTGAGGAGAAGCTGAAGTGGCTTCCATTTTGGTGGAAGTGAGAGACTGCAAGTTTTAAATGCTTGCATCTTCTAAATGTGAATGTTGTAATTGTTTTTGAGCACACTAGCTTAATATTAAGGCTAACATATTCATACTAAAAGCTAAAAAAAAATATTTCATGAGGACTTTAAAAGTGAAGTGTGTAATTTCGATGTATAATAAGCTACAATGTCAATTACGGTGGTGTACTTACCAGCTGTAGCAGTTTAAACTAATATCACGTAATTTACGTCTTTGTGATGATTGGTTGATATACCAAGGGAGGCTAGCCTTGTTATGTATTTTTTCTCTACACTTTGACTTCTGAAATACTCAACAGTATCCAAAAGTCTCTAACTATGGTTTTTGCCTCCCCTCCCCTTCTCTATCAGACTCTAAGCAGATATACTTAAAAGTTAAAACATCACTGAAAGGGATTTGGTCATATTCTGTATTATTGGGGAAAGAAAAACTATTCAATTAAAATTCGCTTGATGGTAATGTACCAACTACCTCATTTATGGAGCATAGATATATTGAATATTTGATCACCAACAATTTAACCAAGCTACCATTCGGACAGCAGGTAATTAAGATGAAGGAAGGCCTCACCCCTAAGTTTCATATATACAGTTTAGGCTACAATAATCGGCTTCAATAAACAGCCAAACGTGCTCTTTTAAATCAGACATTTAAAAGGAATAAAAGTGATAGGATAGGCTAGGAGAGTGAAATTATCTTTGTACTGTCTTGCTGGATGTGTCATTTTCTTTACATTTTCTTTTTAAAAGCAACCAAAAAGCCCATTTTAAAGCATTTATGCACAACAAAAAGAAAAGAAAAGAAAAGAAATCCTTAGGAGGAACCGCTACAATGTATTGTGCTTCCTCTATTTTAAAACCCATCTGCTGCCACTGAAGATCAGTGGTTCTCAAACAGGGGTCCGGAGCCCACTAAGGGGTCTCAAAAAACTTCCAGAGGGGCCACTTTTACTTAAAAGTATTTAAATAAATAATTATTTATAAAGTTAAATATAAATTTCTAATTGCAAAAATCTAATTGTAAACTGCAATCATATTACTTTATTCTCATCTTAATAACTATTATTCTTATTGAAGAACATGCAGTTCTTGAACATTCTGGAAAAATAAAAGGATGACTAACTCATTTAATATATCAACATATCGATTCTGTTAATAAAGAAGTCTGAAAATAAGCAGCAGAAATACTGGGAATGTCATAGCTTTAAGGGGTGGAGGGCCTTTCAGTCAAAAAGAGAACCACTGATATTGAGGATCGAAATGGACTAACAGGATTGGAAAATTGGATTTCATGGGGTCTTTAATACTGCCCTAAACAGGCAAAACCGCGTACCTACACCGACAATGAAACTGAAAAAGTTTTAGAGGTTTTTTGATTGAATTTTGATTGATTTGATTTCAATTTTCACACTCCATTTTCTCTGAATCTCGGCACAGCTGAGCCAAAAAATGTCTGTCACAGGTCACATCACAGTCTAAGAGACTCAACTTTGGCCATGACTCAAGACTTAATCTGTACTTAGTGTATTTTGCCTTTGCACAGCCGAAAAACCTGAAATAAAGTTACAAGTACAAGGAATACAGTCTCATCCACAGTGAGAACAAATTACATTTCTTTGGGCAAACATAAAGATTGCTTTAGCTTTGCATATTTTCCTTAGAGAGCATCCAATTCCGGAGGCAAATAAAATATGTTCCTTAAAAAAGCAGAAAACACCCAAGTGTGATGGAATTCCTCAATCGATATTGAGATAATTGCATGCAGGTCTCATGCAGTCTGTTTTGGCCGTTTACTTGGAGAACACTCAATAATGGAAAGATTCACTTGCGGACTGTTTGCACTCAGGGCATTAGTCAACGTCTGGGTATTGATGGGTCTTGCCACAGTTGATTCATTAAAGGGACTTAGAGGAACTAGTAATGCACTTGTGGATCAGATAAAGCCACAATGCTGACACGCAGCCAAACATTCAGCAACAGAGAGCTAAGCAAGGCGGTCTGCCATCAGACATGCATGCCGCACATATAGCAGTGTTAAAACAAGCACCGCTGCAGACCTCACACACGTCTGTGAATATATAACAGACTTCAACAGACACGTCCCGCTCGAAATGAATTAGAATCGTGAGATTTATTTAAATGTTAATTGAAGTACGGCTCTGTTTAAACTAATCATCCAAAACCAGATAAATTATATGACATGGAAAGAGGCTGTTTCCTGAGAATTTATTGTAACATTGTATGCTCTTCAAGCTCTAAATGAGTATTTAAATGAGTGTTTAACTGCAGTTAAGCAATACTTCACTCACAAATTATAATTCATTTACTGACCTTCATGTTGTTTCAGAACTTTATTTCTTCTGTGGAACACAAAAGGTGAATTTTTGAAGAACACCCTGGCCACAATGACAGTGATAAAACAGCACCATAAATACATATCCAAAAAGGCCTGTTCATGCCAAAACCGATAATTATGATATCTATAGTGCCTACACCAATACATTGGTTATTATATGCACATGCTGCATTTATGCCATAGCTGCCGGCTGGAATCTGATTGGCTGTCAATGTTTTATGTTTTAATCAGCTGGAATAAATCGCTCTGAAATTGATCCGTTATCATTATAATTTTGATGTTGACTCCACTATTTCAAACTTTATGGTTATCGTTTTCATCCTTGATGTGAACAGGATTTAAGACTTGTGCACTATATTTCAAGTCTTTGTGTGCCATTTACATTATTAACTATATCTTGACATCTTCTTCATGAGAAATCATGAGGGAAGTTGAATGAATCATTCTTTTGAGTCCGACCTTTTGACTGAATCTATTGATGCAGTTCATAAAACTGGTTTGAATGATTTGTCCCCGAATCAGATTGATTTGATTCTTGAGTTCAATTAATCACAACAGTTCACGGGCATGGAATAAAGCACACAAGACCACTTCAATTATATGTTTAAGGTACTTTTGCATACATTTTGTAGCTTAAAATCTTCAATCATCATTGCAAATAATTGAACAACCAATACGAAGAAAGAAATAATAATAAGAGAATAATTTATGTATTCCTAGCACAGTGACTCTCACCAGTGCATGTTCAGTTTGACTTAATAAAACATAATTGCTGGCAGCAATCAGTCTAGTAAGCTACTTCCTCTCATTCGAATCATTTAAATCACTTGAAATAGATTGTGGCACAATGAATAACATTTTTCAGACTTTCAGAAGGAGGAAGAGCAATTAACGCTCGTCGATTAAGCCTGTGTCAGGACGAATGCATCTCAAGAGTGACTGAAGAGAAATGGAAACACTCCCTCTGAGGTGATTTCTTTAAATGAATAACCTGACATGATTAAACTTGATCCATTAAATATTTTTGAGTGGAAATTGAACCCCTTTCCAGGTACATTACCATCAAACCTAAGGCTGTAAATAGCATAAACAAAAGCAAAAGCGCTGCTAGCAAACCGTAATGCTACTCTGATGTACGATTAAACAGGTACGTGATTAAAATCTTATGATATTTGCTTTTTGAAACAATCATAATTAGAGAGACAGGAAATGAGCCTAGAAACATCAGTTTGTTTTTCAATTGCTGTGAAGTAGCATAGCTTTTCCCCCAACAAATAACACTAGTCTATATATTTTGCTTGTTTACTCCTGCCCTCCTGCTTTGCACTCTCCACTGGCCATATTGTTTACGTGCATCTACACCGGGTCCTCCTCATTAGAAAAGGGTGACTATGCCAACAGAGCTGGCGCCCAATAGGGTCTCCCGCAGTGTCAATCACATCCACTGCTCCAACTATCTCACAGCAATGATGTGCCAATCAATGAAATAGGACAGATCGATGAGCCGAGGCTGTTTGAAGGAGGCCAAGGCCTAATCCATTCGCCAGGTGAGATTTTGAGGTTCTCCCGTAATTCTGAGCCTAGTGTTATCAATGTGATTCATTACACGAATCTAAACTGCAAGATTACTTCGACTGAATGAACGGACATCAGCCAAAGTCACATAAATGGCTTATTCATTTACCATGTTGGTTATGTGATGAGGAGCGCTGAAACATGGCGCATCTGTGAGTGTGAATGAAAGGAGCTTATTTCACAGCAAATGTGCTTTTCTTCAAAGCTGGTTGGACAGCTGTTGCACAGTCACATGTGTAATATTCATCCAAAAGCCCCCTGCTTATCAAAAAGACATTTAGGCAGTTACATGTCATTAGACAGTCATATATCCTCACTGCCATTTATCAAACACCTGCAGATACAAGTTTTTATTTTTTTTAAAAAAAAATTTAAACCAGGATTGCATTTATAATGTTGAAAAAGAAAAAAGAAAAAAAAAAAACGTACAGACCCCAAACCTCTGAACAACTGTGTGAAAGATAGATGGCAGACCTTAAAATTATACGCTATTTCTCTAAATATAGCCTGTCAAATAAGTAAACAATAAATAAAATAATTTTAAATGCTACAAGTGAATCCAGGCATCACAGCATTATAATTCACAGTATGAAAAATGTAAATTCATTTTAATATTTGCTACAGATTTGCAAAGGTAATCTAATCTAAAACAAAAAAAATGGGTAGAATAAACAAAATATTTATCCACCATCTAAAATATTGACCGATAACCCACAGTACCAATATATTGTGCATCTCTCTGTTATTTTTTATATCTCTTTGCTTTTCATTCTGTATTTTTTCGCATGTGTGCATTTACTGTCTGTGTGTGCAAATATAATATGTTCACTGATTCGGTATAACAAGACTAATGACACAATAAAAAATAAAAAAAACATTTTGCTCCCATGCAGGCATCCTGTCCCGAGAGTGCATGTTAAAGTGGTTTACAACACCTTTTGGTAATTTCTACACTACAAACCTCATCTGTCAAATTACTGTTAAAAGCATAAAAACACCACCGTCTTTCAGGTTGGATTATACATCCAAAACTTAGAGTATTTCAGAGGTACTTCTAGTGGCACAGAAAGTCACAGGCCTCCCTCAGACTTAGTTTGAACGCAACATTTGTCAGGTTCATCACGAATCCTCCCCCTAAGAGAATGAATAATTTACCTGAGCAAGTCATATCAAATGGAACTTAAAAGGTATTTGTCTTTGCTCATGAGTAATCCAAATGTTTTGCTTTGAACCAAATGTATTATTCATCGAGCCCTTGCAGGCCGTGGCAGAAATTGTGTGCACCTGAGTGCGACTCTCAAAGAACGACGCTCAACGTTTCCACGTTCATGCTGTTCCATATCACACATGCGCTCATGGTGACAGATACCCCGTCTCTCCAACACCAGACTTGGACCCGTTTCAGACCCATGCAGTGCATTATCGTGTGTGGTTGCTATGAAATATGGCGTTAGTTCTCCAGCACAATAGCTTTAAATAAGTCTTGAGTGCTGGCGAGACTGCTTGTGATGCAAGATCACAGTGAAAGATCTGTCTCTCTTTCCCTCAGTTTCATTGCCTCTTGGTCCAGCTCTAAGGATTTAATCCCACTATTGATTCCTCCATTTTAAAAGAGAGCCTTTCAAATGGCATCAGCAAATGAACTCAGAAACTTTGTCCTCCAGAATGCCTTTGAACTCAGGGATTTGATGAGGAGGTGCTACTCATTGTACATGAAATTACTAGCACTGTCAATCGATTCAAAATTGAACCTAATTAATTACATGAAATGCTGATTAATGCATAAAATTAATCACATTGTGTTGTAGTCGAGACAAGGCCAATGCGGTCTTGGACTCGGACTCAACACAACATATAATTACATATATCAATAATTTTTGGGGGGAGAAATCCCTCAAATTAAAATAATTCATAGAGATATTGTAGAAGATGAGCAAAACATTCACTAGACATTACAAAAAGTGTATTTATAGAGCTCCCCCCCCCCCCCAAAAAAAAACACTCGATAGCCCTCTTTAGACATTCTACTAACTATAAGTAACTTTGCAACTACATGTCAGCTACCACTCACCAGAGTATTAGTAGACTGTCTGCTTAATATCTGCTAACACTTTATTTTTATGCTCCCCAAAAGACAATCTACTGACTATAAGTAACTTTGCAACTACATGTCAACTTATTCTCCAAACCTGAACCCAAACACATTACCCTGACCTAACAGTCTACTAATACTCGAATGACTTGTAGTTGACATGTAGTTGCAAAGTTACTTTTAGTTAGAAGAATGTCTAAAGTGGACTATCAAAATAAAGAGTAACCAAATTCCCTCATCATTTACTCACTCTCATGCCGTCTCAGATGTATACAATATGATATTCTTTCTTCTGTTTCCATATCATTGAATATAGGTCTACCACTACAATCCACAGTAATATATTTTTTCCACATGTGCACACATCTCAGATAGTGAGAAACATGAGTGTTTCCTTTCTATTTATTATATAGTAAAAGTGTTATTGATTTTAATGTAACAGTCTTTGGTTTCACCACCACAACTTGTAAACTGCATGCCAAACCAAACTTGTAAAAGTGCCAAAGGGATAGAGATGGTGATTTCACCTATGAGTGACCTCTCTCTGGCATCCCCCCACACACACACATACACACACCTTGTTTGGACTTACTCCCAGATCAATTTGCATCATGAGGGAACACATCTTATCGCGGACAGACGCCCTGGCTAGTGTTTTCCCCTAGACAAACTACAGTACTTGTATTACATTATACTAGCTGGGCCTCTCATGCCATATCATTATCTCCAGTCAACTGCTAGATTGTCATGGGGAGCAGAAATGTCTAATGCTACTACTTTTGGGGCCTTTTTATTCTTTGTTGTTCAAACAGTGTTAGCTGATATTTAGAAAATTGCATGTAATATAACAATGCATATAGTCCTTATCTGAAATAAAGTGCATTTTCTCAGACTACTATCAGCTTGTATACAGTGGCCCACCATTAAAAAAAAATAGGGGTCATTTTTTTTTAAAGTCAATTAACAGTTTTATTCAGTAAGAGTGCATTCAACAGATCAAAGTTACAACATTATTTATAATTTTCATATTATTTTAAAGCAAATTGTTAAAAATACAGTTGTTGAATACAGTTTTAAAAATAATTGGTATAATTGAAATAATTGTTCTCATGTTTATTTTTGTTGTAATGTGAAAAGTATTAATATTAAAGGTTTACTGTTTTTACCTCCTTCATTCATTCATTCATTCATTCATTTATTCATTCGATAGTGTGATTTTTCAGGAATTGTTTAAATGCAATTAGGCCCACAACATAAAAATCATAACCAGAATTCAGAATCGAATTAAACTGTAATAATATCTTTAACACTAGGACTCCCGGAATTCTATAACTACTATAATGGCCATAGCAGTCATTCTGACTGCTCATACATTATTTGCATATAATTTCAATAAGCTATATGAAATCTAAGAAAAAATGGATCTGTAAGGTTAGGATAGGTTATAATCTGGTAATAATAAACATCAGGACACTACATTTTAATTATGATGTATGTAAAAAGGTATTAGTTAACCAACAACCACTCAGCCTCATCAAGGCTCTGAAGCATGGCTAAAGCCTCTGTGGCAGTCATTCTTCTTGCTGACATTGTTATGATATTCTCTTTTCAATATTTCAAATTGGTTTTAGCTCGAAGCTAAAGCTAGATTTCAGCTTTGCAATAGACCAAACAAACAACAAGAGAAATTTTTGCTAGGCAACGGTGATGCATTTTCAAGAGTGGGAAAAAGGAGCAACCGACACACGGTCTGTAATGCATAAGGCCAGTATGACTGTCATGGCCATTCAAGGTATAAATACTCAAAACTCTTTTGTGTCTTGTAATTTTAATAAAATAACAATGATAGAATAAAATATAGACACATTTAGGAAAAGTCAGGGTCCTATAGTTACATGGGTTTTATTTCAACAAAGTTATTACATTGCAAAATTTTAAAAGTCAAAATGGCTGCCTTGGGAGTTCTAGTGTTAATCAAATAAATGCAGCCTTGGTAAGCATAAGAGACTTCTTTCAAAAACGTCTTACTGACCCCAAACATTTGAACGGTATAGTGTACAGTATTTGGATATTGCCGCACACTTAAGTCACAATGTCTGAATTTCATTACAACACCTAAAAAGTATGAAATACATTCTCCTATTCTTATTTGCCACTTGGATTAGCATTTTGTTTTGCAATGCAAATGGTTTTTTTTTTTTTGTAAAGTATAACAACTATCATCTAATGGTCACATATTTTCATTTATCACTATTCAGTAATGAATATGCTTGGCCTTTTACTGTTTGTCTTGAAAATGTCTCACTTGGTGGGAGCTTGACAGTGATTTGTCACTATACCGGCACCGGGTGGATTTTGCCAACTTCATTAGAACAATGAATCCACAAACGGCCTATTCCAGTAGGAGCCAGCAGGACGCTTGCACGCACAAATTGATGGCTTGCCTAATGAGTGCCCGTTCAGTGTCTTTCACTTAATTAGTTTCCCATGCCTTTAGTCAGTAAATAAGTCTGAAATGTACACACCTAATGATGCTCAAAATCTCCCCTCAAAGTGATCTTTGTTAATGCTTGATTGAAAAGGATTTCTTTGTTGTCCTGAACTTATAAAATAAGTGCATGACTCGATTTAAATATCATTTTAATCAATTCAACATAGACCTGGTTTCATAGCCTTAAAAAAACATTACTGTCATTACTTAAGACAAAACAATGGCACTGGCATATTTTAAGATATATCAGTGTAAGTTGCTTTCAGTTAAAACAGCTTAAATATGCATTTTATTCTGGAACTAGGCTTAAGCCTTGTCTGTGAAACTGGGGGATAAAGTATAGCTTTTGACACTTCCTATATATATATATATATATATATATATATATGGAATAGTATTTTAGACAATTTGATTGGTATTCCCTGCCTCTCTGTGTACTCTGGGCCGCTTCCTTTTCATTGGGCACAGTTGTGTAAATGTGATGTAACGCAGGGAAGCGTTTGGAGAACAACAAAGGACATCTATCTTTTCAACTGATAAGTCCTACGGCAACATCACGTATGAACGAAGAAAAGATTTGTCAGCTCAGCTGTTTCTTCCAAAACAAAGACTTTCAAACTCTCAAAGTCACCATGGTTCCCTCTTCCTTTAGTCACACCTGCCAGGCATCACGAGCAACACTCTAATCATCCTGTTGATTTGAAATGTAATTAGTTACACAGTACACAAGATCTTAAGAGAAAATAGCTAATTATCTATTGTTTGGGTGTTCATTTAAAGAGGCTCGGGTAATTGGCTATGTTCACACAAAGTGTTTGAGATTGACGACTGTATTTACTAACAGGTGTGACTCTCAAACGATCCTGTTCATACAACACTTCTCTATTTCTTGTGTTAGCAGTTAATAATGCCTGTAACTCTATAGTGGAACTTCTCCTGCTAAAAAAACCCCTGCTTAAACCGATCTCCCAACCTGGCCAAGCTGGTGTTTAACTAATTTACCATATTAAATGTCCCCTAAACCATGATTCTCAACCGAAGGAGCCATTAGGGGGACTCAAGATGACTTAAAAATTATTTTAAATAATGCCAGGTTCAGACTATGATATCAGCCCGATTTTGGTGCGATCCGTTTGGCGTAGAGTGTCATTCGTAAAACGACAATGGGCGTCGGAACACGAGAATCAATCGTTTCATCTCGTATAATGTGTCAATAGTGGACAATAACCATCTCTGACGCTTCACGACGTCATGACAGAAAGACTAGTACGCCTACTTTACCTGGTCCACCACGACGGGTTCCGTTACATCAGTAATTTAACCAATAGGAGCACAGAAGCTCTTCCGTACACAGATTTCAAACATGGCGAAATGAAAAAGAGATGATGGTATTGGTGCTGCTAGGTGTAATTATTCAATGGAGGAAATTTTCTTGGAGTTACGGCAACAATACAGCTGCATTTATGATGTTTTCTACATTGACGGAGTAAAAAAAGATAAATGCTGGCAAACGCTACCGGAGGCGCTTCAGCACCCCAGTGAGTACTGGAATTAGCATTAAGCTAACACGCCACTTCAGTAGCCATTGTTTGTTTACGCTCATGTATCCACAAGTTCTGGCCTCTTGATGAATTCACACAGGTGATTAAAGATGGCAAGCGATGATTGGTCAGTAGCAACGTATAGTCTGACAAGTTTCTTGTCCACAATGTGACAAGAATTGAGGAGTCAAAATCGCATAATCTGACACATTTTAAGTGTAAGTTTAGCTTACGCTACGGGAAAGATTCATCTTCTCGAGATATTGAAGCCAAAAAAAATTATCCTTAATTTTGTATTCATTGTCAACGCAGTGCAGCAGCTAGCAGACCTAGAGCAGGCCATCTCGCGTGCCCATTGGCTGCCCTGTGGGCAACTGCTGCAGCCTACCAGTGAGCCCGGCGAGACGTCACGCCACATGAAGGGCGCCCGCGCCTTCATAGCGTCACAGCCCGCCAGAATGGGCGTGGCTTAGCGTATAAAAATAGGGGCTGTAGGCTGACATCCCTGGTTTTTCGTCGACTGAAGCAAAGTCGCTCGTGGCGCGAGCACGGCCGGTTATGCAATACTCGTTCCCTCTCTAGAGAGAACCGAGGTTACGTTAAGTAACCAAGTATCGTTCTCTTACGAGAGGTTCTCTCGTATTGCGTAAGTTTAGCTTACGCTACGGGAACACTTTGTCAACGCCGTGCGCGCCAAGCATCCACCATGAGTCCCCGAACTTTCAGAGGAGACCAATAAATGGAAAAAATAAGGTGGCCAGCCACGCGGGCCATCACTTTTACCTAAGCACACATAGGGAATACAGAACAGCGCGCTGGTCTGTATAGGCACATGGCACATACCCTACTGGTGCAGCTCAACCAGGAGAGCTGAGTCACGTGAGAGTGATCTGAGCAGGAAGATCTGGGCAGAATACACATCTCCTTTAGACTGACAAAAGTTTAGCCTGCAAGGCGGGAACTTCTAGGTTATAAAACCTGACAAAGGTAGACGGGGAGCTCCAGCCCGCCGCTACACATATATCATGGATAGAAATCCCACTGGACCACGCCCACGATGAGGCAACGCCCCTCGTGGAATGAGCCCTGATGCCCGGAGGGCATTGCAGACCTGTTGACGTATATGCCGTTACTATAGCGTCCACTATCCATCTGGACAGGCTTTGTTTCGAGGCGGCGAGACCCTTGGTGCGCCCACCAAACGAAACAAAAAGCTGTTCTGAATGCCTGAAGGAGGCGGAGCGCGTAACGTAACACCTCAGCGCCCTGACAGGGCAGAGGGGATTCATGTCGCTTTCGCTGTCAGATGCTGGCAGAGCTGACAGTGAAATAACTTGCGCTCTTAATGGAGTGCCCATCACTTTAGGAACATAGCCATGTCTAGGTCTGAGGATGACTTTAGAGTCATTCGGCCCAAACTCAAGACAAGACGCGCTGACAGAGAGCGCTTGCAAGTCCCCCACACGTTTCACTGACGACAGTGCAGTCAGAAAAACGGTTTTCAGAGATAGATATTTCAACTACATGGATTCTAGTGGCTCAAATGGAAAAGCTTTCAGGGCCTCGAGGACCAATGAAAGATCCCACACAGGAACCGACGGGGGGCGCGGGGGGTTCATCCTTCTAGCTCCTCTAAGGAAGCGGATGACCAATTCATGCCTTCCTAGTGATTGGCCGTGCGTCGGTTCTGCGAACGCTGCCACGGCCGCCACATATACTTTGAGTGTGGATGGGGACCTCCCCTTATCCAAAAACTCTTGTAGGAAAGTGAGCAGATGCGCCACCCCGCATGTCCGAGGGTCCAGACCTCTGTCGGTGCACCATCTGCAGAACACCGACCATTTAGACGCGTAGAGCCTTCTCGTGGAAGGAGCTCTAGACTGCGTGATCGTGTTCTTCACTCCTTCTGGCAGGGTAACGAGTACCCGTTGATCAACCATGCGTGCAGAGACCAGCGCTCTGGATGGGGATGCCAGATCGTACCGCAAGCCTGAGAGAGGAGATCCGCCCTCACCGGAATCGGCCACGGAGCTGTGTGTGACAGCCGTGCTAGTTCCGGGAACCATATCTGATTCTCTCAACGCGGGGCTATGAGGAGCACCGAGTGGCGCGTTTCCCTGATTCTCTTGATCACCTGTGGTAACAGAGAGACCGGAGGGAAAGCATATAGCGGGAGGCTGGGCCAAACCTGGGCCAGCGCGTCCTCGTCCTTTGAAAAGAACCTCGGACATTGAGCGTTGTCTCTCGGCGCAAATAGGTCGACTTCCGCTCTGCCGAATAGGCGCCACAGTTTCAGGACCGTCTGGGGGTGCAGGGACCACTCCCCTGGGGGAACATTGTCCCTGGATAGTCTGTCTGGGCCGTCGTTTAGATGGCCAGGTACATGCGCCGCCCTCAGCGAGCGCAGGTGCATCTGGGACCAAATACGGAGGCGTTCCGTCAGATTGCAGAGATTTCTGGATCTGACACCGCCTTGACGGTTTACATAGGACACCACAGACATGTTGTCCGACCGGACAAGAACATGTTGGTCCTGTATGGACGGGTGGAAGCACTTCAGTGCGTTCTCGACCGCTATCATTTCCAGACAGTTTATGTGAAAAAACTTCTCCTGGTCTGACCACTGGCCAAAGACCGGTCTGCCCTCGAACAGCGCGCCCCATCCCGAGTTGGACGCGTCTGTCGAAACGACTTTCCGATTAGAGAAGGTTCCCATCGTCACTCCCTGCTGGTACCAATCGGCTACTAACCAAGGCTGCAGAGCCGCTATGCAGGTCTGAGTCACTCTGATTTTCTGGCCGCCAGAAACCCAAGCTCGGCGAGACATTCAACCAGCGTTGGAGCAGGGGCATTCGGGATATTTCTGGTCGTAAGCATTTTGAATGGTCTTTTCGCAAGCGCTTTGTTCAAATGTCTCAGATCTAGGATAGGTCTGAAGGCTCCGTCCTTCTTGGGTATGAGAAAATATCGGCTGTAAAAGCCTGACTCGCTCAGAGAAGGCGGTACCTTTTCTATGGCCCCTTTGCATAGCAGCTTCGCTATTTCTGCGTGAAGTAGGTATGCTACTTCCGCATTCACTATCGTCGCGGTCCGGGCTCGAAAGCGCCGGGGACGGCGACGGAATTGGAGCGTATAGCCCTGCTTTATTATGCCCAACACCCATTCTGAAATCCCTGATATTTTCCCACGCAGCTATGTGAGCCGCTAGGGGGCGAATGGCCTCCGTGTTCAACTCGACCCGATCGCACTGTATGGGGAGCGTCTTATCAATGCCCTGCATTTTGTGATAACACTTAAACGCGCGGGCGGCGCCCGAGGGGAGGTGTGTGTTAGTAAGCATGAACGCTCTCTGGCGGGCACGAGACTTACATTCATAACCTGCTTTTTTGACTGTCTAACAGAGCGGGCAGATAGTGGGCACAGACCTGTGGACATATTATTTACATTCAACACTCGAGCGGCTTTTTATGCGCTTTATGAGAGTGTGCTCTGTGATCGACATGAGATTTGATGTGCTTGTGTGTAGGGGTGAACACTGGGGCGCGGGCACTTTCACTACACTTAAAACACCACCGGCGTGAGCCGGACCAGATATTGTACTCTTTTTTAGATTTATCTGGTTCGCAGTGAAAACGGCGTTTGTGGGCAGGCGAGAGGGTGAATGAACCGGCTCGTTGGCTGCTAAATGAACCACTGCAGTAGCCTGTATGTAGGGGACTGACAGGGAAATTAACTTTGACGGCGGTCCGGCCGCAGCGGGACAAGCGCGTCTTTTCTCTCTATTTGTTAGGAGGGCTTCGCGTGCTCAGACTTCAACAAGATCCTCTGCCGAGGCCCTCTGGGGGGCGGCGGTCTGTGACGGCTGTCTGAGCGTGACCTAGGGCGGCCGCCCTGGCGTCGCTGCGAAGGCTGAGGCTGTGCTGGACGCTGTGTGCTGGCTCGTACAGGAGACTGGCCTTGCTTCTCATGAGAGTAGCGGAGCTTGAGCGTCGCGGCAGGAAGAGGTTCATGGCCTGCGTAGTCTTTTGTACCTCGGAGAAACGGTAAACGATCCCGTTCACCGCTGGGCCGAAGAGACCAGAGCGGGGCGTTCAGAAAAGTGGCGCGCTCAGCTTCCCTCATATCCGCGAGCTTCAACCAGAGGTGCCTCTCTGTGACGGTTAAAGTGGCCATGGCTCGTCCGATGGCTTGAGCTGCTATTTTGGTGGCGCAGAGAGAGAGATCCGTCGCACTTCTCAGGTCTGTGACCGCAGCTGGATCCCGGCCCTTCTCGTCCCACTCACGGAGGAGGTCGGCTTGCAGGATCTGTAACACAGCCATGGAATGGAGAGCAGACGCGGCCTGGCTGGAGGCGGCGTAAGCGCGGCGGACCAAGGCGGACGTGGCTCTGCAGGCTTTTGACGGGAGGGCTGACCGTGACCGCCATCTCGCGGAGGGCGGTCAAAGGTGCGCTGCGACCGCCTCTTCCACCGGGGGAATAGCCGTATACCCTCTATCGGCGGCGCCGTCCACTTGGGAGAGAGACGCGGAGGCATGGGACTGAAGTCTCGAGGAGAACGGTGCATTCCAAGACTTCGTCAACTCTGTGTGCAGTTCTGGCAGGAACGGAGCGGGCCTGCTCGCTGAAGCTGGACGACGGCGGCTCTGGAGGAAACATCCGTCGAGCCTGTTCGGCACGGGTTCCTTCGGCAGTGACCACTCGACCCCGAGTCGGTCAACAGCCTGTGTTAACAGGTGCATCAGTTCCGCATCAGCTCCAGCGCGGGTAAGGCTGGATTCCTGGATCGACGAGGAGTCGGAGTGAAGTGACCACTCTTCGCTATCCGATGCCAGGATGGAGCAGCAGTCCCTTGTGGCGTGTTCCTCGACCTCATCTTCAGATGTGACGGCAGTGAGGCTCGTAAGCGGCAGTTGCGCGTCGGTGAGGAAGGGAGCTGAAGGCGAAGCTCGAGGGAGGTCCTCCGGCGAGCGAGTCGCTGTGGCCATAGCTTCCGGTTGTCTCTGGGAGCGGCGCTTCTTTTTGAGCGGTCCTGGGCAAAGCGGAGTGACTGCTTCCGAGTTGAAGGCTTCGAGTCGAGCCCGCAGGGTCGACAGCGGAAGCGCTTCGCAGAGCTCGCAGCCCCCGTGTCCGAGGGCGAGCTCCGCATGTTCAAGGCCCAGGCAGAGAGTGCAGATGACATGGTGGTCTCCGGCGCTGAGCGGGGCCCTACACGAGCCGCAGGAAACGCGAGGCATCTTTAAAAAGACACTCGCTGCTCTTTTTGAATTTGCAAGGTAAAAAGGATACGTCGCCGGATAGCGTAGCTCGCACGGATGGCTGAAGGTGGGGAGACGGCTGGCTTCCTCAGCGCTGTCCTAAGCTGGCTGTTCGCTTGTTCAACGCGATGCGAAGAGCTCGCTGAAGAGACGAAAAATCAGGGATGTCAGCCTACAGCCCCTATTTTTATACGTGAAGCCACGCCCATTCTGGCGGGCTGTGACGCTATGAAGGCGCGGGCGCCCTTCATTGGGCGTGACGTCACGCCGGGCTCACTGGTAGGCTGCAGCAGTTGCCCGCAGGGCAGCCAATGAGCACGCGAGATGGCCTGCTCTAGGTCTGCTAGCTGCTGCACTGCGTTGACAATGAATACAAAATTAAGGATGATTTTTTTTGGCTTCAATATCTCGAGAAGATGAATCTTTCCCGTAGCGTAAGCTAAACTTACGCAATACGAGAGAACCTCTCGTAAGAGAACAACAGTTTTATGTGTTTCAAGAAACAGGGTTCAAACTATATTGGAAAGCCTGTATATTAGGGGTGTAACGATGTACAAACATTCGGTAAAAACCTCGGTATTGAAGTCACGGTTCGGTACAGAAGGGGGGATAAAACTAAACACAAAATTTATTAAACAGTGGTTTATTGAAAAAAAATAGCTTCTCTCTCTTTAAATAAATTCAATTATAAAAATGTTTTAAGGACAAAAAAAATCTATCTCAACTAATGCAGTAAACTATAGGGAGCCCTTTCTTGCACATCACTATACTATTAAAGGTTACAATTAACAACAGAGCTCAAACTATTAAATTCAGTTGCTAATTATTTTTAGACAATAATCAACACTAAAAAAACATGTAAATTGAAAACACACAGCATGTTTTGCATTAACTTCTCCAATTAATTTGTGAAATATAATAATTTACACAGTTCCTGTCATAACTTGTTTTCATGACATTTGTTTTTAAATATTTATTAAAAAAAATAAGTAAGATAATTAAGACATTACTAACAGGTAAAGTAAATATAATGAATATATAAGCAAATAGTGCATATATTTAGTGAAATGTTCCCCTCTAGAGTTCATTTCTCTTGTGAAAGGTAAATGTAATGCTACATGAGATATTTTTCTCAAGCTGTTTTATTGATGTCTTTCGGCGTTTGAAACACTGGTTGAGAGATTACAAGTAAACATATCTATGCATAGATCATCTGTTCTTCTGTGCTTTCCTGTTGTGGCGGTTAGCAAACAGCGGTGCATTCACCGTCTGACTCCAAACCGTGACGTCAGTACCATGACGGTTCGGGACGAATACGTTTACCGCTACCCCTAATAAATATATATGAGTTGGCCTAATATTAAAAGTGTTGATTCTAGAACTGGAAAAGTCATGTAAATTAATACAATTTTAAAATGCCGTTTGTATTTTTAAATGAGTATATATCCTTATCCAGTAAATCACAAACAACCGGAAATGTCATGCAAATTCATTGTTTAAAAAGAGAGAGAACCTTGAAGAACATTCAGCTCTTAAAAGTTCTTAAACATTTAATTATTTAAGTTGGTTGTTTTAATCAATGGGTACTCCTAGTTTTTGTAAATTAAAAAAAAATGCTAAACAAATAAAAAACTGCTGTGGAAATACAAACCATAAGACAGAACACAACGAGCTGAAAACGGGTCTTTAAAATCTGTTCTTCGTTGTATTATATTCATAGTTTTACATGATGTTTTAGACTGTTATTTATAGTTTGCACCCACGTAGAGAAAGAAAATCTCTGCCACCGTTGTAACCATAACAACAGAGGTAAATATCTAAGATGGCGACATCCACAACACTGGAAAGTCTTATCAGTTGACAGGATGTTATTTAATAAATGAGTCCAATCATAAGTTCACCCATCAAATCTTAATTAACCACCAGCAGTTTTGAATTGCAGAGTGCATCATTTGGTTCGTGCTCAGACCATAAAACTCACGGAAGCAGCTCTGGTGGAAAACAGCGCCTGGATCTAAAAGCTTCAGACGAAGCACAACCTCATCTCACCCTCAAAATGCGAGTCCTGAAGATTCAAGGAAGTCTTACATAAAGGCACGTCACCCTGGGTTAGACTTACAACTAAACTATGTGCGAATGCAACTGTATTTAGACTGGTAAAACAGGACTGACAACCATATTTTGCTGCTGTGAGAACATAGCCATTCTGAACGACCACCCCTCTGTATTGTAGCGAGAGCTGCATATACGGACTCGGTTTGACAGGTAAACCGCAGAAGGAGAAGGGAATAGACAGAGCCAATAAGAGAAATATCTCTTTGTTCTGCCTGTTGGATCTCCTGCCTTTCGAATCCATTAAGCAGCTGGGATGTAAGACAACAAATTATCCTCGTATGTCACGCCACTGATACGCACCGCCTGACATGCGTCCATCAGAGTAATGCCCTCAAAGAGCGATCTCGACTCCAGTCTTGATGGGCGACGTGGATCCAGCAGTTGTTGAATCATGCATGGATGGAAGGAGCCCGGAGTGCGAGTCGACCGAGTTATGGTCTTATTTGGGTACTGTGTTCAGACTACCCTCTTCCTCAATTTTCTTGGTGTAAACAACATAGGGCACAAACCCTACTGTGACAACTGGGCCACACAGTCAGACAGGAACTCCTCTACAAGCGCGCTGACATGAGTCTGTACCAGCACGGACAGTCGCGGGGTGCTTTAGCTACCCACACAGAGCTCATCTCCCAGCAGCTTCACGCTGCACTGTGTAAATCACACAAAACCTCACACATCATTAGCGCATGCCCTCATATTATCATCTATAACACACAGGAAACCATTCCAATGATGTATTCTAGATATAAGAATCAATATCTAATTTAAAAGAACTGATGCCCGTACATGACTGCAATTTCCTCACGGCACACTTTTTCAAGGCTCACAATCTATTGAAATACAAGTCAAATACTGATACTTGATATAAAAATGTTTTTTTTTAAAACTTTAAAAATGGTACATTTAATGCAATTACTACAAAATAAAAATATTTTTTTAAAAAGTGTTTTTATTATATCAAATAATTGATCTGAATTGTTTACATTATTGTTAAATAAAAATAATTATTTAAAAAATCGACACAATTAAACATCCCCTGTTTTTAAATTCTACAAAATAATTTGTAGCTTAGACTCACACAGAAACCATTCACACAAGGTACAAACTGAAAACGTTCTCTTAACAAAGTGTCATGAAAAATATACTGTTGTACATGACAATATAAAAACAGCAAACGGCCAAAGACGTAAATCTGCAAGTTTCTGCGTTTGGTTGCATTGTGAGTATTTGCAGCACATGTGTTTTGTTTAAAATAAAATCAGTTATTTTGAACTTTTTGTTAATTCATATTCTATTTCTGTTCAGAACGATTAAACTTGATTTACTTTTTTTTTATGTTCCTGTTAAAATTGTGTTCTTTTCCGTTTTTTGTTTTCGTTTTCGAACCGACTGAGAGCCCTGACTCACACCGCTATTTCTTTCAAATGTTGTGTGTTTTTTTCCCCATTCAAGACAATCTCTTATAACTGGCAGTTTAGCACCACATTTCCGATTTCATAACAAAGATTCCCCACTGGAAGACAATGAACATGCATGTGACACTATAGGCCGATGACAGGAAATGCCTAGCTGTTGTAATTCGCATTCAGTCGGGAGGTGAGGAGTCAGTAGTGCTATTGTTCTTCCTCCTCTCGTCTTCCTGCTTGTCGGTGTCCTGCAGTGGCCACTTCTTCTGCTATTATTCTCTGCTTATAAGCCATTCATTCCCACAGGGGTTGCATTGAAGAGCTTTATTGTCTGCTTTCAAACTTGGCACAGTAAAATTAAAGTGTCTTCTTATAGTGGGTTTGTTTCCGTACTTATCGTTTCTTAATCCCTGGGTAATCGGTTTCTTACCACCAATCCCATGAGCCTGGCGGCCCTGGACACTTCGCTTTTGTGGCTCCTCGGATGATCCAGACCGTCCTAGAGTAGATTGGGCATATATTTCTATTAGAATCGGGAGGGTTGGCCAGCTTGTCTGTGTTTCTTTCGCAGGGTGACCGTAAATCCCTGAGGAATACACAGTGATTCATGGGGTCTGAGAATAACAGCTTCTTAATTGTATTCATTTAGTCCTGATCACCGTCCTCATTAGCACCATTTGTGCGTAGCGATGTCGACTCATTCTTTTATTGCCTTTCACTGCCTCTTCCCTTCCCTACGGAAATGTACAATTATCTTTCGTAAATGAATTTTAGCCTTACGCTGAAGCACGGCGGATCCCGAACGCCCCCGAACGCCCTCTCTTGGTTCGCCGTATCATTGCAATTGGCAACATGCACACACATTCGGGCTTTATCTCTCCTTCGCATGCACATACATCTAGGTCAGGAGGAGGCTCAAGACATATGGCTCTTCTCATGGGCTACTGCCTCTAATCCCCGTAGTCCATTATTTGTCATGCTCGAAGTGCAGGGTTCGTATTGGAAGTTCAGGAGGAAAAGAGGATCAGGGCAGGTCTGAGAACAGAGCTAGGGGCCTCAGCAGCTGGCGTTATCTGATCAGAGGCGACATAAACTTTTGCATGTACCTGCATCCCTGAGGCTGCCGCTGCTCCGCTCTTCATGCGGAACATACATCTGCCAGCGCTCGGCGTGATGCCCTTGTGCTGTTCTAAAGCTGTCATGACTTCTCAATGTCAGTCATGACTCTATAAATGCACATGTGTTGGGCGAAACGTCATTTCTCTTGTGTAGCTGTATTAGGGCTGCCAAGCAGTTACTAATGTCTTTATGAAACTGACTTAATTGCATTTATATTTGTAAAAAATTACAGGATGTTCAGTTTGTCCAACATGAAATATCATTAATAAAAGTGCATTTTTACAGCATGAATTAATCTTGGTGTTAATTTCTTCCTGCACCAAGTAATATATCTAAAAAATTAACATTACATTAAGTTTATATATTATAAACAAACACGAATTAGCAATGAAAAATATTTTAAATTAACATTAACCGATTGTGAAGGGAGTTCTACAGTTCACCCCAGAATGAAAAGTTCTGCCAGCATTTACTCATGACATTTACATGTCATGTTGTTCATTGTTAGTTAGATACCCTTATTCATTAATTTATTGCTAATGCACAAACTGAACTTTATTGAAAGGTGTTACTAATATACTAATACTTGAGGAAAGCCCTCTAATGAATATAATTTAAAGATATTACAATCTGAGGTTGACATTCACAGTTCACTCAGCGGCTCATTTCACTCATGCAAGACTCTTATCTGCTTCAATGGGTAGATACTGAAATTTCAAAAACTGTTTGCCATATTCACATTTAAATAACCGTGTCCCATAAATGTTGTCTTAAGCTCTTTTATAGGTTGGTCCAGCTAATGTGCATGCGCAGTCCAAAATGCGTATCTCAGGGACACTGATACCAGAGCTTCTAATGGCAGCTGTAGTGATGCGATGACTTATCAATTGCTGAAAAGGCTTTTTTTTCTTTCTGGTGGCCGAGAGAGCTCAACGTGATGCAAGGAAAAACATGCAGGTAGAAAAAACTCTCACTTCACATACACTTTTTTTATCAATTTAAGGCATACTTGCTAAATAATATACATTTCTTTAAAAAAAAAGAAATCTTACTGACCCCAAACTTTTGAACAGTAGTGTACACTACCATTCAAAGTTTTGGTGTCTATACGAATCCTGAAAAAAAAAAAAAGTTTACACTGTTAAAACGGTTTACACAAAAATATTATGCAGCACAGCAATTTTTTTTTTTTTTAGATTGATAATAGTATGAAATGTTTCTTGAGCAGCAAATCTGTAATGCGAGGTGTTTCAGAAACGAGGGGCAGTTGGATCCAAATGCAACAAAAGACATTCATCAACAAACATAAAAGTAAATCCAGGCACAAGGCAAAAACAGAGTAAATCCAGACAGGCTGATTAACAGGAGGAAAAAAACTACAAACCGACTACAACATGGCACAGAAAACAGGAAAAGACTAACTAAAATTCCAAATAACAAAAACACAAAGTACAATGACTGGAGTACATATAATAAAATCATCATATTAGAAGGATTTCTGAAGGATTTTGTGACACTGACGACTGGAATAATGATGCTGAAAATTCAGCTTTGCCCTCACGTTAATAAATTATATTTTTTGAATATATATTCAAATAGAAAACCATTATTTTAAATTGTAATAATATTTCACAATATTACAGTTTTACGGTATTTTTGATCCAATAAATGCAGCGTTGTGTGTATAAGAGACCTTTTTCAAAAACATGAAACAAATTACTGACCCCACACTTTTTATCTATCTATATATATATATCTTTGTCTATATATATAGGAAAAAGTTTGAAATAGGTTTCTAAGGTTGCAAAATACTTTCCCGATTTGCTATTGGTCAGCCAAACAGGCAGTCCCGCCCAAACCTCACAACCATTGGTTGTGGCAATGTTGCTGTGTTGAGCTGGCCAAGATGTGTATTTTCTTAGCTTTTCTTAGTGCTCTTAACGTCCTCTTAAAATGGCTTACTTATTGTTGTCTCTGTATGTTGAGAAAGTATTTTAACATTAAAGAGATTACACCCTTTAGCTTTAATTGCAAATCAGCTGCATTTAAATGCTGACTATCATTTAGCTCTGAAAGTCTCTTCCATTGCCTGCTTATTCTGGACTGGATGATCCTTTGCCTCATTCCAGATGGTGGGAGTGTGAACATACAATGGGACGAGTGAGACAAATCTTTCCTGATGCCGCTAGCCATCCTTTTACACATCTCTGTGTAGGTGTCCATATAAGCCAGAAAATAGTAATGGACTTGGTCATTTTTACAACTGGCTGCAGGGCCCTTCTGTTTGAGGTGGAGCGGTTTATACCAGACAGTAATGCAGTAGGTCAGGATACACAGTTTGCAGTCTGTAATAATTTTTCCAAATGTCCAAAAAGTCTCCAGATGTTCTCCATAATATTGTTAAATATTAGAATTAGTTAACCAAATTGAAAATATTTTAGAATATAATTTATTCCTGTGATGCAAAGCTGAATTTTCAGCATCATTACTCCAGTCTTCAGTGTCACATGATCCTTCAGAAATCATTCTAATATGATAATTTGATGCTCAAGATACATTTCTTATTATTATCAGAATTCTTTGATGAACAGAAATTTCAAAAGAACAGCATTTATATGAAATAGAAATATTTTTTAACATCGCAAGAAGGGTCACTTTTGATCAATTCGTGTCCTTGCTGAATAAAAACATTCATTTTTAAAATGAATTAAGAATTATAAAAATGATGTCCTATATATATATATATATATATATATATATATGTATGTATGTATGTATGTATGCTTAAAGCAAGATGTAAATTAAAAAAAAGTTTTATCATATTTTCTCAAGTAAATTTAGCTTGGATATTAAAAAATCTGTATAATATATATACAGGTCCTTCTCAAAAAATAGCATATTGTGATAAAGTTCATTATTTTCCATAATGTAATGATAAAAATTTAACTTTCATATATTTTAGATTCATTGCACACCAACTGAAATATTCCAGGTCTTTTATTGTTTTAATACTGATGATTTTGACATACAGCTCATGAAAACCCAAAATTCCTATCTCAAAAAATTAGCATATCATGAAAAGGTTCTCTAAACGAGCTATTCACCTAATCATCTGAATCAACTAATTAACTCTAAACACCTGCAAAAGATTCCTGAGGCTTTTAAAAACTCCCAGCCTGTTTAATTACTCAAAACCGCAATCATGGGTAAGACTGCCAACCTGACTGCTGTCCAGAAGGCCATCATTGACACCCTCAAGCAAGAGGGTAAGACACAGAAAGAAATTTCTGAACAAATAGGCTGTTCCCAGAGTGCTGTATCAAGGCACCTCAGTGGGAAGTCTGTGGGAAGGAAAAAGTGTGGCAAAAAACGCTGCACAATGAGAAGAGGTGACCGGACCCTGAGGAAGATTGTGGAGAAGGACCGATTCCAGACCTTGGGGACCTACGGAAGCAGTGGTCTGAGTCTGGAGTAGAAACATCCAGAGCCACCGTGCACAGGCATGTGCAGGAAATGGGCTACAGGTGCCGCATTCCCCAGGTCAAGCCACTTTTGAACCAGAAACAGCGGCAGAAGCGCCTGACCTGGGCTACAGAGAAGCAGCACTGGACTGTTGCTCAGTGGTCCAAAGTACTTTTTTCGGATGAAAGCAAATTTTGCATGTCATTCGGAAATCAAGGTGCCAGAGTCTGGAGGAAGACTGGGGAGAAAGAAATGCCAAAATGCCTGAAGTCCAGTGTCAAGTACCCACAGTCAGTGATGGTCTGAGGTGCCATGTCAGCTGCTGGTGTTGGTCCACTGTGTTTTATCAAGGGCAGGGTCAATGCAGCTAGCTATCAGGAGATTTTGGAGCACTTCATGCTTCCATCTGCTGAAAAGCTTTATGGAGATGAAGATTTGATTTTTCAAACCGACCTGGCACCTGCTCACAGTGCCAAAACCGCTGGTAAATGGTTTACTGAACATGGTATTACTGTGCTCAATTGGCCTGCCAACTCTCCTGACCTGAACCCCATAGAGAATCTGTGGGATATTGTGAAGAGAAAGTTGAGAGACGCAAGACCCAACACTCTGGATGAGCTTAAGGCCACTATCGAAGCATCCTGGGCCTCCATAACACCTCAGCAATGCCACAGGCTGATTGCCTCCATGCCACGCCGCATTGAAGCAGTCATTTCTGCAAAAGGATTCCCGACCAAGTATTGAGTGCATAACTGAACATAATTATTTGAAGGATGACTTTTTTTGTATTAAAAACACTTCTTTTATTGGTCGGATGAGATATGCACATTTTTTGAGATAGGAATTTGGGGTTTTCATGAGCTGTATGCCAAAATCATCAGTATTAAAACAATAAAAGACCTGAAATATTTTAGTTGGTGTGCAATGAATCTAAAACATATGAAAGTGTAATTTTTATCATTACATTATGGAAAATAATGAACTTTATCACAATATGCTAATTTTTTGAGAAGGACCTGTATATATACAGTATATATATACATACATACATACATACATACATACATACATACATATTTCCAATGCAGGGATGCTAATAATGAGGGATGCTTTGAGGCAGGTGAGGATTTGAGGCAGCAGTGGTTGGAAAGAAACGTCTGAGTGCACGAGGTACAGGGAAAAGGGGAAAACAACAGGAACGGCGCTAGTTAGTCGAACAGTTCGAGACCCTTGGTGATTTGTGAGTCTAAAGGCCCCACAGCTGCAGATGTGCCACTCTGAAGGAGGGTCAACTGGGTGTAACTTGCACGGCCACAGATAGGCTTATCTTAATTCTGAAGGCTAGAAAATCTAAGATCCCATTTGTGCGTAGTCCCTCTAATCAATGTGGACAGGTAATTCAGATGAGAGCAGGAGAGAGCTTACTGCTTTCAGCTCAGCGCTGCTGCATGGCAACTGCAAGGCACACAAACCCACACACACACACACGTCTACACCCACAGCAATTTAATCAAACGCACTTAGAGCAGGCAATAACAACAGGTATTATGTAACATAATCATCCACATGAGCCAGGGCTGAGATTACTAATAACAAGCAGTGATGAGCAGAACTGTGATTAAATACCCCTATATACACTCCCTAATTGTTCTAACCTGCCAGAGATCTCCACAGAGAAACCCCAGAGAAAACATACCAACAGCTCTTTGGCATGTATAGCGGGAAACTGAGAATGACTCAAAAGAACTGAAACCATTTGGGGAGGATTCGTAATTGAATCCCTCCAAAAGACAAGACAACAAGCGTATTTGTTTCTGGCTTTGGACGCATTCAGTCGCATGTCATTAGATGAGTCATGTGCGTACTGTGTCTCTCCATTACTGTCATCAGTTGTGGACTGAGCAGGTGGTTTACTGGGGTGTCTCACCTGCTGCTGGCTGCTCTCCAGTGACTCAATGCTCTAGTTCCCTGATCAGGTGCTGCAGAAAACACCACACACCCGTCCTGATGAACACTTGTACTCCAGCGTATATAAACAGCAATATCTGTATCTGCACTTACTTTAAAGTCATAGCTACAAAAAAAGCTGTTGAACTTTCCATTGTTATCATCCAGGGGGAAAAAAAAACCTGAACACGTTCCTCTTTTCTTAGGCGTATTGGGCTAGGGGTTAAGCTGTCCCATCAAACAACCTATGATAGCATTTCAGACAAATTTCAAGCTTGAAACAATTTTGAAACAAAACAATTTAAGAAAAAAAGCAAAAATGTGAACATAAAACACACTCCAAAAGACCAAAAAGGGGGGAGGGGGACGATTATGTAACAACAAAATAAATAACATGAAAAATACTCTAAATGAACACCAGTGTGGCTTTATTGTGTTCGCTTGTTACCCAATAGCTATACAGCAAAAATATAATAATTTACACTACTGTTCAAAAGTTTGGGGTCAGTCTTTTTTTTTATGAATACTTTTATTCAGCAAGGACACATTAAGTCAAAATTGACAGTAAAATGCTGTTCTTTTGAAAATTTCCATAAATTAAAAAATCCTGGTAAAAGATTTATCAAGGTTTACACAGAAATATTAAGCAACACAACTGTTTCCAACATTGATAATAATAATAAGAAATGTTTCTTGAGCATCAAATCATCATATTTGTCACGTTTTGGCCTTGTCTTGGTTCTGGGTTTGTTCATGTCATGTTTCCTGTAAGTCTGCTGTTGTGCAAGTTAACGTTCATGCCTTGGTTTTTGTTTTCATGCCCAACCATGTTTTTGTTTCATGTTTTGTTTAATGTGTAATAAACAACACTTGGGTTCTTTATAACTTCCCTCCAGTGGAATCACTTTACAATATTAGACTGATTTCTGAAGGATCATGAGACTAGAGACTTGAACATGCTGAAAATCAGCTTTGACATAACAGGAATTAATTACATTTTCAAATATATTCACATAGAAACCATAATAATGTCACAATATTACTGTTTATTGTATTTCCAAGGCTACACTTATTTTGTATTGAAGATTAAATGAACTAGATGTTTAAAGCCGGCGTACATGGTAGAGAAGCATTTGTGTAATTGGTCTTTTTACTCAACAATCATAGTTACTTAGATATAGTCTTTATGACAAGTTACATTCCGGTGTGACAACAAGCACCAGTCTCCACTGCAACATGAAAACCAAATCAACAGAAAATCAAGTCTGTTGATGAAAAATAAAACAGGCACAAATGTCTTAAATGCTTAAACAGCTCTCAAAAATGCCTTTGCTCCCCTGCACCAAAAACTCCAAATTACAGCATGTAAAAATTGTCAAATCCAATGAGCCGTGGCACTGTTAAATATCCCCCGGCTCACTAAAGCAGAAGTAAAGCAGAGAGGAAGCCATATACTGAATTACACAGCCATGGTCTTTTGACTTTCCCTTTGATATCTGTGCTTTCCCACACTCCTTCCAGGGGTCATAGGACATCTGCCTTACATGATGTCATGTAAAGTAATGTTTTGACTTTGAATTCATTATTCTGTATCAGCAAAGACAACCGGTTCTCCGGGCAATAGAGCTTCCATTCATGCCTGTTTTTCCCCTTGTGATACAAACAGACCAAGCAAGAGAGATCAACTCTAGAGGTCAAAGCAATCTGCATTTTATTGTCTTACATACTAACTGTTAATATTACCACTGAGTAGAGCAGAGATCTGCTACGGCATGAGCTGTTCGGAGCCCGAGAGGAGTGAACGCAGATGCAATCCAGCGCAAACATGGGCATGACAGAGGCAGCAGTATCCTCAGGGTCCACTGCCAGCGTCTTACACTAGAACTATGCACCTGCTGCCAAAATGTGTTGTTCACACACACACATACAAGCAAAATATACACCGGCAAGCACATGGAGCCATGGAGAACTGTCTGGCTTTCTTATATTTTGTTACTTACAACAGATGTGCCTTGCAGAATGATGATAATGTAATTCGACGGATATAGGTTTTTAAATGTTGAGGTCTGCACCAAATCCAATTTTTGTGACCAAAAATTCCACAACATCACTGTTGAAAAGAGCAGCATACATATCTATTAGCATGCTCTTTTCAGCAGTGTTGTGTATAGATAGATAGATATCGGAGCAATGTCCACAAGGCTATGGCTCTGATATAAAAAGCATTTTTGAACAAATTGGTTGAATGAATGATTCAAATGACTCATTCATAAATACAGTTCTTTGTCGCCACCTATTGGCATAACATGAAAACTGCAGAAAGAGCCACTGAAAAATTCCCACCACTAATAAAGACTAATAGTCTGTGTGGAATGCACAAAAAGGCGTGATAAGAACTCTTGGACTCGGTGTGTTAGCAAATATTTTACACTTTAGTGTTTCGCCTTTTAGTTGCACTGGATTGTTTTCTCTCCCGCCGGGCTTAATGCATTTGTGTCAATGTTATGAATTAACATTTCAAGTGTATTAACGATGTCCTGGTGTGCTCAGTATACTATATCGATTTCCATTTCAAAAAGAAGAAAAAGTTCTAACTAAAAGCAAATAGTAAAATCAAAACTGAAATCTGTGAATACTGAACTGGTTCATGGCAGAAACATCTCTTCATATGCTTTAGCCTGACTCAGACTGTTGTAACACATTTTTAAGGCCATATTTCTATTTCAATCTAGAGAGAATTACGTTTCTCAGATGAATTTGAGATTAAATGGTAATAGTCCGATGGGAGAGTGAAGAAGAAAGTGGGAAGGAAAACTTCAATTACTGAGTATGTGATAAAAGTTTTATACGCCACTCAACACGGCTTAATTTTGTGACCAGCCGATTTGGTGTAAATAGAGGTGATGTGTAAGATATGTGCGACAAGGGACCGAGTATCCTTCAGAGCACCCTTCCTCTTCTTCACAGGTTAGACGGAGCAGCTTCTGGTTTATCTCCTGAGGGAATGTCTAGCAGAAAAGCTTCTTGCATATTTAACCAAGACTGTGCTCTGCTGATGAGATGAGACCTGCTTTCGCCATGATCTTTTCAGAACATTCCCACACTGGGACACACCGCTTTATGTTGGGAAACAGAGAGGCCAAGTCAGGATTGCATGTTTATTTATTATATATATATATATATATATATATATATATATATATATATATATATATATATAATACGATGAAACCAGCATTTGCTCTACCAAGTTTCATAGCATTGGGGGTTTCTGGAGCAATGTGAGTAATGAGAGGTGAAAGACACAACCGCTCTAATTAAAAGTACACAGGAAAAAAGCACGAACCACCAGAGATAAGCATTTAACCGTGAAAATATGATCAGACAGTTAGGGATACAGTTGTTTGGATAAAAAAAAGTCTCTTTTCCACTCAGCGAGATATTCCCCACTGTTCTGAATGTAGGTAATGTAGATTTATATGGTGGTCAGAAGATATTAGAGTTTTTAATTAGACCCAGATCTTATTGGAATATCAAATAGAATTAATTGGATTTTCTGCCTTTTTATAACGTGATTAATGTGCCCAGCCCTCGTCGTTTTAAGCAGCTGGGTGCCTTAAGAGCCTCAGCGCTTTACTGTATTTTCACCAGCATGCTTCACTCTCATGGGTGGAGAGGAGCAATAAAAGTCACACTCGTAACAAATAAGGTTGACAGCGTATATGAACTGAGTGGGTTGATTAATTCAAAGGTCATAAATCATAGCTAATCTGGGGAATTATGTAATGTTAATCAAATAAGATTGGGTTTGGGTTGCCGCAGGAAGGACAGCACTTCTGTTATTGTCTTGCTGATTACCTGAGCACATCCTTGGAGGGATTTTTAGATTAGGTTATTACCTTTAGGAAATTTGAATGAAGGGTGTAAAAGGTCTAGGTTTGTTGGGGGTGGGGAGAATAGATAATGCATTGAATTTCTTACTGGGAAGGTAAGTGTGGGCAAACTGCACCATGTTTGTAAGCAAATTACTCACAATGAGTTTACAAGATAGAGCTTGTTTAAAAAGAAAAAAAGAAATAAATTTAGTCTAAATTAAGCTAGCTTCTGAGTTAATGCTGATTTGTTGCTAGTCATAAACTTTATATTTTGCAACAAATGAAAGAAAAATAATAAATATTCATATATTTTTACTGCAATAATTGAATATCAGTTCAATAGATTGTGTAAATATGACCCTGTTGTAAGATCATCACTGGATTCAGATGAGAAGGTCAAGACCTCTGAGGTGGGAGAGATAATCTTAAAAAAATAAAATTGGATACCGATTTGTACACCATTTCTACCCTATTTGCAGAAAGTGCCAAGATGCTTGTGCCAAATTTATGTTTGCGAAGACTCAAAATGGTTGTACAATTATTTTTTCTGTACAAGCACAAACTGTTAAAGCCAACATACAGCAGAGAACATTTGCTGGCAGCTGTTAGCATGCATTTGAGGGAAATATCAACAAGAAAAGGAGAATTAGAGCAATGATCCACAAAATTCCAAAGCACTTTTAAGAAAGACTACGCTTTTGGCCATGGCATAGCCTTCCCATTTAAGGCCAACAGTAACCTCTTTACTTGCTTTTCTTCTATCCAGTCCAAAATTGAGAGCCTTTATTAACAGACTAATTTCTTGTTTACATTTTTAGAAGCCAGAAAAAAATACAAATGGAAAAATAGAGTGAAATGACTTATCATCATTTGTGCATTTCATTGATTGCCTTTTATAACCCTGCATGTTAAATATTTCATTACTAATCGATCTAGACTTTAAAGCCTCATTTGAGAATGGCTTGATCATTTACTGTAGTATTCAAGAACGCGCACACACACACAAGCACAAAAAAGACAACATTAGACTGGAATATCCTTCTTTACTTGCATCTGATAGCTCTGTAAAACTGGAGTGTGCCTCTCTGCGCTGCTTTAAATCTATAGGACATTTTAACAGCGTGTACACTTACTCACGGCTGTGTAAAAGTGATGGGATCAGATGGAGGTAAATACCCACAGCACAGCCTGATCACGTTCTACTTTTTTCCTGCTTTTCTACTCAAGCAGAGCCCAGAGGAGATTGTTCTCACGTCTTTAACTCTCTTACTGCTTTCTGGCTCAGGTGGTCCAGCGCTGAAGTGAGAAGCAGTAATTGGCACGCAGTGCTTCCGTGAATATCCTTATTTATCTTCAGGATAACACCTCACGCGCACTGCAATCTCCAATCCCATGGTGAGAAAGTGCTTTTCGTGCTCCCCTATTCTCTCTCTCTCTTTTACAGTATCTCTCTCTTCCAGTCTTTTCCCGCCTTCACAATAGGTAATCAGCGGGTCATTCGGATTGGCTGTGAAAGGCGGCACTGTTTAATGAGAAGCAGTGGGCATGTGGGTAAGGAGACAACAGGTGGAGCATCAGTCTCACGCGCTGCAGCTGGGGAGGCACCACTGTTTCTACCAGCTGTCGGGCCTGGATAATAATCATTAAAACCGCAGGCCTGCAAATCATTTTCATACAACACGGGAGAGGCTGCCGTGAAGGACTCTGTATTATCGCCTCATTTGGCAAGAATGGTTTCACGTGAAAACGAGGGATGGGTTTTGATCAATTCGGATCGACATGCCAACGTAATTACTGAAATCCACCTGGACTTTGGCAAAGCATGTGAACAGACGGGGGAAGAAAAGACGGTTGAATGAATGTCACAGTGTAATCTGAATTGGGAATGCCGTAAAAAGGCTTTCTTTAAGCTTGGCATGCAGTGAGATCGAATTTATTGCTAAGGGCACACAAATATACTGAGTTAAATTGATTTAATTCAGTAGGTGTTGCTGTGTGAAGTTGTTGCCCTGAAAGCCCAATGCTACGTCCACCTTCATTAGGCTGCAATCCATCATCATCGGATTGGCCGCTTTTGTGGAAATGACTAGGCAGAGGTCTACATGGCTGGAACCACTCAAGGCAAAACAACAAGTGACAAATACTTTTTAAAAGGCTGCAAAATAATTTGTAGCTTTTTGCCGTTTCATCTCACCTATTCCCGAAACGGATCCAAGAAAAGACCACCACAGGAAAAAGAAAAATCGCCAGTGAGATCTCTTTAATATCCCAATTGTTTCTGCTAGACGACAATGAGATTAAATGCTCAAATCACCTCCTTGTAAGATTTCTCTTCTGATTTTTCTCATGTGTCCTCCGGAGTTTCAAAAGAGATAGCAACAATGACACTGTGATTAGATTTGCCAAGATATAAACTCCAACATCTTTCATCAAATTCTTCCAAGATCAAATTATCTGAACGGTGATATCTGGTTCATTTTGTAGCTCTATACTCTTACTCTGTCAAATACGAGAGAGTTGTGATGAAAATAATTAAATATGTGTATATGTTTAAATAAAATACAGACAGACAGACAGACAGACAGACAGACAGACAGGTAGATAGATAGATATAGATAGATAGATAGACAGATAGATAGATAGATAGATAGATAGATAGATAGATAGATAGATAGATAGATAGATAGATAGATAGATAGATAGATAGATAGATAGATAGATAGATAGATAGATAGATAATCTCAGTTACATCTCCTGAGTCTCCAATAAACTCCAAATCATTAATGCAATTAAGATGTCTGCCTCCACTTCAAGAGTCCCTGAGAGTCTGTAAAAAATCTGGATGTGATACTAAAGCATATTTCCAAACCAGCAGGCTTATATCAAGCTAACAACTCATTTTTCTACGAATATGGAGCTTGAATCTTTCAAGAGTGATGTATCCACTGTAATTATATACAGATGCATGTAAACCTCTGAATGAAATTAACGCTAAAAGAGGTCTGAGCAAACAGAGGTCCCATCCGCTGTGCAGCGAGATAGTCTAATAGGAGCGTTAGCATACAGCGTAGCCAACAAACTGTGTGAATATTGGCACATTTTTAATAAGTAGACGCTAGGACTGTATGTTTTCCGGAAACTTCAGAGACAGTTTCTATGGCAACTGTGCTCTTTATCTCCACACTGCAAGGGTTATATCAGTTGATTTCCCAAAGATTTCTAATGAAAGTAGTGCTCTTTAATCATGTGACCTCTTAAATAGGCATCAGATAAATGATATGAAAAAATCCCCAGCCCTTAATTATGGACAGATGCTTGCTCCGAGGTAAGCCTGTGCCAGCCAAAAGTGAAATTTATAGTCCATCGTGGCAGAAATGCTTAGAGGCCCTTAAAATCTGATGCATTAAAACCCATCTTGGCAGCTAGTGCAATCTGCAGTCAATAGAGTTTAAAAGACATTTTACTTAATTATCTCCTGAACTTTGAACAACTATAGGAGTCCTTAATGGTATCCCGGAAAAGCAGGGATCAATGTTGCACATTAGCAAGATATTGGTCATAGAATCTCTGCCCTTTTGGCTTTGTCATATTAATATGTAACATGTTCTTGTTAAGCGCTTGGTCACATTCAGCATCAACAATACTCCACATGTCTGCTAGAGAACTCTACAGAAGCCCCTGAAAATCTTCCTCCCTTTTAAGTATTAAAGCTAATTCTCTGAACCAGTATATGAACAGATGGTTGCAAGAGTCTTATTGAAAACATTTCCTCAGACTTTAAACATTCCACAGTGCTGATTTTGTATTTTGTATTTATTTATTTATTTGGAGGAAATGGCATTGATAAGTTACATGAGAAATGTGGGTCTGTCATTTCAACTGGGTCAAGAGGTTCTCAAAAACAATCTAGGAAAATATCTACACAGTAAAAAAAAAAAAAAGTTGCTGCCTTAATTTTGCCTTAAAAAAAGTATAAGCAACTTGGATGTTTAAGTAATTTTAACTTAAATTACATTAAACTGACTTAAAAATTAGCTGAATTTGTATAACTTATAAACAAGTTGAAAGTTGCTTACAGTAACTTTGCTTATTTTTGATGAGTTAAAGCAAATGTTGTCATAACTTCTTGTTACGCTTAAGGAATAACACACCATGACAATTTTACAAACAGAATTAAACAACAAAAATAATCAAAATACATTTTAATTCAGAAGCTAGTAAAATGCTCATCCTTGAAGAGGCATATTTTCTTAATTCTACATATATTAACTGTGTTTTTTATTTATGTGTAGGCTAATTTATTTGCATAAATATGTCATAGTAACACGTTCTTCCAACTAACCAACATTACACATTTATGCCACCAGCTTTTTATTTGAAGTTCAAGTTTTGTGTAAATGTCCTGGTAGCTGCTTACAAAAGAACACAACAAGACGTCTCAAAAGGATGGAAAATATTTGATATCCGCTGTTTGTAGAGTGCACAGTTCACGCTACCGGCATACAGACCGATGACCTGCCCGACTCTTTCCTTTGTGATGCTGTCAGAGAAAAACATCCTCTCGTATACTTCTCCCCATGAACAAGATAAGTCTGTCAGAAATAAGAAGAGAAGGCGCTCTGTCCGTACGTGATACGGCTCTACACACGGATAAATTGCCGGGCAGGATGGAACTGAGGGAAACCTGAAAAGTGGACCGTTTGAATTTTGTCATGTGGGCATGAAGCAGCCTATTATTTTCTGTGATGAACAAGCTAAATAGTCAGATTTTAAATGAGCTTTTCCCCAGGAGAGGGTAAACAGTGACACACTTGACACGCAGACAGACATGGAGTTTGCTTTCGCAGCTTTTCCCCCCTCTACGTACAGCCATATGTACAGCACCACACGATGAATGATATTACCTTTGCTTCCCCTTTCATTTCCTGAGAGACATCCCATTTTACACAATATCCCAATCTGTTTGAATTGTCTTTGGTGAGCAGACAAAGACATTAATCAGGTCTGCAAGTATGAGACAGTTTTGTTTTTTCTTCCAGAGGCCAAAAGCATTTTCTAGCAGATGGTAGTTTGGCTGTTTCCATGCACCTGTTTCTCAATTTATTTCTACACTTTCTTTCTCTACACATTTCTAATATCTCATCATATTCTGTCCCACTAGGCAATGAGTCAAATCTTGAAACGTGATAAACGAACCGTTGCAATTTTTTCATTTTCAAATGGAGTGCAAAGTGACAGACCATGTTTCCAGCCGTCTTGATTCCAGAAGTATTGGAGATTTAAAACTATTGCTATATACTAGGTTGGTTCTGGTCATGAAATAAACAATGCAGCTCTGAAATAAGTGATGACATTTTAAACTTGGTTTCACTTTATTTTGATGCTCCCTTTAACACATTTTGTTGACTATTAGTAACGTTGCACCTTCATGTCTACTAACTCTCATTAGAGTGCTAGTGGAGTATCAGTAGACTGGTAGGGTTCGAATAAGTTGACGCAAAGTAACTTATATCAAAATAAAGAGTCAGCAGATATTAAGCAGACAGTCTAATACTCTAATGAGAGTAAGTTGACATGTAGTTGCAAAGTTACTTATAGCCAACAGATTGTTCAAAAGGGACCATCAATATAAAGTGTAAAGTATTTGAAAAAGATAAAAGTGCAAGTACTGTTTGTTGAATTTTTTTTTACAGGAGAATGAAATACACAGCTAACGAAGGGGTCTGATTAACATTTAAAAAAATCAAAATTACTGGAAAATATTAAACTACACTGAAAAAATGGCAAAGATACAGTTTTCACTCAGTAAATATCTTAACTACAAAAAAACAGCAAATAACATTCAATTTAAACATGAAAATTTGAAGTAGAAACACTATTTCTTGTATTTTCTTGTAAAACATTCAAATAATGTTTTACTTTCTTCGAAAATCTTTTTTATTACAGTGTACTGACTTACAGTCATTGATTATTAGTGTAAAATACAATCAAAAAATATTAAAATAATGTTACATCTCCCCTGTTTGTTTGGACTTTTATGTTGTAAATGTATTTCTAGTTTCCTGTTTCCTGTGTCTAGTTTTGTAGTCCTTTTGTTTCATTGGTACCCCTTAATTGTATTCACAGGTGTGTGTGTGTGTGTGTGTGTGTGTGTGTGTGTGTGTGTGTGTGTGTGTGTGTGTGTGTGTGTGTGTGTGTGTGTGTGTGTGTGTGTGTGTGTGTGTGTGTGTGTGTGTGTGTGTGTGTGTGTGTGTGTGTGTGTTTACCCTGTTATCTTGTTAGTTTGTCTGTATATATAGCCCTTGTGTTTCCCATGTTGTTTGTTAGGTCTTTTCAACTTTGTGTACTCGTGGTTTTGTTTTGCAGCTTTTGAGTTGTTTGTATTCGATGGCTCATTTAATAAATTTACTACATTTGGATCCAACCTGCATTTGGATAGTTTCGCCACATGGCAAATACGATACATATATAAATATATGAGTTGTTTAAGAATGTAAGAAGACAGACTTGATTTCGCCTACACTGGAATTATAATTAAAATGGATATGTAATTAATAATAATAATAATAATTTTTATGAAGAAAATGAATGAGATGGGAGTTTTACTTCTGAAAACTATCAAAACAAAACTATCATTATTGCCATTATTATATTGCAGTTTACATACACACACTTTCAGTTTTTTAACTATGCATTTTACTACTAAATTCGCAGTTCATGGCTTCTGTCACTAAACTAAAAACACAGCATTCACAATAAGCTAGCGTGTCGTTCATTCACAAAAAGATTTGATAGAAAGTAGAAATAGAAAATATTGATCATAACAAGAGTATGAAAGCCCTTGTGCTGTATATCTCACTGAGGGACCAGCTGAGGACACTACGCTTTTCCATCCAGCCAAAAGCATTATTAAGAACTGCACATGGAATTTACAAGAGCACACTACTGGACTCATGCTATTTTATTGAGAGTCTACCCTGAAATACTCTTAGACAGTGTATTTGAACTGCCGCACAAGTATTATATTGGCTTTGGCTTTGGAGTCATTGCACAGGCCTTGAGTTTCATGTGAACTAATTACAGTGATTGCTATATGGACATTTCATTCAATAGGACGCAATTTTACAGTGAGTGTGTAAAGTATATGCAAGCGTCAGCTCTTGCTTGATATGCAGAGTGATCAAGAATATTGATCCTGTTAAAAACATTGACACTGGGATGGATCCCTGACTAAAGTTTATTTCTCATTCTAATAGGATTTTAGTTTAGAAGTTCTCATTAAGAAATAAGTTTTTGCTGTTAATATTTTTATGGAAAACGTGATACATTCATACCATTCAAAAGATTTGTAGTAGAAAGTATGATTTTCTTTTTTATTATTAATACTTTTATTCAGCAAAGAGGGAATAAGTTGATACGGTTACAAAAGATTTATATTTAAAATAAAAGCTATTATTAAAAAGCTAAAATTAAGCAGCAAAAAGTTCAGCTTTGCCATTTCAGGAATACATTTCATTATAACATATATTCAAATTGGAAACAGTTTTTTTTTTATTGTAATAATATTTCAAATACTATGGTTTTATTTGATGAAACAATCTTTATGTATTTTTGATTAAACAAATGTAGCCTTGGTGAGCATAAGAAACTTTTCATGTTAGTAATAAGTTAACATGTAGTTTCAAGTTACTTATAGTCAGTAGGATGTCTGTTGTGGAGCATTAAAATAAAGTGTTAGCAGATATTAAGCAGACAGTCTAATAATACTCGAATGACTGGTAGTTGGTATGAAGGCTTATAACATTTGTAATGGCTGAAGTCTGATTACACTGTATTCAGCACAAACTGTGCTACAATAAGTGAGCAGCATGTATGTAAAAGTTTGTATTTTTGAGAAAATGACCTTCATGTGTGGTTAGTAAAGAAAAAAAAACATTATGTCCCCAAAAGCACAACTTTTTCTTTGCGTCAAATGAATCACACATTTTATCGATAGAGCAATGGTTTATGATTACACTGATCTTATAACCCCTAAAAGCATGGCAATCTGATTGATATCTGCACTGAATGCATATTCATCAGCCAAGCACACATGAGAAACTGACAGCAAGAGAGAGAACTCTTTGAGGAGAGTGGCTGGCTGCTCAAAAACTCAATCAATAAAATAACCTCTGAAGTGAGCATTGACAAACCTGTTATTCACCAGCTTTAATGGATTTTGCAGGTATACAGCCATGCTACTCTGTATCCAGACCTCTAATTACTTTACAGGAGGGATGACGACGAGGGGAGGGGGGGTTGGTGGAAATGTTCAATATCCCTTATGCTCCCGGACGTGAAGCCTGATCACTAAAGGATTTGCCCATAATAAGAGTGCAGACAGCAAACTGCACAGTAATTTCTAGCAATAAACATTAATGAAAAGAGATACTTCAAACTGGTCTCAGTGTATGGTTCAATGAAATATAAGTGCTAAAGATGGAAAAAAATTCAAGTAGCAATAACATGTTTTCATTACACTTTGAATACATGCGACTGTACACATCTCAATCACCATTTGCAATAAATAAATACATACATTGTCTCTATGGTAATATAATTTTCTGTTTATTCTGTTTATTTTGTTGCGGGTATGTATAGGTTGCACCACAGGTGGTGGTTGAGGAGAGACCCCGACATGACTGTAATGACATGACTCCGCTTAATTTTCTCATCGATGTTGTAAACTTTGATTGACACGCTTTGAGGGGGAGGCAGGGCCTTGAGTAATTTGCGGGGCCCTACGTAAAATGCATAGCGTTCCTATAGCTGATCGGCTGATCGGCTCTGACTGTATGTATTTACACAATCTCTAATTATTGCTTCTCTCTCCAGTATATATACAGGTCCTTCTCAAAAATTTTGCATATTGTAATAAAGTTCATTATTTTCCATAATGTAATGATAAAAATTAAACTTTCATATATTTTAGATTCATTGCACACCAACTGAAATATTTCAGGTCTTTTATTGTTTTAATACTGATGATTTTGGCATACAGCTCATGAAAACCCCAAATTCCTATCTCAAAAAATTTGCATATTTCATCCGACCAATAAAAGAAGTGTTTTTAATACAACCTTTAAGTCAACCTTCAAATAATTATGTTCAGTTATGCACTCAATACTTGGTCGGGAATCCTTTTGCAGAAATGACTGCTTCAATGCGGCGTGGCATGGAGGCAATCAGCCTGTGGCACTGCTGAGGTGTTATGGAGGCCCAGGATGCTTCGATAGTGGCCTTAAGCTCATCCAGAGTGTTGGGTCTTGCGTCTCTCAACTTTCTTTTCACAATATCCCACAGATTCTCTGTGGGGTTCAGGTCAGGAGAGTTGGCAGGCCAATTGAGCACAGTAATACCATGGTCAGTAAACCATTTACCAGTGGTTTTGGCACTGTGAGCAGGTGCCAGGTCGTGCTGAAAAATGAAATCGTCATCTCCATAAAGCTTTTCAGCAGGTGGAAGCATGAAGGGCTCCAAAATCTCCTGAAAGCTCGCTGCATTGACCCTGCCCTTGATAAAACACAGTGGACCAACACCAGCAGCTGACATGGCACCCCAGACCATCACTGACTGTGGGTACTTGACACTGGACTTCAGGCATTTTGGCATTTCTTTCTCCCCAGTCTTCCTCCAGGCTCTGCCACCTTGATTTCCGAATGTCATGCAACCACTGAGCAACAGTCCAGTGCTGCTTCTCTGTAGCCCAGGTCAGGCGCTTCTGCCGCTGTTTCTAGTTCAAAAGTGGCTTTACCTGGGGAATGCGGCACCTGTAGCCCATTTCCTGCAGACGCCTGTGCACGGTGGCTCTGGATGTTTCTACTCCAGACTCAGTCCACTGCTTCCACAGGTCCCCCAAGGTCTGGAATCGGTCCTTCTCCACAATCTTCCTCAGGGTCCGGTCACCTCTTCTCGTTGTGCAGCGTTTTTTGCCACACTTTTTCCTTCCCACTGAGGTGCCTTGATACAGCACTCTGGGAACAGCCTATTTGTTCAGAAATTTCTTTCTGTGTCTTACCCTCTTGCTTGAGGGTGTCAATGATGGCCTTCTGGACAGCAGTCAGGTCGGCAGTCTTACCCATGATTGCGGTTTTGATTAATGAAACAGGCTGGGAGTTTTTAAAAGCCTCAGGAATCTTTTGCAGGTGTTTAGAGTTAATTTGTTGATTCAGATGATTAGGTGAATAGCTCGTTTAGAGAACCTTTTCATGATATGCTAATTTTTGAGATAGGAATTTTGGGTTTTCATGAGCTGTATGTCAAAATCATCAGTATTAAAACAATAAAAGACCTGAAATATTTCAGTTGGTGTGCAATGAATCTAAAATATATGAAAGTTTAATTTTTATCATTAAATTATGGAAAATAATGAACTTTATCACAATATGCATTTTTTTTGAGAAGGACACACACATATATATATATATATATATATATATATATATATATATATATATATATATATATATATATATAAATAAAATGTGTGTGTGTGTGTGTGTGTGTGTGTGTCTGTCTGTCATTTTGTTTTAAAATTTACATATTTTAATGTGCGTGTGTGTGTGTTTGTGTATGTGTGTGTGTGTGTCATTTTGTATTAAAATATACATACTTTAATAATCACAGAACAATTGTTTTCAAGTCATTGCATGTATGAATTGCATTTTTTATAAAATGCATTTTTGAATAAATTAATAGATTAGACAAAAAATAAGGCCCATAGACCCATGCCATAGCCAGATCGATTTAGTTATATTAAATACTGTTTGGACTTAATTTCAACCAGTTTAGGCTGTAAGCAAGATTCCAGATCTATTGCTAAACTAATTTGCATGTACTGTCCAGAACTGAACCCTTCACTAACTACACATAGGTTCTTTAAAGGGACTATCTGTTTCAACAACAGTTCAAAAACACCGGTCCCACTTAGTCAATGTTATCTTATTCTAATAGCTTTGAGAGCATCATTTGTATTTAATACAGCTGCGACTGACAGTGACATTTTCAGTGTTAGAGTTGCAATCTCTAAAGCAAACTTTGCCACATTGCTTGCAGGGTTGGAATGGCCCATACCGCTCGGTAATCGCTAGCCATGCGGTTAATGACTCATACAAGCTGCTGAATCAAGGTGAAGCTGTTAATGCCATTTGTCTGCTTTCCAAGAGATACAATCGCAACAATATTGTGCAATCTTTACTTTGCTAAATTGAAGTAAAACAGCACTCAAGGGCAAAGGCTGTAAGGGCATCAGCTTTGCAATTTCAGCCTTATCTGAAAGTTCCAGTCACTTATTTAACACACTGTAGAGCCCCTCGGATGCTCACTGAAACCTCCATTTTCCCCTTTTTCTGAACATTTGCTTCAAATTTTAATTACTTGTCAATTTCAAGCTGTCCCAAGACCTAACACTTGCTGTCAGCTCCCAGTCAGTCCCTCCCAACACGGCAGTGCATTGCTGCCAAGAGGTATTGTGCTCGGGATAAGAAAAGTGAAAAAAACAACAAAAAAAAACAGACCTAGTCTTGAATCTCCATGTCACTGGCCCTCAAGCATTCAGGTATAGTAAAACCTTTGTTTGTTACAAGACATATCCAGCTGCTAATGTGCGTTGAAGCGCAAGGGACATCGCCACAGGCTTACAACATCCCCATCAATTTAAAATCAAAGGCTGCCGTCTCAATGTGTAAATAAGAAACATCTATCAAAAGTACATACTTCATATCACAACGAATCAAAGCCAATATGCCACTTCAGTCCAACAGCCTCTCATGGGTGTTCAGGACCACGGACAGCCCCTCCTTCCCTATTCAACCTCCTCCGCCTCAGTTCTACGATACTGGCGTGTGAATAAAACTAGGGTCCTTCCAGTCTCATATAGTCATGTCACATTCCTGCATGATACCAAGAGGTCTATCTGCTGTGTTTATAGATACTTTTTTATGTATAATCTCAGCTATGTATAAGTGCCTACACCTGTAGCTTTCCTAAAATACAGCTACAAGCTAAATTGGTTTCTTATGAATAAAGCATGCATGTCTAAACTTAATCAGATGCATGTTTTATGTCTTTAAGTAATATGGAATAATGAATCTTCAGCCAATGAGATTGCTTGCTCAAATGTTATATAGTCTGGTTAGTTTTTTGCTGTAAGATCTGTAGCGCGGTTTCAGGGGTCCTCTGAAATCCTCCACCTCCCCCAGCACCACCTGCCTAGATCTTTTAGACATGCATGCTAGACTTGCTAGAAGTTTAGACATGCATGCTTTATTCATAAGATACCAATTTAGCTTGTAGCTGTATTTGAGGAAATATATATATAATGAAACATTAAAATGATAAAAAGTGACAGTGGAGAGTTTTATAATAATACAAAAGATTTCTATTTCAAATAAATGCTGTTCTTTTAAACTTTCTATTCATCAAAGAATCATGAAAATGCATGATGCTGGTTTGCACAAAATATTAAGCAGCACAACTGTTTTCAACATTGATAATAATGAATGTTTCTTGAGCCGCAAATCAGCATATTAGAATGATTCTGAAGAATCATGTGACACTGAAGACTAGAGTAATAGCCATAGGAAATTCAGCTTTACAGGAATATATTAAGTGTTTAAATATATTAACAATCTTTTTAAGCAATAATATTTCACAATATTACAATTTTTAACTGTATTTTTGATCAAATAAATGTAGCACTGGTGAGCATAAGGGACTTTTTACAAAAACATAAAATCTTTCCAACCCCAAACTTGAAAAAGTTAAACAGTTCTGATTAAGAGTTATGATACATCTAACATGATACATCGTATGATTATGATCGGTTATAATACATCTTAACCGCCAAAGCAAGGAAACTATTTCAGTAGTTATTGTTTTGGGATTACTTACAATACTCCATTTGTACCGCAGCTATAATAGACACAGAAACAAACCAACATTATAATAATGAAGCTATAATTTAAAATATCTCATAGTTTTGATTGCTATGAATGTCTGCTTCTGCCTTACCTATGTAAATATTCTCTTTTAGTCTCATCTGTACTCTGGATCACGGCTCATCTCTCAGAATGATCGGTTCAGAACTGTCTTTATCCATTAAAAACACACTCAGTGTGGCTGTAAAAGCCTTCTACCTCACATACACCAACTATTGCACTTGTTTTTTATGACTCTATGTATTAAGTGAGCACATTGGGGTGGCTACATAATTTATCATTCGATATACCATATGTGAGTGCTGCAGGCATAAAGGACGCTTTTTATAAAGCCAGATAATATGATATTAATATGAGAGTGCTAATCCAACACCGCACATAGACATGCCGTTTTTTTCACCCTCATCTTTCCATCTTCCACTCACTCTGTCTATCTGTCTGTCTATCCATCTCTCTCTCTCTCTTTCTCTGTATCCGCGGCACGATTGCTCTCTCCTCCACAAAGAGCCATGGCTCAGACACCTTGCATACAAAACAGCTGACTCAATCTTCAAGCTGCATAATCAAGATAAGAGAGATGGAGGGAGAGAGAGAGATAGAGAGAGAGAGAGAGAGAGAGAGAGAGAGAGAGAGAGAGAGAGAGAGAGAGAGAGAGAGAGAGAGAGAGAGAGAAATGCACACATCTAGCAAATGATGTTTTTGTTTTTTTGAACAACGCAACTCTTTATTGAATGTTAGGTTATGGTTAGGCACAGCTCTTGAGTAATTACTCCTAAGGAATAATTTAGATTTGATTTTTAGATCCAGAATGATTTAGATGTGCCTTTTACCAATGAAATAAAGTGAGAATGGAGATTCTCAGTGTGTCTGATGTAGCCTAAAGAGTGATTCGCCATCGGCCATCTATGTACAGGTTGTAGTGAATGATATTTCAGCAATGATACAAACATGCACAAAGATCCAAAATAATAATACTATTAATAATCATTCCGACAGGGTTTTCAACCAGGTACCCTGAATGTACTCCAGAGGGTCTTTGGGTAAGATATTTGAAACATAAAACTCATGTTCATGGCATTTAGAGCTATTGAGTGCCAACAGTCAACTAACTATTTCTAATCTTCTAACTAATGTTAAGAATTTTTTTCTTAATGACAGTTATTATATATATATATATATATATATATATATATATATATATAGTTACAAGAAAATATATTTTTTATTTATTTATTTTGGGGGTCTATGTCTATAAAAGTTGAAACATCCAGTTGAATAACATGGATTATTTTAGGCTACAACAATACTTTGTAGGCAACCTGTTAAAGTCCAAATAAAACAGCTCTGTAAGACCAACATTTTTTAGTTCATTTGCACTTTGCATTTGAAAAAGCTATAAAAATCCTAACATTTGGGTTTTGAGAACTCGGAGAGTCATTTATCAGTCTCAATCCTGCCAAATGTGCATGTTTGTCCTGCTTTTAAAGGGGAAAGATGCTTTAGGTGAGACACCATTGCTCTGTTTGCTGATCGAGTTCTTACACTGCTCTGACAGTATGCCGGACTAAGCTCTTTTCTTATATTATTAACTGTGTTACTCGGTGACCTAACATGCTTAGGATATTTCTGATAGTGAGTCTCAAAGTGCATGTAACTGTACAGTTATGTCAGTCACGGTGAATAAAACGCATGTCCGATTGGATTCACATATTTCACAGTTTAAAGCATGCAACACTTACATTTCACAGATAACTAGGCATTGCACTGATACTCCTCAGTATACAGTCCTAGAAAACAGAATAGGTTTGGTCATTTTTCATGTCTTTTCTTTTTAAACCCCTTTAGCACTTTTTTTTAAACAGAGTTTTTGTAAAGTGTTATTTTTTTTATCTCAACGTTTTATGAAATCGCTACACCAGGCTACTCCATATAATTATTTGAATTCTGACTTACTCCAAAGTATGTCTACGTCATATACTCAATCTCAACTCAATTATAATGTCTCTGAATAATGTATTAGACTTCTAGCTTCAAATGATTTCTTAATTTAGCGAATTTAACGGGCAGTCCTCAGAGAGAAACTCATGCACGGCTTTTTCATTCAACAGCAACTCTACACACAACTGGTAAACCAATTGTATTTTAGATATACAGTAAGCAGCACACTTTCATAGTTATAACCATTCTGGAAATAGATGAACACTACTAGACTGTGAAACTTTCGGAGCTCTGTTGGTGTAAACGGATACGATTAGCTACTATAAACGTATTTGCCATGTACAAATCGCAAATATACTCACGCGATTCAATAAAGCGACTGAGGGCTGAAAGGGGGCATCAGCTGTCATTTGTATGGCTAAAGGCGAACTCTAGCGGCAAACAAAACCTGTCTGCTGTCCAAGGTCCTGAAACATTTGGCGACATTCTGGAGATGTTAGCGAAAGCACGAGATATTCAGTCCTGTAACATCTCTAAGTGAGACGCTTTAGAGTTCAACAACCCATTAACGAACATTCATATAATGTTTCCTTGGTTAATATAGCTTAGAATTCCATATATGACCTCATCATGTCAGTATGTGTCAAATGATTCCATGCAGAATACTAAATAACTCCAAAAGAAACGCGCTTACAACTCGCGTGCACATTTGAACGTCGATATACAATCACGCCTTAGTGCAAAACGAAGCGAATTCATGTTCATTTCTTGTCTGTTAAGGCGCGCTGCCAAACTCAACACATTCGACGATGCATTTATAAGTTAGACAAGTCACACCGAAGCATTTGTTGCAAATACGCGGGTGTACAAAAGCCACACGTATAACTTACATGTCTCAGCCTACACTTGCACTCGTTTCATTTCTCGTCCAACAAAACCAACGTTCGGAGCGACGTAGATGCGACATTCCAAAGCATTTCTCACTCACCTTTTTCGCAGAGTGAAGCGAGAGTCTCTCCGTGACCAAACCGGGGTCCCTATGTCACCATGTATCCCCTTGACATTTTCTAAGAGCCAGTAGATATCGGACGGGGGCAAAACAAACAAACAAAAAAAACAGCAAAGAAAACAAAAACACACACACACACACACAAGGTTCCTCTTGGCCTCGGAATACAAAGAGCTGCAGCTCCTCACTGCGTCAAGCGCTATCCTCAAAGATCCATTAAAGAGCGAGTGATTAATTCAAGGCAGAGCCTTTATGTATTCCGCACAGACAGAGACATTGCAGAGTTGTTTTGTCTGTCATAACGCGAGCGACAGCGCCTTATAACTATTTCCAGTCATTTATTAGTTGAGTTGAGTTGAGTTGAGTTGAGGAGCGGGACTAGAGCACTGCTCATCCACAAGTCCAGTTGGGGCAAAGTTAAATCTCATAATACGATTGTAGGTTACTGCGAGGCTATAAATGGTGTGGGTTCGACACTGTAGGGAAGAGGGCTGTGTGCCACGTGAGAGAACTGATCTGAGATTTTAACACATCACTGTACGCAGAAAGCATTTAAAAACTGCGAGTTATTTTCGAATTTGTATTTCGTGGATCAAAATAGAGTAGACTATGTAGAATAAACCTTTGGCAAACACTAAATTATAGGCTGCTGGTCGAGGCAGGAAACTATTTACTATCGTGCAAAGTATAGCTTCCACAATACCTGTTGTACAGGAACACATTTAAAAAATAATAATACTCGAACCGGTTTATTTTTATGTCATTCTTCAGCTGAAGATTTTCGAACGTGAATTAGAGCACCGTACGCACTACTTTTTAATGGCGCTTTACCACAACTAAACACATCTAAAGAAATCTAACTACTAAACAAATCTCGCCCAATTTCCTGGTTCTTTTTAGTGAATCAAAAACAGCGCAGTGCCAAAAAATGGACTCTTACAAGCCGGTTATTTGCGTGAATCAATAGGCTATAGCGTAAAAAATGGTCCAAATGAAGAAAAACAATGTGCAGTTCGTTATCATGTCGCCTATATGAATAAAACATACCAGTAATTCGACTTCTGAATAAATGACTTAGCTGGTTATTTGTACAGTGAATCAAAATACAACGGGGAAAGTCTAGTCCAACTCTCGAGAAAACGAGTCTTACGAACACTTATGACTGAGTGTTTATTAAGTTAATCTGACTCAGATCAGTGACCCGAAACTATTACTTCTGTTATGATTTGTTAGGCTAATTCAGTCTCGTGACACCACTGTCATCAGTGCACCTAGATTGACCGATTAATATGATTAAATTGTTCAATTAAAGATACAAATGGGTAAAGGCATACACATTTGTGGAGGAATGGACACATTTAATATGTTGTTAGGACCAATTATTGAATTTTAGGAAATGCCATCAAAAATCTGTACAAACAAAAACTCTATTTTTTTAAGAATTCTATTAAATTTAGTCTGTTAGCTATCCTGCCGTTATAGACCACACATGTCTACACTACTGTAAAATGCAATTGTACAATTTTTTTGCTGTAATCATACAGAGTGGATAGGGAAAAGAATGAGAAACATCATTTCATATTGACTTTCTGCACTCTTGGGAACAGCACCAATCCACCACATCCTCCAAATGCACTCAGTCACAATTTAAGGTTGGTAAACCTTTTGAGGTATACGATTGACAGCCATTCTTCAAACTATGTAGCCCTGACTCTCTGGGTGGCTGTACTTGAAGAAGAGGGCAGGAGGGAGCTGTGGGCTGCTGCCTAAGTGTCTGGCACAGGATGGATGCATTGTGGAGGCTGAAGTTCCCTAGCTCTCTGCAGCACTCACAAAGAAGCACGCATGCACTGACTGGGCATCCATCTGTAGTGAGACGCTGGTGATCTGGTGCATTACCTACAGAGTGGCCGTGCTTTTGTGTGTGTTCCTGCAGAGGATCAGCGGTCCACACAGCTGCAGGGCTGGGGCTGTCAGCGCTGACTGCTCATTAGAGTGGGCAGGCTGGTGTGACAAGGTTAGGTTAAATGCTTGCTATTCCTGTTGTAGGTATAGAATCAAATGTGGGATGTGGGATGTGGGATGTGGGGGGTGGGGTTGGGTGAGACAAGGGGTGTAAATTGATCCCTTGTAAGTTTATGCAACACTGCACATGTCATAGAGAGTCTGTGCTCATCTTGTGTCACACATTTTCACTTTATTTAAAAGTATACTAGCTTTCTCAATCTCGAATAATAGTTGAAGCTATGTTTAAGTTAGGTGGGTGGACAGGGCTGTAATTTGTATCCATGCCAATGAATTCCAGCTAATTAATAATGAAAGGAAGAGTTCTACTGCTAAATACCTAATGGTCTGTATGGTAGTTAATTTGATAGTATTAAGTGCAAGTAAAACTTGCCAATGAGCATACAGCCACCAGAGTGCACCGCTATATAACCTGCATTTCCCATTACCTGAACTGATCATGTTCTGATTACTGCCACCTGTCCATCATTACCTCATTTGTGTTTGCCTTTTTAAACCCTGTATGTTCATTTTCTTGTTGCGAAGTCTTGTCACACTGCATTTCAGAGCGTTAGCTTGGTTTCTGATTTTCTGCATTATACCCTTTTTCATGTGTTTTCTGCCCGGTTGCTCATTTGAATTGTTTGCCCTTTTGCCTGATAGCTATATGGATTACGATTCTCGACTGTCCCAATAAAGCTGTATTTGGATCTTCAACCTAAGGGTATGTTTACACTACATTGATATGCTTAAAACGGAGAAGTTTTTCCTTTGAGTTTGCCTCTTACAGATGACACCATTGTCAAAACGATCACTATTCACATGGATCCTCGTCAACGACTAAAAACGCTGTTTTCTGCTGCCAGGCCATTCGATGGCGATGAAACAGTCTGAACATGTAGATGTGCGTGATGTCATCGTCTTCAGAGATTTGCGTTTTTGTTGTTTACACAGAGAATGTTTTAAAAAACTTGCACTTTGAAATGCGTTTTCAAAAGTTTTTGTTTTCAGGCACCCAAAATGTTGTTGTCATGTAAATGAACGGCCAAAAGGCATACGTTCTATGGTTTAGTTTAAAACTGTGTCATGTAAACCGTCCCTAAGTACCATACAATGTTGTGATGGGAATCATATTTAATGATCCTGTTCCTAGTTCTTATTCCTCGTAATGATTCCAATTGATTAAAAACATTAAAAGAATCATCACTATAAACAGAAGAAATAAGTGATTTTTTAGTTTTATCTTTTTGAACAATTCTTGCAAAAGGTGTCATATATATTATTAATAAGGCTACATAAATACAAAAAATTGCAAATTATTTTTATATAATTTATTTAAAAAAAAAAAACATTAAAATAAAATGGTTAACTACACATCGTCTTATGAACAACCAGCTGTCACGGGTTGTGAGTGCAGGCGGATGAAGACGAAGAGGCTCCAATGTAAGAGTTTAATCACAGATATAATTTCAAAGGTACAGACAGGCAGGGAACTCACTCAAAACTAGGGAGGGATGGCTAACGCGAAACAGTCGTTCCGAACCTTTGACCTCGTGGCTTTTTGTGAGAGGAGTTTGATTTTGAGATAGGATTTTTGGTGAAATAGTGACATTTATAGTGCGATTTATTTATATTTAGGCTTACATTTAAATTTACACAACACATTGTATACATATAGTGACACATTAATAGATACATAGATATAAATATATAGACAGCTAGATTAATAGATAGATACATATATAGATAGATTAAAGATAGGCTACATATCTAAATGCATAGATTAGAGATAAATATTATATATACATATCTAAAGATATAGACAGATTGTAGATACATATATCTAATTACATAGATAGATTAGAGATACATATCTAGATAGATAAATAAAATGGAGGCTCCCCAGAAGAGATGCCGTACATCTGTGGTGTGGGAGCATTTCCATTTAGAAACCCCAAATAAAGTGAGATGTTCAGCTCGCCTACTGCAACAATACATCATCCATGATGCGCCATTTGAGGAGCACTCATCCTGCCATTTTGCAGGGTGCAGAGGATGGCATTCCCCCTGTTCCTAGGCCTGCTACTGACACTGCTGGACCCAAGGGTCAAAAATATGGCATTTGGAAATGCTGCCAAAGCCCAGGACACTGGAGTGTGCTTCACTGATGCATTCAAACACAAATCCTGGTGAGCAGTTTCAGTCTGTGTTATGTTATGTAATCTGATTCATGTAATATATACTTCATATATGCCGTCAGTTTAGCATTTGTTACTAATTGCTGTTTTCATTTTTATTCAGAGCCAGAAATGTCAACATCAGACCCATCACCAACATCAACATCAACACCAGTAGAAACAAAGGACAGTTTATGGGAACTTTTTGATACTCGTATCCATCAAACCCAGATGATGCACAATGCTACAGCTGATGCCACAGTGGAAGTGAAAAAATACATCAACGATACGTATTTGCCCAGAACTCATGATCCACTAACTTACTGGAAAGAGAGAGCAGTAATCTTTCCTCATTTGTATGTCCTAGCTAAAAAAATAAATTTGCATGCCAGCAACAAGTGTCCCTTGTGAGGATTTTTTCAAAGGCTGGAGAAATTATCTGTAAAAAAAGTAGGCTAAGTCCTTCCACAGCAGAGAAATTAATATTTTTGAATAAAAATGTTAAAAAAGTGAGACATTGTGGCTTGATTTTATTAATATTCATTTTGCAGGACCAAAATAACATTAGGCACAGTGAGGAGCCTATAGGTTACAAGATTCACATATTAGAAAAGTACAATAATAAAAAAAAAACATTTTCATGACTCATCAAGGTTGTTTCAGATCAACACCTGCAAGTGACCACTAGGTGTCACCGTTGAGACGGGTGTCGGATTGATTCGAAGCCTCGAAACAATATGGACCATTTGGTTCAACGGTTTCATTGCTTCACGAAGCCTCGATCTGCCCACCACTACTCAAAACACAACTTTATGACGATGACTGCAGACTAAGACTAAGGCTATGTTTACATGGAAACGATCTGAAGAGAAAAACGCAAAAGTTGCGTTATCACTTTTGTGCGCAACGAAGTGACGAGCGCCACCGTGAGCAGATTTGCGTTTTTATCCCTTTAGACGGGAAAGCAACGGTGGAGCGTTTTTAAGATTTCCACTCTGGAGGGTGGTTTCACTTTTTTGCGTTTTTAAGCCCCAAAACACCGTCGCCGTGTAAACGAAAGGCACATCCGATAAAATATTTTTACGTTTTCACCCGGAAACGTTCTCGCGTAAACAGGGCCTAACTGAACTGAAGGGAACTAAATACAGGCACAGATGAACAGGGAAAGATGAGGATGATTAATATTGATTGAGTGAAGACAGGTGAAACAGATGATGATAATTAACAGGACACAGGTGATATAACTGAACTTATAACGGCAGGCGGGAAAACTGAACAAGACAGACATGTGACTGGTGACACACTACATTATTTAAAGTCACCATGAAATCAAAATGTTTTTTATGGAATATTGCAGTATTTATTATGCATGATTTGTCCTTGTAAATCTTAAATTCATGTGCCCTCATAATATTTTATCAATATAGCTTCCTGTCACATCCACCTGCTGGAGGGCAACCAGAGGGCATCATGAACTACACTTCCAATAACCCATTGCCTGGGCTCATTATGGTCTGATTAATTCCACCTGTGTGTGCTCTGTTTTCCTTCACTCTTGTCTGTGAGAAGAAAATGAGCCTAATAGTAGTGTGATATGTACAGACTCACAATCGGCTTTGCAAAGTTTAGAAAGTGGAACATCTTAGCAAGACAAGATATTTTAAATGAAACCTTACAGAAATTATATAGCATAAAGCACTTAGGCGTAAGGGTGAGTTTTTTGTGGGTACCAGCCCATGTCGGAGTAAAGGGGAATGAGGAAGTTGATAAACTGGCAAAGAAGTCATTGAAAGATCCTGAGATCAACATTAGAGTAAAGATGAGTAAAGTGGAAATTAAGGGGCTGATTGGGACTGAGGTGAAAAAGAGGTGGCATTGTAATGTGGGGGTGGAAAGAATAACTGTTAATAATAGGAAAAGGATATGATAATGACAAGATTACGTATTGGACATACAACATTCAATCAAAGTTTATATAAAATAGGTAAACATGAATGTGGTAATTGCGATAAATATGGATATCCAGAAACAGTAAATCATATATTACTAGAATGTATAGCATACAATAGAGAAAGACTTGAATTAATGCAGTCACTAAAGGATAGGGGTATAAGCAATTATTCACTTAAATAAATATTAGGAGAAGGAACAAATTATATAATACAAATTATATAAAAGAACTGGGAAAAAAGATATTATTTATTTATTTATTTTTTCTCACCAAGTGTATTCAACCAAGTAGTGCTCATACTCCAATCCAGTAGGTGGCGGACAATGCACCTTTCAGTTGGTTTGCCAATCGTCATTTAAACGACAGAAGAAGAAGACTCTTGTCTGTGGCTGCGTCCCAATTCGCCTACTTATACTACGCCCTAAAAGTATGTACTCTTTTTGTGAAGAAAAAGTACATACTTTTGAGTGTGTAGCAAAAGAGTAGGCAAGCTTTGGGACATACTACTTCGTCATCATTAACGGACAGATCTGTCGCGTGCATCCTGTTACCGTAAACTGTCCTGTAAATCATCTTGTCACAGTTAAAAACCTCCAATCAATCTAATTTAATTTCCTACCGTTTCGGAGAGAACTGTAGAAGCACGTTCATCTGCCAGTCGCGGGTCTTTCATGAGGAGACTCTCCTCGTGTGTTTGCAATTTGAATGTACCGATGCATTTAAAAGTTAATGGCTTAAAGTATCTTTACAAAAGTTCACAAGGCTGCTACAGATGCAATATAATGTAGACAACATTGAATAAATACATTTTCGTCAGGTTAGATACTGGTAATTAATCACTCAAACCCCTTTATCAAAACCTCTCTACATAACCGCCGGACTCGCGCGCCCTCCATGTCTGTAGTTTTTTTAACACTTTTCACTCGTGTTTGTAGTTCTAATCGAATCCTCGTCCAGCGCGCGATGGGTTGTGGGCAATATTAGCCGTTAGAGTGCGCATCGATCTGCACTTCGGATTCTGACCGGAAATAGTAGATCATCCGGCTATCTTTGGAACACTCATTTCAACATACTACGATTTGGGACGTACTATATCTATTTTCGAATACTATTTAGGACGGATAGTATGCGAATTGGGACGCAGCATGTGTCACACTGCAATTCTGAGCCCTTTGCTCTGGTTCCAATGTTATGATCTTGATCTTCTGCCTGTTTCCCTGGATGTTCCTGTTTTGGACTTGTTTGCCCTGTGGTTTTGACCTATTGTCTCTTTTATGGATTATGATTCAGGATTGCCCTAATAAAGCTGCATTTGGAACCTCAACCTGTACTTCATAGCAGTTGCTCAACACTTCCCCTCTCTTTTGCAACAACATCTCTTCTCTTCTCTAGGCTGTTGGGTTCACTAAAAAAAATCAACTCATTAGATCAGGAATTGGACAACTATTCTGCCGTATGTGTTTGATTCATTTAAAAAAAACTGGCTCATGAGAGTAATTTGTTCAAGAGTTGGACAATACTGATGGCGCTGAATCTTTTAATTCAGTAAAAAGTAATTTATTAATTCTTTAATCAAACTACACTGTGCAGTATTTTATTTTATGTGGCACCACTGAATAGTGCAGTAATCTATGTCAGAGTAGCTAGTAACAATATTTCAGTTGCATCAGCCGGAAAAAAAGGTGCAAGATCCATAAATGGAACCGATATTTATTGTATTATAATCGTTCAATGGAAAAAAGAATAATATTGAAAATATCAGTTCAGGGCTCATAAACAATTCACATTGTAGTGCTTCTCATTGGTTTTTATTTAAAAAAAAACCTGCACAATTGGTTAAACATGTATTTTACAATCAAATGACAAAATTAGCCATTTTAAGGTATGCACATATCACAACTATTCCGCCTGAATCCGAGTTGCAGTGATTGAAAATCCCAGTGAGCAAACCAGAATGGCAAAATCTGACTGATTAAACGTGAAGCCAGTGTGCTGGGAAGAAGATGCACACAGACATTCTGCAAATTGCCCATTCACCTACAATCAGTCTACAAAGTATGGATATGGGATTGTATTATATTTGCGCTGAGCTGTCTAAACTAAGGCTAAATATTTTAAAAGCTGTCAATATTATAGAGAGTGGACTCTAATGTCCGTAAATGGGTTTTGGGGAGAGGAAAAGACAGGCGAGTTATTGGTTGTGATTTATTCAAATCCTCCATTTATTTGCTAAGCCTATTAGATGGCGAGGAGAAAGAGGAGGCTAGTTATAATTCAGAAGTGGAAATGTTTAGTGGCAGTCGATATAATGGAGCATCTGCCACCCCTGAACGTGGCAGATCCATCTTAACATCTGGACTATAGGACAGATGCCTGCAGCTGTCCTTCTATTGCTTGGGAAATGTCAGAAAGATGAGATACTATTAGGTACAGGTTTATTCAAATGCGTGATTTAAGTGCCGTATGGCAATGGTAGGCCATTTGTTTCAGTGACTCAACATTTTTCCTTCACAGCAGATGTGGATGACTGCCGTTGGTGGTGTGAAGTGCTCATTGCTTACAGATTTTCATGCCATATGGGCCTTCCATGATTTTTCTTTGTAGGGCACCTCTAATATTTCCATACGTCGCTGCTGGAAAATGCATGGGACTTTCAATTTGAAAGTGAAATGTAGTTGTAATTATCCCATTCCTTTTTTCAATTCTCAGCTATTGTTGTCAAAATTGCATTATTCAAATCCATGTTTAGAGGATTACTGTGTTTAAAATATGAGAATTACATTCCATGAATGAATTGTGAATCCAATGGACTGAATGGACTAAGTCTGTTTATGTGAGTGTGTCATACTGTATATGAGCATATTCATAAAGACACGGAAGCAGTTTGTCACTTCTACCGCCATCTCACTCTGCAAACGTGTGAGGGAAAAAAAGGTGGATTGTCTTTGATAAGTGTTTTGTCTTGCTCCTCCTTCTGGATTTAAAAGTCTCATGAATAATGCAACAGTATGACAGCCTGCATAAATGTTAAGCGGCAATGTAAGTTATGTGAATATGTAACGTTCCCTGTGAGTTTCAGTCGTGCAGGATTCCTCGACATCAGCAGAATTGTAAAAGCACAGCAAGAACGATGTAACAGCATAAAAAAAATCAAGGCTTTTACTAACAAGTATACAGCACGAGCCAGTGGAAAGAATGACGTTGGGTTATCATGACTGCAGAGCCATGAACTTTAAAAGTTTTTTTAACAACTGCATTTGATTCTAACAATAGGGAAGAAATGGTAGCATCTTTTGAGGTGTGTGATGAACCATCATTTACATAAACATGTCGAGTTCACTGTCTGAGGTAACAGCAGTTCATTATGTAGGAGTTACATTTGCATAGATCTGAATATGCAGTGACACCGGACGAGTTTGGCACAGACTGTGCTTCCTTTGAGACAGTTAGGTACACATCTCTTTGGTAAATTGGTGGAGCATATTTCACAGTCGAGGTATTTCAATCTTTAATAAAAATTAAACGTATGTAGAAATAAACACAGTTTCTAGAAACCGGTTACTGGAAAGCATAGTTGGTTGAGCTTCCAAACCTCCACTCACCTTAAAGAAAAAGCATCTCCTCTGCGAGCACTTATCTTCTCATTCTCAAACAAACACACTGTCTATAAATAATATCTGTTAAAAAAAAGTCTTCTCTGCTATATCTTTCCCTTTTCTGCACCTTTACTTCTGCTCTAGCTTCTGTACAACTCTTGAAACTTGACATTGTGGGACTACAAGAGTTGGTGGCTCTTGTATGATAAATTTCATGTGATGTTCCTCATTTGTAAGTCGCTTTGGATAAAAGCATCTGCTAAATGAGTAAATGTAAATGTAATGAGTTTAAATCTCTACCCCAAAGTATGAGCAATTGTAGTAATGGTGCTTGCTTTAGCAAGCCTCTCTCAATATTTGTGTATCTTATACTGACAAACGCATAAGACACAAGACATGATCACACCAATCTGTTTTTGTCATTTGGATGAATCCAACTCATCATGCCAAACAGTGCAAAGGCGCCAACGAAGCTGCATCTGAAGCTGACATACCATGAAAAAAAGTGTATTTACATTTAAGGCTGCATAGAGGTGGCATGAATGCAATTTCACCATATGTACCATGAAAAAGTGCATTTAAATGACGGTTTAATGTTGCACAGATTTAATGTGGCATAAATGCATTTACACATACATTTACAATAATGTTATTGAATTAATATTAAAATATGAATAAATAGCAATAAGTTATTATTATTATTAATATTGTCATCCTAAATGCAAATAAGGGGCCATTTACACGACACATTTGGGGGCCTGAAAACACAAACTTTTGAAAACGTGTTTCAAAGGGCAAGTTTTTTTTTGTTTTTTTTTAAAGATATCATCTTAATTCTGTCAGGAGAACCACTATTGTCAAATACGATTGACAATTAGCATTCAGTTTGGATTGGCGGTATGGTTCCGTTCTGGGCGAGAACTCCCTGCGCATCCATCCCTAGCATGGATAAGACTGTTAAAACCTTGGGTTAAACAGAACAGAACATGTATGAAAATATATTTAAAGTACAAATATTTTTATATATTTTAAAGTACAACATAATTTGAGAATTTATTCTGATTCGAGGGGAATCAGAATGGCAAATCCTGACTGACGAGAGGGGGAGCTGGGGATGGAGGAGGGCAATTCGCAACTGAGAAACGCGACAGCTGCTGATAATACTGAATCAGCTTATATGTATAGAGTGATAGGCATCCTATTCCTATAGGTAGACGTGGGTCAGTTGAGAGTCAGCTGATGCGAGCTTGACTAACGTGACCTGCCAGAACTGAGGCTATGCTTGATTGTAAACAAAAACACGAATTTGTGAAAAAGGGGACATCATGTGTATTACGTGTTCAGCCTATAGGTGCATAATGTTTCCTTACAAAATGGCATTGCCAACTACTGGCCTGGCATGAATAATACAGCATTTTTAGTCGTTTTCGTGGATCTGAATCATCGGTTTGACAATGTTGTCATTGTACTAAAAAGGGGAACGTTTTTCCTTTGCGTTTTTCACGTAGAGGAGTTGTCGTGTAAACACCCTATGAAACAGTTCTAAATTCTGACAACATCAATTGTAATATTGTAATTAATTCTTACAATATTACTTTAATAGCTAACATGAAACAATAAACAGTATCTAGGTTAATGTTCATTTCTAATTCTAAATATAGAAATAATCTAATTTAATTAGTTATTGTATATTAATTAAAAAAAATAATAATAACATAATAGAAACACTGTTAAAAAATATGGTTCATTGTTAGTTCAAGATACCTAATGCTTTAATTAATGTGAGATTATTGTGAAGTGTTATGAAATGAAATGTATACTTTGTCATGGCAGTTACAAAGTTTAGGACTGCTCTGATGATCAACAGATTATTTGTTTACTAACTTACAATTTGCATGTATTTTAGAAATGAGACCAACCTAAAGGAATAAATTCATCATTCTAACACCACTGCACAAGTGAGCGGGACATTTTCAAGCACAAAAACATCCTCTGATTTTGTTTAGCTGCCGCATTTGTCCAGGAGGCCAAGGAAACTTGAAGGCATCTGATTGAGTCATGCAGCTCTATATTCAAAGTTCCAGTACAGCTCCAAAACCGGCTCTGTTGTAGACAAGGCACAGGTATGTTTACACACACACACAGTCTCAAAAACATATGTAGACTCACGCAACATGCACCGTGACCCTGCAGTGGCAGCTTGCGTCCCGACTGCTGGGATAAACACAACACCAACTCTAAAAGCTTTACAAAAAGAGCAACATCTTCTCTGCCAGCAGTGACATGCCTCTTTTCTCCCCAGACTCCGGAATAGAGCGCCCTTATTTGCGGTAACATGGAGGCAGAGTGTGATGTCTGATGCGTGTACTTTCAGGTTACTCAAGCCATTCGCAGCCCAAGTCGGTAGTTATTTCCCCAAGGGCCGCCCTACTCCAAGGCTGTAAATAGTGCTTGCGTCAGATTGATACACTTACAAGGAACAAGTGCACAGGGTTATTTGGGCAGTGGACGTACGGCATGCATAATTAAAATTGGCTAAGTGCCTGTGCACAGGGTTTGGGTCATTACTGCCAGCTTGTTCCTTGTCCATCAGCTAAAGATGAAATTTCCTGCTTCCCTTTATATCTACGAGTATTGGCTGGCAAATATAGCATGTACTTGGTTTACCCATTCTGTCCTATCTATATTCAGAGCTAGATGAAAGGGCGGCCTTTTTTCTTTCTTTTTCTTTTCAATCGCCTCCCTGATTGTGTACGAGTCTCCAGTCTCTGCATTGTCAATTTTGTGTCCATTTACGCCCATGGGAATGATTTGACGTCTGGCTACTCTTAGCTGAATAGCTTATCAGGGTGTGATAGCATTTTCTGGAATCACTCTCGCTATCTGGTCAGCAGTGAGTGGCATTATGCTCTGCACAATGGCACATTACAGGGCTTGAGAAGACAGGAAGCACTCTGAAAGAAGGGGCTGGATTCGGTTCGGGGTATACGCGAGGCTCAAATGCATTTGAATGCAATGCATGCATGGGAATAAGGCATTAATTTGCCAAACTGGCAGCAGGCCTGATAAACCACGGGCGCCTTTGACTTTCCGCCAGAGCACTCGCTTATGCAGTCAACAATCCTTTCACTTCTGCACTGGCACGCTGCTGCTATGCATCTACCTGCGGAGGAAAGAAGCGGATCTATCGCTGAGTCTGTGGCACGCCATAATTTACTATCCCTGCAGTCCTAGGACAAATTTATGAGTCAATATTGATATTATAAACATTCAACAGAATATGGCCTCCTCTATATCATGGCCATATTGTAACGACCTGATTTCATTGTACATTAAACATCCTCCATGCTGTTGTGCTTTTCAATTAGGCCCAAGGAATCAAGCTGGAATAGGCTGAGTGTGTAAGAACAAACACACACATGCTTGGGTGCCTATGTGCGTATCAATTCAGGAGAGCATTTGTATAAAACATTGATGTTCACTTTCCTCTTTTTTAAAAAATACACATAGGCTGTTAAAGAAAAAAAAACTAAAATTTTCTGTTTTCTGAAAAGGCTTTCTGTTGTGCCTTGTAAGTTATTAAGGTGGTTCTTATAACTGTATATTTCATTAAGGGATATAATGTTAATATACCAATTAACATTGGAGCCAAAACAACCAAAATATACTTATTTTTTTATTTAAATCCACTGATTGACAATATTTTTACGGCCGTTTTTTTTTTTAACCATCAATTAGTGGGATATTTTTCCAGTGCATCTGTGATTGTGAAAGAGTAAAGGCTAAGCTACCACTAACAAAAAGTACCATGTTACTGTAATACCAAAGCATTCATTGAAGTCCCTTGAAGTACCGTAGCATTTAAGTGGTATCTTTTATAGCCTTAGTTATACACTATATCTTAAAACAGCTTCACTTTTACTGATCCATAATTTTGCCAGACTGCTATTTTTTTTTTCACTACTGCTTTAATTTAGGTTCTACTTTAATTATGAACCTAAATGAGTTGACTGTGAAGAGAGGGAACAGAAATACTTTTGCCAAACACTTAATAACACAATCAGTTTATTTATTGTTACGAGTTAATTAATCAGTCGATTACGTCAATGTTGTTGCTTTTTGTCAATTATATCAATCTGTGTACCGCAGTTTGAGATCCAGGAGAACTGTATAATGAAGGTTCCAGGTTATTACTTATTTTTTATTATTGCTTAATTATTAATTATGCTTGTGCATTGTTTTGCTGTATTTTGTGTTACTAAGTTCATGTTTGTTGAAAACATGCGCTGAAAAAAAACAAAAAAAACATTTAATGATTATGTATGCTAATTATCATGGTGGATATGAGTACATTTTAAAGGTATCAAGCAGATAATAGTGGTTCAATTAGGCTGGTATACCCTACACACATATATTTATTTATTGTAAAATTAAGATAAAAATACAAAAAAGTTAATTTAACAAAAAATTTTTTTTATAAATTAGGGAGTGTGAGACTGATGTAATCTGACGCCTTAAAGGAAGTGTGCATCTGTGCATAAATCAGTTCTAGTGTGTTTCACTATCCTGTTTTTTTCTCCCTTCCGTTGGCACAGGTTTAGGACACTCCCACCGGGTCGCCCACTAGTCTGCAGCTGTCTGTGAAGAGGCTGCCAGCATGTTTTCCTCCCTCCCTCCCTCTCTCTCTTTCTCTCTCCCTCCCTCTCTATCTCCCTCCCTCCCTCCCTTTCTCTCTCTCTCTACATATTTTCCAGCCCACCCCAGCACTGAGGCGGATTCCAAAACCTCTGTGACACCACACAGGCTCTGTGAGCGCAAACACAGACACATCCACCCACATCTTGCCGTCAAAGTGATCCCCTGCTCACGATGCTGAGGGGAAAACAGATTGAAAAGTGAGTGAGTGTGGAGGGAGGAGCAAAAAGAGTGAAAAATACCTGACTCATTCCCTCCTCTGCCTTTTTTCCTTTCAATTAAATATGCCTTGCAGCTAGAGATGGAGCAGATAATGGACTCCTCTGATGATACGAACTCGGCTACTTTTTAAAGTCAAGGCAGGATGTTGGCCTCTCCGTGTTTGACTGGTGGGATGTTTTAAAACATCTTGCGTAACTTACCAGTTTAGTTTGCATTGAGTAGCCTATAGGATTTTTCTAAGCTACATCTCTTGTAATGCTTCAATGACACCAATTTGGACACTGAAATCATTGAATAGTGATTCACTCACCTTCATGTTGTTGAAACATTGTACAATTTACATTCTTCTGTAACACAAAATGAGATGTTAAGTAGGATGTTCTCTTCAGTACAACACATGTCATTCAGATTCAGATTAGAACAACAACAAAAAAACATAAGTCTCCTGAAGTCACTAGCTTTGTGTGAGGAATGGATTGAAAACCTCACCTCTGCTGTAAAGCACATTCCATATATACAAATTATGTTTTGCATTATTGAACTCAAACCCTAGTGAGATGTTCAGAATTGCTTCATAGTATGGAAAATATTAGCATGAACATTCTGCCAAATATCTAATTTCTTGTTCAACGGGAGAAGCAACATCACACAGGGGCGCTTTTCCCGCAAGCATTGTTAGCCAACTATGATCGCAAGTTCCACCGTTACCAACACAGTTAAACGATTTGACGTTTCTCGAACCAAACGTTCCAATGAACATTTGCAAATTAGAATTGCAAACTTACGTGATTGGAGCTACAGCTCTCGCCCAGTGGTTAGAAGCATAGTTTCTTGTAAAATGACATGTGGCCTTAAATAGATCTGCTTTTAATCTACATATTTTAGCATGTCAACCATCAGTGCCGTTTTTTTAAGAGTGCGCATGTGCATAAAATGTGCAAGGGAACTCCGGAGTATGACGAATGAGGGAACCCGTGATGTATCAAACATCAAATAAAGCAAAATGGCATGGACAAAACAGTGAAGTAGGCATATAGGTGCCATGTTCAACACAGCCGCATCTCGGAGATCATGAACAGATTACTTAGCAGAAGTTATTACTCCTCCACCTGCGTGTGACATCATTAACGACAGTCCTATCCACCTTATTCCTGACAAGCTTACTGCGTTTTGAATTATGGGTGGCACTTCCGGTTTGGGGAACTTCCATTCAAAAAAATTGAAACGAATCATTTCAAATAATAAGGTTGCCCTACAAATAAAGCTTATCCGTCATTTTGACTGGATGAGCTGTCAATTTTCCTTCATGATTTATTTTCAGACATCATTAGAATAATGTTACACTTGGTATTTTAACATTACGTATTATAACAAGAATATCTATTGCAAGAGCTCTTTTCAGTCACTGCGTACTTTTCCTCATTATTTTTTTCTTTTTTCCCTTTGCCATCTGCTGTAAAAGTATGAAAAAGGATAACATATACTGCACATTTGTGGTCTGTTCTCCTAAATTCTATTTGCGATATATTTCATTAATAATTCACTGGAATGCACAAAGAATCTCTGAGCAATTATATTCAAGCAACCAAATCCCAGAAGGTTAAAATGATCGCTTTAAGGTCATAAACCAGGTACTCACTAAGCTGACAACTAATGCTAAGGTGTGATCAGTTCCTCTTGACTACACCTACAGAGGCAATTGCCTGACCACTAGCACTATAATTATACTGTATGTTCCCCTCTGTGCTAACTGCACTACCTTCGTTTCCTCAGCACAGCCATTAAGCAAGCTGTACATACACCTACGCACACATAGACCAGCGTGAAGACTCATACAATGCTCTTGAAACACACTGAATAAAGCGCAGTTCTTTTGTTTTAGACCATTAATTATTTGAGAGAGCTATACTACCAAATGTGGAGAAAGATTAATGAAAATGGAACCCGTGTCCATAAATTTCAGCCGGTGAGTTCCTCTTCAATCGATTAGCCTGATGATGTGCTAACCACTTAAATCTTCAATAAAACACATTTTGATTCACAATGTCTTTGTGTGTGGTATGTTTAATAATTGTTTTGGGGAAAATGGAAAAGGAAAGCTGAAAAATGTGAAGAAATGAAAGCCATTGAAATCTGTCTTTCAACAGTTGAAGTGAAGCTGAAGTATGTCAGTTTTGGTTGTTGTTGTTTTTTTTATCTTTTGCTTTTACTTTTTATCATTTTGAAATGTGTCGTGTGTCACTTAATATGTGAATAATATGCTATTTGTATTTTTAGTTTTATTTGTCCAAAAAGTGTGAAAACATTGCAACCAGTCCAGTGCAACAGCAGTGGTGCCATGCAGCAAAATCTTTCCCAAATGAAATACAGCATGTAAAGTTAAAATAGCGGGCAAAATCATTCATTAGAATTAACTGCAGACTTTGCTTTCCTCTCACTGATATCTATAGGTTATTTAGACCTATATTGTGTGATGATAATTTAGACCACTCTTTCCGCAACGTTTCAAATCTGCATGCCCCTACCAACATCAGCTCAACTTGTATAATCTAGAATTTCCTAGTTTCCCACCTCTGATCATTTACATAGATCAGTGTTTCCCACTCATGAACAAGACTTAGTTAATCATGTGCTTGGAAATCATAATTGTGATATTTCCGACTCAAGGGCACATAAGATAAAGTAGGTTATTCACCCATTACCCATATTGGCCACGTTCACACAGCAACACTGAAGTGCCTTGAAATGCGCAGCATTATTCAATGTGTTGAGATAATTTCCACTGAAACAGGAAGACAGGCGTTTAGCGTTTAGTTTATTTCACAGCTTGGCCAGAGCCGTTGAGTTCGGCAAAGCTGCAGTTTCCTCCTAATCTCCTCCATATCACTTTAAAATATAGCATTTTGTGTAGAATTCAAATGGGTCCTATACGTTTTCTGGTCTGCGATGACTTGCGCATTTGATACGCTCTGTGCTATCGTGACTCTGGACCGAAGCAGACTGTGAACTTGAAACCAGACTTCATTCGCCCCAATGGAAAGCATAATTTACACTGTTTGAATCATTTCCTATCCGCCATATAGTGCACTATGTGCCATTGACCATGTAGAAAATAGTAAATGTGTGAACAAATTACAGATTTAGGCCGCAGCTTCAGCGTCTATTTGTATTTATAGTGTAGGGGACGGGATGCTTTAGATTCGAGAGCATTTGATTGGACAGAAAATATGATGAGAAGCTGAAGTGCAGAGTGATGTCATCAAAATCATTAAGGGCGGAAGTGAGAGACTGCAAGTTTTGAATGCTTACATCTTCTAAATGCAAATTTTGTCTTTGCTTCAGATCTGAATTGTCAGATAACCAAGATAATCCGCTCATAGTTGTCTTCACCTCCCACCCACCCACCCATCCTACTCTTTCTCAGTCTCTGCCCCCATCTTTCTCAAGACTCAATGAAAGGCCTCTCGCTTGGCCAGAACCAAATCAGTTCAGAAGCTTACTTATGGACACGGTACTTGGCACGTCTTTCACAGCCATACAGGCAGAGTACCAGCAAATTCTCCTCTTTCGAATTTCTGAGTCCTTTCAGAGAGAATTGAGCCCCTGCTTGACGTCTTTGAGAGATGTGAAGTCACATAAATGCTTCAGTAGTCACAGCCAAGTGCTCTCAAGAACTCATGAGTTATTTGCAGCCCAGTCAGTCTCGCACATCTTAATGCATTTACGGACCTTATACATGCATATACTTCATTTAAGGAGGAGGCTGGATTTCCTTAGATTCTCTTCCACTGCAGTCATGCCATTTATGTTGCTCACGGCCGGATCTCATGATCACAAGGCATGCAGGGCAATGGAATTGTTATAACCCCATGATACACTCTGATGTCTCTTTGACAAGAGGCCTCTTTTAGGTACATGGGGGCTTACATTGTATACAGATGAGCTTGGCTTCGCATATCCTCTCCGTATCTGCATCGCTTGACATTTTCATGTTTACCCACCTGGAATTTAAGCCATCGGTGGTATGAAATTATTTGTGGACACTGTGTTGAATAGAAGAGACCAGACCTGTCAAGAGGGTGAAGATGTTTCATGATAAGCCTTTTGATGTCAAAAGACTGGTATTGCTGAACGAATTACTGAATTTATGTTTAAAGTATAAGCGTGTATTGCTCGTATTGTATGTGAGCTCTGTTAATACTAGCATCCTTGTGTTGCAAACCACAGTTTTATGTTACTGTATTACAGTACTATATGGATGTCAACATAATATATTTAGTCTAATTAAAGAGGCATTTCTTATTCTGTTTTTCACCTCACTTTCCCTGCATCTTGACCCAGATAAAAAAAATGTTTGCTGTACTTAAAATATTACTTGGATTGAAATGCAATATTTACAACGTGGCTTTTAAAGAGCTGCGTGATTGGATTGCAGCAGTTTTGTGAAAACTAAAGCGGCCTGCAGCAAAACAAGAAAACAATGATAAGAAATCTCAGCAAAGTTGGTGGTTGGCAATGTATCCTGAGACATTTGTACATGTCTGTGATGTACTGATATATAAAAGTTGGCACAGATTTCATGTGGTGTAATAATACAGTATGATGCATAAATCAAAGGTAAAGTAGTTTGTCTCCTGAGAAAGAATGACAGACAAAAAATACAAGTAATTAACGATAAAAACAGACAAAACTGCAAGTATGTTCTGTGTACAGATGATGAGGTATCTTGCAGTGAGAATGAGTAAGAAGTGTCCTTCTCTGTACGTATGTGGTGCTTTTTTCATCCCTACAGAAAATCATAACATACTACATTTAAAATATGGACTGAAAAATGCTCCCAAAATGTTTTTTATTGTGTTTTCTTTTTACTTTACATTTATACAAGTTACAATTTTACTTTGGATTGAGACATTTAATCACTCATCAGAGCAGACATGTTATTTTCCCATTTTTCAGAGAACTATTTGCTACCTTAGTTTTGAAAGTAAATATCTGTTAAACACATCTATTATCAGGTCAGCTTTATTTGTTTCAAAGCAGCAAGAAAAAAGCAAGATAAACAAGAAAATAATGCTTCTATAATGCAAGCAGAATTAAATTAAAAATTAAAAACATTTTTAATAACATAATAAAATGTTTAATTAGGTTGAATAACTGTGAAAAATGTCATCAATTATGGAATGAGTTGAACTAATCTATAAAGCATCTTTTTTTTGTCAGCTTGACATCATCATTCCCCTTAATGAGAGCCATATGACTTTTTTTTTTACGTGGAACAAATATCAAAGCTGCTCTTCCCACTCGTCCCCCGTCACCAGAACCTGTAACACCCTCATAAAGCACCCAATATAAGCACCCAGTTCACACACACTCATTGTCAGGTCTTGTCAGTCTCTACACGAGAGTTACTTACCTGACTTCGCACATTCCTTTCTCGTCCTCTTCCAGACACTCATTTCCTCGGACCTGTTATCTTTCTCGTGCTTGTCTTCAACTTCAAAGTAGAAAGACTTGTCAGTTAAGTGTGACTGTCATTTGAATGCTCATCACTCACCTGTCTGAAGATCTTCCCGATCACAACCAACCCGTTTATAAAGAACTGTTACGTTTACCTCCGTGTCTCCTCTCGGTTCCATGACATCCATTCAATAAAAATGATTATTGCCCATTTAAGCAGCTTTTTCTTGTGTTTTTTTTATTTAGTCTGCAAGAGAATTTGCTAATCCATAGCCTATAGGTTAATAAGTTTGCTTACAGTTTATAAGGAGAGCTATGAAATAAAGTAAGCCACACTGCCACTTGTGCTGGCTGTATTAGATGATACAATCCAGAAATCAGTGAGTTCTCAACCGGTTTTGTTTTCTGAACAATAAACTCATTCCAAACAAACAAAAATCCAAACAAGATTTTCCATGAAGTTTAAAAGGCACAGCATAGAGAAATTGACGCAGGTGATATTCTAGCCTCAAACAGCATAAGACATTGCTGATTTTTATGAGACTTTGTTCAAGCTTTTATGTTTTCGGCCTGGAAAGTGTTACCTCAATGACACAGTGAGTCACTTTAGTGAGATCAGCTTGTCAATCATAAAGTATTAAAGTGCAAAACTTCAATGCTAGCCAATACTGGATTAATGGCTGCTGAAAACTTAGCTTTGCACTCACAGGAATAAATTACTTTTTAAAATATATCATTATATTTCGCAATATTACTCTTTTTACTGAATTTCTGATAAATGCAGACTTGATGAGCATAAGAGACTTGCATTATAAATACATACATACAGATTTAAAATCATAGCATACAGGTTTCGGACAACATAATGGCAAAAAAAAGTACTAATTTACTTTTTGGGTCAACTATTCCTTTAAGGATGACAGGAAGATTCAATGACTTTAATGAATTAGCTAATTTAAAAAATAAATCAAACGAAAATGCTTCTACTGACCGAATTCCACATCAATCCAAACATTTGACATTGAGTAATATCCACTAGATGCTAGAGTTTATGTTGTATTTGACTAGCCAAGTGAGTATGAAGAAGCCAGGCTTCTTGTTCAGCAAGATCGGGAGTAATTACACATATGCATACTGCAGAACTTTCCATTTACTGTAAACAATATAGTCTACATAATGACAAATTAATGGCCTGGTCGTTCGTATCGATCTTCTCTTGGATGAGATTCATAGAACCTCCTGGGTAGAAAACATGCCAAGCTGTGGGGGAAATCTGAAAAGGTATAAATATAGTTTGATCTAATGCCAAATAAACAGCACAGATCGGTTCATCTTCACCAGGTGGTGAGAATAAGAGGGTTTTGTGAAGTCATCTGAACGGTCATCTAACTCAGCAGACCTTTAGTACACTTAAACACCTCAGTCTTCATCTGACGCAAGCGCTTTGAAAATTAAAAGCAGACCTTGAATGGATAACTCATAGAGCTAGATGACAAAAGTGTCATCTTCAATGAATACAAAAGTGAAAGAACCATCTTTAATTAATTAAAAAAGTGAAAGAACTCAACTGTGCATAGCAGCGCTTTTCATGCGAATGACTCAGCAGCCACACGTAACTACTACAGTCAATTAAAGCTCCTCGAGAACAGGATATTTTTATTCCTCACTTCGCCTGATCAGATGTGATTTAGGTAGTGAAGTGTCTGTTTGTCAAACTATGTGACCTTTAGGGAGAGTAACAGAGGCGTCTTGGATGAAAGCCACTTCAAATCAGATTGATGAGCTGCATGGGCTGATATATTATGATCTATAGAATCAATAGATTAATGGCATGGTATCTGTGACAAGAGCTCTCATTTTCAAGGGCTGTCAACACTGTTTGTCGAATGTTGAAACTTATTTAAATCAAGGAATCAAGCTTTAGCCGATTAGCACGGCCCTGTTAGCCAGATGCTAGATGTGGTAACTACATCATCTGAAGTCCCTTACAAAAAAGAAAAATACTTGAAGTTAATTTTATCACGTAAATTTCAAGCATATTTTCCAAGTACAGGGTACTTAATGTAGTAAGTACTGAAACCAATGTCCCAGTGTAATGTTTTAATACTTCTTGAGAATGTCTTTTATATTGGAACTACACCGTGAACTACAAGTGATTGTGTAGGTATGCTGTTAGTTTAGCCTACTTTTCAGTTAATGAAAGTACACTTTGACACATGCTCTTTCTTTCCAGAAGTATATATCTGTTAAAAGAGTATAAGTAAGGTAACTAGTTTAGGATCTAATTCTCACTTTTAAAGGGGTCCTATTATGCCCTTTTAAGAAGTTTTGATTTTGGTTTTGGGGTGTACTAGAATATGTTTTATTGCCTATTATGCCCTTTTGAATGTGTTGTTTAGTTCCGGTTTCAATGAAGCCCCTCCTTCTGAAATACGAAATGTGCTGTGATTGGTTTGCTGGCTTGTGATTGGCAAGTGCTTAGTGTTTTCAGGAAATGTCCCGCCCCTACATAATGGTGAGTTCTGCTCTAGTGTGAATATAAAAGATGGTGGCTATTTCAAACCACTAACAAGAGGATCATTCAGAACGGATTTCATGCATGGACTTTCAAGCACGGATTTCACGGTACGTTTCCGAATGGTAGGCTATGTTTTTCTTGTACATTAAAGGTACGATGTTATTCACCATTTAATCATGATATTTGTCTGAAAACTACGGCCATACAAACAGTAATCGATCACAAAAACATGCTTAATTTGCCTAAGGGGCGGTGAACAGCCTTACAAAAGCGAGAGCTTACAAAAGCTATAATAAACAACACTATATTAACACTAATGTTGGCACAATGTTAGCGTAGCAGCAACATAAAACGTATAATTAGAACTGTTAAAACGCAACTATAAGACATACCTACTAGTTGTCATCCACAAACAACAGATTGTCCCGACAAAGTGGAAACTGCTCCAAGCTGTACTGAAATTGTACCTGCATTGTGGTTCTGGAAGCTGTTCTTTGTAAAATGTGCAGCACACAGATAAACGTTGGGGTTCTAATGTTCAGGAACCGTGTTTAAAATAAATTAGCCACTCTAAGTTCATCAGCCTTAAGCTGCGTTCACACTACAAGCGACTTTGTCGCTGCAGGTCGCCAGTGGCTGGCCGTTAGTTCGCTAGAAGACGTTCCCACATGGTTGCCTAGTAATGTTTGTGAGTGACATTCACAGATGTTACTCTGTTGTAGACAACAAATATGTATGAAATGTAACAAAATAAAATACAAAATACTGATGTGAAAAATGTATTTAAATAAAATACAAGTAATTAGTATTTTGAAAATACAAAAATACTCCCACAATAATCTTATATCTTTTTTTTTTTTTTTTTTGCTGAAAGGTCAATAACACAGTAATAACACAAATATGAGAAATGTGTCAATTAAAAATGGCGAAGTAGCAAAATAAAAAAATATGGGCATCTGCAACGCTATCTCGCGACCAATTCGTATAGAATTTGTACAGATTCGTACAATTTGTCTAAGCCCACGTGACGTGATGGGTAGATTTAGGGGCGGGGTCAGGGGTAGGTCATTTGTTTGAATTCATACGAATTTGGCAACTCGTAAAATATGAGTGAGGTCGTATGAATTGTTACGAATTAGCCACCTGTAAAAATCGTACGAATTGCCCTCTACAGGGCCTGAAATAGCTCCCTCTGACGTAAATGGCATAGCTAAGTTCACAATAATGGTGTGGTAAATTTATTTAAAATACATTTAATTGAAATACTGCCCATGTCTGGCGGTGAATACCACTGTATGTACACGGAGATATATTATAAATTATAGGACAGATTCTGACTGCTAAAATGAGCTTCTCGTTCAACTTGCCTCGGTCAGACTCAGCACTGAAGAGTGACGGATCACATGCGCTCCACTGACTTGACTCCTATTGGTTGTCGCTCCCGAAAGTCGTTCTTCATTTGCATAAAGTTAAACAGATCTCAACTTTTTCGCGTCGCCAGACACGCCCCACCTGGTCGCCAATGGTCGCTGTCGCGCTTGTCGTCGGAAATCGCCCGCTCCCTATTTAAATGAATGGTATCCTGTCGCTTTGTCGCTTGTAGTGTGAACGGGGCTTTAGGAAGGTCAAACAAATGAGTTGTGGAAAAAACAGCGTGTTTTTGATATAGCAGCAGCTCATCCAGGCCTCCTCTTTTCTGGGTATTCTGCGGGCATAGATTATTTAAATGAGTAACATTATGACTTCATAAAGCCAGGAAAATTCGCGTTGTAGTCCAAACGTGCCGTTTGTTATAGTTCTTGGAAAGTGGATTCTGTTCAATAAAATATCTCCCATTGGAGTAAACTTTGAGCTTTGTGACCTTGCAGATTGTTTTTTATGCTCAAACCAACAACATTACACACTAAAGTTAAAAGTGAAAAAGCATAATAGGACCTCTAACTAGTTGCTTATTAGCATGCATATTAGCCTACTAGGATATTGGCTGTTTATTAGTAGCCTACTTAAAAATCACATTACTGACTTATTCTGCATTACCATATTCTTCATCCCTTAATCCTACCAAATAGCCTACTTAAACTATTAATAAGCAGTAATTAGGAGTTTATTGAGGCAAAAGTTGTAGTAAAAAGTGATAATTTGACCTGAATATATATATTATTTTTTGGTAAAGTCTGCAATTGAAGTGAATGCATGTGAATGAATGGCTAATTGATAGTTTTTGCCAGGTATTAGAGACCTCCTTTCCTCTTTGATTTAAATGGCAGTAAAGTATGAGAACCAAGCTAAAATGTTAATAACCTAATTAAGTAAACAGAGTATTAAAGCCATGGTTGTCATTTAACACTCTGTTTGTTGTATTTACCTACAGTATTTTGCTTGAGAAGTTTAATGAATGATTACTTAGATATTGTTCAATCTAAAATATACAAATGTCCATAGGCTGCCAATGAATGAGCAAAACTGTAGACATACACTAATTAAAAGTGTATCAGTTGGACCCAGTGTCACTTGGCAAACTTATCCGACCTTTAGAAGAGCACTTCAGATCGGCATTCCCGCTCTGAGATGCGTACATTTTAATTGATAGGGACAAACTCCACTGCTGGGCATGGCTGTATAATGTCATGCTGTGAAGGCTTTCTTTTCACCCGTTGGTATGATTGTATCTTTGATTTCTCTGTGTATGATTTGCACTGCAATATGCCGTTGCGTTGTGACACGGATCACCTCATGTGTGCTTTTGGGGAGGTGCTCTTTCACTCTGGCCTTCAGCAAACATTTGCATTATCATACAAGGCAAGTGATTAACATAAAACACAGAATATGGGTTGAATAAACTGGTGTTAACTTTCAAACAAGTGCTTATATCTCCATATAACCACAATGTTTGGAACATCAAAAAAAAAGTGGTTATAAAAATAGATCCAAGTGAACAAGAGACTTTAAAATGACTTCAAATACAAATGTATAATAACAAGCTATAATAATTGGTTAAAATAAAGTATCAAAGTAAGTAATCATACGGATTTTATTGAACAACACTGTTAAAACAAATTTGTAAAATAAATGATATAAAAATACCTTGTGTACATTACGTATTATAACAAATGCCTGCAGAGGGCGCCAACGACCTGGTGTTAGTTGTTGTTGCATAACGGCATGATCAAATCCTTGTTTAATATTGGCCAAACAACATTTAATTCAAATGTCCACTTAATCTTTAATATTTGGTCACTTTTGCACAATAAAAATGCAACAGCCACCGTAATTTCTTGAACAAGAACATGTGCACATCAAAACATGCAAAGGGTTTTTTATTTTTATTTTAAAATGGCGAAGAACAACAATTTGCATATTTAGAAATCTATCTATTCTCCTGTGTTGGCAAATCTGCGTTCCCAGATGAATGCTAGCAACCCAAACTCACAGCATGATGATAACAGTGTATCTATGAAACATAAACCGCGTCCGACTTTTGCGTTCCCAAATGCACTTTATTGGAAACTTAAATAAACAAACAGCACATGCAGAGACTGAGTTTGCGTTCTCAGCATTTACTGTGAACGGAGCTGAGGTACCTTTAACATGCTTAAGAAAAATGTACATATTGTGGTGAAGGAACACACATTGTATTCCATGTTGTACAATTATGGACAATTTGTTTTTTAATAAGAGATGTTATTGATGTTAATTGTTGATTGTGATATTGGGTCTCTATCTATTGATCAAGAAAAAGGATTTGACCCCTGTTGGACATGCATATCTTTTTAGCGTTTTAGAAGCTTTTGGGTTAGGAAAAAAATATTTCTGCAATAAAGTTAAAGGTATAATAAGGCCTCTGTAATGATCAATGATAATGTGAGTAGCCCAGTATTCGTTAGAAGAGGCATTAGGCAGGAATGTCCTGTTTCAGGGCAGCTCTATAGCTTAGTAATTGATTCTCTATTATGTGATGTTGTTGCTGTTTCAGAACAGTTAAAATGTTCTGTTTTGGCATTTGCAGATAACTGAAACTGTTTTTTGTTTTGTTTTGTTTTTTCTAACCGGGCAGGAAGATATTAAACACTCTGTAAAAACTTAGCCCTGTTTGAAAAAGCTTCTTCTGTAAAGGTAAACTGAGGGAAAAGTGAGGGGCTTATTATGGGTGAATGGAGGAATGGTAGGATACCTCACATTCCAGGAGGATTGAAGTGGGAAACAGAAGGTATTAAAATCTTAGGAATTTACTTGGGTTCAGAAAACTATAGAAAAATGAATTGGGAAGGTATGCTGGATAAGGTGTTAGCCAGTTTGTCTAAATGGAAATGGCTATTACATGAAATATCCTACAGAGTCTTGGTCATAAATCATTTGCAACACAGGCTCATTGGAAAAATGTACCTGTGTCAACATTTTTGCAAAACGGAAAATACGTACATATCACTGCAGTTTCCAACAGAAATGAACACTAGAGGCAGTAAAACATAAAGCAGTTTTAATAGTTTTCACACACAATTATGATACCCACAGGGGCCGATTGTGGATTAATAAAGACTTGTTTTCACACGGCTCTAATTATTTTATGACCTCAAAACACTTCTTACCATAGTGCATGATTTGTAAACTAATATATTTTTGAGTTTGCATCACTTAACCATTTGTTCGCTTTTATTGAGGTACCAAGCTTGCTCAGCTGGTACAGAATTGTACTTGTGATGTGGAGAGCTTGGGTACGAATCCCATGAAAGACGAATCATGATCGGAGACGAGTTCAAAAACAAGATAACATGCCGTGGTTACGATTGCATTTTGATGTCACATTTGCTTCTGTCAACACTATCGGGTAGGTTTAGTGTAGGGTACGTTATTTTAAAATCGAGCATTAAGCTTTTAGAGTCACTCGCAGGACATTTCACTTTTGCGTGAAACGTGCACGACACAACGTGTTTTGCAAAAATGTTGCCACAGGTATGTTTTTCTAATGAGCCTGGGCTGATCATTTGGCTGCCTCTATGGCACAGGATAAATGTGCAAGAGCCACCTGATGGACTGATTAAAGACATCCAGAGAAAGTTGGTGGACTTTTGTTGCTCAGGCCAACACTGGATTCATGGGCCTGCTTTGTATTTGCCAACTCAAGGAGGACAACGCCTTATAGACATCTGAAGTCGGATCAATACATTTCGAATTACAAGTTGTACAGAGATTGTTATGCGGAGGAGACAGAGTGGAGCAATGTGGCATGTGCTTTGTTGAGAAGGACATCAAGTTTTGAATATGATAACCAATTGTTTTTAATAGAATAAATGAACTGGACTTTAACATTTTGACTCCATTCTATCGCTCCATGCTAAGAGCGTGGAATATGACTTTTCTGTAAGCAGAGAAATTGAACAACCACAAGGCTGGATTAAGGGGGAACCTTTGTTCCCTTTCGTTGTCACTCCGAGTTACGTCGGATGACGACGAATGGGGTTTCGCTTAGAAAGCCTATCAGCTTCGAGTATTACAAAACGAGCCAATGGCAAAGAAATGCCATGGGTCTGCGGAATTTGCATAACGTAACTCCGCCCCACCTCGTGGGTATAAAAGGAGGACGCTGGCAACATGCAGTTATGTTTTCGCTTCGGAGCCAAGAGTACCTCTTCACTCCTCAAGCATCTCTGAATTTGTCAGCTTTTACAAACGAGTTCCTCTGGTGTTGGTGTTTGTGGGCGATTCCAGCGAGCGCGCGCTTCCTGCTGATCTGTGCAGTGATTTTGCCAGAGAGTGCGTGTCTCCCCGGCCGCCTCGACATCAGAGTGTTTCTCTCTCACAAAAAGAGCTTGCACGCGGCACGTCTTTTTAAAGATGCCTCGCCCGTGCACTTCTGGTTGCGGCAGATATGTGTCTGACTCTGATGGGCACGAGCGCTGCCTAGTGTGTTTGGGCATGGATCACGCTAGAGCAGCGCTCGTGGATGAGTCATGTTCTCTCTGTGGGAACATGACCATCGCGTCACTAAGGTCGAGACTCAGTGAACTCGCAAGAGTGAGAGTCCCCTCATCCACACCCCGATCTAATGCTCCCCCGAGGAGTACTACTTCGGCTGGTGGCCAGGGTGACCTGAGGGTAACGGTCTGGAACCAGGCGCCGACTATGTGTCCGCGACCCCAGCCCCCCTCTTCAGTGACGGTGCCCGCTAGTGAGCCTCCGATTCCCGCGGGACCTTCGGGCGCCCCGCGGGCTTCGGTTGAAGCTACAGAGGAAGACGCCATGTCTGTAGCAGCATGACAAGGTGGGCTTGATTCTTCCGGAAGTGAAGATTCAGCGCAGCTGCCACCTTCCGGTGTGCATACGGCTGTGCCTGAGTCGGATCCGGAAATGACGGCCATGCTTTCCCGGGCAGCCGCGAGCATCGGTTTAGAGTGGAGGCCTCCACCCTGTCCCGAGCGCTCGCGGCTGGACGATTGGTTTTTGGGTAAGGCTGCCGACCCCCGTGGTCCACGGCAAACCCCAATACCATTCTTCCCGGACGTGCATGATGAGATCTCGAAGTCCTGGAAGACCCCCCTGTCTTCCCGGGACCGCTCGCTGATCCCATCCGCCTTTCCTCCCCTCGATGAGGCGGCCGCCCGTGGGTACACTGGGCTTCCCTCGGTTGAACGCTCTGTTGCGATGCAACTGTGTCCTCAGAGTGCTTCTTCTCGGGGCGAGCCTAAGCACCCATCCAAGGCCTGTAGATTTTCGTCATCTATGGTGGCGAAGTCTTACAGAGCGGCGGGACAGGCGGCTACCTCTCTGCATGCTATGGCCACTCTGCAGGTCTACCAGGCCCAGATGCTCAGAAGCATGCACGAGGGCAGGGCAGACCCAGGGCTCTTCAATGAGCTGCGTGCCGCAACCGACCTCGCTCTCCGGGCGACGAAGGTAGCCGCGCGCTCCCTGGGTCTGGTGATGTCCACCGCGGTGGTCCAGGAGAGACACCTGTGGCTGAACCTGGCCGACATGCGGGATTCCGAGCGGACTCGTCTGCTCGATGCGCCCCTGTCCCAGGCCGGCCTCTTCGGCGCCGCAGTTGAAGATTTTGCCCAACAGTTTTCAACTGCACAGAAGCAGACTGAGGCCATTAAACACATTCTGCCCCGCCGACCCGCTGCTGCCTCGTCGTCGGTCGGGCAGACGCCTCAGCCTGCTTCCCGCCGAGGGCGCCCTCCTAAAGCTCCCGCCCCTCCCGCTAGGCCCAAGCAGCAGCCTCCACCCGGGCCGACGCGCGGAGGAAGCCGTAGGAAGGCGCCCCAGCCCTCTCCAGCCCCGCCCCCCGCCAAGCGCCGGGCCAAGCGGCGCTCCTGAGACGGGCTGCTCAGGGATGATGTTTGTTCGCAGGAGATGGTAGCAGGGCCACTCCTTCCCCCGGTGGAGGGCCGGGGGAGAATCCTTTTTTCTCCACTCCCCGCTGCTCACCCACGGGTGGGCAGCACCCTAATGTGGTTAAAGACAGAAATAAACCTCTCACCCCTGAGCACACAGAGTTCTCGGACGACCCAGAGCGCCGCCCACCAGCCGTGCTCTCCTCGTCCCCCTCTGTCCCAGAGTCGGTTGACACGGCGTGCCGCCCACGGGCCGTTTCGTCCCTGTCCCACTCTGTCGCCAGACCCCTGGCAGAGCAGGCCCCCGTGGAACGCTGGTCCTTCCCTGGCCTCCTCTGTCAGGGCGCGGAGCTTAACTGCGCCCCCACACCGGATCGCTATGCCGTCCACGTCCGGGCCAGTTACTCCGCTTCGCTGCCCCTCCGGGGGGACGCCGGTGGTCCGCATGACCCCGCTGGTACAGTTCCTAGAAGCCTGGCTAGAGCTTCCCCAACTGTCCCGCTGGGTCGCCCGCACCGTCCGGTTCGGCTATGCGATTCAGTTCGCACGGCCTCCTCCCCGATACAGGGGAGTCCGCTCCACTTTGGTCGGTGGCAACGCCCCGATCATGCGAGCAGAGATTGCCACTCTGCTGGCGAAGGGTGCAATCGAGACTGTCCCTCCAGCCGAGATGAGGTCCGGCTTCTACAGCCCTTACTTCATTATCCCCAAGAAAACCGGTGGGTTACGACCGATCCTGGACCTGCGAGTATTGAATCGCTCCCTTTACAGGATGCCGTTCAAAATGCTCACCGCCAAACGCATTTTCGAGTGTGTGCGGCCCCAGGATTGGTTTGCAGCGATCGACCTGAAGGACGCCTACTTTCATGTCTCCATTCTCCCTCGTCACAGACCGTTCCTCCGGTTTGCTTTCGAGGGACAGGCATATCAGTACGCGGTTCTCCCGTTCGGGCTGGCCCTGTCCCCTCGCGTCTTCACGAAGGTCGTCGAGGCAGCCCTTGTTCCCCTTCGGGTTCACGGGGTTCGCATCCTGAACTATCTCGACGACTGGCTGATTATAGCTCACTCTCGAGACCAGGTTTGCGAACACAGGGACCTTGTGCTCCGGCACTTAGCCCGTCTGGGCCTTCGGGTCAACTGGGAGAAGAGCAAACTTTGCCCCGTGCAGAGGATCTCTTTTCTCGGTATGGACATCGACTCGGTCGCCATGTCCGCGCAGCTTACGAGCGAGCGCGCGCAGTCACTGCTGACTTGTCTGAGACAAATAAAGGGCAAGAAAGCGGTTCCACTGAAACATTTTCAGAGGCTCCTGGGGCATATGGCATCTGCAGCCGCGGTCACGCCGCTCGGATTGCTTCATATGAGACCGCTTCAGCTTTGGCTTCGCGACCGAGTCCCGAGGTGGGCATGGCAACAAGGCAAGCTCCGAGTTCCAGTGACTTCGAGCTGCCGTCAGACCTTCACCCCGTGGTTGAACCTCAGTTTTCTCAGGGCTGGTGTCCCACTGGAACGAGCGTCGAGGCATGTTGTTGTCTCAACAGATGCCTCCACCACGGGCTGGGGCGCCATGTGCAATGGTCATGCTGCCGCGGGCTCCTGGACAGGACCCCAGCGCCTGTGGCATGTGAATTGCCTCGAGTTGCTGGCAGTACGCCTTGCTCTGCACCGCTTCCGAGCGCTGCTCATGGGTCAACACGTACTAGTCCGATCAGACAATACCGCCACAGTAGCGTACATCAACCATCAAGGTGGTCTACGCTCCCGCCGTATGTCGCAACTCGCTCGCCACCTCCTCCTATGGAGTCAGAAGCATCTGAGGTCCCTTCGTGCTATTTACATTCCCGGAGCCCTGAACCGTGCTGCCGACGAGCTGTCACGACTTCAGCCCCTCCCTGGAGAATGGCGACTCCATCCCCAGTCGGTCCAGCTGATTTGGGACCAGTTTGGCGACGCACAGATAGATCTGTTTGCCTCCCGCGACTCATCCCATTGCGCCCAGTTTTATTCTCTGACCGAGGGCACGCTCGGCACGGATGCACTGGCGCACAGCTGGCCGCGGGGCCGCAAGTATGCGTTTCCCCCAGTGAGCCTTCTTGCGCAGCTCCTGCGCAAGGTCAGGGAGGACGAGGAGCAAGTCCTTCTGGTTGCGCCGTACTTGCCCACCCGGACTTGGTTCTCCGAACTAGTGCTCCTCGCGACAGCCCCTCCTTGGCCAATTCCTCTGAGGAAGGACCTCCTTTCTCAGGGACGGGGCACTCTATGGCACCCTCGTCCCGATCTTTGGAACCTCCACGTGTGGCTCCTCGACGGGACGAGACAGGTTTGAGTACCCTACCACCTGCGGTGGTGGCTACCTTCACTTCCGCTAGAGCGTCGTCCACGAGACATGCCTACGCGTTGAAGTGGAACCTATTCGTCAATTGGTGTTCTTCTCGCCGAGAAGACCCCCGGAGTTGTTCGATCAGTTTCGTGCTTTCCTTCCTTCAAGATGGGTTGGAGCGAAGGCTGTCTCCCTCCACCCTCAAAGTTTATGTTGCCGCTATTGCCGCTCACCACGACTTAGTGGAAGGTAAGTCCATAGGGAAGCACGACCTGATCGTCAGGTTCCTGAGGGGGGCGAGGAGACTGAATCCTCCTCGCTCTCCTCTCGTTCCCTCTTGGGACCTCTCAGTGTTTTTAAGTGCCCTGCGGAGTGCTCCCTTTGAGCCTTTACAATCAGTGGAGTACAATTAAGTTCCTGTCAATGAAGACAGCGCTCCTGATTGCATTGGCCTCTCTCAAGAGGGTCGGGGACCTGCACGCATTCTCCGTTGACGAAGCGTGCCTAGAGTTCGGGCCGGCCAGTTCTCACGTGATCCTGAGACCCCGGCCTGGATATGTGCCCAAGGTTCCTACCACTCCCTTCCGGGACCAGGTGGTGAACCTGCAAGCGCTGCCCTCGGAGGAGGCAGACCCAGCCTTGGCACTGCTCTGTCCAGTACGCGCTCTCCGCGCTTATGTAGACAGGACGCAGTGTTTCAGGACCTCAGACCAGCTCTTTGTCTGTTATGGTGGGAAGCTGAAGGGAAAGGCTCTCTCAAAGCAGAGGTTGTCTCACTGGATCGTGGACACCATTGCTTTGGCTTACCAGCAGCAAGGTCGACCGTGCCCCCTTGGTGTGACCGCCCACTCCACCCGGAGTGTGGCATCCTCCTGGGCGCTGGCGCATGGCGCCTCGCTGGCAGACATCTGCAGAGCTGCAGGCTGGGCGACACCTAACACATTCGCCAGATTCTATAATCTCCGAGTGGAGCCAGTGTCCTCTCGTGTTCTCGCTTCAAACAGCTAGTTCCGGACCCGCTCAGGTGTCTTCGCTTGCTCGCCATTCCACTCCGCGGACTGGATACGTGCGATATTCTGCTCAGGTGAGCTTCTCCGAAAGCCCTGAGTTCCTCCAGCACCCCTGATGCTAGCGCCAGTGTCTATTGCCTGGGCGTCGGCTAGGTGCCTCCGTGTGCATGGTCCCTCCCATGAGCTACCCCCACACGTGTATTTCCACTGTAAGCCTCTTTGAGCATGTGTCTTTCCCTCGGCAAGCCACCTTGCCACCCCTGAGGTTGAAATATTCCACCTGCGGCTGGACACCTCAGAGTTTCTCCATATGTTACTATCAGGTCATATGTGTATTTTCAAATGCCCCCCCCCACTGGGTTGGTGATAATTGCATATTTCCCCTTAAAAGCTTGGGATATGCTTCCCAGTGTACCTTGGTATTCCTGTGTTAATTAGGAGTCCTTCGTCCTAATATCTCGAGGGCTCAGATTTTTCGCAGGGCGCTGGAAGACAGCTGTGAAGGTGGCGTGATTTGACTGGTAACCCCATTCGTCGTCATCCGACGTAACTCGGAGTGACAACGAAAGGGAACGTCTCGGTTACGTATGTAACCCTCGTTCCCTGAGTAGGGAACGGAGACGTTACGTCTTCCTGCCACTTCCGCTGTTCGCGGGGATCGCCCGAGTTCAGTCTTGGCTCCTCAGCGATAAAACATAACTGCATGTTGCCAGCGTCCTCCTTTTATACCCACGAGGTGGGGCGGAGTTACGTTATGCAAATTCCGTAGACCCATGGCATTTCTTTGCCATTGGCTCGTTTTGTAATACTCGAAGCTGATAGGCTTTCTAAGCGAAACCCCATTCGTCGTCATCCGACGTAACGTCTCCGTTCCCTACTCAGGGAACGAGGGTTACATACGTAACCGAGACGTTTCACAATCCATTAATTCTGACAAAATGTTTGTTTTCAGGAAGTTTGAGAAACTGTCTGATTAGAGCTGGATGTACCAACATGGAGAATCTTAGAGATGCCAAAGGGTGGAAATCCGTCCAATGATGAGGAAAACCCCATTAAAGACACAGGTCGTCACACTCCTCACTCCACACTCCCCACTCCCCCCATAACTTCCAAGAAGTCAAGGACCAAGGACAGCAGCCAGGGCAAGAAGAAGAAAAAAACAGTTAATAAAGTTAAACTACACATTAAGCATCATTCATAGGGCACGTCACAGTGCGTCTACCACAACATTTTCAGACCCTCTGATGAGCTGAATGTCAAAGCAATAGGCCTGGAGAAACAAGGACCAACGTATCAGCCTTTGGTTCAGGCAGTGAAGAGAATTCAAAAACGTCAGTGGGTTATGGTCGGTATAAATGATAACAGGTTGACTTGAGCCAAAATAAATGTCAAAATATTGTAACGCCCAAATCAAAGCCAAAACCTCTTTTTCCAACACAGAATAATTCAGTTGGTATGAATTAAACTTGCTTGAAAAGAAACTGACAGGCCGAACCACCCTCTGCTCATCAGCCTGTTGGAGGACTGCTCCAGCTCCAACCTGACTCGCATCAACCTGCAAAGAGAGTGGTCTTTCAAAGCAAGGAGCAGCAAGGACAGCAAATGAACACTAGAGACTTAACATTTTCAAAAGCTAGCACACAATTTGAAGACCATATGAACTTTGCCTTGGCTTTCAAAAGATCAGTAAGTGGTGCGACAACTGATGAAAAGTTACTACAAAAGGAACGGTAGTAACCTACTAATAAACCCAAAAAATGCATAAGCTCTAGTAGGCTTTTTTTTCTTGCATATATTTAATTTCTACTACCATCAAGTCTCGTTTTTCTGGGGACACACGATAATAACACTGTTTCATAGGGGAAGCATTACCCACATCAATATCGTGCTCAGCCCAGTCTGTTTGAGATGTCGTATCTCCAAATAACCAGGGAAACTCTGCAAAAGTGTACTCAACTCCGCTATCTGCGAAGGAGACAAATGGGCAAGAATAACTTTTAATTTTTCCAGATTCAGAATTATTCAAACGTCCACGTAAAATACCATCATCTGGTTCTTTACCCTCATTCTCCCTTTGCCCGGAACAAAAGCCATCTTTAACATCTTTAACTTAAACAGCAAAGAGAGTAGAATGAATAGGGTTTACCTCTGCACTAGAGTTCTCAAAGTATGGTTTCAGTAAATTCACATGATTTAACTGGGTTGACTTTCTCCGACACGAAGTAGCAGTCTCAGAATTAGTCACTCAGTTTATGTTTTACCACATATGGGCCTTTAAATTTTGCTTCGAAAGCAAAAGATGTGACAAGAATCTGGTCTCCTGGCTCAAAAATACGACATTCCACCTTGCGGTCATACCATTTCATGCCTTCCTGTTGTTTTCCTGTTGATAAAATTTTGTAGCACAGCCAAAAACCCACGAACTTTGTGACCAGAAATGAAATCGTTGGGACTAAATCCAGTGCTTTCTTGCACAACCTCGCGTGTAGCCAGTAGTAAAGAGGGCAAACCCTCCTCCCAGTCTCTATCCAACTGTACAAAATAAGCACAAAGGAGAGACTTCAAAGTTTGATGAAATCACTCCTTGGCTTTGTGGATGATTCACATTAGCAAGATTATTCTTGATTTTTAGCTGTTTTAGAACTTTTTGGAAGAGATGAGAGGTAAGGTTAGTACCCTGATCACTCTGAATGATTTTAGGAATGCCGAAAAGTGACAAATTGTGACAAAGCTCTTAGAATTGATTGTGATGTAATTGTACGCAACGGATAGGTCGAAGGGAAACGTGTGGCCAGACACATGACAGTAAGCAAGTATTTGCTTCCCGATTTTGAACATGGCAGAAGACCCAAGCAATCCACAATAATGGTTCAAAGGGGTCACAATTTGCTGAAATCGGATGTAAAGGAGCCGTTTTCAGTTTTTTATTCAGGCTTACTAGTTACCTGACGAATGTGACATGACATTATGTAGGCTGAAATGTTGTGTTCTAAACGTGGCCAAAAGAAATGTGCAAAACACGATCACAGGTCTTTCGCGTTGGAAGTGTGCGACTTCCAACACGGCATGCCGAAATTTTGTGGGAACCACTGCCTGAACAATAGGATCCCCAACAACAGCAACAAACCATCTTGTACAAAATAGCTTCTAGTCATATCTGGTACATCACTGTCATGAAGTGCAGAGGTAATCAGCTCAACCAAGGAGGAATCTGAGTGTTGTTTTTTTACTCAGCTCATCTGCAGACAGAGGAAAAGAAAGAGCAGACAAATCAGGTAAAGGCAAAAAAGTACCTGGTGTATTTAACTCTTTTTCTTGAGCCTCCAAACGCTCAACGTTTTTAGTCATAGCGCGAGTTGGAACACTAACAGGTTCTACAAGCATTTTCTGCTGAAGGAGATGGAGATGCATTTGCCCACACCCGATCTCCTGCTAATTCATTTTCCAAGATAAGATGAACACCCTCGATTGGTAAAGCAGGAAGCAATCCCACAACCACTTTACCAGTCACTAAATCAGAGTGAAGCTTGACTTTATGAAGAGGAACTGTTAATGTTTTTAAGCCCATTCCTCAAACTAAAACACTATCACCCGTTTCAGTTTGAGCTGAAAATGGCTAAATGGATTCTAAAATAAAAGAATCCATAGCTCTTGTATAACTCAGAATTCTAACAGGAACTTCAACTCCTTCAACGACCTTCTGTAATGAAAGGAGCATAAGTGGACAAATAATCATTAGACAGTTGAATTTCATTAGTCTCAGCATCACTTGAATTAATCGAATTTGCAACTGCAGCAGGCTTAAATTTATTCACATCAGTATTATTTATGTGTATTTATGTCTTTAAGTAAAGGGCAGTCCCCTTTCTAATGCCCTTTTCCCCGACAGTAGTTACGCGTTTTAGACGGATCAAACGTCCCTGAAGAAATGCGACCACTCTGTGAAGTAGTATTTGTAAAGCGATTCACGCTCACTTCACGTGCTCTCCAATCAATAGCAGTATTTTTATGAGTGAGCATGAAATCATCAGCCAACGACGCTGCCTCAGGAGACTGAACTTTGCGTTCACTGATACACGTCGCAATTTGATCAGAAACGGAAACTTTAAACTGTTCAACTATGATCAATTCAATCAAATCTTCAAATGTTCTAGCATCAAGCGACGCACACTAAAGTGTAATATGTTGTCTTAAATCTCGAAAACACTCCAAATGAGTCTGTCCCTGACTCTTTTTACACAACCTAAAGCATTGTCGATATGTTTCAGGTACACACTCGTATACTTTCAACACTGCAGACTTAATGGTTTCATAATCTTTACACTCCTCTGTACTTAAAGTAGAAAAAGCTAACTGCGCCTTACCAACTAATACACTCTGCAGCAACAAAACACAATTTGGTTTAGACCAACCTTGTATCTCAGCAACACGTTCAAGCATAGTAAAAAAAAACACATTACATTTAGGAACAAGTTTTAGACTTTGATGCAGCAGAAATTTCCCACAGGCACCAACAGTTGAACCATTGCCATCAACTTTACCTTCTTTAATGAGCTTCAGTTTTAAATACTCCAAGTCCATTTTTCTAATTAAATTCTTCCCTGCTCAGACCTCTGCTTTATTTTCTCATGTTCCATTTGTAACAATAATAACTTTTTGTTGGTCAAAAGTTATAGCAGACTACAGTCAAACTTTTTCATGTTCATTAATTTTACTCACTTTAGCTGTCAAAATGCTTGTCAATCAGTTTATTTTTCAACTCAGTTTTAAAACTAATTTCTTTTATTCTCTTATCGACAAGTTTTATTTCATAATATTCAGGGATTGTCCATGAGCAAATAAACCACAGACTGAAAGTAACCAAATGTGCAATCAAATACTTGGAATTTTACCCACTATCTAACTCTTCAGAATAAGTCCATCGACCTACCTAAAGCCTAGTCTTCATGCGGATACTGGCGGGGGGCGGGGGGGAATTAAGCACGCAAGCCCAGTGGGTGGGACTGCAACTGGCTAAACCAGCGACAATTCTCAACACCATGGATGTGCTCCCGAGAAAACCGCTGTTACCCACTTTCACCACAACACTACCAAAATTAAAAAATTTACATGTCTCAAAGGAAATACATCACTAAACCTAGCAGGGAAAAACTCGAAGTCAAAACAAACTGCACAAAGGTGACTTACCAGTCGGTCCATTCAAACGGTGACCAAACAACTGCACCAAATGCTTTTAGGTGTCCTAAGGTGCACTTAATGTGACGTCTAATTATTAAAATTGGGTTTCCCCAAAAACGTCACGACCAATCACAACCACATTCAAGGGAATCGAAAACAACAAAACACAATGAAACTTATCAAGGCACAAAATTACTACGACGAGGACGAGCCGCATTTGTTACGCCCCATGGCTCAAAAAGGCCGCAACAAAATTCGGACACACGGGAAAGCCATGGGATTCAGTCCTTTAGATCTATCGTGACAAACCAGTCCTCGGATCTGATTTCTGACACGATCTGCTTGAGAGTGAGCATCTTGAACTTGAGCTTCCCCCCATCCTTCTTTGGAACGATGAAATATCGGTTGCAATAACCTGACTCCTTGCTGGGAGGAGGAACCCGTTCTATGGCCTCCTTTTGCAGGAGCGTTTTCACCTCCTGTTCCATTACCAGAGCCTGCTCGGGGCCCACCATGCAGGACCCCGCTGAATCGAGGTGGACGAGATCTGAACTGCATAGCATAACCTTTCTCTATCGATTGCAGGACCCACTGAGATACTCTTGGAAGACTTTTCCACTCCGCCAGAAAATCTACTAAGGGTACCAGCCTCTCAAGACTGGCCTCTGGAATATTTTGAGCAGCAAACGCAGCGCCCTGTAACGGCGCACCGGCAGGGAACAACTAGTTTGACTCTTCTCAGAGCGCTTGCTGAAGGCACTGAAGCTGTCGGGTGATGTGATTTTTGGGTGCTTTATAGTTTCCTGGTCGATGACGTCACCCGCCTATGACGTTCCGTCTCGCCATTGGACTGATTCCACACGTGCTTCATGACGCACTCACGCAGGGGCATTCCCACAGCGTTTGACGCAGCTCGAGTTCCCTTGAAAGGGAACTATACAAAAACTGTGTAATGTAGCAGTCAGGTGTCAGTAGTGTCATGCTAGATGAATGCATGGACATGTAATGTGCTGTAGTGTCATGATGCATGCAAAAAAAAAAATATATATATATATATCAAAAGCAATCAAATCAAATAGGCCGCCCACCTCTGCCATCCGTCTTGTTTCTTTTAAAGGTGAAAAGGGAATTTGGCAACAGGTGTCACCGTTGCAATCAGGTATGGGGGCGGAGTAATCCGTCCAATGATGAGGACAACCCCATTAAAGACACAGGTCGTCACAAGACTGTACGTTTCCATTAATTTCTGTCTCTGCTGTGGCACAAGGGGAGTACCAAGAAGAAAGTGACACAATATTGACTTGGGAAAACACCAGAATGGGGAAGTTTTCAGGACATTAGCAAAAAAGCATTATATTCTGTGTGTGTCAAAATGTCCCATCGGCATGTTTTGAAAAAAGTCAAAGCTGGAGTTGGTCAGATAAATTTGGACCAGACTTCAGAGGTTGCTGGAGATCTCTGTACAAGCCTCCTATAGCGAAACGTACAGCAGGTTTACAGTGTAGACTAGTTCATGGTATAATAGCTACGAACAGACACGTACACCTGAATCCAGAAGTAGAAACAAATTGTCCCTTTTGCGGAATAGATGAAACTGTGGATCATTTGTTTATTTATTGTGAGAGGTTAAAGGCAGGGAAGGTAGAAATCCCCAAAAATACCTTTTTTCCAAATTTGTTTAAACTGTCTTTATATATCAATGCATAATTAAAATGACTAAAATTACAATAAAAAGTACTCTGGAAAAGAAATTATAAAAAATCGAGTGTCTGTAGTCCTCTCAGGACTGTAGTAAACACAGCTCATTATTCCATTCGGGATGAAAGAAATGATTAGCTGGGGCGACTGTCACTCTTCCTCGCTACCATGGATACCTCTGCTGATACAGGAGCAGCCCAAATGCGTGCACCCATTTGAAGAGGTACGGAAGCTAGTAATAACAGTAATGGCAGAGACAGAACAGTCAAAATTCTCAGTACCTGCATATAGAGGCAGCGAAGTCAAACAAGTTAAAAAAAAGAAGACAGTATTTGAAAAGGCTATGAACAAAAAGTCTTTGGATAAATCAAGAAATCTACCGAGAGTCAATATCGGCATAGCTTTCCGGCGGTGTCGACAACTGAGGGATCTAAAGGGGCTGAAAAGTGACTCCATGATGGCTTTAGTTTTGCTGGACAGGTAATCTTGCTGTTTTCAATTTGATGGCATTTATTTTTTCATGAAGCATGTATCACTAGCACACGTAGCTACCTAATATAGCTACCTAACGTTACGTAGCATAACTAACGTTTAACTGGCTTAGCTATGACCGTGTAACTTTGGTGTCGACTGGTATAACGTTACTGTTAGTGAGCCAGGGTTGAGACGATAAACAAGCAATAGGCCTATCTGCAGTTGAAAGCTGTTTTGTTTAATTTCGCCAAATCTAACTTTAGGTTAAAAAGTTTAGGGGATCTATTTTTATACCTAGCTTTACCCTCTGCCTAAACTGTTCACCGTGGCGTGAAATCTACCTGCTCCGTTTTTTCACGTTTGGTTTGTTGTTATATATGCTCTACATATGGTTACCTATGTCTTTATGTTGTATCTGTATGTGTTATACAATGTTGTGTGTGTGTGTTATATTATCTTGTGTCTGCAATGCAGTTGTGAGAAGGTGTTTGAGTGTATGTTACTCAGTTTATCTGTAAACATTATATTTAATGTTGTGATTTAACTGTTATGGTGATTTGATTGTTTTTATAGTTATGAGAAAGACATATCAACGTCCACGCCATTAAAAAGTGGATTTACAAGGCCACCACCCCCTGTTTCCACTATTGTCGCGGAGCCTCTTTCTGACAGGTGAGACTTTTATGTTGTGTCATTCAGTGAATGAGTGACAGTTTGTACAACAATAAAGTTAGTTATTTTATTACTTGTGATTCTGACATGATGTCACTACATGCACTGCGCTCCTCTCTGCTCGGCGCTGGTAAACGCGCCCGACTCTTCCAGCTGAGCGAACGGCCGGTGTTGTGCCGAATTTCGACCCCCGCCAAATTATTACCCCCCTAGCATTGGTAGGTTTAGGATTAGTTGTGGGGGAGGGGTTAAGATTAGGGGAGGGGTTAGGATTAGGCAATCAGGTATTGACTTCAACGAGGGGGGTAATAATTTGGCAGGGGGTCGAAATTCGGCACAACACCTGGATTGCGCGTTCATGTGTTTTGTGGGCATGGCTTTGGAAGGAGCCGAGAAGGGAGGGGGTGGGAGTTAATGGAATAATGAGCTGTGTTTATTGCAGTCCTGAGAGGACTACGGACACTCGATTTTTATAATTTCTTTTCCAGAGTACTTACATTTTAATTATGCATTGATATATAAAGACAGTTTAAACAAATTTGGAAAAAAGTATTTTTGGGGATTTCTACCTACCCTGCCTTTTAAAGAGGTCTTTTGGTATTTAAAAAAGTTGGTTTGAAGGCTTTGGTTAAAAATGTTCTTATAAAGGTTTTATTAGTGGTCCTAAATTTAACTTCCAGGAAAACAAGGAAGAATAAACTATTAGGTACTGGATCAGTCGATGTAGAGATGGTATTGAAAGGGTTGGTTTTCATATTTTACAATGGTTAATAATGTATTCGAATTTTTAACTATTTTGGCTGTGGGAAGAGTTTTGTGTAAAATTGGACATGATGAAGTGCTAATTTAAAAATTTTAAAGTAGAGAATTTTTTTACAAATGTTTTTGTTTTATTAATTTTTGGTTCTGTATTTGTGTGTAATATTGCTGAAAAAATTTAACTTTAATTTAGTTTAGTTTAACGTAAAGGTATTGTAGGTAAGATTTTTATAAAAAACTTTTTTCAAAATTTGTTTAAACTTTCTATATATATCAATACATAATTAAAATGTAAGTACTCTGAAAAAGAGAGTAAAAAAATCGAGTGTCTGTAGTCCTCTCAGGGCTGCAATAAACACAGCTACTTATCTCCATTCACTTCCACCCCCTCCATTCTGGGCTCCTTCCAAACCCACGCCCCAAAAACACATGAACGCGCGATGCCGACCGCTCACAGCTGGAGCGGTCGAGGAGCGCAGTGCATGTAGTGACATCATGTCAGACTCACATGTAATAAAATACCTAACTTTATCATTATGAATATAAACAACTAACATGGCTGTTAGTACTCACTATCAAGCTAGCATATCGATACTGGTAACGTTTAAAATATATTGAGTTTGATTCGTTAACGAGCCAGTAACATAAAGCAAAGCTAAAAACAGGTTGCATTGATACACGTTTTCCCATTACAATCAGTTACACTGTGATCAAGGTGAATTTCGTGTAAGATTCATAACATATACGCCGTGTTTTGCCTGTGATTGTGTCTCTTACTAGTCTCTTACCCTCCTCGAGTCAAACGAGTGCGCGCATTTGGGCAGCGCATGTAGCTGCCGGGGTGTTGCCATGGTTGCGAGACAGTGACAGTCGCCGAAGCCAATCCTTTGTTTCATCCCGAATAGAAATAATGTGTTTAGTGCAGATTAAACGGTCAAGAGTCACTCGATTTTTATACTATTTTTATCAGAGTACTTACATTTGAATTATGCATTAATATACTGTATAGAAAGTTTAAACAAATTTGGAAAAAAGTTTTTTTATAAAAATCTTTCCTACAATACCTTTAATTTTAAGTTTAAATTAAATTTCAACTTTAAATTTGACTTGCTCTATTAAATTTAACTCTCTCTCACACACACACACACACACACACACACACAAACAAACACGCTTTTAGCATGAAACCAATACAAAGTATTATGAGGATCTTAGCTTTCTTTTGTAGTTTGGACCGTTTTTGTCCTGCAGAGACCACACAAATGGGCTGATAATGGGCTGATTGTACAGACTTTTCAGAATAGACTGGTGAAGGTTCAAACACTGACTGCACTCTAATGATTCACCACACACCTTAATACAGCTCTAGAGTGAAGAACAAAGTCCATTTACTGAAAAGTAAGGAGTGAGTGAGGCTATGCATCTGTTCCCAACACACAACTAGGATTTAACCTGATTATATATGCATATCATATTCAGTGTTGCTTCTAAGGACGAGTCAGATGGTTGACTAAGCAATTAAAATCATCTAGTTTTAATTTTTTTGTTTGTTTTTTGTTTCAGCTTTAATATTATTTATTGTTCATATATAAGATAATATTACAGGGCTGTTGAATGCTTTAATCTGATTGGTTGACGAAAGTTCTAGTGTGTGCAATTATTTTCAGGGAAACACGCAGTTAAAATAGTTCCACGCAGGTCTTGACCGCATTACAGTTCCATATCACTTCATCAAATGATGGTAAGGTCCTTACAACCACAAAGTAACAGCAAAAGAACTAAAACCCACTACGACACTGGCCAAGAAAATAAATGAAGTGAACAATAGGATAAAAATAACAAATTATTTCCATGGTTTTTGGGCACAAAATTATGTTTTATAATTTACGGAAAGCACAGACTTTCTTTCTCCCTCTCTCTCACTCAAGCGCACACAGTACGGACACACACTTGCACAGAAACGTGTTGTCAGCGTTGCACTGGTGATTTTATCAGTAAAATAGTTTAGCAGTTATTAAAAAATAATGCACACCCACTTATTTCGCGTCATTACCACCTCTGGTATTTTCAAATAATTCAACAGCCCGTCATCAATTATTCCTGACTTAAAATTCAGAGTATCATTTTTTATTAACTTATTTTACATTTTATTTAAAAAATATATTTTAGAGATATTACAGATATTACAGATATATTAGATATTAGATATTATTAGATATTAATTAGATATTACAGAGTTTGCCATTGTTAGTTTTATTTTTAATAATATGTATTTATTAAATTTCTAGGTTCAGTTTAGAATATATGCAATCTGTCTGATTTGTGAACAAATTGTTTTTTTTTAAGTCTTTTCAACCAGTTCACATAACCACATCAATTCATAATTAAATGAATAATACCTGAGACACTATAGTCTTATTTTGAAAATATATAGCTTAGTGCATCACTAGTTGCTTCAGTTTTACTGTCACTTTGTATACTTGATGTAATGTAAAATAATGTTGTCTGTCATGAATGACTCATGCAGCCGCAGCAAAATATACCACAAAAAAAAAACTGTGCATAAAACTTCTTGCACGACACTTGTCATCCACGGTCTGTTCTATGCGTTTTCCACGTGTGTTTGTCATTCTTGAGACAGATTACAACCCATTTGTAAAAGAAAGGTTTAGTGCTCTATGTGGATGAAGTGTCACACATGTACCCACCGGAAGCCCTGGAGACAGAGTGAGTATGGGGATTGAGAGCGACTCCTGTCCTGTCTCAGGCCCTCATGGCTCTCATGTGTGAAGAATGCAGCATATGGAAGCAGTGGACTGAAAAGCCTACCGGGCACCTGAGCAAAGATGACACATTGAGTACAACTCTGTTTGCGCCATGGTAACATGGTAGTGGATCAGCGCTCATTATTCTTTTATAGCCACATCAGCCCACCCTTTTCTAACAGACGTCATTCTGTTTCATGCGTAAGAGCATATTTTCCAATCAAAACAAGGCAAGTTAGTGTGAAGAACTCTTTTAGGGCAGTTCAAAAGGCCTCTGTCCTTCATGTCAAGAAAAGTTCTACCTATTTAACTGTGATTCGACAGTTCAGGGTGACTCACGGTGATGTGTTGGTTTGTTGTTGCTCCTGATGAGATTATTTCTTAAGCCTTATCTAGTCAGTGAATTGCTGCTCAACCTACAAGAGAAGAGAAATGCAGAGGCTGAGAAACACACGATCAGTGGAGATCACAGACCAAATGGGAGGAGGCAGTCAGTTAAAGGAATAGATCATGTACAAATGTATGTCATCATTTACTATACTTCATTTCTTTCTAAGCCTGTTTGACCTTGTACTCTGCTGTGGAACACAAAAGGGAACAATTCTGAAGATGCAATTACATGAAGGTAGCTAAAAATTTAAAAATAAAATAATGCAAAAGGACCTTACCTTTGTGTAAAAAATGTAAAGAAAATGTTAGATGTTATGTTAACGACATGAGGTTGACTGAATAATCTTTAATCTTTTTTTTTTTTAGTTGAACTATCCTATAAAGGTACAACCGCTGACATCTTTTCATTTTTGTGCCGACATATTTTCATTTTTGTGCTGATTCCTTTATAGTTGTTGTATTAGCTTGCACTGCCCTTGTCGTAATTGTCTGGAGTTCAGTAAAAAGGTAATACCAACAGTTCCAAAATATGTATGTAGCCTGTGGCCCTTTGGCTTGCAATGAAAACAGCACAGGTTTTCTCTTTTCTGGGAAGAAAAAAAAAAAGAAAGAAAAAACCAAGACGATGAGGCAGTTCACTTGACAGACATATTTCTCAGTGTCAGGGGATATTTGGGTCAAGCCTTCTGGTGTCTGATGAATAGAAAGAGGCCAAGAGGTAGTCAATCCTGTTCATATATGCCCATCAGTTCAGAACAATGCAGACCCGTGGCCCGCTGGTGCAAGATGGGTTTGATCACAGAAAGCCTGAAGCGTGTTGCACCTTCGCTCAACACTGCCAGTAGCAGGAGGTGAGTTTGTCTCTAATGTGGCCCAAACTGAGTAAAAATATGCAATTTGGTGCAGTTGCTGATCTTTATTTGCCCAAAAAGTAAGTAAATTCTGATAGCTTGTAATATAAATCGATTAGATTTTTTTCAGTAAAGCAAACTACTTACATAAAATGCATATAAATATCAGTTGCAACTCTATAAATCGCCCAATAATATGTCTTAGTAAGATGCTATTTAAATGCTTAATTTTATGATCAAAGTTCTGTATTTTTATTTATTATTTTTTTTAAAGATAATGCAGTACAACAATGATTGAGAGATGTACAAATTAACATTCCTCAAATGCTTGATGTATTATATTTGAGTATAAACTGTCAATCACAGAACAGAAATCATGCAGTAGATTGTCAACAGGTTTTTTCAGCAAAGTTTTGACCATGTTGATAATTTAGAGGCCTTGGAAATTTGTGTATCAAATATAATGCACTAGGCTTTATTGGGTGTAATGCATTATTAAGTAATTAATTACTGTCATTTATTAACGTTTTCCTTGAAAAAGTAACGTAAGGATTTACTCTTTATTTTTCTGTAATTGAATTACAGTTACTTCTGATGTAATTGCATTAAAAAAATAATTCTATGTTAAACAATTGTGGATTTAACATGAAAATGTAACGTCTAATGTTAAAATGTACAGTATGTTTTTAACCTTATCCCTTTAAATGGATAATAATAATTTCAAGAAAAATAAATGTAATTGTAAATGAATTATTTGAAAGAAATTAAAGAGCATGTTCGTGTCTATCCTTTATTGTTCAACTGGTCAAGGTTGATTTGGGATTTAGAAAGTATTTAAAAATAACAAGTAATGCAATACATTTTAGAGAGAGTAATAAGTATCTAATTACACTATTTAAGATGTACTTAGTAGCTAGTAAGCTAGTCTGTTCTACTACGTTTGATGGTGAAACTTCCATGTGCAAGAAAATGATTTCATGAGTTGATTGTTTGACCCCAGCTAAAAAAAAAAATTAAAAAAAAGAAGAATGTTTTGTTAAGGTTCCCATTAAGTTTATGACCAAAGATATTTCTGAAAGTTCACTGAACTTCATTCAATCTTTTAAACACTTTTTAAAATCTTGCAAACATTATTTGGTCATTTTGCAAACATTATGAGAACGTTACTTTTGAATGTTCTGTGAACACTCCAAAACAAAGTGGTAACATAATAAAACATGAGAAGAACGTGCAACTAAAATGTTTCAGAAAAAAAATCCATATATTTATAAAATATTTATAAAACAGAATATATTTATAAAAAAACGTCAGGTTCTGAGCAAACGCACACACTTTTCCTTGTGGCAGAGTCGGAGTACTGCAGGCATTTGGAAATCTTGCCACTCTCCGTTCTCTAGTAAAGGATGTGAATGTTGACTGCTGCTCTTTTATATGTGTGGGAGGAGACTGGTCAGCAATCAGTTTCAAGTGCAGGTGGCTAGTCATATGATCTTACTTACTTACTTACTGCCCATTATGCCTCTGGCATGTAGGGCCGCAACACAGGTCCTCCACTCTGGTCGATTCAGGGCTATTTTCTGGACATCTCCCATCTCCCTGAACATGTCAAAACTGTGTCCAAAGTGTCAATATTTTGTGTGAGCACCATTGTTACCTAGCACTGCCTTAATCCTCCTGGGCATGGGATTCACCAGAACTGCACAGGTTGTTTCTGGGATATTCTTCCACTCTTCCATAATGACATCACGGTGCTTCTCCACCTTCCGCTTGAGGATTCCCCACAGCTGCTCAATAGGGTTCAGGTCTGGAGACATGCTTGGCCACTCCATCACCTTCACCTTCACCTTCCTCAGCAAGGCAGTTGTCATCTTGGTCGTGTGTTTGGGGTCGTTATATTACTAGAGAGAAGAGCAGCACCATTCCAGGAGGGATGAACACCATCTCTTTTCAACAGGTCAGGCTTGCCCCAAAAACGTTTCCAATTGTCCATGAATTCTACATTATTATGCGGACACCACTCAGACAACCAGCGATTGAGTGAACATAATCTGCTAACTATCTCATCCCTCCTGCAAACAGGAAGGGGGCCAGAGCAAATTACAGTGCCTGACATCGTACTTGCGAGTTCACACACCTCTTTAATATTAATATTTGGTGATCTCCGACTGGCGGAGTCGAACATCATTAGTGCCGACATGAATAATGATCTTAGAGAATTTACGATTAGCGTGAGCCAGCACTTTTAAATTTGCTTTGATGTCAGGCGCTCTGGCTCCGTGCAAACATGTGACTATGGTGGCTGGTGTCTCTATCTTCACATTCCGTGTGATCGAATCACCAATTGCCAGGGCACAATCAACTGAATTCTCAGTGGGTGTTTCACTGAGTGGGGCAAATCGATTTGTCAGGTAATCGGAACGGAAGAGTGTTTTTTGATCCCCGACTAGAGCGTTCCCTCACTGTCACCCAATTGCCAGAGTAAACGCAGGCCCGACCCTCTTGCAGTCTTGAGAAGAGCTATTTCCTACTTCTGTGGATTTTATTATTGACACGGTTTAACATTTGATGGTCCATGTTGGAACAATACATTTTTTATTTTTTTACAAACTACATTTGTTGCCTAGAATCAAGTATTGTGATCTGTGGAGGGCTCCTCCTGCCTTAAATAAGGAGGTGGCGTAGTCAGCTTATATTTCCTACACTACATATGTTAATGCCATTAATTAGATGGTGTTTACAAGGCAGAGATCTGAAACCATTTAGCTTTTTGTTGTCAGATGGTAAAGTCGTCTACCAACTGACACTAATGGGGCAATGAATCAGCCAAACTTGACCCTTTGATGAAGGCAGTATAAAGTCCTCAAGGGAAGTGCACAATATTTTGGCATCCCGTCTTATACTTTATTCATTCTCTGAATGCAAAAATGTCCTTCACTTTCTCATCAACTTCACATGTGAATGCTTTAAGTGTGCATATTCAAATTAATACAATAGCGTAGTCATTATTCTGTGTCGTTTTACTTACTATTAAAATGCAATGCATTAACTATGAGTCTTCATGTTTGGTTTGTTACAAGCCGCTACACCGCACACCCACAGCATGCAATCCTTAATGACAATGTGAAATAGCTTGTTCAAATTAATTAAAACAGGGTCATGCACAGGAAAGCTGGCTTTCATTATGTCCCTGACATCCTGGTCACTACAAAGTCATTCTCTGTGATTAAAACTCATATGGTGGAGATAAAGAACAAGTGCTATTCATTTCAAATATGCATTCATCTTAAAATATTCTGCACAAGTCCATGAAACATTTGCTTTCATTAATATGCAAATATAAAACATGTGCTGTATGTGCGCATATAATGACAGTGAATTAGTATCTCCACCCACCCCAAATACCAAATAATGGTTCAAACTCTTTATAATCATTTCAACATGCCTCAGTCAACATTTCTCCGTCAGTAATTGTTGGTACTTTGACTGTGGAATTGTCGTTCTGCAGTCGGCATCGGTGCAGTTACACCCAAGGTTTTGCAGATATTGTGATTTGCATAAAGAGCCTTGTTTAAATTCAATAATCCAAATAATTGTGAGATAAAATTCCTTCTAAAGAAACAGGAGCAATTTTGAAGCTGCTACAGAAAAATATACAGATAGATAATTTTCTCTCTCGTTTGAATTTGCAGGAGAGGTAAGGTGCAAAAAATGAAGGTGTTGTAATTCATTTACTCACTTGTTTGGAGCGAATTCACTGAATAACTACAGTTATTCAATACAGAGGACCGTCATAGTGCCTCATTCAACAGATATGCGCATATATTTGTTTGTTATTCTAAATAACGAAGCGCATGCCTGCAATTCATTTGCATATATACTGATAAAAATTATTTTGTGGTGAAGTAAATACTACAGAAAAAACAATGTAATTTACATGAAAAAGTTAGTTCAGGTATAAGAATTTAAAAAACGAAGTAAATTCTTTATTAGTACTCAATTCAAGTGTGTAGAAATGAAAGCGTAAATCTCAACATTATAAAATTAAGTCAAACTACTGAACTTTTCTGATACTGGTGTTAATATAATAAATAATGAGGTTGATGTTTCACTGTTTTCCAGCTGTATTTACACTGTTTTATCATTGCTTTTGTTGTTAGGATTACTAACTTGCCATTTTGTGACATTTGGACACGTATTGCCATTTTGTCACATTCAAACACAAAAACGATCCATCAAATGTTACCGTCATTGTGTATTGTCTACCAAGTATTGAGGTCTCTGCGTTCACACCATGTGCAACTTTTGACATGGTGTCTCACACAATATCTATTGTATTAATTACTTAGATGTTTCTAAGTAAAGCATACTTTTAAGTGTGTTTTAAGAAATGTTTTGCAAAGGAAGGTTCAACTACATAGATTTTACTCAACCTTTTACTAGCCAAGTTAAAATGACTTATTTTCTTTGTTACTTTCATATTACATATTCTTTGTTACAGTTCCATATGTGAAATTTACTTAAAAAAATATAAAGTAAAGTAAATTTTACTTTTTTTTTTCATTGTAGAGTTCTGCAGTGATGACATATTTTTGTAGGCCAACCCTGACGTTCCCTCGACAAAAACCCAAAAGAACTCTTCCATTTGCTTTTGGATTATTGTGGAAAATAAAATCTGTGACCTACAAAAGTTTATGAATCTTACATGTTTTGTTCCTCATGATAATCTTATGAACTTTGATGCCTAAATACAATTGTTTATAGCCTACTTTCAGCTTTTTATTTAGCAACTGACATTACGGTCGCATGACGTCAAGGCTGCAATAGCTTCCGACACTCATTCAGTCTTTATTTAAAAAAAAAAAAAAAATCCTGAAAGTTTGAGCTAGAATAGTTTAAAAGAGTGTTTATTAACTTGATGAGGCTGTAAATGTAGGCTAGTGAGTAGATTAGTTTTCCCCTTTTCCGGTGTGAAGACGTTTAATGCCACTTGTTTCTGAGTTTTGATTACAAAAATGTCATCCCTGCTGCACATAATACCATTGTGCCCAAAATGTGTGTCCAGTTTTTATATATGTGCATACATTAAATTGCCAGCTGTGCATAAGCTAATTTTTATTTATGTGATTTTTGCATATATACAGTGCATGTGGTGGTTTCAGTTTGGAAATTTAGAGGAAAAATTGCAAACTTGATGGATCATGATCTCTCTGGAAATGTTTCTATGCAGATTTGAGAGAAAGTGTTAGTGAATAAAGCCCTTTCTTTTCAGCTCAAACGCCTCCTGTCTACATTTGTTTACATTTTCTATTGATCGTGGCAGCAGTTATTCATCAAATGATGATCCAATTATGAAGAACAGCATTGGGCTGCTATATATCCAGACTTGCGCTGTAGACAAGTGCTCTCTCTGCATGTTAAAGAGGACCCGATTTAGGTGCTTGGATCGCAGTGGTGAAGTGATGCTCTACAGTCCCATTGAAGCATGCAGATAGGTAGTTTACATCCTGCACAACCTGCTCCGAAACAACGTCATGCAAATTGCACCCAGGCCAGCACAGATTGTTGTGGATGTGTTTGCATTGTTACCATACTTGCATAATTCCTTCAGTGACCCGGGAGCTACAACAACCCAGACAGCACGTGTGCATAAACGGCGCCATCAGTGGGCACAACTCACTCTATATTAAATTCCCTCCTTCGTCTTGCACTTTGTTAAATAAGCGCTGGCTTCACACAGATCATTAATACGTGGGACTCAAGCAGCAAAGGGCCAGCAGTTATGCATAAGCCCATAATGACTTCATCAGGTTCCTTCATCTGCATACAATTATACGGTGCAGCCAGCCATTAAGAGGTGCAGGGATTAGGACAACCTGCAAGACTGATGAGGAGTCGGCACCCACCGGAACATCCAGGCTGGAAATTATCAGTCAATCAGCGGCGCTGAGAATGTGACACCACTGTCTACTTATCAAAGACAACCCCTCAAAGCAGATGAAATCAACTCCCTGCATAATGGCACTGTGATTTATTACAGCCAATATTTCGGCTTTTTGCATAACTTGAGCACACTCTGCTGGGATTGAATGAATGAATATATCAGCCTCCGAACGTCTTGCACGGAAACGCAAACACAATAGTTCTCATTATTCTAATCTGGAAACAGATGGTGTGGGGCCAATTAGTTAGTGAATTTACATTATTAGTATTTGGTACTTTGCTCCTGGCCTCAGTGCAATTTCTAGTTATGCTTCTTGTGTTTTGCTACTTGGCAAATGATGTTCTCACCAAGCAGGACGTCCGTATATGCATCATAAGCCCTCATCTGGGGGAGGATGATATTCTCCCTGCAGCTTGTTTTTTCAAAGCCTTCATTCCTTATTTTTCAAAATGTGGTTGTTTTATGTAAATGACTTTGAAAACAGAAATGTTGGTTGCTTTTCTTGGAGAATCCTGTGAAATCCTTGTTATTGGTACTCTTGCTTTTGATCATTTGTGGTCTTAGGCCATGTTTACACCTGGTGTTAAGATGCGTTTTTGTTGATCGGATCTCAAGTGGACGACACTAAATACAGGTGTAAACGTCTCAAAACATTGTCCACTTTTGACCAATTCCAGAGGTAGTCAAAAACGCATTTGACCGGATTGCTTTCATTGTGTAAACACTCACAGCCATAAAAGACCGCCTACTGACCTAATGCATAAACATTATGGGAAGTGCGCTAGCCAGATGGGATTTACACTTTGTCAGTTGAAGACCAAAGTTTGGTTTGAAGACGGAAAATTTACCAAGCATAATGTTCTCTCACCATTCCTGATTTCTATCACGCACTCACCGCATTAGCGTTGAGATCTTGCGGCTGTCAGAGCAGAAATGAAAGCTGCTGCTCTCCATATGTTTTCTGTCGTCTTTTCCTGTCATCTCCGTTCTCGTTCATATGTAAATTGGGCGAGCTTATATCATCCATTAGAATGAAAGATCTGAAAAAGATACATACCCGTCCACAGACACTCCCCTTGAAGAAATCAGGACAGAAGTGGTTGAAAGTGGACAAAAGAGATGGATTTAAAACATCAGGTATAACAGGAATGTGTCTCCCTCGTTTACTTGTGATCTGATCGAACAAAACGCATCTTAATACCAGGTGTAAACAGAGCCTGAGAAATATAATGACACTTCTCAGCAAGCCACTTGATTTGCAGTATCATTCATGTCTGCAGCATAAACGATGCAGCATAAGTGACGGTTTAACTCTAAATGTTAGAAGATGTTCAAATCTCTGCCTTTTGAGCAATAGTGATTACAGTCATTCATGATTTAGCCACTGGGTCCAAACACCTATTTGAGATCACTGAGTCACAATTTGTAATCAGATGTGTATTGATGTCCGTGTTTGTCACATTTTTCTATCTAATCCAGTGACTGTAGATCAAGAGGTAAAACCCTCTTACATCTTGCCCATTAACACAAATAAGTAGACTGGACAGAAAACTGTTTTAATGAAAAATGACACATCCAGCAACCTGGAACATGCTCTTTCTCTGCTGCAGCACATTTGTTGCGCGACAGACAATTTCCCTTCAAGAACAGCTAAATAATTAGATAGTCATTCTGAGTCCCCAGTTCTCTTGCTATAATTGCAAAATTAAAACGCTCTGCATGTCGGCACCTGTAGAATTAACTTTTTCTGCTGTTTGTCAGTTCACCTCTGCCTGAGTAAAGCCACATGAAGTTGTGAAAGAAAGTTGATGATTTAAGATTAAATTGGTTTATTGTTGTTACCGTGATTCCCAACCAGGGGCGTGTGCTTCAGGGAATACTTAGAAAGGTTTTGCTTTTGTTTTATAAGTCTGACAAAGCAACCATTACAGCTGTGAAAAGATAAAAGTGGCCACATTTGGAAATGAGTACTGCCAGTCTTCCTGATGGGGTTGTTCATAAGAAAGAGAAAAAAGAAAGACTGACAAAAAACTGCTCTATTTTGACTCACGGGGGATCTTAAACAAACAGCAAAAACAAAAATACTGAAATTAACCATATTCAAATATTAATGGTTTTAATTTGGAAAAAGTACATTAACCTAAAAAATAGAAAGCTCTGAAGGACACGTCAAGCGTTTTAATCAAGAAAATCTAATTTAAAGGGGCAAGAATTTTCATGTTTTAATCAGTTTTTTATTTGCCAATTTGTGAACGGCTTGTAACAAAACTTATTTTAAAAAATGAGATCTTCCCACATATTTGTATGTTGATCTAAATGTGTCTCTCAACAGCATGGGCAGCGTTGTTATGTTTGTTAACAGTATATCGCGGCAAAGGTATTTCCTTTTTACTTCTAAGAGAAGAATAATGAAAAAGAACTTTGGCGTGAGTATATCCGGGCATTGAATCATGTTCTCTTGTACGTTATGTGTGCGCGAGTGCGTGCACAAGGAATAAGTTGCTGGCTGAAGTTCACTTAACTCTATAACAAGATTTTCTAAATTCTACATATAACCCCTTTAAACAAATGCTTCTACATTTTTGCAAAACTCCCAAAATTTTCCTATACATACAGTGCAGTTTCCAGCTGAAATGACCAGTAAAACACCAACTTTCATTCCTTTCACAATTATAATTACAGAGGCAGATAATCAATTAATAAAGACTTATTTTCATGCAGTTCCTTGCACAATAGTTTGTTATGACCCCAAAACGCTTTTACATAATGCATGATTTGTAAACTAATTTTGGCGTTTGCATCAAATAACCAGCTCCATATATATGGCTTTTCTGATGTAGTAAACTTGCTCTGTAGTTCACCTGGTAAAGTTCTTGTGATGCGCAGAGCTCAATTACGAATAATGTTAAAAGATTTCAAAGACTTGTAGAAGTGTGCTAAAATTGCATGATTGCTTCAGCAAATGTGTTTTTATCTCATGCATGCTTTGGTTAACACTTTAGGTTAAGTTTAGGTTAAAATTAAAGTATTGTAATCAAACAGCTAATAATGAAGCGATGAGAAAACTTTTTGTGGGCAAATAAATAAATAAAACAATGACTTTATTCAACCATCTCTACTCTTCCATGTCATTCTCATACGCTGTTGACGTAGTGTAAACAGTCCAGCGCTTCTGGGTTCTACGTCAGAACGTAGGCTTTTTTGCAAACAAAAAGTATTCTCGTCGCTTCATAATATTAAGGTTGAACTGCCGTAGTCACATGGACTATTTTAACGATGTTTTTACTACCTTTCTGGGCCTTTAAAGTTGCAATGACGTTGCTGTCAATGGAGAGACAAGAAAGCTCTCAGATTCCATCACAAATATCTTCATTTGTGTTCCGAAGATGAACAAAAGTCGGGTTTGGAACGACATGAGGGTGAGTAATTACTGACGGAATTGTCATTTTTGGGTGAACTATCCCTTTAAGGAGAAAATACTTAGCAATGGTGTTGACCTATGCTTTAAGACAAACAATGTTCAAATTCATATTAAAAACTCCACATGGACATATAATTATAAACAAACTTAAAAACAGGATTTTTACCACAAGGGGCCTTTAAAAATTGAATCTTAAAAGAAAATGATTTCTTGAGACAAAAGATAAGGAATTGTTGTTGTTCAGGTTACAAAACAATTTCTAAAGATGACAGCTTCATTACCCTTGCAATGAAATCCGCCATTCTACCTGTAAATTTAAAAAGGACAATGCCAGGGTGACTCAATGTAAGATTTGAGTTTACCAAATGTGAGTCATGCATCAAAACAATGTTACAAAAGAACTCAAGCAATGTTCATGATTTTGAAAAATTGCTAGGCAAGTTAAGAGTGAGAAATTCATGAAAGCTAGCATTTAAAAAAAAAAAAAAAAAAAAAACAATGAAGCCATTGTTGTTTACCAGTCAGTACATCAAAAGTTGAAAACGTTTTCCTGTAACGATAGTAAACTGAAGATCAATTTGATATACAAGTCTCGTTCTTGTGTCATTTTAGCAGAATCATCTTTATCTATGACTTTGGATTCTAATAAAGTTTCATATCTGTGGGAGAACACGTCTAGATTCTTCATCTAAGATTCATACTCAAGAGCTGCAATGAATTCAGCTCTGTATTCATCTAGCGACTGACAGCAGCACAGATGCAGACTTATGAAATCTCTGAAAGAAAATAAATTGCACCTTGCATTGTGACATTGGCTATTTTAAAGGCTGTGTTATTTGAGATTCTAAAATGTGTTAAGCAACTGAATTCCAAAATAACAAGTAGAAAAATACATTTATCAAAGAAAGCACAGCAGGTTTATCCTTCTGTTGGGGATAAAAATATTGCTCCAGGTACAGTCAGTCATTCTCAAACAATGAACAAGCTTTCCTGGAATTACAAAAGATGAGAATTCATTCGCAAATGCTTTTCTGCCTCAAGGTACTTCTCGTATAATTTCATCAATATTATATAAAAATCATCAGTATACATTTTAACGTATTCCTGAGATTAAGGATTCAGAGGCCATGAAAAAGGATCATATATCTTTCATTACTAATTAATTTATATCTAAATAATAGCTCATGGCACAAAACCTTGTCAATCTTAGAAGCTGACTCATGAATTTGGGCACATTTCTCATATAAATCCCATTTGTACTTTGATTATATGTCACTATAAAGTGAGATTGCTATATCATGACAGACCAGCAATTGATTGCTGCCATAATGGTTAAATTAAGAAAAGGACCTTATAACCTCGCCACAAAAAGATCTTATTACTGGCACTTTAAAATTCCATGGACATTTATGCTCTTTTGAGAGGGTCATAAGGTGAATATGTCTGTGAATATGAAGCATTCTGAAAGGTAATTTCATGAGCAAAATATGGACTTGAATAAATGAAGACGGTAAGCTTGTGTGCTTTTTGCACAACCAGTAAAAGTACTTTGAGTACGTACATTTTCCCTCCAGAAATCGTTCAAATTACCCTCAAAGAGCATATCATGAATCACCAAACAGCATGCAGCAGATTTATAGTCATATTAATACTGTATGTCCCACAAGTCAATTCCTTGACCGCACTGTGGCACGGCCTCAGAAAATGAACTCGTAAACGGTTTAGACCAATATACTTTTGAACAGGTAATGCATTTGACAAGCTCTTTTTAATGTTCCTGTCTGAAGCGAATATAAAAGGGACGAACTTAAAGAAATGCACAAAGTCTTCATTATTTTCCCCCTCTATACTTACTCTCACACACATGAAACGCATCACAGACATAGTGTACATTTGAAAATTAAAGACATAGGGAAGACATTTGGGTCTTTGATTCGGGCTTGTTCATTTACTTTCATCCGGTAAACATTAAATCCCCACTTTGAACCATATGCTTCTTTGAGATTAGCCATGCTTGTATACTTCGTGAGCAAGAGGCTGCCATAAAATATAACTTTCACCTCCAATTATGTTCAATGACCATCCATTGAAGAGTTCAGTTAGTACAGTGACTTCTGTAGCCATTTTGAAAATTGGATTTGTGACAACATTGTGAACACTCATGGTTCACAAACAGCCAATGAGGACAGGCACTGCAGTTCCCCTGAAAAATTATAAAGTTACCCTATAAACCGTTAAATGCTTGGTTGTCCAAATAAAAACTTCCAATGCTGTTACTTTGGCTGTTATTCCTTTCTGTTACACGATTCGCTCATCTGTGTATAAGAAATCTACTGAGGAAAGGCTAGATTGCCTCTCAGTAAATCTTGCCATCTCTAGTTCTTTGGCAGATCTATAATGTTCCCCTTGATTTGGTGCAGCATCAATCCCAATTAAGGAGAGACTGAGGAACACAGCGTGCCGTGTAAACCGTATACATCTACGGCTACGGGATCCTTCAGCGTTCTTAAGATGCATTAAGCTTTCACTTCTGTTCTTGAGAGTTTCCCACATAATGGATTCTGAATGTTCAAACAGCCAATATGTACTTGGTCGTAATGAATTAAATGTTTGTTTGAGATGTAATGTATTTTCTAACTGATGCTAATTGGTGGCAATGTACAATCCTCTAGTCTACTGTAAGCTGAGAGGGTTGCTTTACTGTTTTGGCTGTTTTGAGTGTTTGAGAATTGGATTTGAAGCTTTCAATGGAGTTACAATCAGGCCAATCTGTGTCCTTTAAATAATGCATCAACAATAACAGCACTAAACATCTTGTAGATCATAATTTCAAAACTCACTCGTGGCTCAATAGTATTTGCTGTAATCGAAAAGTTAGACACAGACAAAACTGTTTATTTCTGATGTTTTGAGAGTCATTTTTAGATTCGTGTTCATTTTCTTGTAAAGGCAATGGCTTTAGGGCTCTCATGAACTAAAGTGAGCAGATGAGAAGGGCAGTGAAATGGAGGAATGATGCTGTGTACAATTAGATTTTGCTCCAGCACAGAGAAAACAAATGTCATCATTGCCCAGATCTGTAATTATTTGCTTACAGGCCCGTGATTAAGATCTGACTACAAGCAATGATTATGGAATTTACAGAACATATAAGTGGATGTCCAAGTTATAAACCCTATAAGTTCTGGTCCTCGAATTTACTTGGTTGAGCAACGTTTTAAATAGTACATATGACGTATAACAGCACCGTGAGGGTTTGTTTATTATCTTCCAAGCCAGAGTACAGTGTGTGAGCTACACATGTTTCTGCTTGAATCTTTGCTGGAATGAACAGTGTGTTCACTTTTGGGAACGATAAAAAATATATATTTTTCATATTATTCAATAGAATCTGTTGTTTGGTTTAAACTGACTTTTTGTGTCTTTCCAAAAAAGGCATTTAACTTTGGGCGCATTCCTAAAGAATTTGCTTGCTTACACCAGCACAAAAAAAAAGTAATTGTAATTTTTAATCCTCAATTCTGACATTATTCTCGCAATTTCGAGTTTACATCTCACAATTCTGACTTTTTTTGTTGCAAGATATAAAGTTGCAATTGCAAATTATAAAGTCAGAATTATGAGATATAAAATCGAAATTATGAGTTTTTTTATCGCAATTGTGACTTTAATTCTCAGAATTGTGAGTTTATTGGCCAGTTGTACAGACCAGGTTTAAGCTAGTCCCAGACTAAAATGCATGTTTGAGTTGTTTTAACTGAAAGCAACTTGCACTGACATATCTTAAAATATAGCCTATCAGTGCCATTGTTTTGTCTCAAGATTCACACCAGTAATGTTATTTTTATTTTTATTTTTCTAATGGTGCGTTCACACCAAAATAGAGCGTCTGGCGCGAGTGATTTCAATGTTAAGTCAATGCAAAGACGTGCGCGCGTAAAAAATTCGTGCGGAGCGAATGAGACGTAGAGATGTGAATACGCTCTTCGCACGTCAAGTTCGCGCGAATTATTTAATTTAGTGCTTTTTGTGCATTCACGCCGTTTGACGCGAATTCGCGTCTGCCGCCCGAGTTGAAAAAATCTGAACTTTGGCGTCAATTCGCGCCGCGTTAACCAATCAGGAGCCTAGCTGCTTGCTGCTGTCACGTGGTGAAGTATCTGGATGCTTCAATAAATTATTTTGTAATATGACTAAATGCCTGGTGTGGTTATAATGCACAACAAAGCAAATATTTTATCACATAAAACTTGATTTCAATATATGAGACATTCATTTTGTAGGCTATTGAATGCTATTTATTCCATATCTAAATTATATGAAATATTATTCAAATAAATTATTCTAACCCTAACCCACGCAGTGTGTATTATCGTGTAATTTATACGCGAAAATGAGTTTTTACGTGCATAGGATAAATACACGATAATACACACTGCGTGCTATAGAGACGCATTTAGTGTGATCGGGTTGCCATACTAGTGCATAAGAACATAGTTTGTGTCTGGAGAGTGTTGTGTGAGAGAGAAAAAAAATCACAGGAGAGGTTAATTACTTTTGGAGGCTGGCTAAAATGTTTTTTAAAAATGTATTAAAATTTATTAAAAATAGATAACAGATTAGGTGGGTGAGGGTGATCCTCGCTCTGATGCGTCATCAAACTGTTCACGGGACAGGCGGAAAGTACTCCTGAACGTACATCCAGACACAGCTCCTGGAGCAAATGGTGAAACTCGTGAAACCCTGCGGAGGGTCTGGTGGACCCAAGTACGGCGACGATGACCCCTACGCCGCTGTTCTGCTCTCCAGAGCAAATACGAGCGATGACTCTCTCGATTAATGCTAATGCTTGATCAACATCAGCCATCTTGTAAACAGACAACCGCCTAGCACTTGCCCCTCCCACAAGAAGCGGGACGCACGAATGGATTCAAAGCGTAAAACTAGACGTAGGCGCAAATTTGACGCTATTCGCGTCTGTTGTGAACGCACAGTAAGGCATGTATATAAAAGCTACTTAAATGTCCTAATTGAACTAAGGCTTAATCCTGACTTAATCTAAGCCCTGTCTGTGAAACCGGGTTTAAATCTCATAGTTCTGGCTTTATAACTCCCAGTTTATAACTAAAATAAAAGGTAATTGCAACTTTTTATCTTACAATTCTGACTTTTTTTCAGAATTGCAAGATATTACATTGCAATTGCAAGTTGTAAAGTCAGAATTCCGACATATCCCCGAAATTGCGAGAAAATGTCAGAATTGTGAGGTGACTTTTGTCCCTCAGAATTAGACTTTATAACTCACAATTGAGAGTTTACATCTCACAAGTCTGACTTTATAACTCGCAATTTTTTTATTCCATGGCGGAAACAAGCTTCCATACTCAAGTGAATGGGACAAAGTGCGAGGCAAATGCCAGTAAGGGCTAGTAAAGGGAAAAATTAAGTGTCACAATTACTAATTAACCAGACTTTCTTTTTTCTGTGGAAGACATATTTCAAAGAATATTTTTGGAAGAAAAAAAAAAAAACACAAGGTATTTTTCAAAATATCTCCCTTTATGTTCCACAAAAATAAAAAAAAAGTCATACCAGTCTGAAACAACATGAGGGTGAACAAATTGGCATATTTTCATTTCTGACTTTCAATGTTCCATGTACAAATTCTTGAGCAGGATTTGAGTCATCATCGCTGACCTTACCGATCGCATATAGAGTAGCGGAGAACATGGAGGATCAGTTGTTTGGTTGGTACTTCACTGAAGATGTCCAGCTCTGACATGTCCAGTTCCTCTGAGGGTGCTTTCATGTTTTTTAAGTAGCCATTCTACCCGGAGTTCTCCCTCATGAGTAGCGCCGGCTCATCTATTTCTCTCAGCTAAACCAAAGAGCTGCACTTTGTGACACTTTGAGTTTAGATCAGATTGTCCTACAAGGACAATTTTCTGTAGCGTCCCTCACTACCAGCGGCTGGATCACCAGGGGAACTGCTTGCCAGTCACTTCAAAGGCATAGATCCCTCAATCCAACACTGATTTGTTGAAAAGAATGTGCAGTGCATTTGCATAGATGCTGCGTTACTAGCAGGTGCGTGGGAGAAAATAATAATCATGAGGGGAGTTTGGGGGGAGGGGAGTTCTATTAAAGGAAACCTCCAACACATTCCTTCTTTCAACTTTTGAGCCCAGCATTTTGATAGAGAAAAACTTTGAGCAACCCTGAATCGTGAACGAGTAATAACCAAAAAAGTCCCTCCAGATATTCTCAGGTGGTAAGCAAGTTATTGTCAATGATTTAATATATTTCATGGTGTTCACAAAAAGCAATAACATATATTGAAAATAATGAAATGTAAACCAAACACAGAAATGTGGTCTGCCGGCTTCAAGGCACAAGGTCACTGATATGGTGGTGAAACACAGGCATGCTACAATACGAGAACTATTTTTGTAGTATATACGCACTCTGTGTAGTATAAACAAAAAAATGGTAAGACTTACAGTCACATTCAAGTCCGAGAAGATGAGGTAAAACATAGCGCATTAAATATCAGCAACACTTTATTAAACAAAACAAAACAAAACAGAGTATTCCAATAACATAAAATCAGTGCAAAAGCAATATATACAAAGCTAATAAATGAACTAAACATGAAACAGGTGGTTGAAATCAATGAAAAAATTAGTCACCATGACAACCCAAGGTAAACACAGGAAATAAATAAAAAACTAAAAGTCCCTAAAAATGAAACTAAACCAATAACAGAATGTGATATTTACAATACTTGTTCAGCATTAGTTAATGCATTATTATTTTAAATGCTTTTTTTACAGAGATAGCTTATTCTTTTTTTTTTTTTTTAAATGTGTAGTATACAACAGAGAATACTGCATTGCACAATACAACGGACTCAAATAGACTTCATTTTTATGTCAGCTGAAATTTTTAACATAATCTTCTCAAATTATTACTTGATCAGACCACCAAAATGTTAGCCATTTGTACATAAAACTGAATTTAAAAAACAGTTTTATCTCAGAGACAGTAACTTGCTGAACTTTACATTGACATTGCAACATATTATTGTTTGAAATGTGTATTGCTTTATGTATTCATTTTTCATGTTATTAGGCGCTATGCATTGATCTCAACTGGTGCAGCAGATCCCACATTTTACATTAAACATTACGTTGCCAAATCTTTTTTGATGTGCAAAAGTAAACAATGTCATTAAAAACAATCATTGAAAAGTATTAAACTTTGTAAAGCCTGACAAAAAACGATACAACTATAACTATATACTAATAAATAGTATTATATAGTATTAAAATGCTTGTTATTATTTGCATTTAGAATTGTTTTTCCCCACTGCGGTCTGTGACACTGTCAGAACAAGCATATTTTATTTATATAAAGTATACTTACAAAAGATAATGTAACGGCATAAATGTTTTATCATATATTCAAAGCATGCATGTATTTCACTTCTTTGGCACTGATATTTGGTATGTGCTCTCATGTCTAAATGCATTTTGTGTCGCTCATTACCCTGAGTACAGGAATGGGATCATTACCAAGATGCAACAGAATGATGCTGTGAATGTTAATTTGGAATCTATTTTTATTGTTATTAGCCATGAGGGTCAATACAGCCTTTCCTGGAGCATTTCGTCATGTTAGTTGGTCTAGGTAGCCTACACAACCTGTGTGTTATCAATACAATGAATCTTCAAGTCACCAACATTTATAAACGGTGAGATATCCTCAAGCTTGCATAAGAAATGGACACCAACAGAAAAGGTAATGACAGTTCTTTTGTGTCTTATCTCTTCATACTGCACCCAGGTGAGGCGCTGATTTTCTGCTCGTTTTAATAACACGTTACTTCAGCTTTTCACGGAGTGAACGGTGATGTTGACAACTTAATATGCTTCCCATAATTCTTCTAAATTGTTCTTTTGAATTGCAGCCCAAGAAACCCTCCGAGGCTCATTAATGTATGTATTACATTAAAACTGGGCTTTAACCCTTTGGCACTGTTAAAGGTTATGCAACAGCTAATCATTCTAAGTGCTGGGGGGATGGAGGTTATGTTAGACGTTTTCTTACCTGAAATAACCAAAGAATGTCCACTAAGGATTGTGAGAGAATGTAGGAGGTCTAAGATGTTTCTTCTAGTGCTTTTAATAGACTCACCGCATGTGAACGTATGTCACTCCTCAGTGGCCCTTGTTACTCTTGCTATCTGAAATACAAATGTCAAGAGCAAGACTGCAAAAAAAAATCTTAATAACCACAGACAATAACAATCCCATTCAATCTGTCAAACCAAGCACCCAGAAATTGTCAAAACACACATTGATTAATGTTGCACACAGATTATAGCCCTTAAAAATGCATGTAGTCTTTAGATATGTTACAAGTGCCATAGTGTTAAAACAGCAGGCCTCCGTTTGTGTGGGTTGATGAATCTTTGTACATCTCAGAAATCTCTCTCTCCCTTTGTTGCAAAAATCCTCTGTTTTCGACTCCATCCATATGGTTTGTGAATAAGTATGCGGCTAAAATTAAAGTCACCATGACATCAAAATTGACATTTCAACAGTATTTATTATATATGATTTATCTGTGCACAGCATTATCTTTTTTAATTCATGTGTAGCGTCTGGACCAATCAGACACACACTAATTATTCACTATATTTAATGAATAATCCAGAAAACTCACTCCCAACAAAGGTCTATGAAATGTATAAACATGTATCTAATTTTCCCATCTCATGATTTTCCTTTTATGTGGTTTGGCCTATGTTTTCTTGTAAACTCTAATGGGTTAATGTTTCAAACTTTGCAATATGGTTAACCAAAATCCTGTGTGGCATGTTTGGTCTCTATAAACTCCAAACTTTGTCCTCCATTTGTTAATTTAAATTACATTTTGCTAACTTTGTGACGCATCAGTATTATAAGAACCTTGAAGATTCTTCTCTTAAACACCCAATGAAATGACATATTCAAATGCCTCCTAGAACACAATGGGTCGTAAAAGTTTCCCTCCAAAGGAAACTCTTTTTATTGGCTCACAGACCCCAAGAGGGTGTGACATCTTCACGCTTTAAAAATCACTGATCACAAGATCAGCCTCTCTCTTGTTTCTGGCTTTCACTGCTGCTTTATTCGGGTTGATGTCTGTGCCTCAACTTTATTTATTTTTTTATTTTTCGGTGGCCATGAAAGATTTTCTTAGAATAAATGAATAATCAAAAGAGTTAATTGATTATAATATTAATTTAGCTACCTCAAGTGAATCCAATTAACTGACCCAAATATTAATAATTAATCATAATTGATAATTATGAGTTATTATTAATATTTCCCCTTTGAGCTACACATGTGCCCTTGTAATCTTTAGTCAGAATAACTTCCCCTCTCTCTTGCAGTGACTTCTCTTCTCTGATAATGTGTTTACTAGCGTGAGGGCGGGGCAACCTGTCACTCACATGAGATCAACCAATAGCAAACCACAAACATCCAATCATTCCCAATGGACAAAATCAAGTCCTGCCCTACATTTATTTTTGCCATTTCATGCCGACTTTCTACTAACTAGAAGTAACTTTGCAACAACATGTCAACTAACTTTCAGTAGACTGTAATAAACTGTTAGTAGACTGTTAGGGTTCAGGTCAGTAGAATAAGTTGACAAGTTGCAAAGTTACTTATAGTCAGAATGTCGGTTGTGGAGCATCAAAATAAAGAGTTAGCAAATATTAAGCAGACAGTCTACTAATACTAATACATGAGTTAGTTGACATGTAGTTGCAAAGATACTTAGTTAGTTGAATGTCTAGTGAGGATTTGAAGTGGAGCATCAAAATAAAGTGTTACCAAAATAATAAAGCACAGAATAAATCATAAAGAGATGCCTTAACAGATGTCTGGAACAAAAACTTTCCCTGTACAGTTCCGGTTTTCTAATGAGTCAGATGTTAAGCAAAACTCCAAGTTTCATCAGCTTTTTCAACACTATAATTGAACTGTAGGAGTTGTATTCATGACATGTAATGACAAAAACTTACTTTGGTCATAATTATTGTCTTCTCAACACACAAATTGATCAAGTAATTAATAAAGCGTTAAGGTAGGTTCAACCTGATGCTTAATTCCCACACTGATTTGAAAATAATACAATCAAATTTCAAATGTTTGATAACAGTTGCGGCTGAGCTGTGATTTAAGCCTTTTCAAATAAAGCTTCAGCTGATAATTGCATGATTATCTGAGGAATTATTCATTCAGAAATATGCTAGTTGAAGGTGAAATGTCTAGTACACTGCTGACAGCCTTACCCATATTTTTTAATGCATTTTGGTCATTCATTTACATGACAACAGTGTTTTGGGGGGCCTGAAAATGCAAAATTTTGAAAACAATACCGTTATAGTCTCCATGTAAACTACAAAAACGTGAATTTGTAAAAACGGTGATGTCATGCACATGTGTATTACATGTTCAGTCTATAGGTGCGTAGTGTTTCTTTACAAAGTCGCCAACCCCTGGCCTGGCAGCACAGTACAGCGTTTTTAGTCATTTTCACGGATCCATGTGTACGGGGATCGTTTTGACACGTCTGTACGTGAAAACACAAAGGGAAAACATTTCCGTTTTCCAATACATCATTGTGGTGTAAACGTATCCTAAGACAGGTATCATGTTTGTTTACGCAGAGAAACCATCTTTGTTTGACTATATGGATCGTGAGGTGCCTCCATACAGCAAAATCATTATATCATGAGGGGAATTTCAATCCCTGAAAGATGTTTACATGCCTATAGGCTTTTAGTGCTTTAGCACCAAGCAATTGGCTAATGGAAATGTGTTAAGTCAATCCTGACAATGTTTTCGAGGGAAGTTATAAATGCAACCATTAATTTGCCTTGCACCTTTCAACCTGACATTATGCATCTCATCTGGTTTTGCAGGAGTTTGACTGTAACATGAAATCCTTACCTCAAACAAACCAAAACATTGATTTGTATGATCCATGTGGATTTTTACCCCCATGTCCCGACATTTAAAATTTGGCATTCAGAATACAAGCAGAAAAACTGAAAGATTATGGCATGCCATCATTTCTTAAAAGGGAGGAGAGAGAGAGAGAGAGAGAGAGAGAGAGAGAGAGAGAGAGAGAGAGAGAGAGAGAGAGAGAGAGAGAGAGAGAGAGAGAGAGAGATTGCTTCATTACACAGGCTCCAACTTGTCTCCCTTATTTGTAGTGACAAGTTACCTCATGCTAACACATCAGTCTCCTGAGCCCTCAGAAAGAAGGAAAGAAAGAAAAAAAATCATCCATTACTAGTGGACAAGTTTTATTAGAAGGTGGAGAGCAGTAGGTGATGTGCAGACGTTGCGGAATATAATAAACATTACTGATGGATTCCTCTTGGCTATGTTGTCTTTTCAGTTACAGATGAGGACTACAGCTGAAGAATTATTCATGACAATAGCATGCTTTTTTACTTCTAGTGTTAACAGTTACTATGGAAAGTTCAGAAATTGATATCAAACGTTCTATAATGAATAAAGAGGTGAGAGTATATTAATATCATTAAAAGAAATACAAATAATGTAATCATTTATTCACTCTCATGTTGTTAACATGTTTAAAACAAATCTGTTAAATTTAGTTTTTTCCTTTGCAGAATGTTAACACTGCCATTTATTACATTTCTAGTAAGACAATTGCACTTGCTGAGTTGGACACGTTCCTTAGTCAACATATTTTGTTGATCCCGGAACAACATTCCTGTCCGAAAATGTAATCCTAATCGTATCCCTACACCTAAATCTAACCCTACCCATAACCTATCCCTATAGTGAATAACACTGATGTAGAAGCATGTAACTCTGGTTATAAACCTAAACTTGACAAACTGTAAGCTAATCCCTCAAATCTGATTGGTTGATTGGAATGTTGTTCCAGAATCAACAAAGATGTTGATCCAGGAACATGTTGTACTTAGTGAAATCAGGTTTTGAACTGATGAATGCTTTAACTGTTTTTATCCATATAAGTCAGTAGGGTCCACAATGGACATTAGGGTCATTGTATGGACAACACAGAAGAAAGAAATTAAGACAATTTACAGTTTTGGTTGAACTTCCCTTTAAGCAAACTAACATAATTATTTCAAGCTAACCACAGGGAAGATGTTATATTTGACTACATATCTTTTTTACAGATACCGGACTACAAAATGAATAAATACTGTAAATGAAATCTGAAAACATTTGCTCTGAGCAGTGGTGGATCCTGCATAGCATTTGCACACGAAGCGTGTGCGCTGCCTCCACACACACATCAGAAACAAGCTCCATATCCAGGACTGTTTCACAGAATTGCGCCCGCTCTACGTTTGGCTCGACCCGCTCATGAAAATGAATTGTGACCTATCAAGCAACTTTCTCTTAGCAGCTTCCTGAGCTTTACTTTTCCGCCCCCTCTCAGTTCGGCTGCTATCTGTCTGCACCATAGAACAGTCTACTCTTGAAAAACAGTCCCTTTACCTGCTGCTAGAAGCCTAAAATGTGGGAGGGATGGTAGTACTTTACAGGTAAGATCAAATGTATCAAATCCCAAAATAAAATGTGCCTCCTTGTGTATATAATATACATTCACTAACATAATGTACTACTGTATTTTGCTAGACCACAAAAGTTTCTAGAGACTTTCAGAACCTTTAGCTCACATCATCATGAAATCTACATTTATGTTAATAACCTTTTAAATTATTCCATTTTAGGGCAATATAAAAAAGGATTTTTACCCAACAAGGAAGTGTCTCACAATTTTCAGGTTTTATTATGATTGAGATGGATAGACATATACACATATATATATGTCAATGTCAATATCAATCGGTCAAACACAAAACGCCCTATGAGTGAAATGGAATTCTATGATTATGAATGATTTTGTGGGCTCATAAGAACAGTGATGAACGACACATGAGAGATGCAAGTCTGCACTCTGTCATCCAATAATTTATCACACAAACAAAACAAAAAAAGAACATCAGGGATTTGCATTTGAGTTTTACTAGATAAATGCAGCATTAGTCACACAACAGGATGTGGGTGTTTCTTCAACTGCAGGCACTTTAATGTCCCAGGGGTTGATTTTTATTCAAACAGTTTTCTTTCTGTTATATGAATGTCACATTAAATAATCTTGGAAACTTTAAAAGAACTTTTATTTTTGCTACTCATGAAAATATTTGTATGTACATATATATATTTTTAAGTATAAATGTCCCTTATCCCAAACTCAGACTTGAAAATACATTATATACAAAACTATGATAATCTAAGCGAAGACTAAAATAAACAACTTCAATACACATTTTATAAATGATTTATAAAAATCTTTACAGAATACAACCTCTCTGCAGTGTGACATTTCCACTAATGGCCATCAATTTTTACACGTTTTATCAAAAGTTTGAGTGCTTATAATCAAAAACACTGTTGCAACTACTTGTAACTTTGCAAAATAAATGTCTACTAACTTCTCACTAGAGTATTAGAAGACTGTTTAAGTTGACATGTAGTTGCAAAGTTACTTATAGTCAAGTCAAGTCAAGTCAAGTCAAGTGTATTTATATAGCGCTTTTCACAATATAAATTGCATCAAAGCAGCTTCACAATATCAATCAAATAACATAACAATGTTTGTTTCTTAGTGAAAAAACATCCACGTTTGGTAGGGCTGATCAATGGTATTAATGCTTGGTTAATTATTTTGAATATCCCCAACTGAGCAAGCCAAAGGCAACAGTGGCAAGGAACCGAAAAACTCCATCAAGTGACCTACTGGTGTCCTAAAACTCCATCAGGTGACCTACTGGAGAGAAAAAAAAACCTTGGGAGAACCCAGGCTCAGTCGGGGGCCAGTTCTCCTCTGGCGTTTATGAACTAGAGGCCGGATTTATAGTAACTGTAATTTGATACAGAATTTTGTTTTATTTTATCACTTCGGGGTGGGTACGCGAACCGGAATCACAACGTTTTATCTGTAGAGTGGGAAAGGGATCCTCCATAGGGAGAGGCTAGTTGACACTTCAGCACTGCGTTGTCATCGGGTCCAGGCAAGGCTCCTAGTCAGATCTGGATACGGCCTGGATCCGGTCGGCTGCGGGAAAACCTCGGGATAAACAAAGACACTAAAATTAGCGTAGATGCCATTCTTCTTATGATGATGTAACGAGTACATCAGGATTTAAGGGAAGTGTTCCCAGTTCCGGCTGACCTAATCTATGCAGCCTAACATTGAATTATAGAAGTCTATAATATATTATGTGTATGCTAGGTCAAAGAGATGTGTTTTTAGTCTAGCTTTGAACTGACAGAGTGTGTCTGCTTCCCGGACAATGGTAGGAAGACTGTTCCAAAGTTTTGGTGCTAAATAGGAAAAGGATCTACCGCCCGCAGTCGATTTTGATATTCTAGGTATTATCAACTGGCCCGAATTTTGAGATCGCAATAGACGTGAAGGACTATAATGCGTTAAGAGCTCGCTCAAGTACTGCGGAGCTAAACCATTTAGTGCTTTGTAAGTAATCAACAATATTTTAAAATTTATACGATGTTTAATAGGCAGCCAATGCAGTGTTGACAGAACCGGGCTAATATGGTCATATTTCATGGTTCTAGTAAGAACTGGAGCTGCAGCGTTTTGGATGAGCTGTAGTTTATTTATTAAGCGTGCAGGGCAACCACCCAGTAGTCAGTGGAATGTCGGTTGTGGAGCATCAAAATAAAGTGTTAGCAGATATTAAGCAGACAGTCTACTAATACTCTAGTGAGAGGTAGCTGACATGTAGTTGCAAAGTAGAATGTAAAGTGGCCCATCGAAATAATTTGTAACTTGTATTTAAGTTTTAAAGTGTGTATTTAAGAAAAACAATGAGAAAACAAACAGTTCTTCAGTGATGCATATACAGAATGTCCAGTGTTGGACTTTATTTGATGTAGGCTAAAATTGTAGTTTGAGAAATATCCATGTGCATATTCTTCCTCTCTGAGAAGAGAAAAGATGAATGCTGTTAATTCTTGATAAACATAAGGGTGTATTTGTCTGCGTTTAAAAAAGAAAAAAGAAGACAGACTGAGACAGCAAGTCATATAGCAGCAACGCACTGACTGAATATCACGCTGGAAAACAACAGCTTTGCCTTTCTGTGGGTGTTGTCTGACGCCAAACTTGATTCTTTAGCCAGAGGCCACAAGGGTTCCCAGAGGGAGAGAATCCAGTAAACAGAAATAATGGAAGACTGATAGTGGAGGCGGAACATTTATAGTGAAACCACTGTGTTCTGCTGAAAGGATATATTGTTTTTTTTGGGGGGGGGGGGGGGTTTAATGGCATAAAGGACACACTCAAAATTGTATTCTCTTTTTACATGTTTGTCTGAAGTGGCGAGTTATTTGTGGTTTTGTTTGTTTGAGCAACGTGACAGCATTCAAGCCACCTTTGAGAGGAAGTCAATTAGAGCCTGAAAAATCATGATGTGGGCCAGATAAGAACAGGTGAAGTCAAACATAATGTTCCTGCTCAGTGGGCACATTAAATCTGTCAGATATGCATTGGACACTAAGTACACTTGAGAAAACCACTGCTCGCTGTGTTCAGCTTAGCAGAGAATCTTTCCGAAACAGACCCTTGACTAAAGCAAACACGGCACAGGTCTGCTGCATGCACCCTCCGGGCCCCATCAAACACGCTCACATACAGATGTCCTGATCCTTTTGTGGTTGACGACAAGTCTTTTCACTCATGTTCTAAAGTGATGTTATGTTGTACATTTACTCAAGCTACCGGATGGAGAGGGGCTGATTTGCTGAGTTACACAAACTTACACCGTCCCTATGGAGAGATTGTGCTCATTCATATATGGAAATGATGCACGGCTACATCTGGAATATGGGATTTCAGGGCACTGGGCTGTAAATAATTTACCGTTAGATAAACACGGAGCCAAGCAAATCCGAAACACTGTTCAACATCCAAAAACCCGTCTGCAACATCTTCATAGATGTCGTCTGAACATGTGTGATTAGCCGGTGGAGCCAAAAAGCAGGCTTTTTGTTGAGCATGACATCTGTGAAATGTCTTTATGGAGGATGATAAACAGCAAGCCTTTAATTCGACTTCCGCTCATAAAATTTCACGGATATTTACAGTATATATGGAAGTTACTGAATCAGCAGTTGACCGAGTCAATTTGGACGAAGGAATAAATGAGAATAGAGTTGAGGCGTTACATTAGCGGGTTCATCAACGGCGTGCGGTGTGGTACGCAAAATGTATTCCTTTCAAGTCATTAAGGCTCCCACAGAGTCGGATTTAAAGTTAGTCAGTCTTTTGTCAGACGGTGCCTGAGGTGAAATCCCACAGTTTCTGACGTCTCCGATGCTTCCGAACGTTTCTGTGTAATGGCCACATAAGAACTTAGATGCATGCGGATCTCTATCTCTGGGAGCAAATGAGGACGGAGTCATTCATCCTCTGAAATTACATGTCCTGAGAAAACATTCCCTGCACTTTATTTCAATCAGGACCCAAGGATTGTAAACAATGGACATAAAAGCCAGCGGTGATAAATCGCTCTGTTCGGTTACATATGATTCCAGGCCCTTTTAGGGACTTACTTGATCAAATTTTCAATTGATCCTGTCATCTCTCTCCATTCTGTTGTATGAGAGCATTTCAAGTGATGCAATTTCAGAATGGATCCAGATGGGATTTAATTAGGGCTGTCAATTGATAGAAAATGATAATCAAATTAATATGCAGATTTAATAACAGAATAAATTTCTATATATATATATATATATATATATATATATATAAATAAAAGGACAGCATGAAGGACATGATAGATAAATTAATGTGGACTTTTAAAGAAATTCTTTTATTTTGATTGATCAATAGAATTGCATATATTTGTTAAGGAAAGCAACCAAAAAAAGGATAATTTAAGATATTACATTGTGGCAGATAAAATGTTATTTTATATATATATATTATATTATATATAAACATTATATATAAACATTGTCTATAAACAGACAAATGTTGATCAATCTGATTAATTATCTTAATTCAAATCAAAAGGTTGAGTTAGAAGTATTTTATTCATTAATAGTTAATTAAACAAGCCCTATAGTTTTTAAGATGCAAACAACATTAATTCAATCCAGATTTGTTTCACAGAAAGGAAAACAGATATACAAATCGGCCACCATCAAGTCTCATCTCTAGCTATTAGGCTTTCAGATTTCACATATCAGACATTCATGCTGATGTTACTAGTGTACAGAATAACCAGTCAGGTCAGGGCCCTTCGTGTGCCAGCATGACTGACTTGGCAATATGAAAGCCCAATAATGTGATGGAGAGGCAATTTACCGCAGCTCTCCATCTTTCTCTATGACCTTTCCTCAGATGTCTGTAATGTATGTGTGTGTCTCCCACCACAGTAAATAATGCCGTGCTGGAATCTGGGACCTTTCAACTAACCTGTGCTCAGCAACCGCCTTGCACCTCCCATCATCAGCAGGGAGAGGGAAAGATTGATGCCCAAATTCAGCTCAGTCCGCCCACAAAAACATCAACCTTGCTGCAAAATGCAGAACCCATTATTTCCCCCCAAAAATAAACAGATATTGCGACGGAATTCATCAGGTTGTATGATGAGTGACAGGAGCGTTAATGCGAATACGTTACGACACAAGCATACGGATGAACACCCAGGGGACAATTTGGGAAAGAAACTTTTACAAGCAAATGAGCCACATTTCAGGAGATGCATAAAATCAATTATCATTGTAAAGGGTTTGACCCGTGTCTCACTTCGAGGAGATGAATTCGCTTATAGAACAAATCCATCTTTTGAATCATTCCTCAGTAAAGACCAAAGAAAGCTGATGAATATTTGATGCGACCTCTGCGTGGGAACTCCAAACTCTGGACTCATCAGATGTGCTCTCAGGTGTTCAAATGATCAATAGGAATCTGCTATATTTCTGCGTTTCCTCGAATTCGCCTCAAATTTCTCTGCCCTTGTCTCCAGTCACCCATTTCCGCACAACATGCAAAAAAATAATCACAGAATCACACCACTTAACAGGCGGAAAGGTCCATTATCCGAGGACATTTCGAAACCGTTAATTTCATCGGCTTGTTCGGGAAGTGGCCATCCGGCCTGCTCTATATCTACTAAGAATAGCCGGCACAGGAGATGAGGAGCTGCAGCTGTTCTTCCTGAATCTCATTTACCTGCTGTCATGTCCCTTCTCTGAGACCACATCAGTAATTAATAGGGGTTTTTTTTCCACTGGCATCATCAGGAGAAGCCCCTCTAGCCACTTTCCCCAACTGGCGGCGGGACGAGCGAGACAAAAGCAGCGGTTCTCTGGAGACATGTTGGCAAAGCCAGGCCGTCCACCGAGAAGCCAGCAGTGTTGTTTTAATCATTGATTGATTTACAGCTTCACTTTCGTGGCTGATCTTACCCTGCCATTAAACTCTCTGTGCACGCTGTAGCTTCCATAATGGGATTCTGAAGAAATGCATTCTTCATGGGATGCAATCCAAAAGCCTATCTCCTCTTGATAGCAGCACAAGATTCTGCAAGGATACGCCCTATGAAGTATGCATGACACGGTCCATACGCGTCTTGATCTCTGGTCTCGCATGAATTGACTGATGCGTCGCTCTCGATATTGCTAGCTACATTTGCATTAGAGAGGAAGCCACTGCAAGTCAGCAACAACTTCTGTGGAATTAGGGAACACATTCTAATTATCGTGAGAGGGGGAATGAAGCCATTTGCATAGCACTACGCATTCATGCACACCTCGACCGCGGATTCTCCTGGGCCTTGTGAATGTCTCTGCGTGTTCAATTAAAAATCAGAAGTCATTCAAAGTGTAGTCACCTTGAGACTGCCAAACACCGAGATGCATTGGATTCCTCCTCCTTTTCGGGTTGCCCTTGAAGACAAAGATAAAGCTTTAATGGTCTCCCTGTTAAATTTCCAGTCAACATTCAACCCAGGCTCAATGGAATGGTGGTGACATTTAAGCAAAATGATATTACATTGCGTGTTGCGTTTCACACCACTTTCAAAGTTAAATGAGCAGCCTAAAGGCGCATTGTTATTTCAGATACAGATGAAGGTGAATCTAGCACATTTATTATGTTGGTTGTTGTACGTATCGCAGCAGTTCGTAAATAAAATGTCCAGTGAGTGGTGCTAAAAGGTTAATGATATAACAATAACACATATAACAATAAACATTAAACATTTAACACATTAAACAAAAGCAAACCCCAATCGCCCAAACTGTGCTGTAACAAGTTGAGCTTACATATGGAGCTGTTTATGTGAGGCAAACATGATGTTTTCATTTACAAATCATGCATCATGGTAAAAATGTATTGAACCAATGATGATTCTGCAAGAAAACGCTTCGGGACCCTACAATAGATAATCAGATGCACGTGAAAGTTGCATTCGTTACTAAGAGATAAACAACCACACGCTCTCATTTCAGTGTGGTTGTTAATTACAAGGGTATTTAAGCAAACAGATTGCTTTGTACCTTTATTTTAACAGCATTAATGGTATCAATGATACACTAAAAACGGAAACGTTTTTTTTTTGCTTTTTAAGTGGATAGGCAACAGCATCAAAACGATCCGCATTCAAAAGGATCCGCAACAACGATTAAAAACGCTGTATTCTGCTGCCAGGCCCAGTAGTTGGCGATGTCACTTTGTAAAGAAACTACGTGTAATACGAGGAACATGAAATTAGTATACGCATGACATCACTGTTTAGCGTTTTCACAAATTTGTGTTTTTAGTTTACACTGAGACAATAACAGGGCCGTTTACACAATATCGTAAAAAAAAAATTAAATTTTTTTTTAAAAAACGGAAAACTTTTTATGCATTTTGGATGTTTGTTTACACAACAACAGCGTTTTGGGGCCTGAAAATGCTAACTTTTGAAAACGGGATTCGAAGTGAACGTTTTTAAACTACAAAAAACGTGAATTTGTGAAAACGGTCACACTGTGCACATGCATATTACGTGTTCAGTTTCTTTACAAAGTGACATCGCCAACTACTGTCCTGGAATTAATTTTAATCATTTTCACGAATCCGTGTGAATGGGGATCGTTTTGACAATGTTGTCGTCTGTCCACCAAAAAAAGCAAAGGAAAAAGGTATCGGTTTTTAGTACATCGTTGTCGTGGAAACGTTAAAGAAAGTAACATTAGCATTGAGGATGAATGAGGAAAAGTCACATGCGGGGAGGCAATGGCTCTCTTTGCAAGAAAATGAGATACAGGATTAATCGTGTGTAGCACTATCGCTAAGTTAAAGTAAATACAATACAAAGCCTTGCTCAATCAGAAACATATTTATTGCATGGACAGAGCAAAAAGATGCCAAACCCACACGGCACGCTGTAGGGGAACAGACTCAATGGGCACAGGGGAAGCAAGAGCTGCGGCGCTTCCCATTATAACTTCAAATGACTGTCATATTTTTTAATATCAATCATCATTTTAATGTCATATTTAATCATTTTTGCAATGTTTTTGCCATTAAAAATGGACAAAGGCATGGCTTAACAAACCGCCCCATAATTTACTAATCCTGTTGACATTGTTACATTGAATAGCTCCACACTAATCTGTGCTGTAGGTCACATGAGGTTCTCATATTCCCCAAATTTCATCAGCACCACTCATTTCATTTATAGCTGCTCATTTATATATGGCTAACACACAGGAGTCAGATGACAACAGGGGTTTGATGGAGGTATGTTAGACTGCATAGGAACGTTTTGTTTGAAAGAGGGGTTCACCGCATGGATCCTGATATTTTCTTACACTTGATGAATTTTAATGATGTCATTTTCTGAATGAATATACCGCGTGACACCCCGACAGCGTATAGTGTGTTGAATGTCGTCATGCTTTAGTTCCCTCGCTGCAAATATCTTCATAATGGTAAAGTCCCCTAATGGTGCAGGTAATAATAATGAAATTAAATTTTAAAATCTCATGTCTTTATTTTAAATTAGAGCAAATCACTGGCCATAATGGATATGAAATGGTTCCATTAAAGGCACTTTCTCAGCGTCTTATAAAGCACCCAGATAAATCTTCCCATTATACACATAGATAAATAAATGTCCTGATTGAATTACTGTCTAATTGGTCAATAATAGAACAGACCCATGGCAGGTTATTTCAGGGTCCATATGAATCGCATCAAATGTTTAATGATATTTCAATTGAACATTGAAAAACAAAAGCATTGAAGAGATCATTTTGAATGGACAAACTGAAAGCGGTGGTCACAGGTTAACTAAACTATGTCTAATCTGAATGATGCTGGAAAAATGATCTAACCAAGTTTAAAGTTTATTTATAAAATCTGTCAAAACATTATGTAACAGCTTCTTCTCTGAAGTTACCTCATTATTCATAATGGAGAGTGCAAACTGGCTCTATAAATCAGTAATTTTGATTTGAATCATTATGATCTGTGTGATTCAATCTAATCACGCAGCAATCCAGAAGGCTAGAATTACATTGATTCTGATTCGGAATTTCATTACGCTTCTGAGCAATGACATTATCTCAAAGTTATTGTCAGTCTTTTTTTAGTGATTGCACAAATGTGCCTGGTTGTGTACTCATCTGGACACCAAGGCCACAGTACATAAAACACACACACACACACACACACAGACAAAGACAGCAATAATTAAACAAAGAGGATGCCTAATAATAGCTTAGTGTAACCATGAAATTAGTGCCACGAGAGAAAGAGAAGAGGAAAGAACATTGCAGGACAGAATATGCCAGCAAACTCACATGTGAAAGGGATGGACGAAACAAGCTGTTGTTGTTATACAAAGCATGTCTCTCTATCGTACAAGTGCTTTGCGATGCCTATGATGGAGTAGGAAATAGTGTCACCATTGCTGTAGCTGGTTGTCAAGATCCCAGTAATGAGGGGGTCTATTGGCAGACAGCACACAGGGACGCAGGCTTTGATTATTCAGACTTCCACTGGTTTCCTCTCGTACTCTGACCAACAAACTAATCAGCCAAGTTGTTGTGTCTGCGGTTACCATGCACACTAATACACCCCCATGCACAAATCAAAATATCTATTTATATTCACCCTGAACATTCATGCTGTGAGGATAGACTTTCCAAAAAGTTATTCTGAAGAAGAAGAAAAAAAATTGTGTTGCCTGAAAGGCATAATCAAAAATTAAAATTAAGGCAGAGATTACAGTGAGATGAACTTGGGAACTGGATCCATTTGGTTCATGAACAAAATGTTCAGTCTGAATTGCAAACAGGATCAACTAAATCTTAAAAAAAAAAAAAAAAAAACATTACAATAAGGTTTATTTAAGGTTTATTTTCATAAGGTTTATTTTGTAAACAAATATGAACTAACAATGAATAACACTCCTACAGCATTTATTCATGTTAATCTCAACATCAACGAATACATTTTTAAGATCAAATATTGTATCTGTTAACATCAGTTAATGAATTGTACACATTTTTATTAACCCTCACTAACAAAGGTTAATAAAAGCTCTAAAAAGATATTGCTCATTGTTAGTTCATGCTTGTTAAAGCATTACTGTTGACAAATGGGACCTTGTAAGATGTCACTGTTTAATTTGTTGACATTAGTTAGGTATCATAAACTAAATATGGAAAATACTTCTAGCATTTATTAATCTTAATGCTAATTTCAACATTTATTAATACGTTACATATGTTTTTTTCAATAAATGAACAATAAGCAAGTACTTGGTCCAATTCTCACTATTAACTAACTATTCTCTACAACTTCTGCCTCAAGCTCCTAAATACTGCTTATTATTAGTTAATAAGGATGTTGTTAAGGGCGTCTTCACACCTATAGATCGGTTGTTTTGTTCCAAAACAGTGACTCAATTTGTTACAATGTTGCATTTTCTTCTTGGTTTGGTTCGCTTTCACAAGGCAACCTTTCAAAGCATACCAAAATGTGTTTATGCAAGTCACCTGCAAGTACAATTGTCCGCTTCTTGGGCAGAGTTTCCTCTGCGTCATCCATCAAGATGATTGACAAATAAGCTTCATGAGCCTATTGTGGCTGTCGAGACATGCAAACACTATACAAATGTAGACATCATTCTCGCTGGTAAATTATATACAACAGTAGGCCTATATAATTTAACAGAGAAAGAATTCCTAAACCAACCGAACCAAGCGAGAAAACGCACCATGTTCCGAAACAAACACTCAGGTGTGAAAGCACCTCAGATATTGGATTAAGGGATGTAGAATATGTCATGCAGAACAAGGCATTAATATGTGCTTTGTAAGTAGTAATAAACAGCCAATATCCTAGTAATATGCATGCTAATAAGAAACTAGTTAATAGTGATAATTGGACCCTAAACTAAAGTGTTACCGTATATGTATAAATTAACATTATTATTATGGATTAATAAATGCTTAAAAGTGTTCCGTGGTTCATGATAGCTAATGCACTAAATAATGTTAAATGACTTGAATCTAAGGTAAAACTTTCCCATTTGTTAACTATAGTTAATGCATTAGCTAGCAAAACTAACAATGGGCAATTTCTTAGAGCAATTATTAATGTTTGTTATTGTTTCTGTAGGTAATAAAAATGCCATTGTTCATTGCTTATTCATTTATATTTCAAAGTACATTAAGCTAAATTTGTTTTTTAAAACGTACTCATAAATGTTAAACTAACTTGAACTAACAATGAACAATACTTACATTATTTATTAATCTTATTTCATATTAACTAATGTAGTTAATCAATATTATTATATATGTGTACCTAAAGTGTTAACAAAAGGATTTTGCACACAAATTCAAATTGATCCAGAGTTCTGGAGTTGACAGCTCACTGGAGAGGAAGATTATCTGTGAATAATTAATTAAACTTAGGACTGTTCCTCACACATTTTTGAATACACGCATATTTGGAATATAGTGCCATCGATACTATGGTCAATAGTTATAAATATAAAGAATATATAGAAAATATAAACAATAAAAATATATTCCTTTGAGTTCTTCTGAAAAGATAACAGTGTATGGGTTTGGACAACGCGATCTCACAACCAATTCGTACGAATTCATACAAGTGAGGTTGTATGAATTCGTACGAATTAGCCACCTCAGAAAATTTATACGAATTGCCATAAGATCGGGTTGGTTCGGAATAACATGAAGGTGAGTACATCATGGCAAATTTTTCTTTTTCCTTGAGGCTAGTTTAGAACACAAACAATAATCCGGTAACAATGACATCAGATTCTACAGAATGTTCTCCATATGGCTCAGAGCATTTTAAAGCTGCTGCTACATTAAATGCTATGTGTGCATTTTTGTAGGTGGGGGGCACTTTGTATGACAGGAAAGAAAACAGTGTTTTTAGGCATGACCCATATGGTCAGCAAGCTTTTCTTGCAGAGGGATGACTGTGACTTGGCTTCATGGAGCTGAATTGTGCAAGGTCAGCCGGTAGTATTGGAGTAGGCTTCTGCCCTGCTCTCTCACTGCGGAGGTTCTTAATCAGTGTGTCTACATCCACCTCCACTAGTCCTGCCCTGCCCTGCCCGTCAGAACCAGAGCTAGTCACCTCACACCATTGAACACAGTCACTGAATTAGATGAGAGGGTTAAAGATCAGTGATGCAGTGTTTCACTTACACTGTATTGACTGCCAAGGCACTGAAGAAATACAAAACATAAAATAAAACATAAAAAAAACATGATCGAACGGACAGACAAGAACATTTAAAGGTTGAAATAATTAAGGTTTCTTTATAAAAGAAGTATCTTATGCTCACCCAGGCTGCATTTTAGACAAAAAAAAATGTAAAAACAGTAATTGTCACGGTTTGTTGCAGCAAGAGAGTAGTTGAAGCAGGATCTGTTCGCAGCAGTTACATTTATTTTACAACAAACATGCAGGAGAAAAACAGGAGCAATATACAAACAACCGACTATACAATGGACCAAGAATGTCTAAAACTAAGAGCTTTACATACACAGAAACCAAATAGCTAAACAAGGAGCAGGTGAATCAAATCAATTAAGCAATGAGTCGCCAAGACAACAAATGAAAACAAAAAGTAAACAGATACAAACTAAGGGGCCATTTACACAACACCATTTTCAACTAAAAAAGGAAAACTTTTTATTTGTTTTGGTCCTTTATTTACATTTTGGGGGCCTGAAAATGCAAACTTTTGAAAACAGGATTCAAAGTGCAAAGTTTTTGTGAAAGATACCGTCATCATCTCCATGTAAACTACAAAAACGCAATTTTAAAAAAAAAGGTGACGACATGCGCATGCGTATTACGTGTTCAGCCTACAGGCGCGTAATGTTTCTTTACAAAGTGGCACTGCCAACTACTGGCCTGGCATGAATAGTACTAATAATTTGTAGTCGTTTTCGCGGATCCGTGTGAACTGGGAGTTTGACTATGGTATTTTTAGTACATTGTTGCCATGTAAATGTACCCTTAAAACGTTCAAGCGAAACAGAAAACAATCTGAGCGTTACGGTAATATTAGGAAAGATCATTACAAATATTTATACATATTTTAAAATGTAATTTATTCCTGTTTACATATTCATGTATACATATATTATCCCCCCCCCCCCTTTTCTCAATTTATATTTACAATTTATTTGTAAGAATATTAATTCAAAGCTAAACTGCCATGCTTTTACTCATTCTGAATATTATTTTCTTCTTTCTTCTGAATGTTCGTTTAAGACCCTACGCTTTGCTATAACTTGCATTTTAAGATGTTCTGGCAAATTTGAACTGGATCTTTCCAACTGTCTTTAATTAAAAATTAGCCATGTAGCTTTTATAACAAAATTGTTCTGCTTTTGTTTTGATATGAATCTCAATTCGTTGTTTTAATGTTTCAAGGACTATTAGTTTGCCCATGGAATTATTTCTAAAGAGAGACTTTTTATTTTAAAATGTTTCCAAAACAACAACACTAAAACAATAAAAACAATAAAAAAAAAAAAAAAAAGCATTCCTTGAACAATTATTCAAAGCATGTTCATGTTTATACTAGTTAAATATCACAGAAAATCTGATGTGGGCAAAAAAAAACACTTAGTTAAATGTCAGGAATTTAAGAGTGATTCAATACTCAAGACTCTATGAGCATTATGGGAAATCCATAATGTGAAGCCTGCTTTTAAAAGGCCACAATTCTAATATAGTCAGTGTGTTTAACTGTCCAAACATTGTGGGAATGCTATCTGTAATGTTGCACAGCACTCTAGTGGTCACTTGGGGAACATATGCATTTCTTTCTTTCTTTCTTTCTTTCTTTCTTTCTTTCTTTCTTTCTTTCTTTCTTTCTTTCTTTCTTTCTTTCTTTCTTTCTTTCTTTCTTTCTTTCTTTCTTTCGTGTGTGTGTGTGTGTGTGTGTGTGTGTGTGTGTGTGTGTGTGTGTGTGTGTGTGTGTGTGTGTGTGTGTGTGTGTGTGTGTGTGTGTGTGTGTGTGTGTGTGTGTGTCTTTGTTGGTACACTTATTTCATGAATGAGCCCCTGACATAAGGCTCCAGATGGTAGACGAGCAATTTTCATTACATGTATTGTTGACTTCCACTCACATCAGGAATCTAGCCTTACAGATCAACATGAATCAGACTCTAAAGCGAAGAAGACGCCAATGCCGTGGATGAACTGGTGCATTCAACCTCTCTCAAAGAGTGCTGATGATGTATTTCATGTGACGTAGATGTCCATGAATATGCATAAGGCTATTTGCCATAACACTGAAAGGAGGAGGAAGGAAGTAACCCTGATGATTGTTGGATATTTAAAGTCAACAGGAAATCAAAATCAATTCCATTTACTTTTTTTTAATGCACATTCCTGGTCTTATTGTGAATGATTCTGTACATGTTATTCCAGAGAGAGAATTATAATCATTACAATTTGACTTCATAATCAAAATAAAATTACAGAAATTAATTTATTCTTCTAAAACTCTAATTTATTCTAAAAACTCTAAAACTATATTTGGTTTAACTCTCTATACCAGCAGGTGGCAGTAGTCTGTATTTGATATTTGATTTTGAAATAGATATCGGAAAAGCTAGGACTGACTTTCATCACTTCCGTTCTTCTTACCGCGTGCTGGTTCACTAAGCTGAATAGCCAATCAGAATCATCTCTTTTATCAACAAGCTCAATCGCAAATTCATCATAGGCCTACTCAATCGGCCAAAAACATCCAATGGTGTTCCGACTTGTGCCATTTAACAGTGCAAAAAAAAAAAACTCACTTGTATTTTATAGTATTCCATCCACACTGGCGAAAAAAAAAACAATTAAGATGTAAATGAAATATCACGAAAATCATTTAGTGCCAGTAGGCTATATTTAGTAAGAAAGAAGTGGCTCAGATTGGATTCTACATTAATAACTACCCCAAAACTTTCTCTCAAATCCTAGTCTAACCCTTTTTTTTTTTTACCCTTATCATATTTAACTCAAAATAAATAAAACAATTAATCACAAAGTAAAATTGATTGTGAATGTGTTGGCTTTTCCCTCAGTGTAAATTCCCCATCCCACAAATGTTCTATGTGTGTCTGTGTACACTGTTGTCATATCAATGGGGCAGAAAGTATTCTGTGAGGTAACCGACCCATGGCAGCTCTCATTAACCCCTGGTGAGTGCACTCTTTCAGGGATATGTGGGTCTTCGCTGCGCCCCGAGCCTTAACTCAGACTCTTTGATTCTGACAACACACATTCTGACAGGAGGCTGCACTCCACACATATGAAAAACATATCAAGATGTCCAAAACATACATCTAGATGCATCTTCTTTCAGATGGTTCAATCAAAAATAAAAATAAAAATCAGTCATTATTTTACTCAACCAAAAGTTGTATCCAGCAACAACATGAAATTTAAATTTTCGGCTGAAATATTCCTTTAAATTCTATAACTGTAGGGAGTGCAACATTTGGTCCTTAATGTTTCCCATGTCTCTGACAAATCAATGTGAATAATTACTCACAAAATGAATGAAACATACATATTAATTATCACGTTTTAAGTCACGTCTCCCAACCTGAAAAATGGATGTCCATCATGTCTGTATATAATCCTGTTCTCATTCAGAACTTCAATGAAAGCGAGTCTGAACAAAAGAGTGTAGGTATGTGGCAAAATGTGAGGCTCACACAAGGATAAAATGTACCTCTAATTAAATCCCACCAGCCAATCAGACTTATCTTCCTGCTGCGGGAACAGAAATAACCCAAACGACATGCATATTTCCAGCAGAACATAAAAGAGATATTAAAATGATAGTCCTCTTCTGTGGGAGGTGTTCATGAACAATGAATGTGCTTGTTCCTTCCTTTTATCGACCATGATATTTCATGGCATTTCGTTAGCTCCTTCCTCAGCCTACGGAGCACAAAACCCATAAAGCTTCTGATTGGTGCCTCTTTATAGCACTTTGAACAGAAAATCACTTCACAGCATGTTTCTAACATGCATGCCCATTTTACCTAATGCTGTAGCTAAGAGTGATTATGCTGCTTTAGAGGAAAAATGCCACATTAGAGCAAACAAGTTTCACTTTACATGATGGCAAAAGATCAAGGAACCATCGTCTCTCAAGACCTTTTGTGTTATTATGACAGAACAACTGATGGTCTAATTGTTTTATCCATTAGGTACAAGACCATGCTGAGAAAGAGTCTGAGAAAGTTCCAAGGTTGTAAAAAAAATTATTACAGGGCAAAATCTGTTTTTTGATCGCTTAGTGCAGGGGTTTTTCCAAACTTTTTTGTTGGCTGAACTTCTTAGACATAAAATATTTACTTGAAGTACCCCCTGAGATTTTAAGGTAATACACAATTGCACGCTTCTTCTCTGATGTTTGGGTGCATGTAAACATAAAATGTGTCATATTTTTTTTGTGTTTTATTTTAACTTTGTGGTTGGAATTTAAAGTGGATTCAAACCTCTTTTTAGTTGTGATAGTGTAAATTACATTTACACTGGTGTTTTAGGAACCATATAAAATTGATGAGGATGAAAATAATAATAGCTTTATAATTAAATGTTTTGACCAATTATAAAATTTAAAACGGCAATTTATTGCTGTTGTAAATGACAATTGTACTGTAAAATAAATATGTGATTATAATAATTCTGTCATGACAGCTCTCGTGAGATTGGTATGGTAATAGAGATTGGCATGGTAATGGATCTGGCTATATGTTAATGTATTTGGTCTTGGGAGAATAGATCTGCTACATTGGCCACTGATTAAATGGCAACTAATCAGCTTGTGCTATGTAGAAAACGACATGATTGCTAATAAGTTAAAGACCTATCATTCTGCACCATTCAGAGTTTCATGCCAGAACTATTTAATAATCTAAGTTTACATTACAATACTACCATTATTGTCTTAAATTATTCACTTCACCAAGCTTTTATTTTGGCAGATACTGGTGAAACTTAGATGTTTATATGATGTTGGACATTATGCGATATATGTAATATATGCAAATAAAGTAAACCCCAGCGCATGTTGCGTTCCCCAATGCATGCTAGCCCTGCAGCGTGCAGAGATCAGAGCATTTACTGTAAACCGAGTTGCTTTGAGATACTGAAAACCCCAGATTATAACACATGCTATACGCTTCACTCTGAAACATGCAGCACATCAGACTATACAATTTATTATTATTATTAAATTGCAACCTTTGATTTGATAATCTTACTAAAGCCCTGTTCGGACGGGATTAGTTTTACAAGGGTAGATGGAGTAATTTTACCACAGTACGTCTGTAATAATAATGGCCAATTCGCACGGGATAAGAAATCTCAGTAAATCCCCCAGAAGTGGGAGGGGTGACTCGATTTACGCACCGCTGTCACCTTCCTGTTGTCATGTGCGTTAGGTCTGGTCGAGCAATGTATTAATTAAATTCAGATTGGATTATGTTCGTAATAGGCACACCCAACGCTAAAAGAAGTTTCGTGCCTCTAAGTGATTTCGACCTTCTTTTTGATCTGAATGGTATGTGGAAAACACTTGAGTTTTACATACTTGTCCCACCACCTAGAACACAACTGTATGCTTTTTCAAGCGCCTCCATACTTGAAAAACTGCGCAGAACTACTTTTAAACAGGAAATGACTGAATAATTACGTACGTATTTACAGCGTGTCTATTCCCACGGGATTTGCATTACCTGAGGTCATTTTTCCTGACCTTTTTACAGAAGGTAAATGTCAATGAAATCTTTACCGACATTGTCCGTAATGATTACTGCATGGCACATTCGGACAGGACTAAAGAAGCTCTGGTAATAATGACTTTATCCCACCACTACATGTTAAACTAATCCCGTCCGAATAGGGGTTAAGCTATCGTGCAGATCTCACTGGGATAATTTTGTACAGTCTGACAAGCAACAATCACAAAGGACCGTAAAATCATACAGTGTACACCTGGGTTTAGTCTAGGTTCTTGCTTCAATAAATGACCGAAAATAGGAAATTTTCAAATTGAAAACAACCTACAACAACACAATAGTCATGACAGGCTGATACGGCATTGTAGATTTCTAAAACAAGCAAGAATGTTGATGTGAGTTAGTGAGATTTTAAATGACATTTCACAGAACTAATCCTCCATTCACCTGTTCTATCCAGATGGTCTGCAAGAGAGAGAGCGAGAAACAGAAAGAGAGCGAGCACCTTGGCACTTCTAGTCAACCTTGTGACGAAAGTGCAAAGATGGCAATTCTTTCAGGCAGATGTAAAGCTCAAAGGCTTCGGGATAAGTCTGGCAGAGGAGCTACAGTCTGGAACACAAAGAGCAGCCTCAGTGAACATGGCACACACTGTCAAATGGACTAGACTCAGCAAAAGTATGACACATCCACACTAGATCCACTGACAGGGGTGAGGCAGCCAGAGGATAAAGTTATCCAGACAAACCACACACAATCAGGCTGTTCCAGGTGGATAGAGAGGATAATACAGAACATTGTGAAATAGATTTATGCGTCTGTCTGTTTGTCTATTAAAAAAAAAAAAATCCTGAGCAAAGCTTCGTAATCAAAATATTTAGACTTGAAACAAGCATGACTCCTTTGAATTGTCATGTTTGAAATAGACAAAATGAGCAGTGCTGTAACATTAACGAAGCACCCAAGCGAGTGAAGCGATATATGAAATGTAACCATTACACAAACTGAAGTAAAAATTACTCTAAATATAACTATCAAACTAAAATAAGTTAATAAAGAAAATGTTGTCCCATTTCTCAAGAATCACTGATTTGAAAAATGTGATTTATGATTAGACTCATAGACATAGTTAAAATTATGTGTAAAGCAAATATGTCACTGCCTTTTCAAAAAACTAATACAAATTTAGTTGACTTCATTTTGTTTTCTTGTCACTCATCTATCTTGTTTCTTTTCTTTTTAGCTGCATCAAGGTGTGTGGTTGGTAAGATTTTTTAAAAATGTTTGAAAGAAGTCTAATGCTCACAATGACTGCATTTGTTTGATCAAAAATACAATAAAAACCTGTAATATTATTGTAGTGAATTCAGTGTAGTTGGAGGAAGAAGAAGACGAGGTCGGCGAAGTTTGGGACTCGCACTTTATTAAATCCTTCAACAAAGAGGAAATTCAAAGGGTGCGCTCGTGCGCGGCCGCCGTGACACGTTCACGGCAAACAGAAAACAAACAGTCAAAGAACAAACACTCAGTCCACGATTACTGCTCAACACGTCCACAATTGTAGCGCGAGTCCCAGGTCTCTCTCTCCTTCACTCTCACCACCGGCAGCTTATATGCAGTCTCCACGCCAATTACTGCAATCAGACACAGGTGTTCGTTATCTGCACTTGACCCACTTACTCACCGCGCGGCTCGCTGACTTCTCTCCCGCTACAGACTTCGCGGAACCACGCCCCCCTCGCCACATACCCCCACCGCCCGTCTCAGGCCGGGGAGCCGTCCGGCCTGCAGCCTCCCCCCCCCCCCCCCCTCCTGGAGAGGAAGTCAGCCACAACCATCTGTGCACCCGGCCTGTGGATCACCTGGAACTTAAAAGGCTGTAAAGCAAGATACCAACGAGTGATCCGCGCGTTGGTATCCTTCATGCGGTGGAGCCACTGCAGGGGAGCGTGGTCCGAACAGAGGGTGAACTCCCGCCCCAGGAGGTAGTAGCGGAGGGTGAGAACGGCCCACCTGATGGCCAGGCACTCTTTTTCAATGGTGCTGTACATCGTCTCTCTCTTAGAGAGCTTGCGACTGATGTACAGCACCGGCCGCTCTACACCCTCCACCTCCTGGGACAGGACCGCGCCCAGCCCCCTGTCCGATGCGTCAGTCTGCAGGATAAAAGGAAGAGAGAAGTCAGGAGCATGCAAAAGCGGGCCGCCACACAGAGCAGCCTTTATCTGGGTAAAGGCCTGCTGGCAGTGCTCCGTCCACTGGACCGTATCTGGCGCTTCCTTTTTAGTTAGATCAGTCAGCGGGCAAGCGAGGTCCGAATAATTAGGCACAAACCTCCTGTAATATCCCGCTAGCCCCAGGAACTGTCTAACCTCCTTCTTGGTCTTAGGTCTCGGGCAGGTCGCAACTGCTGCCGTCTTATCAATTTGGGGACGCACCTGTCCGTGACCCAAGTGGAAACCCAGATACCTTACTTCCACGCGCCCAATTGCACACTTCTTCGGGTTGGCCGTGAGGCCCGCCCTTCTCAGCGTCTTCAGGACAGCCCGCAAATGCTGCATATGACGCTGCCAATCGGTACTATAGATGATAATATCATCCAAGTAGGCAGCGGCATATGCAGCATGCGGCCGGAGAATCTTGTCCATCAGACGCTGGAAGGTCGCTGGAGCCCCGAACAACCCGAAAGGAAGGGTAACAAATTGGTGTAATCCAAACGGCGTCGTGAAAGCTGTTTTTTCTTTGGACATTGGAGACAAGGGGATCTGCCAATAACCCTTTGTTAAGTCCAATGTCGAATAAAAACGAGCCGTGCCCAGCCGATCAAGCAATTCGTCAACCCTGGGCATTGGATAGGCATCAAATTTGGACACCACGTTCACCTTTCTATAGTCGACACAGAAGCGGATCGAGCCGTCCGTTTTAGGCACTAAGACTATCGGGCTCGCCCAGTCACTGCTCGACTCTTCTACTACCCCCAACTCCAACATAGATTCTAATTCCGTCTGAACTACCTTTTTCTTGTGTTCAGGCAAACAATACGGGCGGCAACGTACCACTACCCCAGGTTCCGTCTCAACGTGGTGCTGAATGAGGTTCGTCCGACCAGGCAGAGGAGAAAACACATCCACAAACTCGGCTTGAATATTTTTCACGTCAGTGAGCTGGGAGGGCGAGAGGTGATCTCCACCAAGAGCCAGCGCGAGAGATTGCGATTTTGTGCTCGCCTCAGGCCCGAGATCCTCCTCTCCACTCACCACCGTCGCCAGCATCACTGACTCTGCCTCAACCCACTTTTTGAGGAGGTTGAGGTGATAGATTTGAAGTGCTCCACCTCTGTCTGTACGGGCTACCTCATAGTTAAGATCATTAACTCGCCGTGTGACCTCAAAGGGCCCTTGCCACTTTGCGAGTAATTTAGAGCTGGACGTAGGGAGTAATACAAGTACCTTATCTCCCGGTGCAAATTGGCGGAGTCTAGTTCCCCTGTTGTAAAGCTGACTCTGTCTGCCCTGGGCCTGTAACAAATTCTCCATTGATAGCCGCCCCAAAGTGTGGAGTTTTGTTCGCAGGTCCAGGACATACTGAATTTCGTTCTTAGCAGCGGTCGGTCCGTCCTCCCAAGTCTCTCTAAGAACGTCAAGCACCCCGCGGGGTTGCCGTCCGTAGAGGAGCTCGAAGGGGGAAAACCCCGTGGAGGCTTGTGGGACCTCGCGTACAGCGAACAAGAGGGGTTCTAGCCATTTATCCCAATTTTTGGCGTCCTCGTGAACGAACTTACGAATCATGGCCTTCAAAGTGCGATTAAATCTTTCCACTAAGCCGTCTGTCTGTGGGTGGTAGACGCTAGTGCGAATCGATTTAATGCCCAACAATTCGTAGAGTTCGCGAATCGTTCGTGACATGAACGCCGTGCCCTGATCAGTGAGAATCTCCTTGGGGATTCCCACTCGGGAGATTAGCGAGAAGAGTGCGCTCGCAACACTTTTAGCCGAAATGTTGCGAAGCGGAACTGCTTCTGGGTATCGCGTTGCGTAGTCTACCATAACCAACGCAAAGCGATGCCCTCGTGCCGACCGCTCTAATGGCCCGATGAGGTCCATACCAATTCTCTCGAAGGGGACCTGCATTAACGGAAGGGGGCACAAAGGTGCTTTTGGATTGGCCGGTGGATTCACTAACTGACATTCACGACAAGACGCGCACCACCTGCGCACGTTCTCGTGAATGCCCGGCCAGAAGAACCGGGCCATGAGACGGTTTAGTGTCGCCGCCTGCCCTAAATGCCCGGCCATTGGGTTAGAGTGAGCCGCCTGAAAAAGCATTTCCCGGCGGCTTTTAGGAACCAACAATTGTGTTGTATCTTCTTTTGTCTGGGCGTCTTGGGTCACCCGATACAACCTATCTTTTAAAAGAGCAAAATAGGGATAAGAGAGCGGTTGGTCTGGGTGGAGGAGCTGACCGTCGATGGAGCGGACCTGATTGAAGGCGTTCTTTAGAGTCTCATCCTGGGACTGCTCCAGGGGAAAATCATCGCGCTCGGAGAGAACCGTTCTCTCCAGAGCCCTCTGTTCCCCTGCAGCAGGACCCGTTGGTCCCGGCTCAGCATCCCCCAGCTGAACAACCGCTGTCTTTCCCCTGCTTTGTTTTTTCCAAGAGGCACCCGCTGATAATACCCCCAATAATTCGTTAAAGGCCGGCCAATTCGTTCCCAGAATGAGCGGATGCCGGAGGTGCGGGTTAACGGCCACCTCCACACTATGCTTTTGCCCCCTGAATTGAACTACGACCGACATTAACGGGTATCTCACCACCACCCCGTGCACACACCGCACCTTAACCATGCGGCTGCTATCCAATGCCCCCGGTTGTATCAGACTTTGATGTATAGAGGTTTGGTTACAGCCTGAATCCACCAAAGCCTGATAAGTACCCCCCTTGATACTCACTGGTATCTGGTACAGGCCAGTTTGATCGGGGGCAGCCTGCGGCGCGTCGGGGACTCGGATCAGCGTCCCCACCTCCATAACCGGACACCGATCTACAAAGTGACCCGGGTCCCCGCAGCGCCAACAGGCCGGCCCAGGCCTCCCCGCCGCTCCAGTGGCGGGAAGCGGGTCAAGGAATTGGCGTGGAGAGTGCAGGGCTGCCGGACTCGGGACGGGGTAGTCGGTTGAAGCGGGCCCCCTGGGTGGGGCCCGGGACGCAGGGACGGGCTCCGCCGGTGTCCCTGTCCTCCACCTTGGCGCCGGCCGGGGCACCAGCCCCCCGCGAGACCTGGGAAGGGGCACAGGTTTGGGGAGAGAAGGGGTAGAGAGAGAGTGAGAGAGAGATGGAGAGAGAGAAGCCGATGGAAGGGGCTCGCCGCCCCCTGAGCACGCCACCATGTGGTCTTCCGCCAGGTGGATGGCCTGGTCCAGCGACGTCGGGCGGTGGCACTGGACCCACTGAGCAGTTTTCCTCGGTAGCGTGGTGACGAACTGCTCCAGTACCACCTTGTTGATGACATCCTCGACGTCGCCTCCGTCGGCCATCAGCCATCTGCGGCAGGAGTCCCGGAGCTGTTGCGCCAGCACGAAGGGCCGGCCAGACTCCCCCAGGCTCAGGGACCGGAACCGCTGGCGATGTTGTTCGGGGGTCCGGCCGACCCGCTGCAGAATGGCGCGCCTCAGGTCTTCGTAGACCAGGAGGTTCTGGACTGGCAGCTGGTTGGCGGCGATCTGGGACTCACCCGACAACAGTGGGATGAGTCGCATGGGCCAGTCCGCTTGGGGCCATCCCCGGGCCTCGGCCGACCTCTCAAAGAGGTCCAGGAACGCCTCCGGATCGTCCTGGGGACCCATTTTGTTGAGAGGCAGGGGCGGGGCCGAGGCCGTAGCTGTAGCGGGGACGGCCCGAACCTCCCGGTCGAGCCAGCTCCGGAACAGCTCGCGGTCTTCTTGCTGGCCTTGGAGGAGCATCTGGAACCGCTGATCCTGCTCCTCCTTTACGGCCAGCAGGGCGTGGTGTTGCTCCCGGTGAAGACCCGCGAGCGTCTGGATGAGCTCCGCAAATGGCGTTCCCGGCGGGGTCTGCATGGCGGCGGCAGTCTTCTTCTTCCCGGGTTTCGGCACCAGTGTAGTGAATTCAGTGTAGTTGGAGGAAGAAGAAGACGAGGTCGGCGAAGTTTGGGACTCGCACTTTATTAAATCCTTCAACAAAGAGGAAATTCAAAGGGTGCGCTCGTGCGCGGCCGCCGTGACACGTTCACGGCAAACAGAAAACAAACAGTCAAAGAACAAACACTCAGTCCACGATTACTGCTCAACACGTCCACAATTGTAGCGCGAGTCCCAGGTCTCTCTCTCCTTCACTCTCACCGCCGGCAGCTTATATGCAGTCTCCACGCCAATTACTGCAATCAGACACAGGTGTTCGTTATCTGCACTTGACCCACTTACTCACCGCGCGGCTCGCTGACTTCTCTCCCGCTACAGACTTCGCGGAACCACGCCCCCCTCGCCACAATTATTGTTAAATATTAAAATGTTTTCTATTTTAATACATTTTAAGATATTATTTATTCATGGCAAAGCTGAATTTTCACATCAGTTGAGTGTCTTTAGAAATCATTTTAATATGCTGATTTTCTGCTCAAGATTTTTTTTATAATTATCAATGTTGAAAACAGTTGTGCGGTTTAATTTTGTGTGATGAAAGTTCAATACAACAGATGAATAAAGAGTATTTATTTTCTTTTAAAAAGAATACACGGTATCAGTACATCATTTGTTTATGTTTGATGTCATAACAATAATACAAGTAAAAAAAAAATAGTAATATAACTAGTCTACTATTTGATGTTAAAAAGCGTAATTATAATGCTATACAAAAGTGACAAAACTGTCACGCATAATAAATTCAACAGACCATCTCGGAGATGCCATCTCCTCCAGTCCACAGCTCTCATCTCAACTGCTCTCATCTTTCTCTTCCCTTGTCATTGCGTAGAAGAAGCGCATCCACTTCTCCGTCTTCGCTGGGGGATGTTAGCAAACGGATTCATATTCGACCTAAGAGGATAATTTACGATTTTAAACTAGCGGTGAGAAAGCTTTGTTACTTCTGCGCTATATGTTTTAACAGTTTGCATTGTATCTTTGAATACCATTCGGCTATAGCAGATTTCACGGTTGTTATATCTAACTACAGTTGCTCTATCTAATAGAGTCTCCGCTTGAGACTCTGAAGCCTCGGTGTTTCCTGTGTCGTCTGACCGCTTTTGACAAGCTACACGGCAGCGATATCATGCGGCCTACTATCGCTGTAGTTTCGTGCTTCTCCTGTACAGAGATGAATGAATAAGCGAAGCATGCTTCTTCTTTTCTATTTGCTTATTACTTAAATAATTAATCCTATGTCTTTCTCGTTTTTAACTTTTTCAGTTGTGAGAATTATTTGGTCGGATGTTTCTAACTAAACTTATTTATTTGCAGGTGTAACTAATTAAATAATGGCTCCTCAACCCGTCATCCGATCAAGACAAATGGAAAAAGCAATAAACGGAATACCAACTCAAGTTGTCTGCACGGAATTTAGCAACTACATTTTTGTAGTTCTGACACAGTATGGTAAAATTGGGACACTTGTGTCGATAACACCTGATACAAGGTCTGGTGACATCAGTGTACCCATGTTCACGACTAGAGTACTGCTGGGAAAGGATGAGGTATGTTTTAAAGTATGTTTTTGTTGGATTATTAATATGGCAGATAAAATCATCTTTGTATTTCACCATGAGCTTTTTATCTCTTTTGCAGCCTCTTACACACGTCTACGCCAAGAATGTCACGACGTTTGTCTCACAGGAATCAGGCAACCGACCGGTTCTGTTGGGCCTTTCACTTAAAGACAACAGTGCAGAAACTATGAAAACTGTTAAAGATATGATCAAAGGCTGTCAAGTTTGGTGAAAAGGATGCTAAACGACAAAGGCACTAGATAAGGACAAATTACGTATCTGGAATAAGAATAAAATAAAATAAAAACTTCTGTAACACAGACTGTGTGCAAGTCTTCTGTGAATTTAGACACACCCAAGATACCTGTGCTGACAATCTTAGCAATCTGTTGCTACTGCACAAAGCTTAAAATGCTTGATTTAAAAAAAAAAAAAGTTTAAACAGTATTGTTCAATATCATTACTTTTTGCTTCTGTATAATGGATGTCTTTCAGTGGTCAAAGATTAAAAGTTATATTTTCTTAACTTGAATATTTTGGTGGTGTTTAAATGTCTTGCACCAATCCCAAGGCCTTTGAAAAGGGACCTGGTTAAACACCGGCACTATAAACATCACATGAACTGTCTCCCAAACCATTATGGACTGCAACAGTGTCCACCAAATTTTTTTACAAGCCTTAGTTCTGGAAGTTTTTTTTTTTCATTCTTTTTTCTTTTCTTTTTTTTAGGTCTTTGTTCAAGAGCTATAGACCCTGAACCAAACCAACCAGCTATGATGTGAATCACAACATTAAAAAAATTGATTTGAATCAAACAAGTATTTGAAGCTTCTTCAATGAGAGAAATAACTACAATCTCATGAAGCATTTTGAACGACATAATCAATATAAACTATGGAGAAATATAAACTATGTATTTAAAGATATAGAAACAATATACTTTAAGTTTATTGCTAAATGCGAAGAGAGACTTGGCTCAATTATGTCATTCACAGTGGTTCATGGGGGTTAATATAACTAATGTATTTTATAAAATGTTTGTTGTTAAACATGATTATTTAAAATAAAAAAGGTGAAATATTGCAAGCTGATGGCTTTAACAAAAGCATACACCATCTATTAACAACCTCTTTCCTCACAGTAGGTTTGCCTTTAAAGGTTTTTAAGTTATTGTTAAACAATTCCTCTAAGGACAAAGTGAAAGGGATTTCTACCTCCTGAATGCTACTCTTACACTCTAGTCCTTTTGGAGAATAAATTCTTGTTTATAACTATTCACTATTGTATCCAGTGTCAAGCCTCTTATTATGTATGTCTAATTGACCACAAAGCAACTGTGACGTCTCTGAAAAACCTAAATGATATTTATTAGAAGAATACATAAACATGTACATCTTATGGGGTTTTCAAAATGCCTGTACACATTTTTACCCAATCAGTGATGTATGGGAGCATTTAGTCCCCACACAAAAACATTGCTGACATTTACACTTAACTGGAGGGTTAAGGTGATCTGAGTCTCCTTTTACATATCACAGTGCCCTAGTTTACCTGAATGAATCCTATTTTATCTCTATCAGTATTCACTTATGTTTTCTACGGTAGCTACTTGTTTATTTTTTGAGCTCTATAATACATTTAAGTTTATTAATTGAGATTACACGTGTGCAGTGGGAATAGTCTACCTTTGACCAACAGGTGCTCGTCTCTGCCTGTCATGTCACATGACCAAAGACTGAAGTCGCAAGCCAAGGTCACGTGACCTGGGTGTGCTGTTGTGTCGCGAAGTACGTACACCTGCTGAGACGGAACAACAAGCTTGTTCGCCTGGAACTGGGAAAAGGCTTTAGGAAAATAGCCGTGTATACTTTTCTTTGCTTCGGGATTTGTATCACAATCAATTAGATTTCCGTTGCGGATGTTTTCACCGAGTTGAATGAGTTCCATCAGACCTGTCAATATTTAAACGAGGAAGTGCGCGCTTGACTCATCGGTGTCGTCGCGCGGGCCATGTCTAGTGTCTACCTATGGCTACATGTCGCATATTGATCTTTCTGTAAGATGTATGCTATGCATTTATTAGTTTAGTCCCCCTGCGATTCTCAGAGTTAAGTGACGTTTATGATAAAGTGATTTGAGTTTGATCCCACTGAACTTCTCACAGGTGGTGTTGACGGTCTCAAGGTAAGTGTTTCTTACCTTACCTTACTCGTCTTGCCTCGTTACAATAATACTTTTGATTTAAATGATTGATAGACAGCTTTTCTTTATCATATGTCTTAGTTTAAAAAATGCTACCCGACCTATGGTGTATGAACTCTGACGCTCCATTCACTTAATGAAAAATCAACATGTAGGCTAAACCATAGTTTCCGACAGAACATCATGGTAAATGCTGTTGGGATCCATGAAACCATAATAAATTGATAGGCCTTCTTTAAAAACTTTTAGTTTTTTTGGTGACGCTAGTAAATACTTACAAAGGTAACACCGTTTAATTGAAGAAAATAGTAATCATGGTATCCCTGGTAAATGTTTGTTAAATAAACTATAGCCTATACCCTACATATAACGTCTTTGTCATTGGAATAGAAATAGTAGAATCTATAAATATAGATGGGTTTTATTTCATTAAGAGAAAAAGCATAGTTTAAATGGAGTAAGTAAAATTTCTTTTTTTTTTAAAATAAATGAATACTTTTATTCAGCAAGGATGCAGTAAATTAATTAAAAGTGACAGTAAAACATTTACAATGTTAAAACATATTTGTTACAAATACATTTCTTTTGAAACCTGAAATAAAAATGTAGCACAGTTTCCACAAAAAATATTGTTTTTTTAATGGTTTTCAACATTGATAATAATAAATGTTTCTTATTCTTGTTTCTTAACTGAGTGATTTCAGCTTTGACAGCGCAGGAATAAATTACATTTGAAAATATACTGAAGAGTATTTTACTGTATTTGTAATTCAAATAAATGCAGCCTTGTTGAGCAAGCATAAGAGACTTCATTTAAAAACAGTAAAAAAAAAGATTGTACTGACCTCAAAATTTTGAATGGTAGTTCGAGGAAGTTGTAAATGAAAATTTAAAATAAATATTTATAACAAATGTAATATCAATTAGTTTTAATAATTACATCTTTAAATACTTTTTTCCCCCCACAGATGAATGAGTCCAGAACTACTACAGCTACTTTCAGCACTCTGTCAGTGGGTTCAGATAAAAACATGGATAATTCAGTCCCTTTGTCGTCATACTCAATCCTGTCAAATATAACGGACCTGTCTAACATGACCATAATCAGATCAAGTAATGGAACTGAAGTAGTGGGTGACGACAAGATCTTCCTCAACACCCCCACTGCTCAAGCCTTGTCCGGCATTTTCGTTTGGTCCGCACTCATCATCACCTGTCATCAGGTAGGCTAATTTACAAGAACTAAATGTCTCTAATGTGTTTGAAAACAAGTAATTCATAGAAATCATTTTACAGCCGACCATTCGCATATCTAGCACAATTTCCGAGGCCATGGAGCTGCTTGTTCAGCAACAGAAAGGCATTGCTGCTGCTTTTAAACCAGTACATGGTACAGCCAGTATGGGCCATGAGGAGCAAATCTCAGCATTAAATGCAGTGGCCCAGGGAAAGCTGGAGACACTAATAGCAGTGGTTCATTCAGAGCGCACGGCAAATAAAAGCAAATAGCCTAGGTGGGTTAAACAAAAGCTGTTCCACGCCGTCTCCTCCCTCATACCTGACCTCAGGCTCATTATCATCTGCAGATCTTGATAATACTATGTCACTTTAGAAGGTTAATCTCTGTTACACAGTCATTAAAAACTACAGCAATAACTAACCTGCTTCCACTGCTTTTCGATCATCAGAGATCAATAAATACCTACCTGTTTGTTCTGAACAGTCATCCATGTTTTCTTTGCTCTAATGTTCGGTTTAGAGCACTGTTAGCCGTGCTGTTGACCAATCACATTTAACTACAGAGCGGAGTGGTCCCTGTTCCCAGAGCTGATAAGAGTGTTGGGTAAACACAGAAATATGGCTATAGTGTACTCTGGTGATCTAATGCGAGGATACCGTAACCAGTAATACATGTGCCATCTGCAATGTGCACTTTAGAAACAGGAACTTTTTTTTTTAATGGAAATTGTCTCGATGTCTCTATGACAAGATCTTTCTCATGTGTCTGTGAGAGAGAGTGAGTGGCAGTGTTTCAAGTGGTCGTTTGTTTTTTATAGACATTGTAGTTTAGATATAATTCTGTTGGCTCTGTCTTATAACAGTAAAACATTTGGATACACTTGAGTCAACTGACTTGTTTGATCATGATTAAGAAATATATATTTTGCTTGAAATTATTGTTAAATAAATTCAGCCAATGTACAGTACCATTCAAAAGTTTGGGGTTTGTAAGATATTTGAATGTTTGAAAGAATGCTCTCCAAGGCAGTTTTTTTTAAATCGAAAGTACAGTAATAACTAATATTGTGAAAGATTAATTTAAAATAATTTTTTTTAAATATATTTTCAAATGTATTCCTATGATGGCAGAGCTGAATTTTCACCTGCCATTTTCTTCAGTAATCATTCTTATATGCTGATTTTGTGCTCGCCAAACATTTCTTATTATTATTATTATCAGTGATTAAAACAGTTGCTACTTGATAGTTTTGTGAAAACTGATGCTTTTTTTAAGGATTTTTTTGATGAACAGGAAGTTGGAATGTACAATAACTTTATAAGTGTCTTTAAAGACATTTAGATCAATTTAATGCATCCTTGCTGAATAAAAGTATTTATTTAAAAAAAAAAAAAGTACCAACCACAAACATGTGTATGTGTGTAAGAAATGTTTGGTGAGTACAAAATCAGCATATGAGAATGATTACAGTATAGTTCTGTGTATAATTATACATGATATACAGTTGTACGTGTATACATACATATATATACATACATATATATATATATATATATATATATATATATATATATAAATAAATGTTTTTTTTTTCTTAAACAGACTACCTGTTTAAAAAACATCCAAGTTGGATACCATGAAGTTGGTTGAGAAAATGTGGACAAATGATGGCTATTTTCTTGTTATTTGTTTGATTTTCATAGTATTATTTCTAAAAGAGCTTTTTTTTTTCTAAAATGTGGAAAACAGTCCAATTAAAGTAAGTAGGTGTGTTTGACTGGTAGTATATGTTCACTGTTTTAAAGCAGAAACTAAAGTGAGAGCAATATTTGTGTGCCCATCCTTTGTTTATAGAGGAAGTTCTTTTGTGTTTGATGAAAGACCATCATTCACTAACCTTTACACCAGCTGTATCAGTAAAAGAGTGATAAGGGCTGTTTTTTTTAACATACCAGACTGCTCAATAATTCTTCTTGCTGAGGCTTGGTCATTTATTTGTAGATATAAACATGCTGAGCAGTTCTAATTTGCTTTGGTATTTCCATGTCCTTTATATTTCCCGTTCATTACAGCTGAAAGTGCATCATACCTGAATATCCATTTCTGTCGCATGTGAATGAGTTTACTATGCTGCCTATGGCAAGATGAAATCCGTTGGAGGTGGATGAGTTTTGTGTAAAAGTAATTGTCAGGTGAAGTGCCGACACAGTATGAATATACCCATCTTGTGTGTCGAATTACCAATTATATTTGCAGACATTGTTCAGTTTCGGGAAAGGTTGAAATCTAATTTCCTTGCTCTTGCTGGTATGTTTTGAATCCCTTTTCATTGCAGCCTATATGACCCATGAAGAAATTTAATATAGAATATGTTTCTCAAGCATCCGTTATGTAATTGAACTACTGGGATCGTACTGATGGAGAGCAGAGGTCAGGAAAGGTATTTCTTCAGCTCTGAATTGCAGCGCCCACAGTGTCCCCGATGGACTTTGATTTGATTGCCTCCAAAGCATCTTGTGTGCCGTATGAAAGCCAACACTTCTGAGAAGCTGACAGTTTTGAAGCGGCCAAGAAACGTCGGGATGCTATATAGAGACTGAAAAGGATTCCCTGTTTAATGGTTTTCCTCTTCAAATCATAATCAAGTCCAAACAGTCTTGTTTTTGTCCCTCAGCCTAGCAGCTGAACGACTCCTCATCCGCTGCCTTGCAAACAGCAACATATGTAAATCCTGAAGAGATTAAAGGAGCCCTCAGGATTATTTTAGTATTTCACAGCCTTTCTCGGCTTCTCTGTAAAAGATTCTCCCGGCGGAGCTTTCCTTGCGCTCTGCATACTAAAGGCAGAAATTGAGATTGCGTTCCTAAAACACACTGTTCTGAAGTTACATATTTGCCTGCAAAACTTTCCCATCAGTGCCAGGGATATTAAAGGAGTCTTTGAAAACCAGCTATTTAGAACAAAAGCACCTTCTGGGCCAGCCCCTCTTAAGTGAATTGTTATATATGGCACTGACAAGGTGCCAACAGCACTCTTGGGTCTGCCTTTTCTCAGCTCTCTAGTTTTTACAAGCTTTATGGTCTTAAAGTTGGTGGTACACCTTGTGATTCACCGGCTCTTGTTTTGGGGGGCCTCACAGCTCCACCAGCAGTTCCTCTCTGCTTCAGACAGGTTCTAATTAGCTTTAGCTCCAATTATGCGTCAGCCAGCAGACAGTCAATGGCCAGAGCCATTACTGTGAGGGCGGCTCTCTCTCACTGTCAGCTCCACATTATGGAGTCTGGGAGACTGTGAACTTATTTCCCCTGCAGGCTAGGTGAAATGGAGGACATCAGTTCAGAGAGCAACTCCCCTTGCTTTTTCGAGAGCACACTAATGCATCAAGCCTCCACCCATGGAATGAAGGACTCAAATAATCTGATTTCAAATGATTGAGTATCCAAGAGTTTAAAGAGCCCAGCGAATATTGAGCCCCCTTAGTAATATTGTGAAGTTCAAAGGGGACTTTAAGGACATGCACAGGCATCTCAAGCTCCATAGTATTTTTCAAATGTAGATTATAAACTTTGAAACTATATTACCGATGCACACATGTGACTTTACAGTAGTGGCCAAAAGTGATGTCCAGAGGGCATATCTGTGTTTTTGACCCGACAAGTTCTATTAAACCATCAATTATATATTAGTATCTCACAAAAGTGAGTACACCCCTCACATTTCAGAAAACATTTTAGTATATCTTCTCAAGGGACAATACTATAGAAATGAAACTTGGATATATTTTAGAGTAGTCAATGTGCTGCTTGTATAGCAGCATATATTTACTGTCCTCTGAAAATAACTCAACATACAGCCATTATTGTCAAAAAAGCTGGCAAAAAAAGTGAGTACACCCTAAGTTAACATGTCAAAACTGTGTCCAAAGTGTCAATATTTTGTGTGAGCACCATTGTTATCTAGCACTGCCTTAATCTTTCTGGGCATAGGATTCACCAGAACTGCACAGGTTGTTTCTGGGATACTCTTCCACTCCTCCATAATGACATCACGGTGCTTCTCCACCTTCGGCTTGAGGATTCCCCACAGCTGCTCAATAGGGTTCAGGTCTGGAGACGTACTTGGCCACTCCATCACCTTCACCTTCAGCGTCCTCAGCAAGGCAGTTGTCATCTTGGTGGTGTGTTTGGGGTTGTTATCATGCCGTTCGGCTCAGTTTCTGAAAGGAGGGCATCATATTCTGCTTCAGAATGTCACAGTACATGTTGGAATCCTTGTTTCCCTCAATGAAGCACAGCTCCTCAGTACCAGCAGCACTCATGCAGCCCCAGACCATGATGCTACCAACACCATGCTTGACTGCAGGCAAGACACAATTTTCTCTGTACTCCTCACCAGGACGTCACCACATATCACCACACACATCTTAGCCAAACAAGTTTATCTTGGTCTCATCAGACCACAGGACATGGTTCCAGTCATTCATGCTTTTGGACAGGTTGCTTTCAGTAAACTGTTTGCGGGCTTTCTTGTGAGTCAGCTTCAGAAGAGACTTCCTTCTGGGACGACGGCCATGGAAACCGACTTGTTGCAGTGTGTGGCGTATGGTCCGAGCACTGACAAGCTGACCTTACGCTTCTACATCCTCTAACACAATGCTGGCAGAACTCATGCGTCTGTTTTTAGAAGCCAGCTTCTGCACCTGATGCACAGCACGAGGACTCAACTTCTTTGATTGACCCTTGCGAGGCCTGTTCCGAGTGGAAACTGTCTTGGAAAAGCTCTGTATGACCCTGGCCTGTACTGTAGCTCCGTTTCAGTGTGTTACCAATCTTCTTATAGCCAAGGCCATCTTTGTAGAGAGCAACAATTCTAATTCTCAAATCCTTAGTTATTTACCATGAGGTGCCATGTTGAACATCCAGTGGTCAGTATGAGAGAATTGTACTCAAAGCACAAATTGTAACTGCTCTAATACAAGATACACACATTTGTATTTTCCTGTCAAGCAGACAAAAACATGAAAATGATGAATAAGACATGTGGCTTTGCATGGTTAAACCACATACAGCTATTATCACTTAGGGTGTACTCACTTTTGTTGCCAGCTATTTTGACAATAATGGCTGTATGTATTGCATTGTCCCTTCAGAATATATACTAAAATGTTTGCTGAAATGTCATATTTGTGAAATATATATATATTCCTTATAATAAATATAAAGGAATGACTCATATGAGTCAACATACTACAACATAATCCGTTATTAATGTTTTGTCTGTTCTCTCGTTTTGCATGTTCATAATTTATTTTGAAGCCTGTCCAAAAATTAGGCTATGTCCACACAATTTGGCCCATTTAATGGGGTTATTACAAATTAAACCAAAGACTCCAAGCACAACTACAAAATATGGTGACAGAATCAAGTGTACCTTTAGTGGCTTTTTACTGGAGCAGTACCTTTAAAAGGACAACTTTGTACTTTATCTACCCCTAAATGATTCATAGCAGGGTAGCAATTATAAAACTATAACCATCAAAATATTTTTGATACTTGAAATAAAATGCATAAAGCAACTTCAACTTATTTTATTTCAGGTAATTGCCAAGGCATTTTCTTTTCATTTAGTTTTACTTGATGTTAAACAAAAATAAAATAAAATTGTATACAAAGCATATATAAATGACAAAAACGCACAACAAAATTACTAAAACTTTCAAATGAAAACAAAATATAAAGAAATAAACCGTAATACTATCTCAATTATGCTAAAATACAACTGGTTCATAGTAGCACCTTAAGATAATAATATGCACCTAATAAAAATAATAATACACTTAATCTGTTGTATGGTAGCTGCAATATTTAAACTGAAATGTATATATCATGGTAATACTACACATATAATAAACATAATCCAGTGCCTGGTTGCCACCTGTCATAAAGCTAAAAATAAAAAAAGATGACGACAGTTTGTAGCTACTACACCATTAAAAAAATGCATGTAATGTGTCTGGTATTTTTTCATTTTGAAGTGTGGAGTTAATATCTGGTCAGCTCAGCATTAGTGTGGTAAACATTGCTTTGCTTTGTTTGATTCGTTCTGTTATCCATAAACTGTTATAGACTTTTACAGTCATCAGTGTACTGTTATTCAACAACACTGGTAGTACCCCATACAAGCTCCTGTTTGTCCAGCTCACTTTCCCCATACATGTTACTATAGCAATGTCTGTTGAAATGATACCTCACTTGTCTTCTTGCCACTTTTTTGCTCCAGTGCACATTTGAATCATTTGCATTTCACTGTTTTTGCAATTTAAGTCAGACTTGTTATTTATTTTTGTAGTCGAGCATGAGCACTTTTTGTCTTAAACACACTTTTTGTCTTTATAGATATACTTGCACCTGAGGTCGTACACGGTGCCAAACGAGCAGCGCTACATCATCCGCATCCTCTTCATTGTCCCTATCTATTCTTTCGACTCCTGGCTCAGCCTGCTGTTCATCAGTAATGACCAGTATTATGTGTATTTCGACTCTGTTCGTGACTGCTATGAAGGTACAGTAAATCTGAGCTGCTCTCTGCCCTTACATCCTATTCTGCCTCACGGGCATAATGTTATTCAGCACAAATCTAGCGCTGGTGGAATGACGTGCTGTTGTTTTTAAGTCTGGCCTGCAGTGAGGGAGGAGAGCCTGCTTTACAGATATAGGGTTTCAGGTTTCATAGAGGGGAAATGGATACATGTTCATTGTAACTGAACAAACCTGTTGGTCATGGCAGTCAGAAAGGAGGCAGGCCAAATGTCTTTGTTTTCATCTTTTCAGGCCTATCCCACTGCTGCTAGACAGACTATTTATAACAGTTTTTTTTTCTTTTTAAGTTACATGGGAAAATTCCAGTGTGGGAATTTATTTCACTTAAACCATTTTATTCCATATACTTATAAAGTTCAAAGTATTTGTTATATTCTTTATTGGGGTAGGTGAGATTTTCAAATGCCTTTTTGCTTGTCAAGGCTGTATTTATTTGATCAAAAATAAACTATTACTCCAGAAACTATTACTTAGTTTCACATCATCTTCAGAAATCATTCTAATATGCTGATTGAGTGAAATATTTCTCATAAGTGTTGTGAACAGGTGCTTAATAAGTTTGTGGAAGCCATGATACATTTTTCTTTTTTTTTTTCTTTTTTTGGATGAATAATTTCAAAGAACAGCATTTATTTGGAATAGAAATCTTGTAGCAATGTAAATATCTTTACTGTCACTTTGTTTAACGCATCCTTTCTGAATAAAGTATTACATTATTTTAATATAATATAGGTACTATAATATAAATATAATTGTAATTTAAAAGATGTTAAGTCATAGACCATCATGTAAATCTTATCACAAGTAATAGTTGTACACACTGAGAGACAATGAGATCTGAGCATCTAATCTGTCTTTAAATAGACCTCTTAGGTTAAGATGGATTTCCTGGACACACACAACCCCTCAATCTTGATGTGTGATGTTCTGTTCTTTATGCTTATCATTTAAAGCTCTTACTGCAAATTGTTTAAGTTAGGCTCATGTATGATATATATATATTTTTTTTTTATTAATCAAGCATTTGTGATATACAACTTCCTGAGTCTGTCCTTTGAGTACCTTGGAGGAGAAAGTGCCATCATGTCGGAAATAAGAGGAAAACCCATTCAGTGAGTGTCCATATATCTATATATATATATATAAAAATTGCTTGGTGAATAAACATAGTGAGCAGCATTTTAAGGCATGGTAGATGTGCTCACTTTGCAAAGGCTTAAAGAGATAGTTCACCCAAAAATGAAAATTCATCATCTACTAACCCTCAAGTACTCACATTCATCTTCGAGAAACAAATGAAGATATTTTTTAATCATATCAGACCAATTTTTGTCCCTCCATTGACTGCTACGCAACTACCACTTTGACGCTTCAGAAAGTTCATAAAGAGATCGCAAAAATAATCCATATGAATTGAGCGGTTTAGTTAAAATTTAGATCGCTTTATGTGATGAACAGATTAAATTTAGGCTTTTATCACAAATAAACATTGATCGGTGAACATAAACAGAAGCTCAATCGTACTTGGCTGATGCAGGAGAACAAACCTCATTGGTTCTTGCAGAAGCTCAAACGTGCTGCGTAACACAAGAATGAACCTCATTGGTTCTCGTTAGTCAAGCAAGCATGATTGAGCTTCCGTTTACCTCAACTGAAGTTTGCGTTGATGAATATTTGTGTGAATAAAAGCCTAAATTCAATCTGTTCATGATATAAAACGATCAAGACTCTTCCGAAAATTTGTACTAAACCGCTCAATTCATATGGATTATTTTTACGATCTCTTTATTAACTTTTTGAAGGTCAAAGTGGTAATTGCGTAACTTTCAATGGAGGGACAGAAAGCTCTCAGATTTTATAATTTGTCAGATAATTTGTCTTCCAAAAATGAACAAATGTCTTACAGGTTTGGAACGACATGCGGGTGAGTAAATGATGACAGAATTTTCATTTTTGGGTTAAGTAACCCTTTAATTATGCTGCCTCCTAAAATACCTATTCAAGGGTCGACAGAATTCTAGTCCCACAATGCATTGTAAAGTTCTTGAAGAAAGCAAAAATCAAACATGGTGGACAATGTGGGCAAAATTTGATTAAACACCTCATGAAGCTCCTTTGGAAGTATGATGACAGCCATCTTCATTTTAAATTTGGTTGGCATCGCCCATGTGGCCACCAAGACTGAGTCAGAGAGTGTGTGTTAACCTCTACTGTAGGTTAAAGCTCTGACAGCACTTTCTATTTTTTGTGCAACATAATTTTTCGCCTGCCTGTGTCTGAAGAGATCAATTAATCAAACTACTCTCAAGAATAGCATTACCTTTTACATGTTCCTCTTCATTTGCCTTTAACAGGTCAAGTTGCCTATACGGGACATGCTGTTTAGGAGGAATTAGTTACTCCATTGGCTTCCTGAGATTCTGCAAGCAGGTTTGTTCCTGTTTTTCTATAAAATCCAACTTTTCCTTCAACATTTTTCATAGCATTTTTTGTACCTTTTAAAAATTCTGAAATGTTTAGCTTATTTCCAGGTTATACATCTCAGATTTTCAGTGTGGTCTCATACTTTTGGACCTCACTTGTGTCTCATATCCCATTCTGTTGTGACCTGCAGTTGTATAAAGACAAACGGCAATGTGTAAATAGCGTAAATGTTAATAAGAGGGTCAGAATTTCTGTCTCCACAACCTTTATCTACCTTTTCTACCTGAATTGTCCTGAAATAGCAGCTGTTATCTTTGTAACATTGTCTTTCCTGAGCAGCTCCAGTGGTTAATGTAGGGTTGCAAACGGTAGGAAGCAGGTGCAAGTAGCTTGATGATAAGCGCACAAAAAAAAGCTATTGCTGCCAGACTGATGCTGTCTGCGCGGCAGCTGAGGCACTCGCTCATACTTTGAGAATAATACTGATGGGAATTGGACTTGAGAGCTCCATCCCCCATTCTGAAAAGAATGTGAATTTAACTTTTTTTTTTTTTTTTAATAGGAAGTGAAATTTCAAAAAAACATATCTGTCTGACCGGACGCCTACATGTGGGATTTTCAAAGAATCACCTTTTGATATACCAGTCTATAGCGGAGACAGAGCGTGCTTTGATTATTTTGAGATGGCTTTTCACACAGACAGCTTAGATTTAAAACTTGAATTCCACGTTGATGTTTCAAGCAGTCGATTCCTACTTGCATGTAGTGAAATTGGGGGGGAAATTCTCCTTTGCTTCATTCTCAATGAGTGGATTTGTCAGTCATGTCAAACTTTGTGTTGATTATGTAAGAAGTAAGCACTGCCTGTCAAAAATAAGCATGTAACATTACCATGCCTTTGAAAAGAAAGAGGACTGGAAGTTCTCTATCAGTCAAACTATATTAAAGGGACATGTTGACTAAATAGAACCGGCGTAAAAACCAAACCATCACTCATTGGCTTCTGTTACAAATTTCATCATCTAGGCCACACTTCAGTTCTGTGTCATCAAGCCCATCATGGCTGTCATCACCATCCTTCTGCAGGCTTTTGGCAAATATCACGATGGAGATTTTAAGTGAGCCACCCTGTCATTCATTTGTATCAGCATCCCTTAATAACACAACATCTGCCTTTTTAAATGAGCTGTGCTTTACTCCTTGTGTTGTTTCTCTTCATATAGTGTAACGGGAGGTTACCTTTACATCACCATCATCTACAACATCTCTGTCAGTTTGGCTCTCTATGCCCTCTTCCTCTTCTTCTTCGCCACCAGTGACCTTCTAAGACCTTTTGAGCCTGTGCTCAAATTCCTCACCATCAAATCCGTCATCTTCCTCTCATTCTGGCAAGGTGGGTTACTCTGCATTCTTATTTTATGTTCAGTATTCATCTCAAGCTGTTCATTGACCCTTTTGGTAGCCAAGTACAATACTACTACGAACAACAATTTTGTCACTAATAGTCAATTTTGTTAGTCATGTGATCTCAACATGGAAACAAGTTTGTCAATGTACAATTTTTTTTTTTGCATAAAACGTGTAATGTGGCAGAAGTTACTTGCTCTATCTACCTTTAACAAATACGACAGGCATTTTTAGATTTCTACTTGCTCGATGCAAGCTGTTCTCAACCAGGGGACCTCAGCTAACTTCTAAGGGGGCCTCAAGATGACTTTAATTTAAAAGTCAAGATTAAATTATATTTCTTATTTTAACTCACCCTCTCAACAACTTTTTTTCTTTAAGAATTATTAAGTTGTGATTTCTAGTCCTGGAAAAAGTCGTATTAATTGAAATCTTATAAATAAAGCATGGTTATACATTTTATTAATGTTTTTCTATTGATGCCAAGCTCTAAAGTATTTTACCAGGTAAACTGTGAGTAAAAAAATACTTTTAAAAACCCTTATCCTTTATACTTATCTAGTAAATAATGAACAACTAGAAAAGTCATGTGGCCTTCGCATATTGTTGTGGACAGTAGCCATGATCCCATCCATCTATTTTTATGCGCATTTTAGGATATTGCATAAAAAATTGATGGATGGAAATGCCAAGATTCTCATAAATTATAAAAATGTGCATAAAAAAACGTATGCACCCAATTGAGGCAGACAATTTGTTTTATCCAATAAGACGACATGAGCATAAATTATAATGGAAATACATTTACCGAATAAATCCCTCGATGTGCAACTTGCGTGACTGCCTCAACAGCGGAAGTGATTGGATAACTGGACTTACCAGCGGACCAATTTCATTGCAAAACTTCTCAAATGCTGGTTTGATCATTCTGAAATGCCTTAGCCAAAGTCAAACACTAGCATCCGAATGTAAGATATCATGGGTTGCATGATGTAGGAAAAAATAGCCACAGTGGCTTCCCCGATTACAGCTAATTGCAATTTCATTACAGATAGTTTGTGGCAATTTCCCTGGAAGTGGCGTTTTTGTTCTCTTGAATACGTGGGATGAAACGCTGCAACTTTTTTTTTTTTTTTTTTTTTTTTTTTTTTTAATGATATTCCTATTTTGTTCACAAGTTAAATATGCGACTTTGGATGGAAACGTAGCTAGTGGGGGGCCATTGGAGTCAAAAAGATTGAGAACCACTGCCCTATGCACATTTTTTTCTTTGGTTGTCTGTTTCTCAGGTATGGTATTGGCCATTCTGGAGCGTTGTGGTGTGATCCCAGAAGCTCTGGTCATTGATGGTTATGAGGTCGGTGCTGGTACAGTGGCAGCTGGTTGGCAGAACTTCATCATCTGCATCGAAATGTTCTTCGGTGCCATCGCCCTCCGCTACGCCTTCACCTCCAGCGTGTACCGTGAGAAGAAGAGTGAAACACCAGGTTAGAAGATTGAATATCTGACACTCTGGAAAAACAAAGCAGAACTTTTTAACTTGTTTTTTAAAGGAAAGTTTAGATGATCTTAGAAACATGTCTCAGCAAGCCTTTATGAGGCAACTTGAAGTTTCCTTCCTCAGGAGGGTTATGACTCACTGTTCAGAAGACTGTTGGAAAGCTCCACTCAAACCAGCAAGACACAGATCATCAAAAAAACTCCTGTGTACTGAGAAACTCAGACCTGTGGCATGTCGAATGATGCCATTTCAACGAAATCTTCAGCAGGTGTTTTTCTTGCTGTAAAACTTTCTGTTGTGAATTTAACTTGCAGCATAATGAGCTTGGATAACAAGGAATAGTTTAGCCAAAAATTACAATTCTGTTATTCACAGTCAAGTTTGCAGTAGGGACGTCACGATATCAGATTTTGGCTACCTGATTATCATGGCAAAAATAATTCACGGTAACGATATTATCGCAAGAACTAGCGATTTTGAAGAAAATAATTCTATCAGTCAAATTCATCGTTAAATGTATTTTGTGTTCTTCTTTTTTTTTTTGCTCAATGAATGGCACTCAAAATGCAAGTTTAGTTATTCAAACTATAGTCAAGTCACATTTATTTATATAGCGCTTTTTACAATACAGATTGTTTCAAAGCAGCTTTACAGAGATAATGGTGTCAATGCAGGCAGATCAATATTAAAAATTGAAAATTAAATCTCCATCAGGTGGCAGAATGGAGAAAAAAACCTTGGGAGAACCCAGGTTCAGTCGGGGGCCAATTCTCCTCTGGCCATTGAATGAAGAGTGTATGATTATTATTCCGGCAACATTATAGGTCAGAAGTCAGATTGGATTGGAACAATCAGAATATAATCCAGTTCCATCTGTTTAGAAGATCGGAGTAATCACGCCGGTAAACATCTACTCAAGAGAGTATGTGATTTCAGACGCAGTCCCAGTCTTTTTTTCGAAATACAAAAAACTCCCACACTGGAGAACTTAATATTTCAAGTGTGGGTAGAGTGGCTCGATTTCGTCTGTCATCTCTTCTGACATGGTTTTGTGCATCAGTAAAAGCTACACTGCGTGTCGTTGTCATTCCGTTTTTTTGTTGTTGTTTTTTTACAATGGCAAACAGCATTAAGGTGCAATACTGCCTTCTACTATATTGGAGTGTCAATCAGATGACGCTGAATTATTTACTATTACCTAATAGCAGGCAGTATACAGTATGCACTGTGCAGAAAACAGTATGCTAGTAGTATATCATTCTGATTATATCCTTAGAGCTACAAAAGCCTCTCCACGCTTAACGGATTAGTCATATTCTGTCGCTTGTGCTTTTTAAGGTGGTGAAGAATAGTTCGGTTTCAATTTCCACCAATATAAGCTGTAATGTCAGTTCAGCTGCTGAATGTTAAAAGCTGCATTAGATGTGTGTTCTGACTTCAAGAGGCCTCCATGAAATATAACTTGACTGTCAGTCAGATATGCATGTTTCAAGCCTTGTGTCAGTTTGAATATGAATATTCTTAGTGCAAGGTCTTCTTTCACAGTGGGCATGTTGCAGAATTCTACTTAACCGTTGTAGGAGAGAACCTACAAATGTGTTCAGAACTCCCTTGTGTTTCAAACCATAGTTTAACACTGATCTCAAAGGGTGAAGTCACTGCTGGTTTCATAACCTTTCACTGTTAATAGAAAGGTCACGACTGTCATGAAGCCTGTTAGGTAGAGCAACCTTCCAGGATGGCCTTTTCTCCCTAGCGGACCACCTTTGAAGAAGCTTAGAACAATTTTCTGAACCAGAGTTTTCACCCTCCATGGGGCCAGGTCCCAAAGCATCCATCCGTTCACTGTACAGTTTTCAGGCTTGCCGCTGGAGAGCAACAAGCACAGTTCAAGTGTTTCTCATACAGGAGGTCAGAAACTTTCACCCCTCTAGTTGCAGCCTGCCGTCACCTTTGTACAAGGTCTCATCCATCATCCACAAGGCAAAGATGCAGTTAGCTGGAACTCATCATATTTCAGTGTATCAGGCTGTACTCTGTAACCTCATTTAATACACCCACAGCTGAGATAAATCTGGGAATTGTAGGATTGTTAATTTCTTTCTTGGCTTCTCCAGCCTGTCGTAGATAAATGAAGCAGAAGAGTGATTTGGCAAACACATCAGTGGAGGGGAGCAGTGCATTGCTAGTGGTCCCATCCCGGTTTCTATTTTGCGAACAGCTGGGTTGGACCTTTGCGGTGCCTGTGGCGATGTGCTCTCAAGAGTGAGGATAATAGCAAGATTGCATTGTCGAAATGTCACTGGCTGTTAACGGATTGTGTAATCCAGACAAACAAAATACCTTAAAAACGTGAAATATGACCGCTTAAGTTAACTTGGGAATGTTTTTTTTTTTTTTTTTTTTTTTTACTGTTCATTAGACATTGTCTTTCTGTTGAAAGTGGGTGGGATGGATTAGTGGATTTTAGTTTGATATCTTTTGCCCCGCTCCCACAAGATTCTGTCCCGCTCCTGCAAATAAATAAATCTATTATATATATAAAATTTATGTATATGTTGTCCTGCACCCACCCACAACTTTCATGTTTTGTCCAGCTCCCTCCCGCAAAAGGCTGCAGGTAGAGGTCTATGCAAAATTTCATTCCCTCTCTATTTAAGCCATTTTTCGGTTCCAGTTCCTCCCCACGGACAACACTTCAGACATCAGCTTGTTGCATTTGTGTTATCAGACAAAAGGATCCCTTCCTTCGCTGTTGCCTAGAGTTGAAAAACAGTGATAATATCCAACCCTGTGCCATTTATTTTTATTGTTGAATAAATAACACACATAACATCCTCTTATAAGTACATTCTGTACCTTAAAAACAAAATACATTTAAAGATACTTGTGCTTCACGGGAGTCCCACAAGTAATTTCTTTCCCCTGCTTTCTGTGTGCAAATAAATATCTTCCCTCCTACACTGAGTAATTCAACTTGTCCCAGGCCACAATCCCGGTCCTGTTGATAATGTGTTAGTCCTATGGGAGTGAAGACCTTTAGATTTGAAAAAGGCCTATATGTTAACCTCAATATATACAGTAGTTGTGATGTAATAGGTTTTAATGATGAGACTGTGTGTGAAACTGCCTCATTTCCTTCCTCGAGTTTCATGTCCTAAGTTTTAAAGAATGAACATTTTCAGATTTGCTCATTTTAAGTCTCGGATGTCATCAAAATATGTTGTGATATTTGACGCTATTATCTATTGTTGTTTTGTAGAGAATGTTGCACCTATGCACAGCATATCCAGTGGCCTGAAGGAGACCATGAACCCTGGAGACATGGTTCAGGACGCAATCCACAACTTCTCCCCTGCCTACCAACAGTACACCCAGCAGTCCACCCAGGAAGTGGTGCAACCCAACATGAATGGCAAACCAGGGATCAGCACCTCCAAGAGTGCTAAGAAATCTGACAAAGTGATGCTGATCGACACGGATGATGAGTTCTAATGCCCCATCTGTCCTGATCTGTCTATTTATTTAATCCGGAACTAATTTGACTCTTTCTAACTTTAATGAGGAGACTAATCGTGTAAATCAGCTCATGATATTTTAAAAAGAGAACTCCTAAAAGGGATCTGGACAGTTTCCTGACAAGGAATGAAGGTAGACCGGGTCATGTAGGGGTTGTATTGTTTTCCTTGTCCCGAGCTCTTCCTGTAAGTGGAGGATGATCCCCGCCCTAGAGGGAAGATTCCCTTCTCTCCTCCAAACCTTTCTGAGGCATGGCTGATCAACATGAGGCACGTGGAGCCATTCAGATGGAATGAATTAGGGACTGACACTTTAGGGAGCCATTCTTGCATTTGGTCGATTGAAGTATTTGCTCAGTGGCTCTGCTGGGTCTCAGGATGAATTGAACTGGCTCTCAAATATGCCCTGGCTTTGGAGATCGTACTTCAAACTCTTGTCTGCGGATCTTTGAAACCTTTGTATCAGTCATGCCACACTGACAGAGCACTGTCCCTGCTATGATTTGGAGGTTCATTAATTTTCACACCAGGCCTTCAAAAACAGTGAGATCTGATGCAAAAATGCGAGTCACTTAATTTAATCACGTAATTTAATTGCAAATAATGTGTATTCAGCCATTGTTTGGTTGGTTAAAGCTTAAACCTGTGACATCTTAAGTGACAAGTGTTACCGTTAAATTATGGTGTTTGGTAATCCACTGTTTAACCTTTCAAGGGTGTTTTGTTCACCTCTTTAATGGTTTGCCTAAATAGTTTTTTTTACCAATCCAAGGTGAAATGTATCATGCAAAGCTATTAATGTTTATTAACTACTTGTTACCACAAAGTCAGTCCTCATCAGTGCTTTCTGAACTTTAAGTCTTCAAAGTCCTGTCTTTTGAAGTTTCTGAGTGCATTCCTTGTTTTGACTGGGAACAAATTGTTTCCTAGATGTTCCCTGATGTATTTGCTAATCTACCTTGTTAACCTGGTAGTACAATTGATTTTGTTTTGAAAATAATATCAAGTTTATGAACTTCAAAATGTAACCATGTTATGTGATTCAGAGTTGTTCTATTCACTTTGTAGACTAAATAAATTGACCTGTTTTGTCTATAAATTTGCCATATAAGTCCTTGGCAGCATTATGAGGGTTAAACTTGTGCCAATGGTTGCTGACTTTTAACTGTGGATAAAGAAAGTGGTGTGTATATTGTATGATATTTAGACCTAGTCATCTCTGATATTTTAGGTTCCCGTACAGTTGGTTGTGTTGACAAAATCCGTTCTCTTATAAAAGCAAATCTCACTCCCTTTCATTTGTATCCTGAGTTTTTTTTATATAACACCAAACAAGACTTCAGATTCAAACAAGGTTACATGAGAAAAGCTTTATTTAAAAGTACAAAACAAACACTGCAGACTTTACAGGAATAATTTACCACCTCAAATTTAGCCAGAATGGGGAAGAAAAATTTGTACATGAGTAGTTAATTGAAAAGAAAACAAATGAATGTAAATAAAATAATTTAGATGAGAATAAAAACAAAACAAAATAAATATCAGAGATCAATGTGATACAAGCAGATTAATGAGAATCATGAATATGATTAATCTAAGCCTAGTTTTTGTTGCCTTTCATGGTGTCCGTATTTACAATCGCTATTGTATATATAGCACAACAGTTACGCCCACGAGAACTATCAAAACAGGCAAATCTGTTCAACGTGGTTGCATATGGAAATATGATTTTACAAAACAACCACACCCATTCATACAGTACTTAAATGAAGACAAGCTCAATAGTAAAGGCACTATTTTAACTACAAATAACAGGACTACTCCTAATACCTTACAGTTTCATCTTAACATTGACAAATATAAAGTAATAATTTGGAGCAGCATACTTTATATGTCATGGAGTTACTATAAGATTCTTATAGGCAAGTGTGTTTTAAAGAGCACTGGTTAAAATTCCTATGTGCGTTCATGGTAAATAGCTTTAAGGACTGACTGAGCACATATTATATACTTTGAAAAATAGATATATTCATATGTAAAATATAGAATAATTTATCCTATTCAGCCCAAAAGGCCACATACAGCATACATAGAATAAAAAAAACAAGTACCCACTTAGTTTAAAGACCATCTTCACCATCTAACTGTGTTAGGAAGAACGTTTACTGCACTGAACTGCTTCAAAACAAGGAGATGTCTACAGGCCTCAGTCACTACTGATTTTGCTAACTGGCCAAAAAACACTGGCAACCCTGTAAAATTACAGAAGTTTAGTGACAGCATGTTCTGTTCTCAGACTGAATTAGGGCATTACGATCTGGTTACAGGAGGGTGTTGTTTTGTTTAACTCAGTACAAATTCAAAGAATATGAAGTGTATTTTAAAGAAAGCACATAGATGGGTTATGGCTTTGATGGCAGCTGAAATGAACATAAAGCAAAACAGCAATGCCTCAATAGTCCAAGAAATGAAAGAGCAGATCTTGGCGTCATCAGCTTTCAATCACAGCATTTTGAAAGAAAAAAAAAAACGGAAATACAGATCACCACCAGATGTCAGTGTAAAGCACAGAAAAAGCTGTTTTGTCAAGTTCTCTTTTTCTCAAATAAGTATACTCTGTCACTGTATAGTCTAATTCAATAAAGAAGAAGAAGTGACATGTAGCATAGGTATCAAGGGAACTGAATTCTTATAAATTCTAATATTATATAATGTATTACATTACATTACAATACACAGAGGGAACAAAAGTGGAAAATTGGGGGGCTTTTTTCACCCTCTAAACGGATTTGTGGCCTGAAGGGAAAGCAGAGACAGCAATTTAAAATTAAAATAAAAACATACGACCAGAAAAGAGGACCTGCCAACCGGAACTGTGGTCACATGTAAAACAACTGCACAGGACAAAAATCACCAAACAATGGCAAATAAATGATGAATACTGAAATTACATGTTCCTAAAATATGCACTCTCAAAATAAAAATAGCATCTGAATGCTACCATTCACCATAAAAACTCATAGTGTGTTGAGTCTATAAGCTGACATTATGTACATAAAAAGGAACTGAGGAGATAAAGAGTAACGCATGGCTTTCTGCAAGGCAAATTTTGGACATCTGAACTAAAATGAGTTAAATAAACCACTGAAATGAAAGACAATTTACGACAATCACACCACTCTGAAGGGATTTCGTGTCCTGGAAACGTTTAAACTATAGAGACAATGGGAAACATCAGATCTAGATCATGTTTGGGCATAAAGAGACAGATATAACAAATGCTAAGAGCACGTAAGTAGCCCAGAGAGCTAACACCCCTCTAATGCTTCTTGCAGTGGTGGAAGGGCTCACAACAACAGTAAAAGCCACTTAGGTAAGACACAATCCTGATTTCAGCCATCTTACATTTACGACAGATCAGTTTTACTGAATATGAATGCTAAGTTAATTTCTTTTGAACTGGTTTAAGGACACCAGGATTCTCCTTACCCAAGAGTCTGCGTCGAAATAACAAATATTTGCTTTTTGTATACATTTTATCAGGGTTACCAACACCGGCAGTGGCACCTTTCGTCAGGAATGCTTTCTGAGCGGACGGAATTTTATATACAGTTGGGAGCTTAAATTTGATGTTTGATTTCGATGTTGACTCAGTTCTGTAATATACAGGTTATTGTTAAACTTTTTATCTTTTTTTTTTTTTTTGGCAAGACAGCTCCTGTTATCACTATATCCAATATGGATTACCTACCATTTTATGGTGTCGTATAGAGACAGGTCTGGGAAAATGGTGTATCTTTGAGATAACGGACAACACAGATGTGCCGGATAATCAACATTATACTAACTAACCTCTCATAAAACAAATATAATATTTTTGTTTAAAAACCCACCATGAAGTGCCCTTTTCTAGAAACTCAGTAAATCTGTAATTTCAGTCTTGAATATTTACATGTGTTAGTCTGCTTTGCAAGTGCTTCATAGTATTAGACTGTAATTCAACAGTAACAATAAGTGCAGTTTTCCCATTTGGGATTTGTGTTTAAACTGCCGACTGAGAGAGGATCATTTTCTGTTTATCGGTAATGTAACGCTTTAGGATAAGGATTTGCCCTTGATGTCGATAACAACATTCTCAACTTTGGACTGTGCTGGTCTCACCTGACTTTTGTTCAGGATCAGAAACACTGCTCTTTCACAATGACTGATATCATTTCATAGTGATGTATTATGAGATAATGCCATTATGTATTTCATGATGCAAGATGACATCACATAATCTTTCTCAAAGAACATTTTTTTTTTAAGTTTGTGGTTGGTAAGATTTTTTTTTAAAGAAGTCTCTTCTGCTCACCAAGGCTGCATTTATTTGATCAAAAATACAGTAAAAACTGTAATATTGTGAAATGTTCTTAACGTTTAAAATAACTGTTTTCTACTGAAATATATTGTAAAATGTAATTTATTCCTGTGATGTCAAAGCTGAATTTTCAGCATCATTACTCACATGATCCTTCAGAAATTATTCAAATAAGCTGGTTTTGCTGGTCAAGAAATAATTTCTTATTATTATCAATGTTGGAAACAGTTGTGCTGGTTATATATATATATATTTTTTTTTTGTGGAAATTCTGATACTGTTTTTTTTTTTCAGGGTCCAGAATATAAAGTTCAAAAGAACAGCATTTATTTGAAATAGAAATATTTTGTAACATTATGGACGTCTTTACTGTTACTTCCCATCAATTGAATGCATCCTTGCTGAGTAAAAGTATTCATTTCTTCAAAAGAAAAAATATATATCTTATAATGATACTAAATATTTATTTTAGTCTCTGATGCATATGCAATATGTCACAGGCATCAGTGCTGCCATGGCAGGTTAAGTCAAGTACTATCTCACACTTTTAACAAGTGCTCATCTCTGCTAAATCTCAGCCCGTGTTGTAGTGGAAAGAGCGGTCAGTGCGCTGCCGGTGCCGGAGTTTATAGCACAGTGCACAGACAAAAAAGAAATGTTTTTGTATGCATGTGTGTTCAGTGAGTGTGTAAAAGAGAAATATGAAAATAGATGCAGCCTGTTGTAGTCACGCAGATTAAGGCCTCCACCCTCCCCTCAGTCTTACCACTGAGCTTCCTCTCAGTGTGGGTCGAGCGTTGGCCGGACGGTCAGTCAAGGTTCAGAACCGGATTGGACCAAATGGAGCTGGGCAGGCGCTGTCAATCAGCACTGCGAGGGTGCCGAAAAGGGGGCGGAGCTGGGGCTGTGATTGGTTGACTTGACAATTGTGATGACGCTTGTGGTGGCCACCTTACCGTGAGGCCCGCGGGTGACAGTCCGGGCGAAGCACTGCAGGGCCTCGTACTTGGCACGAAGCGCGTCCAGCTCCAGTCGCATACTGGCGTTTTCACGGGCCAGCTTGTCCACTTCTTGTTGCAGCTCTGTTTTTTGCCGTTCAAGCTCCTCCTTCTGTGTGACGCGCTTGATGCGGCAGCTGGCAGCATAGCCACGGTTCTTTAGCGTGCGCCGCCGCTGCTTTAGCCGGACCATGTCTTCCTTGGTCAGCCCGCGCAGGTGCTGGTTGAGCTCCCGCACCGACATGCCCACCAGCTCGTCATCACTGAGCGCCGGGGCATTCTCACCCGCTTCCTTCTTTACCTGGACCACAGAACGGAGAGACAACAGAAAGTTGTCAATCTTTTTTGCTGTCAGTTTTCATCTTGCAAGTTAATAGAGAAAAAAAGAATCCATAAATATACTAGGCCTACTGTTCAAAATGTTGGGCAATGTAAGATTTGTTTTTCTTTTAAATAAAGAAATGAATGCTTTCGAATGATGTGATGTGAAATGAATGAGTAATGATGCTGAAAATACAGCTTTGACATCACAGGAATAAACTACATTTTAAAATAATTCAAATAGAATACGGTCATTTTAAATTGTAATCATATTTCACAATATTACCGTTTTTACTGTATCTGTATCTTTTCCAAAATCTCCCACACAGAGCCAATAAATAATATAGACAAACAATAAAAATATGACATACACATTTAAAAATATAACAATATATTATTATTGTTTTTCATTTGCGCTATGATTATTTATTTTGTTAAAGCAATTTAAATCACCGTGCAAATATTCTACATCATTCGACATTTATTAAAATAACTCCACACAATTCAGTTAATGATATAGTGACTAGAAATGTATATGACTATTGAAGTGACTACTGAAAAATATGCTGTGACAGATGAGGGCATCCATATAAGGGTGATGAGAAGAAATATTTCTTACATTTTAAATGTTTAGATAACCATCCAGATAATAAAAGTTGAAATAATGTCCTATAGAGATATAGATCTCATAAAACATATGAACCACAGGAAAAATGTTCCTACCTTTAAAGCTTTGCCCTCTGTAAAATGAGTCGTCATGCCCTGCATACAAGCAGCTAATCAGAATCCTCAAAAATCTAAAAGAAAACCACAAAAAAAAGAAATGAACAAATATAATGCATGAAAGGTTGGATATGATTTTTTCAGTCACAGTACAGGGCACCTGTCATCATGTAGCCTACATTGCAATAAAACTGCCGAGTTAAATGAAGTTACCAAGAGCGAGCAGCAGAGGTCAGTAGAACTGTGTACTGTAATATCATTCAGACAAGGGTTACCCTGTTTACTTGCTGATCTCGCGTTCACACGATGTAGCTCACCAGAGCGTTGCAAGAGTGCAATAATAGAAGCAGGTCAGCTCTCTGCGTGAGGCTTTGTCTGAGCTCTCTTAGCCGTTCATGCGAGACTATTTTGGCCACTGAGCTATTTTTAAAAAGGCCACTCTGTGAGTCGAGCTTACGGCCTCGAGACACCCACCACAGCCAAATTAGAAAATAAAAGGGAAAAAAAAACCCTGCGTGAGACACGCGTTCAAAGGGTTCCATTTTAGGAGCGTCAGAATGCGTGAACTCTGTTCAAGACTGATGCCGTGGAGACACCCGGTAAATGGGAGTGGGTCACGTGACCAGAAAAATGGTAAACAAGCTTCATTCATAAGGTCGACGCACAGGAGGACCACTCTAAAAACAAAAACCCTCAAGTTTACAAAATTAGATAACTTTTAAAACAAACAACTGAAAAAATAAATGAAACAAAATAATGGATATGACTTTATATTGGAAAAAAAGTTACTAAAGCGTTAAAAAGTGACACCCTCACTGATACATTCACCTAATTGTCTATCAGCTTGGATGTTTAAGCCACTTCAAATTAAATGACATTAAACTGACTTAAAAAAAAAAGTTGAATCTTGTACAACTTATAAAAAAGTTGAAAATGGCTGAGTTAAGGCAATGTAAAAACATGTTGTCATAACTTATTGGCCATATATATATATATATATATATATATATATATATATATATATATATATATATATATATATATATATATATGTTAGGTAGGTTAGGTAGTTTTATTTCATACACTCAGGTAAAATTGTATTGCAGATTAAAAAAAAGTATTCAGTCATCCACAAAAAAAAAAAGAATATACAAGTATTTCACGTGCAAATTTACAAATAGACAAATAGACTTCATGACAGACTGCGCCACAACACGTACATATCCTCTATCCATATTAACTGTCAAGTGCTAAAACTTCTCTCTTATTATTTAGGAATTCAATTGCAGCTGGAACAAAAGTATTCTTATATCGTCTTGTTTTCCATCTCAAAGCCGCAAACCGGCTATATATAAAATGTATATTACAGCATCCATTTATCAATCTGTCTGTCTGTCTCTCTATCTATCTATCTACGCATCAATCATCTGTTTGTTTGTCAAATTATAATGATTCCTTTTAAATATAAAATGTGGTAAAGACCACGAATGGAAACCTTTTTGAATGCAATGTTGAGTTTTAATAAAGTTAAGTCAGTCCTTTCCTCTTCAGTAAATGGAACATTCCAGGAGGCCATCAGTCACATGGGAATAGTTTTCCTTATACAGCCACTGTTATATGTGTGCTTTTAGACAATGTTCTTTATCAGGTTTAGAACTGTGGCTGAAAGACTGGATCCTGTTACACTAGGCTTTCCTGGCCTGTTGCATGTCCTTATTTAACTGTGCTTGTTATATTTAGCCCAGCATGCTGACACAAAACTCCAGTTGCCAATGACACAATTCTGAGTGGAAATATAATAAGCAAATCATTAAGAACTGAAATACTTGTGGAATCCTAAAGCTACACTTTCTCCTGCAACACCCTAATGATTATTCCTTTGGGCTATTACTCTATTATCCCAGGATGAAACGTGCATTCCATTCAGAATTAATTTCTTTGGAGCATAGATTGCCCATGTTCCCACTTCCGCACTTTATTTCTCCGGTCCAGTCATCTGGCCTTCAACCCTCTGCATACCTCAACCATTTTAAGTGATCATTTTCTCTTACTAAGAATTCTTTAGTAATTGTTACAATAAGTATCTTTGACCGGTAAGCAGATTCACTGCCTTTGGCATGTTTGGTAGAGTCATTCTTTTGGTTTGGTCTTATAAACCACACCAGACGTGTATTCGTTGCAGGTTTAAATTTTTCCGTTATGACAGAACAAAAGTGTATAGATTGGGTATGAACAGTTGAAACCAAATACCATGAAAAAGTAAATCACTCAAGGCTTGATTCATACCATCTGGCCCTTGATGTGAGGGCTAAGGGCCCCTCAAGTCATTTTCCCCTCAAGAAAACTATGCAATATTCCTTTATTATATTTAAAAAAAGAAGTGAAATTGCAATTGCACTCTTTAAAATATGAATCAGAATATAAATATTAATTTAAAATATGAATCAGAATTAATTGAATATCAAATCCACACTGTCCTGTGCATACACATCTAAAACTGTGACAAGGTCAGCTCTGACAAGAAGAGCTTTCCTAGACAGCAAGTTGGCTCAGCATGGCTGATTTTAAAATGTCTCTGACAGGGGTGGCCCTGCCTTTCTTTCCAACGAGGACCATGGAATCACTTGGGTTTTTTTTTTATTTTTAAATGCTTCCCTCTCTACTCATGGGGCCTCCAGCCTTTCAGGTCTTTCTCACACACACACACACACACACACACACACACACACACACACACACACACACACACACACACACACACACACACACACACACACACACACACACACTCTTACACTTCCTTGAAATTCCTTCAGCACATGGTCCCCCTTTCCATTTGTGCTGAGAACTGGGGTGAACTGACAGGGGGCCCCTCTTTCCTGTTCAGCCCTCACAGAGAGGAAAAGCCCTAATGTCCCAAGGCCAGAGCCGGGTTTTCATAGTTTCCTAGACATAAATTATAGGACTGAACAATAACCTTTAACAATAACAATCTTGTGCAAAAACCTGCAGACATCTCTGACAGAGCCCGGTTAACATGGTGGAGTGTCCTTATTATTTAACATCAACCATATAACGTTTAATCAAATTAATACGGCTTGCCTTACATAATGACGTGCCTGATATGCATTGGACTATGTAATATACAAGCACAAACAGAACTGAAACTATTCAGGAATCACAAGTTGAAGCTGTTCAGACATGTCACAGGCATCATGTAAATGCTGGTCACGGTATAAAGCCCGTCAACAACCTTTCTGTCGAACTTCAAGGGTCAGCCTTCCACTATACATGATGTTAACTCAACTCTAAGTTACAATGGAAAGGATTGCCTGCCTCAAGGTGCTCGCCAAATAGCGCAATCATTTTCCATGAATTACAAACCATGATGTGAACTACAACGGGCCTCTGCGTCACATAACTTACGTTTCAATTAATTGCTGACATGACATCTGATCCCAATAAACCAAACGAGGCGGATTATAACTGACTAAACCTCTGGCCCGCACGGACAATATCTGCTAGAGTATTGCATGCTTTGGCTGTTACAGCGATGACGTTCTTTCTAAGCTCCCTGAGTAATATGGCTGGGTAACCGCATATGTGAGTCTTGAGATTGTGAACTTTCTCAGAAACAACCCACAAAGGACCTCCATTTGACGCCAGCGTTGCCATGTTAACTCATGTGAGAATCTGAGATTCTCTTGTTTTGACCACTAATGAAAGGTAGAGAATTGAGACAAGGCCTTAGGCTAAGCCAAACACCACTTCAAAGCAATTTGTGCTTGTGTTCCCATGATAAGAGGCCTGGCTTGTCCTTGCTGTTTGTTTTTCCGTTTTTTTTATTGCTCCACTAGCAGCGAATGGCCAGCTGCTACGTTCCTGCGCTAGTGAGCCGGAGAAGGCTTTCCTCCGAGTCTCTGTTTTGGTGGAGAGCTCTGTCTCCTTTTGTCCCGGCCCACTCGTTTCCACAGCGCAGCGGCGCGTTCGCAGGGATGTTATGTAAAGGAAATGGAGAGCATAGCAGAGCCCTTAGTCATGCTGTTTACTGGTAAGAGCGAGGACGATCGGCAGGGAATCACACCCTCCTGAACTGACGTTTCCTGGAAAATCCTGTTGTTTCGCAGGGGTGAAAGGAAAAGTACGTGGAACCTTGGAAATGGTTGGCGGGACCGCCGGAACTTTCTGCGGATTGGGAGGAGAGGCAGCGAGCGCAAATCTCCGTTCCAACTGGGGACACAGGAATTCCAAGGAATGTCAAGTATGCGCTAACCAAAGACAAACCCGCCCCAGTATGTACAACAGAGAAGCCAGTGCAACGTGGTTGATAGGTAACGAACAACAAGCACAATTCTTCACAGGAAAATCATGACTTAACAAAATTTGTTATAACCAGCAACACTCATCCGAATACATATATGACGTAACATCAGTTCTCCAGCTTAACTAATGGTCTTCAGCAATTAGGACAGGCTTGAGATTTGCGCAACGTGGCAGCAACACTTCATAGACATGAACATCCAGTTACTCAAGCTCTTGAGAAATAAGTCCCAGACAGCTCTTCCACAGACCTGACCACAGTGTGGTGGTGAGGTCAGTCCTGTCCGAACCAGAAACTGGTAAAGGGCACCACCAAAAAGGGCAGGGTGTTTCTTTGTGGTCCAGACATCCCATAGGCCAATAAAGTCTGATTCTGTAATACATGGATCAATAACATGACCCTTTTTTTTGTCAGGGTTTGTTAATTTATTCAACAATAAATTAAAAATGTGGCCGGCCATTGCTTCCTCTCCTGCACAGTGCATTAAAGGTGAAAAATACAACTTAAACAAGTAATAAAAACATTAAAAATGAAATTAATGTATAAAAATGCATTAACTTTCTGAAATAAAATGCATTTAGATAATTGTAGCAACAACAAAAAAACAGGATGCCTGGTATAATGGGAAAAAAGCCTTAACAAAATTACTGAAAAGAAAATCTTAATTTGGATTTTTTATTTATTACAAAACATAATGAAACATTTCTATAAATGATAGGCCTACAATATGTATAATATTGTTAAGATATTTAAATATACATGCGTGTGTGTGTATATATATATATACATATATATATGAAAATCTTGAAAAACCTTGGTCCGTCATATAAAAGTCATGTGGTGGGACCAATATGCAGAAACATGCAGTGGAAACAAAATAGGAAATGATATCACAGAAAAGACCCCTCATGACTCTGTGTCAAGGTCAACAAGTCTGTTAAAATTTCAGTCAATAATTTATATTTAATGACATGGTAATAATAATAAAAACATGGTAATAATATGATAATATGATGATTTGTATGTATAAAAAACATTTTAACTGTTTTTAAAATAATGATTAAGATGGGTACACTAATATTCTAGGTGTAAGAAATATACATGACTTACATGACCTTTTAAAATTTTTAGAGTCATTAATCTTCTGTTAAACATATTAAAGTCAAATCCACCACACTGTAAATTTAAAATAAAATAAAAAATAAAGTTAATTGCCTTCAAATTAAGTACAATCAACTTGGATGTTTAAGTCAACTTAAAGGAACAGTTCACTTAAAAATTAAATACTGTCATCATTTACTCAATCTCAAGTTGTTTTAAACCTGTATGAATTTCTTTCGACTGCTGAACACAAAAGAAGATATTTTGAAGAATGTTGGTAACCAGACAGTTGACGGAAGCCATTGACTTCCAAGGTATTTCTTTCCTACTATGGAAGTTAGTGGGGTCCATCAACTGTTTGGTACCAACATTCTTCAAAATATCTTCTTTTGCGTTCAGCAGAAGAAAGACATTCATACAGGTTTGAAACAAATTGAGGGTGAGTACATGATGACATCATTTTCATTTTTAAGCGAACTATTCCTTTAAATTACATTAAACTGACTTTATAAAAATTAGTTGAATCGTGTATAACATAAAAAAAGTTGAAAATCGCTTAACATTTTTATAAGTTAAAGCAAAAACCTGTTGTTTTGACTTATTCATCTTTTTTTTTTTTTTTTTTTTTTTTTACAGTGAAGAGTACTTTTCTTAGCATATGTATTTCAACATTGGCCCACATCACACATTTCCAAATTCTGGAAACTGCCAGATCAAACACAGGCTTTTTATTTAACTGCAATATTTCAAGTGGCAGTGCAGTGACCTTGCATTTCTCATAGAGACTCATCAAAATTAATAAGACTTTGATTCACTATGACTGTTGATAATGTTGCAGCCTAGGTCAAGAAGTGGTGCTCAAAAAGAAAGCAACAGGTGCGCTTGACGTGAGAATTGGATTTGGAGTTCCCCTGTTTCATTTTGAGTCATTAACTCACCAACTACCGCTGTCATTCACTTTCAAAACCCACTGTCCTAACCACAAACAGTACTGTAAGAGTTCTGGTTCTCCAAATGCGCAGTCTAAACCACAGGATTTTTTTGTTGCTATTTGCGTACGCTGGCTTTAGATGTGTGAGATAATCAATACTACAACTAATCCTAAACCATATATAACTCAAAATTGGCATCATGTGATTACTATTATACTGATTGTAAACTGTTTACTCATGGAGCATTGCTTAGTGACAGGCCACGAGTGCCTGTGATCCCACGTGTGTGTCTCATGACAGTGCAGTGTGCGCAGTGCACTTCCCCTGGGTTTCTAAATGCAGCGAGCAGACAACGTACAACATGTGGGAGGCTATCGCCACAGATACTTCAGCAACTCTGAGTCAGACGAGGTCATACAACCCCACATACAGTGAATAAGGAGACATGACAAGGTTGCCCTCCTCCATGATTTTCCACATTAATCAAGATGGGACAAAAGAACTCAATATGTGCTCTATTCTCTGTGCCATCTCGCGCAATATGCTCTTAAACCGATGGAACATATGAGAACACAAATTTAATCTGACCCCAGCAACTGTTTCAGTGTAATGACAGGCACTCAATGCTCTCAAGACTCTCTCTGGGCAATGACCAGTGCTGAATTAGCAGCCTCAACAACTGATCTTCTGCTGACTCTGGAAAAAACAAAGCCAAATTATCAGATTTGACCACAGCGGCCCCTCACACATGGATGGTGGCCTTTTTATATTCTCCAGGGTATGAAATGAACACCCACCACCAGCCAAATGCAGATACTTTTTTACACACTGGGGGATATTTTTTGCTCATCTACCAGTCGCTGTGGCACATGCCGTGTAAAATGTCTCTGAGTGGAATTTTGTAAAAAAAAAAAATTTGCACACATTCGATTTTATCTTGAGGCACAGATGAAAGACATGCTGTCAATGTGCATGCCTGATTTGCTGATCGTCATGCATGCTGCACGAGTGCTTTTCATATACCACATGTGTATTTTCTCCTTACAACCACAAGCTTTTTCCTTATATGTAAACACTCCAAATGAACAATCTCAAGAGGTGCTCCAGGTACAATACAATTTAAATATATTAAAAGAAGAAAAAACACTTACAAACTCATAATCCTCCATTTTGCCACATACCAAATTCAAATAAACTCTAATTTATAGCTCCTATAAGTATATCAATTTTTACAACATAGTACACACAACAGGGCCAACATAAAGCAAATCTCAACTGTGTGATTGTTTATATCGTCATCAAAAGTAATCTATACTGTCATCCACCTCTAAACTGCTAAATGTGGACAATTAGGTATAAACATTATAAAGCGCTGCTTTGAAACAATGTGTATGAAAAGCGCTTTAAGTCAATTGACTTGACTTGCTTCACTTATATCAATGTAAACGCAAAGCTCTCCTAATAACACTGTGTAATTTTAAGTACTATACAAGCTAATGCAACAACAACATTGGGGTTGAGGTGAATTGCAAAAACAGTGGGAATGTAAAGTTTACTTAGACCCTAACTAATGTGGATCAGTGTGAATACATTTCTGGTCCACTTAAAGGAGTTTAATATCTGATTTGGGAGTTGAAAAGGTTAATTTCCCACCATGGGTGTCCTTAAATGGTAACGTTACATACCAAATGAAGTCCAACTTCATACTCTGTTTGACAAGCATTCATCTGATAACAATGGATGGACTTTAATATTGTTTTATCACATTACATTGGTTCAGGACAGCTATTTTATCACCCAATGTGGAAATGAATCACATTATCCAGTTATGACTCATTTTTCCTCTGAGGGCGTTGCTTTAGAGCTAACCTGCCAGAATAGAGTGGACACAATCATCAACAATGTGTTAATAAATATTTCCAATGACCTACACATCACAGACACACACACATATAGGCTATTCCATTTCATAAGTGAGCTTAATAAAGAATATTCGCTAACATCACTAACTTGTTAATATGTCTTAATAAATGTCCTAAGGTTTGTTAGACATCAAGGTGGCTCATGCTGCTTCATGATGAAGTTATTTCATAAAGTAGCCTATATTCATCAATCAAGGGTTTTTGCACTGCGCGACGATAAAAGCCTCCAAATATAGCAAGTCTTTTGCAAGTAAGCCTTTTACTGAAGGTGCAATGCATTGTTTTGTTTAAAAGTAATATCCACCACACTGTGCGCGTTCACGCCGCCGTGCACTGAGGATCTGACATAACGTCACCCTATTCTTGAATCCTCGTGTTGATTAAAGAGCGCGAGAAAACGGAATCTTTCCGCGCGGCTCAGCTGACTCGGGATCATCATAACAGTCTTTAGGTCGCTTGACGTTACTTCCAAAAGTGCTTGCCACACAAATATGCCCTTTGTCCCAGAATTTCTAAATGCCAACCACGTGTTATTCCTTATGGCGTAATATTAATTATTTTGAAACATGCCCGCTGTTAAAAACGACAAAAAAAGTTGGAATAGTATCGCCATACTGCTTTAAAAGTTACGAGACGTCGTTGTTTAGTTTGTCAAAGATGCACGGTCTACCATAAACTTAGCCTACTTACTCCCTATTAAAATCTACGAAGCAAGTAAGCTACAACAAACTTCCAATTTACACAACATTAAAGATAGTCAGTCAGATAAGTATGTTTATAAATGTGATTGTTTATATAAAAGCAACAAAAAAAATCCAAAAAAAGCATTAGTAGGCTAAATTCCAAGTTGCAACCTTTAACACGTGTCCAAACCAGACCGCTATTTGTTTTTATAATCAAATATTTCACCATTACATAAATGTTCCATCTTTATAGTAAATGAATCCTAATTCTTTATACAACTTTAGACTTTTAAGAAAATAATTTGAGCTATGCATCGACTACATAAATACTACGGATAGGCTGAATTCTTGTCCGTCATCGTGAGAACATCAGCAATTTCGAGAGGAATTTCAAAACATCTCCCAGAAAAGCTCGCACACTTTACCTTGTGAGCGCGGAATCTCTGTCGGGGATGCGCAAAATCTCTTAGAAGTGTCCTGGAATGAACAGACTGAGCCTTGTCTCGCGTCCTGCAACCGAAGCGAAATGTTTCTCTGAACTAAATTAACTACAAAACAACAACAATGTATCAACATTCCACTCTGTGCTTCCGCAAGCATGACGTCACCGACTCCTCGTGACCGCCCCCTCCATTCATGAAAATAACTTTATGCTGACGTCAGTCAGGCGGGAAACTATTGGAGGCCAGAAATAGACACAACTGAAAACTTTTGCAAAGTTTATTGTATTAATTGGAAGAAATTAGCGTTTAAGGGTCAGATTATGTATACATTCAACGACGAGTTATTTCAATGATCTTGAGCTAGACATTGACATAAGGTCGAATTAGTGTATCAGCCTTCCAGAATATATCTGTGTGGTATAACGTGACTGTTATCAGAGCTCATACACACAATTACTTGATTTTTGGTCTTTCTGTAACGTCTATTATCATACATTTCTGAATTGCACATAATATCAGTGAAGGGACTCGAAAGCGCCCTCTGTCTGTCACAAAACACTGTTTTAAAGCAGTGGTCACACCACGTTTACTGTACTTCCACATGGAAGGCAACTGCTGTGTCAAGTGACAGTATGAGCTATAGACACTAGGCAAAGTAGGCTATATAATATAATATATAGAGCAGCACTTGACTTTGCCCATGGGGAATTGATATGATGGGGGCACATGAATAACAAAAAAAAAACAGAATAAATTAATTATATCACTGCAAAAAAACAAACAAGATTTGTCCATTTTGATTCCATAGCGACTTTGAGATATATATAAAAAATACACAATATAAAAAACACACACATTCTCTCAGTCTCTACTCAACACAAATACATTCACTCTCTGAGAACGCATATGGGTTTGATATCATTGTTTGGGCTTCATGGCTTCTTGATTCTTTCATTCCTAGAATTCTGGGTGGTATTTAAATAACTTCTCTCTGCCAATCTGTTTTTTACCCAGTTTTACTGTAGGCAACTGAAAACATGCCTTTTGTATGTTTGAAATCTTTCATATGCTGAGATACTCACTGAGTGTGTCTATGTGCCATGTACTAAAATCACTTCATTCTCACAACACATTTTTCTAAAAATCTTTAAGAAATCTGTAAAATAAAGTTATCTTAAATATTGACCTAAATTAAAAGTCAATCAAAGTTTGATGAAAAATGTTCTCTGTCCACAGGTGAAAAATATCACTTTACAAAAAAAAAACCCACACCTGATCTTTGGACCATTCTTATACACACCTCAAAAGAGAAAAAGACAAATGTAGCTCAAATAACATAAAAGAAGTGATGACCTGCCATTCTGCTTTCCTGTGGGACTTGTGGGAAACCACCATGTGGAAGTGAAAAAGAGGAGATTTTAAGTGGAAACACATCCTCATGTTCTTAAGATCATGCCGCCTGAAGCCAAACATTAGACAGACCTGCTTGAATCTTACAAAACTAAACACATGTTCAAACTATGTTGTCTTTATATAAGAATGGCACTTTATTAATATTAATATATAAAGAGCCCTGCCCCTGATCATTTATTTAATTATAAATAGCCTAATAAAAAAAACTAAAATACTGTTGAAAAATACTGCAAAAAAGTTCTTATTTTTCCAGATTTCCCCTGTGACATTAAATTTTTTATTTGGAATAGTGAGTATGCCATTGACATCATACAAATATGGTTTATATGAAAAACACTTTACATAAGAAGTGGGCAGTTTTGCGTGGCTAATAGTTTTGTATATTGACATAGCCAAAATATTAAGGAAGATGAAGGGAAGATTCTTTTAAAAGTCCATTACAACTAAAATGCTCATGCAGCAAATCATCTTTGAGTTGTCTGGGTTCATGGAAACACATGGAATATTTTCTTCCAGTCGCTACATTTCAGAAGTGGCATGCATATTTCATATCTGGAAGCCTTTCAGATTTAAGCGGCTATTCATTGTTCCTGTCAGAGAAGTATGTTTTCAACAATACTTACAGCAACTGTAACCAGGCACATATGTCTATTTTCTCCGTAGAGGTCCGATTACAAGCACATGTTTTTGCTGAGTACCTTACAGTGTGTGCTCTCTGTGGTGTTTCTGGGTGAAAGTTCTGTTTTCTTTTGTCTGGCAGGCACAGTAATGTCTGTTTCCATGTCTGACATCATTTTCAAAGTGAACATTTTCAGAAACATTATTCCTTGTATAGTCCCTAAACGCTCCATAGCAATAGTGCCACCCAAAGATATCGAATCACCCTGAGTATGGTTTACGCATGGCTAGAGTTTCAGACAATATGATTCTGTGGTTGTTTACAAAAAGTCTAATAGATCAATAATATTGCAATTAAATAAATAAAATACATTCATTATATATTCAGGTTTACTGACTTAAATTAATTTATTAATTAATTATTTTTATTTTTATTTATTTATTTATTTATTATGACTTTGTTTTGTTTTGTTTTTGGAAAAGTCTCAAAATGTCTTTTCAACTTCTTCAAAGCTCATAAAAGTGTAAGCCTATTATGTTTTTTGTTATGTTTTATTTTATTTTATTTTATTTTATTTGTTTTTGGAAAAGTCCCAAAATGTCTTTTCAGTTTCTTCAAAGCTCACAAAAGCTTAAGCCTTTTATGTTTTTTGTAATGTTTTTTTTTTTTAAAAGGCACAAAATGTTTTTTTAATTTAATGTCTTTATCATTTCTTTAAAGCTCATAAAAAATTAAGCATATCATGTTTCATTGTGTTTATTCATTTATTTTATTTATTGAAAAATCCTAAATGTCTTTTTAATTTCTTCAAAGCTCATAAAACTTAGTGCTACTTTGCTGGTTTTGCTTCAGTAACTGTAGATTTATATGCACATGATAAGAGGCAGTCCAACACAGTACCAATTGCACAGTGATTGTTTATTGTACAAAATATCCCTAACATAACTCATGAAAGTTTACTTTTATTATCAATACCTACAGTGCGTAGGCTACTACACATTTTGCTTACTAATTTGTTTCGGTTCTCCCGAATGGCCACTGAGTCAGACTCCAGTGCTGTAGGAGGCGCTGTGGCTGTTTCAGGAAACTCTCCTACTGCAGCAAGAAGAAGGAAGAACATTTGTACACGGAAAATCATGTCGCAGTGCAATTGAAAGACTGAGGTAGTTTATAAATATTATTTTCATATTCTGCTCTTACTGTGTCATTATATTAAATATATTTTACTGTCAGCACTGAATGGTATTTCTAAAAAGTTCATTGCGGCTAAGGTGTGATGTTTTTTGCTAAGACATTACCTGCCAAATGTTGAAAGACTCACAGACCAGATGCAGCTTGTAAACAAACACAGAAGACAAGTCGAATTGAATTGAGAGCTCTCAAAGATAATACAAGGCGTTTTACATTCCTTTTCAGTGTTACAATATCAATGTTACCATCTGCGAATATGCCATATCAACAACATATCAGCTATTATACTTTACCTGAATTCAGCTTTTGTATGTATGACAATATCATTGTAATTCCTCTAATGTTTTTCAAAGTTTGTTGTGTCTCTGTCTCTTACAGTTACAGTAAGTTGGAACTTGTGGAAATTGTGTAACAATGAATCGACCAAAGCCAACAAGCATTAGGCGTCCTAGTAACACCAAACCATCAAGTAAGAGTGTTTAGCTGTGATTATGACAAATACATATAAATTTTCGGACATTTCATGACAATTTTCGAACATGTCTTTATCATCCTGTGATAGGTCACCCACCTCCAGGGGATTTCATTGCTCTTGGAGCAAAGAGTCAAGGCAGTGAGCCCAAAGCAAACCCAGCTCTCTTGAAGCCACCGTCCACCGTTTTGCCCCCAGACCGCAAGAGAGAGGCATCTTCATCCCTGCCCTCTTCCTCCAGCCTGTCCAAGCGGCCCAAGCTCTCTAGTACTCCACCCAGTGCCCTCTCACGCCTCGCCGAGGTGGCTGCTGTTGACAAAAGATCAATATCCCCTTCAATCAAAGAGCCATCTGTAGTTCCTATTGAAGGTGAGATTCAGAAAAACTTTAATCTAATTTAGAGTTTCACAATGTCAGTATTTTCTAGTTGATACCATTGGCAGTCAAATCCATTAATTATTAATAACAACTTTTTTAATTAAAGGTGTCCTTTTATGCTTTTTCCTTTTTTTTATTTTTTTTTTACTTTAGTTAGTGTGTAATGTTGTTGTTTGAGCATAAAAAAGATCTCCAAGGTTACAAAGCTCAAAGTCCATTTCAAAGGGAGATAATTTATTTAATAAGTCACTTTTCAAGAACTACAACGCACAGCTCGTTTGGACTACAACGTGATTTTGACGGGCTTTATGAAGTCATAATGTAACTAATTTAAATAATCTCTGCCCACGGAATACACCGAGTGGACGAGTCCTGCTGAAGTGGATGAGCTGCTGCTATATCAAAGACACGCTGTTTTTTCCACAACTCATTTGTTTGACCTTCCTAAAGCTGATGAACTTAGAGTGGTTAATTTATTTAACACGGTTCCTGAACATTAGAACCCCAACTGCACATATCTGTGTGCTGCACATTTTACAAAGAACAGCTTCCAGAACCACCATGCAGGCTACGCACAAAAGCTTCTCCTGAAATTTTGCAGTTCGTGACAGACTTGGAAGAGAGTAGCTGTAATAATGTAAAATGTTGGAAAAAGAATGTGTTTTTTGAACAATCAAGCATGAAAACATATTCTAGTACAGCCCAAAAACTAAATCAAGACTTTGTAAAAAGGCATAATAGGACCCCTTTAAAAAAAATGAAAGTGTAATTATTAACACAAACTTTAAAACGAAAATTAAAACAAACAAGTAAACTAAAATAAATAACTTTTATTTATTTTATTTAATAGAAGAACAATACAATATTTCAAATATTATTGAATAGAACAAGTGCTTATGTAACAGGAGGAACAAGTATTCCCTTTTGAAAAATAATATTTGAAGTCGACATGAAATGAAAATTAACCCTATTATCTGAATGCATCTTAGATCTTATTATGAACAGTTAATCTGTGCATATGTTACATTTTTAAAAAAAATTGACCTTGTAATGTTAATGGACCATCAGGACTTCTCCAATCATTTAGTCCACTTTGTGTTGATTAACAAACTAAAGCACATGTAAAGTACCTGATTATAATTTTAACTGTAGTGTGTTATTTGATATTACATTTAAACTTCATCATTACAACTGTTTAATTAGATATATATTTAAAAACGTGGAAGTTTAAATAGAAAAAATATTAAAGTAGGTTTATTTTACCATAAATGCGTATACCTTTGACATTATTTGCACTTAAATCATATTTCAAAGATAATAGAAGTAATAATGAAACTACATATAAAGATGTACTTCAGTCCTACTTAAGTGGGTCAAAAACACTCTACACATTATAAATGATACCATTTTTACCTGTTTGAAGTGCTTTTGACCATTTTACAGTAAATATTGTACTATGTATGTGTTACTGTAGACATCCGTATTCCAAATCCAGTGTTCATATTTCCATAGACCTTGTTTTTACACGCAATGTGAATTCACACAAGATGTGATTGCTTGTTTTTCAGTTTTGCCTGCTGTTCTCCTGGATGAGATCGAGGCAGCAGAGGCAGAGGGTAATGATGACCGCATTGAGGGTGTGCTCTGCGGGGCTGTCAAACAGCTGAAGATGAACAGAGCCAAGCCTGACATGACGCTGTACCTCAGCCTCATGTTTCTGGCCAAAATCAAGCCCAATGTCTTTGCCACAGAGGGTGTGATAGAGGTAGATCTCATCTCCTGTGCTATAGTTCTGGAATTTACTGTTGCTGCTGGTGACGTAGCTTATTGTGTTGAACGTCTTTGATCAGGCTCTCTGCAGTTTGCTTCGCCGTGATGCCTCAATTAACTTTAAGGCCAAGGGGAACAACCTGGTGTCCGTGCTGGCCTGTAACCTGTTGATGGCCGCCTATGAGGAGGATGAAAACTGGCCTGAGATATTTGTCAAAGTAAGCCGTCAATCTGGCCAGCTTTCCTGTCTCACAATAATCATAGTACTGATACACTGTCATTGTGTTGTTCCTCAGGTCTACATTGAGGACTCTCTCGGTGAGAGGATCTGGGTGGACAGCTCGCACTGTAAAACATTTGTGGATAACATCCAAACTGCCTTCACGACAAAAATGCCTCCTAAGAGTATGCTGCTCCAGACAGAAACAGGACGATCAGGAGGCGACCTCAGTGCAGGTTGGTGGTCCAAGACTATATTCACTGTGTAGGTTAGTAACAAATAGTGTACTTGACTCAAAATACTGTTTTAGGGAACAGCCCTCATCCTTCCACTCCAGATGAAGATGAAGGTCAGACTGAGCTTCTAATCGCTGAAGAGAAACTCAGTCCAGAGGATGATGGACAGGCCATGCCAAGGTATGGAACTACAGATGCTCAAGACAATGTAGTAGTCTTTAATTATAAAGAACTGCATTACATTGAATAATTATGTTGAGAACTTGAAGTAATATTTACTCAATTGAGAATGCTACTTTGCATTGTTTTGACTTCAAAAGTTTGGGGTTGGTAAGTATCCATTTATTCAGCAATGATTCATTAAATTGATAAATTAACAGTAAATGCTTTTACATCGATAAACCTTGTTCTTTTAAACATTCTATTCTTCAAAATCCTGCAAAATATATACATTTCCACAGAAATGTTTTCAGCTAGCAGCACAACTGTTTTCATCATTGATAATAATCAGAAATGTTAATCAGAAATCAAATCATATAATTATTTCTGAAGGATCATGTGACACATGAAGACTGTGTGATGCTTTGCATCACAGGGATAAATTATATTTTAAAATATATATTAAAAAATGTATTTGAAATTTAAATGTCACAATATTACTGTTTTTACTGTATTTTTCTTAAAATAAATGCAGGGTTGGATAAGATTTAATTTTTCAAAAATCTGGCAGACTTTTAAACAGTAGTGTATATGTAACTAATATGTTGTATTCATATTTTGTTAAATATTTAACAGAAGATGTATACTTTTACATATGAGTGTCTTAAGTAGCCTATTATTTTTTTCTGTGGTATTGGAAATTGGTGTTATGAATTTTCACTGGTACTGAAATTTTGGAATTATGACCACAATATGCACAGGTATTTACATATTGTAAAACATTTTTTTTTTATAAAATTTATTAAAAAACTTCTAACATGGTTATATGGATATGTGTAACCATTATCTGCTTTGCCTCCAGGTACGAAGAGCTGGCTGAAAGTGTGGAGGAGTACGTGTTGGATGTTTTGAGGGACCAGCTGAACCGTCGCCAGCCCATGGACAATGTGTCCAGGAACCTTTTGCGTCTTCTCACGGCCACCTGTGGTTATAAAGAGGTCCGACTGATGGCCGTGCAGAGACTCGAGATGTGGTTACAGAATCCCAAGGTACAACAATGTGGACAAAAGAGAGGAGGTGTCTTTGTATGAGGGTGTGAAACCACATATCTAAAGGTTTATTCTTGTTTGATGCATTTCCAGCTGACTCGGCCAGCACAGGATCTTCTTATGTCACTTTGCATGAACTGTAATACACACGGCTCAGACGACATGGAGGCCATCTCGAACCTCATCAAGATCCGCCTCAAACCTAAAGTTCTCCTCAACCACTACATGCTGTGTGTCAGGTCTGCATTACACCTTCAAACCTGAACTCTTGGGTTATTCTCCACAAAATGATAAGTTAGTAATTAAAGTCTAGGGGTTTAACGGTACACACTAATGATGGTTCGGTATGTATGTACTTGGATCGTGCACTTCTCTAATAGCAGCTCACTCTGTGTCTTTTGGTATTTTTTCAGATGGGTTTTCAACATCAAAGTATAATAATACAAATTATATTGTCCCATCCTAGGGGGGGAATCTCTTGAGTTTGAAATTACTTTCCACACGCAGAGAAGTTCCTCACATGCAGTGGTTAAAACAACACTGTATTTATTCAGTAGTACACATGCGTACTGCACCAAAATGATTCAGTATGAGTACATGTACCGATACACCCCAATTAAAGTCTAAATGCTTTTTTGATTTTATGTACCTTTTTGTATTTTTCATGTTCTGCAGGGAACTTCTAAATGCTCACAGAGATAACTTGGGCACCATGGTGAAGTTTGTGATCTTTAACGAGTTGTCTAATGCCAGAAATCCCAATAATATGCAAGTCCTCCATACTGTTCTGCAACATAGCCCAGAGCAGGCACCCAAGGTGACTTTTCAAACAACATTGTTGGCTTCATGCACAGTAACTGTATTTGGTGTTGCTTTATAAGGTGATTGTAACTGTTAGTATTGCTCATACTTGTTTTCAAAATCCATAACTCTCAGTATCACTTGACCTGTTCAAGTTGTGGCATTAACATGAAGTATGGACCCGAAAAGTTTAATGACATTTATTTTGAGCCCTTTTGTCTTGTCCATAGTTTCTGGCAATGGTGTTCCAGGACTTGCTGACCAATAAGGACGACTACCTGCGGGCGTCAAGGGCCTTGCTTAGGGAAATCATTAAACAGACCAAACATGAGATCAACTTCCAGTCCTTCTGTTTAGGCCTCATGCAAGAGAGGAAAGAGGCCACTTATGTGGACATGGAGTTTAAAGTGAGGACTATATAGACATATTTATTATGTGTAGTTTCTTAAAAGAAAGTATGTTTTGATGTATTGCCTGTACATAATTTGTTTTTTTTTAATTCATCTCAGGAGCGTTTTGTCATCCAAGTGACAGATCTCTTGACGGTTTCCATGATGTTGGGGATCACGGCTCAGGTCAAAGAGGCCGGCATTGCGTGGGACAAAGGAGAGAAGAAGAGTAAGATGTTTTATACTCTTAGTGCCTTATATCCAAGGGCCTGTTTACACCTGATCACTTCATGGGTTTTTACTGATCGGATAGCTATCTGATTTGTTAAAACGGTTCCATTAACACTTGGCCACATAATTGTGTCTCCGCAAAACGAATATATATATCCGATCTTCAATTCCCGCGCTATATGCAAATTTAACGGAGTTCAAGTCAATGAAAGCAACGAATATGAGCTGCATTTTATTTATCATCAGCTAATTTCAAGACCAAAGGCCGCAATAGGAGAGAGAGCGGCATCAGCACTGGTAAGATAATTTTGTCTCACTACTTTTAATGAAGATGATTGTGTGTTAAGCGTCTGAGACTTACTTTCAGTTTTATTTGCTGCAGTTTGCGCGCTGGCTTGCTGAAGAGATACTCAGCTATTCATCTGCGGCAATGCGTGCTGCAGTAGCTCTGTCATATCTGGCTAAAACATGTCATGTGTCCTATAACACGCTCTCACACGTTTATTTTTTGTAACATTTTGGGAGGAGTAAAGTTTACATATGTGGTTTCAACAACCAGATGCATTTATACTTGTCCAGTTTGGTTTGGAATTAGTCTCAGACCCCCCTCCTGAAGTGGTTTAAGTGATCGTGTTTAAATCTGTCTCAGAAGAGTTTCGGAGGGCATTTACACCTGGTCTTTTCATGATCGGAAGTGACCAGGTGTAAACAGGCCCCAACATTCAAAACAGTTTTTTATGATAATGAGGTTGCAAATGTGTCTGTTATTTCAGATCTGGAAGCACTGAGGTCCTTTCAGAACCAGATCGCTGCCATCCAGAGAGATGCTGTGTGGTGGCTACACTCCGTGGTTCCCACCATTAGTAAAGTGGGAGCTAAAGACTATGTGCACTGGTATGGATAAAAGGGATGTAGGACTAGTTTTGTTATTGTTATAGGCACAATATGTAAAATAATAAAATAGAAAAAAAAGGGTTTTGGAGCTTGATTGAATAAATCTAACTCCAAAAATAATGGTGCAAATACTTTTATATGTCAATTTTGTCTTATATTCTCATGCCATGACCCCTTTAAAATGTGAGTCAAGTTTTTTGCACCAAGAACATAATTTATTTAATATTTCATGACCCTTTAATACCCTCATTGGAACCTTTAAATTAAACTGTCACTTGTAACGCTGCTTGTAAGACTATGCAAACACCTTTGCCTACAGCAAATTGTTATTTTGCCGATTGTTTCGTTGTGTTTCAACAGTCTTCACAAGGTGCTTTTCACAGAGCAGCCTGAGACCTATTACAAATGGGACAACTGGCCACCTGAGAGTGACAGAAAGTGAGATCATCTCTGATTGAACATCTTACAGAAAGAGTGTTGTTTTTTTTTTGTCCTTTTTTCAATAGATGCTAAAGCATTTCTCCTGTTTGTTAGTTTCTTTCTCCGGCTGTGCTCTGAGGTTCCTCTGCTAGAGGACACACTGATGCGCATCTTGGTGATCGGTCTCTCTCGTGATTTGCCCCTGGGCCCTGCTGACGCCATGGAGCTGGCCGATCACCTGGTGAAGAGAGCTGCAGGAGTTCAGTCTGATGGTAAGACAATGCTCCTGGTTAAAGGAATGTTGGTACAGTACACACATAGCTCAGAGCTTTTTAGTAGTGATCTGTCTGTTTTTAAAGCTGACCACGTGATTATGTTTGTCTTCCTACATCATCAACTGTAGACTTGGATGTTTTGCGAGTTGAGAGGATCCAGCTCATTGATGCTGTGCTGAACCTTTGCACCTACCATCACCCAGAGAACATCCAGCTTCCTGCAGGGTACAGCCTTTACCCTTCACAGAGTTTATTCCCTGCTGTTTTTTTCCCTTCTGTTTTATTAGGCAGTGATTCATCAGCTTTATATTGCCAGATAATTATTGGGTGTCATGGACTATTTGCATTGAAAGTTTAAGCTACACTGTGGTCTGTCCGCTCCTGGAATCTGTTACTCTATTTGTGGGCTGTTTATTCATCTGAGAGGTGAAATACTTTATTAAATGTTCCGTTTTAGGTATCAACCTCCTAATCTGGCCATATCAACTCTTTACTGGAAGGCCTGGCTCCTGCTGCTTGTGGTCGCAGCGTTTAACCCACAGAAAATCGGTGAGGCCATATATGATGCAATACTTGCATTTCATAATAACATCTCATTAGAATGCCATTACATCGCTGTCATTGACGGTTTCAGGTTTGGCAGCGTGGGATGGTTACCCCAGTCTGAAAATGCTCATGGAGATGGTTATGACAAAGTAAGTGTTTTGCATATTGTGTGGAAATGTGGTTTTATGGATATTTCAGCACTTGACTCTTTCTTTTGCTCTCTTCTCAGTAACTACTCCTACCCTCCGTGCACAGTGGCCGACGAGGAGACCAAAACAGAAATGATCAATCGAGAGCTGCAGATCTCTCAGAAGGAGCGGCAGGAGATCCTGGCCTTTGAGAGCCACCTGGCAGCTGCCTCCACCAAGCAGACCATAACAGAGAACAACAGCCTTCTGCTGTCCCAGCTCACCAGCCTGGACCCCAAGTATAACTTCCAGTTTGTCACTGCATTAATAATCCAGTGTGTTTTTAAAGAAACTGACACTGTCTTCGGTTCACTTAGGGGACCCCCACGTAGGCCACCTCCTCTTGTCCTGGATCAAGTGAAGACTCTGAACCAATCTTTGCGCCTGGGCCATTTGCTCTGCCGCAGCCGCAACCCTGACTTCCTGCTCAATATCATCCAGAGACAAGTAAACACTTTCCTATGCAGTTCTTAAGAGCCATGTTTAAGGGACTCGCTAAATTCCTATTCCCCCCCCCTGTCCAGGCCTCCTCTCAGTCTATGCCGTGGCTGGCTGATCTCGTCCAGTCTAGTGAAGGGTCGTTGGATGTGCTGCCCGTTCAGTGCCTGTGTGAATTCCTCCTCCACGATGCCGCTGATGACTCATCTTCCATTGATGATGAGGAAGAAGGAGAGAGCAAAGAGCAGAGAGCGAAGAAAAGACAGGTAAAGCTCAGTCTCGATCTCACATGTCTGTTGTCTTCTCAAGGGGCCAAATTTATTTTCCTGCACTTTTTCATAAAATGTCATACTTTTTTCGCCCTGAAGTCATCACCTGAAAATTCAGCTTTGAATAAATTACACATGAATAAATTACATTTTAAAATATATTTTAATATTTAACAATATCATTGTTTTCACTGTATTTTTCCCTCCTCATCTTTTCAATCAGAGGCAGCAGAAACAGAGGCAGCTTCTTGGGCGGCTGCAGGACCTTCTGCTGGGACCTAAGGCTGATGAACAGACCACATGCGAGGTCTTGGACTACTTCCTGCGCCGTCTCAGTTCTTCTCAGGTGGCCTCTAGAGTGCTGGCCATGAAGGTGCGGAGTTAATTAACCATCCACCAGTGCTTGGTTCATTTAGACGCTTTAATAAGATTGTTGATTGTGATGTGTGTCAGGGTTTGTCTCTGGTGCTGACGGAGGGAGGATTAAGAGATGGAGAGGAGAGGGATCAGCTCATGGAGGAGGACTCCGGAGATGCAGAGTTATTGCCAGGCTATCAGTGGCTCCTTCAGGACCTCCCCAAACTGCCTCTGTTTGACAGCGTGAGAGGCTTGACGGCCAGCGCCTTACAGCAGGTCAGTCTACCTACACAGTTACAAGAATATCAAAATCGGAAACTTGATCAGCTTACGTTTGTTTGGTTTTCCTTTTTTTGTCAGGCCATTCACATGGAGACCGATCCTCAAACCATCAGTGCATACCTGATTTATCTATCCCAGCATGCACCAGTGGAGGAGCAGTCCCTACACAATGACCTGGCCTTGGTTAGTCTAAAGCTAAAGCATTTTATCAGTCTGAGAAAAGCTCTAGTCTAACCTTTTTCGTCTCTTCTCTCTGTCTTCTCAGGATGTAGCTCGCCTGATAGTGGAACGCTCCACTATAATGAACTGCCTGTTCTCCAAGCACTCCTGCAGACCTGAGTCTGACGCCGTTCTTTCCGCTCTGATCACCATCTTCTCTGCCTACATCCGTCGTATGAGGAAGACAAAAGAGGGAGAGGACCTCTACAGCTGGGTAAGGAAGGATTAACTGAACTGGAAATTCAAATTACTGCTTGCTTGTTCACATGATTAAAGACCAAATTTTAAACATCACAGTCAGAGTCTCAGGATCAAGTGTTCCTGCGATGGACCACAGGAGAAACCGCCACCATGCACATTCTGGTAGTCCATGCTATGGTCATCCTGCTCACGCTGGGACCTCCCAAAGGTGAGTGTCTCCTCTCTTGCAGTGTGCAGGGATTGATTCTGCCTGTACTTGGAGTAACAGCTACTGTGATATTGTTTTTTAGGGGAAAGTGAGTTCTATATACTGCTGGATATCTGGTTTCCTGATAAAAAGCCCCTTCCTACTGCATTCCTGGTTGACACGTCTGAGGAGGCCCTTCTTTTGCCAGATTGGCTGAAATTACGAATGATCCGATCTGAGGTCGCCCGATTGGTTGATGCAGGTATAGATATCTTGTTTTTTAGGAATACGGATTTCAAAATACCAAATTTGATATTAAGGAAATACCAAGGTAGCATTTATTTGATTAAAAATACAGTAAAAACATTAATATTGTGAAATATTATTACAATGTGGATAATATATTGTTGTTATAATATTTTAAAATGTAATTTATTCCTGTGCTGCAAAGCTGAATTTTCAGCATCATTACTCCAGTCTTCAGTCACACAATCCTTCAGAAATCATTCTTATATGATGATCTGCTGCTCAATAAACATTTCTAATTATTATCAATGTTGTGCTGCTTAATATTTTGTGAAATAGAATACAAAAAGTAAAAAAGTACAAATAATTGAAATAGAAATCTTTTTCATCATTACAAATGTCTTTACTGTCACTTTTGATCAAATTAATGAATCTTTGCTGAATAAAAGTATTAATTTCTGTCAAAGAAAATCTTATTGACCCCAAACTTTTGAACAGTTGACAGAGTGATTCTTTTAACTCAAAAGTTAAAGGTGTAATTGATGATATTGCTCTTGTGAAAGTCAGGAAGAGTGGTAGACAAAAAGCACCTTGGAGAAACTCAACAGCAGTGCAAAATATGAAAAGAAAATGCAGAAAAGCAGAGCGCATGTGGCGGAAGACAAAACTTGTAGTCCATTATATCATCTACAAAGACACCATCCATGCTTTCAATATGGAACTAGGCAAAGCTAGACAGACTTTCTTCTCTTCACAGCACAGAGACAGCGCTCATAAAGATAATAAACGATATTCGCTTAAATACTGATAAAGGCAAATTATCAGTTCTTGTACTACTCGACCTCAGTGCTGCATTTGACACTGTCGATCACAACATACTTCTTGACAGGCTGGAAAACTGGGTCGGGCTTTCAGGGATAGTCCTAAAATGGTTCAGGTCATACTTAGAAGGGAGAGGTTATTTTGTGACTATAGGAGAGCATAAGTCTGAGTGGACATCCATGACATCCGGAGTCCCTCAAGGCTCAATTCTTGCGCCACTCCTATTCAACCTGTACATGCTCCCAATGAGCCAAATAATGAAAAAGAACCAAATCTCTTACCACAGCTATGCAGATGACACACAGATCTACTTAGCCCTATCGCCTAACGATTACAGTCGACTCCCTGTTCAAATGCATTGATGAAGTCAACTCTAGGGGTCAAACAACTAAAAATCAAGTCAGGAATCTGGGTGTGTCTCTAGAGTCAGACCTTAGTTTCAGTAGTCATATCAAAGCAATAACTAAATCAGCATATTATCATCTGAAAAATATTGCTAGAATTAGATGCTTTGTTTCCAGTCAAAACTTAGAGAAACTTGTGCACGCTTTCATCACCAGCAGGGTGGATTATTGTAATGGTCTCCTCACTGGCCTTCCTAAAAAGACCATTAGACAGTTGCAGCTCATACAGAACGCTGCTGCCAGGATTCTGAGCAGAAGCAGAAAATATGAACATATCACACCAGTCCTCAGGCCTTACATCGGCTCCCAGTTACATTTAGGATTGATTTTAAAGTATTATTACTGGTATATAAATCATTCAATGGGCTAGGACCTCAATACATTGCAGATATGTTCACTGAATATAAACCCAACAGATCACTCAGATCATTAGGATCACATCAGCTAGAAATACCAAGGGTTCACTCTAAGCAAGGTGAGTGTGCTTTTAGCTACTATGCCAGCCGCAGCTGGAACCAGCTTCCAGAAGAGATCAGATGTGCTCCTACAGTAGTCGCATTCAAATCCAGACTCAAAACACTTCTGTTTTTTTATTCTAAACCGTTTAAATTATTCTTATTTCTTTTGATTATTTTAATTTCTTTATTCTAAACTGCTTTATTCTTATTTCTTTTGATTATTTTAATTTCTTCTATGTAAAGCACTTTGAATTACCATTGTGTATGAAATGTGCTATATAAATAAACTTGCCTTGCCTTACTAGTCTGAATGGGTTTCTCTGTCATTTGCAGCCCTACAGGATCTGGAGCCCACACAGCTGCTGTTGTTCGTCCAGTCCTTCGGGATCCCCGTCTCCAGCATGAGCAAACTGCTGCAGTATCTGGACCAGGCCGTGTCCCATGATCCCCAGACACTGGAGCAGAACATCATGGACAAGAGTGAGGATCTTTCATTTGGTGTACTCTGTTCTCCCAGCATTCAGTGTGTGTGAAATGAAGCTAACATCATGGATGTCTTTTATCTGTTAGACTACATGGCTCATCTAGTAGAGGTCCAGCATGAGAGAGGAGCCACGGGAGGACACACGTTTCACAGTTTGCTCAGTGCTTCACTTCCTTCACGCAGAGGTCAGGATCAAATGTCTTACACCAAGGGTTAAGACAGCAGGGAATTATGGTACTGTTTTTCTCAGTTGACTCCTATGCTAATCTGATGTGTTACAGACAGCTCAGAGGTGAACAGGGCTAAGGTTACTGTTGAAACGCCCCATGGCTCTGTAAAGATGAGAGCAGTTAGTCAGGTGCCAGCGATCGGCCCAGAGGATGATCTCACTGGGATCCTACTACAGGTATGACACCTCACTTTGAACTACTTATGCTGCTTTTTAGAGGGTTCTTTTCTCCTGCCAAGATTTAATTTGACCATTTTATTAATAATTTATGATAATCTGACATGGTCAGTCTTAGTCCAGCTGCATCTGTCCTGTTCACATTTTCCCTTTCTTTCCAATTTCTGGGTCACTCTCTTCTGAGGCTTAGTATTGCCAACTACCTCATAACATGATGTAGATTTTTTTAGATGAATCTAGATTTTGTTGATGGTTTAATGCTGCCTTCCCATGCGATCGGAATTATCGTAAATACGAGTTTCCTAGTAGAGAATTGGACATATAGGCTCTCTCAAGTTGTATTTACTACTGGGAAACTCAGAGATAATTTTGATAACTGAGTTTCCGAGTTGGACGTGCCATAAACTTTGAGCATGGTGGAGGGGAGAACGATTGCTGCTGTGAATGGTATTCTTTATTAGTTTTTTTTCCAAAACAGCTACATCACCTTGTCTTGTAATTTAAGTAGTGCATATTTACATATATGAAAAATAATTTGAAGCATATTGTGTGGTTTATACGCAGCGAAAATAGCCTGTATTCTACCGAAATTCCAGAATCGTCAGCAAGCTGACTAGATAGCAGGGTGAATGTTTATATTGTTGTCAATGAATGGGTTGCTAAAAATCATTTCTGCTTTAATACGATTTCTCCAATAAGGCAAGAATAAGCCTGGTGTCCATGATTCCTGTTTTTTTTTCTGACAACAAAACACTTGATTGCTACAAGCTCGTAATTACAACTTCAGAAGTGGGAAGTATTAGGACATTTCCAATAGTATGTGAAGGTGTTATAATACATCACAATATCATTATTGGATTGTGATTAAAACTGTAAAATGTTTAAGAAATACTGAATCAGTTTTAAAAAGATAGTTACAATTTTGACTTTTATTTATATATAAACATTGATCAGTGCACATACATAAAGCACTCAAATATGATAAACGGAAGCTCAACCGCACATACAAGAACAAACTTCATTGGTTTGTGAAGTTTTCTGGACAAAAGTGCTCTACCAAGCTGTTTTGAATCCCCTAAACAAACTCTAAAATGCCTTTGTTTTGGACAGATTTTGTTCAAAGTGATGTCACACCCATTCAGTCTTTGATTTGACTTGAAGTACATTGGGCCCTTTAGACTCTGCATGGCACAACCCCTCACTGACAGTGTCACTGACTAATCCCAGATTGAGACATTTTAATCACATAGACGGCCCTGTTCTTCATTAATTTAACTCCAGTGATGAATATCAGTTTAGATCTTTATTACTTGACTTGACTGTGATGGTGACGATTCTCTTTCCCCATCTAGCTCTTCCCTCTGAAAGTGGATCCTCGCTGGCCTCCGCCTCCGGTCCGACCACTGTCATTATCTCTGCAGCAGACCCTGGCCCAGGAGGTTCTGCGGGCACGGCAGGGTCACATCCAGCAGGGTGGTGCTGCCGGACGACTCCTACAAGCCTTAGCAGCCCTTCTAAACTCTGCCCATGCTGGAGCCCTGGTCATGGCAATGCACCACAGCCATACGATCTCCTGTCCTCTACTGCGCCAACTCCATCTTTACCAGGCACCTAACTTACTCATACCTGCATATTCAATATCCTCACTGGTGCTTCCGTTTGCTTTCTCACTCTGTCAACTTCTCTTTTTCTCCTCTAGCGGTTGGTGTCTCAAGACGTTGGCTTCTCATCGCTGTTCTTCAATGCCGTTGTGCAGATGTTGACGTGGTTGGAAAACTCCGCGGTAGAGACGGGGCCACTCCACAACCTGCTGAAATCTCTGGCAGCTCAGTACTCTCACAAACATCGCATCACAGATGGTGAGTCACTCCTATTCCTGAATTTTAGCTGTTGCAGGTCATATTTGCAAGCACATATTCAAATTGACAACTGAACTAGCTGAATCAGGTCAGAAAATGTAGTCATTTGATAGTTTTTAGTCCTGGCATGCTCTCCTGGTGTTGACTGTGTCCTGTGTGATCAGTTCGTACAGGATTTCTGCACTTGGCTGAATCACTGGTGTACAGACGAGACTCTGAAGTGGCAGCGAGGGGCATTATTGCCTCTCTGAGAGCTGGAGAAAAATGCAACGCTGAACCTGAACTCATACGAAAAGGTATTTAAGCTGTTCAGGGTCCTCCAGTACTCACTTAAAGGGATAGTTCACCCAAAAATGAAAATTCTGTCAGTAATTACTCACCCTCATGTTGTACCAACCCCGTAAGACCTTCGTTCATCTTTGGAGCACAAATTAAGATATTTTTGATTAAATCTGAGAGCTGGATCACTCCTCCATAGGCTTCTTAAGGGATCGAAACTGGCCGGCTGAAAAGTTATGAAAGACATCGTTAAAATAGTCCGAGTGACTACAGTGGCTCAATCTTAAGTTTATCAAGCGACGAGAATACTTTTTGTGTGCAAAAAACAAACAAAAATACGATTATTCAACTACTCATTTCCTTCCCTGTGGGCCTTGAGATTTCACGTAGTGGAACAGCGCGGCGCTTCTGTGTTACAACATGAGGGTGAGTAATTACTGACAGAATTTTCATTTTTGGGTGAACTAACCCTTTAAAGGGTCATATCACAATTAATCAAATTTTCTGTGATCTTTTAAAGTTAGAGAGTTCATTGTACTGTGAAAACGTACTAAAATGTTTAGAAATCAAAGCTTCCTCCCGAATCCAAGAAGTGCATTTATTAAAAATAAGCTGCCAAAACTACTCTTTCCAAGCTGAAAACATATGACTGTCCACATTTACACAGATTTTTTGGTCTTCAGAGGAAGTAGATTAGATGTTATTATTTCTACATATCTGAAGAATTGAAGGCTAAATGAGGGAGAGTTGAGATTCTGACCTCAGTGGATTGAACAGAAGAAATGAAGAAGATTCCACGTTGAGCAGAGCCTTAGAGCCACACCTATCTATTACATCATCGCCACAGACCAATGGTAGTTTGAAAGTGTTTACCACCCTAGAATTTTCCCGAAACGAGCATCAAACAAACTTTGTTTTAGCCTGTTTTTGTTCCAAATGGCATTGCACCAGTTTGTTTTTCAATTTCACTTGAAGTATACGGGGGGGGGGGGGCCTTTAAGCATTTGCACAACGTTTATTATAAATAGGTTCATAAACATATTATGCGTCAACTGCCTAGTTTCATTGCAGCGTGACTTACTGCCTCATGCGAGAAGAGTGAAACAGGCCTAAGAGTTAGAGAGGGTGTGTAAAATGGTCTTAAGAAACTAAATCATGACTGTTTGTGGCCCAGAAAAACTTTACGAACATAACTGGACATCAGGGGGGAAAAATATGATATAATCCCTTGAATGTTTTGTGTGGCCTACATTACACAGCACTTATCTCTGTATGATTTTATTAACTTTAATTATAGCTCCTCTGGGAACCACGTTGTGTACTCTTATAGCAATGCTTTGGAAAAATATTTTTGAACTGGTTTGTGGCAAACGTAAGGCTAACCGGCGAGGACTGAGGGGTAAGTTAGCTTTAGAGAGGCAGTTAAGTTTCGGTGTGTTGGAGTGGTTGCCAGCATTAGTCAGTCTCTCCGGAGGGCAGCGTTTGACTCATGCACCAGCATCACCCCTCACACTGTCCTTAATGTTTCTCTTTATGATTTTAACATTCTGCTCTGAAATCTCACCAAAACAAAAACAACCTCACACAGGGCCACACATCCACTCCAGGGCTTGTTTACGTCCAGTGACGGCTCCAAAAGGCCAGGGTGTACTTTTGAAACACTTCCTCATGAAAGTTAGTGTGGTGAGGTTGGAGTTCTAGAGACGCAGGGATACTTAGAAGCAAAGCGTGTGGTAGTTCTCATTTATGCGATGTGGGATTGGCTGCGATGGGTTGTTTTTCATTTTTTTGGGGATCTGTGTGTTTCACAAGAGTGCCGATATTATAAAACAAAAACCGTGTGTGCCTTAGTGTTGCAGGGGCTCATTGAGGTGAAGTCTCCATATCTAGAGGAGCTGTTATCCCTGCTTATGACCATCGGTACAGAGAATGGGAACCCAGGAAACACAGCGGGTCCCGTTGCCATGGTGATCTCTCTGCTGCTACAGGAAACAGAGGAACGAGGGGTTAAAATAGAGGTGGATTCCAAAATGTAAGCGCACTATGAGTCACTCTACGCTGCCTCATCATAGATTTCCTTCCTTGTATGCTGGGGATACTGTTTCTAGGTGGGGAAGGAACACATAGTAAAATTGGGTTGACACTTTTTTTTTTATATATCCCTGTCGAACAGCTAAAGTTACCATGATGTAAACTAGTGTTTCACAACTTTTTTGGCTTTTGTAAAGTCTCAAGTACCCCTTCATCAACAGCAAACCAGAAATGTGTTCCTTTTTACCCATAATACCCTGGAAAAATCACCATTATTACACACACGCACACACATATTAATATTTTTGTGGAAACAGTGACAAATTCAGCTTTGACATCAGAGGAATGAATTCAATTTTAAAATATATTCAAATAGAAAAGTTATTTTAAATTGTAATAATATTTTAACAATATTAGTTTTTTTTCTGTTTTTTTTTTATCAAATAAATGCATTCTTGGTGAGCATAAGAGACTTCTTTACAAAACATTTTTAAAGAAGATCTTACCAGCTGCAAACTTTTTAAGTGGTAATATAAATGCAAGTGGTTGGGAATCACTGACTTAATTAGTGCATTATTTATTTGCTGGAAACACTGTATTTTCTGGGTTGATGTCGGGTGTGTGTCCTCCCCTTGCAGCACTGAGTCAAAGAAGCCTGGCTCGTGTTCAGGGCTGTTGGTGGACTGGCTGGAGTTGCTCGACCCAGAGGTGACCTCCGTTTGCTCGGATCTTCAGCAGAAGCTGCTTTTTGCTCAAAACAAGGTCAAATAGTTTCTCTCTAAACTGATCATGTGGGTGTGGCTACAGATTTAAATATGTACATGTGAGGGTGCAAATGACACGTAAAACATGTAAACATCTTCCTAACTGTTAGAGAGATCAAAAAAGTAAGAAGCTCAGCTAAGATTCCTCTTTTTTTCTTAAATATGAAATACAGGCTAATACAGTTCAATTACATAAATGGTTTAAATTATCAATTAATTAAGTAGTTTATTCATTCACTCATAAGCAGTGTTGGGGTAACGCATTACAAGTAATGTACTTTATGTAATCTGATTACTTTTGATTAAAATAATGCATATCTTTATACATTTACATATTAATATTTAAGTTTGAGCACAATTGCACAGTACTTTTTGGTTTATTTAATTCGCTTAAACATGTTTAAAACTACTAGTTAAAATTCTCTCTTCTCCATAATGTAGTCATGTGCACTGCTGTGTGCGCAGGAATAGTCAAAAAGTACAAAAGTAGCAACTCTTTCAACTTTAATATTCTTTTAAATTATAATAATATATATTCAAATTATATATAATTATATTCTAAATGTGTTTTTAATAGAAAATGAAGGTGTATGCTATATTTTCTAAATTGTTAAATGCATTACTGCGTTTACTTGCAAAAAAGAAGGCCTGGAAGAGAGCGAGCCTTAGCCAGGTGAGAAAAAGTAACGCAAAAGTAACACAACACATTACTTTAATGAAAAGTAGCCAAGTAACGTAATTATTCATATTTTTAAGGAGTAACGCAATATTGTAATGCATTACTTTTAAAAGTAATTTACCCCAACACTGCTCATAAGTACATTAATATAAGTCTTGTCCTTTTTTCAAATATTGAGATATTTCGCTTTAAAACAAATGTTTTGCTCATGGCTTAATGGAATGTGAAATGCATACAGAGAAAATGAATGGGAGAAATACTTCTGGATCCAAGCAAACTGAAACGGTGGACGGTTGCTGTTGCGATCTATTGGTTCTTTATATGAGATGAGTGTGACGTTCTCATTGTCTGTCTCAGGTTAAAAGCAGCGGTGTGAGTGTGACCCCCTCCTACAGGCCGTATCTGTTGGCCCTCCTTACACACCAGTCCAACTGGAGCACCTTACATCAGTGCATCAGCTCTCTGCTCAACAAACACAGAGAGCAGAGGTGAGCGGCTTTGTCAAACACGCTCCGCTCTTTTTGTTCTCACACCTCCTGCGTGTGTAACTGTGTTTCATTTGATCTCCAGACTGGACCCAACCTCAGCTCTGGACTTCCTGTGGGCCTGCAGTCACATTCCCCGCATCTGGCAGGGGCGAGATCAGAAGACTCCTCAGGTTTAATCACAGTTAATATTACATCGCAATTGTGAATATATTTACATATCAACACCTATTCAGCAGCTTGGCAAGATTGTGGTTTTCCACTTCACATGCAGTTAGTTTAGACAACCATAAAAGGCATAGGTTTCCCACAGTCTTGAAAATGTAATGTAATTTACCTGGTGATGCTCGACTTTAAATTATTTTAACTGCTAGAAGTTTCTTTTGAGAATGCAATCTCTAGAAATAAGCATAAACGACACATGTCCTGGAAAATTTATTTTAATGAAATTAATTGGACAAAAGGTGTGGGAAAACTCGCAGATGTACATCTTTACATTCTTAAATGTACAGTAGCATCAACAGTTTTATTGTAAGGACCAGCAGGAGAGTAGACAATGGCCAATAGAATATGCTCCCTATAAGACTATTTATGTTGTTAACCAGTCCAAAGCTCAATTTGTAGTGGTCCAAAGGTCTAAAACTGCAATGTTTGGCGACAGATTGTATATTTTGATCAGTTTATCATTGTTTCTCTGCAGAAGCGCACGGAGCAGTTTGTGTTGAAGCTGTGTTCTGAGGAGCTCATAAGTCTGGTGGACCTCATCCTGTCTGAGTCAGAGCTGAGCTGTCGTGACTCAGCCACCTCTAAGAGCGCTCTGGACCAGGTCTCCTGCTCTCTTCTCCAGTCCCGCTTGCCCCTCCTCCACAGCTGTCTCCACTCAGACCTGGACAATGTAAAGAAAGTCTCTGAGTACCTCATCAGCTGTGTTAAGAAGTGGGGAGACAGGTACATCCTTCGAGTCTGTATTAGGAGTTGCACAGGCTATTTGACTTTAATGCTCTGCCATGAGACTTTAAGCTTGACGTTGACTAGTCGCTGATCCTGCATGGCCTGTAGAGGGCGCAACAGGATAAGAAATATTTAAAGTACACTTTTTACACTCCGTTTTCAACAGTTAAAACGGCAAATAAATGCATACTCCAAGAGATCCACAAGAGATTTGATTATACTATCTGGATGCTCAAAATTGATTGGGTGAATGCACATTTTAAACAGCTAATTGTACACGTAAGTTAAAGGGATAGTTCACCCAAAAATTACAATTTTATCATTACTTACTCACCCTCAAGTTGTTCCAAAACTGTGCGACTTTCTTCTGTTGAACACAAAAGAAGATATTTTGAAGAATGTTGGTAACCAGACAGTTGACGGTAGCCATTGACTTGCATGATAGGAAAAAAATAATAGTATGGAAGTCAATGGGGTCAATCAACTGTCTGGTTATCAACATTCTTCAAAATATCTTCTTTTGAGTTCAACAGAAGAAAGAAACTCATACAGGTTTGGAACAACTTGAGGGTGAGTAAATTATGACCAAATTTAAATTTTTGGGTGAACTATTCCGTTGATCGCTGCTTAAACTAATGCGCTGCTGCATTGTGGCGCTCACACATACATACACAGCTTTAGAAACAATTTATGTGTTTGAATAAAATCAACATTTCTTCCAAATTTCAAGTACAAAACATTCTCATTTAGAGCATTTATTTGCTCAAAATGACAACTGGTGAAAAACACGTCTTCAGACCTCAAATATGCACAGAAAACAATTTTATACATTTTTAAACAACACAATACTAAAGTTTTATCTTCAGAACAGTTCAAAATATTCATATTTGTTGGAATAACCCTGATTTCCAATCACAGCTTTCATGCATCTTGGCATGCTCCCTATCAGCCGGTTGGGGGACATTGGGGTACATTCTTTGAGCAGAACGAAGCAGTTTTTCTTCCCAGGTTAACCTTGCATACTTCACATAGAAGGATCTGCTCGATTCCAGCCTTACTAAAGAACCCCCAGATCAAATTTCACAGTGGGTGCAAGACACGGTGGGTTGTATGCCTCTCCAGGTTTCTGTCTAATCATTAGAGGACCAGGTGTTGGGCAAAGCTGAAAACTAGACTCTTCAGAGAAGATCAGAATCAAGCAGATCCATCTTTGTGAAGGACACATGACTCAAGCAATGTACAAGTTTATCCTGTAAGAAAACTTGCTGCCTTCTGCTCTGACAATGTTCCCAATGATCTATGAAAAAGTGGATGTAAAAGCCCTTTAGGGACTTTTACAGAAACGCGCTACATCAGGCACAAAAGCGGGAAGAGCTGTAATTAGTTCTTGTGGTGTGAAATGAGAGGCAGCTGAAGTCGTTCAGTGCTGTGATCTTGGAGAGAGCTCAGTGTAGTATAATGAATGCGTGAGGATTAAGGCTCCAGCTCTTCCTTTGGCTTCTGTTGTGAGTCGTAGCTCAGACTGGGGCTGTCAGAGAGATCAGACCGGGGCTCTTTGTGGTGGCAGCCCCCCTTCCTTTCATGAATTTGCCTTTGGTTATTAAACCCCCTTAATGAGGGGGAGAAAACTTTGGACAAGGTCAGACAAAAAATTACCCCCAAAAATACGATATTTTTAAGTCTAGCTAAGCTGTCTTATGGTCGAGAATGGGCTCGAGTAATACTGGCATGTAAAGCGCGTGTTTGGTGGGATAAACGCTCGTGTTTGTTTGGCATTCTCCGTATCTGTTGCTTGTGAGCACAACAGCGGATTAGCAGGCATAAACCACAATTAAGCAACAAAGTCGTTGGTAAGGAGGCCTTTGCTTTATTGGACAAGCAGTTATGAGTTTGTTCTTCTGTTGGGTAATAAAGTATGTTATTGATACTGGCTGCTTTTTCTAGTTAGACCATGTTAATCTCTCTCGTTGACCAAAATACTTTTGGAAAGTTGACTTAATTTATTTTTTTACATAGTATTTTGCCTATTTTAAATGTATGATTATAATAATTGTTAAAATGGCCCAAAACATGTAATATTTTAATTTGTATTTATTTAATACATCATTCTCAATACAATTATCATTAATATAATATAATTGTTATATCATCAATATAAGTATGCATGAAGCAATTATGACTTCATGGTTTCTGTATGGTTGACATGAAATACTTTTGGAAAGCTGTCCTGCTGTGTGACATGCCTTTCTCAGTATTATAAACCGTGTTTTGTGACTTTAATTAAGAAATATAATAGTTGTTAAGTCAAAACACTATTTAAAAAATATTTTGCCATTTAAAAAAAAAAATATATATAATTATAATAATTGTTAAAATGACCAAAAATGTCATATAATTAATATGTAATAAATAAAAATATATAATAAAAACATAGTTGTCAATAATAATAATTAGTATTAATATTCAATATAAAAAATACATAAAGTGAGTATCATGTCATAATTCATTTAGAAAGTTTTCCTGCTGTGTGGCATGCTATTCTCCATCTAAAAATATTTTTAATAGTATTTTACTTATTTATTAATAACTATAATAGATGTTAAAGTAAAAAAATCATATTATTATTATATTTATATTTTAAGAATATATCCATTCTTATTTTTATTGCTTATTTAATAATGTTTTTTAAACTATAATTAATCTCTAATAGTATAGTTTTATGCATTAAAAAAGTATCTCTTCATATTGAGTTTTAAAAATCCACAGGACCATTTAAAAGGAACTTGTGAAGGCAGAAGTGATCAAAAATGGTGAAAAACTAGAAAGAAATAGAAGCTAGTCACTGGACCTTAAACATTCATGTAAATATTAACCTATACTCTTGATGTTGAAAACAAAAAATGTTCCCCTTCTATGTACTTGACATTACTCATAGAGAATCTCCTGGAACCATCTGCTTTTTTTGCTTATTATTTATCGTTTTCATATGTGATGTTTCTAGTATAATGAGTAAGAGGTGTCAGACGCTGCTGCTGCAGATCTACCTGCACTTCCCAGAGGTCATCCAACACATCCGCCTACCAGAGGCCACCCTGAGTGCTGAGGGGGCAGCAGATGGCAGCACCTGCAAGGTAACCGCTGCAGATGGGACACCTCATGCTATGAGTTTCCTTTTAACAGCAGCTGAAAGACTAATACTCTGTGTTTATATGTGCACCTTCAGCTGGATGTTCTCGTGCATCGTCTCATCACCCTGCTAGCTGACACGGGAGACTCCAAATCAGCTGAGAACCGTGTGTCTGATGCCAATCTGGCCTGCAGGAAACTGGCCGTATCTCACCCGGTGCTTCTACTCAGGTTTACTATGCAACAATTTTTTGTTCAGTTTAAAAATGTTAAAAGTATTATACAATTGATTCATATTATTTTTCCTGCTCGCACAGCCTTGGTCATGTAGAAAGTCATTTCTGAAATAGAGAAAAGTACATTTAGATGAAAAAATATTAAAACATTGTTGAAATGTGGGGAAAAAATTCTTCACATGCTTAAAGAGTTCAACAAAAAATGAAAATTCTGTCATTAATTACTCACCCTCATGTCTTTCCAAACCCGTAAGACCTTCGTTCATCTTCGGAAACACAAATTAAGATATTTCTGATGAAGTCCGATGGTTCAGGGGGGGCTTCATTGATAGCTATTTTGAAGGCCCAAAAAGGTAGGAAAGAGACCGTTAAAATAGTCCATGTGACTACAGTGGTTCAACCTTAGCGACGAGAATACTTTTTGTGTGCCAAAAAAAAAAAAAGAGATTTTACTTTATTTTGTCATCTTTTCTCTTCTGTATCAGCCTCCGACATGCGTATGCGTGTTTCATACTAGAGTTGTTTGTGTTTTTCAGACACCTGTCCATGATCGCTGCACTCCTGCATGGGCGCATCCATCTGAACCTGCACGAGATCAGACAGCAGACCCATCTGACCTTCTTCAGTGACGTTCTGGCTGTGCTGGAGCTGCTGCAGCCGCTGGTTTTCCTCTCTGACCACCAGAGGGCCCTGCAGGACTGTCTGCTGTCCTTTATCAAAGTACTGCAGGTATAAAGACCTCCTCCTGCACCACAGTTATCACTTCTTCTATTTAACACGCCATTAAGTTAAATACATAGTGACATTTCATTTTTGATAATGAAAGAGTTCTTAGCACTATTGCAATCTCAAACTTGCTAATCTGCTAAATTAATATTATTTTGTCATAATGAAATTGGACAAGCTAATTGTAAAGAATCTTGTGGGAATATTTTTTCAGCATGTCATGTAACCTTCTTGCAGAACTTCCGAAGATCATCCCGTATGCCGATCATAAACAAATTTGTGCAGTTCATCCAAAAATACATAACCCATGATGCAGCATCCGCTGTGCCTTTCCTTCAGAAACACTCAGATGTGCTACAGTAAGAGCTTTTTTTTTTTGGTTTACATTTACATTTATGCATTTGGCAGACTTACATTGCGTTTTCAAGGTACACATTTTAACATTCTTATCAGTTCTTGCTTTCCCTGGGAATCGAGCCCATGACCTTGGTGTTGCAAGTGCCAACGCTATACTGTTTGATCTACAGGAAAGAATGTGGTTCACATCACTCTTTTCTGCATTATTAAATACTCACAGTTGGGTTTGTGCATTGTTTGCCTTTTATCTATTCCAATTCCCATCCTGATCTATTCTGATTTTTTAGGTAAAAAAATTAAGTCATAATTTGAAGTATCAAACATATTTATTCTGTCTTTTTGCAAGCTGCATCTGAATACCATGAACAAATATCAGTAGCCTACAGAAAAAAAATCAGCAACCTAAAGCAGCATCCTTAAAATGGGGTCCGCAGACCTGAAACGTGCTGCAACTTCTATTCCAAAGTGATTTATATAGCCTAATGTATTTAATGTCAAATAAGCTAAAAGTAGACTAGACACTTAAAGGTTTTTTATAGTCGTATTTCCCATGTTTGTGCTACAAGTAGCTAGACACTGAGTTTTGGTTCATTTTTGTGACGCACTCCTTTTCACAGAGACCGAGACGACAGAAGCGCATCCTGATTGTTGTGTTATTTTGAATGAACACAGAATCAGACCCTTTAAAGTTTTACTTTTATCTGTATGACCATACTGTAAATTACAGGATATTGCAAGTTGTTTCAGCTGCTATAAGGAAAAAATCCACCGGTATCACACCGGTGTCACGTACACACACACACACACACACACACACACGCGCACACACACACACGCACACACAACGTATCAGTTCCAGCATTGCTGACTGGACATCAAAGCCTATTTATCATCATCAAAATAACACTGCTGTCAACCAATCATAGACAACGTTATTCGGCTCACAAATTTTAATTGTGTGTTGTGTAATATGTAGGCTGCATAGGTCAGCATGACCACCGCCTTACCGTCACACTGGTGTTATTCTAAAACAATTTTTGCGCTTGTGAAGGATGCTGATTATGTGGATATGGGGGCACGAGTGAAGTACAAATAATTGTTGATATAACAATAAATAACAGTTTATCATCCAAATACATGGAATCCAATATATGGAAACATTTGGATTCGTTGCCAAATGACAGAGGAGCCCAACACCAGTTTCAGTTTCGCTTTAAATAATTTTGTTTAGGCTTTAAAATAGTTTGTAATGAATGCCACCAGTAGCGACTCCTGACCGTAAATTTAGTTTGGGTAAATTCTGAGCGCTAAACTTTTATCTGAGTGATAAGCGTTTATCTGAGTGATAAACATTTTGTAAGCTTTATATTCTCATCACTGAACATTTGACATTTGAGTTTTGGCAGAGGTCTAACATCCTTGCATTATCCTGGCTGAAGGTGACTGTTGATTGACAGGCACGCATAGAATGCTATCTTAGTGTTGCCTTAATCTAGTATTTATTGCCTCCGAATGTTATTTTAGAATTTTAGTTGTCGAGGAATTTTGGTGATGAAAAGAAAGTAATTTCAATTCTCATAACAAACATAAAACGAACCCAACAAAACTATATAAAATAAACATAGCTAAAGCGGATTAATATCGTCTTGGTCTGGAGCAAGTTTGATGAAAGGTAACATGAACATAAGCGGGACCGTTTGAAATCTGAGTGTTTACGAGGATATTTAGCAATAATTTAGTGTGTTTTTTTCTGTTCAAGAGCAAGAAGACATGAAAGAGAACTCAATTCAGTATTCACGCTCTATATGAGAGGCACTTTCATTGCGCCCGCTTTAAATCTGTGCTCTATAAATATTTACTTTGTTTCACTGTTACAATACAAACAGTGTGCATTTACTTTCTTTTTGTAACTTATTTCTCTTGATTTAAAGTTTCCTTGTGTTTTTTTTTTTCTCTCTCTCTCTCAGGGGACTATCAACTGAGAATCCAGACCTGGTGCAGCTCAAATCTTTGCTCGCCGGACTGACTCTGCCTGTGAAGTCTGCTTCCTCTGAGAGCGCTGCTGAGGACAGAGACGGTAGGGGCTCCAACACCTCACATCACAGGAGACAGAGTAACATGTGAGATGATCTTCACGAAGCCTGTCTCTCACTCTTTGTATTTCAGCTGAGGATTCATCATCAGGCTCCCTCCCTTTGGTCAACATCTCAGCCTCCATTCCTCTGACTGCAGCCGACATGACTAAATGCCTGAAGAAGATCTCCAAAGGAGAAGCAATTGAGGGTGAGAGAAATAAAACTGTTTGCAGATTGCTTCCTGATATACTGTTCTTTAGTGGGCTACCTTTGGGTTGATAGGCCCACAGTAAATCAGTGCATGCTCTTTATATTTTCAGAAAAATGTTGTGGCATATATTAAATTAGAAATTGTGTTTAAATAAAAAGAATTTGGTTAAAAGTAAATGTGTTAAAATGTGCAAAGAGTACTAGAGTTAAAGGTAATTAAAGCAACACCATGGAACTTTTCCTCTTCGGTCAACCTACTGGTTGGAAACTAAATTGTCTATTACCGCTGTCGTAAATAATTTAGCATACCGTCGCACGCACGCTCGCTGTTTATCCAGCACCGGCTTTAGAATGAACGATGTCCATAGACAAGGTAGAGTATGTTGCATGATTTCATGAAAGTATGATGTATTGCGACATCAGAAACGAAGAACTAAATAATGACCATTGTAACGCTTGACGTAAAGCAAGTCAACTTTGTCGTTTTCTTATGTCTAATTCGGACTACAAAAACGCGACCCGATCTGGCAAACTTGTATTGTGTGGTTATAGCAGATATAGGACCGCAAAGCCAATCCAGAAGTGCCTCTCACCCTGTTACGACTTGATGAACCACTGATAAGATTTTGGAAACTTTATTTTAAGGTAAAAAATGTTCAATAGTGTTGCTTTAAAAAAAAGAAAAATTATAACAAACGCGTTTAAATTTAGAAAGTTATGCAATCATTTTCTTATTATATTTGTATATTTGTATATTTTATATATATATATATATATATATATATATATATATATATATATATATTAGTGCTGTCAGTTTAACGCGTTATTAACGGCGTTAACGCGAACACATTTTAACGGCGTCAATTTTTTTAACGCGAGATTAACGCTCTTTTTGGCCTAGCAAACATTGTAGTTTTTTCACATGCTGTTGCAACAACTGGTAACGTTAGAAAAACTACAACATCACACCGGATAGCTAGACCGGAAACAAAACAAAACGCGGGACTAGATTTGATGGCCGAGTGCGAGCGCGGGCGGTAATGTACTCACTCTGTGTGTGCGGGTACGGGAGAATAAAACGATTCGGGACTCCCACAAACTAGAAAAATCTATGAATAAAACATTTTTATTCTTATGTTGCAGAAAAGCAACAAGAACAACTAAAACAAAATAGAAACGATTTACAGGCCAGAGTTACTTTTTATAACATGTTTGCAGCGTTGAGCGATGTAGCCAATCACAGACATGTGTTGATTTCTTAAACGCAATGGCCAATCAGATGCATTTAAAATAGACTCCCCTCACTGCTCAAAACTGACTTTTTGTTCAGTGCTGAATTCTGTATATTGGCAAATCCTCTAATTAAAACAAACAAAGTGTATATATTATGAAAGATTCATTGTGCAGTCAGCTTCATTGATAATAACAGAGATGTGTGAGATTGCGATGAACTGATGTCAGCTTTTTAGGAATTTTTAAAGGATTGCACTTTGTGCGCATTCAGTCATCCCAAACCATGCACTCAGTAGCCTGCTTGCTTTTATATTATAACAGTGGTTTGTGTGTTAATGCTTTAATAACAAATAATTGATCAGGAGCATTTATGCTGATGTGTATGGTGGCGACACGTAGGCGAAGTAGCCTACAAATAAAGTCTATTTGCGGGCGGGAGCGGGACAAAAATGTTGCGGGCGGGAGAAAGTAACATAGAAAGTAGTTGAGAACGTCAGTTATAACGACCCACGTATAAAAAAAAAATGGACGGTTTTAAATCGGGCTCGGGGCGGGCTCATAATTACAGTAAATGTGTCGGGCCGGGCTCGGACACAATGCGCACGGGCTCGGGTCGGGCTTGATTTTTTGGGCCCGATCTAAGCTCTACAATGGATGACTTCAGACAGAAGCACATGGATACCACAGCTAAGAACAAACTTATTGCTGATCCACTTTTCCTTGTTGATAAGAGCATTAAAATTAGAAAAAATGATGGGACAAATAGAAATCAAGGGACATTTAGAATAGATAAAAATGTGCGATTAATCGCGAGTTAACTATGGCATTAATGCGATTAATCGCGATTAAATATTTGAATCGTTTGACAGCACTAATATATATAAAATATATATAAATATATATATAATAATCCAGTGAAATTTGTGTATGCACAAGGAGTCTGACAACAGCCGGCATGATCCACATGGAGATCTGTCTGGGATTACATGAAGAAACAAAAAAACTGAGACAGATTAAATCCAGAAGAACTTCAGCATTATCTCCAAGACACTTGAATCCTTCCCTCAAAACTACAGTATAGTGAAAAGTTTTAGGCATTTGTGTAAAAATGCTGTAAAGTGAGGATGCTTTCAAAAATAATGTCATAAATAGATTTTATTTATCAATTAACTTCTATTAAATAAATCAAATCAATATTTGGTTTATATATAATATTGGCGTTTAAAAAGCTTTTGTCCAGGTACACTTGCACATAGTTTTTTAGGTAGCTTTCCAGGAAGGTTTCTTCAAGCATCTTGGAGACGTTGCCGCAGTTCTTCTGGATTTAGTTTGTCTTAGTTTTTTTCTCTTTCTTCATGCAATCACAGACAGACTCGATGATGGTGAGATCAGATCTCTGTGTGGATCATTCCTCACCCTAACCCTAACCCTAACCCTAACCCTAACCCTAACCCTAATCTCACTGGATTATTGCAACCAGTGGCAAACTGAATGTGACACACTACAGTAAAATATATAAATAACTAGCTCAAAACCTTTTTTGGGGGGTGAAAAATACTAGCGTGCCTAAGACTTTTGCTCAGTACTATATATATATATATATATATATATATATATATATATATATATATATATATATATATATATATATATATATATATAGTTTAGATTGAATGTATTAAATGATGTGCTGTTTTTCTTTTTTTCTTTTGTTCTAGATGTGTTTGACGGGTTGACTGAAGTAGATGAGAAATCCAAAAGAAATCCAGAAATCATTCAGTATTTTGTTGTAAGTGCATTGCACAATTGTACACAAAATTGCAAAATAGACAAAATGAGTAAGATTTGACAAGTACAACCAACTTGTCATGTATTATCAGAACGATCTTCAGAGGTTGATGAGTTCCCCTGAGGAAGTGTGCCGCAACATGGCGTTCAGTCTGGCCCTGCGGTGCATCCAGAACATCCCCAGGTGAGATGCCTGCAGGGAAGAATGTTACATATATTAAATCGAAATGTCATACACTCACCATTATCTTTGTTAACTCTAGTATGGCTCCTAAATTCCTGCCAACTTTCATGTACTGTCTGGGCAGCGGCAACTTTGATGTAGTGCAGACGGCCCTGAGGAACCTGCCTGAATATGTGCTGCTCTGTCAAGGTACACAAATAGACGATGAGCTTATTCATTAAGAAACCGCTATAATTGTTTTTGTTGTTATTGTAATAATTATGAATTTTTTGCATTTGTTAAATACATTTTGCTGGTGCCAAACGATTTAAGCTCTGTTGGCAGCATTTGTGACATGCTGTTGATTTACCTTGAACATTTTTTGACTCACCCCTCAGATATTGACATACGTTATTTAAAAACACTTACAGAGGAATTCTTAAGGCACGTTCAAACCAAGAATGACAACTATAAAGGTAGCTGCAACTATAGTAGCGTCCACATTTGTTTATTATAAGCACACGCTTCAGTTTTGTCGTCTACCACTTTAAATGCTCAAGCTCTTTAAAGCAGGAATGATTCTGATTGGCTTTCAAAGTTTTTATCGTTCATCAGCTGAAAATAAACCTCATTCTTAAAGTGATTCCAACGATATCGTTCCCCTGTGCTGTTGTCGTTACAGTTTTGATGTGAACTCTGCTATTCTTTTACATTTAGAAGCATTTTTAAGCTATTTTAAAACTATATCTTTATCGTTATCAGTATCATCCTTGGTGTGAACGGGCCTGTAGGGGTGTTTCGAATGGTTTTAAGCAGAAATGTGCAACTTGTATTTTGTTAAAGTGATAATTTTAAAGTATGTTATATGGGTATATGTGTGGAAATCTGTGATAATGGACTGCATGCCATGGATGTTGTTAGTAGTGCTCAACATTCATTTTAAGGACATATCTCTGTTTTGTGTTTCCCAGAACATGCTGATATTCTCCTCCATAAGGCATTTTTAGTGGGCATCTACGGTCAGATTGACACCAGTTCCATGATAGCAGAATCCATGAAGGTCTTACGCATGGAGGCAACGACATAGATGTCACTTTAAATATGTTAGTACACAGAGTTTTACTTTAAGTCAGAAGTGTCATGCACTCTTGATCCTGTTCAGATCTGTGTTCATATATAGCATTCCACGTTCAAATTTCTTAAAACGCCTGAAATAATGAAAAGTATTTTAGTAATGTTCATGTCTGCTGGGAGTAAAACCTGTCATAATTAGTTTTGTCTTCTGCTTTGAGTAATAAAACAGTGAGTAGTAGAAATGCTCCAAAATTTGTTTTTAGTTTTGTTTTACTTCGTTTCCCTCTCTCTTTCTCTTTTTTTTTTAACACTTCAAGATTGGTGTTGTTTGTAAAATAGCGCTTTACATAGCAGAATAGGGGAAGGCTGTGATCTTTCTCCTTTGCATGATTGCAAATGAGTGAGTCTGTGCTTTTAACCCCCCCCCCCCCCCCCCCCCCCTTCACATTTGATCCCTAACAGATCGCAGCTATGCTGTGAATGCTAGGATGGAAAGTCTATTTGCCATGAAAGTGCAAGTTGTTCTTGTCCATTGTCACAGATTTCATCTATATGAAGACGAGAAGAGAGAACAGCGCGCCGGCATGCCGGTGAGAGCCGATCTCAGCCATGGCTAAAATAACCGTGGCGGTAATTGTTCAATCACACAGACCGAAGATCCCTGTCTGAAGAGTGCATTAGGGCAGGCTCTTCAGAGCCTGCGCAGAGAGTGAGTGTGCGGGTTTCTGGTTACTCTGGGGTCTGTGGAAGCGGGTTATCTGTGTTTTGTAGAGGGCGATCGGTGGACATGCCCGCACTGGCGGCTGGAGGACTGACAGGCTCTCAGCGAGCGCGGCAAAGTCCGCCTGATGAAAGGTGCTTCTTCCTGTGTTCAGTTTCATGCTCTCTGCTCTGCTTTTAACATGTCATATAAGTGGAATTTGTGAATCTTCATCTCTACTGTGTTTTTAACTCTGCCTGGTATTTTCCACAAATAGGGTACAGGAAGGTTCCCCCCTCCCACACCCACTTAAGAACAGTGTACACTCACAGCTAAATTAGTTACACATGAGTTTAGCATGCACAGGAGGATTATTAGTATCAACTGACAAACATTTGCCTAACTTATACAGGCTCTCTGGGCCTTAAAAATGTCTTATTCTTAATTCACTCTTACTTAAATTAAGGGTCTTAAATTAGAGCGAAAAAAATCTTCCTTTTTTATTGTGTTTTCTGATACAAATATCTAAACATCTTGAAATCTATATGCATTTACTTGAGATGCAAATGTAAAATGAATTGTTGAAAAACTGAACAAAATCAAGTGAGTTTATGCTTAAAACAAGATCAAATATCTGTTCTGAAAACTTTATCTTTAAATTAAGTTTTTTTGGTCTATATTTGTTCTTGTTTTAATCATAAACTCACTTCAGTTTGGCCAATTTCTCAGACTTCATATTTTTATGTCATTTTGAATCTCAAGTAAATGTATGATTTAAGAATCTTTAGATATTTGACAAAAATACTGAGGAAGAACATCACTTTTTAGTGCGATCAGAAGGTACAGTAAAAGTTATTTCTATATTCTAGTGGTTAAGAGTAGAGAGAATTAAACTTTTAATTCAAGCTACTTTTTTGTAAAAATAATTATAAAGTTACAGATATCTGTTGGAAGTCTTATTTTCAAACTGAAATGTTGCTAATACAACTCATTGTGTTTCTCCGTAGACAACTCATTTTAGAAAACAGATCCATGTTTTGTTTTCTCTTAAATTTCCTAAATTTAACCTGCAGAAACCCTGCTGTTATAGCACAAGTGAATATTCGTAAAGTAGAGAAAATGTGACATTAATAAATTCTAAATAACTACATTTATGCATTTTAATAATTTAATAATGACAGACAAATGAAATCGAATTACAGTAAAATAGATGTCTTATACAATATATACGTCTGATTTGGCAAGTAATATTGTGAAATATTAATTGGTTTACACTTTATTTTGATAGTCCATTTTAGACATTCTACTGACTATAAGAAACTTTTCAACTACTTGTCAACTAACTCACATTAGAGTATTAGTAGACTGTTAGGTTAGGGTTAGGTGTTTGGGTTGGGGTTAGTAGAATAAGTTGACATGAAGTTGCAAAGTTACTTATAGTGAGTAGAATGTATAAAATGGACTATCAAAATAAAATGTTATCAGATATTAAGCAGACAGTCTAATAATACTCTAATGCCAGTTAGTTGACATGTAGTTGCAGTTACTTAGTTAGTAGAATGTCTAAAGTGGACTATCGAAATAAAGTGTTACCTATTATTGCGATTTAAAATAACTCAATTAAAATGTCACATGATCCTTCAGAAATCATTCTTAAATGCTGATTTAATGCTCAAGAATTTTTTTTCTTATCAATTTTGAACAGCAGTGCTGCCAATTTGTGTGAAACATTTTGTGATTATTTGATGAATAGAAAGTTTACAAGAACAGCTAAATATAAATATTTTGTAACATTATCAGTCTTTACTCACACTTTTGACCAGTTTAATGCATACTTAATAAATAAAAGTATTAATTTATTTGACAAAAATCTTACTGACTTTTTTGATTTTTTTAACTATATTATTAAGTGTATAACTACCCTTAAATAACAATTACAGGAAATTTAATAAGGGTCTTACCAAAGTCTTACCCTAAGGGTCTCACTTTAAATTTGCATTGTGGTAAAAAAAAAAATGTTAGTTTAAAATGATAAGTTAAATGAAATGCATGTCCGCAAGTCAACCAAGTAGTTAACACATTGACATAACCTTTCATTTAACAAATAAAAGGACAGATCACTTTTACCTGACTTTTTATTTTATTTTATTTTTTTATCAACCTTAAAACATTTTTAAGCATATCAGCTTATCAATTACAAACCATAATTTGATCTGAAACCATCTCATTCTACCAGGTAAAAGCTTATATTAAGAATTTCTGTTTTGACTTTTGTTTTGTTGTTTTCAAATTGCAAACCTTATTGAAAACAAATAGAAACAAGGTCGCAGTCAACATTTAATAAAGGATAAGCACCTCCTTTCATTGACGTGAAATGTAGGCCCTATTTTTTTACTCTAATCATACAAAGTGCAATCCTTTTGATTTGTTGTGCCAAAGAAAATTGCTGGCATTCATCTTAACCTTCACATTCTGTGATAAATTACACAAGAAAACACCTTGCTGTCAGTTAATTGTCAGAACACTTGTTCAAATTAGTACTTTTTTGATTTGTGCGTAAAGGGTAGATGTCATAATTGTCTTTTCTGTGTTATGACTACTTAACGCTAATTTCCTTGGAGATGCTGTAGCCAATTTCCACTATCATTTGTCTTGTGTTGGATGTGCTTGATCAGTCTTAATTACACCTGTAAGGTGTCACGTAGCACAGGTTCCTTTCAGAAGTGCTGTTAGTGAGTTTCATCGGCTCAGACGCTATAACTGCCTGTGCTTTTGGTCAGATTCCCAGGCTGGCTCGCGCTGGGGCGGAACGGAGATGAGTGACAGCATGGGTGGGGTGTGAGTGAGGAGTGAGTGTGATGAGCCACTGACACATCGATAACCACTAACCTTTTCATCAGGCATGCCCTTGCTGCTCCGTAAAACAGCTGCACTGCAGTGTGTTGTGTTTTAACTTTGTTATAGTTTTTGTCAGGTATATGATGGTTCTCAGTTCCTGTAGCGGATAAGTACACTCTTAAAAACAAGAGGATGTTTCCACCGCGGTGCCATAGAAGAACCATTTTTGGTTCCTCCAAAGAACCTTTTAGTGGAATTTTCTTTTTTTTTTAGTGTGAAGAAACTTTTAATAATCCAAAGAACAGAATGGAAGGGTTCTATGGATGTTTAAGGTTCTTTATGAACACGCTAAACATTTTCTTAAGCGCTAACTTAATGGTCCCAACAACACTGTTTTCAACTAAAAACTGAACTTTATATACGTTTTTGGAGTTCATTTACACCGGTTTCAATGTGCAAGTTTTTGAAACCCGTAGCGTTATCGTCTCCATGTAAACAACATGAACACACATTTGTGAAAATGGTGACGTCATGCGCATGCATATTACATGTTCAGCCTATAGGTGTATTGTTGTTGCAGAAACCGTTTTTAACCATGATTAATTACCTTGGTATAGCCAAATCTCCACAAGTACCAGCAGGTGACCACTACTAAATGTAGAGAGCCACAGTGGAGCAGAGAGGAGTGAAGCACTGCTTGTGTCTCACCTTTGGGAGGGACAGAGATGTGCCAGTACCTGCCTGTGCACACCTGCCGGCTCTGTGCTCCTCAACAGCTCCTTCGCTTAGATCATCTCCTCTTCCTCCACGCATGAGTTGTGCCTGGCTAGCGTGGAAAAAATGTGGACCGGCTCTCGCCTCCCTTTTCCCTCGCGCTTTGAAGTGTAAAGTGTGATTGCTTTTGGATCGCGGCCGCTCCCCTTGAAGGTTTTGACATGAAAAGCAGCCTGGGCTCTCAGGTTTATCCCATTGCCAGTGATCCAGGACTAAAGCAATCAGCTCACTTGGAGATACAGTTACCAAAGATCACTAAAATATTCTTACCTATATATCACTTCTTGTTTGAATAAGTAAGATTGAATATTTTGGTTGCAATTGGCTCACCATAATATAGACCATGTGGCCAAATCCTGTTGTAACTTTAGTGACTCAAATAATGGATTAATTTTCACTTGCACTTTGGATTTGTATATCAACAGCAGTTTTGTCTGTAAATGAAGGCATTTTCCCATGATTCGGGGATAGTCATCCATCATGTTTAGTGTTTCAGGTGTTGTGTATTCTTAAGTGTCACTCCATGAGTATTAATGTTATTATGCTTTGTTCCAAGAGCCTGTGCTGGCATATCCTCAGGAGAATTTGATCGCTTTTTAAAGCTGATATCAGAGGCTGGATTGATTACGATGGAAAGGACATTTTTATGTTCACCAAAACTGCATTTATTTGGTTAAAAAAAAAAATACAGTAATATTGTGAAATATTTCTATTTTAATATATTTTACAATGTAATTTACTCCTGTCATTTTCATCACTACAGTCTTCAGTGTCACATGATCTTTCAGAAAGCATGCTGAAATTATGATGTATTGCTCAAGAAACATTTCTGATTATTATCAATGCTGACATTTTTGAAGATTTTTTTTTAAATTATTTGAAATAGAAATCTTCTTACTCCAAACTTTTGAATGGTATACAAATATTACTATGTATTTGTTTATTATTGGAAAAAAAGCCACATGTTGTCCAATCTTACAAGTCCAAGTCCAATCTTGTAAAAACTTGCTCCTGAAGCAAAACTAGTTGAGAGACATTTATATTCACTTCATTTTGGGGGATAGGATGCAAATAAAAGAATATGGCTATAGAATGTTCTTAAGCGAGTTACCTTTCTCTTTGAATGTTTAACAATAAGTTCAATCCTGCCACATATTAATGCAGGAATCATTTCCAGTTGCTGCACAAGCAATTAACCCCTCTAAATTATAAACGGCATCAGAAATATATCAATCAAGAGCATTTATGCCACATTAAGAAACATTTGAAATGGGAAGTGGTGTCTTGAATTAAGCCTATCAAATAGTATTTTCTGTGTATTGTTTGATGATGTTGGACGACCCTTGCAGTCAATTTCCTATCTAATATTTCAGTGAAATGCTTTAATTAGGATTCTGTATTAAAACAACCGACTTTAGGGACTTCACCCTCAATGGAATTTTCACGCTCTTGTCTTGATTCCTCTGTCTGATTTAAAGCAAACTCAATCTCCTCGTATGTCTTCAGTAAAGCCCAGAAGCACTTTGAGCCATTGTTGATGCTGTGAGTTGTTGTTGTTAAGCCCCTGTGTATTCAAATGACGGCACAGAGTCTCGGACAAGTGTGAGTCGAAAAGATCAATACAGGCCTGCAAGATCTACTGCCATTGTTGGAACTGCCCAACTTGGAATGGCTCTGAAATCTCTTTGACTCCTTTTTTGGTTTCACATAGGCTACAATTTTATTCAGGCCTAGTGGTTACAAGTGCTGGCAACTTGAAATTTGTAGGTTCAACGCCAGCAAGGAGTGATTTCTAAGCTTTCACCATTGCCCCGCTTAGGAATGTAACCCCAGGATGCCCCACGCTTCAGATAAAAGTGGCATTTCTATATCTCCAGATGTATTTGAACCCTGACAGATTGTTGGTGGAAAAGGATATGCAAGCATTCTCTAATAATTACCATTCTGAAAGAATGAGAAAAGCAGGTATAGGACTTAGATCCCTCGATGTTTTGACAGCTGCATGAATAGTTTTTGTCCTTCAGTGCTGTTGTGGCCTTAAAGTCAGTGAGTCACTCAACCAAGATCGACCCAGCTGTGTACCGTGGATGTCTGGATCTGATCAAAGTTAGCCAAGGATTAGCGGTTTACGCCGGTGCTGGTGACAGCTCTTGGATCTCTCTGCAGTTTGATCTGATTAGCGGATAGAGGGTGGATAAAGATGATTGTGAGGTGAAATGTTCCTGAGAATTAATTCACACACCTGTGTTTTGTTCTCAGAGAGATCATGACAACTCTTCGCACATCCATCAGCAACACTGATGCAGATGTTCGGGGTGTGATGCTGTCTGCTTTCAGTACAAATGTCTGAAACAGGAAGAATTTATGTTATTCTAAGTTATCAGTCATCCTCTAGCCTCTTTTTAAACGTTATTGTGTTGTGACAAGTCGTTGCTGTGCAAGTTCACCCACATGACACTTCTATCATCATTTATTCACGATGTGTTGTTCTGAATCCATGACTTCTACACTGTAAAAAGAAATATGATCAATAAGTTGAGACAACATGTTTTTACATTGTTTTAACTCATCAAAATAAGTTAAGCAATTTACAACTTTTTTTAATGTTATACAAGATTCAACTATTTTTTTAAGTCAGTTGAATGTAATTTAAGTTAAAAGTGCTTAAACATCCAAGTTGATTGTACTTAAAAATTAAGGCAGCAACCTTTTTTTACAGTGGACACTAGAATATTAAAGTAATGTATTTATTATGGAGATCTGGTCTACCTGGAGTTTTTAAGATTAAAAAAAGACTGCAGGAAATTATCACGAAGTCCGTTTGACTTGTGCATCGTATTTTGAGTCTTCTGACGTCATAGGATTGCTATGTGCATGAAAAGATCAAATTTTTTGTTGTTATACACCGATGAGTTTTATTTCCAGTGAACTGTTTACTAATACAACAAGATCATTGTCTTGACTACATGCTTTTGCCACGATTCCGAATCTGGAAGAATCGACACTAGTTGCTGAAAGTCAGTTTGAAGATTTTGGGCAGGTGGAGTGTTGGATAGGCACAGACTCCGATTTTTTTAAGTTAAGACTATCAGCAATATGGCGCATGTTTCTGCGTGAGCTTGTCATGTTCTGAACGACTGTGTGATCATTGGTCTTTTATTGAATGATGCCCAGTTTTTCTTTCTGAAACCATTTACAAAGCTGCCAATTAGTGTATTAAAATCTGTTCAGATTTGAAGTTATGTAGTCCAGCATTTAAGAATCATTCATGCTAGTTTTGGAAATTGGATCACCGATTAATTGGGATGCTCTGAGCTGATTCATTCATGACATCACTACTTCTTTCATGGACTCTTGGGTCATAAACCTCTTTCATGATGCCTTTTTTTTTTAAATCAGTTTTGGATCTTGACACCTTCAATTCTAAGAAAAAGAGGATATTCTTTAGAAATTCACCTTTTGTGTTCTTGGCACGCAGTCAATACATGAGGGTGAGTAAATGTTGACAGAATCGATTTTGGGTGAACTATTCATTTAACAATTCTCTATTATCTACATGAAAATTGTATAATTCTTTGACGTGCTGTAGCGAATAGTGTGGCATTCTTCTCTAAGTACAATTTGGTCTTAGTTGGGAAAGTGATCTGTTTTCAAAGACCGGAGATCCATGACCCAAAACCATTATTAGTGAACTCTGTCCTTAGCTCAGGACTGAACAATACACCTTGTTTAGACAGGTGATCTTATTCCTAATGTGAAGGCTTTGAGTGAGATAACAGGCTTAGACGTCTTTAGAAACAAAGGCGATGGATTTTAATCTGACAGCAGAATTCCCACTTGATGCCACACATACTCCATTTCATAGGGAAAAACACTTTTGCCAAAGACGAGCATGTTGATTATAAAAACTCATCAAAGCCTTTCCGGAAGGATTTTTTCATTTAGTCATGTTGTATTGCAAATGAATGTCATACAAACACCCAAATGCTGCAAATGGGCTTGTAAATGTATGTCAATTATGTGGGCCAATTAGTGTGATGTGTTTACTGTGTAAACAGAGGCTGTTTGTTTGCTCTCTCTGCAGATTTCAACCAAAGCTCTGTTTGCATTGGGTTTTCTTACTGAACGTTTCTCAGCTGTGAACCTTTTGACTCTCCCTTAATGATTTAATATCCATCTGTTAAATCTAAACCTCGTACACGACTACGCAGACAGCAAAGCTAGAGCGACAAACAGGTCTCGCTGGCGGTTGTACGTGTCTTTGAAAGTGTTTGCAGCTCAAGAACGGTGCTTTCCCCCCATTTTCTCACCACACTCCAATTCCAAACGTCTGCTTTGTCATATTAATAAGAGAACTCAGAACCTGAAGAGTGCCCGAACTTGTCTATGGAATACTTCAGAATGACAGGTCTTTCCATATACTCCTCCCCGAATGGAACTGGGGGATATTACTCATTTACTCGTTCAGCCGAGGTGTGGATTTGGAGGCATTAGGTGTCACTGTGGATGTCTCCTTAAGAGTGATGCTGAAGAAACCTCTCTTAAATGAAGCATGGAATCAATGGTCCCCTATGATTGGGTGCTTTCCTTCAAACCCAGCCCTGTTTTACTAGAATTAGTAGTCATAGGTGAGTCATGTGACTCAGGAAGAGGGTGGAACTGACACCTGAATCAGGTGAGAAAAGTAGTCTTGACTCTGGAGCTATGAAGGTCTTCTAAGAAGTTCTATTCCAACTGGATCTCTAGTTTGTTCTTCTGTAACCCTCCAACGCCTATAGAGACGACCGTTCATCACATACATACGTTAGACTGTCTATTTCTGGAATTCTCTCTGGACCAAAAGGACCTTGCTGAACCTGGGCCATGTTTGGCACTGGGCATTTGGTGTCTCCTCTGTCTTCTGCAGTCTTCCACTCTTCGGCTGCACACTTCTTCCCAGCGTTCCCCAGTAGGTTGAGCTCTCCGCAGATCATCATCCCCGGGCCTCTGCTCAGCTACGAGCTCCTGCGCAGTTACTTGCAGCCAGAGCCCTGCAAACAGGCTTTGCTATTGGCCGCTCAGTCTGCAGGACACCATGCTGAGAATATCGGTGAGCTCAATGCAACCTATTGGTCATTTATGTTGTAACATCTAATATGACATCTTATATTTTATGTGGAGCTTTCATTTGAGTGTATATATATATATATATATATGTATCATTATCACAAAATGAACCCTGTTTCAAGGAGGGTTTACATTATTCCTCTTGCTACAAGATTAATAGGTATGTACATTAAATATTTATTTTGCATTGAAGTCACTTTATTATGTGCGATGAAAGAGGCCACACTGATATGAGGGACATTTAGGAAATGGATTGCCTACAACAGAAATCCATTATACTGTTTAATAAATATTTGACCAGTGAACCGCAACTGACTGATCAGAATCAAGTATTCCAGTGAGATGTGTAATAATATATATAAATAATATATGTGTAATAAAATATGTAAATAAAACCTTTGAGATAGGATTGCTCCCTCATATAATGTGTTGGGGGAAAGCTTAAACGAAAAAGGTAGCTTTGGGTGTTGTATATTTATGTAGGTGATTTGCTCTTAATAATACATATGTGCTTTTAGATTTTATTAAGAGATTCCATTTGTGAATCAAATTCTCTCATAATTGTCCATCCTCATTTAACAGTATTTAATAGGATTCAAAATGTTTACAAAGGATTGGCTAACAGCTCGTAACTAACAATCAATTATCCGGCTCTGCTGAAGAGGGTTTAATGAACGCTGCGCTAATTATCCAATCTAGAGCCATTAGTTCCTTGTCAGCCTCTGGCAATTGTCTAATTGGTGGCTTCGATGTGGCTTCCAGATGAACCCCGGCCAGTGAAGCAGCGGCGAGCTCGGGCCAACTACAGCAGCTGGCAGCTGGAAGAGCTGGAGAAGGCCTTCGAGAGCACTCACTATCCAGACGTCTTCATGAGAGAAGCCCTGGCCCTCAGACTGGACCTGATTGAGGCCAGAGTGCAGGTCGCCTTTGCAATGCTCTCTTTGACTGTTGTGATGCACGCAATTATATGAATATTATAGCTGAATAATTCTCTGAACCACTGCTGAGATTTTATTTTTAAGTGTAATTTCTTTATCTTTTTGTTTTAATCACACAGAATTATAAGCATGCATTGTTCTTCTTTAAAGTGCTTAGTTTTCCTCTACATTTTCAGTGAGATGCAATGACATAACATTGTAGACATTTCTAAGAATTTTAATTTTTATATATTACTTTTTATGTATTATTATATATATAATTTACTTTGAGTCATTTTTACTACTAAAATACTTTAAAATAAGACAAATTTACTTCAGGAAAGCAAAACTGAACAAGAACAACATTTTTGGACTAAAAACTTCACAAACATATAAAATAAGAAAATCTACTTGAGGGACAAAAATTGAAGTTTTAATTTTCACTATGAGTTTTGATTTTACTAATCTTCTTGAGTCATTTTTATATATTTTTTATATTAAAATTCTTAAAAGCAAAACTGGAAAATAAATCGTAACGAGTTAAAACTTAATGTATTACCGGTAAATGTTTTTATTGACAAAAACTTATCAAATAAAAAAATCTGCTTGAGAGACAAAACTGAAGAAAAAAAGGTATATATATATATATATATATATTTTTTTTTTTTATTGTATCAATGTGTTTTGGTTTCCCTAATGATTTTCCTAAATGAGTCATTTTTATTTATTTATAAGAAAAAAAACGTATCTTGCCTTAAGAATTTTACTGGAAAACTATCGGCAATATTAATACTGTGAATATTTGCTTAATTTAATCTTGCTCATATAATAAAAAAAAAAACAGCACAATAAAAATGACAATCTTTTCTTTTTTTTGTAATTTAAATATAGATATTTTTTCTATTGTTCCTCTAGGTGTGGTTCCAAAACCGCAGGGCTAAAATGCGCAGACAGATGAAGCTTCAAAGCCAGGCAGCGGAACAGTGCGGCCAGCACGACACTGACGACAGACAGACCGAGTCGTCCAGCAGGAACACAGTTCCTGAACTCCACAGCAGCAACAGCCCATGCTGGGACAGGAAACAGGACAGAGGAAGCCCCACTTGGCCCAAACCCTCCTCATCAGTTATTCACAGCCCTGTGAGCGACGTGCTTCAGCGGTCGAGGGATCAGGACGGGTCAGAGGTGTCCAGTGCGGAGGACTTCCGCTGTTGTAGCATTGCCAAACTGAGGGCGAAGGCCAGGGACTATGAAGCGGAGATCCACAGCACTGTGGTCAAGGCCAGCAGAGAGAGGCAGATGAAGACACAGGTACCTGCCACCGTCCTGGACAGAGACTGAAGCAGATGTGGCCATCGTCCATTACCTCACTATCACACAGGACACGTTAGGAATCCCAGTCAATTCATTATTTATTATAACGCACAATTACACACCCAATGAGGTTAAACAATGTGACTGAGAAAAACAAATAGAAATTTCATCTATATTGTTTTGCTTCTCAGATTGTCAGGATCAGTGTTTGGGGGAGGTTTTCAAGTAACGAGTAAAGTAGCGCATTACTTTTAAATTTCCAACCAAAGAGTTACTTTTTCCAAATAAGAACCCCAAGTTACTTAAAATTCACATGTATTACTCCCTGCTCTCCTGTCCCCATGTTGCGAGAATTCGTGAGTAAGTGCAGAGATGTTGTTTGCGCTGTAGGATCATGATTATTCTAGTTCTAGACTAAGGTGCTGTTTACACTACACCGTTTTCAACTAAAAACGTACAATTTTTATGCGTTTTGGTCATTTGTTTAAACGACATAGGCGGTTTGGGTGCATGGAAACGCAAACTTTTGAAAACGGGTTTCAAAGTGCAAGTTTTTGAACAGTGTAAACAACAAAAATGCGAATCTCTGAAAACTATGTCGTCATGCACATACGTATTACGTGTTCAGTCTATAGTGTTTCATCGCCATCGAATGGCCTGGAAGCAAAAACAGGCTTTTTTGTTGTTTTTCGCGGATCCGTGTGAATCAGGGTCGCTTTGACAATTGTGTCGTCTGTACGCGGGGAAAAAAGGAAAAACTTTTCCGTTCTAAGCTTATTGTTGTCATATAAACGTACCCTAAATGTGAACATGCATTTACTCATCTCACGTGAACAAAAACAGATTTAGAATACCTCAAAATTAATTTAAAAAACAGTGAAATGCAAACTCAGAATATTACGCAAAACTGCCATAATTAAATGTTTAATTACGCAAATATACTTTATGTATTTTATCTCACTTTATTGATCAATGTCTTTGCTGTTGACCTTCAATGATCCAATTCATCCACACTACAATAAGCAAAAATGACTTTAGGTAAACATCACATCTCTGTTTCTATTTTAGTTTTTATTTCTGAAGTAAGAGTGTTGAACTTTCTTCTCCTGCATCTTATTCTTCTGTAATCCATAATGGCAGCAGAAAGGTTTGTTTAAACTGCGCCCTCTACTGTATAGGAGTGAATTTGTGTTTCCTTCATCCTGAGGCTAATTCATTTCACTTTTGGTGTGAAAGAGCCTTTACATTTGCAATTTTAAAATAATTGGTATTAAAAAACAAACAAGCAAGCCCTGCCCAGGACAGAAAATTAATAACGTAACACATTACTTTCCATAATAAGTAACTACATAACTCAATTATTTTTTTTTTTTTTTTTTTTTTTTTTTTAGAAAGTAACGCAAAATTATAATGGATAACTTTCAAAAATAACTTTCCCTAACACTGGTCACAATGTCATGTATTATCTGTGAAGCCAATAATAACTCATCATAATACTTTTTGGTCAGTATAGTTTTGGTAGTATTTTGTAAAATGTGCAAATACAATGTCCGTACAAGTTTTGTTTTTACATGCAGACAAATGTGAGGTGGTATTATTCATTTTAGGTTATTTTTTTATTTCATATTTTTATTTGTAATGTTTTGAATGCCCTTTAATATTATGATTAGCAACAATATACAGCGTTTAAATCTTTTTATAACGAGCCTTTGCATCGCTTTATGCCTGCATTTACAAAGGTAACCGTGTTTTCTCAAATGTTGTTGGAGCGACAGCTAGTGAACAAGAGAAACTATAAGAGGAAACTCGTGGTGATCTCATCGATGGCCAGCTCTGCTGTCAGCTATCCTGTTACCCTGTGAGGAAACACAGGATGTCTGCAAGCTGCCACAAGCCCTCCGTAAACACAATGGGGATGACTGAAAAATGCCTGCCTTTTCTAACGAATGCTTTTTAAAGATTGCAACACACTTGTTTATGTATGAAGCAACAAAATATGTCATGGCACTCACATGGTTAAGCATAAAAGTCCTTTAAAAAATTGGGCTAAATCATTAAAACTTTTATGACAACGCATTTCAGCTTGACCTTCAGGATACACTGATTTATGTATTTGTTTCCCCCACAATATATGCTGATTGTGCTTATTTAATTATTGCATGCTTTTGGAAATCACTTTTATTTCTTGCTTAGCATTTACATGCTTTTAAAGAAAATCTGCCATAATCCTGGGCAGTGTTTGTTCAGAGCTTCGACCCTTGAGAACAATATAACTGCTGAACTGCAGGACCCTGGTGGTATATTTGAAAATGTGGACACATCACCTGTTCCATGTCAAATGAATTTAAAGGTCCTCAATAAGGGAATTTCCTGTGGGATCAGCAGAATCGCAGAGTCAGCTTCATGCAGTGTTTGTGCAGCCAAAGCCCTTGTTGAAGAGCCATAAAATGCATTTGTCTTTAGGTCATTGGTTCTCTGAGCCAGTGTGGAGTAAGAGTGCCCTCCTCTGGGCAACAAGGTCTTCTTGAGTTTAAGGGCGTATTGTCTTGAGATTAAGCAGGTCTGTTTAACTGTTTAACCAATATCATGCATATACAATATGGGAGAGGATTTAAAATGTAACTGGTAGCTCAGATTGTCACAGCTTCATCATACTCCAGTTTCTGTCTTTCTGAAGTTCGGTGTCAAGCTATAAATAATCCCATTGATTCTGCGCCCATCCACAACTTGAGATGCTCACCAGTCAAACTTAAAACCATCAGAGGAGGTGGATCATCTGAAATTACACTGAAAACTATCTCTTTCTCCCTGCCTCAGGACAGCTGAATGGTGCTGGTATTTCTGTCCACACAAGGATTATATACATCCTGGACATCAATATGAAGACTTATAAATTGTAGATTGTGTTTATTAAATGAGGTTTAGACCATTTTTAAGACCGTTTTATTATTTTTTTAAAGGCAACCAAGCTCTCTTCTTCACAGGGGGCTGAATGTTAAAGGGTTTTGGGTTTGTTTTTCAGGGTTTACATGCCTATGCAAATGAGATTGACAGTCTGACCTTGTTGAGAAGCCATTATAAACATTCATATTCATGCTCCAAAAAATCTGAACTGATTTATGCTGATGGTTGTAAACATGCAGCACCCTGTGGTTTCATCCTAAACACATTCCAGGTTTACACTGCCTGTATTATAAAAAAATATGGGTCATTCTTGTTAAGTAGTCTACTTCTGTAATTGAAACTGTGCTTTGTTGCAATTTAAGGAAGTATTTTTATAAAGCATATAGGCTTTCAGATATATATATAGTCTGGTCGAGCTGAAGCACTGAAACGTTATTAATTATGACTTTACAGAATTATCAACAAATGCAAAGGCTATAACATGGATTACATTTAAAGCAGGTTGCAGTATGTACGGCCATTCATTTAAAGAGTTTTAAGGCATTCCTTTAAAAAAAAAACTTAAAAAATTTACATTTAAGTAAAACCTGCCTAATTATAATCAAAATATTGTTACATAAAATTTTTACCTGCAGAAACACCAAGCTTAAATTTTGTTAGTCAAAATAATCGTATATATTAATCATTTGGTTTGAAACCTTTACATTTAATGTTTTTTTTTATATATATATATATAAATTGCCAGTTTTTCATGTTAGACGTTATTGAAATGATTTTAAATGTAGGCCTAAACCTTATTTATTTATTTTTATTTTATTTTTTTATGACAAGAACAATTTTGGACCTTATCAATTTTATTTTAATACTTTGTCCAGTATAAACTGAACTGTAAAAGTTTAAATGACTTAAACAGAAGTTTTTTTTTTTCATTGTAAATCTTCCATTTGATTAGCCTACTGGATCAGCATTGGAATGGCCCATACATTTCAGACCTTAATTTAATCTCATTCCTCTTGATAAAGAACATGCTTGTAGTTGTCATATTAAACAGATACATCAACGACCGAAAAAAAAACTCGATAAAAAGAACAAATAAAGCAATCAGCGTTTAATTATTGATGACTTGAAGCTCCTCCCTCTTGATTTCCTCTGTATTCCACAGGTGCCGCGCGCTGCTCTGCGGTAGTGAACAGCTCTGAGGAAACGCCGCTTTCTATTCACATACGCTTCAACTCCTTTTATTCTCTTTCATTGTGACTTCCCGCACTGTCTCCGCAATCATTTTCTCCCATGCTTCGTTATTTCGTCGAACAAACGTCTTTCGTTTTATGTCATTTAAAAGAGCCATCTACCGTGTGTTTTGGCAGTAAGGGCTTCTGGAGAGGATGGCGGCTATCAAAGCGCTTCACCAGTGGTGTAAGAATCAGTGCGATGGATATAGAGATGTGACTATCAACAACATGAGCACATCTTTCAGAGATGGATTGGCCTTCTGCGCTCTCATCCACAAGTTCAGACCGGACCTCATGTAAGAGACGTTTATTTATAGACGGTCGTTTATTAGGATGCAGTAGTTGTTAACTTACGAGAGTAAAGTATAGTACCACTATACTAAGAGTTTTAAAAGGAGTGTGGGATGTGTAAACTTTTTAGTGTGGTCTATAGCTACTATATGCAAAAAGTATTTGGACATAAATGAATCTATGTCTGGTCACTATTAAGACAAAGTGTTTGGACACTTTAAGGAATATTCAGATCTGTGAACTTGAGGAGAACTGACTTCATGCATCCATTTGAGTGGCAGAAGAAAATGGCTAAGAAAAGTTAGTACCTACACTCTAGCATCGTTTCTTTACAGGGTAAAATGAAGTGTTGATTGTTCATATTTAAGTGTGTAGCTGAATTGTCCAAGTTTCAATGGCCACTGTATTATCCTGCATTGGAATTGCAGATTCATGGGTAGTTGACATGCTATTATCTTAAAATATTTAAAGAAAACGTTAAAGGATTTTATAATTATTTTTGTAGCTTTTATGACTTAATATCATGAGACTACTATAATGTTTGAATGTAGTATGCGTATTTATCATATTTAGAGGAGAACTATTTAAAATAAATTAGTGAAGGCAACAAAATCTAGCCTAATTTTTTTTAAAAATTGTGAAAACTGACTAGTCAGGGCATCTGAGATACACTTTCTTCAAATTGTTACATACGTTTATCGTTTGCTGCTTCCATTCTGTTTTTTTTTTTTGCTATAGCCTCATTTGACCTATTGCTTATGTTAAATATAAATTTGATATTGTAGGTTTTGTGACCTTTAAAAGCTGTCACAATATTATGTTTAATTGACATTTTGATGCAGTTACAGATTGAAACCACCTTTATTTCTGTGTGCTTTTATTTTAGCATCAACATTGTATTGTAACACTAAAGTGTCTATCTGGTGAGTCATGTCCTTGTTTTCTTTCAGAAACTTTGAGTCTCTCTCCAAAGACAATGTGTATTACAACAACCACTTGGTAAGTTGTTCTGTTTGGTCTTGATCTTAGGAAACCACCACGACAGACATAACTGATGCAGAGTGACTAATGTTTTACTGCCAATTTTAGCCATATCCTGTGCAGGTGTGTCTGCTGCTGTCCTGTGGTAATGCACACACTATTGAACCTTTGAAAGATTTTTTTTTTTGGAAACATGATGGCTGGATGTTTGTTTGTGACCCAGCCTTGTGTCGTTTGCAACATTCAGCGATTGTTTCTATCTTATTAACCTGAATAAGAGTGCTTGAGACCCTTTTCCCACTGCTTGTGAAATGCATGTGATCTAATTTTACAGCAATCTCAAATGAGACTAGTTGCTCAGTAAAAGAGTCTATTGATCGGTTGAGTCTTGCAGCAATAGCTTTTGGCAGGATAAAGATATCCTTCAGTTTCTGCAGAAAGTATCTTTTAGCGAAACTGTCTAAAGTTTCAGACTTGTCCTGTGTGAATTTGGGACAGAGAGAAGAATTTTGTATCCTAAACCATCAAAATTACTTAACAGGACTTAAAGTTTTCTTGTACTACACCCTCTTGATTGATTTAAATATGTATTTATTCATTTTAAAGATTCCACGCTTTAAGCATTTTAACTATCACAGGCAACTTGTAATCTTCAATTTACTTCAAGAATAGTAGATATCAGATTAAAATGAGAGCATATGGTATATTGCAATTATTTATTTGAATTCATTTTTGATTTACCCAGAAACTGGCTTCTGTTAGTGTATGTCTTATATGGAAAATGTAATTTTTGTTTGAGTGTAGGGACACTGTCCGACCAGGACCGATGACCTAATTATTTTTCTTCCCTATCAGGAAGTGCTTATGAGAAGGAGGTGGTGAGACGTGCCACAACTGGGACTTTGTCACGATGATGAGCTCTTTCTCTGGTTGCTTCCTCAGGGACTGTAAATTATAGGCCACACACTCTGAGATCTGTTACAAACCCTCACCACTTTTATAGGAAGCACTCCGCTGTAGTTTTGAACCCGAGCCGCGTGGAGTCTGTCCAGTTAATGCATTATAAAGAAGGGTGACAGTCATCCACAGGGCACCTGATCCTCTCCGTCAAGATTAACTTACCTCTGTTCATATCATCCTCTCAGTGCTGTTATACAAAAGATAAACAGGATGTTGCAGCTGCATCATGGAGGATGTGCCGCCCCTCCTCAGCTATCCTGTAAAATTAGTGTCCAGGTCAGACCTAAACAATGCCGTCGTATCTCCTCTTCTGTCCCCGTTCCCAGGCCGCGACACACACAGGAAATGTGCTATTCATTATGCACTCCCTGCCCGGGCCGTCTTGATGTGGTGCCAGATTGTGCTGCTTACAGGCCTATTCTATTTTTGACGACTCCTTTTTTTTGTGTGCCTTGTCTGTGTTTACAACTAATTGGCCAAGTTTCTTTCCCCTAGAAAACCGTTGCCACAGCGTGATATTGTCGGCCTGAAACAATCATATGAGGTCATGTTGAATGAGGATGTTCAGTGGTTGTTATAAACACAGGGAGTCGTGTGTGTGCTCATCTTTTTGTAGTTGTGGTTGTCTAATTGCGGTTTTCTTCTGTATGGATTATGTGGTGTTGTGAACTTAATGGCTGATTTCTGTCGTGTGATGTGCTCCAGGCGTTCCGTGTGGCTGAAGACCATCTGGGAATCCCAGCTCTTCTGGATGCAGAGGACATGGTGGCGTTGCCTGTCCCAGACAGACTCAGCATCCTCACATATGTCTCACAGTACTATAATTACTTCCACGGCCGCTCACCAAGTAAGACTGAGTTTATCACCATTTTTATTAACTGTGTAAATGTCTCAGCTTGACTCATAACTTGATCCAACTGCCCATAGTTGAGAATATTGCATTGTGGGATACAATATTCCTCTCAGGTTAGGTCTATGTTAATCTGAAAATACTTATGAAAGCACATCCATTTCTCAATGTTTTGTCCTTTCCACACTGAGACATCTTTTTGAAAAGTGAGCTTTTTGTCACGTTTACATGACAACGTTTTCAACTAAGGATTGAAATCTTTGTTTGGCTGTTCGTTGTACGACAATGATGTTTTGGGGTCTGAAAACAAACTTTTGGAAAAAGTTTACACACAGAAACGTTAACAATATCGTTTTCAAAAACTTGCACCTTGAATCCTACTGAATTTGTAAAAATAGTGTCATGCATATTACATGTTCAGTCTATAGGTGCGTAGTGTTTCTTTACATGCGTACACACAAATGTGTGCGTGAAATGTACTTGTGAATGATTTTAAGGGAAAAAAAAATATTCACCAAAAGATTTCGTAATAAAATGTATTCTAAATTTACGGAAAATAGGAACAACTGAAACCACACGTACACAAAAAACACTTACTCCACAGCTTTATAATCTTATCAAGTTGTATTTCATCCGAACACGACTATAATTATATTGAAGTATGTTGCATTAAATGTATTATATAATCCATGTATAAAATGATATAATAAAATGACTAAATTTAATTTCATCTTTAATGCATTCTATAGTTAAAAAGTAAGGAAGTCTGCTTTATAGCTTCAGCTGAGAGGTTTCTCTGAATAACATATATTAAATGTTCTCTGAATAAGACATATGCGTATGTACAGCTGGCTAATGAGAGGTCTGTAATTTGGCTCTGTATAAAACGTGTTTATTGAGAACTGGTTAGAAGGGCACACTTGGCATTGCTCATGGGTCAGGCGAGAGTGCGCCTGCAAACAGCGGTAAGTTTTTTTTTTTTTTTTTTTTTTTTTTTTTTTTTTTTTTTTTTTTTTTTTTAAAGCATGTTTAGTGACGTCTTGTACGTATAGATGTTTATACCCTTATCTGCCTGCTATTTGCTGGTCACTTCCACAGTGTTGCAAAGATATGTTACTTTGCAAGAATAAACATGAAGATTGTACAGAGATGACATATTTACTCTGAGTTTCTGTCCCGTGTCAAAACATGAGGGCAGTTGTGTTTTAGACCGTACATGGAATGGTTAATTTGAGTGCGCCCTGGAGGCACCAGTAACAGTTGAGATATGCTATTCTTCTCGCACAATTATTTTATTAGAAACATGAGGATTTTGTTTCGTTTCTCTATCTCATTTAGCTTCTATTACTATTATCCACGCAAAGTAGATTTGTTTTCTGATGTTTTAGTATGGATGACAAACTTTTTTTTGAAAAGCACTTGTATGCTAATGTGGACGGAGAGTGTTTTGAAAAGAAAATGTACCTGGATTAATGCAGATATGGCATTAGTGTTGTCCACTGTATACGCCACATTTTGACTATTCTATGCATACAAAAAGTTTGCATTCTGTGCACAATATACTGCAAAAATAATGGTAGTGCACGATTAGAAAAATGCAGTGTATTCATATTTCCAAGACTTTCTTCTCAATGGTCTCTTATTTTCAGTCGGGGGAGTAGGAGGGATCAAGCGGCATGCTGAAGACTCAAAGGAGGTGCCATCAGAGAAGAAGAATCTGCCTGTGATTGCCAAAAACCACAATCTCAAAACAAATACAGAGAACCGTCCTCCTCAAACCGAAATGCCAAAAAGTATCAGAGACAACCATCCTCCATCTCTTAACATCCAGAAAAGTGCTCCAGAGAAGGACGTTCTAGCTGCTCCAGCTCGGCAGACTGGCACAGACTGGCAGAAATCTCCGGGGGCGAAATGTGTGCAGGCGCCCGACGCACCACTCAGAGCGAGATCTCCACAACCACACAGAGCTGCTGAGAAGGTGTCAATTTGTCTTTCCCTTGATTATTCAAAACAAACAAAAAAATTGGTCTTCAGATGTAGTTGTAAAAAGATGAGTTTAGAATGATTCAGTCATGATTTGGAAAATTGATTTTTAGTTTGGAATGTTTTCATTCATCTGATCTTTTGTAGAAAACTGTTTTGGCGGAGAGCTCAAATAAAACCGGCACGTTGAACAGTGAATGCGCAGTATGTGGAAATCATGTGCATTTGGTCCAGAGGCACCTGGTAGATGGGAAACTTTACCACCGGAGCTGCTTTAAGTGAGTTTTCATTGGTGGTGCTTGGGAAGCATGGCTATTGTTGCTCATAAATATTGATAAGTATGGCAATTTGGCATGTACTGTAACTCATCCTGCACGGTTTAGTTATTTTATTGCAATGTACACTTCTAATTTAACACAATTGTAAAGCACTGTAAATTTTTATTATATTGATTTCTCTCTCTCTTAAACAGGTGTAGTGTATGCTATGGCACACTGAAATCTGGGGCATATAAACTGGGAGCGGACACTGGCTCACTGGTCTGCACTATTCACCAACATGCTCAAAATGGCCTCAAGCCTATTGTTAAGCCTTTTAAGAGGAGTGGCTTTACGCTCGCTGATTTGGTACCCACATCTGACCGTGGAGATCAGCCATCTTCACAGCGCTACACCTCTGTGTTATCTACACCCGTCAAGGCTGTGCCCAGACCAGTGGAGCTCAGTCTCGCTCCACAGTCATGGACGGCCTCTGCTCAGAGGACTCAGGCGGCCAGGCAGAAGTTCTTTCAGTCCTGTGGCCCAGCAGCAGAGCACCGGCCCACCACAAGACAGCAGTCAGGACCCTCAGAGTCCATCACCAATCAGAACGCCAGCCTGAAGATGGAGGAGAAAGACCGAACCAGTGCACTGACAAACGGAAAACAACTACTTGAAGGAAACCGAAATAACAACAATGCGCTTAATAGTGAGCCAGGAGCACACCAGCTGTGAGTGACTAACTAATGATTTCAGTCATGGTTTAAAGTATTATTGATCAGTGATCAACAATTTATCAGGTGAAAAATTATCTATTGGGTTTTCACACCAGAAAATGACCCCTACATCATTCTTAAAGTCTGGGTTGTTTGTCACTGTTCACAGATCCTGGGTATTTAGGTTAAAGGATTTCTCGAACCCTGTGTTAATGTTCTTATTTGCATATTTACAACGTTAATAACACTGATTTAATAACATTGATTTGGCAAGAACAACACTGCAGTTCATGCATCTGCATGTTTTTTCAAAAGAGGTTCTATGTAAAACATTGCTTAACTTAAGATTTAACCTGGTCTTAAAGACTAACTGTAAAACGCTTTAATTAATGCTTGGTGAGAACTGAGATCTCATGTTTTAAGTAGGCAAATAATTGCCACTCAGGTCACCGCCAATCAAATGTTTGGGGTCTGTACCTTTTTTTTTTTTCTTTTTTTTTTTTTTAAAGTGTCTTTTGCTCGCCAACGCTGTTTATTTGATCAAAAATAGTTAAAATTATGATTGTTACATCACAATTTAAAGTAACTTAAATCTTAATATTTAAGATATTTATTCCTGTGGCAAAGCTAAATATTTAGCATCATTACTCCAGTCTTCAGTGTCACATGATCCTTCAGAAATCATTCTAATATGCTGATTTGCTGCTCAATAAACATTTATTATCGTGCTGCTTAATATTTTTGTGGAAACTGTGGTAAGTTTATTAACTTGCCACATATGTTAAATTTCTTTTGGTAATGATCAAAACTCAAAATTGGCAGAATATCTATATAAAAAAACATACTGAACCCAAACTTTTGAATGGTAGTGTCAGTATAGCTGGTTCATCTATTGTACATATGATCATGGTGTGAATGGATGTCTCTCACAGGATAAAAATCAGATGCTCTTCTGCTGAGGTGTCCAGCTGGAGGCAGGAGTTACATGGACAAGATGCAACAGGAAGGAGCGTGTATCAGGCCACTCGATCCAGCCCTGCTATCAGCAGTAGCAGCATGAACAGCAAAGAATCCTTCAACCTCAGTGCCATCAGCAAGGAGCGCAGCAGACCTCCATCCCTGCTGCTTTCTACTGCCAAAGGTGGTGTTCGCTCACAGATGACCTTTGCTTATATGGATTGTGGTCTTTTTTTTTTAAATGGTTTCTAAAGGTCACATGTGAAATATTTCCATAAACATACGTAATAAGTACGAGATGAGAACATAGGCAGGAAGGCGGTTAAATTAAGCCATGGGCTAGCATCCATTGTTTTGTTTTTTTTCTCCATGTAGTCAGGAAGATTGAATCTTAAGACTGATTTCTGCCCTGCCGTATTTTAATCCTTTCTGTTTGACGGCACTGCTTCAAATGGCATAATTTGATATTGTGCGACTCATGCTTTTTGTTTGCCATAATTTTTCCCTCTGCTTCAGCCAAAGATGTTCAGAGCTGCAACGCCCCAACTGACTGGAGATCAAAGCCAAAGGCAGCTCCAAATGGACCAAGACTAAAGTAAGTTCGATCAGCCTAGTTCTCCCTAATGCTTTCTAATCCACACGAGGGGAAGCAGGCAAAGTCACTTGGGTGTGAGCTGCAATGACACTTCAGAGCTAGAGTACTGACAGTGGGGCCTTTCATGTATCCATTCTCTAGCCGGCGGATGCCTCCTGCCTCCCCCATAGTGTTTGACTGCCTCCGAGTGCATCCGCTCGCTCTATCCCCAATCCTCAGCAGTCCCAAGGAGTGCTGCGCCTAAACCAGCCCCCTCTGAAACACTAGACTCTTACTCTGAGTTCCTCTGATCATTCTTTTAGTTTTGTTTGTTTCTGCTGTACCTAAGGTGAGCGTCGGCTTATGCTGGTTTGAAATGATGATTTTGAGTCTTAGTTCTGTTGTAGTGAAGTTATTTTGCTTTTTGTAGATCTCATGGTAATGCCAAGGATGTCCTGTTGACTTGTGGAAAAAACAAAAGTGAACATTGTTTGAAGGTCCAAGATACTTCAAGAGCTCCAACCTCCTCTATATCAAACAACTCTCATTGCTCCAATAATGTTGCCCTGAAAACTGAAAGGGAACAGCAGCAAGGGACCTGGGGTAAGCCAGTCACATCACCTTAAACGGCAAACCTCAAATACTAGATGTACCTTGAACACTTCCTGAAGTTCCTGAACACTTCCACTTTATTTCCCTCTCAGTCCAAAATGGAGCATGTGCACCACCAGGTTCTTCTGCCCCTATCCTGCCATTCAGTCCTGCTGTCTCATGTTTGGGAGAGACTTGTTGTGGGCAGGGTAAGTCCAGGCCACATCAGCTGCTGCATGGTAAGATTTGAATTTATGATGATCATACTTTTCTTCTGACCACAGGTTTGAAACCCGACGGTTCCTTGTCCTCATGTGTCTTGCCCTCTCAGTCCTGTCACAAACCTTCATCTCCAAAACAAACCCGCTGCAAGTCGGCGATGTCCAGTAAGCATTTTCTAAACTTATGGTAACAATTATTTTTTATCATTAAACACTAACGGAATGGGACACATGATATAATTCATTGCTTTTTTTTTTTTAACTTATTGTAGTTAGTAAATCACCATCTTTACAACTTGTATAGAAAACAGAAGCATGGTCTAAGCTCTGTTTGTTGAATTAAATTTTTTTTTTTTTTTTTTTTTTTTTTTTTTACTATTTGCAGTAATTTATGCATATTTTGTGTCCATGTTTTGCGGAGGCCCTAAAAGGGACATGGAGATGGAAAAAAGTTTTGAAATATATTTTTATATTGTCTCTGGGCTATGTAATGTTTTGCCTTCAGCTTTTCATACCCCAAAAAAGTATTGTCTTTTTAAATAATTTTAGGTTACGACAATGGAAATATTTCATCCAAAAATGGCTTGCTGCAGAGGTTGCCCACTGTAAGTGTTTTTGATTTGTTTTGTTTTTTTGCAAATGTTGTATGCTGTCCTTTGCCAAATGATCAAATATCTCATCACCATGGTTTAATTCTATTATGTGTCTTTTCAGATAAATCCTTGCCACATCACACCAGATCAGATCTCAAAAGAGCTACAGGGTATTGAGAACAATCTGAATGATTTGGAGAATGAAGGGGTGGAGTTGGAGATGAGACTTCGCATTTATGAAGAAGGTATTAGATTAGTAGTTCATGCAATGGTTGTGTTCCTCATTTCTCTAAGTTGAAGTCAAATTTTAAGGTCCCGTTCAAGGTTGTTTAGGACAAAATAAGCTGTTTGGGATATCATATGTTCCTTTTGGTGCTATTCAAGATTGTGTTTTACACGGCATGTCGCAGCACCGTGTGTGTGTGTGTGGGTGGTTCATTGAGTTGTGTGAAACGCGCACTCATTTCAAACCTGTTAGCTGAGCCCATCCACCAGGGAGTCGGAATTTCGATGTAGCCTTTAGGGGAAGGCTGTGGCCAATAAAAGGCTCTCGATTCCAGCAGCCAGGGCCAAATGAGGCGAGGCGCAGAGGAAGCTCCCTCTCCTCCTGTGGGATGCTGGGATGAAAATGGAGAAGAGGCGGTGGGCTCCAATGAGAGGCTGCTAGCTGTGTGGGGCAAGGGCACTTGATTGGCTCTTTTCAAGGTCACCATGGCACAGTAATATCATCTCCAGTCACCTGTCCTGCTGCTAGTAGCCGGTGGGATTTCATAGAACCTGACTGCCTCTCGTTCCCACCAAGGCCAAAACCACTATTTGATGAAATTAAGTTTGTGTGTGTGTGCGTGTATGATTGTACTTGTATGTTGTTGTTTTTTTGTACCACCTCAAGGCAATGTCAATGGAAAACATGCTTTTTAGACCGTATTACAGTGCTCTATTAGGTGACAAATAGAATTCAATCATAGCTCAAATAGAAGTTGAAAGTGAGTATTTGGAGATGCCCGTCTCCAGAGCACTTTAAATTGTGGCCTCAGGTGGGGTGTCTCTTATGTGGTTGGATGTGAACAGTGCATTTAGGACCCTGGTGTCCTTGGTAACTTTGGACTGTTTTACAGAGGGTCATGGGGACCTTCTGATGGATCCCTTGATGGTGGACTGGTTTAACCTGATTCGGAAAAAACAAAGCTACATCCGCAGGGAGTCAGAGTTGATGTACATGTAAGTGATCCCTAATACTTTATTCACCAATTGTAATTTAGTCTCATTTCTCGATGAAAACGTTTCCAAAATTCTTAATATTGACTAATAAACAATAAGGGAGAAAAGCAGCTAGTGTGTCCGCTTGCTTTCAAATTTGGTCCTTACAGATCTCAATCTCTTTCAGAGCAAGAACACAGGATCTGGAGGAGCAGCAGCCGGGAGTAGAAGGAGAGCTCAGGAGGTTAATCAATAAACCAGGTAAAAATGAAGCCAGGTTAACTAGTGCAATGTACTGTAAATATTACTCGTCAACTTTTTTTTTTTTTTTTTTGCCATTAGCAATGGACAGGTGATATAGGGGGAGTGAACAATGTCAATGAAATTACAATGGATATTGGTTTAATCAACAGAAACTTGATTTAACGAATGGAAAAGTTGTTATAAATCATGAAAAGAATTTCTTACAGGGAACATTAAGACCATAAGTACTTTGAACTTATTTCATTGGAATCCATTTAAAATACTATTTATTAATATAAAACTATACGGAAAATTGAAATTTTATGACCCTCATCTCAATCAGTGCAAATGGACTTGTATTTCACTCAAGGAATACATTTACAAATTAATGTCTTACAATATGGTAAAATAAATAAAAATGTTTATTTATTAAGGGGTTAACTGAATGCTCTGCAGTAAACTTTCATAAATTACAATGAGCTTTTTAATTTAGCTTTGAGAGGCATGTCTTCACTCTTTAGTTGCTATGGTAAGTCTGCATTAATGAGCACAAATTAAAAATAAATCTTATTCATAGATCTGTTGTGACGCATGGAGCCAGTTCTCAGACCTGTCTGTTGCTTCAAATAATTCATTGTGATTTTAACAGGATTTGCAAAGTGATACAAAGTGAAATCAACATGTCAACTATTCTATAAAAATTGAAAAATGTAATCGCAGCAGTACTAGTTTAGTATGCTTGGTCTCATTTTGGATGTTTTACAAGACTGTGGAAAAGCCATAACGTGCGTGTTGTTCAGGGATTCCCTACAATGTGGGGACATTTTTTTTGGTCCCCGTGAATAAAAACGGCTTATAAATCATACTAAATGTTTTTTGAAAGTCTAAAATGCTGAAAGTTTTCTGTGATGGTAGGATTAGTGTAAGGGGATAGAATATATACTACGTACAGCATAAAAATAATTGAAAGGTCCCTATAAAACATGGAAACCCAGTGGGTTTGTGTGTCCGGCTGTTAGAACATCTCAAGACTCTGGATGAGAAGAGGAGGGAAACAGAGCTGTTGAACAGACTGATGAAGATCGTGAATGACAGGAACGCCATTGTTGAGGGGCTGGAGGAGGACAGGTTACGGTGAGTTCTGAAGAAACCACACTGCTTATGAAATGCTATACTTTCTGAGTGCTACTGCAAGTGAAGAATAACCACATTTAAAAGTTGCACATTTTTAAATGTAATTCTGCCAAGTAAATGTAATGTCACATTTCAAGGGAGGAGGAGGAAGATCAACAGTTGAACGAAATGATGCAAAGACTAGGTGAGAACTTTTGCTCTCTTTGTTTTGATCTTGTCAAATCTACTCTGAGCTTGAATCGGCGGAGAAAATTTAGATGAAAACGTTCTTTGTTTCTGTCTGGGTGCAGGTCTTCAGAAGTTTAGAAACAAACGCAAGTCGTCCTTCTTAAAGTTGTTTAGACGGAGAAGTAAAAAAGCTTCAATGGGAGAGTGAACTTCAGATCTACTGGAGTGCAGTGATCCAGATCTTGTACAGTCATCCAAGTCCAGATTTCACTAAGAAGGTTTGGGACTAAGAATCACAACTCTCTCAGGCGGTTCAGTGAGGTAGTTTGAGTTCTTGGAGCAAAATGCTTCATTAACACTTTTTTTCTTTTAATTAATATTATTATTCTGGTCATGTTCTGATAGTTTTCACTTATTTGATTTAGCTAATACTAGTTCTAATTATTTGCTTTAAGTGTTAAACATGTTTGGTCCTACAGTATTTTTGCCTTCGCTTTAAATGCGTGGGCTAGTTTGAATTTGTTCAAAATTTACATTTCTTTTCCTGTTTTTTTTTCTTCTTTTCTTCCACCCCCACTTGTAAATGGTAACTTATATTAGCAGATAAACAGATGTCCAAGATTGGCTGAAGCATGCTTCTTGACTGTGATCCAAGAATCTTTGGAGCATCTTAAATTAACCCTAACCTAAAAAAAAAACAAAAAAAACAAAACAAATTGATCTGTGCTGCCTGCTAAATCTAGTGTCTTCAAGATGCAGTGCGTGCAGTGACCTGAAGGGGGCACTATGAGCTTGCATGCATTTCTATCAGAGTTTTCCAGTTTTTTATTTTATATTCCTGAGAATGCAAAATCAAGCTGGAGATTAGACCGCAGAGGAGCTTGTGTGCTGGAGAGGCGCGGATTATTGGTCTATTAAACCTAGCTCCATTAAAACTGTTCCTCATTTAACTAAGAAATATAGTCCGTCCAAAGATGTCTTTCACATGGTGTTTAAATATAATTATTTGACCAAACTGTTTTGAAAAAACCCACTGACTGAATGTTTTAAGAAGTTTTTAAAGTTCTTTTGAGAGATGTTTTACAAATGGATGTGCTTATTTATTGTATATTTGACTTTTAAAATGAGTTATCCAATAAATCTTAATGAAGTTTCTTAGTGTATTGTACCAGCAACTGTTTTCATGCTCACAATCTCTGAATTTCAGATGTCCGCACGTGAATTGTGAGGCCTAAAAACGTTAAATGGGAAACCCCATCCATGCAGAAATGGTCAGAAATGCACAATAACCAAAATGCCCAGTTTATCCCACACTTCCAGTCGGTTCCCTTCTCCGAAAATTAAAATGACACCACGCTCGCTGCAGCAACCATAATTGTTGTTCCTATCATTGCTCGTGCTGTAAAACGGACGTTTATACAGCCATCATTTAATATGGGTTTTAGTAAAATGCATTAAGATAATTTACTCACATTTAATATCATGCCACTGCTTACAGGCCATCCATCCCCAATTTAAGATGCATGAAATTGTGATCATGAACTTGGAACACCATCTCTCTCAAGCTGAGAGGAGCCGAGGAGGATATTGGTGCAGAACGCCACGCGTGATGCGGGTGACAGTCGAGACTGAATACGTGTGATATTAGAGTTAATTAAAGCTTTGCGCCCCATCTCCTGCAAATGCTCGCACTCCTGCAATTAAGAATCAAAGGCGAGGGCTTAGTGTCAGGGGGGTGTCTAATACATGGTTTTAACAGGAATGGGACCTGATTTGCCAAGCATTAACAACAGCCTCAAATTAGGCGGACATTAATATTCATAAGTAAAACAATTCGTCCTGTGAATGGCTGATGAAATGAAATTCTCCGAGGTGAATGCTCGCGTCCACGCCACCCGTGTCCATCAAAAGATGCCATTACTGATCAAGTGCTTAATGTATATGAGCCGCCTGATGAAATTGAAGGGATAAAGGATGCCGGGGGTTTGACTTGTTTGTCACCAGCCTGGTATTTCAAAAATCGGTCTGCCAGCTCAAATGCACCATCGCTAACCTCAAGCATGCGCGCACGTGTCTCTCTTTCAGTACATAACTGAATGACATTTACATATTTGCTTGATCAAGGCCAGCTAAACTGAGGTCACTAACACAAAATGGTTTTGAAAATGGAGTGTACTTAAGCGTGTTTTTGTGTTTTCTCGCTGTAGAGTGCGCTAATGCGATGCACATGTCACATGGGCTGCGTCGCAAGCTTTCAGTGTAATGCGACACGGTTTAATTGTTTAATTAAAAGCATACATTACACTTATCTGACGTACAGTTTATTCTAAAGGTCAAACTCGGCTTGTCCAGCGGTGGCCGCTGAGCTGTTTGTTCTCTTCCTGTAGGTGTGTGTGTGCGCGTGTGTTGCAGATATGGTGCTGGCGCTTCTGCCACTAGTCTGTAATTATGATCCTCAAGGTAATTTTATCAGCCTCATTAGCTCTGATGAGTAAACGAGAAGCGTGCTTCTAATTTATTAGCCATCCAGACTGGAGCCCTGGCTCTCATCAGACGGATCATAATGTTTGTATAAGGGAGCTGATATATTCAGTGCATCATCCGGCTGCAGGACAGATTCGGAATTAGTAGCTGCATTCTAAACGCTGGACCTGCACGGATGGCTTAGTTTGATTTAGAGCAGCGCTTTTCAACGTTTTTCACTCCAAGGCCCCCCATTGGCAAATACAATATTTGGGGGGCCCCTCAAGATATTTCTGGTACTTTTACTATATTGGGAATTTATTTAATTTGTTGTTTTTGTTTGGCAATATTTTTAAATTATAAATTCAAAATTTTTAACTTTGTTTTCAGGGTTTACACTTTACTGCCAATGATTTTTTTTTTAACTTGACATAACTAGAAAAGTAGCTAACACTTTTCAGAAAATGAAAGTTCTGTCATTAATTACTCACCCTCATGTCGTTACAAATCCGTAAGCCTTCCGTTCGTCTTCGGAACACAAATGAAGATCTTTTTAATGAAATCTGAGAGCTTTCTGTCCCTCTATTGACTGCTACGCAACTACCACTTTGTTTCAAAAACTTCATAAAGAGATGTAAAACTAATCCTGATGAATCTTAGATTTCATCAAATATCCAAATTTGTGTTCTGAAGAACAAAAGTCTTACGGGTTTGGAACGACATGAGGCTGAGTTTATGAAAGAATTTTCAATTTTGGGTGAACTAACCCTTTAACAATAAGGTTCTATTATTTAACATGAACAAACAAGGAAAAACAATTTAAAATCAAGTTGCTGCTTTTCATATTTAATATTGAGCGAACCTGAACAAAAATTGAACAGTTGTATTTTCGTTAACTAACATGTGCAAAGATTAATGCTGTATCACATGTATTGCTCATTGTTAATGTTAGTTAATGCATGAACTAATTGGACCATATTATAAAGTGTTCTTGAAAAATGTATATTCCTTAATTATAAAAAACTTCCATGACTTTTCCAGGTCTAGAAATCACTATACCATGAAGCCGGTTAAGGTGAATACTCAGGATTGTTTAGCTTAGTGTGTCAACCCTGGGTTTTAGGCACCATGAAAGTGGCTTTTAGCGCCATAGTAACTTAACGTGCCCTGGAGCAGGTTGTCTGGCTTTTAGCAATGATTTTATCTAATTATAGCCCTAATCCATTACACAAAAGCAATTTTAGTTTAAAAATGATTAAACATTTAGTTAAAATAAGCATAAATGAACACAAATAATATGTAATATAAATAAGGTTTTTTTTTTATTATTTATGTTTTATATATCAAGCTATTTTCTTTCTGTATGAATGCATTTATGTACTTCGTATTCTTCAGTCTCTTAAAGAAATGAATCTTGCTGAATCTGTCGTGAGAAGTGAATAGCGGTTTTGCTAAGCTTCAAGCGATTGGCTGTTCGCTACTGTTATGCTTTCATGTGCATGCGCAACTAAAACCGATTTATCCACTGTTGCGCCACAACATATAGGCTACAATATGTATAACGCTGATCACACTGCAAACTTCAATTACCCACCCAAAAATTATTTTTGCTGAGAAAATTTCATAGTTTCTGTGTCATTTGGTGTATTTAAGGAGAGGAGGTAATGTGCTCACAATTTCACTGTGTGAACATTTGCATTGAGGGGAAAATATGCACTCTGGCTCCTGGGAATGAGATGGAAAGTGCATGACTGGGAGACTTGACAAGTGCAGCTTTTCATCCATCTCAAATGAATAATTTTCCCTTCCCTTAAACATCCCTAATCCAAGCATGTTATCAGCGCCAATGCAGGATTCTGCCCGACTCTGTTCAGCGGCAAGGCAACTTTTCCCTCTTTACACGTTCGCAAGAGCTCCTGCTCCTTACACTGGCACAGAGACTCGTTGCTTTATCCTTGCGGCTGGTTTTGTGGATCAGTGGAACGGGCCCCACAACAGAAGTGATACATATGGAAACTCTTCACAAATGCCAAAGTCTCTTTTCACCCACAATCTGAGCTGGCTCACTAGATGTCCAGCATTGGCACACAACTCCTGACAGAGATATCACAGCACTGCGCTGAACAGAAAAACTGTCATTCCATCTCGTATCGCATGTTCTGAGAATGCAAGTAAATGTTCAGTGTCTCAGTTTTGACGTGGGCCTGTTTCAAATAAATATTTTTAGCTTTCCAGTAAGCAGTTGGAATCCGTTGAAATGTATTAAGTTGAATTTCTCAGCATGGGAGCTCTTTCTTGTGACACTTTCAGGTGAATAAATGCTTTGATGCTGTACAATTGAATTGCTGTTGAGATCTCATAGC